>OX465596.1:319990714-321302142 GCA_950022295.1 Bromus sterilis | reverse complement strand
CGGCGGCTCGGGAGGATTTTCCCCGAGGTGTGGGAGGCGAGGAGGAGGGGAAAGGAGGTGCGGGGGTGTCCAGGAGGGAGGGGGCGTTGCCCTTATCGCCTCTGCGGCGGCAGGGAGCAGGTGAAGGGCGGGGCCGGCCTGGCAGCGGCGTGCCCACGGCGGCCGCCGTACGGGAGCAGGTGGGGGTGGTTGGGGGAGGAAGAAGACAAGGGGGGTTGGGCTGGGCTGAGGTGGGCTTCGCCCTGGGCGGGTTTTAAGCCTTTTCCAAATTGTTTTGATTTAATGCTTATTCTATTTCTTTCTGTAATTGATTTATTAACCCTAGCATTTTTGTAAAAGGTTATTAGTGTTTGTAAATTAGGGTTACATATTACTAAGGTGCCACAAAAGTTTTTGCAGCAAAATAAAATCATCAGATATTTATTTCAAATATTAAATGCCCAAAGTAGGGGTTCTAACCTACTGTTTGAATTGTTTGGAAGTTTCTGTAACCTCAAAAATTACCAAAGTTGGTCCAACATGATTATCATGATTTTAGGCAATTTACAAAAATAGTTCCATGATTTTTGGAACAACTTTATTTGAGCACTTTTGTTTTATTTTTCCTTCAAAGTAGTTTCAACTAGGGTATAGTTTCTTGATGAGGAAGATGCATTTGGATTAGGATTTTGATTACCAACCGGCATGGTTTGAAAAGAGCAGAAGCAAAGTTTGATTAGGGTCAGGGGATAACAGTGATTAACAAACAGTGATGGTCAACAGTGAAGATGATTACTGTTACAGCACTGAGGGTGTTACACCCTTCCATACTTGAGGCAGGATAAAAGGCACCACGCAATCATTGCTAGCCATGGACCGTTTATGATTGATGGAAACTGAACATAAGTTTAAGCATACCACAAAAGCTTGGGAACCGCCATTAATATGGTTGGTATGGAAGATATAGAAAACCTTTACCGTTTACCGTTGACTGGAAAGTTACACTCCCAAAAGTATTTTATCTCAGTTTTCAAAACCACGAGCTCTGGTACTTGTTTGGTCTTTGCTTCCAGCCATGGGTTTTCAACTTGCCATCAAAAGCCACGGTTCGAGAGTCTCCATCTTCTTTCTTCAGAGCACCAGCTATTGAGAGCATAATTGTCATTCTGGGTGTAATATGCATTGTCTCAAAGTACCACATTGTCTTCTGCATGATTGTGATATTGCTCATTCTGAAATATTTATTTCTAGTCTCCTTTAAAACTCTGAAGGAGCTTCTGCATTTATGTTTCGCTTCACTCATGGAGGCTAGCGAGATACCACTCTAGTATGTTCAAGTCATGTGCATTGTGATCTTGTCTCGATTTTCAGTAGCATGTTATTCATTCTTGGTTATTTGAAAATTTTCATATGAATGAAGGATTACTTCGTGCATTGTCTTTGTAGCATTGTTCCAATACTTGCTAGACTTGTTCGTAGTACATGCTTATATGCATCTAATGAAGCAAAAGAGTTTGTCAAAGTTTTCTTTGTCGCATCCAGTTCGTTGAACTGAATTGCTTGAGGACAAGCAATATTCTAAGCTTGGGGGAGTTGATACGTCTCAAACGTATCGACTTTTCCAAACACTTTTGCTATTGTTTTGGCCTCATTCTTGCATGATTTGAACGAAACTAACCCGGACTGACGTTGTTTTCAACAAAGCTGCCCGTATGGTTTTCTTGTGTGCAGGAAAATTGATTTTTAGATGTCCCGGAAAATTCCAATAAAAATAGAAAAAAATCCACGCACCAGGAGGGACCGGTGGCCAGAAGATGGGCCAGAGGGGGCCACCCATGGCCCAGGCGGCCAGGTGGCGCGACCAAGCCCCTGGCCGCGCTAGGAGGGCGCCTGGGTGGGGCCCACCTCCCCTGGTGCCCTACCTTGGCTCCTATTTTTACCCGAGATGGAGAAACCCCAGAACAGAAGTCGTTTTTCCAATTCTCGTCGCGGAGCCGCCACCACCCTCCGTTCTTCTCCGGGAGAGCTAATCTGGAGGTTGTTTTGGCCTCCGGTGAGGGGAAATCGTCGCCATCGTCATCACCATCCTCACTCCATCACCCTTCCATGACTTCCCCTTTCATGTGTGAGTAATTCCCTGTTGTAGGCGAAGGGGATGGTAGGGATTGGATGAGTTAGATCATGTAATAGTTCGTCAGATTGATGAGGCATGTTTCCTATCATGTACTATGGTGTTTATCATCTTTGCTACTACTTGTTGCTCTTCATGCTTGTCACTTTGGGGCCGAGTGCCATGATTTCAGATCAAAACCCTACATGTTTTCATGAGTATATTCGTGTTCTTGATCCTATCTATGAGTTGTATGCACCTATTATAGTCCGGAACCGGCGATCCCAATGGTGACAGCTTGGGACACCAAAGGGGATGGACTATAATTTGACGATTACATGTATCCATTGATTGTTAATGCTTTGTTCCGGTGCTCTTTGACAGGAGTACCTTAATCTCCATAAGGTCCTTTTGGCCCCGTTTGTAGCGGGATGATAGGACAAAAGATGTTGTGCAAAGTTCTTATTGCAAGCACGCACAACTACCTTGAGATACATGCCTAATGTTTGATAATTGACTAGATGATCATTTCTTTTATGTGTGTCTTTCCCCAAGTCAATTACATGTTATCTCTCATCCATGCAGCGCCCAACCATCCATTTTCCTAGCCTACAATGTTTCAATTCTGTTGGTTATAAGTTACTTTACTTTTGTTATTTTATTTTCGTTGCTTTTTAACCACTATTTTCGTTGCCACCATCACTTCCATATCACCGTTACTACTAATATCTCGTTGCTAAGCAAGTGTCTTTCAGGTGCGGTTGAATTGACAACTCAACTGTTAAAACTTATAAATATTTTTTGGCTCCCATTGTGTCGAATCAATAAATTGGGTTAACTTATCCGCGAAGACTGTTGCGATCCCCTACACTTGTGGGTCATCAAGTACCGTCTCGCGCTCGCCAAGGCCAAGGACGACATCTACAACCCGGATGCGCCGGCCCCGGCGGCGTTGGAAGGGCGTCCGACCGAGGGCAACAAGAAGGTCAAGGCGGCGAAGGAAGCGACGTCCGCTGCCGAAAGGTTGTAGCCGACGATCGAGCAATGCATCGCCGAGGCCCGGAGCCACGTCGTCGTGAGGGGGGAGAAGGCTGAGTCGAGGTGGTCACAACTCCTGACGAAGTAGGACGTCAAACTAGAGCTGCTCAGGACCAACGTCGCCGCCAAGAAGAGGAACATCGGTCTGGCTTTCCTGATGGCCGCCGACGTGTCCACGATGGACCCGCGGGTGAAGACATGGTTCATGGCCGAGCACAATCTGATCTTGTCCCAGATGTCTGGACCGGCGGTGACCACGCCCGTGGCTACGCCCCGAGGCTTCGCCGACCGCAGCACCCTGAGGCCACGCCGACCGCAACCATCCCGCCTGAGGACACGTCGATCGCAACAACTACTCCCGAGAGCACGCCGTTGAACCCACCACGCCCACAATGGAAAATCCGGCTGTGTCACCGATCGCCGACCCTATGGCAGAGGAGCATGCTGTTTGAGAGCGCGGCGCCCATCGTCGATCTTTTTTGTTCCCCGCATTTGAGTGCCGACTATGGCATGCCGATCGCCGACCTGTGGCAAGATCATCGAACTTTGTTGTTTTTTGAAAGCGGAAAGAAAATTTTTGAATTTTATGCATTTTGAAGCCGAACTTTAGAAAGCTGGAAAATGCATCATTCATAAAGTCGACGCACCCAAACAACGCTATTATAGCGCCGAAAACCGCCTGAGAGGCGGCTAGATATGCTCTAAAAATGCTGTAAACAAGCACGTGCAGCACCGCCGGTGAATCTGTGACGCTAGAAAGAAAGAACAAGGAGAAGCGCCCGGCGTGACCGTCCCTCTCACTCCCGTCTCCCTCCGTCCACCCCACCCCGCAAAAGTAAAACCAACACGCCTCCATTCTCTCCCTCGCCGAGCCAGTCCCGCCCGCCGACCCGCTATAAAAAATCCCAGGTCCATCCATCCGTTCTCTCTCTCTCCTGCGCCATCATATCATTGCAGCCTCTCCCGTACCCACCCGCCACAACCAATCCCTCCCTCCCCTCTGATCTTGCCTCTGCGCTCGCCATGGAGGCCGCCGCGTCCACGCTGCTCCTCTCCGCTGACGCGCCCCTCGCCGCCGGCCGCTGCCGCCTCCTCCTCCCTTCCCGCCCCGCGCGCCGGGGCGCCGCGCCCAACAAGTGCCGCTGGGCGTCCGTCCGCGTGCACGCCGCGCCGGCCGCGCCTGCGCCGGCCGCCGGAAACGGCCTCATGGGGGTGAGTGCCGCACCGCACCTTACGGCTTTTCTCTTCTCCTGCAGCAACCTAATTGTTTTCCACCGCTGAATTTGCGTCACTCGCTTGTCTGGTCTACGTCTAGTGTACGGATTAAGTGACTGGCTAGCTTGCTTTCCTAAAAAGGGGAAATTAAACGGAGTCAAAAGTTTTGCCTCATCTCATTAACACATGATTGAATTAAGAAGTGGAGTTGCCTGGTAAGATCCACACCAATAAATAATCCCAGCTGCTTTGTTGTTACTCCAAAAGCAGGCTAAGCACTTGCCTATTCTGTTCAGTTCTACCAATATATGGAATGGGACACTTCACAGAGAAAAGAACATGATGTATCACCTCAAATTCCATTCACTAAAAACACCCAGCTCGTTTCATTCTCGCACACATACTCTCTCCCCAAATGTTGAAGGAAATGTTATTAGTGCTGGGTGTTCATGCTCAGCCTCAAATAATTAATTTGCTCGTCCTACATCTTGCTTGCTTAGCATAACGGAGTGTACACTGTTGGAGACTTCATGACGGAAAGGGAGCATCTCCATGTCGTCAAACCGTCAACCTCCGTTGATGAAGGTGTGGTCCCTTCTTACTTGGGCACTTCTCTTCTGCTTACTGGCCAGCTTCCAAATTGCTAACTGGTTCTTTGGTCTGCGTGCAGCGCTCGAGATGCTGGTGGAGCACAGGATTTCTGGTTTCCCTGTTATTGATGACGATTGGAAGTTGGTTAGTGCCATTTAAATTGAACCCGCAGTTCTTGTTTCCTAGTTCATGTTTTCTACTGTACAACTTAGCTAATGTAAGAAGATATCAAGCTCTCTCCGGAACAAAGGATTTTGGGCTGCAAATAGAGCGCTGCAATCCGAACGGCAAAAAAATCCTATCCATGCCTTTGGAGTTTGGACCACAGGATTGCATCAAACGAATTTCATAGAATATGAGCTATAACCTGATCATGGAAGTTTCCTTTTGCTAGTTTGAATGTATCTTTGCTCTTTCTCTCTGTTTTCTCTCTAATTAAGTAACCCCTAATCTAAAAAATCCTGATGTACGGCTTCAAAATAACTCTTCTAAGCAATCGTTGTGGGATTTAACATGCCATGACAACTCAATCCTATTCCTAGCATTTTAGACTTGAATTTCAGAGAGGGCCTAAAAGAAAAGGTTCTTCTCCAGGAAAAAGGAAAGAGCCCTTTTGTTGTTCTGTATCATGTCATGTCTTAGGAAGCATTATATTGCAATGATGAATTGTGTTGACTTTCTCGTGCTTTCTTCTTGACCTTTTTTTTCTGTTGGTTTGGGTTGCACCCCAGTTTGTTTGTCATCAAAATACTCATCCACAACACTACTTTATTTCGACCTGCAGGTTGGCGTTGTCTCAGATTATGATCTATTAGCTTTGGACTCAATGGCAGGTATTCTGTCTTGAACTTTTAATCACTTAATTGCAAAGAAATCATATAGTCATATCTTACATTCTTAAGAAGTTGCTCCCCACTACTACCAATTCTCTCAACATGCACACACTACACCTCATCATGCATGCCACATCACCCTCCACTAGCATATTTCTCTCAACATGCAAGCATGCCACCTCATCATCCAACATGCATGAGAAAGACCCACCTCAATATGCCACTATGCATAATAAAAACCCACATGCATGCATGGGAATTTTTATTTTGTTATGATATTTATATTAAATCCATATATTAGTTCAAAAGTTATTTTTTCAAATATACATGCTTCATTTAACCAAACATTTTCAATGAAATATTTTGCAAAAAAAGTTCCGCAACAACGTGCGGGGCATCATCTAGTTAGAACATATGTTCTGGACTGCAGAAATCAATTAACATATTACAAATCATCCCACAAGGTTGTCAGGATCTTACCAGTTTAAAAGTATGGCCGCTGCCTTATGATCTTCAAATCCTGGATTTGAGGGGGGGGGGGGGGGGGGATGAGATATTAATATCTACAACGATGCTAACGGCCATGGTCGTAAATTGTTATTTTCCTGCTTTAAGATTTACAGATAAACTTGAGGTCATTAATTCCCATACTCTAGTGCTTTTGTGGTATTCTTTGATGTACTGAGATCATATCTGGAGCACAATGAATCTTACCAAGTAGCTTTGTCAGTATTGAATGCATTCTCATGGTTCAGGATTGGGACTGGCTGATACAAATTCAAGTATGTTCCCTGAAGTTGATAGCACTTGGAAGGTATATTCTGTAAAACCTTACTTGATGATTTTATTTTTATAGTTCCTAAGTATGCACATCTTTTCATGTGTTGAGGTTTATAGCTTCCATTTATTGGAATGGAATGTCCTGGTTTGTAATACATGAATTTTCTATGAGGAATTTATCATCTTTCTATGTTGAGAAACAGTGATCTAGCAAATGTTTCAGTCACATCATCTTCACATTTAATGGATTAAAATATGTTTGGTAATAGCTACTACCTCTGTCCCATAATATAGTATCGTTTTTTGAACTAGACTAGCAGTATATAATACTGGTGTGGCGACTAAACAGCATCATCAGTGCATCATATACTGTACCCTGTGAAACAGTTGATGTAATTAAACATTTCCTTCAGAGCAAATTGTCACTGGTTTTCCCTACTCAAGAATGCGGGACATTATTGGGTTAGGTCCCAATATGATGAACTTACACAGCATGTAACATTCATAGCATCCTGTTAACTCTGAATAGTGGATTCTTACTCAATGTTCTCAGTTCAGTAACTTACCAGACTCCTTCCTAATCACTTCTCTGCAGACATTTCGTGAGATCCAGAAACTCTTGAGCAAAACCAGCGGCAAAGTTATTGCTGATGTTATGACTCCCTCGCCTCTTGTGGTGCGTGAAACTACTAACCTCGACGCTGCTGCAAGGTATTTTCAACCAATCCATGTGAATCCCCAGGGTTGTATCTACCGATTTATTATTTTCTAAGAGTGCTGGTCTTTTGTTTAATTATTTAACAGGTTGCTGCTTGAAACCAAATACCACAGATTGCCTGTTGTCGATAGCATAGGAAAATTGGTGAGTGGATGAATCTTTCTTTGGTTACATCCCCTTTTGTCTCTTTAGCTTGATGTCTTAAAACGTTCTATCCTGTATTAGGTTGGGATGATCACAAGGGGGAATGTCGTCAGAGCTGCTCTCAAAATTAAGAAGCAAGCTGAAGGTGCTTAAATTAGATGGTATAGATGATTCTGTATAAAGGACACCACCGGGGTTGAACCTGCAGCAATTTGGCAATTCGGTTCGATTGAAATATTGACTAGTAGCGCAGAAGCAGATCTTCCCTGGAGCATAGATGGATATATAATGTTGTTTACAGCGTAATATACGTAGTGTATTGTTGAAGAGAAATTGAATATAGGTATTGCACGAGGACATTACAGTTCATTTGAGGACAGCATACCCAGCTGTCTCCATATTAGGTAGTAGTAGTAGCATAACAACAACAACAAAGCCTTTTGATACCACATAAGTTGGGAAAAGTATTACTTTAAACCGGTTGATCCCACGCGATTGTAAGCCGCGCTGAGCGAATGACACGCGTCCTCTAAACTGGACCCACACACCGCTTATTTCTCTCCTTATCTCATCCCCGAAGGACACCACCACACAATTTCTCTCAACCTTCGTCTTCCTCGCGTCGTCTTTTTTCCCTGCAAACCTCTCTCTTCCTTGCTACATCCTTCCCTTCACTAGATTAGAGTAAGCTGGCAAATCCGTTGCAACCGCTGCTGCTAGCTTCTCAGCTTCCGCGCGCGCCCGCTGCCGCGAAGCAAAGCGACGGCCACCGCTTGCAGCTATTGTCGCACGCTGGAAACATGCTGCAATGGGATGTCGCACACCGCTGCCGGCGGCTCTAGCACCAGTCGGCGGCGACTCTCATAGTTGTGACGCAGCGCTCTTCGACCGTTCCCAGTGTTGCGATGCAACGCTATGCGCCGTAATGGTGCGTTGACGCCGGCTGTCGATGCTGCGATGAAGCGCTCACCAGCGACTTTCAGAGCTTCGGCGCCCGTCGATGGCTTTCCGGTGCTGCAATGGAGCGCAGGCCGGTGACTCATGGTGTCGATGCTGCGATGAAGCTTTCACCGGTGGCTCCCTGGTGCTGCAATGGAGCATTCATCGGTGGCTCTCCGGTGCTGCGATGGAGCACCCGTCGGCGACTCGTGGAGTTGTGGTGTCGATGCTGCGATGAAGCGTTCATTGGCGGCTCTCGAAGCTGTGGCGCCCGTAGACGACTTCCCCGTGCTGCAATGAAGAACTCGCTGGCGGCATGCCGGTGCTGCAATACAACGCCTGGGGGCGACTCCAATTTCTCCAGCGGCATCACGGCAACGGCCAAAGCGGAGTTGCGCCACAAATCACATGGACCAGGCGGGGGCATGTCCGTTGTCCGTTGTGTCTTTGGTTTGTACGGTACTGGTGAACAACGAAAGGCACCACGTGTCAGTCATCCGATGAATCTCGCTGGTTTCATCTAAGGGCGCGCTAGGCGTTTTAAACCAGGCTATTATCAGCCGGTTTACGCCTAGCGGTGGCCCATAAGTTGGGGTAGGCTAAAATTGAAACCCATAAGATATTAAAACCAAGTCATGATTTTGACACGTGGATAGCTAATCTTCATGCGTCCCTATTCATAGACAAAATCTTTGGTGATATATCTTGGTCTTTTAGATCTTTTTTCATGGACTTATCCCATGTTAAGTTTGGTTTTCCTCGACCTCTCTTGATAGTATCAATACCCCTTAACCGTCTGCTATGTACGGGCTCTTTATGACGCATGCGTTCTATATGCCTAAACCTTGAATAAGTTTCTCTTTGATTGGTGTCATCCTAACTCGATTGAACCCGATTCTTTCTTTTGCGGTCACATGTCCATCTCAACATGCGCATCTTGCTATATTTAGATGTTGGATATGTCGATTTTCAGCTTGTCAACATTCAGCGTCATACAACATCACAAGTCGAATTGATATTCTATATAACCTGGCTTTTAACTTTTGTGGCACTCTTATCATAAAAAAAGCCAGAAGCTTGGCTTCACTTCACTCATCCAACTTTGATGCGATGGTTCAAATCTTTATCGATATCACCATCTTTCTGCAACAATGACCACAAATATCGAGATGTGTCATTCTGAGGTACCATATACTCATCAAAGCTAATTTCCTCTTTTTTTCATGCCTAGTAGTACTGAAACCGCAAATTATCCAATATACCTAAATAGTTGATCCTCACTATCTCTACTATTTTAACATGCACACATACCACCTCATCAAAGGCTCACCATAAAATGCATGAAAATAAGCTCTTTATTATTAGTTGATCTCATGCACACATCCATGTCACCATATATGCCACCTCATTAAAGGTTCACTCAACATTCGTATAAAACTTTTCCATTATATTATGCCACTTATATTCAATAATTTTTTCAGCAATACAATAATAAAAACAACACATAATATGTATTTTTTATTTTTATTATACATATATTATTAATTCAACTATTTATGTTGCATATGATCAAATCATTCAAAATATATTGCAAATTTACAATAGATTCCCACGGCAACGCACGGGGTATCCTCTAGTGTAGTTAGTTTTTGTTCTACTATGCTTAAAACCTTTAGATTCTAAAGTATGTCTCTACAT
Organism: Bromus sterilis; assembly: GCA_950022295.1. Classification (NCBI taxonomy): domain Eukaryota; kingdom Viridiplantae; phylum Streptophyta; class Magnoliopsida; order Poales; family Poaceae; genus Bromus; species Bromus sterilis. The sequence continues at coordinate 321,292,097 of OX465596.1, read as the reverse complement.
CTGTAACTTGCTATTAACCCTCGTTTGATAGTCGTTGACTAGCACCACATCATCCGCAAAAAGCATACACCATGTGATGTTCTCTTATATATCACTCGTGACCTCATTCATCACCAAAGTGAAAATATAGGTGCTCAAAGCTGGCCCTTCGTGCAGTTCTGTTTTAATTGGGAAGTCATCAGTGTTGTCACCGCTTGTTCGCACACTTATCACAACATTGTCGTACGTGCCCTTGATGAGGATAATGTATTTTGTTAGGACTTTGTGTTTCTCCAACATCCCCACATGGCATTTCACGGTATCTTATTGTAGGCCTTCTTCAAGTCAGCGAACACCATATGTAGATTCTTCTTTTGTTCCTTGTATCACTTCATAAGTTTTTGTACCATAATTTTTTATAATGTAAACAACCATCATACCTATCTATCATGGTATTTTCATAGTTATTTCAAGATATACTGTCATGCAACTTCCGTTGTTACTATTCATCATATGACTTATATTTTCATTGTCATATTGCTTCGCATGATCATATAGAGCTCACATGATAGTTGTGGCAAAGGCCACCTGTTCATCTTTGTTTACATGTTATGCTAGATTATTGCACATCTTGGTACACTGTGAGAGGCATTCTTATGTAGTCATTATTTTTATTTCATGTAAGTAAATAAAAGTATGATGTGTATTAGAGTGTCTCCTTACTTATCAGGTATAGAAAAAGGAAGCCAAAGTGTTCACCAAAAAGAGGCAAAAAATGCCCACATAAAAAAAAGAGGGAACACAATACTATCCTTTATACACACTTGTGCTTTAGAGTATTACATTGTACTTCATATGTGGAGAGTTTTTATATGCTTCATAATATATACTAGTTTATAGAATTTGCCTTGCATCTTCCAATGACGAGCTTCTTCAAATGCTCATGGCCTTCATGAGCAAGCAAGTTGGATGCACACCCATTTTACTTTATATGAAGAGCTTTCATACACTTATAACTCTAATGCATCTCTTGCATGTCAATCCCTACTCCTTGCATCAACATCGATTATAAGGCTTCGTCTTGCCTAATGACCACCTCGTTGGAAACTTTCTCATATTTTCGACTTTTCAAACTTCTATCATTATTCTTTTTTCCATTTAAGTGCTTTCATCTTGCTCACGCTCGTTCATTACATTAGTTGCTCTATGTTGAAAAGTGAATGACCATCTAGCTTATGTATTTGATCGACACTTTGAGGTAGGGTTACGATAAGACTGCTATTAGCTTGTGAGAAAGATAAGATTGACATAGAGTTCTCAACACGTCAACATAATAGTTTTTGTCTAAACCTTCCTTTTCTTGGCATGAAAATTATGAATGAAAACATTTGATTCATGAAAAATCAATAGCTCAGTTGCTTATATGTTCTTTCATTGTTTGTTTAAATGTCAAATATAGAATATTGTTTTAAATCTCTATGTTTTCAGTTTATGCACCATGATTACATTAGATTCTCATCTTGCAAGAAGCACTCAACATGAAAAAATATCTTTATATCATTTACCTCCTCAAGGTTGAGTAGGAATTAAGATTGAGGATGTTGATACATCTTCACCATATCTATAAATTTTGATTGTTTCATGCTATTATATTATCACTTTCATATAAATTTTATATCATTTTAATGGACTAACCTAGTAACCCAGTGTCGAGTGTCAGTTCCTCTTTTCTGCTTGTTTTTGGTTTTACATGAAATCCTTATTTTTGAACGTCAAAATACCTTGTGGATTTTTTCTGGAACAAGAGAGACTTGGGAAGCTTTGAAGGGACCCCGGGAGATGTGCTAGGGCCCCACATGACCACATGGTGCGACCCGGGGGGCACCTGCCCATGCGGGGCCTCCCAACACCCATGTAGGTCAATTCCATCATCAATAATTCTTATAAATTTCGAAACTCTGCGAACTCCATAGACATCATTGTTTTCGCCGATGCACGCTCCCGGATTGAGAAGAACCAATCTTGAGGATGTTTCTGGGGTGCTATCGGGGGGGGGGGAATCCATTGCCGAAGGCTTCTAGTTCATCCTTGTTGCCTCCATGACAATGTGTGAGTAGTTCTTTCAGGACCTTAGGGTCCATAGATGACTCTCTCTCTCTCTCTCTCTCTTTATTTGGATCTTCAATATCATGTTCCCTTCTTCTTGTGAGATCAGGATCAATCTGGTATATTTTGTGGTGTGTCTTTTGGTACATGATGAATTGTGGCCTTATGGATCAAATTGTTCATGATTTCTATTTGAATCTCTTGAGGTTTCTGCTTGTATAATTTTATAGTTTTGCATGCTCTCCGGTCTATCTTTCTAGCTTGGCCTAGTTACTCAAAGGGACCAATGCTTTGTAGTGGGTTCAATCTTGCGGTGATCTATATCCCAAGTGAAGGAATAGGGATAAAGTACGTATTTGTATTGTTGGCATTAAGGATAAAACGTTGTGGTTTCGTTATATTGCATAACACTTCATGTCTACATTATGACATATTTCTTATTGTGTTAATATGTTTACTTGTAAACTTAATACTTTGAGATGCACGCTAGATGGCGGTTATAGTGTGGAGTAATAGTACTAGATGCAATTGGAGTAACAATAATCTACTTATCACGAAAGTACTGCTTATATAAGATTATATCATGAATGATCATATCCATAAATATTAAAGATTGTTAATTTTTAAATGTAATTTGTTTACCATGCTACTTGTTGTTTTGAGAGAAAGATGTCACTACTGAATGGTGTGGCCTCTACGGATTGTCCTCATCATATATATTTGCTACACTATTGCTACTTTTGTTGTTGTTTCGTATTACCATCTTTACTTGACACTTGTGTTTAATCTTGTAACTAGCGAAACAAAGGGCTTGGTGTGACGCCCCCAAAATCAGACCGTGTACAGTAATCATACACGCACGGTACACGATCGAGATCAGGGACTCACGGTAAGATATCACAACACAACACTACAAATAAAATAATACAAGCTGTATAATACAAGTCAGGGGCCACGAGGGCTCGAATACAACAGCTCGAGAGCACAAGTCAGCGGAAGCAATAGTATTTGAGTATAGACACAAGGATACAAGGTTGCCTTAAGAAGGCTAGCACAAAATCAACACTCGATCGAAAAGGCAAGGCCTCCTGCCTGGGAACCTCCAAACTACTCCTGGTCATCGGGGATCTCCATGTCGTAGAAGGCATCGGGGATCTTCACGTTGCGGTGATCGGCATCGGGGATCTTCACGTTGCGGTGGTCGGCATCGGGGATCTTCTGCTCCTAGGCTCCAACGTCGACTGCAGCGGTCGATCAGGCAAAACAAAAAGGGGGAAATAAAGCAAGGGTGAGTATCTAGCATACCCGCGAGTCTTACGTCCACTACTAAGCAATTATGCATTTGTATCAAATGGAAATGGGAGGCTTTATATAGTGTACTGAATGGTAGAAATTCAGAATAAGGATGAGAAGCTAGGCCTATCGAAGACTAGCATCTTCTGACAAGTCTTGCAGCACAAGAAGAGAACAGCCAACAGTTTATATAAAGCATAAAGTAACAATGCAGCAGAAGTTGCTGCAGCGTTGTATAATAGTAAGTTGTATTAGATAACAAATATATATGCCTCCGAGATCCCCTCCTCGACTTTCCTGCGAGGAAGAGAAACCGGAACCAACAGTTTAATAGTAGTAGTTTGTAGTAGTAGGCTCTAGCTTCAGCATAAAGCGTCCTGTTACCGTGGACACGGCTATTCGAATAGATCAAACTCCCTGCAGGGGTGCACTACTGTTCAGCCTGCACGCTCGGATCTCCAGGGTGGCGTACACCTTGTTAGGGAATGCCCCACCGAGGCTATCCGACACGCCGAGGCCCATCCTACGGCTCATCAGAGAGGTCCTCGCCGGTCTAAAGTCCTAAGCGCAAGGGGGTCTTGGACCGTTGATGTGCGAGGTGATGATAGTGATTTCTCGCCCTTCGTTGGTGAGCCCCAAGTGGAAGGCGTGATGTAGCACAGCACCAAATTTCCCTCAGTAAAGATACCAAGGTTTGTCTCCAGTAGGACTCCAGAGATGATAAGTAGGTGTCAGCGGCGCAACTGACGCGGACCTGCACACAGACACAAATAACTTTGTTCCTAACGAAGTTCAGAGAGGTTGTCAATCTCTCCGGTCTTGTTGTTCACAAAGGATCAAACACAAGGGATAATGATAGCAATTGAAAGTAAAAGCAGAAAAGTAAATGAGCGTGTAAACAGTAATGAGGATATGGACCGGGATACGTGATGTTCACTAGTGATGTCTCTCTCCCAAAAGACGATAAAATTGCTATGCGAGGTGAACAAATTACAGAAGGGCAATTGACAGGATTATGAACGCACCGCAATGCTAACTATGCTACAAAATAAAGGAAGAGGCTCAAAAGCATGGGCAGTACGCCAAAATAAGTAGACCGAAATCCAACTGCATCTACTACTAATCATCCACCTTGAGATATCTATCCAGAACATCTCGCTGGTATTAAGTTGCGAGCCCCACCCAAAGTGTAAACCCAAAGCAACATACAACTGCATTAAAAAGCACTTTGCGTAAAGTAAACAATCCATGCAACCGTGGTTACAAGCACCGTTGTTTTCCCCCTTATGGCAACAGCACATCCCCTAGACTCATGTTTCTGTCACTCAAGCGTGTCATCGGGGGGCATGAACCCACAATCGAGCAAAACGTTCCCTCTTGGGGTTACTACCTACTACTTGGCCAAAGCAATAAACAGCAACGGAGAACATGCAAGAATTACTTAGGAACAAAAATATAAGAGATAAGAACCAAATATATTACTCAATCACAATCTAAACATAACCTCATAATCCATCAGATCCCATCAAACTCAGCATAGCAACAGCAGAAAAATTACAAAAGTGCCTCGATCATGTAGGGCAGCTCACGAGGTCTAAACCATGAAGAACAAAGAGGGGAGGAGAACATCACATAGCTACTGATCACGGACCCATGGCCCAAAGAAAACTACTCACGAGACATCCAGGAAGCATCCATGGTGGAGAGGAGACTCCCGTAGGTCGGCCCTCCCTCCGGCAGGGTGCCGGGAAGAGGTCTTCTGGTGCTCCCGATCTCGGAAGCGCGGCGGCGGAACAGAGGCGAGATCGCGAAAAAGGGTTCTGCTCTCGGAAGTTTCCCGTGACGGAGAATATATAGGCGAAGGGGGGCAGCCAGGGGGGCCACCAGGGGTCCAGGCGCCCCCCTGGCGCGGCCAAGCCCTAGGGCGCGCCACCAGGGCGCCTGGGCCCCTGGTGGTGGCCCTCTGGCCCCACCCAGGTTCTTCCGGAAGGTTCCTTCACGCTGATTTTTTATCTGATTTTTCCCGAATATTTGGAGCACTTTTTATATGGGGGAAAACTGAAATAGAAAAACAACAGAAAACAGGAACTGGCACTGTGGTGCACTGAGTTAATAGGTTAGTCCAAATATGATCAAAAGTGTATGAAAGTGTATCTAGATCATAGCAATATCACACAAAACATGCATGGAGCAAGCAGAAATTATAGATATGTTTTGGACGTATCAACATCCCCAGGCTTAATTCCTGCTCATCCTCGAGTAGGTAAATGATAACGGCATAATTTCTGTGGTGACATGCTAGCAACCATATAGGAACTTTGAAAAGTAAAGCAATCAAGGTTAGAGATTCAATTCAAGTCATAACATGCAAGAGTCTATATTAGCATTGAAACAAGTAACAAAAGAAGATTAGGTGCAAGAGCTCTCGCTGTCCGTGACTCGAATGTCTCCAAATGGTGTTTGCGTGCAAGAAGGGGGATAGGGAATACGAGAAAAATATTTATTTGTTGAGAACTCAATCTACTAAAGTTTCACACTTGGTCTTCTTCTGGAATCTTATCTTGACTCGTCCCCAGACCACTAGCCAGGTACAAGTCAATTTGATCCACTCCTTTTTCAATATTTTGAGCACTTGTGCAATGGATGAGCGTAAGCACGAGAATTGACACTTAGGATGGCAAAGAGAGGAGTACGGAGGAGGAGGAGGAGGAAGACAAAAAGAATGAGAAAGGCTCACATCAATGAGGACAATCATAGGCAAGAGATGACAAATGATAGATATGATGTGTGGAGTAGGGATTGCCATGCAACGGATGCACATACGAGCTAGGAATCTCTCCAATGGAACTAGTGGGGGTGCATCTAACTTGCTCGCTCATGAAGACCTAGAGCTCGTTTGAGGAGGCTCATCCTTGGAATATGCAAGCCAAGTTCTATAGTGTGAAGGTCCCCACATAGCTATATGCATAATGATCATCTCTATGGAGTACAAGGATATAAAGGGAGTACTAGTGTGGATCTCTCAAAAGGATAGTAGTGGTGCCCCTTTCTCTATTTTTATTTCTTTTTTTTCTCTTTTTTTCTATTTTTTTTGTATTTTTTGGTGGCCTCAATGGCTCTTTCTATTTAACTCTCATTTGTCCTCTTTGGGATCTTTTCCTCACTTAAGGGCAACACTCTATTTTACAAGAAGGTAAAGGAGATCTTTCACACTTTACAAGGTACTCAAAATCATAAAGAAGATGTAACTAACATGATGTATGCAATGTATGTCGCTGTCAGTGTAGCAGGAACATGTATGACATGAAGATCAAGTCATGAAGAGGTGGATGTTGCATGGCAATATATCTCGGAAAGGCTATGGAAATGCCTTGATAGGTAGGTATGGTGGCTGTTTTGAGGAAAGATATAAGGGGGTTTATGATGACAGAACGTATCATGCCAAGGGTTTGGATGTACCGGCGAAGGTGGACGGCAACTCTCGGAGTGAGAAGAAGGCAATGCACGGCACGGGAGAGGCTAGCAAAATATGGGAAGGTGGAAGTGTCAACTTTCAATACTTACATTAGTACGAAGAACTCATGCACTTATTATCGGTAACTCTCAATCTAATAAGGAGGTTCACAAAGAGACAAGTACCCCGAGGAGGAGTGTATGGGGGTTTGGTTATCCTTGCGCATCATCGACTCATGGTACGTGAGTGTTCTCTAATATTCGATCCCTCCAAAGATTAGTGATCCATCTAGTAGCTAGAGTTTCCAACTAGTTTTGTAGGTTTTCAAAATACACACGGATTGCCCAAAATACGACATCTATCACTAATAGGCTAGAGCTCTTGACACCAAAAGTTCAGACATTACTCACATCAATACCTCAAAACTATTGCAAGTTACTACTAGAAACCTACTTTCAAAACAAGACACTACTTAGTGCAACAACCAACTCTCTTTAACAAGATAAACATGAAAACTAAAAAGAGTTCCAGCAACAGACTAAACAAAAGCCAAGGCTCTTGCTAAAGACAAACTAAGACTAAAACTAAACATGGCAGCAACTACGAAAAGATAAAGCACACACAACAGCAAAAATATAAGCAGGAAAAATCCTATGATGTGTTCTAGATTTTGAAAGTGGAGCGTGTTTCTCTCCCACACAAAGTAAGACGGGATCTAACTTGTTATGAACAGCAAGCAAAACTAAAGAAAAGTAAAAATAAAACCTAAGAGCGAGACGCTCCAAGCATAGCACATAACGCATGAAGTGATAAAAATATAGTGAGACGAAGGACGAACTGATGATTGTTGATGGAGAAGGGGATGCACGGGGGCATCCCCAAGCTTAGACGCTTGAATATTTATTGGGGATGCATGGGGCATCCCCAAGCTTGAGCGCTTGACACTCCTGGATCTTCTTTCATCATCTTCCATCGCACACTTGAAAACTCCCTTCATACATAACTCATCATAAGCTGATTAGATAGGTTAGTACCCTTAATAAAATAACTTTTCCCCACTGGATATAAAGATATTCTTGAAGATCTACTGTTTCTCAAGAGTGAAAAAAAGTTTTTGCAAAGAAAAAGCAAGCTTAAGGTTTGCAAAAGTGAAGAGAGACAAAACGTGGCAGAATCTGTGAAAAACAGAACAGCTGGTAGTAAAGACTTTTTTGGGCACTTCTGCAACTCAAATCAAAAAACTCAGAACATACGAAAGTTTCACAATTGTATAGAGCATGCTGTCAAAAAAATTCAGATCAAAAATATGATCTGGTGATTTGATTCGAATTTTTCTTTCAAGGGACAGAATCTGTTTTCTGGACAGCACGTCACAACTTTTGCTTCCCTTATCTTAAGAGGCTATAACTTGGCACAAAGCTGAAAAATAAAGATACAATGATGTTGCTACAGTAGTAACAAACATCAAGACACAACAAAAGCAAAAAGAAAAACCTAAATTTGTTGCGGGCTGTCTCCCGAAAGCGCTTCTTTAAAGCCATTAGCTAGGCTTAAAGATTCTTGAAAGATGCTCTCATAAGAATATGAATTTGGAGCAAAAGAGAGCATCAAGAAGAAAATATGAGACACATTTAAGCCTAACCCACTTCCTATGCATAGGCATCTTATAAGAAAATAAATCAAAGAAGCAAAAAGAAACCCGCATAGGAAGGTGGAACAAGAACATCTTCAAAACTTTCAACATAAAGAGATGAGTTTTAGTAATATGGAAGTTTCTACAACCAAACTTCCCTCTCTCAAAATATTTTTCAGTAGTATCATGAACAAAATCAAGAATATAACTATCACATAAATCATGTTGTTCATGACCTACAAGCACACGTGTATAGTTTTCAACACGGTCTTTAGGATTATAAGATAAATGCAACCCATCACATTGAGCCTTGATAAGAGCATAATTCTCTGGAATATGAGTTGGAGATTTCAAAAGGATAATAGGACAATCAAGTATGGGTGCAATAGCAAAAATTTCATGCTTAACATGAGGAACTATAGAAAGTTCATTTCCGTAAGCATCATCCATAGTGGCATCACGGCCATAAGCATAGAAGGCATCAACTTCATCAAAAAAGGATATTTCAAAAGAATCCATAGGATCATAACACTCATATAAGGTAAGATTCAAAGAGTTACTCTCATTAGAAGGTAGACATGGATGGCTCCATTCTTCCTCCTTTTGTTCGTCACTCTCCTCCTCTTTTTCATCCAAGGAGCTTTAGGTTTCATCAATTTCTTCTTTCATAGAGTCCTGCAAAACATTAGTCTCTTCCTTTGGGGAGAGATTCTCTCAAGATGATCAGTAATATAATAATTTGCATCATAATTTTCCAAACAATAGTTAAGTATAGCAAGACTCTCAGATTTGTAAGGGGCATCATTAATATTTCTAAGAAGAGAAGTAATTTCATAGGCACCCTTATAAGCAACAAATTCTTCTATTGGCTCTGCATCATAAAAATCATAGTTTCCCTTAGCATAAGAAGCTAAGGTTTCATCATCATTGTACTCACATTGGAAAGAAAGGTGTTTGTGCCTCATAAAGCAACAAGATTCATCCCTGCAAAAAGATATATTATATATTGAGCACAAGTTTCTAGCATACTCATACAACTGGTGTATTTGTTTCCATAAGTGTATCCCCTTTTGAGACAAGCGGTGTTCCTTGTACCACTTTTGCTGATCCTCGGTGAATCCTCCATGCCAATAAGATCTAGTTTCAAAGAAGTCAGACATTGATTGGCAAGTAAGGAACTAGACATAATATATATTTTTTGGATTTTTGATAAAGGACACTAAAGCAAAAAACTGAAAGGTAAACTAACAAGACTAAAAAACAAAGGTAAAGGGTAGTGTGCAACTCCCCTATCTTAGCACTCGGAGTCCCCGGAAACGGCTCCAGAAATTTGGCTTGATGTGCGAGGTGATGATAGTGATTTCTCGCCCTTCGTTGGTGAGCCCCAAGTGGAAGGTTTGATGTAGCACAGCAGCAAATTTCCCTCAGTAAAGATACCAAGGTTTGTCTCCAGTAGGACTCCAGAGATGATAAGTAGGTGTCAGCGGCGCAACTGACGCGGACCTGCACACAGACACAAATAACTTTGTTCCCAACGAAGTTCAGAGAGGTTGTCAATCTCTCCGGTCTTGTTGTTCACAAAGGATCAAACACAAGGGACAATGATAGCAATTGAAAGTAAAAGAAGAAAAGTAAATGAGCGTGTAAACAGTAATGAGGATATGGACCGTGGTTACAAGCACCGTTGTTTTCCCCCTTATGGCAACATCACATCCCCTAGACTCATGTTTCTGTCACTCAAGCATGTCATCGGGGGGCATGAACCCACAATCGAGCAAAACGTTCCCTCTTGGGGTTACTACCTACTACTTGGCCAAAGCAATAAACAGCAACGGAGAACATGAAAGAATTACTTAGGAACAAAAATATAAGAGATAAGAACCAAATATATTACTCAATCACAATCTAAACATAATCTCATAATCCATCAGATCCCATCAAACTCAGCATAACAACAGCAGAAAAATTACAAAAGTGCCTCGATCATGTAGGGCAGCTCACGAGGTCTAAACCATGAAGAACAAAGAGGGGAGGAGAACATCACATAGCTACTGATCACGGACCCATGGTCCAAAGAAAACTACTCACGAGACATCCGGGAAGCATCCATGGTGGAGAGGAGACTCCCGGAGGTCGGCCCTCCCTCCGGCAGGGTGCCGGGAAGAGGTCTTCTGGTGCTCCCGATCTCGGAAGTGCGGCGGCGGCGGAACAGAGGCGAGATCGCGAAAAAGGGTTCTGTTCTCGGAAGTTTCCCGTGACGGAGAATATATTGGCGAAGGGGAGCAGCCAGGGGGCCACCAGGGGTCCAGGCGCGCCCCTGGCGCGGCCAAGCCCAAGGACGCGCCACCAGGGCGCCTGGGCCCCTGGTGGTGGCCCTCTGGCCCCACCCAGGTTCTTCCGGAAGGTTCCTTCACGCTGATTTTTTTATCTGATTTTTCCCGAATTTTTGGAGCACTTTTTATATGGGGGAAAACTGAAATAGAAAAACAACAGAAAATAGGAACTGGCATTGTGGTGCACTGAGTTAATAGGTTAGTCCAAATATGATCAAAAGTGTATGAAAGTGTATCTAGATCATAGCAATATCACACAAAACATGCATGGAGCAAGCAGAAATTATAGATACGTTTTGGACGTATCAACCGTCGCCCCTCACCCTCCGGGTCGTTGTGTATAGGGTGAATCCCACGCAACTCCTCTCGGATGCGGATCCGACCGCGCCACAATGCTGAAATGGATGTCTTTCAGAGCTTTCGAAAGAGACCACAACGTGGAGGGCCCACACCATTATCCCACGTGAAGGTAGTGCGTACAAGCCTTTGCGACCTCTCAAGTCATCCACCTGAACCGTTAAGCATTTTATTATTATCTGTCGGGACAACCGTTATCGTTGCCCCTTATCTGGGTGAGTCACGGACAACGACAGCAGCCAGGACCACTAGTAACATCGGTGCCTGCCCTGACGTCCCACCAACTCATGCGGTTACCAACAAGGTGAACCGTCTCCTGATGGAAAGAGAGTGTTAATACTCTTCAAGCCTCGTTGGTTACCTCAAGTGCAAGGTGAGATATAGTGCAGCGGCAAGTTTTCCCTTGGCAAAGATACCAAGGTTTGTCTCCCGTAGGACTCCGAAGGATACAAGAAGGTGGTAAAGTGAACAATGGCGCCGAGGTTGCTAGCTTCACCTGGACCTGCACGCAGATACAAATAACTTTGCTCCCAACGAGTACAGAGGAGTTTTCAATTCCTCCGGCCTTGCCATTTACAAAGGATCAACGCAAGAGATAAAAGTGGAACTAAAAGTAAAGATTGAAAGTAAACTAAGGGTGTAAAGAATGATGTGAAGATGGACCGGGGTCCCGTGATTTTCACTAGTGATGTCTCTCTCCCAAAAGACGATAAAAGTGCTAGCAAGGTAAACAAATCACAGCTGGACAATTGACAGAATTATGAAGGCACCGCAATGCTAACTATGCTGCAAAGAAAGAAGGGCTCAAAAGCAATGGGCAGTACGCCAAGGTAAGTAGACCGAAATCCAACTGCATCTACTGAGAATCATCCACCTTGAGATATCTATCCAGAACATCTCGCTGGTATTAAGTTGTGAATCCCACCCAAAGTGTAAACTCAAAGCAACAGGCAACTGCATTAAAAGAACTTTGCGTAAAGTAAACAATCCTTGCATCTGCGGGTACAAGCACCGTTGTTTTATCCCTGGTGGCAACAGCACATCCCCTAGTCTCATGTTTCTGTCACTCAAGCTAGACATCAAGGGGTTGAACCCACAATCAAGCATAATGCTCCCTCTTGGAGTTGCAACAAACTACTTGGCCAAAGTAAAATACTGCAACGGAGAACATGCAAGAATTTACTCAAGAAAAAAATATAAAATAGAAGAACCAAATATATTACTCATCACAATCTGAACATAGTCTCATAATCCATCAGATCCCAGCAAACTCAGCATAGAAACAGCAGAAATTACAAAAGTGCCTCGATCATGTGAGGCAGCTCACGAGGTCTCGAAAGTGGAAGCACAAAGAGGGGAGAGGTACATCACATAGCTACTGGTCACGGACCCATGGTCCAAGGGGGACTACTCACGGCACATCCGGGAGGCGTCCATGGCTATGGATGGTCTCCCGGAGGGGGTTCCTCCTCCCGGCAGGGTGCCGGGGCAGCTTCTCCAGGCAGCCCCGATCTTGAAACGGCGGCGGCGGCAGTACAGAGGCGAGTTCACAGAAAAGAGATCGATATTAGGGGTTTCCACCCCGAGGGCTAAATATAGGCGGAGGGGGGTGTCGGGGGACCCATAGGGCAGCCAGGAGGCCCCCTGGCGCGGCCTAGGGTGGGGTCGCGCCAGGGACCCTTCTGGAGTCCCTGTGGTGCCCCCCCTCCACTACCTTGGTGATTCCGGAAGCTTCCGGGTCGCTGATATTTTATTTGATTTTTCCGGATTTTTTGGAGCACTTTTAATTGCCGGAAAACCTGAAATACAAAAACAGCAGAAAACATCAACTGGCAGCTGGGTGCACTGGGTTAATAGAGTAGTCCAAATATGCTCAAAAGTGTATGAAAGTTCAAGCAAATCATGGCAAAGTCACACAAAAATGCATTGAGCAAGCAGAAATTATAGATACGTTTGGGACGTATCAACATCCCCAAGCTTAATTCCTGCTCGTCCTCGAGTAGGTAAATGATAACAAGCATAATTTCTGTGGTGACATGCCACACAACCATATAAGGACTTTTAAGTAAAGCAATCAAAGCATGCAATTCAATTCAAGTCTTAACAAGTAAGAGTCTATATTAGTATTGACACAAGCAACAAAAGAACAAAAGGTGCAAGAGCTCTCGCTGTCCGTGACTCGAATGTCTCCAGATGGTGTTTGCGTGCAAGCAGGGGACTGGGAAAAAGAGAGAAAAAAGGTTGTTGAGAACAACTGTCTACTAAAGTTTCACACTTAGTCTCCTTTGGATTCTTATCTTGACTCGTCCCCAGACCACTAGCCAGGTACAAGTCAAACTGATCCACTCCCTTTCAATATTTTGAGCACTCATGAAATGGATGGGCGTGAGCAAGAAAGTTGACACCTAAAAGGTGAAACAGAAAGAAGGAGGAGGAGGAAGACAAAAAAGGTGTGAAAGGCTCACATCAATGAGGACAATCATAGGTGAGAGAAGGCCATATGATAGATATGATGTGAGGAGTAGGGATTGCCATGCAACGGATGCACATGTGAGCTAAAAGCTCTCCAAGGGAACTAGTGGGGGTGCATCTAACTTGCTTGCTCAAGAACACCTAGAGCTCGTTTGAGGAGGCTCATCATTGGAATATACAAGCCAAGTTCTATAGTGTGAAGGTCCCCACATAGCTATATGCATGATGATGATCTCTATGGAGTACAAGGGATAGAGGATGACGTACTAGTGTGGATCTCTCAAAAGGAATAGTAGTGTGCCCCCTTCTCTTTTTTTCTTTTTCTTTTTTTTCTTTTTTTTATTTTTTTATTTTTTTGGTGGCCTCAATGGCTCTTTCTATTTAACTCTCATTTGTCCCCTTTGGGATCTTTTGATTTTGTCCTCTTTGGGATCTTTTCCTCACTTTAGGGGCAACACTCTATATTTTACAAGAATATAGGAGATCTTTCACACTTTACAAAGGTACTCACATAAAGAAGATATAACTACCATGATGCAAATGTATGCCTCTGCCAGGATAGCAGGATATGCAATGATACTAGCGCATCATGTAGCAATGATTAGGGCAAGTCCCAACTAGCATGCGGCTCATCGATCAAGCAAGTAGCATGTATGACATGAGGATCAAGTCATGAGAAGGTGGATGTTGCATGGCAATGTATCTCGGAAAGGCTATGGAAATGCCTTGTAGGTAGGTATGGTGGCTGTTTTGAGGAAAGATATAAGGAGGCTTATGATGACAGAGCGTATCGTGCCAAGGGTTTGGATGCACCGGCGAAGTATGCGCCAAATCTCAAGGTGAGAAAGGGCAATGCACGGTACCGAAGAGGCTAGAAAAAGTATAGGTGGGTGGAAGTGTCAACTTTCGAATACTCACATTAGTTCGAAGAACTCATGCACTTATTATCGGTAACTCTCAATCTAATCAGGAGGTTCACAAAGAGACAAGTACCCCGAGGAGGAGTGTATGGGGGTTTGGTTATCCTTGCGCATCCTCGACTCATGGTACGTGGGTGTACTCTAATATTCAAACCCTCCAGAGGTTAGTGATCCATCTAGTAGCTAGAGTTCTCAACAAGGGTTTTTGGTTTTCGAAAAACACACGGATTGCCCAAAATAAGACATCTATCACTAATAGGCTCGAGCTCTTGACACCAAAAGTTCAAACATTACTCTAGTCAATACCTCAAAACTATTGCAAGTTACTACTACAAAGAGAACAACAACTTCAACTACCTACTTCTAGTTAAGACACAAAACTCAGTGCAACAGGAAAACTCTCTAACAAGATAAAACATGCAACCTATAGAAAGTTCAACCTAAAACAAAAGAAAAGCTCTAGAAAAACTAAAGCACTACAACTAAATAGAGCAGCAGCTAAGAAAAGAAAAGAACAACTCACAGCTAAAAGAATAAGCATGCAAATCCTATGAGGAGTTCTAGTTCAAGTGGAGCGTGTATCTCTCCCACACAAAAGAGTAAGCTGGGGGATAACTTGTTACTACAGCAAAGAAAGCAAAAACAAACCTAGAAAAGTAAAGAGCGAGACGCTCCAAGCATAGCACACAACGCATGAAGTGATAAAAATATAGTGCAACGAGGGACGAACTGATAATTGTTGATGAAGAAGGGGATGCACGGGGGCATACCCAAGCTTAGACGCTTGAGTCTCCTTGAATACTTATTGGGGGTGCACATGGGCATCCCCAAGCTTGAGCGTTTGACACTCCAAAATCTTCTTTCATCATCTTCCATCGCGCACTTGAAAACTCCCTTCATACATAACTCATTGTAGACTGATTAGAGAGGTTAGTGCCCTACTAAAATAATTTTTACTCTACTGGAAATAAGGATAACCTTGAAGAGCTACTGTTTCTCAAGATTGCCAACAAGTTTTTGCAAAGAAAAAGCAAGCTTAAGATTTGCAAAACGAAGAAAAGGCAAAACAGGACAGAATATGTGAAAAACAGACCAGCAGGTAAAAAAGATTTTTTTAGGGATACTTCTGAAACTCAAATAAAAAAACTCAGAACATACGAAAGTTTCGTAATTGTATAGAGCACGCTGTGTAAAAAATTCAGGTCAAAAATATGAACTGGGATTTTTCTATGATTTTTCTAGTCACGAGGACAGAATCTGTTTTCTGGACAGCATGTCACAACTTTCACTTCCCTTGTCGTATGAGGCTAAACTTGGCACAAAGCTTGAAAAGTAAAGATACAATGATGTTGCTACAGTATTTAAAATCATCAAGACCACTAAGAACAGAAGAAAAGCAAAAAGAAAAACCTAAATTCATTGCGGGCTGCCTCCCGAAAGCGCTTCTTTAGAGCCATTAGCTAGGCTTAAAGCAGAAGATCAAGTATTTTCAAGAGAATAACTAGCCTGTGTGACAGACTCAAAAGGTAACTTAATATTTTTCCTAGGGAAATGTTCCATCCCTTTCTTGAGAGGGAATTGTAATTTGATATTCCCCTCTTTCATGTCAATAACAGCACCAACTGTGCGAAGAAAAGGACGTCCCAAAATAATTGGACAAGAGGGCTCACACTCAATGTCCATAATAGTGAAATCAACGGGAACATAATTGTTATTGACAATGATAAGAACATCGTCGATCTTCCCCAAAGGCTTCTTTATGGAAGAGTCAACAAGACGAACACCAAAAGAACAGGGATCAAAAGGTTTCAATTCAAGCATATCATACATTCTTTTGGGCATAACAGAGGTACTTGCTCCAACATCACAAAGAGCATAACAAGAGAAGTTATTCAATTTTATTTTTATCATAGGATCCCAACCATATTCTAGCTTCCTAGGTATGGAGGATTCTAGTCTAAGCTTCTCCTCCCTAACTTTGATTAGAGCATTGGTGATATTCTCTGTGAAGGCAAGATGAAGTGTGCTAGTGTGGGGGTCTCTAGGAATCTTGTGTAGGAAACCAATAACTTCAGGTAAAGTGCAGTTGTCAAAGTCTAGGTCACTACTATCTATCAAGGAGGTAGTGATATCATTTAGGCTCACTTGTTTGAAAGCCTCTATGTTCATAGAGGTTTCTTCACCTATGGTTGAGGTGGTAGCATCACCATTGGTAGGTCCACTGGGACTAGGGGTGTGATGGGTGCTAAAAGTTTGGACATCCTCAACTACTTGGATAGTGGCTACTGTGTGGTAGGTAGGAAGGCTCTTAATTCTATCCTCTTCCTCTTTTTCTCTAGCCCATCTTTCTTTGAGTTTATCCATCATCCTAATATTTTCATTGATTTGTAACTGGATAGCATTAATAGGAGTGACCTTACTCTCATCAAAGGGAGAGGTTCTAATTTTTAACATCTCAACATCATGGGCTAAGTTGTCTACCTTCAAACAAAGATTATCTAATTTAGCTAGTTTTTCTTCCACATTCTTGTTGAAGGCTTTTTGGGTAGTGATAAAGTCTTTGAGCAAGGTCTCTAGTTCAAAAGTGGAGTTTTTGGTGCTAGGATAAGTGTTGTTGTTCCCATAGTTGTTGGATGGGAAAGTCCTAGGGTTGTTGCTACCAAAATTACTCCTATAAGCATTATTGTTGAAGTTGTTTCTAGAGACAAAGTTCACATCTACTTGCTCTTGAGCAACCAAAGAATTTAAAGGAACATCCTGAGGATCAATAGGAGCTTGCTTGGTAAGTAGACAAATGATAAGGTCAACCTTTTGATTTAGAGAGGAGATCTCCTCGACAGAATTTACCTTCTTACCAGTTGGAGATCTTTCGGTGTTCCACTGAGAGTAGTTCAGCATCATCTCATCAAGTAACTTTGTGGCAGCACCAAGTGTGGTTGACATAAAAGTTCTTCCCGCGGCCGAATCTAATAGGTTCCGCGAGGAAAAGTTCAAGCCTGCATAAAAAGTCTGGATAACCATCCAGGTAGTCAGTCCATGTGTGGGGCAGTTCTTGACAAGCGTCTTCATACGTTCCCATGCCTGGGCAACGTGTTCATTATCCAATTGCCTGAAATTCATAATGTTACTCCTCAATTGAATAATTTTAGCAGGGGGATAGTACTTCCCTATAAAAGCATCTTTGCATTTACTCCAAGAATCAATATTGTTCTTGGGTAAGGATTGCAACCACTCCTTGGCTCTTCCTCTCAAAGAGAAAGGAAAAAGCTTCAGCTTGACGATGTATCCATCCACTTCCTTGTACTTTTTCATATCACAGAGCTCGATAAAATTGTTTAAGTGCAAGGCAACGTCCTCTCCAGCACCCGAGAATTGATCTTTCATAACAAGATTAAGCAGAGCAGGTTTAATTTCATAAGAAGGTGCTGAAGTGGCAGGTGGAGCAATAGGAGTGCAGATAAATTCACTGTTGTTGTGACTAGTGAAGTCACACAACTTGGTTTTTTCATTGGAACCCATAGTAGCATCAGGTATTTTTGGTATTTTTGATAAGGGACACAAAAGTAAAAACTGGAAGGTAAACTAACAAGACTAAAAAGCAAAGATAAAATATAGTGTGCAACTCCCCTATCTTGTAGACTGGAGTCCCCGGCAACGGCGCCAGAAAACTTGTTGATGGCAAGAGAGTGTTAATACTCTGCAAGCCTCGTTGGTTACCCCAAGTGCAGGGTGAGATATAGTGCAGCGGCAAGTTTTCCCTTGGCAAAGATACCAAGGTTTGTCTCCCGTAGGACTCCGAAGGATACAAGAAGGTGGTAAAGTGAACAATGGCACCGAGGTTGCTAGCTTCACCTGGACCTGCACACAGATACAAATAACTTTGCTCCCAACGAGTATAGAGGAGTTGTCGATTCCTCCGGCCTTGCCTTTTACAAAGGATCAACGCAAGAGATAAAAGTGGAACTGAAAGTAAAGACTGAAAGTAAACTAAGGGTGTAAACAATGATGTGAAGATGGACCGGGGTCCCGTGATTTTCACTAGTGATGTCTCTCTCCCAAAAGACGATAAAAGAGATAGCGAGGTAAACAAATCACAGCTGGGCAATTGACAGAATTATGAAGGCACCGCAATGCTAACTATGTTGCAAAGAACGGAAGGGCTCAAAAGCAATGGGCAGTACGCCAAGGTAAGTAGACCAAAATCCAACTGCATATACTACGAATCATCCACCTTGAGATATCTATCCAGAACATCTCGCTGGTATTAAGTTTCGAATCCCACCCAAAGTGTAAACTCAAAGCAACAGACAACTGCATTAAAAGAACTGTGCGTAAAGTAAACAATCCTTGCACCCGCTGGTACAAGCACCGTTGTTTTATCCCTGGTGGCAACAACACATCCCCTAGTCTCATGTTTCTGTCACTCAAGCTAGACATCAAGGGGCTGAACCCACAATCAAGCATAACGTTCCCTCTTGGAGTTGCAACAAACTACTTGGCCAAAGTAAAATACTGCAACGGAGAACATGCAAGAATTTACTCAAGAACAAAATATAAAAGAGAAGAACCAAATATATTACTCATCACAATCTGAACATAGTCTCATAATCCATCAGATCCCAGCAAACTCAGCATAGCAACAGCAGAAATTACAAAAGTGCCTCGATCATGTGAGGCAGCTCATGAGGTCTCGAAAGTGGAAGCACAAAGAGGGTAGAGGTACATCAAATAGCTACTGTTCACGAACCCATGGTCCAAGGGGGACTACTCACGGCACATCCGGGAGGCGTCCATGTCTATGGATGGTCTCCCGGAGGGGGTTCCTCCTCCCGGCAGGGTGCCGGGGCAGCTTCTCCAGGCAGCCCTGATCTTGAAACGGCGGTTATGGTATTTTATTTTGCCACTGGAAAATTCAAACAATTCAAACACCAAGCAAAACAGCACCATTTGACAATTGAATATTATAAAGAAATAGTAAATGGTCTTATTTTAAGTCTAAACTTTTTGTGGCACCCTAGGAATATATATGACTAATTATGGACCAGGTTACACTTTTTACAAAAATTCAAAAGGCACTAAATTAATTACTAACAAAAAAGAACATAATGGAAAATAAAAAGAAACTGGAAAACGCTCTAAGCCTCGCCCTGGGCGAAGGCCCACCCGGCCCACTCCCCCTTCCCCACCTGCCCCCGTCCCCTCCATCACCTGCTCCGGTGCCGTGGCGGCACCGCCGTGGCCGGCGCACCTGCAGGCCTCCCGCACCCTCACTGTGGCCGGGGAAGGGATAAGGCAGCCCCCAGCTACCCCCTGGACACGCCCCTCCTCCCTTTCCCCTCCTCCTCTTCTCGCACGCCTCGGGGAAAAAACTCCCGAGCGCCGCCGTCGCCGTTGTTGTGGCCACCCGCGGCCACTCGTCGAATCCGCCTACACCGCCGTGTCCAGGAGAAGCGTCGTCGTCGTCTTCGTCGACTACACCAGCCAATCGAGCCCGGGGAGCACCACAGCCATCGCCCGCGTCTTCTTCCCCCACTCCGGCCGCCGCAACCTCAACGCCAATTCCGTCCACAGCAAGCCCGCATCGAGCCTGCTGCCACCTCCGTCGTGCTCCTGGTGAGCTCCCCTACCACCGGCAACGCCCCGTTGAGTTTCCCGTGCCCCGTAGCTCGCCGCGCCAATAGGGCAGAAGCTCCTCGCCGCCGTCGAGCTCCTCCCCATGGCCCAGAGCACCCATTTGGACAGCCACTCGCGTCGTTTTGCCTGTGGTGCCCGCGTGAGTCGAATGCCCCAGCCCCCGCTCGCCAAAACCCCCGTAGCCACTTCCTCGTTGCCGCACCCTCACTGGCCGCCGCCTCGCCCGCCGCCGCCGCCGCTCCGGTGAGTCCCCGGCCGCCCCGAGAACACCAGTTGATGCGCGCTGCTCCCCCGGTTCGAACAAGCCCACCCGCGCCTCCTCCCGTACACCACAGCGGGGGCAGCGTCAACCTCGCCGGCGTTCTGCCGCCGGCTAACCTCCGATGAGACTGACCCTTGGGCCCCGTCTGTCAGGTTCAACATCATTGGTTAATGAGCCATTGACAACGGGCCCCCCCCTCTAATCCCTTTGTTAAACTAAACTGGAGTTAAACCCCCCCCCACTGTCTATGACAGGTGGGCTCCTGGCCATTTAATTTAATTAAACAGTTTTAATTAGCTTATGTGTCACTGAACACTGGGGCCCACTGTCAGTTTTATTGATTAAAAGAATTTATTAGGAATTCTAGTGACTTACCTGTGGGCCCAGAGGCTATTTTGATTTATTAAAATGTTTTATAAATAACCCACATGTCCGGCACTGTTTTGGATAATGTTTTGGATAATGTTGGAATTTAATAATAAAAGAAATTCAAAAAATCATTTAAATGATTTAAAACTTTGAAATTCAATAACTTTTAAACCGTAACTCAGATTCAAAAACTTTATACATGAAAATTGATCAGAAAAATATAACGAATACGAATACGCTATCCGTATGTCTATCACAGCCCTCTAACACAACGAACATCGAACCGTCCCCTCCGGACTGACTGTCCGATAAATTGTCCGGTACTGCTAAAGTACCCGGATGAATTTATTTCGAACACGAAAGTTGTTCGGAATAGTTCAACTAACTCGGATACACCACCCACACATGTGTCGGGTGTCCACGACACCTCCGGCATGATATCTTCCCCCTCCGGACACCTTGTCCGATAATCACCCGGAGCTGGTCGTTCATCCCCGGATGAATTCCCGCTCCGAGCAACGTGCATTTCACTGCGTTAGAACACCGTTAACATTTCATCTGTCTTGTCATGCATCTGTTTGTATATGCTTACTGTGTATTTACTGTTTCTCCCCCTTAATCTCCGGTAGACCCCGCTGCTGCCGTCGACTACATCGCTGTTGAGTACGACTACTTCGTCGACGACCCTACCCCTACCGTCGAGCTTCCAGGCAAGCAGAGCCATTCTCTTCCCCAGATATCGCCTATCTTTCCGTACATTTCTTGCACTAGGCATTGTTACTGCTGCTGCTACGTTACAATCCTATTCAATTGCATAGCCTGTTTTTGTCGCCCCTTGATGTACCTCTTTTATCCTATGATGCCTATTATTATTATTATGCATTATTCAGCAGTGAGCCCTGCGCATTGTTAGCTAGGGTTAGATAGCAGGTCGTGATCACTCAAGGGAGTGAACGCGGATACAAATATTATAACTGTACAGGCACGGTACAATGCAGACACCGCCTCAGGCCCCTACCTCGGCTCTGCCGAGCCACCATCAAGTGTGAGCTATCAATGAGTAATCCTTGTACTCCACTCGTTGCTGACTCTGTATAGCCGCTCTAGGTACTTGAGCAACGGTTGTCCTTCAGATAAGAAGTCGGGCGACCCAACGGTGCCCGCGAGAGGTATTGTGACGGGACGACAGGGAGGGCACGACCAGTGTACCGGTGTGCTTGGCCCCTGATCGTTGGCCGCGAGAGTTACCAAACCACGAAAGTCGAGCTCCTCCAGGAGCACACGCGAGACAAGGTAAGGAGACAGTTCACCTTGTTGGTAACCGCAGTGACTTGGTGGGACGACAGGGCAGGCACCGATGTACTGGTGGGCCTGGTTACTGTCGTTGTCCGCTGGTCAGTTAAGTAGAGGCAACGATAACGGTTGTCACGCAGGTTAATTAAAATGCTAAATGGTTCAGTGAATGTCTTGAGTTGGCTATATGCCATGTACGCACTACCTACCCGTGGGAATTACGAGTTATGGGCTCCTCTACTTCGTAGTGTCGTCCGAGGACTCTTCAGACGTCAGAAGTACTGCGGGCTGATTGCCGGGAAGTGGTGTTGTCTTATTTTCTCGCGCGGTGGTGTCTTATTTGGATTTTCTTCAACTTCACCGGCCAGCCACGCACCGTGCAGGAGTACGTTCGGGTTGGGGTCCAAGGCCCGACGTACTTAGGATTTAGACCGGCGGATGGCCTCTCTGTTGAGTTTGAAAGATGGGCTACGGAGTGTCGGATAGCCTCGGTGGAGCGTTCCCTAACAAGGTTCCCACCACCCTGGAGATTCGTGCGTGTAGCGTAACACAAGTGCACCCCTGCAGGGAAGATTAATCTATTCGAATAGCCGTGTCCACGGTAACAGGACGCTTTATGCTGAAGCTGGACCTTACCACTACAAACTATTAATATTAAACTGTATGGTTCAGGGTTTTCTTCCTCGCAGGGGAGTCGAGGAGGGAACTCGGAGGCATTGTTAATTATTACAACTTATTATTATACAATGCTGCAGAAACTTCTGCTGCATTGTTACTTTATGCTTATATAAACTGTTGGCTGATTCTTACCTCATGCTGCAAGACATCGTCGGAAGATGCTAGTCTTCGTTAGGCCTAGCTTCTTACCCTTATTCTGATTTCTGTCTTTCAGTCCACTATATACAGCCTCTTCTTTCCGTTGATACAATGCATAATGCTTAGTAGCGGACGTAAGACTCGCGGGTATGCTAGATACTCACCTTTGCTTTATTTCCCCTTTTTCGCTTTGCCTGATCGGCCGCTGCAGTCGACGTTGGAGCCCAGGAGCAGGAGTACCCCGGAGGCGACTACTACGACGTCGAGTTCCCCGTTGACCAGGAGTAGTTCGATGGATCCCAGGCAGGAGGCCTCGTCTTTTCGATCTGTATCTCTGATGTGATTTGTGCTAGCCTTCTTAACGCAAAACTTGACTAACTATGTCTGTACTCAGATATTATGGCTTGTATGACTTATGTATTCGGATCCTCGTGATCCCTGGTATTGTAATATATTTGTTTATCCTTTTGTGTTTAGTGTTGTGCTGTGATATTCTCACCGTGGCACCCTAATCTCAGTCGTGTACCCTGCGTGTATGATTAATGTACACGGATTGATTTTGGGGGCGTCACAAGTTGGTATCAGAGCCGACTGCCTGTAGGAAGCCACCCCACCACTACTTGGTCGAAGTTGAGTCTAGACTTTGAAAAACTATTTTGCTAACTTAATATTTGGCTTACGGGCCCACATCGATGTCACTACGTGTGATATCTATGGTATTAGGATCCTTTTCTCCTTACCTATGCTCTAGGACTCTGCTCTCTTATCCTTGCTGGTAAGTTTTACAAAATCTGACATTAGGATCACGTTCTCTTGATTCCACCCGGCGTTTTGGTGCTTCCCCATTGATTGAGTCGTGTCGCAGGAGTTCTACCCCAGGTCCCGGACCGCGGATCCCATTCTCATTCTGGGCAGGCCGCGCGTCCTCTGGCATTAACTCCTGTGGACAACAGTTTTCTTGCGGCGTGATTGACATAGTGGAATCTATGTCGCGTCGTGTAATCCTTACTGCGGTCTGCGCGCCGCCTAGTGAGTCATTTTTTCTTAATTTTACGACGTTACGCTGCCCGATTTTCGATTGAATCTGTGTGTAATGTGTATGTCTTATATGACTACTCCTATATATATCCGCGCCTCCTTTTCGTTGTCGTTTTACTTCAGGCTTGATTCCGTTATCTCGTTAAATTTTCATCGCTGAAATACCCCTGTTAAATTCTAGTAGGATGGCTGGTCGTGGTGGTCGTGGTGCCAACGACCCACCTCCGCCGCCGGATTACATGGCCGCGATGATGCAGCAGTTCGAGATGAACCGTCAGTTCATGCAGAATATCATGGCTCAGTTCCCCCAGCCGAATCAGAATGTGCACCACCATCAGCATGCCACCGTGACTCTGCACGACTTCACCCGCCTCAACCCCACTATGTTCCGCAACACTGTTCAGCCGTTGGATGCTGATGACTGGCTTCGCGACATCACTCACGAGCTGGAGTCTGCTAATGTCGATCCAGCCGACTATGTGAACTTTGCGTCTTATCATCTGAAAGGCGCCGCTGCTCAGTGGTGGAGCACCCACAAGCGATCACTGCCAGTTGGAGAAGTCATCACTTGGGATGAATTTCAGTCTGCCTTTCGCGCCCGCTACATTCCTCAGGGGATCATGGATCGTAAGGCGGAAGAATTCCGCAACCTCACTCAGGGCGACATGACTGTTGAAGCCTATCAGCGCGAGTTCCTCAACCTCTCTCGCTATGCGGAAGAAGAGATCACCACTGATGCTCGTAGGCAGCAGAAGTTCCGTCATGGCCTCAACCCAGACCTCAGGCTCGCTCTTGCCGTTCATGATTTCGCCAACTTCGCCACCATGGTGAACAAGGCTATCACCGTCGAGACTGCCCAGATGGAGCATAATGCTTGTAGCGGACGTAAGACTCGCGGGTATGCTAGATACTCACCTTTGCTTTATTTCCCCTTTTTCGCTTTGCCTGATCGGCCGCTGCAGTCGACGTTGGAGCCCAGGAGCAGGAGTACCCCGGAGGCGACTACTACGACGTCGAGTTCCCCGTTGACCAGGAGTAGTTTGGTGGATCCCAGGCAGGAGGCCTCGCCTTTTCGATCTGTATCTCTGATGTGATTTGTGCTAGCCTTCTTAAGGCAAAACTTGACTAACTATGTCTATACTCAGATATTATGGCTTGTATGACTTATGTATTCGGATCCTCGTGATCCCTGGTATTGTAATATATTTGTTTATCCTTTTGTGTTTAGTGTTGTGCTGTGATATTCTCGCCGTGGCACCCTAATCTCAGTCGTGTACCCTGCGTGTATGATTACTGTACACGGATTGATTTTGGGGGCGTCACACCCGAGGGCTAAATATAGGCAGAGGGGGTGTCGAGGGGGCCCACAGGGCAGCCAAGAGGCCCCCTTGCGCGGCCTAGGGTGGGGCCGCGCCAGGGACCCTTCTGGAGTCCCTTTGGTGGCCCCCCTCCGCTACCTTGGTGATTCCGGAAGCTTCCGGGTCGCTGATTTTTTATCTGATTTTTCCGGATTTTTTGGAGCACTTTTAATGGCCGGAAAACCTGAAATACAAAAACAGCAACTGGCAGCTGGGTGCACTGGGTTAATAGATTAGTCCAAATATTCTCAAAAGTGTATGAAAGTTCAAGCAAATCATGGCAAAGTCACACAAAACATGCATGGAGCAAGCAGAAATTATAGATACGTTTGGGACGTATCATCTCCTTACCTTGTCTCGCGTTTGCTCCGAAGAGCTCGACTTTCGTACAACAGGATATCTGTCGGCCACGAACAGTACCAGGCCCGCTGCACACCGGTGGAATACACCTGACCTGTCGTTCCGCTAAGATACCCTGCGCGGGCACCGTTGGGTCACCCGACTCCTTACCTTTAAGGACACCAGTTGATTCGAGTGCCTACCATCAAGTGAAACCAGGAAGAATCACCCTCGATGGTACACTTGAAGAGGTTCGACCGAGACATCAGCGGAATGAACTAAAGAGGAATATTCTCGTATCACCCCGGTGGTGCCGAGACACCAGCGGAATGAACTAAAGAGGAATACCCTCGTATCTTCCCAGTGATGCTACGCTACTGAGCCGACGAGAGTGAAATACGAGTTCGTCCCCTCGTAAGTCAAACTCGAGGCGACTCGGCAGAGTCTCACCATTGTAGGTTCCCTAGGGCGTCCGCATTGATCCGTACCTGTTGCGGTTATAATAATTATAATCCGCGTTCACTCACCAAAGTGATCACGACCCGCTATTCTAAACCTAGCTAACAATGCACAGGGTTTACTGCTGAATAATATATGTATATTTAATAGGCAGCATAGGATAAAAGAAGGTACATCAAGGGGCTACAATGATAGGCTATGCAATGAATAGGAATGTAACATAGCAGCAACAATAACAATGCCTAGTGCAAGAAATGTACGGAAAGATAGACGATATCTGGGGAAGGAAAATGGGCTCTGCTTGCGTGGAAGCTCGGTAGTAGCGGTACGGTCGTCGACGAAGTAGTCGATCACAGGGGCATCGGCAGCGGACGTTGAGACTACCGGACAATAAGAGAGGGGGAAGAAACAATAAATACACGGCAATAAAGCAATACAAATGTATGACATAGCAGATACAAAGCAACAAGGCTCTAACGCAGTGTTCGATGATTTGCTCGGAGCAGGAATTTATCCGGGGACTACTCATCAGTACCGGGTGATTACCGGACAGATGATTCGGAGGGGAAGGTTCCATGTCTGCAGTGTTAGAGACATTTGACAGACATGTGGATAATGTATCCGTGATCGTTGAACCATTCTGAACAACTTTCATGTTCAGAACAATTTCATCCGGAAAGTTTTACCGGCTCCGGTCATCTGACAGACAGCTGAACCGGAGGAGAAATGTTCCATGTTCGGTATGTTAGAGGGGTGCGGGGGATATACGGGTAACGTATTCTTATTCATTGTATTTTTCTGAGCAACTTTGATGTATAAAATATTTTCATCGGAGTTACGGATTAAAATATATTGATTTTTTTAATTTAAATCACTTTATAATTATTTACTGGATTTCTTTTATTAAATAACCAATCTTATCCAGAATAGTGTTTTTGACTGGGTCAACCCTGACAGAGGGGACCCACATGTCAGCCACTGGTTATTAAAACAATTCATTTCTATTATAAATAGGGCACTGGACCCACATGTCATACACTCAGGGTTAATACATTTTAAGCTAAATATTTTTATTTGCTTAACAAGTTGGGGCCCACTTGTCATTTACTATTAGGCTAACTAATTTATTAACTAGTTTAACTACCAGATGGGGCCAATTAGTCCTAACTAACTTAACCTTAACTAATTCTAACTAGTACTAATTGGGCCGGCCACACACGTTGTACACACACGGCACACACACACACGTTGTACGCACACACACGCACACGCAGCTAGCCATGGCCATGGCCATGGCAGTAGCAACAGAAGCAAGCAGCGCACGCAGGCGGGCATGGCTGCAGGCGATCATGCGCACGCACGGGTGGCAGAGGACGGCAACAGCAGCAAAAGCAGTACGCGAGCAGCAGCAGCGTCATGGAGCTCTGGCCATGGCGGTCGAGCACGAGGATGACGGCAAATGGCACATATCGAGAGGGAAAACGAGGGGAATCGGTCGAGGAGCTCAGCACGGAGCTCGTGGACATGGCTAGGAGGCGAGGGGACGACCGGTGGCGACGAGCTCGACGACGGGAGACGACGGCCGTGGCGAAAGACCGGCTCGATCTCGAGCGTACGATGGCTCCCCGTATGAACCAGTGGGCGCAGGCGAAGTGGACGTCGACGAGGAAGCCCATGGACATCTTTTCAGGCGCCGGGGACCTCGTTGGCCGCGGTGTCGATGACGACCACGGCGAGCAGCGGACGAGCGGCGACCATTTGGACGAGGACGACCGAGGGAGGGTAAAATGAGGGCTAGGGTTTGTCCATCGCATTGGGGGCGACCTTAACCATGTCGGAGATGCTCTGGATGCTCGACACGACGTCATCGGGCGAGGGGACGGACGTGCAGACGCCACGCCATGACACTGCCTTCCTCCTGTAAGTGAGGTAGGGGAAAGGCCCCTGGTGGGCTTGGGCTTTTTACTATAGCAACAGGCTCAAGTGCACAGTAGACCTTTTATATTGTCCCTTATTCTCTGTTTTCTTTTGTATCTTCTATTTTACATTTTCTTTTCGCTCTAAAAGTCTTTTGTTAATTGTGTAAGTGGTCACCAAAAATCAAGGTGTAATACATTTTATAGCCACAAAAGTTTGGAGAGTATTTAAATTCATTTGAATTTTAATTAAATAGCAAGTGACTAAATTGGGTTGTTTTAGTCTTGTTTTGTATTGTTTAGGACATTTAAATATTCCAATAAATGTTGATCTCAATTTTAATATTACTTCATGATTATTTTCAATTTGATGAATATCTTCCACCAATTTTTACGCAACTTTTATTTTTCAGTTTCTATTAATTTTACAGGGGCAATTTAATATTCTGAGATACTGGTTTTATTTCTATAATTTCTTTGGGGATCATTTACAATATTAAGAACATATTGTTTAATCATTTCATGAGGTTTTATGTTAACTGACACTTGCATTTTTAATGAAGTTGAGTTATTTCCTTAATGAATTTTAATTATGAAATATATGCTGACATGGCACATTAATTAGGCTAACAAAGAAATTAGGATTTGGGGATGTTACACTTGGCAACCCTCTTGCCATTGTTGGGAGAAAGTAATTTTGTTTTTTGTGTGTAGGTGTTGTTGGGTTGGGAGGTCCTACTTCAAGAAACCTTGGTTCTTGGGAACATTTGCTACTTGCTACTTCACCCTTTCTCTTGGGGGAATCCCATCTGCTTCT
Organism: Bromus sterilis; assembly: GCA_950022295.1. NCBI lineage: Eukaryota > Viridiplantae > Streptophyta > Magnoliopsida > Poales > Poaceae > Bromus > Bromus sterilis. The sequence goes on along the minus strand of OX465596.1, from coordinate 321,263,249 downwards.
ACGGGAGTATCTTCATGCGTAGCCGTCACTCTGGCATCTCCATTGTCAACGCTCCTTCTTCCTTCCCCATCACAGTACCTGTGATGGGTCATAATCACTCTTGAACCCACTTTTGTTGATACACCACTTATTTGTGAGTGTCCTCTTCATGTTATTATTTACCTCGTGGTAAGTGATTGGAGATGTCGAGTCCATCGACGTAGTTGGCGACATCAAACTCCCTAGGCCACACATAAAGTTGGTAGGTAGATTGTACGAACCAATAGATCTCCGGGTGACTAGCTTTTGTGAGGATCACAACTTAGCAAAGAGTTAAAATTATCCATAGAGGTTAATGCCTTTGATATGATCTTAATGTATCCAATTACATGTTGCATGTGTGTGATGAAAGAATGACAATTGAGTTGATATGTGAGGGACCAGCCACCATAAATAGATTACTCAGATCATACATACAAAACATGAGTGACCCATATAGTGTTGGTAGTCAATAAATTAGCGACGTTCAAACCCGCGGTACTAGTGAACCATGCATAGACACCAACTCTACTCATCTAAAACATCACATGATTTCATCTTAGTTTATTTCTTATCCTAGTCTAATATTTATTGTAACTTCTAGTTAGTACTTAGTTAAACTCCCTTTTTACCGCCCCCTTAGAAACCGAAAAGATAAAAATATTTCCAAATTGGGTGCGAGCATAATCGCGTTTATGACTACATAGATGTGGGGCCCATAGTTACCTTCCTAAAACTCCATGTGGGTTCAAAGCATAAACTAGATAATATTTCATGTGAATTGTGCTTGACAATAACTTTGTACAATCGCAGACATCAGAATTCACCCGAGAAATCATCAAAAAAATCTCGCTCTCAATTTTATCACAAAAATCTTGTCATGAAAGGCCCAAAGAACGTCATCGAGGTGCGCGAACGATTTGCCCAGTACAAAATCTCCATTTTTTCTGTCAAATCATTTGTCATGGAAGCATTTCGTCGGCACCAAGACGATATGTGTTTTTCCCACCTTTTGCCGTGGAAGTGTACCTACTATCATAAAAAAATAGTTTGGGCCAAAATGTCATGGATTTGTCTTTTTCTTGCAGTGTAAACTTGCTAATTATCAAAATAGAATTTGTAGATGTCCCTGGTCATCCCCTTTAGGTCCATCTCCATCTTTTCACCTCTGTCATCTGCTCTGTGAATTACTATTGGCATCAATTTCAAATCTACCACACCATCTAGCATACAAGGTTTATGATATGGAGCATCCTAGGGTCATCACCATGGCAAGTGCTCCATTGCTAAGGTATTTACACATCACACGCAGAAAGTTGAATCTTTTACCTTACATGTGTCTAATTGGTTCTCTCGAGGATGGTATACTTCTTAATAGACCTACCTTGTGCACCTTTAGGTTCGAGCCAAATAACGTATGTGCAATGGAGGATGCCCCCCATGTGAGATCTACAGTACTATCCACGAGAGAGGCATGTAAGCAGAGAAGGAACCATGAAGACGAGAGCGTGAAGCGGGAACTTCAAGATCAAATCCATGCAAGAACCGAAACAACTCGAAGCAACCCCAGGAGCCTCCGGGCCACCTCCGAGTTAACACAACAAAGTTTTAGTTGTGCTCAGGTCAAACTCGGAGATGCCTCAAACCCCTTGAGTTGAAGCCTTTGGACTGTCCCATATCCTTTGAGATGTATTTGTGTGCATGAGTTCATCCATCCCATGTATCATTCCTTCCCACTAAACCCTTCGTGGGTGGGCGTATATATACCCCTCACCTTCCTCTCAATGGTTAGCAAACATTACAGCTCAAACATACAATGTTTCTCATGTATCTCGCCTTGTGGGAACTCTCTTGGTGGAGATCAAGGCCTTCCGAGGGGGGGGGACTCTGAGGAATACAAGTTCACCTATGGGAGAAGGCTCCATGATCACAAGACCTCCTTCATGAAGAAGATTCCCCATGTGGAATCCAAGCGCTCTGTGTATTATGAATTGGTGAAGAACACTATCTTGCCCTCTTTCTTTGTATCTCTCTCTCTTGGATGATTGGGATCACACGTCTATCCATGTGTATATTATGTTGCCACTTGACTGTTGACTTGTGCAAATTTCCTTATGTTTTTCCCTGTGTTCATCGTGTTCTTTCTCAAATCCATTTTTAATTATGAAGACCAGGCAACCCTACAATTTGCTTCGTACCAACTAGCATGTCCACCATCGCCCCCAGAGTGTTCACTGTAGACCTTTCTTCAAACTCCTACACATTGTAGAACATTCCCAGAACCAACCATTTCATCTATATCATTTGATGGTGGAAGGATTCTTTAGAAGGTGTGGCCCAAATGTATGGGCTTGGGTAGACAAAACTTTCCCGACATATTTGGGTGATGTGTCAACTATGATAGATGGCATGTTTGTTGGATATATGCTCTAGAGGCAAATAATATATGATTATTCCAATATATCTAAGCAAGTTCATAACCAGTTTCATACCGTGCTAGAACTGTGTCAGTGAAACAATGATGCAGGTGTGGTATGGAAACCCCCAGAGTTCCTAGTTAGCCTCTACATCGATAACTAGTTCATGGTCAACATGATGGTCGTGGTTTCGCGATCATGGACAATTAAGTCTCTTGACTATGAGGTCACCTCACTGGTTAAGTGACGTGATGAACGTTACCCAAAGTAAGCATTACAACATGATCAAATCTTATGAAGGTTCAGTGTTGTAATTACAAAACATGGTAGACCATTCCTTTGACCGTGAGTACGTGCATAATTACTATCTTCCCGGATGCTTTGACTTACATCCCACCACCTGACTGAAATATGCGGGTCATAACGGTTGTATCTTAGGTATTCCGTGGAGATATGTTGAGGAGTATTGTTACAAGAGCGGGATTTGTCAATCCATATAATGGATAGATACTCGGGGCCCACTCGGTGAGATTCCATCCATAAAGCTGCAGCGTGTGACTAGGTTACGGGGATAAATATCACGGGAACGAGTGAATGAGGATTAGTTCGGAACGAGGTTGAACTAGACATAGGATGTCATTGATCGAATCTCGGAACAATCCGGTATCGCTGACAAAGGGAATGCTATACGGCGTAAGGTCCAATCGGTGTTTGATATCCGGAATGCACAGGGGTCATTATGGGCATCCAGGTCCCGCTGATGATCATTGACCGTAGCCTCATCTCGGTCATGACTGGAGTGTTCTCGGACCGTAGGGTAACACACTTAAGGGCTCGATGAAATCGGAGACCTTTTCGGAACCATCGGAGTAACCAGAGAATAAAGGAAACAATATCGGAGAAGTACCGTGTTGAACCGAAACAAGTTCGGAGTGAACCGGAAGGTGTTCCGGAGCACCGGGAGATGGAATATTATGTTTTAGTTATTAATTAATTGAATTAATAATTAAAATCATTTTATTTCTAATTAATATGTGCAATGGGCCTTAGTGGAGAAAAAGGCCCATTAGGGGAAATAAAAGGGAAAAAGAAAAAAGAAAAGAGGGGGGAGGCGCCATGGGCCCTAGGGCCCATGAGGGGTGCGCCCCCTCCCCCCCTTGGCCGGCCACCCCCCTTAGCAAAGGGACTTTAGTCCCACATTGCTAAGGGAGAGGGGTTGACTCCCTCCCCTCTGCCTATATATAGATGGGCAGGGTGCACATATTTAATACACAGAAATTCGTGAGAAAATAAATATTACTCCGAATTGAGATCGGTTTTCTCCGGTCTTCTCCCCTCCCTTGTCTCTTTCACGTTGGGCTCCCTAGTGTGAGCCTATAGTGGAATTGAGGCTTCTCTGCTAGAATCGGAGGCCGTCGTGTTGCCGAAGCTCCGTCCGGAGGTCTGCTTCCGCCACCTCCGCTGGATCGGAGAACGGAGGTCGTCATCGAGTCTCGTATGTGTGCGAGTACTACGAGGTGCTACACGTGTGGCACTACACCCATCCGGGTGCTCAACACAGCCAGGGGGCTGTGAAACTTGATCGGCTACATCAACCTTTCCCGCGCAACGGACTACACCCCGAGGTATGTTATTTCCGCACTACTTTCCGTTACGGTAATACAGCTAACTAGATCTTGGGTTATGGGAACGCTAGTTAGAAAAATTTGTGTTTTCTGCTGCGAACCCCAACAGTGGTATCAGAGCTAGGTCTATGCTTAGTATTACTGTACGGATAGAACACATCGGGGATGTGGGCGTTGATTGTATGATTGTTACCCTCCCACGTGTACTTGTTCACATCTGCGACATTGTTTGATGAAGCGGCCCCCGACCGACTTTACGCGTACACTTACGCGAGACTGGTTCCACGCTTGACATGCGGCTTGTACCATATAAAGTGGCTGGGGGGTGTCTGTCTCTCTACTTTAGCGGATGTGGCATTTGCAACGGAGGGCCCCGTGCGGGGTGTAATAGAGACAATCGTATGGTTGACGTTGTGGTTGACTCGTAGGTTAAAACCTGTTTAACTATGAAAGCCCTAGCAGCCAAGTAAAACTTGCAATATACAACTAGACCGTCTAAACCTTGTATTGCTAAGTGGGGGCTATCGTTCGTTTGTTTGTGATGTAGTGATAGCTTTGCTATGTGTTACTAGTAAGTAGTAATCGTCATCATAAAACAAACTAAAATGGAGACACCATAGACTTAGTGTTGCCATAGCTCAGACATCTTAAAACTTGCTAGTATAGGATACACGACGGTAGCATGTGATAAGATGATCCCTTAACAAAGCCAAACACAAGTATTCTACCGAAGTGTGCTCCGCCTGGAAGGTTCTCCCATATGGCTTGATGCTCCATACATACCGGAGTTGTCCTACATATTAAATGGAGTTCGCATGAGGTTGGGTTCGGCAAGCCTGGCATATGCAGATATGGCCTTGCTGAGCAGCATATAACATGGAGGTTAATTTGGCGAGCCTAGCATATGCAGATATGGCCTCGGAATACTAGAGATCGAAAGATCGAGCATGAGTCATAGTACATATAAGATAATGTGATCGCACAAGTTGTTGTCTACCTTTGAAACTGACCCGTCGGCCGTGTGATATTCGAGGTCGGGCAGTGAATCTGGATCATGTAATCACTAAAACTTCCTAGGGATGAATTGCTTTAGTGCGAGCTCATTTATAATATGATTATATGAACTCATTTTTGTGAACTAGTCTTAATTGTGTTCCTTGCAATTATGTTTGTAGAAAATGAATGCACTAGAGCAACGTGAACTATCTTTCTTCATGGAAGGTGAAAGACTTAGAGAAAATGGGTCAAACTTTGCTGATTGGTACTCACGCCTTAGGACGTCGCTCAAGAGAGCAGACATCTTGTTTACAATAGAAGTGCATGTGGAAGAACATCCAGACGATCATGTTGGCGATCAAGAGATACTTGATCATTATGCTCGCCGACAGAAATGCTTCGTAGTCAGGAATGTCATGATCTTCAGCATGTCAGAGGTTTTGGGCGTACAGTTTCAGGACACTGGCTCATATGACATGATGGACACGCTAAAGACAATGTTCGTACGTGAGTTTAGAATTGCCAGATTTGAGTTAGAAAGCAATTTTCTATCTACAAAGATGGAAGAACACACAAGCCTTGGTGATCACTTGGGCAGAATGCATGAGATGTACCTGACCCTGGTGGAGGACTATGAATATTGGACAATGAACGAAAGCACCACGGAAGAGTTTGCAATAAATACGTTATTGCACTCACTCCCTCCGAGTTATGGTGATTATGTTCATAGCTATGTCGGAAGAGGAGCTAATATGAGTCTCCAGAACTTCATGACTGATCTCTTGGCCGCGGACATTGCTCCTATCGAGGATGCAGAAGTCGTGGATGGAGAAGGTATATATTTGATATACTTTATAAATGTTTATTCCCTTATACAACATTTGCAGTAAATGAGTATCTGATACTTATTCTGTTTTATGAAAACAGGACCTGCCGTTGCATGGACGGGAAGAGATGAAATCGAGGATTGATGGATATCAAGTCAGTTGATGGCCAGCATGGATTCCACCGAGACATCTATCATAGGAGGTACTTAGAGTATTAGATAAATCTTATGTAATCATTATAGTATGAACACTTAGTTGTGTGTCTTGCATCTCGCGAGACAAAGTTATTCATGTAATGAGACAAGTCAGTTGTTCCATCTTTATGAATAAAAGAGTGATTATACTTTGATTACGTCTTGATTTATGATATGATAGAAAGAATTTATAATACTGCTATTATTGTCAAGAAATATTCAATGTTTAATGATAAAGTTGTCTTGATTATAACAAGTCAAAGATTTGATTGCATGAGGTGACTTCATAACTGATGAATTCATTAAATGTATGATCTATTAACTTGTGAATTCATTATCGAATGAAAATCATAACTTGATTGCATGAGATGGATTAGATACACGATCTATGAACCTCTGCAATGAATATAACCATGACAAGGTTCTAGCAAGTAGAACTTGTGCCAATCATTATACATAAATGATGTACTAAATGGGCATGTGAGCTATCATTAAAGACTTCATATGATTAATTGAAAGTCGTATTCAATTGAGATCATAAAACTGAGATTCAGGAATCACAGTGAGAAGTGAGAATACAAGGATACATATCACTACGCTACGATCCGAAGTGATAAGTATTGATATTGACATAATGGGAGACTTGTGGAAGTTGTACCACAAACTACGATGGAAGTTGAAAGTACTAGACTACTTAAACCATTCGTAGTCATACTAGACCGTAGTATGGTCTAAACGTTCTTTCCCCTAGCACTATAGTTATTGTCGAATAAGGTTGTTTAATTCATTAAGTTAAAACACCCACTTCATGAATAGGAAACCATCCTGAATCTAACGAGACATGATAGCTCCATAACTGATAGTGTTATAAGGTTTCTTAAAAGAAAGAATTTCTTTGTAATAAAACTACGAGCAATTGAAATTACATATTCTCCCCGAATAGCAAAATTTGTGTTGCTTAATTGGTAATACGAGAAAAGTCTCTCGACACGGATCCAATGGGAGATAATGGAAACTTTGACCGGGGTATTGGACCTTGCCTTCAGAATATCAGAGTATTGCAACGGAAGCATGTTCCGCTGTAATGACGCTATATAAGGAAGGATATGCCAAAGATGATTGATCTTGGTATATGAGTTGAAGCCATTGTTGAATTTAGAAGGTTATCATGAATACGTTCTGTACAGAACAATAATCATGAGTCTTCTTAATAAAACAAAAGGGAATAACATTGCTTGAAACACAAAGGAATGATGGTAGCCTAAAACACGAGGAGAAATGAAATAATATTGAGTTACATATAGGATGGCTCACGTCTCGTGAAATAAATCGGTTATTTCATATTCTCGACAAACTGGAGAGTTATTGAGAAAAATGTAATGGGCATAAGGCATTATTTCGTTATGACCAAAGTTCAATGGTGATTGACTACGGAAACGTAGGAATACTTTAATCAATAAAATATTTCATTTACACTACGATGGACCATAGCCTGAAATTGCATCTCAGTCAAATTTGGGATTTGAAAGATAATTGCAATGGGCATGACGAAGGTTATTTCGTTAAAAGGATGGACTATAGTACCTCAAGACAGGAACCCTCAACCTTGATTTGATCAAATGATTTTGTGATGAACAAAATATTGAGTGGGCCCGCAATTTCATGAAACTGAGTGGGAGCTTTGAAGACTTCCCGGAAACTTGGAATGCAGAGGGCATTTTCTGAGTGGGAGCTTTGGAAGCTTTGTCATTATGTGAGACATAGTGAACAATAAAATGACTTGATGAAAGCTGAACCACAAATATATGAGTATATGATGGATATATTTGAGTGGGAGCATGATCATTGTCTCAAACATATATGCATTGATATGTGTGAAGAATGATCTCATATGTATATATATGGATATGCATTGATTGTGTATATAGAGAATCGTCTTATATACATATGTGCATTATGATATATATATAGAGCATAAGGCAAATAAAATACAAGATTGCAAGAATCTTCTTTTATATGAAATACCAACACATTACACGTTGAAATCTATATGAGTAGATTAAGATACGGATAATGAAACGAAGTGAAGGTTGGAATAATATTGTAGACAAGAAACATGTTCTTATGGCTAGAAATTATATAATGGATGAAATCCAAATATCACAAGCAATGTCTTGATGGAAGAATAGAGATGCACCATGTACTGGACATGTGATCTTATATGTTCTTGACATATGATTCTACCATATAACATGCATTGTGAATCCAACAACAGAATGACTCAAAAGTTCTTGGAAGAAGAACAGATTCCGATGTGCTTTATGAGTAAAACACAGAATCTAAAAAAAAGTCCATGCATTCAGTATATGAGGAATACTGAGGATTGTACTCTAAAATATAGAGAGGATAATAGACTTGAATGTAATGCAAGATTACAATTGCAAGCCATATTATGGGTCTATATGGAATTAGAGACATCACCAAAGACATGAAAGAAATGTGAGCAAAATTCACGGCACTACAAACATAATACTACTTAAGAAAGTAGACGTATGGATAAAAGTTTAGCGTTAGAAGTATTGGACTTCTGGTTGAGTGTATTTCCCAGTATATATGACTAAGCATGAGTCTTCTAAAGACTGAACCAAGAGATCATTGGAGGATACTGTGAAATAATAGTCTCACTCTCCCGCGAAACTTATATCCAACCATTATATGATAATGAGTGGTATGTCAAAAGAGCTTTTGACCTATACCAGTTGCAAAGGAAACATACGAATCTGAATTGGTGCAGTTCGTTGACGAACCCTCTTCCATGAGCATGCATGATCAATGAACACTTATGTGATAAGATGATTATGATCAGAAAAATGCGGCTAGATTATTAGCACTCTAGTGCAAGTGGGAGACTGTTGGATATATGCTCTAGAGGCAAATAATATATGATTATTCCAATATATCTAAGCAAGTTCATAACTAGTTTCATACCGTTCTAGAACTGTGTCAGTGAAACAATGATGCAGGTGTGGTATAGAAACCCCCAGAGTTCCTAGTTAGCCTCTACATCGATAACTAGTTCATGGTCAACATGATGGTCGTGGTTTCGCGATCATGGACAATTAAGTCTCTTGACTATGAGGTCACCTCACTGGTTAAGTGACGTGATGAACGTTACCCAAAGTAAGCATTACAGCATGATCAAATCTTATGAAGGTTCAGTGTTTTAATTCAGAATGTGGTAGACCGTTCCTTTGACCGTGAGTACGTGCATAATTACTATCTTCCCGGATGCTTTGACTTACATCCCACCACCTGACTGAAATATGCGGGTCATAACGGTTGTATCTTAGGTATTCCGTGGAGATATGTTGAGGAGTATTGTTACAAGAGCGGGATTTGTCAATCCATATAATGGATAGATACTCGGGGCCCACTCGGTGAGATTCCATCCATAAAGCTGCAGCGTGTGACTAGGTCACGGGGATGAATATCACGGGAACGAGTGAATGAGGATTAGTTCGGAACGAGGTTGAACCAGACATAGGATGTCATTGATCGAATCTCGGAACAATCCAGTATCGCTGACAAAGGGAATGCTATACGGCGTAAGGTCCAATCGGTGTTTGATATCCGGAATGCACAGGGGTCATTATGGGCATCCAGGTCCCGCTGATGATCATTGACCGTAGCCTCATCTCGGTCATGACTGGAGTGTTCTCGGACCGTAGGGTAACACACTTAAGGGCTCGATGAAATCAGAGACCTTTTCGGAACCATCGGAGTAACCAGAGAATAAAGGAAACAATATCGGAGAAGTACCGTGTTGAACCGAAACAAGTTCGGAGTGAACCGGAAGGTGTTCCGGAGCACCGGGAGATGGAATATTATGTTTTAGTTATTAATTAATTGAATTAATAATTAAAATCATTTTATTTCTAATTAATATGTGCAATGGGCCTTAGTGGAGAAAAAGGCCCATTAGGGGAAATAAAAGGGAGAAAGAAAAAAGAAAAGAGGGGGGAGGCGCCCCCATGAGGGGTGCGCCCCCTCCCCCCCTTGGCCGGCCACCCCCCTTAGCAAAGGGACTTTAGTCCCACATTGCTAAGGGAGAGGGGTTGACTCCCTCCCCTCTGCCTATATATAGATGGGCAGGGTGCACATATTTAATACACAGAAATTCGTGAGAAAATAAATATTACTCCGAATTGAGATCGGTTTTCTCCGGTCTTCTCCCCTCCCTTGTCTCTTTCACGGTGGGCTCCCTAGTGTGAGCCTATAGTGGAATTGAGGCTTCTCTGCTAGAATCGGAGGCCGTCGTGCTGCCGAAGCTCCGTCCGGAGGTCTGCTTCCGCCACCTCCGCTGGATCGGAGAACGGAGGTCGTCATCGAGTCTCGTATGTGTGCGAGTACTACGAGGTGCTACACGTGTGGCACTACACCCATCCGGGTGCTCAACACAACCAGGGGGCTGTGAAACTTGATCGGCTACATCAACCATGTTTGCGTGAACGTTTCCCGCGCAACGGACTACACCCCGAGGTATGTTATTTCCGCACTACTTTTCGTTACGGTAATACGGCTAGCTAGATCTTGGGTTATGGGAACGCTAGTTAGAAAATTTTGTGTTTTCTGCTGCGAACCCCAACAATGTTGTCGAACGAAGTGGCTTTTGGCACAAATGCAATGTGGTGGATTAGGATGTGTGATTGGACTCATCTCGGTTAAGTTGATCTAGTTTGCCCCAAATAGTTCACTCATGACATATTTAGGAGATGACGGGGTGTACTGCATAGGCTCATTTACGAAACCTCTTTGATGAGAACAACAAATAGTGGGGTATCACATATTTAGTTGTTATGTCTAAATGCAAGTTTTCCCATTGTGTGATATAAATATGCATGATTAATCACATGGTTTAATTATGCGTTAATTACCATGAACACATAAAATTGGAACCATGTATATTTGATCGTTCAACTACAAAGTAGACAAAAGGAATTTGTTTTTGCAAGTAAACACGTGTGAAAACAATGGGATGCAATGATTCATAGGAAATTAGATGACATTCAAATCTAGTCAAACACTGACAACTAATTGGGTCATGGGCCACTTATATTATACAAGAAGTGAAAGGAGATAACACATTAGTGCATATTGTTGGATATGTGCCCTAGAGACAAATTAATAAAGATATTTGTCACATATCCGTTTTGTTCATAATATGTTTTATACTGTGCTATAACTGTATTACTTGGAAATACTAATACAGGTGTAGTATAAAACATGGTCCGTAGTTTAACTCGGTTAAACTATCTCATTGGGCAATTGATTGATCAAGCTTTCCTGATCATGGCGACACTTAAGTCCATTGACAATGAGGTCATATCGTTAAGGGGAATGATGTGATGGACGTACACCCACCTAAAGTATTGCAATGTGATCGAGTCACATAGTTCAGCGTTGCTATGACTTTGTAACATATGGCTTAGTCCTTAGACCGTAATGATCATACGTAATTGTCATCTATGAGGAGACTTTGATTTGTATCCCACCGCCTGACTGAAATATGCTGGCTAAAACGGTGCACTTTGGGTATTCCGAAATAGATGGTTGATGAGTATGTTAATAGATCAGAGCGGGATTTGTCAGTCCTTGTGACAGGACAGGTACTCTGGGCCCACTCGGTGATATTGCATCAATAGCTTGCAAGCAAGTGACTAGGTCACAAGAGATGCAATGATCATGGACGAGTAAACTTGTTTGTTGTGAACGAGATGTGAACACGGTATGTAGGATACCGACGATCAAACCTTGGACAAACAAAGTACCGCAGCACAAAGGGACTACGCCGTATCGTTAACGGTTTCCAAAAGCGACCGAAGTTCATTCGATGGAAGCGCAGGGGCTGTCAAGGATTGTAACCAGGTCCAACTCACTAGTCATTGGTCAATGAGAAGAGTCTCGACTATGTCTGTTGTTTCCCGGACCGTTAGGGCGTTACACTTAAGGGCAATCGATGCATAGGACAGTTACGGGATCAATCGATGAAATAGGAGGAATCACCGGAATAGTTCTGGAGGAGGACGAAATGGTTTCCGGACATTTTGAATAGTTCAAAATAAAGTTTAATTGTTTTAATAATGTTTTATTATTTAATTATCTGAATTAAATATTTAAAACATATTAAATAAATTAATTTTTTTGGCATGGGGCCCATTAAGGGAGGAGGGGGTCTCCCCCCTTGGGCTTGGCGCCAAGGGTGGGGCCCACCACCCCCTTGGCCGGTGCACTCCCCCCCCCTTGGGAGTTTAGTCCCACATGGGGGAGGGGAGGAGGATAGCACCCCCCTTGGCCTATATAAGGAGGGGTAGACCCCCCTTTTTCCAATACACCAATATCTCCTTCTTCCTCCTTCTCCTTCCCGGAGTGGACTCCCCTTGTTTGGAGTCTGCACCTGGATTGGAGTTCTCCACCATAAGGCAGGCCGTCGTTCTGCTGGAGTCGGGATCCGTAGCCGTCTTTCTTCCGCTGCTCGCCTGGTTCGGGGCCCGGGAGGAACATCGATTGTACCGTACGTGTATAATCTCTTCGAGGCACTACACCTGTGGTGCTACTTCGTCGCTGGAGGTTTACCGCGAGTCATCCTCGCCGGTGGTGGTCTTCTACACGACAGGGAGGTCGTAGTTCCGAGTCTACGCCAGCCACGTTCGCAAGAACGTTTCCCTCTTTCGGTCTTCAAAGGTATGAACACCGATTCCCTCCGTTACTTTACATCGCCATAGCATAGATCTTGGGTTCGGGTACCGTAGGTATGAAAAATTTGTGTTTTCTGCCCCGTATCCCAACACATATATGAGATCAATAAGAGGGACTAAAATGTATCAAGGTTGGACATCACAATATTCAGTGCATGCGGATCATCAACTTGAGTTGGATATACATGTTCTTCTACTTCTGATAGAGGCGGGGGTGTCCCGATCTTTCGATGAGATGATAACTACGATTTGATGGAGTCGACTTTGATGATCCAACTACAAACGTGCAACGACGTTGCGCCTTAGCAATCGCTAAACCAATCTCCTGAAGGTTATTGACCACGCCGGAGCACGATCAAACTGACCACGAAGGTCTAGTGCCTGCAAGCAATCGAAGAACAAGCAAGAACTATGATAAAGCAATCTGAATATTGCGAATATGTAGATGAAGTATGAATAAAGTTGGGATTTCAAAAGCGGTCTTGATCTGGTCGTTAGACACAAACCAAGTACACGAAGATGCAATAATTAGCTAAGCAGTTTAAAAAAAAATCCAAAGAAAACCCTAGGGGTTGATCTACTTATATTGGACTAAAGGGTGGAGGCCAAGGGGGTGGAAGGACGTCCCAAGGAGTCCTAAAACTAGGTTGTCGTACAAGGCACTTGGGCCCATGTGGAGGTGATGCAACACCTATTGAGTTGGATTTTGACTCGGATTATGCTGCTGGGTCGCACCGTTTTCACATTATCTCCACGATCAAGAGGAATTTGAAGGTGACACCAATTGGGTTGCAAAGTACACGAGATAAGCTATCACCAGCAAAAAGAATCACCCAATTTGGAGTTCGTATGTAGAAACGGCGGCTGTTTGAAGGTGAATATATCTCTGCAGTCCGAATCTGGGTCCATGACGTGAGGGACTTGGTCTCTATCTTCTATTGGGTCAAAAGTGACGTGAAATAACTTCTTGTACAACACACAATCATGCCCCTTTGTATTGACTTCATTTCTTGATCAAATATAGAGGAATTAATGGTCATATTCATGATAGTGATGTCCTCATCATCTTCATTCTTGAACATGCTCCAATGCTCATCTTTCTTGTCCATGTTAGGTCCTTCATTTGTCAACAACTGAAATATATCTACGTTAGGCAGCATCATATTCACATGAACATTAGAAACATTACCAATAAACGAAAGTACCTGATAATTTAATTGGTGTGCACGATCTCTAGTAATTGGTCCAGTAGGTATTTTAGCAGGGGTTGTTGGTGTGACTATGGTAGCCATGTCCTCATCAACTTCCAAAACTTGTAGCCTCCAACCTAGACGGTTCTAATGTTCAGGTTTTGGAAGTTGATTTTTTGTCGTTTCTTAAACACAATAATGAATGTCAAACTGTATCAACCTGGTTTATTGCCATGACCAAATGTGTACTTTCACGTAATTCATGAACTATCATTAAAACTAATTTTATATTTATAATGTGCCTTGTTTTATTCAAATTCACCCAGATCCATATTCACATGCGCAAACGATTGCATATTACACACGAAAGTGTCAAGGCATAAAAGTTTCATGTGATTGTAATAAAATAATGACGATGGCTCGAAGTTATGCCGTCATATTCCTTCTTATATATTATCCTTGATTGTGTAGTAAGCAGTTTACATGCATTCATATGTGCTAATAGCTTCATATAATCGACATTGTCAATTTTATACGTGCCATGTGGTGATTTTTATTGTGCCTGCATTTTCAAAATCACTTGACAATATCAACATAGTAAAAAGCACTCGTAATTTACATTCATGACGATACATAATCCCGCTGTATCCCATTGACATAGAACACATTTTCCAAACATGTGATGATGAAACCCCATGTTAGTAAATGGCTTAAAACAATGTAATATCTTTACACACTATCTAAAACGGAAAAGGAAGTAACTCCAATGCGACAATTCAACGTGCAACAAGTATATACCAATATTCCTTAGTCAACTCATTTTGATTTCGTCGTTTCTCAAACATAATAATCAATGCCAAACTGTATTCACGAGAGGATCCTATAATTTCATAAAATTTACTATAACAATACACACAACAGTTAATATATCTTAAAACAAATACTTTAAAGCAATATTATTTTCTGTTAACGGTCGTAATTAAAATCCTTTATGATATACGTGGATCCATATTTTACTTTAGAAGCGAGAGAAGTTACTTATCGCAGTTTGTTGTAAAACTAAAGCATCATGATTAATGTCGCAGCAAATAATTTTACCGCTTTTATTTTTCTTGTAACACAGATATTTTACACGTGATAAAATATTACATTTTTACCCCGCAAAAAATAGCTATAGTAGTAACACACTTCATTTTGAAATTATATTCAGAGAAACATTGGGAAAATCCAGGCAATGGATTTTATCCGAAGAAGCTCAGCACGTCACCGATCCTCCTGATTCCTGAATAGCCGTCGGTCCCGGACACGTGCACCCTCGACCCCATCACGATCACGGCCGTCCAACTTTGCCCGCCGCCCATCCAACGGCCAGGCGGCGCCAGGGTTTTGCCGCGGGGGTACAAATAGCCTTCTTCCCCCTCCGCCGCCGACTCCTCCCTTTTCTCTCTCCTCGCGCCGCAGTTGGGAGCCAGGCCCCCAACTCTTATCAAACCCTAAACCAAAAAATACCTCAAAAAAATCCGCAAAATCACGAAAAAAAACTATCCTTTGATCGGTGATGGCGGCGCAGGCGGCGAGCTCGGCGTCGGAGGGCGGCTCCCCGGCTGCGGCGGCCGCTGCGGCTGCGGCGGCGGCATCGTCGTTCCCGGCGACCTCGCTCTACGTCGGTGACCTCGACGTGAGCGTGCAGGACGCGCAGCTCTTCGACGTTTTCGCCCAGATCGGCGGCGTCGTGTCCGTGCGCGTCTGCAGGGACGTCACCTCGCGGAAGTCGCTCGGATACGCCTATGTCAACTACAACACCCCCGCTGATGGTGAGCCAACGCTTCCCCACGTCGGCCGATTATTGTTTTTTTTTGCATTGCTAGGTTACCGAGGGAATTAGGCTTTTTCCGACGCTCGTTGTTTGAAGCTGTCGGATTTGTTATTTTTTCGATGCGGTTGCGTTCATCGGTGGTTTCAGTTAGGTAGTTCATGCGGTGTCTGAGGCAGTTAGGGATTTGGCCGTCGGTGGACGCTCACAGCTTATAACACCATGTCACTGGACTTAGGAAGTTTGGACGCCGAACAATGGACTAGATGTGCTGTATTTCATGTTTTGGAATTTTATCCTGACCTCTCAGCTAGGCGGTGTACGCAATCCTGGAGTTATTTACCTAAATTTGTGTAGCATACGTACATTAGAATCAAAGTTTAATAAGGGGCTGGACTTGCTAGGTGTCAAGTACATAGGTTTCTTAGGTTCCACTTTCCTTGGAACAAGGCTGCAGTGCGAAGGGTTGGTGTTGGGTGAAGGGTGAGGAGAAAGTGTGGATGGTGAAGGGTGAGTAAGAGGAGTGAGCGAGAGGGAGAGCTGCAAGCCAAGACTGCTGCATGGAGTGGTTCAAGCGGCATAGTCTTGGTGCTGTAGTCCGCAGCAGGGTTTTGTGGAGGTTTCACAATGGCGGTTTTGGCTTGAAGTTTATGTTGGCGGGCTTTTTCCAATTCCATTTTTGTCTTTCCAAGGCAGTTGGTGATTCGACCGTTGATGAAAGGTTACAAAATTTGTCGTACGTTACGTGTATGGAAAGTTTGGACTGTAGTTTATTTAATGTAACCAATAGGACTATAGTTGATTTTGATCTACTGTTTTTACCGTTTGCTGTTCTATCTCAGACATTTAGTGTTCCACAATCGTGGGATGCGTTACCTAAATTGTTAATTAACACAAATACGCTTATTTAAGCTTGCACTATGTTTACTGAATTCTCACGTTTGGTAGCTCTGCACCCATGTAGATGATACTTAATGCTAGATAACTCTTTGCGGAAATTAATAGCTGGTGCTGTCCTTGGGTACTTTCTATGTTTGATCAAATGTTCACATGTTTCTCTCTCACTCCTTGAGATATATCTATTGCCTTATAGAACCATATCCATGCATATTCTTGTTGCGTAACTGCAATGCCTTTTTGTGGTTTCATACTGACTTTGAAATATCTCGCAGCTGCGCGGGCTCTTGAAATGCTCAACTTCACTCCTATCAATGGGAGGCCTATCAGGATAATGTATTCTAACCGTGACCCCAGCCTGCGCAAGAGTGGCACAGCCAATATATTTATTAAGGTGCGCTTACATATTTGGAATGCAACTGTTGACTCTTATAGATAGTTGTGGCACACCTATATTTATCTTCCATGAAATCTTGCCCTTCATCTTTTGCAGAATCTTGACAAATCGATTGACAACAAAGCTTTGTATGACACATTCTGTGTGTTCGGAAACATTCTTTCATGTAAAGTTGCAACAGATGCTTCTGGAGAATCAAAGGGCTATGGCTTTGTTCAGTATGAGCGGGATGAGGCTGCTCATGCTGCTATTGAGAAACTCAATGGGATGCTTATGAATGATAAAAAGGTGTATGTTGGGCCTTTCGTTCGTAAGCAGGAGAGAGATAACTCTCCAGGCAATGTCAAGTTCAATAATGTCTATGTAAAGAACCTAGCTGAGACTACCACTGAAGATGACCTGAGGGAAATCTTTGGAAAGTTTGGAACAATAACAAGTGTTGTTGTAATGCGTGATGGGGATGGGAGATCCAAGTGTTTTGGATTTGTGAATTTTGACAGTCCAGATGAAGCTGCTCTGGCTGTTCAAGATTTGAATGGCAAGAAATTTAGTGACAAGGAATGGTACGTTGGAAGAGCGCAGAAGAAATCGGAAAGGGAGATGGAGTTGAAAGAGAAGTTTGAAAAGAACCTTCAAGAGGCAGCAGATAAGTATCAAAACACCAACTTGTATCTGAAGAACTTAGATGATACTGTTGATGATGAAAAGTTGCGAGAACTTTTTGCTGAGTTTGGAACTATTACATCATGCAAGGTTTGTTTAAATTCTCAGCTGGTGCTCTATACACAATGCAATGCTTCCCCAGCATATGTTACTAAATGAAAGTCTTTGTCATAGGTTATGCGTGATTCAAATGGTGCAAGCAGAGGTTCTGGATTTGTTGCTTTTAAATCTGCTGAAGATGCTTCCCGAGCTGTAAGTTTTGAGTTCTAGTTTTCTAATAAATGAATATGATTTAGTTTGTGCTTCTGGTTTTTTTGTCCCTAAACTTATTTATTTTTTCTGATGTCCCATGTTAGCTTTCTGAAATGAACAACAAGATGGTTGGCAATAAACCACTTTATGTTGCACTCGCACAGCGCAAGGAAGACAGGAAAGCAAGGCTGCAAGTAAGAACATCTGTTCAGTGAAGTAGTATTTGGTTACCTAGTTTGTCAGCAAAGCCTACGGAAACGAACACTTAAACAATCTGATGGCACATATTATTCAGTCGGTGGATGTAGATGCGGTTCATGTGCTGTTTTAAGGCAATATTTTTACTGTCAATGCTCAATAGAATGGTGGTGCTTCTGAAAAATAAACTTTGGTCACATGGTTTCATTAACATTGCTGTTTTGCTCAATAGTTCTAGATGCCATTTATTTGTTTATTCATGGTGCTTTTCTGCTGTAGTTAAATTTTCTTTCACTAACATTGTTGTTCATTGCAGGCACAGTTTTCGCAAATGCGTCCTGTTCCAATGACTCAAACTGCTGGTCCTCGCATGGCCATGTTCCCTCCTGGTGTTCCAGTTGGTCAGCAAATGTTTTATGGCCAGCCACCTCCGGCTTTTATTAACCCACAGGTGAGCAGGGTTAAAAAAGTATGCTCTGATGGATGGGCTTGTCAGCTAGCTAGATTTGAATTTATACCTCATAACATTATTGTTTTGTTTGACATCTGAATTTTCATGCAATCTTGTTCCATTGCTTTAGCAGAAAGGGCCATTACCAATATTTTCTCATCGTTCTTACTTTTTAATGGAATTATTTTTCATTGCTCATCTCCTCCATTGGTATTATGTGATTTTCATTGTGTTAGTGACGTAAAATCTTATGGCATGCATAAATATCATGATATGGAAATAGTTTGAGTTACTTGCTGTCTTCTGTGTTGTCTTTATGCTTGTTATTATGTAATGGATGTAGATTCCACATTTGTGCATTTTTTATCATGTTGCTGTGTAGTACGTTATCATTTGGTTGTACAATAGAGCGTCTTGGCTATGAATACTTCTGTTAGTGTAACTAAGTTTCATCAGGAAACATGCAGTGCAATTTGCTTTTGGTTTTTTCATCATGTAGACCTAGATTTATCTTAATGTAATACCACACGGATATTTGTACATCCATTCTCGATTGATGAACTATGGTCTCTTTTGTAGGCTGGATTTGGCTTCCAGCAACCTCTCATGCCTGGAATGAGGCCAGCTGGTGCTCCGATGCCAAACTTTATGATGCCTATGGTTCAGCAAGGACAACAACCACAACGCCCAGCTGGTAGGCGTGCTGGTGCTGGTGGAATGCAGCAACCCATGCAGATGGGTCAGCAGCAGGTAACCTTCAAATATCGCTTCATTTATCTTCAATATGCAGTATTTTCCGTGTGCTGTGTGCAATGTTTATGGCTGTGTGCATCCTATGATGCAGAGGCCTGGTAATTCGCTTATCGGAATTAATAATATTTTCCTGGTGCTGGTAGAACCATTTGAGAACCAATCTTCTTTTAGAGGCTCTAAAATCTATCTACACTGCAGATGATGGGTAGGGGTGGTGGTCGTGGTTACCGTTATCCTACTGGGCGTGGCATGCCTGATCCAGCTATGCATGGTGTTGGGGGTGTGATGACATCCCCATATGAAATGGGAGGTATGCCTATGAGGGATGCTGGGGCGTCACAGCCTATTCCAATTGGTGCACTGGCTTCTGCACTTGCCAACTCACCTCCAGAGACTCAAAGAATGGTATGTGGATGAGGTTCTGTAGCTATTCTTTTGTTAGGAAGATGTGTTTTGCGGGCATTGATACCTAGTGTTGTTTATTGTTGCAGATGCTTGGTGAGAACTTGTACCCTCTTGTTGATCAGCTGGAGCATGATCAGGCTGCCAAGGTCACCGGCATGCTTCTGGAGATGGACCAGACTGAGGTGCTTCACCTGCTCGAGTCGCCAGACGCTCTGAAGGCCAAGGTTGCTGAAGCCATGGAGGTTCTCCGCAGCGCTCAGCAGCACACCAACCAGTCCCCTGAGCAGCAGCTGGCTTCGCTCTCGCTGAATGATGGCCTCATCTCTTCCTAAGCTCAACGGCGACAATTTTTGCACCATATCAAACTTATCTAGACTGAAAATGACTTGGTTTATTGGAGACTTGGGTTTTGCCAGTAGTTGAACTAGTCTTTTAGGTTTTCGCATGGATTGCGTATTTTATTTGCATGGATTGGTTATGCTGTTTCAGTTGTCATCAGGTTGTCACTGAATCTATCTGGTTGTTTCAGTTGTCATTGGGTTGTCAGTTGATCTATCTGGTGCTTGTTTGTTTCTATCTCTTTGAGCGGTGTTCTGAGGCTGGCCACAATGGGGATTAACATAATAGTAACATAGAGTCCAAGTTAGCAATTTTGCTTATGTGGCAATGAGTTAATGAGGAAAGAGATGATTTGAGTAACATAGCTGGTGACCGTAACATGGCTCTTCGTACGAGACTGTTTTAATGCGAATCGATCTAGTGCGGCTGCATTGCTGAGAGAAAAAAGCCCATCGCCTAGAACTCTGGGAACTCCTCCCCCCGCTCTCCATCCTTCTTCCTCCTAGCCGCAGGGAACTCCCTCGCTGTGCTCTCTGTCTCGCCGGCCAGCGGCGGCTCTGGCCAGCGGCACGAATCCATGGCTAAGTCTGGAGCCCGTAAGGAGGCAACACCAGTACAGTCATCGACGACCTCGTCGCCGCCGCAGCAGTTCCCCGGCGAGCTCGTATGCCAACCGCTCTACTACCCCGGCACCCATACGAGCTCCTCCGCCAGCCCCTCGACACCGCCGCATCTGTACCCCCCTCTGATGGAAACCTCCTCTGCCAACCCTGGATGGTATAAGTTTTTCCTTCTAATTCAGTCTTCTTCTATTGCTATTACAATTCCTGTAGGTTGAATTAGGTAATTTGTATTTTGCGTTCAGGTCTAGAATACCTGATTTAGTGTGTGTACGTTTTGACGCAGAGAGATTCAACTCTGTAGCCTGAATTACCTAAACAGTGAGCTTTTCTTCAGATTTTTGCTTGCTTGATTGAACTAGTGATATGTCAGGTTATAGAGCAGTATGTCTTTGATTAGAACATGTATACAAGAAACTAGTGTTCAGTCTGTATCTTTAGGCATTAGGTTCTACTAGTATAATCTCTGTTTGACAGTATTCTGAATTTTGCTCATGACTTTTGATATTTGTATCAAGAGGCCAATGTACACGGCTACACCTGATGGCTTGCTAAGTTTTGGACAATTCCCTCCAATGCATCCTTGTATTTGCCGAGGTACTTGAAAGAGATGCTAGAGTTCGTGATCGTTCGACGCACAAGGCTCTAAAAAATGATCTGATTGAGCATATATGGAGGAAGTTTAGGCAGCAATAGATTATTTTCGAGTTTTCATCCATGTATTGCAAAATATGTTATATATATTAATAATATTATATTGGCACTTTATTTATTTTGGATCCGAATATCAGTTTTTATATTTATCTATAGGTACCGGTAAACAAATTAGCACCACATATATACCACAAAGTTAGAGTACTACTATAGATCCGACAAAGCAATAAATACAACTCTCTATGTTATCACCTCTATGTTACTACCCACTATAAAGGTAGTAACATAGACTAGTAACATGCTTATGTGGCTCCGTTGTTACTAGTCTATGTTACTCCCCATTGTGGCCAGCCTGATGCACGATTAGTTAATCACATAAGCATAATAATGTTTGTAATTACCCATGGCATCAATATAAAAAATTATAGATATGAAAAATCTTGTCTATTTCTTTTGCATGGCTTGCTAAATTTAACTATCTACTATCTTTGTAAACTTTTATAAGACGTCTTAGATAACTAAAAGTAGTAACCTAAAGCATCTCCTAAAAATTTACAGAGGGAGTATATTTTACTTAGCTTAAAGCTTTTGATAGCCATTGAACTTGTGACCACCGCCCGGTTCTGCCTGCGAGCGTACGTATTATATGATAGATTTAAGAAGCCTTAGTCGGTACATATCTTAGATACTCTCTTCGTTCCTATATATATAGGTGTATAGTTTTTTGAGAAAAAATCTAAAATATAAGGTGTAGTGTGTTACAATATTTATTTGAACATTTTTTAATTTTTTTATTATGTTTTTTATTTCTTGCAAACATTTTTATTTGCTCACATCAATTACCTATGGATAATCGCTTCTAATCCCGGTATAATTTTCTTCTTCACGTGTGTTTTTTAATTTTCGTGTCAAAAACTATACGCCTTATATTTAAAAACAGAAGGAGTATTATACAATCATTTTGTACATACTTGCATACATTGCGACACAATCGAAACCAAGCATGAAGTATGCGTTAACGCCTCGGTTACTTTACGTTCCTGTTACCATCAATATCTGATCATCTAGATTTCAAAAAAATAAATTCTGATCATCTAGCTTCGCTAGTGACGGTGATTGGTTCATACACGTCCTGCTAGGTGATCATTCTGGTGCAATCTAGACGCTATAACAAATCTTCATCTTGGGAGCAATCTCATTCATCGTCCGTCATCTCAATCAGGTCGAGAACTATGCCCAAGTTGGATCATCAGGGATCGGACGAGTGTGTTCGTCAACATAAACTTCAATCTCAATCAAGATCATGAAAAAAAAATCATTCATGGAGCTCGGGATGAACATCAACATTGCCCTCATGCGATTGTCCGAATTGTGTGCACAACGGATTCGTTTTTGTTGTTCTTGCCTCCTTGGGCGTCGTTTTTCCGATACTTTCGACAGGATTGTGCGGAATTTTGTCTACAACAACTCTGTAAAATTTCATCATGGCCAATGATGGAATCTTCGAGAATCTTTAAAATACTAGAATCTGGATAGAAATCCGTGTGACTTTGGAAGAAGAAGGCCGATGGTCAACTCCGGCATCCTTTGGAAGTTGCAACCGTTCAAATTGTGCAGAATTGTCATGTCTATAATCCCTCAAATATTTGAGGTCGATTTGTAGTTCAAACTTTGAAAAACGTTTGAGAAGTGAGACAATTTACGATTTTGTTTTCTGCGTAAAAACAAATCCAACCCGAGTTCATCTTTCTTCACGAACGAACTATCAAAAAATCTCTGGTTAAGAAGATATTTTGTGGGGTATGGTGTTATTTTGTCACACACATGCCTACAAAGTTTGAACATATTCCAAGCTGTTATTCGTTGTCGCGCCGTTATCGGTCCTACCGACTCCATTGTTTTGCTAGTTTCGATCTCACGTTGTCGAACTGCTCTGGGAGTTTCAACCTCGCATCGTCAATCTGCTTCACGGATTCCAGCCCACACTGTCATCTTTGTGATTTTGCTTCATCGAGTCAGCGTTGATTGCAAAACCAACCATTTTATCTAGATCATCTGATGGTGGAAGAATTCTTTAGAAGGTGTGGCCTAAATGTCTGGGGTTGGGTAGACGAACTTTCCTGATATATTTGGGTGATGTGCCAGCTATGATATATGGTGTGTTGTGGAATGAAGTGGCTTTTGGCACAAATGCAACATGGTGGGTTAGGATGTTTGATTGGATTCATCTCAATTAAGTTGATCTAGTTTGCCCCAAATATTTCGCTCATATTTAGGAGATGGCGGGGTGTACTACACATGCTCATTTATGAAGCCTCTTTGATGTGAACAACAAATAATGGGGTATCACATTTAGTTGTTATATCTAAATGCAAGTGTGCACATTGCGCGGTATAAATATGCATGATTAATCACATGTTTTAATTATGTGTGAGCACATAAAATGAAACCATATCTATTTGATCATTCGACTACAAAATAGACAAAGGGACTTTGTTTTTGCAAGTAAACACATGTGAAAACAATGGGATGCAATCGAGTCAACGCCGATCATGACGTATCATCACCTCGACGCGTCGACCTATTTCATCACATCGACAGGCCCGGGGGCCTTGCCTCGCCAAGCCGACTGAGTTCGGCCTCACCGCCTCCCAACAATCGTCACCACCTCATGACGCTGGCCTCATTCAGCTGGGGCGACTGGCTCAAGGTCTCCAACGGCTAGCAGATTATGGCATGCGTCGGCACCGCCGCGTCATCACTTCATCGGACTGACGTCGACCAAGCCGACTTGCCCCTTCACGTAGAAACCGTCTTGGGGGTTGGGAGATCGTCCCTCTGCGAGCGTCCTCAGTGCCTGGAACATAAACCAGCTGCCCTTATCATAAAAAGAGTCGCAAACTGACCTTTGTGTTTTCTTTCTTTGCCGCTTTATTGCATTTGTCGTTTTGTTGCCTCTTTCTCTGCTATGGTCATTGTTTTGCTTTTGGCCAAATATCTGGGTTGCATGGCTTCCCTATTTGTCACTTAGTTTTTACTAGTTCGACTTAGTCTGGTCTTAGCCGCACACCTTATTTGCTTTAGGACAGAGGAGGTTGAACCGATTGTAACCTCACGATAAATTCACTCTAGCATGGACGTACGAAAACATAGTAAAATTAATATTCATTTTTTCCTGAGGAAAAGATACATGTTGGTGATGTTTATGTGCTTCGCATTTCATCTTACAAAAATAAGCCTTGAGAGAAATTTAATAAAGGAAAAACATACAGAGACAAAGAGTATGGCCAAGTCAAAATTATTTATCCAATTCTAAATGTGAAATCTCAATTGATTTTCAAGTTTTTCATCCCTAGGAAGCTTAACGATTTAAGATATTTGGCAGCAATGATTGGATGCAACATTGCTCATATTAAGTCTGACCCTACCTTTGAGGTGAAGACTATGTGAAAAGAAAAAGAAATAATGCCATGGCGAGGAGGTTGCAACGATTCACACAATGCAATTAGTAGATTGGTGACTCTGCAGAAGACTCTTTTTGTCATTGCTTTCGGAAAGCATAATTAGTATTATGCATGTCTGATGACCCATAAGTATAAAGAATTTATGGTAGTTTTTTCGATAAGTAAAAGTGTCGAATCAATGTGAAACAGATCTTGACAAATGGTTTTGATCACTGTAAATACTGTAAGGAAATTTTGTCGGATTTTTTGTGACAATAGAAAAATAAACAAGAAGAAAATAAAAGTAAAAAAAATAAAGTGCAACAAGTGATCCAATCCTTCTTAGCACAAATGGCAAACCAAAAGTGTTACTTATGATGGTTGAAGTGTTACTGTGGCCTGGGGTTGGGATGGCGTGCGGGATCTGGTCGCAACGTGTTTTTTTAAACACAATACAGCGCAGACACTTACATACACGAGAATACATTTACCCCTATGAACACATACACGTACATTTTATCCTTATGAGCATCTTTGTAATATTTAACCGGCACATCATCTTGAGATTAACGAAGTCACCACCTCGTCTTTGACGAGAACGTCTACTCCCACTAAAAGTGTGAGAACCCGGAATTAATTTCCAAAAACTCCTATGTTTAATTGTCAATCACATGATCATTGTTGACAACACAACAAAATGATATCATTGCAGAACATAAAGATTTTACAAGTACCATAATCTGCCATAAGGCATACATATAAAATGTCTCATGACATTGTTACAATCAGGAAACAGCGGAAAGTAAAAATGCATAACGACTCCATCTCAGCCACAGGCAGTCGATGTAGTCCACGTGACCTCACTCCTACGGATCGCCATAGTAGTCGTAATCACCACCTTCGTCTTCATGGAACTCTGTTCAACAAAATTATTGCCATGAGTACATTTCGTACTCAACATGCCTCCCGGGAAAGGTCCTAGTAACTACATGAGGCTTCAAAGGAAGGTTGTATGGTTCTTTTGCATAAAAGCTAATTTTATTTCAAAAAACATAATAATTTGATAAGCGGTTTTAGACCGAAAACAATATTTTCTCCATCATAACTTTCAACAAGGTGAGGATCCTCGATCCACTCACATCCTTCATAGGTACCAAGAACAGGGGCAAAGAAGGAATAAGCAAGACAGGTTCCCGTATGTCAAGAAAGATTCATGTGTCGTCCATGACCGTGGACACGACTATTCGAATAGTTTTACACTCTGCAGAGATTGTACCCTTTACCCACACGACACAATCTCGTCTTGTTGCCACCAGTGGCCGCTGGCGTAGTACACTATTTTGTATACCGGCAGGGAGATTGTGACGAGGTCTTTCATTAGACCCACCCTTACTATGACATGCCCACTAGGTTTCACAAGGTAGTAACCGCAGTTCACAGTCCTTGTCCCCTTTTGTGCCGGGGTTCTCCTCGCAAGGCAGCTGTCCCATTTGCGGTACGGCAATGACGATAATAGGGGTGAACTAACTAATTAACCAAGCCAGTGCCCATATAGCATGTGGTTGTACTGTTATCACAATCTTCTAATCCAAGACTTATTTGGCCTCATGCGGCACGGACGACGGATTGCCCCCTTCACCTTGTGAAGGGCACCCAATCACTCCTTCAATCCTTCATCCAGCTGTCGCCGCGCCAGTATTTAGATGGTAAGTTTCACCCAGAGTAGAAGAGAGTAGAGGAAGTCAAAAATGGCCAACCGGCCTAGCTTAGCAAGCTCAGTAACAAGTTTCAAGTGTTAATGATCCGAAGATCATTCAGATGAGCACCTATAGAATAATTAGCATGGATAAGCATTTCTACTCTACTAGATTACGATATAGTTCTACTCAGGTGTCAAGTAAATAGGCAACAAGCGGATAAGGGTAATGTGTCAATTGACACGCTAGCTACGAGATAAAATAGCATGCAATAGTGGTTACAAAATACAATGCAATTTTGTAAAACATAGGATAAACATGATCAAAGAGGGAGGCATGCCTTCGCTGTTGAGTCCATCTTCGGTAACTTGAATCTGTCCACGTCCAACATCGTCACTCCCTACTCGTCGTAACGATAGCAAATAAAAACAAATAAATAACAAAGCAAAAGTAAATCCAAATAACATCCAAAATAGATTAAGGTTGGATGGGTAGCAAGATATTGATCAAGATGGAGATTCCAAAATGAGGTAGTGTGATAGGGAGGTAAGATAGAGGATTCAACGAGTTGACAAGGTTTAGATCAACATGGCTTAGGAAGGCTCGACGATCAAGACTAGCGTTCTAATAAGAACTAATATATATACTAGCAACTAGTAATTCCCACTACACATCGCAAGTAACTATATAAGAAACTATCATATAACAAACACAATGATATCAACATTCAACACACATGGAATAGAATCATCCTATGCATTTGAACCACACAATCACAACATAGCATGATAAAGGTAAAAGTTAACCACAAATAAACATTTAGACATAATCTAAATATTGATAATGGTCAACAACAACCAAATAAATACATCAAATAAATAACAATTTCCCTATAAACGACATGGTAACACAAACTAAGATAACCTCATCCTACAAGCAAGAACATAGCATGTTTTAAGAGTAACAATTAACCACAAATAAATATTTAGCCGCTTCTAAATATTTATAATGATTAACATCAAGCATAATTAAACATCAACCATTACAACTATTGACGAGGATTACTATAACAAAATCCAATCCAATAATGTGACAAAGACTAATTAATAATTACTCCCTCCATTCCACAATTTAGTGCGTGCACGGTTACCGAGATTCAAGTTTGACCATAAATTAGACCAACAAGACCAACTGCGGCGGGAGCAAAAATTATACCATTGAATTTGTATCCGAAAGAAGTTTTCGATGATATAATTTTTATTTCCGCCGTAGTTGGTCTCGTTGGTCTAATTTATGGTCAAACTTGAATCTCGATAACCGCGGACGCACTACATTGAGAATGGAGGGAGTACATGATAAAACATGCCGTACAAGGCATATGAATATAAAATCAGAAATATGTTTCACTTACAACACAAGCATCAAACATCTGAGTTTTCATGAGAAGATACTAAACTAGGACATGCTTTTACAATAAGAAACAACAAATATACAATAACATTGCAATTAGCTATAGGATTATATCCACATGCTTAAACAACAAAGAAAGCTATGCACACAAAACCATATGAGGAAGGCACAACTCAACTACCTTGAAAGATAAACTATCCTAATCATGTGATGAACTATTGCAACAGTTATAAAACACTCATAATACTAACATGAGATAAGACAAGAATATATAAGCAATACAAGCTATATCACATAGAACAAACTAAAGACATACAAGATCACTATTATGCCACAACATCTACGCTTAGGTAAACAATAAATGAAATACTACAGATAAACTATAAGATGATCATCATACGAGACGCTAAACTATACTATCTATAAAATACAACTCGTATATACGAGATAACTTAGTTCATATCAACCAACATAAAGATCAAGCATTGCAATATCACACAACTCTAAATAATACTATTTATGATAAATAAACATATGAATGTAGCATACTAAGCATGTGGAAAAGTAAACAACAAGATTATGACCTCAAGCAATTCAACATGTAAATGCAAATATAAATAACAAGATGACATGCATTTCTATTTAGTACATCATACGCAAGCAAAGACATAAGATATTCAACTAGGCATAATATGTTACACGGGCAAAGAACCACAATGGTTTTGTTCTCAAGCAAGAAATCATGTCATTTGACTTCTAGCATAAAATAACTATGCAAAAACACATAAAAAATATAAACACCTATAGTATACATGGAACGATTTAAACCAATAAATCAAACATGTGACATGTAAAAATGAATATGTAAACCAATCTAAGATATCATCATGCTAAGCAATAATATAAAATAACCAAGACATGGAATATTTAATGATTCGATAAATAAAACAAAGCCTAGAATAATCCTACGAAATTATAAGCATGACGAACATTCACCAAAAATTGTACGCATGCAAAGAATGAACTACATAATTTATAAAGAAGATAATAACACGGTACAACATACAAAAATATAATTAACAAATAAAAGAAGTATTATACTTATTATTATAAAATAATTAGGAGCGACTCTTACACATGTCATGAACATATACGAAACATCATATAGTAAAATAAAACTCCATCAAACAACTAATATACATGCTAATAATTCACAAGAACTAACACAAAAGCGTATCACACTACTACACGATGCACGAAATTATGTACACAAAACTATATAAAAAATATGTTGTTCTATTCATCACGAACGACTATATAAAATCTTCACTAAATCTCCATTGATTAAACAAGTAATCTAAATTCACCGGTGGGTTTCTATGATCATGTAGAGCATTTGATATATTGGGCATGAAGTATCCATCAAACAAAAACTATGAAGACATGTTGATGCCATCGGATGGTCACCGGTCTGGATGAGCGCGGCCAACTAAAGAAATAGATCAAGCTATGATTTCTAGGAGATACACTGGATGATGTTGAATAGATGTGCAAAAGGAATTGAGCCGGAACTCACCGAGTTTCATGAATCGATGCGATGAACTCGATGAACAGTGTATGCGTACATGTAAAATTCTTCGCGTGTGTTCAACTAATCGAGCTTCTACTTCTCTGAATGGATTCACGGCGTGGAGGAGAACCTTCTGGCGTAAAATCACAGATGGAGATGGCCTACGTCACTGAGCTCGAGCACCGGCGTCCATGGAACTTCAAAAGTTCAAAGAGAGGTCTTGGAGAGAGAAGGAAGGAAGAGAGCAAGAAAAGTGACGAAATTGAAAGAAAGATTAAGGAGCACATCCTTATATAATTGGATTTGGAAACTGAAGCAATTAGAAGAAGAATGAAGAGACATGTATTGTGCATGTACTTTTCCTCCTGTGTGGCTGATGAGAGCCTGTGTGGCTGATGAGAGCACTAGTGTGTCGTGTGGGGGTGGAGCAGTGGGAGGAAGAAGAAGGGGAAGCGCTCCAACAAGCATGTGGGAAGGAAATGGGCTAAGGCCCAGTTGGAAGAAAATAAGGAAGAAAAAAAACAGATTTGGCCAAGCCCATTCGGTTTGCAAGAAAAAAAGAAAATGAATTGGGCTTCACACAAGAAATAAAACAAAATGAGAGATATTGCGCTAAAGAATTTTGGCTATAGTTTGATAGTGGAAAATAATTAGATTTTTTTAAAAAGAAAAATCTAAAAACAGAAGATCAAACAAAATCAAATAAATCTTTGAGATACAAATGCGCATAATTTCATATGCCAAGATAAGAAAATAAAATGTGGAAAAAAGAGAACAATAAAACTTAAAGTTTAATTTAAGTTGGCATTAGTTCAAATTAAATCCTTCAAATTATAAAAACTCCATTTAAGCTTTTAATAACCAAATAAAACAAACGAAATTTTCTGGTCTTGATTTTTGAAAAAAAATCTTAAACATTCCGAGCATCGGGATGTTACAAAAAGCATATCACTAAAAATACTAAAATATATTAAAAGAAATGCAAGCATCAATGTCAAATCTAATATTTAAACTTTAGTGGGCTGAAATAGAATCATCTACCTAACCAATTCAACCACAGGATGATTCACTGTTCGCATCGTGCTTGGGACCATGATCTCGGTGCAAGAAGGGCCGCTCATGGCTACCTCGATTCTCCGGCACCTGACGGCAAGGCTACTCCTCCGTGCGGAAGCTGAGCTTCTCCCGTCGCTGACCCAACTCCTCTGTGGAACACGGGTGTTACTGGTCATCAACCTAGAGGTAGGTTGCTTACTCTCTCACGGAAAGAGCGTCGCGACCGTGGATGCATGCTGATTGACTGTGTTTTTTTCCTGTCGAGTTGTTGTCACTATCACCTGATGTTCAGAGCTGCAAAATTGTTGTATTTACGCATCGCTTTAGTCTTTGCTCACCGTGGACTATCATTGTCTTGTGTTTAGGCGTAAAGTTCATTCGTATCTTATGGCTGATGTATGTAGTTGTGGTGGTTTGGTTTGTTGGATGGATGGCAATCTCTTGTTATGCCAGATTCGACCAATGCCAGGATCCAGGAGGCCATGGACCAGGACACTGTCCTCACACTCTACTTCGATGAAGCTGTGGAGCTCATGCGATGGTGGCCACGCGTCAGCGTGCGTTCTGTGCATCTGATGTACATCGGGGGTGCATATACTGCGCCTAAATGGATCCATCACTTCTGTCACCCCCAAATCCTTGATCAATCCATGCTCCTACAGGTCTCGTTTGGTATCAGATACAACGCATCATGGCTTTCTTTGTTCAATTGTTGTGTCTGTCTTTGTCTTCATGCTAATGGAGGTGTCCTCACCGGAATCCAAATTAGCATATCCAAGCCTTAGACCACTTTTTACATATACATGATTAACATTTTTCTTAGTTGCTAGGAAAAATAATATCAAATTACATGTTTGCTATGGTACATTGGTCTTATGCCGTTTTTTCATAATTCACCACTTTTTATTGATTTGAAAATGTTTTTCTATGTTTGATTATGCATGTGATAATAGTATGAATGATTAGGAAAGAAAATAACATGTGAAAAGTTTCAATGTGGTATGTAGCAACTTTTTTCCCGTTGCAACGCACAAGCATATGTGCTAGTAAAAATTAAAGTAAAAGCAATAAAGTGCACTAGTACAAAACAGGGCTTTGGTTCTGACCTGACCAGCCTATTAGTCCCGATTCAGTCACGAACCGGGACCCATGGGGCATACGTCCCGGTTCGTGCGCCCAGGGCGCCGGCTGGGCCTCGTGGGGCATTGGTCCCGGTTCGTCTGGATCCATTAGTCCCGGTTCCAGTCACGAACCGGGACGATTGGGCCTCCATCCATTGGTCCCGGTTCGTAGCTGGAACCGGGACTACTGGCAGTCCCGGTTCCAGCTACGAACCGGGACCAATGGATGACGCTTCGTCTTCCTGCGCTTCGTCTTTCCACGCTTCGTCCCGAGGCGGTTTCTTCGTATACGCGTGCGGCCTCCATCCATTGGTCCCGGTTCGTAGCTGGAACCGGGACTAAAGGCCAACCTTTAGTCCCGGTTCCAGCTATGAACCGGGACCAATGACGGCGCTTCGTCTTCCCGCGCACCCGACGAGCTTCCCATGAGCGTGCGGTGCGCGTTGGGAAGCTCGTCTGGCGCGCGCCCGACGAGCTTCTCAGGCTATAAGTAGAAGGCCGGGGCCTCTCATCTCATATATCTTGATCTATCTTGATCTTCCCTTCTCATCTTGATCTCCCCTCTCGCGCCCGACGAGCTTCTCGCCGCCATGTCGGGGTCGCCGCTACGATGGCCGTCCGACTTCGACACCCCGTTGGACGAGGACAACCACCCCGAAAGGCGCAAGTTTTGGGACCCGCCTCCGAAGCCGCAGCCTCGAGCTCAGCGCGGGCGACGATCGCGCGCCGCCGCCGACAGCCCGCCGCCCGCCGACGACGAAAGTCCGCCGCCCGCCGACGACGACAGCCCGCCGCCCGCCGACGACCCGCTGGAACGGCTGGAGGCGCTGGAACGGCTGGAGGCGCTGGAACGGCTGGAGGCGCGGGAACTTCGCCGTGCCGCACGTGCGGAGAAGTCCGCGGCGAGCCTGGCCAAGGCGAGGGCCAAGAAGAAGGAGAAGAAGAGGGCCGAGATGACGACGAAAGTCGCGTCGGAGGAGGCCACCAAGCGGGCGGCGCCCAGCGGCGACGATGAGGGCGCCGGGACCTCCGCCAAGAAGCAGAAGATCGAGTAGTTAATTAGCTCTAGTCGTTAGATTAGACGCTTCTAGCTTCGATCTTCTGTAATAAATATTATGAATTATATATATATATATTTGGTTTGTTTCAATATGAAATAATTATTGTTTTTTAGAATAATAATTTCAAACTCAAACGGTGAATGGTGTGACATCATTGTTGTTTGTTAATCGTGATTGTTTTTTTAATAATTGTTTGGAATTCAAAAAATTAAATCATGTGATATATATCAAGACTACCTAAGGGTTATAACATGATTGATATCTTACTATTGTCAGGAAAACAACAAGTGCAGACTTGGAAACTAGGGGAGATAGAACCTGAAAGTTAAGCGTGCTCGGGCTGGAGTAGTGAGAGGATGGGTGACCGGCCGGGAAGTTAGATGATTTGGAATGAGTGTTGATTAGGGATTAGAGATTAAATTCTGAAGCAGTGAGGAGGGGTGATTAGAGATTAAATTGTCAAATAATTCAAAGATTCGAAACTGAAAAAAATCCAATTTTTTTTTCGAAAAAATTCCTTTAGTCTCGGTTTGTAACACCAACCGGGACTAAAGGTCCTCCAGCCCCCGCTCCAGCCGGCTGCCACGTGGAGGCCCATCTGTCCCGGTTCGTAAGAGAACCGGGACTAAAGGTCATGGGCTTGTTCCAGAACCGGAACAGAAGGCCCTCTGGAACCGGAACAAATGGGCCTTTTTCTACTAGTGGTGTAGCAAGTGGCACAATCTTTTTTAGCACAAAAGACAAGCCGAAGGTGTTACTTTGAGGGCTAAATCCCGGGCACGTCTCCTCGAGGGCGGTGTCCTGGTCCGGATCTGAAGTATTGCCCTTCGCGTAATTCTCTGGCGGCCTCGTTGGTACGGGCGAGCTGCCGAACGAAAGCTCCGTGATGTGGCACCGGCAGCGGCGACACCCGTGGGTGCCG
Source organism: Bromus sterilis (assembly GCA_950022295.1). Taxonomy (NCBI): domain Eukaryota; kingdom Viridiplantae; phylum Streptophyta; class Magnoliopsida; order Poales; family Poaceae; genus Bromus; species Bromus sterilis. Next base: position 321,229,505 of record OX465596.1, on the reverse strand, counting down.
CGCACTTCTTGAAGACGTCGTCATGGATCTGTTTTTCGTGTCAAGGCTCCGGGTGAAGACCTCTGTTCGTCTGGGTGCGGCAGCGGCGACACTCTGCGCCGTTTTCCCTCTTGAGGGCTTCATGTTTGATTATGCATGTGATAATAGTATGAATGATTAGGAAAGAAAAAAAAGATGTGGAAGATTTCAATGTCGTATGTAGCAAATTTTTCCCGTTGCAACGCACATGCATATGTGCTAGTAAAAGTATAAGCAATAAAGTGCATCGAGCATCCCAATCATTTTTAGCACAAAAGACAAGCCAAAGGTGTTACTTTGAGGGGCTAAAGCGTTCCTGAGGGTACACGATAAATTTTGTCAAGTCACTTTCACCATATACTGTTAACTAGCATTCATTGTTTTGATAAGTGTTGTGTAGGTGAACCTATGCTAGTGCATTGCTCCATCCAAGACAAATGCACACTTACGATTAAACCTCTTGCAAGCATACTCAACTATAAAAAAGTAATTAAGATAAATCTAACCATAGTCATAAACTCTAGGATCCTATACCCCTTGTGTAAAAGTGTGCAAACTAGGGTTCATGTTTCTGTGACTCCTGCAACCCACCATAAACAAACTTAATCACAATGCATTCCTCTAGGCCCATTCGGAGTACCATGTAGTCGATGTTCACATGACACCACTAGAAGAATAGCATCACAACTTAAATATCAAACCAACAATATTACTCAACATAATATGACTACTTGCAACAAGACTTTTCCTATGTCCTCGAGAGCTAAATGAACTGCTCACGGGACATAAAAGGAGATCATGATCAGAGGTGATAAATATATGGTGAATAATCTGGTCATAACAAGGATTCACAGATAAAACTCAATAGCATCAACTCCAACAAGGTAGTTGATACGTCTCAAACGTATCTATAAGTTTTGCTTGTTCCATGCTTATTGTGTGTCATTGCTACATCTTTTCACCGTACTTTTGAACCATTTATTGAACTAACCTACATATCCAGAGTCCAGTGCCAGTTTTTGTCTGTTTTGTCTATGCATTGCAGAAATAGTCCAAAAATAAAAGTGCTCGAAAAAAATCCCCAATTTTTTCTCTCCAAAATTCTGATCTACCGGAAGACTCACGGGGACAGAAGGGTCGGGGAGGGCCTTGGCTCCTGGGGTCATCTTCATCAACCCTCCTTCCTCCATGATGGATCGTGAGTAGTTCCTCCTTGGACTACGAGTTCTTGGCAGTAGCTTGTTGGTAATCTCTCCCCCTTGATCTTCAATAAAATGGTCTCATGAACCGCCCTACATGATTGATATCCACTCAATGTAATTGGTGTTATGTTTGTTGGGATCCATGAATTGTCACATTATGATCATTCCTAAGAGGTTTATAAATTATTGTTGCTGCAATTTGTTATTCTTAATGCCTGTTACTAGTGCACGAGAGCATGATCTCAGATCTGAATTCTTTATGGTTGCATGATTATAATTGTTGTCCTAGATCTTATCTATGGTTATATGCACCTGTTATAGTCCGAAACCGACGATCTCAATGGTGAAATCTTGGGACACCAAAGGGGATGGATATAATTTGAGGATTACATGTGTTCATAGAGTGTTAATGCTTTGTTCCGATGTATCTTTGACAGGAGCACCTTAATATCCATAAATTCCTTAATTGGCCCCGCGGCAGCGGGATCGTAGGATAATAGATGTTCTGTAAGTTCTTATGGCAAGCACGTGCAACTATTTACAGAATACATGCATACATATGGTTCATAGACTAGGATGCTCTAGTATGTTCATTCTAAAGTTAGTGCAATTCTGTCAATTGCCCAACAACAACTTGTTATTTTGCTTGGAGAGTTACCATTAGTGAAATCTTGAACCCCGGTCCATCTTTCATCATTATTTCCTCCGTTGTTACTATTTCTCTCATTACTCCTGCTACTTCACTTTACTACTTTGTGGTGTTGGTGACCGGGGAAGTCTGAAAAGGTTACACCCGTCAACTTTCTATCAAATACTTCCTCGTGCCGTTGCTACTAATATATCTTGTCTAGTACTTTTTCAGGCGTGGTTGAGTTGTCCAACTTTCTATCAAATACTTCCTCGTGCCGTTGCTACTAATATATCTTGTCTAGTACTTTTTCAGGTGTGGTTGATTTGACAACTCAACCGCTAAGGCTTATAAGTATTCTTTGGCTCCCCTTGCGTCGAATCAATAAATTAGGTTACACTACCGTCAAAGACTATCGCGATCCCCTACACTTGTGGGTTATCAGTAGTCAATGATGGTAAAGTGATACCAATGGATAGCATAAGGTACAACCATAATTGAGATGGTGTGATGAGATGAGATGAAGGAGATGATGGTGTTGGTGTTATGGATGATGTTGATGATGATCTCGATGATGCCCGTGATGATGACGGTGACGATCTCCCCTTCCGGGATGGAGTTTCCGCCAGATAGGTCTTCTTCTCTTTGTTGGTTTCTGCCTCGCAGCGGCGACATATGAATTATGAGAGCTTCCCCCGAATATTTTCAGGTCAAAGTGTATATGTGTGCCAAAGGGGAGGCTGAGAGGTGGGGCGGCCGACCCACCTCCCAGGCGGCCAGAGGTGCAACCAGTGTTGGAAATATGCCCTAGAGGCAATAATAAAATGTTATTATATATATATATATTTACACGTTATTAATTAATGTTTATATTTCTGTGCTATAATTGCAATGGCCCTGACTATGAGATTCAGAAGAAAACTCATTTGCATGTGTGGAAATGTAAACACCAAGAGTTCCTGGTTTAGCCTCTAAGACCATCTCATGTGCTAACTGATGATTACGTTTTCTTAATCATGGACATTGTTCTTGTAACAAGGATGTGATAACCCACAACTGCAGGGGATCGAGATAGTCTTCGCGGGTAAGAATAACCCAATTTATAGATTCGACTCAAGGGGAGCCAAAGAATATCCACAAGCTTTAACAGTGGAGTTGTCAATTCCACCGCACATGAGATACACTTACTTGCAACAAGATATTAATAGTAATTGCGATATGGAAGCGATGATAGCAACGGAAATAATAAAACAGCGAAAGTAAACAACTAGTAACCAGCAGAATTAAAACACTGTAGGCTAGGGAGATGGATGGTTGGGCGCTGCATGGATAAGATGTAGGGGAACGCGGCAGAAAACAAAAATTTTCCGCACTACGAACATCCCAGGACCACTATGGAGACTGCATAAAAGGTTTTGATCTCATCGTTACCGACTCGTAGCGCAGCGGAAGTAGAGTCGATGTAGATCGTTGGTGCAGACCCCCGCAGCTAGGATTTACAACCTCCCAACCGCGAGGATGTTCTCCCTCGTCTGCTCCTCGGACAGCGCTCCGAGAGGCGGTCGGACAGTCCCTCGGACGATGTCACGGACAGCCCTTCGGGAGGACCCTCGAAACTTGAACGGTAACTCGGACAGCCCTTCGGGAGGACCCTCGAACAGTCCCTCGGGCAAAAAGATCGAAACTACAACCTCTCTACGGGGTTGCACACATACGGTGTCATCTATCCGGCAGGGCTTCGCCGTCCAGAACTAGTTCCTGCCGGAACCCAGACAACCTTTCGGCTCTACGAAACTATTTCGTGGGAGGGAGAGAAGAAAGCCAGATCATGCAATGGCACTTGTTGAGAGTTCAAGTGAGAACTTGGATCAGAGATGAGAGACCCCTCTCCACCCCTATTTATAGGGTGAGAGGCTATGGGAAAAAACCCAAAATTCCCTCCAAACTTCATCATTGCCTGCATCATCGCCTGCATCATCATGCAAGCTGCATCATCGCCTGCATCATCATGCAAGCTGCATCATCGCCTGCATCATCATGCAAGCTGCATCATCGCCTGCATCATCATGAATAGTGTATCCACTATTCATGAAGACATTTATCTGCGACCGTAAAATCCGAAACTTTTTTGTAGGTCTTAGAAAAATTCCAGTACCCACTAAAAGGATTTTGTACGCGTTCCGAAACAATTCCGGATTAGTGATTTTCATCTGCGAAAAGCAACCAAAGCGGTTCCGGCAGCTCCGGAACATTTCCGGTTTTTTCTCTCTGGAAAAATCCCAGAAGTTCCTAGAACAATTCTGGCACCCTCCAAGAATTTCCAGGCGTGTGCCGAAATCATTTTGACTTAATGATATATTCCAAAACAACTTTTCGGTTTTACCGAAACTATTCCGGTGTTCTCTTTCCGGAACTTTTCCGTTTTCTCCGAAACCTTTCCGTTGATAGATGACCCTTAAGTGTGTGACCCTATAGGTTCGGTGAAGTATAGACATGACCCGGAACACTTTCCGATCAATGATCAACATCGGAGCCTTGGACACCCATATTGACCCCTATACCCACACGAATAAATATTCGAGTGAACCTCCAGTTGCCGTGTGCTATTCCTGTTGCTTTGCGATATGTTACAAATACCCGAGGTGAGACTTATCGGCATCCCCGTGGATCAACACTTGTCCACTATGCCAGTTACCTCGTTACTGGTATTGTTCTCTTTTCTCGTTCCCGCGTTCCGGCATCCCTGTGATCAAATCACACTGTGTCTGGCCAGACGATGGTGGATACCGTAACACCGAGAGGGCCTGAAGAATATCTCTCCATCGACGGAGGAGCAAATCCCAATCTTGAGCTACCTAGTTCCTTGTCATACTTTTCCGTGAACCCGTAAGCCGCCGTAATAGCCACCCTTTTACAGATGACGTTTAACAAACCCCAAAGTTCACGAAGAAGTACGAAGGAACTCGATACTCTCATGGTCTAAGGAATTATGCAAACGCTCAACTTTCTCTGTGTTATAATCCATTAACTGGTGACGAATGTATCTCATAGCATAACATCAATCTGGGTCGATTCAACACAAATGTTCTTCTAACATTGTGCCCTCAAAATTGCCGGCATAGTCATGCCCATGATCAGGAAAACAGAACCATCATGCAACACTTGAGCTAGTCTTAGAGGCGAGACTAGGAATATATATATTTTATCCGTTTATTATTCCACATGTGCATATGAGTCTTCCTCCGAGCCTCGTGGTTATTGCAGACTCGAGAACCATAGCAGTTATAGCATGGAATATAAACATAATTAGGAACATGGGGATAAATAATAACATTTATTATTGCCTCTAGGGCATATCTCCTACATAAGACACATCATGTATTTAACTTGGGGCAAGGCACACAAAAGAGCAATGATCATCTAGGCATAAATCAAACATCAGGCATGTATCCCACAAGTAGTTGTACGTGCTTGCAATAAGAACTTGCACAACATCTTTTGTCCTACCATCCCGCTACGAACGGGGCCAAAAGGAACTTATGGAGATTAAGGTGCTCCTTTCAAAGAGCACCGGAACAAAGCGTTAACAATCAACGGATACATGGAATCCTCAAATTATAGTCCATCCCCTTTGGTGTCCCAAGCTGTCACCTTTGGGATCGCCGGTTCCGGACTATAACAGGTGCACACAACTCATAGATAGGATCAAGAACACAAATATATTCATGAAAGCACAAAGGGTTCAGATCTGAAATCATGTCACTCGGGCCCAAAGTGACAAGCATTAAGAGCAACAAGTTGAAGCAAAGATGATAAACACCAATCTAGATGATAGGCAACATGCCCCCAACAATCTGATAAACTATTACATGATCTAACTCATCCAATCCCTACCATCCCCTTTGCCTACAACACGGAATTACTCACACATGGATGGAGAATTCATGGAGGGAGGATGGAGTGGCGATGATGATGACGATGGCGATGATCTCCCCTCTCCGGAGGCCAAAACAGCCTCCAGATTAGTCCTCTCGGAGAAGAACAGAGGGTGGCGGCGGCTCCGCGACGAGAATTGGGAAAACGACTTCTGTTTCGGGGTTTCTCCGTCACGGGAATAAATAGGAGCATCGGTAGGGCACCAGAGGAGGGGGTTGGCCCCCAGGCGGCCAGAGGGCGCGGCCCCACCCCTGGCCGCGCCAGGGGGGGGGGGGGGCGCCTGGGGCCTCCTTGGCTCCCCTCTGGTCCCACTTCTGGATTCTGGCTCCTTCGGGTGCGTGGATTTTCTGGTATTTTTCTGGGAATTTTTTGAGACGTCTAAAAATCCATTTTCCTGCGCACAATAAAACCATACAGGCAGCTCTGCTGAAAAAAGCGTTAGTCCGGGTTAGTTTCATCCAAATCATGCAAGAATGAGGGCAAAACAATAGCAAAAGTGTTTGGAAAAGTAGATACGTTTGAGACGTATCAGGATGTCAGTAGCAATGAGAACATATTGTTAGCAGAACAATGATGTTGAACCAACCCCAGTATTGAATGATATACTTTGAGATCACATCGTAACAACGTTATATGTCATATCATGAAATGTTATCATATACGTAATTCCTTAGACCATGAGAGTATCGAGTTGCTTCACACAGGAAGATGTACTTTGGTTCTTAGATGAATCCTCCCGTTACTGGGAAGTAGTAAAATAAGTTCTGGGTACATCAGGATAGTGTGTCTAGTAACTGCGATAGTTCAAGATTGGGATTTGCTCCTTCATGATGAAGAAGATATTCACTTCGGGCCCACTCGGTATGACGGTATCCATTATAGTCTGGCCAGACGGATTGTGATTTAGTCACAGGGATACCGGAATACGATAACGAGAAAAGGGACAAACGAGCAAAGAGGATAACGAGTGGCTTGTGTTCAAGAAGTTGTTACACATGGGTGCCAAACTTCTCTCCTCTGACTTTGTCATATATCGCGAAGCAAAGGGAATGGTACATGAATAAACATAATGGTTCACTCGAAGTTTCTTCGTGTATGTGCGGGAGTCAACATGGGTGTCCATGGCTCCGCTGTTGATTATTGGCTATTGACAAAAGGTTGTTTACCTATGTCCGGAAGATGTTCTGAGTCATGTCCGCATTATACCGAACCTATTGGGTCACACACTTAATGAGCAGTAGTCTGTTAGAATACTGGAATGGTAGAAGGTCTAGTGGAAGCAAAGCAGAATAGTTCATACGGGCACCGGAAGTAGTTCCGGGTATTTATGGAATTGTTCGCAAACGTATCTATAATTTCTGCTTGTTCCATGCATGTTTTGTGTGACTTTGTCATGTTTTGCTTGAACTTTCATACACTTTTGAACCTATTTGGACTAACCTACTAACTCAGTGCACCCAGTTGCTGTTTTCAGCTGTTTTTGTATTTCAGGTTTTCCGGCCATTAAAAGTGCTCCAAAAAATCCGGAAAAATCAGATAAAAAATCAGCGTCACGGAAGCTTCCGGAAACACCAAAGGAGCGAAGGGGGGCCACCACCAGGAGGCCAGGAGGGTCCCTGGCGCAGCCCCACCCTAGGCCGCGCCAGGAGGCCTCCTGGCTGCCTGGTGGGTCCCCTCGACGCCCCCTTCGCCTATATTTACCCCTCGGGGTGGAAACCCCTAGGACGGACTCCTCTTTCTCGATCTCGCCTCTGTTTCGCCGCCGCCGCCGTTTCTAGATCGGGGCTGCCTGGAGAAGCTGCTCCGGCACCCTGCCGGGAGAAGCTGCCCCCTCCGGGAGACACTCCATAGCCATGGACGCCTCCCGTATGTACCGTGAGTAGTTTCCATTGGGCCATGGGTCCGTGACCAGTAGCTATGTGATCTATCTCTCCCTCTTTTGTGCTTCCACTTTCGAGTCCCCGTGAGCTGCCTCACATGATCGAGGCATCTATCTAATTTCTGCTGTTGCTATGCTGAGTTTGTTGGGATCTAATGGATTATGAGACTATGTTCAGATTGTGATGAGTAATATATTTGGTTCTTCTCTTTTATATTTTGTTCTTGAGAAAATTCTTGCATGTTCTCCGTTGCGGTATTTGCTTTGGCCAAGTATTTTATTTGCAACTCCAAGAGAGAGCGTTATGCTCGATTGTGGGTTCAGCCCCTCGATGTCTAGCTTGAGTGACAGAAACATGAGACTAGGGGATGTGCTGTTGCCACCAGGGATAAAACAACAGTGCTTGTACCTGCGGGTGCAAGGATTCTTTACTTTACGCGTAGTTCTTTTAATGCAGTTGTCTGTTGCTTTGAGTTTACACTTTGGGTGGGATTCGCAACTTAATACCAGCGAGATGTTCTGGATAGATATCTCAAGGTGGATGATTCGTAGTAGATGCAGATGGATTTCGGTCTACTTACTTTGGCGTACTGCCCATTGCTTTTGAGCACTTCCTTTCTTTGCAGCATAGTTAGCATTGAGGTGCCTTCATAATCCTGTCAATTGCCCAACTGTGATTTGTTTACCTCGCTAGTACTTTTATCGTCTTTTGGGAGAGAGACATCACTAGTGAAAATCACAGGACCCCGGTTCATCTTCATATCATTGTTTACACCCTCAATTTACTTTCAGTCTTTACTTTTAGTTGCCACTATTATTATCTCTTGCGTTGATCCTTTGTAAACAGCAAGGCCGGAGGAATTGACAACTCCTCTGTACTCGTTGGGAGCAAAGTTATTTGTTGCTGTCTGCAGGTCCACGTCAACCTCCTAATTGTTGGCGCCGTTGTCACCTTCTTGTATCTCTTGGAGTCCTACTGGTTCGATAACCTTGGTATCTTCACTGAGGGAAATTTGCTGCTACGCTACATCTCACCTTCCACTTGGGGTAACCAACGGGGAGTGAGAGAACTATCCTCACCGTATCAAGCTAATTTCTGGCGCCGTTCCCGGGGAATCCAGACTACAAGATAGGGGAGTTGCACACTATCTTTTATCTTTGCGTTTTAGTCTTGTTAGTTTACCTTTCAGTTTTTACTTTTGTGTCCTTAATCAAAAATACCAAAAATACCTGCTGCTACTATGGGTTCCAATGAAAACACTAAGTTGTGTGACTTTACTAGTCACAACAACAGTGACTTTATCTGCACTCCTATTGCTCCACCTGCCACTTCAACACCTTCTTATGAGATTAAACCTGCTCTGCTTAACCTTGTCATGAAAGATCAATTCTCAGGAGCAGGAGAAGATGCTTCCTTACACCTAAACAACTTTATCGAGCTCTGCGACATGCAGAAGTACAAGGAAGTGGATGGAGACATCGTCAAGCTGAAGCTTTTTCCTTTCTCTTTGAGAGGAAGAGGCAAGGAGTGGCTACAATCTTTGCCCAAGAACAGTATCGATTCTTGGAGTAAATGCAAAGATGCTTTTATAGGGAAGTACTATCCCCCTGCTAAAACTATTCAATTACGGAGTAACATTATGAATTTCAGGCAATTGGATAATGAACACGTTGCCCAGGCTTGGGAACGTATGAAGACGCTTGTCAAGAACTGCCCCACACATGGACTGACTACCTGGATGGTTATCCAGACTTTTTATGCAGGCTTGAACTTCACCTCGCGGAACCTGTTAGATTCGGCCGCGGGAGGAACTTTTATGTCAACCACGCTTGGTGCTGCCACAAAGCTACTTGATGAGATGATGCCGAACTACTCGCAATGGCACACCGAGAGATCTCCAACCGGTAAGAAGGTAAACTCTGTCGAGGAGATCTCCTCTTTAAATGAAAAGGTTGACCTTATCATGTCTCTACTTACCAAGCAACCTTCTATTGATCCTCAAGATGTTCCTTTAAATTCTTTGGTTGCTCAGGAGCAAGTAGATGTTAATTTTGTCTCTAGAAACAACTTCAACAATAATTCTTATAGGAGTAGCTTTGGTAGCAACAATCCTAGGCCTTTCCCATCCAATAACTATGGGAACAACACTTATCCTACCACCAGAAACTCCACTTCAGAACTAGAGAGTATGCTTAGAGACTTTATCACTACCCAGAAATCCTTCAACAAGAATGTGGAAGAAAAACTAGCTAAATTAGATAATCTTTGTTTGAAGGTAGAAAACTTAGCCCTTGATGTTGAGATGTTAAAAATTAGAACCTCTCCCCTTGAGGAGAGTAAGGTCACTCCTATTAATGCTATCCAGTTACAAATCAATGAAAATATTAGGATGATGGCTAAACTCAAAGAGAGATGGGCTAGAGAAAAGGAGGAAGAAGAGAGAATTAAGAGCCTTACTACCTACCACACAGTAGCTACTATCCAAGTAGTTGAGGATGTCCAAACTATTAGCACCCATCACACCCCTAGTCCCACTGGACCTATCAATGGTGATGCTACCACCTCAACCATAGATGAAGAAACCTCTATGAACGTAGAGGATTTCAAACAAGTGAGCTTAACTGATATCACTACCTCCTTGATAGTGTAGGAGATATGCCCTAGAGGCAGTAATAACAGTTATTTTGTATCTCCGAGTTTGTAATGAATGTTTATGTTCCATGCTATAACTGCAATGATTCTCGAGTCTGCAATATCCACGAGGCTCGGAGGGAAACTCATGTGCACGTGTGGTATAATAAACAGTAAAATGTATTCCTAGTCATGCCTCTAAGACTGGCTCATGTATTGCATGATGATCCTGTTTTCCTGATCATGGGCATGTCTATGCCGGCAATGTTGAGGGCACAATGTTAGAAGAACATTTGTGTTGAATCGACCCGAATTGATGTTATGCTATGAGATACATTCGTCACAAGTTAATGGTTAATAACACAGAGAAAGTTGTGCGTTTGCATAATTCCTTAGACCATGAGAGTATCGAGTTCCTTCGTACTTGCTTCGTGAACTTTGGGGTTTTGTTAAACGTCATCTGTAAAAGGGTGGCTATTACGGCAGCTTGCGGGTTCACGGAAAAGTATGACAAGGAACTAGGTAGCTCGAGATTGGGATTTGCTCCTCCGTCGTTGGAGAGATATTCTTAGGGCCCTCTCGGTGTTACGGTATCCACCATCGTCTGGCCAGACACAGTGTGATTTGATCACAGGGATGCCGGAACGCGGGAACGAGAAAAGAGAACAATACCAGGAACGAGGTAACTGGCATAGTGGACAAGTTGTTGATTCACGGGGATGCCAATAAGTCTCACCTCGGGTATTTGTAATATATCGCGAAGCAACAGGAATAGCACACAGCAACTAAAGGTTCACTCGAATAATTCTTCGTATGGGTATAGGGATCAATATGGATGTCCTCGGTTCCGCTATTGATCATTGATCGGAAAGTGTTCTGGTCATGTCTATACTTCATCGAACCTACAGGGTCACACGCTTAAGGGTCATCTATCTGTTGAATACTAGACAGGGAGTCTGAGATAAAGTCACCGGAAAGGTTTCGGAGACGGCGGAAAAGTTCCGAGAGAGAAAACCGAAAAGTTGTTTCGGGGTAAACCACTAAGCCGAAAAGGTTTCGGAGAGCACCTGGTAATTTTGGAGAGTGACAGAATTGTTCTGGTAACTTCTGGAATTTTTCTGGAGAAAAGATTAAAATATTTTTTTCGGAAATATTTCGGAGCTGCCGGAAATGTTCCGGAGCTGCCGGAAATGCTTAGGTTGCTTTTCGCAGATGAAAATCACTAATCTGGAATTGTTTCGGAACGCGCCGAAAATCATTTTGGTGGGTGTTGGAATTATTCTAAGACCCACAAAAATATTTTCGGATTTTTCGGACGCGAAAAAGTGGTGTCATGAATAGTAAAAAGTACTACTTGAGATATTTTTGGAAAGCCTTCTAGAAGGACTTGGGAGCCAAGAAAGCCCCCTTGGGTTTCCTATAAATAGAGGTGTGAGGGCAGCCCCATATCCTTGATCCAAGCTCTCACTTGAGTTCTCATCACATGCCATGCAATTATCTGGCTTCTTCTCTCCCTCACACGAAAGAGTTTCGTAGAGCCGAAAGGCTGTCTGGGTTCCGGCAGGAACTAGTTCTGGACGGCGAAGCCCTGCTGGATAGCTGACACCGTATGTGTGCAACTTGGTAGAGAGGTCGTTGTTTCGATCTTAGTTCGAGTGTGCCTCCCGAAGGGCTGTCCGAGTTTCAGATCGAGTTTCGAGGGTCCTCCCGAAGGGCTGTCCGAGTTACAGATCGAGTTTCGAGGGTCCTCCCGAAGGGCTGTCCGTGACATCGTCCGAGGGACTGTCCGACCGCCTCCCGGAGCGCTGTTCGTGGGGCACACGAGGGAATACATTCTCGCGGTTGGGAGGTTGTAAATCCTAGCTGCGGGGATCTGCACCGACGATCTTCATCGACTCTACTTCCCGCTGCGCTACGAGTCGGTAACGATCAGATCAAAACCTTGTATGCGTCTCCATAGTGGTCCTGGGCGTGCTCGCTATACCGAAAATTTTTGTTTTCTGTTGCGTTCCCCTACAGTGGTATCAGAGCCGTGCTATGCGTAGATGCATGTTATGATCTAGAATACATGGAGATGTATGGGTATTGCATAATATAATTTTGGAGTAGATCAGATCTATTGCTGAAAATTATTTATGCGGGTGGCAGATGAAATCTGTTACCCGATATTCTTGTTGCTTCCCTAGAATTTGCGTATTTCTGATCTCGAGACAGCATGGTGGAATTTTACAAAGTTCTGGCAATCCGCGATCCTGATTGATCAACGAAGTGCTATCAGTTCTTTGGGTTCCGCCATAGTCAAAAGAAAGATGAAATTCGCAGACTAAAGGGCAATGCAGATATGATCTGCACGGGGATCACGCGTATGACGAAGTTCAGTATGGGGTTCGAGATTTTATTATCTCGTGCTTCATACACCCCGCAATGTTAATCTAGTGACTTGAATAATCATACTTGATGATAAAACGTTGGTAGTTGCGGTTTAAGTCAAAACCTTAGAAGCCACGTAAAATAAAATTTTGCATAAACCGGTTTAGAGGCGTCTAACTTGTTTTTGCAGGATGTGCATGTGATGTGGTATAGCAAAGCTCATATTAATTCGATTATGTATGAGATGACTATATAATGTAAATTTATTAACATGACCTGCGTGTCATGATTCGGCATGATGGCTGGAGCCATATGATTGTCACTTTAATGACCTGCGTGTCAACCTTAGGTAATGCACTTATTCATTTGCTATAAAGATAGCATTATTATTTGGTGCATCGACAAGGTGGTGGCAATCTTCGCGAAGGTGAACTCCGACGCAAATGCCAAAGACGAAGAAATACTTGACTTCTCCGTCAGAAGGGGCTATACCATATCATGCTATTATGAATTGCATGGGATGTTTATCCCTTATGTTGCACCCTTCTTGATTGCGCGGTAGTCGCTTTTTATTAGGGTGATCTCTCACTTAAAATATCAAGTAGTTAGTGTTCTCCCAAGTGTAGCGCCGTCACAGCATCTATACTCTCGGGGTGCGCCATGGATGCATGGGTACGAACGATTGGAGAAATGTAAGGCGGGTGAGGTCAGACCTCGCAGCAGGATCACTTGGTTGTCTTGACGTTCATGGCAGGATCGTCCTGAGCTCGGAACACACGCATCGAAAGATGAACAAGAGTCACATAGAGATGTGATCGGCAAGTTGGCCTACCAAATCAAAATCCTCGTCATGAGATGATGATTCTATGGCGTTGTATTGATATTTGGATCTTGAATCACTCATAATCAATTTTGAGAGATATTGATTTAAGTGGGAGCACACTTTAGAATAAAATTGTTTATTCACTAGTGCAAAAATCATTATGAACAAAGTCTAAGTGAAACTTGTGTTTACCGTTGTAGATCAAATGGCTCGCAACACCGCTTTCAACTTGGGGCCATTGTTAGAGAAAGAAAAGTTAGCTGCGACTGGAAACAACTATGCGGACTGGGTCCGTAACCTGAGGATTGTCCTCAGGAGCGCTAAGAAAATCTATGTGCTTGAAAAAGCTCATCCAGCTAAACCGGCGGCAGGTGCCTCGGAAGATGAACAAAATGTCTGGGCCACTCAGGATGATGATCACAACGCAGTACAGTGCCTCATGCTAGCTTGCATGAGTCCAGAGCTCCAAAAACGTTTTGAATTCCATAAACCCCGTGATATGATCCGGGAATTGGATGCTCTGTACAAGGAAACCGCAAGGTCTGAACGTTTTGATATCATGAATATCTTGATGAATTTAAAGATGGCTGAGGGCGGTTCAGTTGGCGAACACATAGTCAAAATGATTGGCTATGCTGAAAGGCTTAAAACCCTGGAATTTCCAATTCCAGCATCCCATATGATGGACATGATGCTTTCTTCACTCCCCCCGTCTTACAACGGTTTTGTCATGAATTACAACATGAGTGGGATGGAGAAAACACCAGAAGAGGTGCTCGCCATGCTGAAAACTGTGGAAGAAGGACTGCGGAAAAATCACAAGCAAGTGTTGCTTGTGAATAAAACCGCCAGTTTCAAAAAGAAAGGCAAGCCAAAGAAGGGCAAGGGTGCCGGTAAGACCGGCTCCCAAAGCAACTCTAAGGGCGGAGCCAAGAATGAAACTGAGTGCTTCTACTGCAAGGGCACAGGACACTGGAAGAGAAACTGCAAGAAGTATCTGGCCGATAAGAAGTCCGGGAAAACCGGAAAAGGTATAATTGTTATACAAGTTAATGTCATTGATGTTTTGCTTGCTAGCGAAAATTCTAAGTCTTGGGTATTTGATACCGGATCGGTTGCTCACATTTGCAACTCGATACAGGGACTGCAGAAGGTCCGCAAGCTAGCAAAGAATGAAGTCATGATGCGCGTCGGGAACGGCGCTGGGATCGCCGCTCAAGCCGTCGGCATTATGCCTCTACGTCTCCCTTCAGGATTTATCTTAGAGCTAAATAAATGTTATTTTGTTCCACTATTGTGTAGAAACATTATCTCTGGATCATGTTTAGTACACGATGGGTATTCGTACAAGTCTGAGAACAATGGTTGTTCACTTTATTGTAAGGATATGTTTTATGGATTTGCACCCATTGTTGGGGGCCTTTTCATACTAAATCTTGAATGTGAAAATGATGTCTTTAACATGAATGCTAAACGCCTTAAGAAGGTTGATACCACAACCACTTATTTGTGGCACTGTCGGCTTGGCCACATCGGAAAGAAACGCATGCAAAGACTCCAAAGAGATGGAGTTTTACCGTCCTTTGATTTTGAATCATTTGACACATGTGAAGCTTGTCTAATGGGAAAAATGACCAAGATGCCGTTCAAGGGTCATCCTGAACGGGCGGGTGAATTATTGGAAATAATACATAGTGATGTATGTGGTCCAATGAGCACAGCCGCACGGGGTGGGTATTTCTACTTCGTGACTTTTACTGATGATTTAAGTCGGTATGGCTACATCTACTTGATGAAGCATAAGTCAGAAACCTTTGAAAAGTTCAAGGAATTTCAGAATGAGGTAGAAAATCATCGTGACAAAAAGATTAAGTTTCTGCGGTCTGATCGCGGAGGCGAATACCTTAGTCATGAGTTTGGCCAACATCTAAGTGACCGTGGAATCGTTTCACAGCTTACGCCTCCCGGAACTCCACAGCGAAATGGAGTATCGGAAAGACGTAACCGAACCTTGTTAGACATGGTAAGGTCGATGATGTCTCTTACAGATCTACCGATATCTTTTTGGGGTCACGCACTAGAAACTGCCGCTCACACACTAAACCGAGCACCGTCTAAGTCTGTTGAAACGACACCACATGAGATGTGGAATGGGAAGAAACCCAGTTTGTCGCACCTTAAAATTTGGGGATGTGAGGTACTTGTAAAACGTTTACAACCAACCAAACTCGATCCCAGATCAGACAAATGTAACTTTGTAGGTTATCCAAAAGAAACAATTGGGTATTCCTTCTACCTACCCTCCGAGCACAAAGTGTTTGTCGCTAAAAGCGGAGTCTTTCTTGAGAAAGAGTTTCTCGCCAAAGAAGTAAGTGGGAGGACAGTACAACTTAATGAGATTAGTGAATCTTCGGCGACCGTTGCTATGGCTAAAGAACCGGAAGTAATTCCGCAAATTATCCCTACAACCGAGCCGGAAGTTGTCGCATATAATGCAAAAACTTCAGACAATGTTGTAACTGAACCGCGTAGATCAGGTAGGGCTGTCCAGCCACCTGAGTGGTTTCATGATGAAATCTTCATTCTTGAAGACGATGAACCTGCGCACTACAAAGAAGCGATGGCGGGCCCCAGCTCAAGGGAATGGCACAGAGCCATGAAATCCGAGATGGAATCCATGTACGAAAACCAAGTTTGGAACTTGGAAGAACTTCCAGAAGGCGTAAAGCCCATTGGTTGTAAATGGATTTTCAAAAGAAAGACGGACGCGGATGGTAACATTACTATCCACAAAGCTAGACTTGTCGCGAAAGGGTTCACGCAAGTTCCAGGAGTGGACTACGACGAGACGTTCTCGCCAGTAGCTATGCTTAGGTCTGTACGGATATTACTAGCAATTGCTGCTTATTTCGACTATGAAATATGGCAGATGGACGTCAAAACGGCTTTCCTAAATGGAAACCTCAAAGAGGATGTATACATGATACAGCCAGAAGGTTTTGTCATTCATAAGGATGCTAAAAAGGTATGCAAGCTTCAGAAAGCCATTTATGGTCTGAAGCAAGCATCAAGGAGCTGGAACATTCATTTTGATGAAGTAGTCAAACGGTTTGGCTTCATCAGGAATGACGAAGAATCTTGTGTTTACAAGAAGTTTAGTGGGAGCGCAAAAGCATTTCTAATCTTGTATGTGGATGACATATTGTTGATTGGAAATGATGTGAATTTCCTTAGCGAAATAAAAGACTCATTGAAAAGGAGTTTTTCAATGAAAGACTTAGGCGAAGCGGCATATGTATTGGGCATTAGGATCTATAGAGATAGATCAAGACGCCTAATAGCGCTTAGCCAAAGCACGTACATTGACAAGGTGTTGAAAAGGTTCAACATGGAGAACTCCAAGAAAGGCCTACTCCCCATGTCACCTGGCACAGTGCTTTGCAAGAATCAGTGTCCTCGGACTCTCGATGAGCGAGTACAAATGAATGATGTTCCATATGCCTCGGCAGTTGGTTCTATTATGTATGCCATGCTATGTACAAGACCGGACGTTTCATATGCGCTAAGTGTTAGCAGCCGGTACCAAAGTGATCCAGGATTGGAACACTGGGCCGCAGTCAAGGGTATTCTTAAGTACCTCAAACGGACCAAGGATTTACTCCTTGTGTACGGAGGTGATGAAGAGCTCATTGTAAGTGGTTACACTGATGCAGGCTTCATGACTGACCCAGATGACTTCAAATCTCAATCAGGCTATGTTTTCATATTGAACGGCGGCGCAGTTGATTGGAAAAGTTCCAAACAAAAGACTGTGGCGGATTCTACGACAGAGGCGGAATATGTTGCTGCTTCAGAAGCCTCCAAAGAGGCGGTATGGATCAAGCAATTTCTTGAAGACCTTGGTGTGGTTCCAAGTGCTCTGGACCCGGTGGAGATCTATTGTGATAATAGTGGCGCCGTGGCTCAGGCAAGGGAGCCAAGTTCGCACCATAAGACAAGACATATTGAACGCAAATATAAACTCATTCGACATCATGTCGAAGCGGGTTTAGTGAAAGTACGCAAAGTTCACACGGATCTGAACGTGTCAGACCCGATGACAAAGCCTCTACCACGAGCAAAGCATGAGCAGCACCGGATAGCCATTGGTGTTAGGGAAGCCATGTAACTGGATTATGACTCTAGTGCAAGTGGGAGTCTGTAGGAGATATGCCCTAGAGGCAGTAATAACAGTTATTTTGTATCTCCGAGTTTGTAATGAATGTTTATGTTCCATGCTATAACTGCAATGATTCTCGAGTCTGCAATATCCACGAGGCTCGGAGGGAAACTCATGTGCACGTGTGGTATAATAAACAGTAAAATGTATTCCTAGTCATGCCTCTAAGACTGGCTCATGTATTGCATGATGATCCTGTTTTCCTGATCATGGGCATGTCTATGCCGGCAATGTTGAGGGCACAATGTTAGAAGAACATTTGTGTTGAATCGACCCGAATTGATGTTATGCTATGAGATACATTCGTCACAAGTTAATGGTTAATAACACAGAGAAAGTTGTGCGTTTGCATAATTCCTTAGACCATGAGAGTATCGAGTTCCTTCGTACTTGCTTCGTGAACTTTGGGGTTTTGTTAAACGTCATCTGTAAAAGGGTGGCTATTACGGCAGCTTGCGGGTTCACGGAAAAGTATGACAAGGAACTAGGTAGCTCGAGATTGGGATTTGCTCCTCCGTCGTTGGAGAGATATTCTTAGGGCCCTCTCGGTGTTACGGTATCCACCATCGTCTGGCCAGACACAGTGTGATTTGATCACAGGGATGCCGGAACGCGGGAACGAGAAAAGAGAACAATACCAGGAACGAGGTAACTGGCATAGTGGACAAGTTGTTGATTCACGGGGATGCCAATAAGTCTCACCTCGGGTATTTGTAATATATCGCGAAGCAACAGGAATAGCACACAGCAACTAAAGGTTCACTCGAATAATTCTTCGTATGGGTATAGGGATCAATATGGATGTCCTCGGTTCCGCTATTGATCATTGATCGGAAAGTGTTCTGGTCATGTCTATACTTCATCGAACCTACAGGGTCACACGCTTAAGGGTCATCTATCTGTTGAATACTAGACAGGGAGTCTGAGATAAAGTCACCGGAAAGGTTTCGGAGACGGCGGAAAAGTTCCGAGAGAGAAAACCGAAAAGTTGTTTCGGGGTAAACCACTAAGCCGAAAAGGTTTCGGAGAGCACCTGGTAATTTTGGAGAGTGACAGAATTGTTCTGGTAACTTCTGGAATTTTTCTGGAGAAAAGATTAAAATATTTTTTTCGGAAATATTTCGGAGCTGCCGGAAATGTTCCGGAGCTGCCGGAAATGCTTAGGTTGCTTTTCGCAGATGAAAATCACTAATCTGGAATTGTTTCGGAACGCGCCGAAAATCATTTTGGTGGGTGTTGGAATTATTCTAAGACCCACAAAAATATTTTCGGATTTTTCGGACGCGAAAAAGTGGTGTCATGAATAGTAAAAAGTACTACTTGAGATATTTTTGGAAAGCCTTCTAGAAGGACTTGGGAGCCAAGAAAGCCCCCTTGGGTTTCCTATAAATAGAGGTGTGAGGGCAGCCCCATATCCTTGATCCAAGCTCTCACTTGAGTTCTCATCACATGCCATGCAATTATCTGGCTTCTTCTCTCCCTCACACGAAAGAGTTTCGTAGAGCCGAAAGGCTGTCTGGGTTCCGGCAGGAACTAGTTCTGGACGGCGAAGCCCTGCTGGATAGCTGACACCGTATGTGTGCAACTTGGTAGAGAGGTCGTTGTTTCGATCTTAGTTCGAGTGTGCCTCCCGAAGGGCTGTCCGAGTTTCAGATCGAGTTTCGAGGGTCCTCCCGAAGGGCTGTCCGAGTTACAGATCGAGTTTCGAGGGTCCTCCCGAAGGGCTGTCCGTGACATCGTCCGAGGGACTGTCCGACCGCCTCCCGGAGCGCTGTTCGTGGGGCACACGAGGGAATACATTCTCGCGGTTGGGAGGTTGTAAATCCTAGCTGCGGGGATCTGCACCGACGATCTTCATCGACTCTACTTCCCGCTGCGCTACGAGTCGGTAACGATCAGATCAAAACCTTGTATGCGTCTCCATAGTGGTCCTGGGCGTGCTCGCTATACCGAAAATTTTTGTTTTCTGTTGCGTTCCCCTACAGATAGATAGTAGTGACCTAGACTTTGACAACTGCACTTTACCTGAAGTTATTGGTTTCCTACACAAGATGTCTAGAGACCCCCACACTAGCACACTCAATCTTGCCTTCACAGAGCATATCACCAATGCTCTAATCAAAGTTAGGGAGGAGAAGCTTAGACTAGAAGCCTCCATACCTAGGAAGCTAGAAGATGGTTGGGATCCTATGATAAAAATTAAATTGAATAACTTCTCTTGTTATGCTCTTTGTGATGTTGGAGCCAGTACCTCTGTTATGCCTAGAAGAATGTATGATATGCTTGAATCGAAACCTTTTGATTCTTGTTCTTTTGGTGTTCGTCTTGTTGATTCTTCCGTAAAGAAACCTTTGGGGAAGATCGACGATGTTCTTATCATTGTCAATGACAATTATGTTTCCGTTGATTTCACTATTATGGACATTGAATGTGAACCTTCTTGTCCGATTATTTTGGGACGTCCTTTTCTTCGCACAGTTGGTGCTATCATTGACATGAAAGAGGGAACTATCAAATTCCAATTCCCTCTCAAGAAAGGGATGGAACATTTCCCTAGAAAAATATTAAGTTACATTTTGAGTCCGTCACACGGGCTAGTTATTCTCTTGAAAAGACTTGATCTTCTGCTTTAAGCCTAGCTAATGGCTCTAAAGAAGCGCTTTCGGGAGGCAGCCCACAACGAATTTAGGTTTTTCTTTTTGTTTTTGTTCTGTTCTTAGTGGTCTTGATGATTGTTACTACTGTAGCAACATCATTGTATCTTTTATTTTCAAGCTTTGTGCCAAGTCTAGCCTCATACGGCAAGGGAAGTAAAAGTTGTGACATGCTGTCCAGAAAACAGATTCTGTCCTCATGACTAGAAAAATTAGAGAAAAATCCCAGTTCATCTTTTTGAGCTGAAATTTTTACACAGCGTACTCTATACACTTACAAAACTTCCGTATGTTCAGAGTTTTTTGATTTGAGTTGCAGAAGTACCCCTAAAAATTCGTTTCTATCTGCTGTTCTGTTTTTCACAGATTCTGCCACGTTTTGTCTCTCTTCACTTTTGCAAATCTTAAGCTTGCTTTTTCTTTGAAAAAACCTTTTGGCAATCTTGGGAAACAGTAACTCTTCCTGGAAATCTTTATTTTCAGTAGAGGAAAATTATTTTATTAGGGTACTAACCTCTCTAATCAGCCTACAATGAGTTATGTACGAAGGGAGTTTTCAAGTGCGCGATGGAGGATGATGAAAGAAGATTCAGGAGTGTCAAACGCTCAAGCTTGGGGATGCCCATGTGCACACCCAACAAATATTCAAGGAGACTCAAGCGTCTAAGCTTGGGGATGCCCCCGTGCATCCCCTTCTTCATCAACAATTATCAGTTCGTCTCTCGTTGCACTATATTTTTATCACTTCATGCGTTATGTGCTTTTCTTGGAGCGTCTCGCTCTTAGGTTTTGTTTTTAGTTTTCTTTTGCTTTGTTTGCTGTAGTAACAAGTTAGACCCCAACTTACTATTTTGTGTGGGAGAGATTCACGCTCCGCTTGAACTAGAACTCCTCATAGGACTTGCATGCTTATTCTTTTAGCTGTGAGCTGTTCTTTTTCTTTTCTTAGCTGCTTATCTGTTTAGTTGTAGTGCTTTAGTTTTTCTAGAGCTTTTCTTTTGATTTATGTTGAACTTTCTATAGGTTGCATGTTTTATCTTGTTAGAGAGTTTGCCTGTTGCACTGAGTTTTGTGTCTTGACTAGAAGTAGGTACTTAAAGTTGTTGTTCTCTTTGTAGTAGTAACTTGCAATAGTTTTGAGGTATTGACTAGAGTAATGTTTGAACTTATGGTGTCAAGAGCTCTTGCATATTAGTGATAGATGTCGTATTTTGGCAATCCGTGTGTTTTTCGAAAACCAAAAACCCCTGTTGAGAACTCTAGCTACTAGATGGATCACTAACCTCTGGAGGGTTCGAATATTAGAGTACACTCACGTACCATGAGTTGAGGATGCGCAAGGATAACCAAACCCCCATACACTCCTCCTCGGGGTACCTGTCTCTTTGTGAACCTCCTGATTATATTGAGAGTTACCGATAATAAGTGCATGAGTTCTTCAGACTAATGTGAGTATTCGAAAGTTGACACTTCCACCCACCTATACTTTTTCTAGCCTCTCCTGTGTCGTGCATTGCTCTTTTCTCACTCCGAGATTTAGCGTCCACCTTCGCCGGTACATCCAAACCCTTGGCACGATACGCTCTTGTTGGATATATGCTCTAGAGGCAAATAATATATGATTATTCCAATATATCTAAGCAAGTTCATAACCAGTTTCATACTGTGCTAGAACTGTGTCAGTGAAACAATGATACAGGTGTGGTATAGAAACCCCCAGAGTTCCTAGTTAGCCTCTACATCGATAACTAGTTCATGGTCAACATGATGGCCGTGGTTTCACGATCATGGACAATTAAGTCTCTTGACTATGAGGTCACCTCACTGGTTAAGTGACGTGATGAACATTACCCAAAGTAAGCATTACAGCATGACCAAATCTTGTGAAGGTTCAGTGCTGTAATTACAGAACGTGGTAGACCATTCCTTTGACCGTGAGTACGTGCATAATTGCTATCTTCCCGGATGCTTTGACTTACATCCCACCACCTGACTGAAATATGCGGGTCATAACGGTTATATCTTGGGTATTCAGTGGAGATATTTTGAGGAGTATTGTTACAAGAGCGGGATTTTTCAATCCATATAATGGATAGATACTCGGGGCCCACTCGGTGAGATTCCATCCATAAAGCTGCAGCGTGTGACTAGGTCACGGGGATGAATATCACGGGAACGAGTGAATGAGGATTAGTTCAGAACGAGGTTGAACCAGACATAGGATGTCATTGATCGAATCTCGGAACAATCTAGTATCGCTGACAAAGGGAATGCTATACGGCGTAAGGTCCAATCGGTGTTTGATATCCGGAATGCACAGGGGTCATTATGGGCATCCAGGTCCCGCTGATGATCATTGACCGTAGCCTCATCTCGGTCATGACTGGAGTGTTCTCGGACCGTAGGGTAACACACTTAAGGGCTCGATGAAATCGGAGACCTTTTCGGAACCATCGGAGTAACCAGAGAATAAAGGAAACAACATCGGAAAAGTTCCGTGTTGACCCAAAGGACTTTCGGAGTGAGCCGAAAGGTGTTCCGGAGCACCGGGAGAAGGAATAATATGTTTTAGTTATTAATTAATTGAATTAATAATTACAAACATTTTATTTATAATTAAAAAAGTGCTATGGGCCTTATTTATGAAAGAGGCCCATTGGGGGAAATAAAAAGGAAAAAGAAAAAAAGGAAAGAGGGGGGAGGCGCCATGGGCCTAGGGCCCAAAGGGACTTTAGTCCCACATTGCTAAGGGAGAGGGGTTGACTCCCTCCCCTCTGCCTATATATAGATGGGTAGGGTGCGCATATTTAATACACAGAAATTCGTGAGAAATTAAATATTACTCCGAATTGAGATCGGTTTTCTCCGGTCTTCGCCCCTCCCTTGTCTCTTTCACGGTGGGCTCCCTAGTGTGAGCCTATAGTGGAATTGAGGCTTCTCTGCTAGAATCGGAGAACGTCGTGCTGCCGAAGCTCCGTCCGGAGGTCTGCTTCCGCCACCTTCGCTGGATCGGAGAACGGAGGTCGTCATCGAGTCTCGTACGTGTGCGAGTACTACGAGGTGCTACACGTGTGGCACTACACCCATCCGGGTGCTCAACACAGCCAGGGGGCTGTGAACCTTGATCGGCTACATCAACCACGTTTGCGGGAACGTTTCCCGCGCAACGGAGTACACCCCGAGGTATGTTATTTCCGCAATCCTTTCCGTTACGGTAATACGGCTAGCTAGATCTTGGGTTATGGGAACGCTAGTTAGAAAAATTTGTGTTTTCTGCTGCGAACCCCAACAGTGGTATACTGAGATAGGTCTATGCTTAGTATTACTGTACGGATAGAACACATCGGGGATGTGGGCGTTGATTGTATGATTGTTACCCTCCCACGT
The DNA here is from genome assembly GCA_950022295.1 of Bromus sterilis. NCBI lineage: Eukaryota > Viridiplantae > Streptophyta > Magnoliopsida > Poales > Poaceae > Bromus > Bromus sterilis. The sequence continues at coordinate 321,205,757 of OX465596.1, read as the reverse complement.
GTACTTGTTCACATCTGCGGCATTGTTTGATGAAGCGGCCCCCGACCGACCTTACACGTACGCTTACGCGAGACTGGTTCCACGCTTGACATACGGCTTGTACCGTATAAAGTGGCTGGGGGTGTCTGTCTCTCTACTTTAGTGGATGTGGCATTTGCAACGGAGGGCCCCGTGCGGGGTGTAATAGAGATAATCGTATGGTTGACGTTGTGGTTGACTCGTAGGTTAAAACCTGTTTAACTATGAAAGCCCTAGCAGCCAGGTAAAACTTGCAATATACAACTAGACCGTCTAAACCTTGTATTGCTAAGTGGGGGCTATCATTCGTTTGTTTGTGATGTAGCGATAGCTTTGCTATGTGTTACTAGTAAGTAGTAATCGTCATCATAAAACAAACTAAAATGGAGACACTGTAGACTTAGTGTTGCCATAGCTCAAACATCTTAAAACTTGCTAGTATAGGATACACGACGGTAGCATGTGATAAGATGATCCCTTAACAAAGCCAAACACAAGTATTCTACCAAAGTGTGCACCGCCTGGAAGGTTCTCCCATATGGCTTGATGCTCCGTACATACCGGAGTTGTCCTACATATTCAATGGAGTTCGCATGAGGTTGGGTTCGACAGGCCTGGCATATGCAGATATGGCCTTGCTGAGCAGCATATAACATGGAGGTTAATTTGGCGAGCCTAGCATATGCAGATATGGCCTCGGAATACTAGAGCTCGAAAGATCGAGCATGAGTCACAGTACATATAAGATAATGTGATCTCACAAGTTGTTGTCTACCTTTGAAATTGACCCGTCGGCCGTGTGATATTCGAGGTTGGGCAGTGAATCTGGATCATGTAATCACTAAAACTTCCTAGGGATGAATTGTTTTAGTGCGAGCTCATTTATAATATGATTATATGAACTCATTGTTGTGAACTAGTCTTAATTGTGTTCCTTGCAATTATGTTTGTAGAAAAATGGATAGTACCCAGTACCTTGAAATGGTTTCCTTCTTACATGGTGAAAGACTTAAATAAAATGGGTCAGACTTCATTAGTTGGTACTTACGCCTTAGAGCCGTGCTCAAGAGAATCAACCTTTCATTCTTAACTAAAGATCCAGTGGGAAACCCTCCAGCAAACGACATGGATGCACAAGCGGCGATTGATTATCAGTATCGTCGAAGGACATATGCCATAGCTAAGGGTATCATAGAAACCAGCATTCCGCAACCTTTGCGTGAGGAGTATGCTGATTTGGATACATATGATATGATCGATGAGCTGAAGTCATCAAACTTGCATCGGTTTAGAGTTGCCAGATTTGAGTTAGAAAGTGAGTTTCTCTCTACAAAGATGGAAGAAGGCTCTTGCCTGAAGGCACACTTGGCCAAGATGCATGAGATACATCTGAGTCTCGTAGATGACTTTGACTATGGAACCACACATGAGTATGCGATATACACGGTGTTACACTCGCTTCCACCAAGCTATACAGACCATGTCCATGGCTATGTCGGCAGAGGTGAAAGCCTCGAGTTCTCTGACTTCATGGATAGACTTCAGTACCTGGAGTTTGAACCCATTGAAGGAGAAGTTGTTGATGGAGAAGGTATATACTTGATATACTTTATAAATGTTTATTCCCTTATACAACATTTGCAGTAAATGAGTATCTGATACTTATTATGTTATATGAAAACAGGACCTTCCGTTGCATGGACGGGAAGAGGTGAAATCAAGGATTGATGGATATCAAGTCAGTTGATGGCCAGCATGGATTCCGCCGAGACATCTATCATAGGAGATACTTAGAGTATTAGATAAATCTTATGTAATCATTATAGTATGAACACTTAGTTGTGTGTCTTGCATCTCGCGAGACAAAGTTATTCATGTAATGAGACAAGTCAGTTGCTCCATCTTTATGAATAAAAGTGTGCTTATACTTTGATTACGTCTTGATTTACGATATGATAGAAAGCATTTATAATACTGCTATTATTGTCAAGAAATATTCAATGTTTAATGATAAAGTTTTCTTGATTATAACAAGTCAAAGATTTGATTACATGAGGTGACTTCATAACTGATGAATTCATTAAATGTATGATCTATTAACTTGTGAGTTCATTATCGAATGAAAAATCATAACTTGATTGCATGAGATGGATTAGATACACGATCTATGAACCTCTGCAATAAATAAATAACCATGACAAGGTTCTAGCAAGTAGAACTTGTGCCAATCATTATACATAAATGATGTACTAAATGGGCACGTGAGTTATCATTAAAGACTTCATATGATTAATTGAAAGTTGTATTCAATTGAGATCATAAAACTGAGATTCAGGAATCACAGTGAGAAGTGAGAATACAAGGATACATATCACTACGCTACGATCCGAAGTGATAAGTATTGCTATTGACATAATGGGAGACTTGTGGAAGTTGTACCACAAACTACGATGGAAGTTGAAAGTGCTAGACTACTTAAACCATTCGTAGTCATACTAAACCGTAGTACGGTCTAAACGTTCTTTCCCCTAGCACTATAGTTATTGTCGAATAAGGTTGTTTAATTCATTAAGTTAAAACATCCACTTCATGAATAGGAAACCATCCTGAATCTAACGAGACATGATAGCTCCATAACTTATGGTGTTATAAGGTTTCTTAAAAGAAAGAATTTCTTTGTAATAAAACTACAAGCAATTGAAATTACATATTCTCCCCGAATAGCAAAATGTGTGTTGCTTGATTGGTAATGCGAGAAGAAGTCTCTCGACACGGATCTAATGGGAGATAATGGAAACTTTGACCGGGGTATTGGACCTTGCCTTCAGAATATCAGAGTATTGCAACGGAAGCATGTTCCGCTGTAATGACACTGTACAAGGAAGGATATGCCATAGATGATTGATCTTGGTATATGAATTGAAGCCATTGTTGAATTTAGAAGGTTGTCATGAATACGTTCTGTACAGAACAATAATCATGAGTCTTCTTAATAAAACAATAAAGAATAACATTGCTTGAAGACACAAAGGAATGATGGTAGCCTAGAACACGAGGAGAAATGAAAGAATATTGAGTTACATATAGGATGGCTCACGTCCCGTGAAATAAATCGGTTATTTCATATTCTCGACAAACTGGAGAGTTATTGAGAATAATGTAATGGGCATAAGGCATTATTTGGTTATGACCAAAGTTCAATGGTGATTGACTACAGAAACGTAGGAATGCTTTAATCAATAAAATATTTCATTTACACTACGATGGACCATAGCTTGAAATTGCATCTCAGTCAAATTTGGGATTTGAAAGAAAATAGCAATAGGCATGACGAAAGTTATTTCGTTAAAAGGATGGACTATAGTACCTCAAGACAGGAACCCTCAACCTTGATTTGATCAAGTGATTTTGTGATGACCAAAATATTGAGTGGGCCTGCAGTTTCATGAAACTGGGTGGGAGCTTTGAAGACTTCCCAGAAACTTGGAATGCAGAGGGCATTTTCTGAGTGGGATCTTTGGAAGCTTTGTCATTATGTGAGACATAGTGAACAATAAAATGACTTGATGAAAGCTGAGCCACAAATATATGAGTATATGATGGATATATTTGAGTGGGAGCATGATCATTGTCTCAAACATATATGCATTGATATGTGTGAAGAATGATCTCATATGTATATATATGGATATGGATTGATTGTGTATATAGAGAATCGTCTTATATACATATGTGCATTATGATATATATAGAGCATAAGGCAAATAAAATACAAGATTACAAGAATCTTCTTTTATGTGAAATACCAACACATTACACGTTGAAATCTATATGAGTAGATTAAGATACGGATAATGAAACGAAGTGAAAGATGGAATAATCTTCTAAGACAAGAAACAGGTTCTTGTGGCTAGAAATTATATAATGGATGAAATCCAAATATCACAAGCAATGTCTTGATGGAAGAATAGAGATGCACCATGTACTGGACATGTGATCTTATATGTTCTTGACATATGATTCTACCATATAACATGCATTGTGAATCCAACAACAGAATTACTCAAAAGTTCTTGGAAGAAGAACATATTCCGATGTGCTTTAGGAGTAAAACACAGAATCTGAATAAAGTCCATACATTCAGTATATGAGGAATACTGAGGAATATTCTCTAAAATATAGAAAGGATAATAGACTTGAATGTAATGCAAGATTACAATTGCAAGCCATATTATGGGTCTATATGGAATTAGAGACATCACCAAAGACATGAAAGAAATGTGAGCAAAATTCACGGCACTACAAACATTATACTACTTATGAAAGTAGACGTATGGATAAAAGTTTAGCGTTAGAAGTATTGGACTTCTGGTTGAGTGTATTTCCCAGTATGTATGACTAAGGATGAGTCTTCTAAAGACTGAACCAAGAGATCATTGAAGGATACTGTGAAATAATAGTCTCACTCTCCCGCAAAACTTATACCAACCATTATATGATAATGAGTGGTATGTCAAAAGAGCTTTTGACCTATACCAGTTGCAAAGGAAACATACGAATCTGAATTGGTGCAGTTCGTTAACGAACCCTCTTCCATGAGCATGCATGATCAATGAACACTTATGTGATAAGATGATTATGATCGGAAAAATGCGGCTAGATTATTAGCACTCTAGTGCAAGTGGGAGACTGTTGGATATATGCTCTAGAGGCAAATAATATATGATTATTCCAATATATCTAAGCAAGTTCATAACCAGTTTCATACCGTGCTAGAACTGTGTCAGTGAAACAATGATACAGGTGTGGTATAGAAACCCCCAGAGTTCCTAGTTAGCCTCTACATCGATAACTAGTTCATGGTCAACATGATGGTCGTGGTTTCGCGATCATGGACAATTAAGTATCTTGACTATGAGGTCACCTCACTGGTTAAGTGATGTGATGAACATTACCCAAAGTAAGCATTACAACATGATCAAATCTTGTGAAGGTTCAGTGCTGTAATTACAGAACGTGGTAGACCGTTCCTTTGACCTTGAGTACGTGCATAATTGCTATCTTCCCGGATGCTTTGACTTACATCCGACCACCTGACTGAAATATGCGGGTCATAACGGTTATATCTTGGGTATTCCGTGGAGATATTTTGAGGACTATTGTTACAAGTGCGGGATTTTTCAATCCATATAATGGATAGATACTCGGGGCCCACTCGGTGAGATTCCATCCATAAAGCTGCAGCGTGTGACTAGGTCACGGGGATGAATATCACGGGAACGAGTGAATGAGGATTAGTTCAGAACAAGGTTGAACTAGACATAGGATGTCATTGATCGAATCTCGGAACAATCCAGTATCGCCGACAAAGGGAATGCTATACGGCGTAAGGTCCAATCGGTGTTTGATATCCGGAATGCACAGGGGTCATTATGGGCATCCAGGTCCCGCTGATGATCATTGACTGTAGCCTCATCTCGGTCATGACTGGAGTGTTCTCGGACCGTAGGGTAACACACTTAAGGGCTCGATGAAATCGGAGACCTTTTCGGAACCATCGGAGTAACCAGAGAATAAAGGAAACAACATCGGAAAAGTTCCGTGTTGACCCGAAGGAGTTTCGGAGTGATCCGGAAGGTGTTCCGGAGCACCGGGAGAAGGAATAATATGTTTTAGTTATTAATTAATTGAATTAATAATTACAAACATTTTATTTATAATTAAAAAAGTGTTATGGGCCTTATTTATGAAAGAGGCCCATTAGGGGAAATAAAAAGGAAAAGGAAAAAAGGAATTATGCGCCCCCTCCCCCCCTTGGCCGGCCACCCCCTTAGAAAAGGGACTTTAGTCCCACAGTGCTAAGGGAGAGGGGTTGACTCCCTCCCCTCTGCCTATATATAGATGGGCAGGGTGCACATATTTAATACATAGAAATTCGTGAGAAATTAAATATTACTCCGAATTGAGATCGGTTTTCTCCGGTCTTCTCCCCTCCCTTGTCTCTTTCACGGTGGGCTCCCTAGTGTGAGCCTATAGTGGAATTGAGGCTTCTCTGCTAGAATCGGAGGCCGTTGTGCTGCCGAAGCTCCGTCCGGAGGTCTGCTTCCGCCACCTTCGCTGGATCGGAGAACGGAGGTCGTCATCGAGTCTCGTACGTGTGCGAGTACTACGAGGTGCTACACGTGTGGCACTACACCCATCCGGGTGCTCAACACAGCCAGGGGGCTGTGAACCTTGATCGGCTACATCAACCACGTTTGCGGGAACGTTTCCCGCGCAATGGACTACACCCCGAGGTATGTTATTTCTGCAATCCTTTCCGTTACGGTAATACGGCTAGCTAGATCTTGGCTTATGGGAACGCTAGTTAGAAAAATTTGTGTTTTCTACTGCGAACCCCAATAGCTCTGTCATCATAAGCCTCCTTATATCTTTCCTCAAAACAGCCACCATACCTACCTACAAGGCATTTCCATAGCCTTTCCGAGATACATTGCCATGCAACATCCACCTTCTCATGACTTGATCTTCATGTCATACATGCTACTTGCTTGATCGATGAGCCGCATGCTAGTTGGGCCTTGACCTAATCATTGCTACATGACGCGCTAGTATCATTGCATATCCTGCTACCCTGGAAGAAGCATACATTTGCATCATGATAGTTACATTTTCTTGATGTGAGTACCTTTGTAAAGTGTGAAAGATCTCCTATATTCTTGTAAAATATAGAGTATTGCCCCTAAAGTGATGAAAAGATCCCAAAGAGGACAAAATCAAAAGATCCCAAAGAGGACAAATGAGAGTTAAATAGAAAGAGCCATTGAGGCCACCAAAAAAATAAAAAAAGGAGAAAAAGAAAATAAAAATAAAAAGAGAGAAGGGGGCATACTACTATTCCTTTTGAGAGATCCACACTAGTACTTCATCTCCTATCCCTTGTACTCCATAGAGATCATCATCATGCATATAGCTATGTGGGGACCCTTTACACTATAGAACTTGGCTTGTATATTCCAATGATGAGCCTCCTCAAACGAGCTCTAGGTCTTCTTGAGCAAGCAAGTTAGATGCACCCCCACTAGTTCCCTTGGAGAGCTTTTAGCTCACATGTGCATCCGTTGTATGGCAATCCCTACTCCTCACATCATATCTATCATATGGCCTTCTCTCGCCTATGATTGTCCTCATTGATGTGAGCCTTTCCCACCTTTTTGTCTTCCTTCTCCACCTTCTCAACTTTCTTGATCACGCTCATCCATTTCATGAGTGCTCAAAATATCGAAAGGGAGTGGATCAGTTTGACTTGTACCTGACTAGTGGTCTGGGGACGAGTCCAGATAAGAATCCCAAGGAGACCAAGTGTGAAACTTTAGTAGATAGTTGTTCTCAACAACCTTACTTTTTTTCTCGTATTTCCCTATCCCTTGCTTGCACGCAAACACCATCTGGAGACATTCGAGTCACAGACAACAAGAGCTTTTGCACCTTTTGTTCTTTTGTTGCTTGTGTCAATGCTAATATAGACTCTTGCTTGTTAAGACTTGAATTGAATTGCATGCTTTGATTGCTTTACTTAAAAGTCCTTTTATGGTTGTGTGGCATGTCACCACATAAATTATGCTTGTTATCATTCACCTACTCGAGGACGAGCAGGAATTAAGCTTGGGGATGTTGATACGTCCCAAACGTATCTATAGTTTCTTCTTGTTCCATGCATGTTTTGTGTGACTTTGCCATGTTTTGCTTGAACTTTCATACACTTTTGAGCATATTTGGACTAATCTATTAACCCAGTGCACGCAGCTGCCAGTTGATGTTTTCTGCTGTTTTTGTATTTCAGGTTTTCCGGCCATTAAAAGTTCTCCAAAAAATCCGGAATAATCAGATAAAAAATCAACGTCACAGAAGCTTCCGGAAACACCAAAGGAGCGAAGGGGGGCCACCACCAGGAGGCCAGGAGGGTCCCTGGCGCGGCCCCACCCTAGGCCGCGCCAGGAGGCCTCCTGGCTGCCTGGTGGGTCCCCTCGACGCCCCCCTTCGCCTATATTTACCCCTCGGGGTGGAAACCCCTAGGACGGACTCCTCTTTCGCGATCTCGCCTCTGTTTCGTCGCCGCCGCCGTTTCTAGATCGGGGCTACCTGGAGAAGCTGCTCCGGCACCCTGCCGGGAGAAGCTACCCCCTCCGGGAGACCCTCCATAGCCATGGACGCCTCCCGTATGTACCGTGAGTAGTTTCCCTTGGGCCATGGGTCCGTGACCAATAGCTATGTGATCTATCTCTCCCTCTTTTGTGCTTCCACTTTCGAGTCCTCGTGAGCTGCCTCACATGATCGAGGCATCTATGTAATTTCTGCTGTTGGTATGCTGAGTTTGTTGGATCTGATGGATTATGAGACAATGTTCAGATTGTGATGAGTAATATATTTGGTTCTTCTCTTTTATATTTTGTTCTTGAGTAAATTCTTGCATGTTCTCCGTTGCGGTATTTGCTTTGGCCAAGTATTTTATTTGCAACTCCAAGAGAGAGCGTTATGCTCGATTGTGGGTTCAGCCCCTCGATGTCTAGCTTGAGTGACAGAAACATGAGACTAGGGGATGTGCTGTTGCCACCAGGGATAAAACAACGGTTCTTGTACCTGCGGGTACAAGGATTGTTTACTTTACGCATAGTTCTTTTAATCCAGTTGTCTGTTGCTTTGAGTTTACACTTTGGGTGGGATTCGCAACTTAATACCAGCGATATGTTATGGATAGATATATCAAGGTGGATGATTCGTAGTAGATGCAGATGGATTTCGGTCTCCTTACTTTGTGTAAGAGCAAAGTTATACCCTCATGAGTTTTGGATATTGTTGGGCAAAACAGTAGAGGAACTAACAAGTTTTCTAGTGTAAAACAGATGGTTAGGTTCCTGAAGTTATAAGTTGGTGATAAAGCTTCAACGAAGATTTACATGTTTACTGAAGCATATCCTCTGGAGTGAAGCTCATCACGGATGTCGACCCCTAAAAAGATAAGGAATCCTGAAGCACGTCTCATCGAAGAAAATGACCAAGATGGCGCAAGACTTAGTTGTTTTTGCGTAGTTCTTTTTCACTTCTTTGAGTCATAGGAAAAACCGTACTATCAAGAGGGGTTTAGTAAATGTACTCCGAAGGTTTTGGTGAAAAGACTCAGATCGAATCCAAACCAGTGAGAAGCCAGAGTTGAGAAATCTCATGTGCACTAGGTAATGCTTCACCAGCGAAGACTTAGTTCTTTCGGCTCCTGAAGCAAAACCAAGTCCGTGAGTCAGCTTTACTTGGACCGCAAGTAAAGTTGCGCTGTGATTGGAAATATGACCGTTGGGGACAGGTGTCAAGCTGTCACATCGGGTCACTTCAGTCATTTCGCACCTAGGGATTGTCACCTATAAATACGCCACCCCCGCCCTCATTGGCGGGTGGCTTCTCCAAGATTATTTCCTTACAAGGAAGAGAGAGTAACCCCACCGAAGCAAACCGAAAAACCCCATCCACCGAAGCATAAGTCCTATTGATCTGAGTTGATTCATTATGACTTAGGAAGAAGTTTGCTAGCCTTTTTATCTTGGAGAACTGGAATTCTCCTAGACGGTTAGAGAGTTGTTCTTCAGAGAGCGAAGAGTTATTGTCGCCTCGAAGTCCAGTTTGTCAAAGGTTTCGGTGATTTCCTCAATAATCAACCACGAGTGAAGAACTGACCAAGCTCAAGGAGATTGGTGCAGTGGAGATACAGATGGAGAGAGGTTAGCTCCTGTGTTCAATCACAAGTCCCTCCAACCAGACGTAGCACTTTGCAGAGTGTGAACTGGTCGAACAAACATCGCCGAGTCAAGAGTTCGTTTTACTTTCCGCACATACATTCAGTTTATCAATTGCTTCAGTGATTTGCTTCAATGCAATTGATTCGATGTTTTTGATTCGCTATGTTATGCTTCAATCTTGTTCTTCTTCAATGTTTACCTTTCTGTTGCAACTCTTCTGCTGCTAAGTTATGTTCACTTCATAGTTTCATGCAAAAATTTGAAGTGATCATTCACCCCCTCCCCCTCTGATCACATACTTGGACTCACAATTGGTATCAGAGCTAGTCACTCTTTATTTGGATTAACCTCCTAGAGTGTTTTGCAAGTATGTCTTTTGCAGCCATTCGCTCCGGCGAACCCATACCCGTGTTCAATGGAAAGGAATATCCATACTGGAAGGACAAGATGAAGAGAAATATTATGGATATCAACTCAACTGCCTGGAAAGTTGTCTTGTATGGAGTTACAGTTGCAGATGAGAACGCCATCACTCCTGAAGAAGCGAAGCTGATTGATCTTGATTCTGAAGTTTGGGTTTTCATCACCAATCATTTGACACCAGAGAAGTATCATGAAGTGAAGAATATTCCTTCGGCCAAAGGTGTCTGGGACTATCTTGAGAATATTGGTGAAGGTGTTTCTACCCAGAAGGATGCCAGAATTGACACACTTCGAAGCAAATTCTATCGATTCAAGAGAAATGAGGGTGAAAAAGTCAGCTCCATTTACAGCAGACTCACTGCTCTAGCAAATGAGTTGATCTCACTTGGTGCTGATGACATTACTCCTCACTCAGTTGTCAGAACTCTGCTTCGCTCATTGGATGATTCGTTTGATCACATTGTGCTGATGATCAAGGAAAGGACTGATTTCAGACGTCTTGTCGCCGCTGATATTCTTGAGAGACTCAATATCTTTGAGATGGAAGAAGAAGAGAAACGTGACATAAATGGTTCTCGAAGGAGATCTCATGCCTTGAAAGAAAAAGCTTCGCGTCATTCTTCACCCGAAGTCAGTTTTGCTTCAGGTGTCAAATCAGATGATCCTGCAAGCATTGGAAAAGATCTAGCATTGATCATGAGACGCTTCAATCGCTTTCAGAGAAAAGGTTTTTCTTCACCCAAGAAAAGTTATCCTTCAAGAAGCTCAAGTCATTCTTCTCACCGTTCATCCTCAAGAAGCTCTCCATCAAAGGATAACTGTTGCTACAAGTGCAAGAAACCAGGTCACTACATTGCTGATTGCCCTCTGTGGGAAGCTGAGAACAAATCGAAGCATTCACTCAGAGACTCTTCATCGAAGTCTCACAGATCCTCCAGAAGTCATGAGTCAAAGAGGCATGACTCCAGTTCAAGAAGAGAAAAGAAGAAAGATTCTGATGATGATAAGAGGAAGAAGTATCATAAGAAGCGTGAGGGTTCTTCATTGAAGACTCACTCGTCTCGTCGAAGCAGCTCTCACCGTGCCAAGGCCTATCTGGGAAAGGAGATGAACTCTGAAGACGAAGCCTCTGGTTCCGAAGCTGAACAAGACTCAAGGTCTGGGTCTGGGTCCGAATCAGACGGTGTTGCTGGTTTGGCTTTCGCTTCGGCAGATGCTTCAACAAATGCTTCGAGGTCATTCTTCACCAACAACAGCAGTGAAGATGAAACTCCTGCATATTGCTTCATGGCCAAGGCGAAGGTATCTTCATCCAAATCAAACTATGATACTTCTGATTGTTCCTCATACGAAAGTGACTCAAAGATAAGCTATGCCAAACTTGCTAAAATTGCTTCAATCCAACAAGATGAACTTGATTCACTAAGCAAAACCATTAAGAAATCAGAAACGTTGTTGATCGATGAGATTGAGAAAGGTCAAACTTTAACTAACGAGCATGCTGCTCTGAAGGAGAAGTTTGAAGAATTATCCTCTCGGCATGATCTTCTTTCAGTTGATTATGAGAAGCTCACCTATGAATTTCTTCAGAGGAAAATGGCTCTCAAAAAACTGAAAGAGGCTCATGAAGAATTGGAAAATGTCAATCTCTCTCTCATGGCTCAACAAGGTTCTGAAGCAAATCATAAAACTGAATCACCTTGTTTGGATTGTTTGGAACGAAGCAAAACTGATTCCAAAGGGAAAGCTCCTATTGTTATTGATGATACTAATGCCTCTGATGAGGAAAATCCTGCTGTTACCGAGGAACTCCTCAGGTTGAAAAACTTATTTGAAACAGGCATGTTCAAAAGTGTGCAAGGACATCAATATCTCTGTGATATCCTGAGGAAGGCTCTCCTTCACAGGAATCCCAGGAATGAGGGTGTTGGTTTCGAGAGAAAGATAAACCCTGATGGCACCTATTGGGAGCCTGAGCAGTATCCTAAGACTGTTTGGGTTCTAGCGAAGGAGAAACCCATTGATATTGCTAACCTTTCAGGTTTCGACTGCAAAATGAACAAAGTCATTGTGGATGAATCACTTGATTCAGACTACAAACTCATGAAAGATGAACAGGGAAAAGTTTCAGCTGAGTATGTAGGTACTCCACCAAATAATGGATTCTATAAGAGGAAGATATGGGTTCAGAAAGCACTTGTGGAGAAACTTCCTGCTAACCATACTATGCAGGGAAATTCTTCGGTAGCACCGAATCATTTCTATTCTCTTGAGACGAGAAATGATCCATTGGTGCCCGAATCAAATGTTCCGCAGAAGCAATACTATCGTACTGGTCGCCATACGTATCGTCCTCATAATAATCATACTAAGATTGCATATGCTCACTCTTATGCTAACCATTCGCAGAGGACTTACATTTATGGTGTGCTTGATGGTACACCGAAGCAATACACTCCTGTTCGATTTAATATTGCTTCAACCAGTGCTTCAACATCTTCTCAGTCACCTGCTCGTTTGTGGGTGGTTAAGAAGAACTAATTCTTCTGTAGGGTTATGTCTCCGGTGGATCCGAATGGGTCATGGATAGTGGTTGTACAAATCATATGACCGGAGACAAGGAGTTATTCACCGAAGAAAAACTATCTCAATCTTCTCAGAAGTACATTACCTTCGGTGATAACAACAAAGGTAAAGTGTTAGGTTTGGGTAAGGTTGCCATATCGAAGGATAAGCACATTGACAAGGTTATGCTGGTCCAATCTCTTGGATATAATCTTATGTCTATTTCAAAGTTATGCGATATGGGTATGCTTGTTCTGTTTTCTGCTTCGCGTTGTGTTGTCTTTTCAAAGGATGACTATACGTTTGTCTTCGAGGGTTACCGAAAGGGAGACCTATATATTGTTGACTTTTCTTCGGGCCCTGCTGTATCCACATGCTTAATTCCGTTACTCAACAGTTTTCTGTTGAGGTCTATCCCGTAGAGGTAGTCAAATTGGATCAGTGATTGATTTCTAGGTTTCGTCGTAAACCTAATTGGTTACTTCGCCCTAGCCGCCTTCCTTAACAAGCCCTCGAGCCTCCTTTGCGTCGCCTTCCTCATAGAAGCCGCTGGGTTGACCCCGAAGGGGTTTTTTCAAAAGCTAGGTAAGTAAGGTCACAAGAGATACATGAAATTCCAGGAATAGGAGAGATAGAAAGTGCGGGGGTAATAAGTTGATTTATTAGTAGTGAGGATAAATAGATAGGCGTGAGAGCCAGTACTTTACTGGAAAAAGCTTCATCTGGTTGGTTATGGCATCGAAGACTTGGTCATGCAGGGATGAGAAATCTTCATAATCTAGTGAAGAAGAATCATGTTATTGGCCTTAGCGAAGTAAAATTCGATAAGGATCGTCTCTGCAGTGCTTGCGAAACTGGTAAAATTACGAAGAAACATCATTCAGCGAAGACTATCATGACCACCACTCGTCCTCTTGAATTGCTTCATATGGATCTTTTTGGTCCTCAAAATTATGCAAGCCTGGGAGGAAACAAATATGGTCTAGTTATTGTCGATGACTTTTCACGTTATACTTGGGTTTTATTTTTGGATGACAAGAGCAAAGTGGTTGAAATCTTCAAGTCATTCGCTAAGAGAGCTCAAACAGAATATGAATTATCTCTGAAGCATATCCGAAGTGATAATGGAACTGAGTTCAAAAATACACATATTGAAGATTTTCTTGATGATCATGGTTTTACTCATGAGTTCTCTGTTGTTTATACACCTCAACAGAATGGTGTAGTTGAAAGGAAGAATAGAACTCTTATTGAGATGGCCAGAACAATGCTTGCTGAATACAAGACTCCTATTAGGTTCTGGGCCGAAGCAATCAACACTGCTTGTCACATCATCAACAAGGTTTACCTTCACAAATTCTTGAAGAAAACTTCACATGAACTTATCACTGGTAACAAACCAAATGTGTCATATCTTAGGGTATTTGGTGCTCCATGCTTTATTAGAGATATGAATCATAGCTCCAAATTTGCCCCTAAGGCACATGAAGGTTTTCTTTTAGGTTATGGCTCAAACTCTCACACTTACAGAGTCTATAACTCTCACTTTGGGAAAGTTATGGAAACTGTGAATGTAAGGTTTGATGAAACTAATGGCTCTCAAAAGGAGCATTTGCCTCATGATCTAGATGAACCTCCACTTGATGAAGTGATCAGGTCCATGGCTATTGGTGAGATTCGCCCTGTTAAAGCCAATCAACGTCAAGCTGTTAGGGATGATGATGGTCCAATGTTCCCACACATAGCCCGAGGCGCTGGAGATCAACATCCTGAAGCTAATGGTGAACAGGATGAAGAAGGACAAGGGAACGAAGGAAATGCTAATCCTGAAGGAAATGCCGAAGCTGAAGGTGAAGCTGATCCCGAAGCTGATGCAGATCCTGAAGCAGAAGCTGAGCCTGAAGCAAATGATACTACGTTATCCAGAATTCGAAGAAGAGTTGATGTGGATTCGATCCTTGAAGATATCAATCTACCAGGTCGTCCCACTACTCGATCCCGTACTCGTTTGGATAACTTCTGTGGAAGTTTTTCTTTTGTTTCTATGCTAGAGCCTTCAAAATATGATGAAGCCATGAAGGACCCTGATTGGTTATTGGCTATGATGGAAGAACTTCACCAATTTGAAAGGAACAAAGTTTGGACACTTGTTGACAGGCCAGATCCCACGAAGCACAATGTTATTGGCACAAAGTGGATATTTCGCAACAGGCAAGATGAAGATGGTATTGTGGTAAGAAACAAGGCACAAGGTTACACCCAAATCAAAGGCATTGATTTTGGTGAAACCTATGCTCCAGTAGCCCGTCTCGAATCCATTCGTGTCATGCTTGCTTTTGCTAACCACAAAAATATATTGCTATATCAAATGGATGTCAAAAGTGCTTTTCTTAATGGTGAAATAGAAGAAGAAGTGTATGTTATGCAGCCTCCAGGTTTTGAAGACTCGAAGAATCCTGATATGGTGTACATGCTTCACAAAGCTTTGTATGGACTGAAGCAAGCACCTCGTGCTTGGTATGAAACATTGAAGGATTTCCTTCTGAAGAAAGGCTTCAAACCAGGAACCACTGACCCCACTCTTTTCACTCGATCATATAACAATGATCTATTTGTGTGTCAGATATATGTAGATGATATCATTTTTGGCTGTACTAACACTGAAATCAGCGAAGAATTTGCAAGAATGATGTCAAAGAAATATGAGATGTCTATGATGGGTGAATTGAAGTTTTTCCTAGGACTTCAGATTCGCAAACAAAAGAATGGCACCTTTATTTCACAGGAGAAATACTTGAAGGATTGCCTGAAGAAATTTGATCTTGCTGAATGCAAGACCATTAGAACTCCCATGCCTACAAATGATTTTCTTGATGCAGATGAGAAAGGGAAACCCTTCGATCAGAAGAAGTTTCGGTCTATGATAGGTTCACTCTTATACTTATGTGCATCTAGACCTGACATTATGCTATCAGTTTGTATTTGTGCTCGGTTTCAGGCAAATCCGAAGGAATCGCATCATATTGCTGTGAAGCGAATTCTTCGATATCTAAAACATACTCCTTCTTTGGGACTTTGGTATCCCAAAGGTACTTAGTTTGATTTGATTGGATATTCTGATTTAGACTGGGCTGGTGATAGGGTTGACAGGAAATCTACCTCAGGCACTTGTCATTTCCTTGGTAGATCTCTTGTGTGTTGGGCTTCAAAGAAACAGAACTGTGTCTCAATTTCTACTGCTGAAGCTGAATACATTGCTGCTCGTTCATGCTGCACTCAAATACTTTGGCTTAAGCAGACGCTGAAAGATTATGGTATATTTGTGAAGAAAATCCCTCTACTTTGTGACAATGAGAGTGCCATCAAGATTGCACACAATCCTGTGCAACCCTCTCGGACGAAGCATATCGATATTCGTCATCATTTTCTTCGAGATCATGTTCAGCGCGAAGACATTGAGATTAGCCATGTTAGAACTGAAGATCAATTGGCAGATATATTCACGAAGCCATTGGACGAGAAAAGGTTTTGTGCATTGAGATGTGAGCTAAATATCTTAGACTCACACAATGTTCAGTAAGATCGAAACTTTTCATTGTATATATTCACCTTCGTTGTGTATTAATTTGTTTAGTTTCGTTTGAGTTTTCCTTCGTCCAAGTTTAGCTTCGTTTGCCATTTGTTTTCTGTTCTGTGTTGTCTTTATTTGTTCGTTTCTTTTGTCCCCTATACTTATCTCTTTTAGCTTCGTTGTTGTTCTTCGAAGTGATAAGTTTCGGACCCTACCCCTCCATTCTGTTTCGCTTCCAATCTACTCTGTCTTGAATGATAAGCACAATTGAAACGGAAAGCATATTGCTTCGAACATCATTGAGTTCTGAATCAAATGCTTCCAACTTTATCGAAGTTTTTGCTCTCGGTCAAGACTTATTCTTCGGCCGTTGAGTCCCCGTCTTTTTCGGGTTGTTGAGATTCGCTCGCGATACGCCACTTCATCTGAGCCGTTGAATCGGAAGAGTCACTCGCTGAGAACCGTCCGATACGATCTGGCAACCGTTTCAGATCGGGCCTATTTAAGGCGTCCCCCCAGCGAACTGTTTCCCCCTCGATTCATTCTTTCCCGGATTCCCTGTCTTCCACCTCGAGCACTCCGCAGAGCTCCCGTTCCCGACGACGATTGCGCCGCTTCACTGCCGGACCGCCGCCGCCGTGGACGTTCCCCGTCGACGAAGAGCTTGTCTCCGCACTCCGTCGCCGTTGCCGCTTCGCGTCACCAAGTTAGGGTACGCAATGCTTCTTGGATCCAATCTTTTCACCGTGTTCTTCATCTAGGGCTTGGATCTAAGTTTTGTTAGGATTTTGTTTTCTATTTATAGGACTGTTTTTGATCCGTGCTGATCTTTGTCCCTTGGGAAAGCTGTTCTTAGCATCAAAGTGATCCCATCTTCTCAGGTTAGTTTTGAGATTCGATCTTTTCTGTGTTTGGACTGAGTTAGGTCTTGTTCTTGAACTTGTTCTAGCACAATCCATTAACAGACGTGCATCTAATCTTAGATTGCTCTGGGTTCTTGTCAAAATTTGGTTTTGGTCGAAACTTTTGCCTGTGCTAATTCATTCCCTTTTCTTGTTCCCTCTCGTCTATATTTCTGGTCACAGGATGTCTGACGAAGAGGCTGCTATGGGGAATGAGTCACCCATCGTTGAAGGGCTCGAAAACTATCCAGAACCACCGAAGCAGAAAGGCAAAGGTGGCAAAACAAAGGAAGTCAATAATGCCCGAGGCATACCCGAAGCCATTCGCCTCAAGATGGGCTATGACACACCACCTGAAGAGACAGATCATGACCGAAAGATTCGATTGCAAAGGATTCGACGCTACTGGGCAATTAGGTGGTACAAGTACAAGAGCATCCCAAATTGGAAGTGGGCAATGCAGTTTGCTTTCATCCCTCCTTATCGGTACACCACTGCTATGTGTGCCCAATACAATGCTGCTAACAGGAAAAAGTACTACCCGAAGCCTCCTGCTATTCCTCACCCGAATACCCTCAAGACTCCGGATGACTATCCAGAAGAGCAAGAGAGACTTGCAATTTTGGCTGAGAAGAAAAGAATTAGAGAAGAGAAGAAGGCCAAAGCTCCTGCTGCTGCAGGCCTAGATGAAGCCGAAGCATCGAAGCCTAAGAAGAGGCGAAAGCTTCGAAAACTGAGTGATTCACCCCCTCCTGCTTCAGAAGAAGAGGGTGATAACGAAGCAGATGACGAAGCTGATGCGGCTGCACAGCTTGAAGATTCTATTGATGAAGATCCTGCTGACGAAGCAGATGATGAATCTGAACACACTCCCATTCCCCCAAGTCCTAAGAGAAAACAGATTCGGAAGCCACTGAAGAAGAAGGCTGGAGAGAAACCGTCTGCTCCAAAGGGCATTAGGATTCAAGATCCAACTGACCCTCCTGTTCCCAAGAAAAACATTGATTTAACAAACTTGGTGGTTGAGGCTCCCCTGGCTACTAAGCCACCTCGCCGCCTTGTTCCTGCTGAGCAAAGAACCAAGGAGAAGCATGACCCGAAGGCAAAGCCTTCTGCTAAGCCCGAAGCCAAAGCTCCTGAACCAGCCAAAGCTTCGAAGTTGAAGACAACTGTTGCCAAGCCTGGCCAGACGTATGCCCAGGTCAGCACCAAGAAGCTGTCTGAAGCTGAACTGCGTAAGCGTGATCGTGCTGAAGCTCAACGCCGTCATGCTGAAGCACAAGCCCAAGCTAAGGCTGATAAAGAAGCTAAAGAGAAAGAGAGAGCAGATAGAGAAGCTGCTGAGCTGGAGAAGCAAAGGAAAGAGCTGGCTGAATCAAATCAGAAAGCTGAAGTGAAGCGCAAGCTCGCTGAAGCAAAAGCTCAAGAGGCTAAGGCTGCTGCCGAAGCCAAACATCTTAGTGAAGCTGAAGCCAAGCGTCAAGCTCAACTTGATATCGTTCGAACTAAGAGAGCTGAGAAAATTGCTAAAGCCGCTCAGAAGGTAGCTGCTGTTGACATGACACCAAAGGACATTCCTCCGAAGCCAGTCGCAGCCCCTGTCCCCGAAGCTCATGAAGAAGCTGAGCACAGTGAACATAACTTCCCTGATGCAAGAGAAGGAGAACTTTGGGACTGCTTGAGCCTGAATCAAGCATTCTGCCAGCTTGCCGAAGCTATTGATCCCAAGGCTATAGATGTTGGGAATATTTATATTTCACCAACTCTTTCTGCTATGATTGAAACTCTATACAACCAGCTGAGGGATTTGCAAGCTAGGGACAGATCTGAAACCGCTAAAATTCTGAAATTTAAGAAGAAAGCTGATGCTGAATCTGATGAGGATTTCAAGAATGAAGCCGCAGCTGCTTCGAAGAAAATTGCTGATGTAAATGAGAAAACGAAGCAAAATATATAAGTATATCAAGGCAAGATAAAGTCTGCAGTTGAAGAATGTTGAAAAAATCACAATGCTTCAGTTATGGCTCTTGACTCCAAGAAGCGCGAAGCCATGCTCAAGCAATTAGCTTCACCACTTCCCCAACTGCAAAAGAGAAAGAGACGTCTTATTGCTGATACAGACGAAGCTGATGAGGTGAGCTCTCATCCTGCTAAGAAGGCCCCAAGGCAAGCATCGCCCCCTCGATGCAAGATAATCACACTCCCCAAACCCACTTCGAAGCCATCCGCCCCCGAAGTCATTCCACCCCGTGCTCGCACTCCACCTCCTCCTCAACCCGCTCCTCAACCGTCCGCGCAAGACAACTTTGAGCCAGAGCCTTCTCCTCCTGCTCAAGACATTCCTGAAAAGGATTATTCTTCAGCTCACTCTGCTGAGGAGTCTGAAGAACAAGAAGGCGAAGCCAAAGATCGTGCTGCTAAAGCCAATGCTGAAGCGAATGCTAAAGCCGATGCAGATGTCGAAGCCGAAGCCAATGATTTGGCCATCATGACTCAACCGCAACAGCGAGCCATAGTTGCTCGAAGGCACTATATCCCTGCCCAAGACACTCATCTGGAATCCATCTACCCTCGAGAAACTTTTCCAATATTCTTGGGAGATGGATCTTCTTCAAGACATGGTCCTGAATTCGATCTCGAAGTTCATCGCTAGAAGCTTCGCTTCTTTGGCGCAAGTCCATATGATTCACCAAGGACTGCAGATGACCTTCGCTTCTGGTCAGCCGAGCAACAAATTCTTTACACGAAGCTTTACTGCCAGAAAGGTGTTCTGTTCAGGCACAAGTACTTAGATATTTGAAGTCTATCTTCTGCAACGTGCTTCCAAAATATCATGGAAACCATCGAAGCACAGAATCTGACCGGAATGTTTGCCATGGAGACTCCATTCAATTCCGAGCTAGTGAAGCGATTCTATGCCACTCTCTATGTCTCTGGAAACCCTGATGATACAAGCACATGGATTCTTGAATGGATGATTCAAGGGAAGGTGTTTAGGACGCATTCAGATGAATTTATGGATATAGTGAACATCCCAAGGCACACTGGAGAACTAGCAAAGGTTCATTTGTTACCTGATCCCACTGAAGCCGAATTTGCTTCACATATGGACCCCGAAGTCACTGGAGATCATATGCCTGAGAACATTCGCCCGAAGCATCTGGTATTCTTATCGAAAACTTGGTTTTACATCTTGTCTAACTCACTGATGCCTCTCAGCAATGCAAATGAAGAGTCAAACATTCATTATCATACACGTCATGCTTTGCTGAAGCTTACTCATGGACATGTATTTGACTTCGAGGATTGTTTTCTTTGCTATATGGTACAAGCTGCTGAACTCATACATCAACTGAAGCCATATGCTCCCTGGCTGCAAGCCATTTGCAATCATGGACGCAGAGAAGACTTTGTTGCGAAGCATCATCCGAAGCTGTTCTGTCCTCCTGTGCGCGATACTATGAATATCTTCAGAAGGCCAAATGATCCATTTGCCACATATGTAGGAGTCAGACAGCATGTCAATGAACGCAACATGTCGAAGAAGTTCCAGAAAGAAGTTTATCACTTTGAAGTTGGCATTCGTACCCAGCAAATGCTTGAAAACTTCATTGAAGGAAATCAGCGCCAAATGCAATATCTTTCAGATGAGATCAATAGAGTTGGCAACATTGCTTTAAACAACAACCAGTACTTGAAGGTTTTGAAGCGCCACTCTTGGAAAGGATTAAGGAAGTTCAACTCAGTGAAGAAGCTTGAAGCTGACCGGATTTTCAAGGAGTATCCACATCTTCAACGTCACTTCTCCCGAAATGATTCGATTGACCGCCCCAACCCCAAGATCCCGCCACTGGACAAGATTGATGAAGTGTTGTTTGTTAATCCAGCTGAACAGATTCGCCCAGACACATTCTCTGATGAAGACTCCCACACCTCGAAGCAAGAAGATAATCCTCTCAACGACATCGACCTTGATTTGCTTCAAGCGCCGATGGACTTCGACGAGCTGGAGTCACCTGCTTCGACCGAAGGAGACACTTCTGGAGATGCATCTTCTTCAAGCGAAGACAATCAGCAGGGTCCCCGGGTTGCATCTAAAGCATAGATACTCTTGATCTACCTCTCCACCTTTTGTCCAATTATTGACAAAAAGGGGGAGAAAGTAGCATCGATTGAGTTTAGATTCGCTGCAGGGTTTAGGGATTTGATTCGATCTTTTGCGTGTTAAGTTACGACAAACTTTCCATTCACTTCGATTGGGTTGTAACTTAAGTTTTACTTCGGTTGTGAACTGCTACACCTTATGTGTTAATAACCCCCATGCTTGCAAGTTGCTTTCGTATCTTTTATCTTGCAGGTGGTTGTTATCCTTTAAGTTCACAGGTCATTGGATGATTGCATATTCTTCAAGACAAATATTCTCTATATGCAATTGATTCACTAAGATATGTGTTAGGCTTCCCATCAATGATATTCTTCATCAAGCATTCACTTCGATTATATAAATCTTCGATGCTTGCATTCAGGGGGAGTCAAAAGCTTCATATCTTAGAGTTTGCTCTCATCTCAACTAAAAAAAATTCCATATCTTTTATCGATGCCTGTTTTGTCAACAATAGTCCAAAAAGGGGGAGATTGTAAGACCAAAGTTATACCCCCATGAGTTTTGGATATTGTTGGGCAAAACAGTAGAGGAACTAACAAGTTTTCTAGTGTAAAACAGATGGTTAGGTTCCTGAAGTTATAAGTTGGTGATAAAGCTTCAACGAAGATTTACATGTTTACTGAAGCATATACTCTGGAGTGAAGCTCATCACGGATGTCGAACCCTAAAAAGATAAGGAATCCTGAAGCACGTCTCATCGAAGAAAATGACCAAGATGGCGCAAGACTTAGTTGTTTTTGCGTAGTTCTTTTTCACTTCTTTGAGTCGTAGGAAAAACCGTACTATCAAGAGGGGTTTAGTAAATGTGCTCCGAAGGTTTTGGTGAAAAGACTCAGATCGAATCCAAACCAGTGAGAAGCCAGAGTTGAGAAATCTCATGTGCACTAGGTAATGCTTCACCAGCGAAGACTTAGTTCTTTCGGCTCCTGAAGCAAAACCAAGTCCGTGAGTCAGCTTTACTTGGACCGCAAGTAAAGTTGCGTTGTGATTGGAAATATGACCGTTGGGGACAGGTGTCAAGCTGTCACATCGGGTCACTTCAGTCATTTCGCACCTAGGGATTGTCACCTATAAATACGCCACCCCCGCCCTCATTGGTGGGTGGCTGCTCCAAGATTATTTCCTTACAAGGAAGAGAGAGTAACCCCACCGAAGCAAACCGAAAAACCCCATCCACCGAAGCATAAGTCCTATTGATCTGGGTTGATTCATTATGACTTAGGAAGAAGTTTGCTAGCCTTTTTATCTTGGAGAACTGCAATTCTCCTAGACGTTTAGAGAGTTGTTCTTCAGAGAGCGAAGAGTTATTGTCGCCTCGAAGTCCAGTTTGTCAAATGTTTCGGTGATTTCCTCAATAATCAACCACGAGTGAAGAACTAACCAAGCTCAAGGAGATTGGTGCAGTGGAGATACGGACGGAGAGAGGTTAGCTCCTGTGTTCAATCACAAGTCCCTTCAACCAGACGTAGCACTTAGCAGAGTGTGAACTGGTCGAACAAACATCGCTGAGTCAAGAGTTCGTTTTACTTTCCGCACTTACATTCAGTTTATCAATTGCTTCAGTGATTTGCTTCAATGCAATTGATTCGATGTTTTTGATTCGCTATGTTATGCTTCAATCCTGTTCTGCTTCAATGTTTACCTTTTTGTTGCAACTCTTCTGCTGCTAAGTTATGTTCACTTCATAGTTTCATGCAAAAATTTGAAGTGATCATTCACCCCCTCCACCTCTGATCACATACTTGGACTTACACTTTGGTGTACTGCCCATTGCTTTTGAGCCCTTCCTTTCTTTGCAGCATAGTTAGCATTGCGGTGCCTTCATAATCCTGTCAATTTCCCAACTGTGATTTGTTTACCTCGCTAGCACTTTTATCGTCTTTTGGGAGAGAGACATCACTAGTGAAAATCACGGGACCCCGGTTCATGTTCATATCATTGTTTACACCCTCAATTTACTTTCAGTCTTTACTTTCAGTTGCCACTATTATTATCTCTTGCATTGATCCTTTGTAAACAGCAAGGCCGGAGGAATTGACAACTCCTCTGTACTCGTTGGGAGCAAAGTTATTTGTTGATGTGTGCAGGTCCACGTCAACCGCCTAATTGTTGGCGCCGTTGTCACCTTCTTGTATCTCTTGGAGTCCTACTGGTTCGATAACCTTGGTATCTTCACCGAGGGAAATTTGTTGCTACTCTACATCTCACCTTCCACTTGGGGTAACCAACGGGGAGTGAGAGAACTATCCTCACCGTATCAGGATACTAATGGAGGGGTCGTGCCTTCGACCCTTGTGACGCCCCCAAAATCAATCCGTGTACAGTAATCATACACGCAGGGTACACGGCTGAGATTAGGGTGCCACGGTGAGAATATCACAGCACAACAGTAAACACAAAAGGATAAACCAATATGTTACAATATAAGGGGGGGGGTAACACGGACCCGAATAAATAAGTTATACAAGCCATAATATCTGAGTACATACATAGTTAGTCAAGTTTTGCCTTAAGAAGACTAGCACAAATAACATCAGAGATACAGATCGAAAAGGCAAGGCCTCCTGCCTGGGAGCCTCCGAAACTACTCCTGGTCCTGGTCAAAGGGGGGCTCGACGTAGTAGTAGGCGCCTCCGAGGTACTCCTACTCCTGGGCTCCAACGTCGACTGCAGCGGCCGATCAGGCAAAACATAAAGGGGGAAATAAAGCAAGCGTGAGTATCTAGTATACCCGTGAGTCTTACGTCCGCTACTAAGCATTTATGCATTTGTATCAAATGGAAAGGGGCGGCTGTATATAGTGTACTGCAAGGTAGAAATCAGAATAAGGGTAAGAAGCTAGGCCTATCGAAGACTAGCATCTTCTGACGTGTCTTGCAGCATGAGAAGAGAAACAGCCAATAGTTTATATAAAGCATAAAGTAACAATGAAGCAGAAGTTGCTGCAACATTGTATGATAGTAAGTTGTAATAATTAATAATAATATATGCCTCCGAGTTCCCCTCCTCGACTTCCCTGCGAGGAACAAAACCCGGAACCAACAGATTAATAGTAGTAGTTTGTAGTGGTAAGGTCCAGCTTCAGCATAAAGCGTCCTGTTACCGTGGACACGGCTATTCGAATAGATTAAACTCCCTGCAGGGGTGCACTACTGTTCAGCCTGCACGCTCGGATCTCCAGGGTGGTGTGAACCTTGTTAGGGAACGCCCCACCGAGGTTATCCGACACATCGCAGCCCGTCCTAGGCTCGGCAGAGAGGCCATCCGCCGGACTATATCCTATGCGCCAAGGGGTCTAGGTCCCTCACCCTTGCACGCTCCTGCACGGTACGAGACTGGCCGGTGAAGCAAAAGCAAATCCAAAAACACCTGTTGCAGCAAAGAATACAAGACCGCTTCCCGGCAATCAGCCCGTGGTACTGCTGACGTCTGAAGAGCTTTCAGACAAACTACGACGCGGAGGGCCCACACCGTAATCCCACGTGTAGGTAGTGCGTACAGACCAACAGGCCTCTCAAGTCATCCACCGAACCATTTAGCATTTTAATTAACCTGCGTGACAACCGTTATCGTTGCCTCGACTTAACTGACCCGCGGACAACGACAGCAGTCAGGACCACCAGTATATCGATGCCTGCCCTGTCGTCCCACCAAGTCTCTGCGGTTACCAACAAGGTGAACCGTCTCCTTACCTTGTCTCGCGTGTGATCTTGGTAGAGCTCGACTTTTCGTAGTTTGGTAACTCTCGCGAGATACGAGCAGGGGCTAAGCACGCCAGTAACGTCGATCGTACCCTCCCTTTCGTTCCCGACGCAATACCGCTCGCGGGCACCGTTGGGTCGCCCGACTCTTACCTTTAAGGACAAGCGTTGCTCAGGTACCTAGAGCGGCTATGCAGAGTAAGCAAGGAGTGGAGTACGAGGATTACTCCTCGATAGCTTCACTTGATGTGGCTCGGCAAAGACGAGCTAGGGGCCTTAGGCGGTGTCTGCATTGTACCGTACCTGTGCATTTATATATATATTGTCTCCGTGTTCACTCACCAGAGTGATCACGACCCGCTATCTAACCCTAGCTAACAATGCGCAGGGCTCACTGCTGAATAATGCATAATTATAATAGGTAACATAGGATAAAGGAAGGTACATCAAGGGGCGACAAAAATAGGCTATGCAATTGAATAGGATGGTAACGTAGTAGCAGCAGTAACAATGCCTAGTGCAAGAAAAGTACGGAATAGATAGGCGATATCTGGGGAAGAGAATGACTCTGCTTGCCTGCAAGCTCGACGGTAGGGGTAGGGTCGTCGACGAAGTAGTCGATCACAGGGGCATCGGCATCGGTCGTCGGGACTACCGGAAAATAAGAGAGGGGGGAGAAACAATAAATACACAACATTAATAGCAATACAAATACAAGGCATGGAAAATGTAATGTTAACGATGTTCTAACGCAGCGCAAGGTGTATTGCTCGGGGCGGGAATTCATCCGGGGATGAACTACCGACTCCTGGTGATTATCGACAGACGGCACGGAGGGGGAAGGTTCCATGTTTGTAGTGTCGTGAATACCTGACAGACGTGTGGATAGTGTATCCATGATCGTTGATGTATTCCGAACAACTTTTATGTTCAGAACATCCCCATCCGGGAAGTTTTACCGGTACCGGGTAATTACCGGGCAAACGATCCGGAGGGGGAAAGTCTCAGGTTCGGTATTTTATAGGGGTGTGGTGGGCATATGGATAGTGTATACGTATTCGTTGCATTTTTCTGATCAATTTTGATGTGTAAAGTTGTTGAATCTGACTTACGGCTTAAAAGATATTGAATTTCCAAATTTAAATCATTTTAAAAGATTTCCTGAATTATTTTTATTATTAAATCCCAACATTATCCAGAATAGTGAAGTTTGACTGGTCAAACCTGACCATTGGGCCAGGCCTGTCATTGACACAGTGGCTAATCAGATTTATTTAAAATAAACAAAGTAATTAACAGAAGTGGACCCACATGCCATTCTAACATCTCTTTAAATAACTATTTAATTAGTTAATTAACTGGGTGGGGCCACATGTAAGTCACAGGGACATTTATTAATAGCTAATAATTTAATCACTCGCCCTAGGCCCACTTGTAAGTGACTTAGGGGGTATCTTATATGTTTAATTAGCAGGGGTTATTTTAACTGGGGATTAGCCCCGTAACCAAAATCGAGGGGGGGGGTCATGCTCACCGGCGACCAGGGGCACGTCGGCTATGTCTGCTCCGGCGAGGGGGTGCGGCACGATTAGGGGGCGGCAGAAGGGGGGGTCTAGGGTTTCCAGGTGACGAGGGGGTGACCCCACGACTCCTCTACGTGAGGGTACCTGGTGCGTGTCATGGCTGGCGGCCCACCAGGGGCCCACTCATAGGCACCGACATGATGGAATAAGACGTGAAGCCGAAGACTTAAGGCGCAAGACAAGGACTCTTACTTGTAGTCGACTAGGACTCTTGTAAACCCCTACCTAGCTATCTTATAAAGTGAGGCAGGGGCACCTCACGGCACCCTTGTACATCATCATCAATACAAGATCAGACAAGCAGCATGTAGGGTTTTCCCTCCGGGGGCCTGAAACTGGGTAAATCGTGCACCATGTGTCGCTTGTCCGCCGTCCGAGGAAGCAATACACCATCTGTAACCCTAGCCTTGTGCGCACTAGCCTTGGCCTCCCTGTAAATCGCCATCTTCAATCAATAACATCGAGCAGGAACGTATCCTCCTGTTAGCCGACGAGCTATCGTTCAACCTGTGTCTCTCATGACTAACCCAGGGTCCCTGACCGTGGGATTTGCCGAGGTACATCCCCGTCAATTGGCGCCGTCTGTGGAAACTACACAGGTTGGAATCACGATCTCGGCGGTCCCGTCTCCAGCAAGTCACAACTCAAGGGCTTCTTCAACAACTACATGAAGATCTACATCAAGCTCACGAAGAAAACAAGAAAATTTTCAAGCGCGCCACTCGAAGATCGACATCAACAAAAGCGCTCACGCGCAGCCTACAGGAAAAAAAAACGTCTGTGTTGCGGGCACTCGCGACGGCGACTCGGAGCTCATCTCAATGACCCCTTCGGTGAAAAGATGCAAAATTCAATTGTCGAAAATCTATGAAAATTTCAGAAAATTCCAACGGCTGGATCTCCATCGGCGACTCCCGCACTGAAGCACTCTCGGAATCTGACGGAACTCCGCGCGACTCCAGAAAATAAATTCCTGACATTGGCTCGGACATCAACTCGAAGATCCCTCGGTGAAAGCATGCGGGATACAATCCCTCATCAGCACAAAACAATTCCGAAAATTCCAATGGTTAGATCTTCGTTAGCGGCTCTCGCACTGCAACGCGTTTTTGGATCTACGCAAGATCGCGAATTTCCAATCGCGAATTCGGGTTCAATCTTGACCCACAAGGCTTCTACTCCAACTCGACATGCCATGGATGACTCGCCAAGATTTCTACATCGACTTGCGCCGCTACAATGACATCACCCAACGAGCAATCGAAGGACCCCACCCGACGCGTCGAGTCCTTCTCGGTCACTCGCCGCACCGTCGACTCCAAGCACACAAAACATCCTGCGCCAAGCTCCTTTGTATGGGCTCTCCCGTACCGAGCTCCATCGTGCAGGAATCGCCGCATCGTGTCATCTCGTCACTCGCTGGATAAATTCATCACGACAACTTTGCCACACAACTCCGCCGCCTCAACACTCGGGGGCTCGCAGACTCGGGGGCTGAACGTCGCAATCGTCGTCACATCGACTCCGTTCTTGCCTCGTCGACTGCTCATCGTCGACTGCTCATCTTCGACATCCTCTGCCGAGTCGATCCTACAACTAAGTTTTCTTTACATTCTTATGCTATGATTCCAAAACCTTTATACATTCTCGATCAGTCGCCAAAGACGACTACACAGTCGCACACAAACATTTGAGGGCTACAAAATCATTCTTTGGATCATGCTCAGTTTTATATGTTGTTTATTCGCGTTCGTCAAAATAGTGAGGCTGGGTACCAAAAGGCCGCTCTTGTCTCTGGGTTCAACAAGTCTAGCATCGCGTCCCTGTTACCCGGTAGGAGTTTGCTGCTGGAGGGCCTACTCACAAAAAGACACGCTTAAACCGTATATGCAGCTACATTTTCCACTTGACAAAAGTGCAATGTCTACAAATCACGTACCTTACAATTGTTTTTCGCAAGTACACCTTAATACAGTTGCACCTTTTTTCCCTTCTTAGCAGATGCTCGGGGGCTGGGCGCCCTCATGATGCGGCGACGTCAACCTCCTCGTCCACGCCTGATCCCTACAACAACTCACGCCTACGACGCAAGACCCGAGTCGAGCACTTGCTCGGATGACAATTACTCGACGACGAAGAAGTATTGAGTCTATGCTCGACTGCAAGCAGTCGAACATAGCCTCGGGGGCTACTCCCATCGGGAGCGCTGACGCGCACCCGACGAGCACTACTCGCGCAGCTGACAAGAACGAAGGGGTTAGCTTTACAACAACTTGAGCCTATGCCCAACTCTATGAGTCGCACATAGCCTCGGGGGCTACTCCCATCGGGAGCGCTGACGCGCACCCAACGAATGCTTCTCGCACAACCTACAAGACGATGAACTTGACCGCAATTTCGATGCTTCATCCAAATACTCCCATCGGGAGCATACTCACGACATCTTCGACTGCTCATCAGCAAATGATCGACACGCACTACGGCGGCTACTGCAGATTTGAGTCCCTGCGCGACTCTTCGAGTCCCCTAGGCACTCGGGGGCTACTGACGAGGGGGTGACCCCACGACTCCTCTACATGAGGGTACCTGGTGCGTGTCATTGCTGGCGGCCCACCAGGGGCCCACTCGTAGGCACCGACATGATGGAATAAGACGTGAAGCCGAAGACTTGAGGCGCAAGACAAGGACTCTTACTTGTAGTCGACTAGGATTCTTGTAAACCCCTACCTGGCTATCTATATAAAGCGAGGGAGCGGCACCTCTCTAGGACAACTCAAGCTCATATCATCTCAACCCCACGCATAGGACTAGACAGATCTCTCTCCACCAAAGCCCTCACGGCACCCCTGTACATCATCATCAATACAAGATCAGACAAGCAGCATGTAGGGTTTTCCCTCCGGGGCCCTGAAGCTGGCTAAATCGTGCCCCATGTGTCGCCTGTCCGCCGTCCGAGGAAGCAATACACCATCTGTAACCCTAGCCTTGTGCGCACTAGCCTTGGACTCCCTATAAATCGCCATCTTCAATCAATAACATCGAGCAAGAACGTATCCTCCTGTTAGCCGACGAGCTATCGTCCAACCTGTGCCTCTCATGACTAACCCAGGGTCCATGACCGTGGGATTTTCCGGGGTACATCACCGTCACCAGGGGTCGGGGGGCACGGGGGACCTTTATGCCGTCGGGAACTCGCCGGATGAACGCCACGCACGGCCGGCGTGTCGTGGCATGGCGGGATGGACGCCACGGCCTCCCTGTGAACAGGGGAAGGGGACGACGCCGGGGAGGGCCGTGCGGGCCGCACTGTGCACTTGAGGCACTTGGGATCTGGGCCTCTTTGCTTTTTATTCATTTTATTTCTTTTCAGCCTTTTGTTCTTTTCTGTTTATATTTAATTTAGTTGCTTTAGCCATTTTGTAAATAAGTAATAGGTTCCATAATTAGCATGGCACAATACTAAGATGACACAAAAAGTTTGGTGTTTTTATAAATTCATTTAGTATTTGTTTTAATTATGCCATTGATAAAAGGGGACTTTAGGCCACTGTTTTTATTTATTGGATTCGTTTCATTGCCTAATAAATTCCCAAAACCATATGGATGTGATCCACTGATTTTTAGGCATTTTACAAAATTTCTTTCACAATTTTTGGACCAAGTTTTATTTCCACTTATTTTTAATATTCATCCAAAGGCATTTTGGGTTTGTTTGAATCCAAAGATGAACAAGGCATGATCAAAGGTGATTAGAGACTTACTAATCATAGAGGTTTATTATTAACAAAAGTTTTATTGATGCCTGAAACTGAGGGTGTTACAACCCTTCTTCGAGGAGCTTGTTCGTGGGACTTGTCTGCGGGACTAGATCGCGGGACGGTTCGAGGGATCAATATCCTCGCGGTTGGGAGGTCATTGAAATTCATAGCTGCGGGGATCTGCACCGACGGTTGGTGAGCCATGACCTAAAACCTTGTATGCAATCTTCATAGACGATCTTGGGTGATTGCTACGTAGGCCGAATTTTTTTGTTTTCTACTGCGTTTCCCAACAGTGGTATCATGAGCGATCTATGAGTTGATACATGTTTAGGTCTAGATCATATGTCAGATATGAGGCATTGATTTTCTTGTTTCTTCCCTGTCATGTGATTTTTTCTATGCTTGATGGCAAGTTGAGGTTTTGCTACAAGGATTGAGTCTTCCATCGATCCCTCTATGCTGCTTTCAATATGCTGGTTGCCTTGATCATGGTCTACATCAAACTCCTTGGATCTCATCTTAATCTCGCAATAGAAAATTAACATGGAGGGGCTTGTGGATTTTATGAACTCAAATCCACACGGGGGTCATGCGTTGAATGAAGTTTGGCTTGTGGCATTAGTTGCTACACGCACCCGAACGTTAAACTAGCAACAATGAAGTATCGTGTTTGGTTTGTTTAGG
This sequence comes from Bromus sterilis, assembly GCA_950022295.1. NCBI lineage: Eukaryota > Viridiplantae > Streptophyta > Magnoliopsida > Poales > Poaceae > Bromus > Bromus sterilis. The sequence continues at coordinate 321,174,596 of OX465596.1, read as the reverse complement.
GAACAACGTTTGCATGTAACCTGCTAATCAACCACGATAAAATTTGCAACAACCCATGTAGATGGCAATCTAACTTGTTTTTGCAGAGTATGCATGTGATGTGGTATAGCCTTCAAAATTTGCGATGTGTTTGTATGAGATGCTATATGTTATGTAAACTTTATTCGCGGAGAGTTTGCATGTGATGTGGTACGGCATGATGACTGGAGTCATATGATTTTCACTTAATTATGGCCTGCGTGGCAGAACTGTTTATTAGCTTGAGGCAAGGCAATAAGTGGAGACAAGGTGATGATCAAAGATGCGGAGGTGGACCCCGACGCACATGCCGGAAGACGTGGTATTGGTCCCGGCGCCAGGGAGAAAGTTGGTGGACACGGTTACTTCTACCAGAACGACATGAAGACAACGAAGACTTCACGAAGCAAAGGGCTATACTATATCATATATTATGAACTGCCTGTGATGCTTATCCCTTTGATGCACCCTTGTTTGATGCGCGGTAGTCGTGTTTTGTTAGGGTGATCTCTCACAAAACAATATCAAGTTGATAGTGTTCTTCCACTATAGCACTGTCTATACTATGTTTCACACTGGAGCAGGTCATTTCACATGGGTGCACACGGTGTGACGCATAAAAGGCGGGTGTGTTAAGAACACACTGCAATTACACTTGGTTGTCTTGACGGTTTGGACAAAAATTTGCTACCGGAACACGCCCATCGAAAGATGAACAAGAATCACCTTTGGCGTGATTGGCAAGTTGACCTACCGGTCAAGTCTAAGTCATCAGTGATGTCACATCAATGGCGGACGATTGGGTGGATCTTGAATCACTCCAGCATCAATTACGAGAGATATTGATCTGAGTGGGAGCGCACTTAGTAATTAAATTGATTAATCACAAGTGCAACTTAATTATGAACAAAGTCTTATTATTTGCGTTATCGTTGTGGAATAATGGCTCGCATTACCACCTTCCCAATTGATTTTGATTAACTGTATTATCTGGTAAAAACTTTACGATTGGTACTGTATTGTGAGGACTATCCTCAATAGTGCCGAGAAGGACCATGTCCTATCGCATATTTTTTTATGCTCTCCCGTTGATGCTATGGATGATGTGGCTTACGTCCATAATCCAAAAGGCTAGAATTCCACCATAGCTAAGTATATTGTCTTCATCTCCATGAAACCCGAACTTCGAAATGTTTGGGATAGTTATGTTATATTCATGGAACTGAAAAATTGTTTTCAGTGATAAGATAATTGATGTAGGATATAAGATATCTAGTACAATGTATGATTCTAAGCATTAGTGAAAATGTTCATTGTGCTCAAACAAAAATAATAAGCGTGGGATCCAGAAGAACACCGATCATATGATGATGGGAATTAAGGGAAAGGAAGTTCCAAAGGGTGTTAGTAAAGACTTACACACTGGAAAGTCCATGTCCTGCGCCACCCTTGATCATGTGTGATCTTCTGTGAGTAGGAGTGACATTGGAAATAGAACTATGATACGTATAAAGGCAAAACGAAAGAAGAATGGGATATCCAGCTCAGAAATGAAAATCATACGAAGTTATAGATGAATTCATCGCTTGCCAAAAGATGTAATTCTTGGGAATCATGATTAAATGGTTAATCTTAATTCTTGGGTATTGTGATTAAACTATTAATCACTAGAATATCACTTCGATTGCATATCGTTGCAAATCCATGCAAGAAATACTACGACCTTTATGACTAGCTGATGATGAGTTTTGACACGCACGGAAACATGGTAAAAAGTTTACTATACTGTGTGTTGACTCTATGATTATCTTCATGATTCATTTTAGAGTTGAGTAAATTATTACTACACTTTAGACTTGTTGCAAAACATCATTTTGAATCATGTTTTTTTGCAAAGAGAGTTGTTAAAAGTTATGAATAATATAAAGACCATACTTCCATTATGAATAGGTTGTATGTTATGAATCTTGATAATAATACTAAACATCCATAACACTGCCGCTAAACGTCGCAAGACTGACAGAAATACCACAAGTGTGTGGCACTGTAGTTTGTCACAAGTGACATAACATGCATGAAGAATTTCCATAAGTAATGGACTTTCGAGTCATATGATTATGAATCACATGACGATTGCGAACTTTGTCTCGAAGTAATGTGACTAAAACACCGTTGATAGGCCATATATGAACGGGAAACTAAACCATTGGTAATCATACATGATGATGTGTGTAGTCCAATAAGTGTAGTTGTGTGCAGTGGATTCCCTATCTTCACTCATGAGTTGAAGTAGACATGTGAATATCTGTTCAATAGAGACATACGTCTGAAATCGTTGAAATGTTCAAGGAATTTTAGAGTGAAATAGAAATTCATTGTAACAAGAAAATAATGCTTCTGCAAATTAGATTGTAGAAAGTAATATTTGAGTTACAAGTTTAGCTAACGTCTGATGAGTTGTGAAGAAGTGTCATAACTTGCGCCTCCCGAAACACCACTAAGAGTAAAGTGTTCGAGAGACGTAATCAAGCCATGTATGACACGGTAAGATCAAATATGGCGTTTATCAATTTGCCATTATACTTATTAAAGTTATGCGTTAGAGACTACGGCTTTTACACTGAAAAGAGCACCATCAAATCTGTTGAAATGACACCATATTAGATGTGGAATGAACTGTTAAAACCATGTTGTCTTTTATTAAAACTTGGTAGATGATACGTCCAAAACGTATCTATAATTTCTGCTTGCTCCATGCCTCTTTTGTGTGATATTGCTATGATATTGATGAACTTCCATGCACTTTTGATCATATTTGGACTAACCTATTAACTCAGTGCACCCCAGTGTCAGTTCCTGTTTTCTGTTGTTTTTCTATTTCAGGTTTCCCCCTTATTAAAAGTACCAAAAAAATTCCGGGAAAAATATAGGAAAAGTCAGCGTACCGGAAGCTTCGCGGAGAGCCCGAGAGGGGCCAGAGGGGAGCCAGGGGGCGCCTGGAGCCCCAGGCCCACCTCTGGCTGCCCCCTTTCACATATTTATTCCCCATGACGAGAAACCCTCGAAGACAGAACCCTTTTTCGCGATCTTTCCTTTGTTCCGCCGCCGCCGAGCTTCCAAGATCGGGAGCACCAGAAGACCTCTTCCCGGCACCCTTCCGGAGGGAGGAATCACCTTCGGGAGCTTCTCCACCACCATGGATGCTTCCCGGATGAACCGTGAGTAGTCCACCTTGGACCATGGGTCCATGATCAGTAGCTATGTGATGTTCTCCTCCCCTCTTTGTTCTTCATGGATTAGACCTCGTGAGCTTCCCTACATGATCGAGGAACATATGTAATCTTTCTGCTGTTGCTATGCTGAGTTTGCTGGGATCTGATGGATTATGAGATTATGTTTAGATTGTGATTGAGTTATATATTTGATTCTCTTATTTTATATTTATGTTCTTGAGTAACTCTTGCATGTTCTCCGTTGTTGTTTATTGATTTGGCCAAGTAGTAGGTAGTGACTCCAAGAAGGAACGTTATGCATGATTGTGGGTTCATGCCCCCCGATGACTAGCTTGAGTGACAGAAACATGAGTCTAGGGGATGTGTTGTTGCCACAAGGGGGAAAACAACGGTGATTCTACTTGCGGGTGCAAGGATTGTTTACTTTACGCAAAGTTCATTAATGCAGTTGTCTGTTGCTTTGAGTTTAAACTTTGGGTGGGATTCGCAACTTAATACCAGCGAGATGTTCTGGATATATATCTCAAGGTGGATGATTAGTGGGTAGATGCAGATGGATTTCGGTCTACTTGTCTTGGCGTACCGCCCGTGCTTTTGAGCCTCTTCCTTTCTATTTTGCATAATTATCATTGGTTTGCGCACATAATCCTGTCAAATGCCCAGCTGTAATTTGTTTACCTCGCATGACTATTTTATCGTCTTTTGGGAGAGAGACATCACTAGTGAACACCATAGGATCCCGGTCCATATTCCTCATACTGTTTACACCTTCAATTTACTTTCAGTGTTTACTTTTCCGTAGCTATCACTATCATTTTTATCCCGTGCGTTTTATCCTTTGTAAACAACAAGGCTGGAGGAATTGACCACTCCTCCGTACTCGTTGGGAGCGAAGCTATCTGTTGCGTGTGCAGGTCCAGGTGAAGTAAGCAACCTTAGGTTGAGAACAGCGCCATTGTTCACTTCACCATCTACTTGTATCTGTTGGAGTCCTCCTGGACGATACTCAACCTTAGCATTTTTGCTAAGGGAAATTTTCCGCTATCTACATCTCACCTTCCACTTGGGGTAACCAACGGGGGCGAGAAGTTATCTTGTGTATCAAGAAAATTTCTGGCGCCGTTGCCGGGGACTCCACTCTTCAAGATAGGGGAGTTGCACACTATCTTTTATCTTTGCTTTTTAGTCTTGTTAGTTACCTTTCAGTTTTTGCTTTAGAGTCCTTTATGAAAAATCCAAAAAAAATAATATGTCTAGTTCCTTACTTGCCAATCAATGTCTGACTTCTTTGAAACCAGATCTTATTGGCATGGAGGATTCACTAAGGATCAACAAAAGTGGTACAAGGAACACCGCTTGTCTCAAAAGGGGATACACTTATGGAAACAAATACATCAGCTGTATGAGTATGCTAGAAAGTTGTGCTCAATATATAATAAATCTTTCTGCAGGGATGAATCTTGTTGCTTTATGAGGCATAAACACCTTGCTTTCCAATGTGAGTACAATGATGATGAAACCTTAGCTTCTTATGCTAAGAGAAATTATGATTTTGATGATGCAGAGCAAATAGAAGAATTTGTTGCTTATAAGGGTGCCTATGAAATTACTTCTCTTCTTAAAAATATTGATGATGCCCCTTACAAATCTGAGAGTCTTGCTATACTTAACTATTGTTTGGAAAATTACGATGCAAATTATTATATTACTGATCATCTTGAGAGAATCTCTCCCCCAAAGGAAGAGACTAATGTTTTGCAGGACTCTATGGAAGAAGAAATTGTTGAACCCGAAAGCCCCTTGGATGAAAAAGAGGAGGAGAGTGACGAACAAAAGGAGGAAGAATGGAGCCATCCATGTCTACCTTCTAATGAGAGTAACTCTTTGACTCTTACCTTATATGAGTGTTATGATCCTATGGATTCTTTTGAAATATCCCTTTTTGATGAAGTTGATGCCTTCTATGCTTATGTCCATGATGCCACTATGGATGACGCTTACGAAGATGAACTTGCTATAGTTCCTTATGAAATTGTTGCTATTGCACCCACACTTTATTGCCATATTATCCTTTTGAAACCTCCAACTCTGGAGAATTTTTCCCTTATCAAGGCTCAATGTGATGGGTTGCATTTATCTTATAATCCTAAAGACCGTGTTGAAAACTATACACGTGTGCTTGTAGGTCATGAACAACATGATTTATGTGATAGTTATATTCTTTATGTTGTTCATGGTACTACTGAAAATTATTTCGAGAGAGGGAAGTTTGGTTGTAGAAACTTCCATATTACTAAAACACCTCTCTTCATGTTGAAAGTTTTGAAGTTGTTCTTTTTCGACCTTCCTATGCATGTCACTTTGTGCTTCTTTGATTTATTTTCTTACAAGATGCCTATGCATAGGAAGTGGGTTAGGCTTAAATGTGTTTCATGATTGCTTCTTGATGCTCTCTTTTGCTTCAAATCCTTATTCTTACGTGAGCATCTTTTATAATCTTCAAGCCTAGCTTAAAGGCATAAAAGAAAGCGCTTTCGGGAGGCAGCCCGCAACGAATTTAGGTTTTCCCTTTTGTTTTTCTTCTGTTTTTAGTGGTCTTGATGATTGCTACTTCTGTAGCAACATCATTGTAACTTTACTTTTCAAGCTTTGTGCCTTTTATAGCCTCATACGAAAAGGGAAGTGAAAGTTGTGACATGCTGTCCAGAAAACAGATTCTGTCCTCGTGACTAGAAAAATCAGAGAAAAATCCCAGTTCATATTTTTATCTGACTTTTTTACACAGCGTGCTCTATACAATTACGAAACTTTCGTATGTTCTGAGTTTTTTGATTTGAATTGCAGAAGTATCCCTAAAAAATTCTTTACTACCTGCTGGTCTGTTTTTCACAGATTCTGTCCTGTTTTGCCTTTTCTTCGTTTTGCAAACCTTAAGCTTGCTTTTTCTTTGAAAAAACATTTTGGCATTCTTGAGAAACAGTATCTCTTCAAGGTTATCTTTATTTCCATTAGAGAAAAAATATTTTATTTTGGGTACTAACCTCTCTAATCAGATTATGATGAGTTATGTATGAAGGGAGTTTTCAAGTGTGCGAGGGAAGATGATGTAAGAAGATTAAGAAGTGTCAAGCGTTCAAGCTTGGGGATTCCCCCATGCATCCCCAAGAAATATTCAAGGAGACTCAAGCGTCTAAGCTTGGGGATGCCCCCGTGCATCCCCTTCTCCATCGACAATTATCAGTTCGTCTCTCGTTTCACTATATTTTTATCACTTCAAGCGTTATGTGCTATTCTTGGAGCGTCTCGCTCTTAGGTTTTGTTTTTAGTTTTCTTTAGCTTTGCTTGCTGTTCATAACAAGTTAGAGCCCAGATTTCTTTGTGTGGGAGAGAAACACGCTCCACTTCCAAAATTTAGAACACAACATAGGACCTTTTCCTGCTTATCTTTGTTGTGTTTGTTCTTTATCTTTTCATAGCTGTTGTCATGTTTTGCTCTTAGCTTTCATGCTTATCTTTTCAAAGAGCTTTTGTTTAGTTTGTTGCTGGAACTCTCTTGAGTTTGCATGTTTATCTTGTTTAGAGAGTTTGCCTGTTTCACTGAGTTTTGTGTCTTGACTTGAAGTAGGTAATTGAGGTTGCTATTCTTTTTGTAGTAGTAACTTGCAAAAGTTTTGAGGTGTTGTTTTGAGTAATGTTTGGACTTTTGGTGTCAAGATCTTTAGCCTATTAGTGATAGATGTCGTATTTTGGGCAATCCTTGTTTATTTTCAAAACCTACAAAATTAGTTGAGAACTCTAGCTACTAGATGGATCACTACTCTTCTGAGGGGTCGAATATTAGAGTACACTCACGTACCATGAGTTGAGGATGCGCAAGGATAACCAAACCCCCATACACTCCTCCTCGGGGTACTTGTCTCTTTGTGAAACCTCCTTATTAGATTGAGAGTTACCGATAATAAGTGCATGAGTTCTTCGGACTAATGTGAGTATTTGAAAGTTGACACTTCCACCTTCCCATATTTTGCTAGCCTCTCCTGTGTCGTGCATTTCTTTCTTCTCACTCCGAGAGTTGACGTCCACCTTCGCTGGCACATCCAAACCCTTGGCACGATACGCTCTGTCATCATAAGCCTCCTTATATCCTTCCTCAAAACAACCACCATACCTACCCATCAAGGCATTTCCATAGCCTTTCCGAGATATATTGCCATGCAACATCCATCTTCTCATGACTTGATCTTCATGTCATACATGCTACTTGATTGATCGATGAGCCGCATGCTAGTTGGGCCTTGCCCTAATCATTGCTACATGACGCGCTAGTATCATTGCATATCCTGCTACACTGGCAGAGGCATACATTTGCATACATCATGATATTTACATTTTCTTTATGATTTGAGTACTTTGTAAAGTGTGAAAGATCTCCTATAATTCTTGTAATATATAGAGTGTTGCCCCTAAAGTGAGGAAAAGATCCCAAAGTGGACAAAATTAAAAGATCCCAAAGAGGACAAATGAGAGTTAAATAGAAAGAGCCATTGAGGCCACCAAAAAAATACAAAAAAATAGAAATAAAAGAGAAATAAAAAGAGAGAAGGGGCACACTACTATTCCTTTTGAGAGATCCACACTCGTACTCCTTCTTATATCTTGTACTCCATAGAGATTATCATTCATGCATATAGCTATGTGGGGACCTTCACACTATAGAACTTGGCTTGTATATTCCAATGATGAGCCTCCTCAAATGAGCTCTAGGTCTTCTTGAGCAAGCAAGTTGGATGCACCCCCACTAGTTCCATTGGAGAGCTTACCTTAGCTCATATGTGCATCCGTTGCATGGCAATCCCTACTCCTCACATCATATCTATCATTTGGCCTTCTCTCGCCTATGATTGTCCTCATTGAGGTGAGCCTTTCACACCTTTTTGTCTTCCTCCTCCACCATATTCTCTCTTTTCCATCCTAAGTGTCAACTTTCTTGCTTACGCTCATCCATTGCATGAGTGCTCAAAATGTCGAAAAGGAGTGGATCATTTTGACTTGTACCTGGCTAGTGGTCTGGGGATGAGTCAAGATAAGATTCCAAAGAAGACCAAGTGTGACACTTTAGTAGATTGAGTTCTCAACATAAAAATACTTTTTCTCGTATATCCCTATCCCCTTTCTTGCACGCAAACACCATTTGGAGACATTCGAGTCACAGACAGCGAGAGCTCTTGCACCTTTATGTTCTTATGTTGCTTGTTTCAATACTAGATATAGACTCTTTCCTGTTATGACTTGAATTGAATTGCATGCTTTGATTACTTTACTTACAAAGTTCTTATATGGTTGTTAGCATGTCACCACAGAAATTATGTTGTTATCTTTTACCTACTCGAGGACGAGCAGGAATTAAGCTTGGGGATGTTGATACGTCCAAAACGTATCTATAATTTCTTCTTGCTCCATGCATCTTTTGTGTGATATTGCTATGATATTGATGAACTTCCATGCACTTTCGATCATATTTGCACCCGAGTGTCAGTTCCTGTTTTCTGCTGTTTTTCTATTTCAGGTTTACCCCTTATTAAAAGTACCAGAAAAATTCCGGGAAAAATATAGGAAAAATCAGCGTACCGGAAGCTTCGCGAAGAGCCCGAGAGGGGCCAGAGGGGAGCCAGGGGGGCCTAGGCGGCCAGTGGGCGCGACCAGGCCCTTGGCGCCTGGAGCCCCTGGCCCACCTCTGGCTGCCCCCCTTTCGCATATTTATTCCCCGTGACGAGAAACCCTCGAAGACAGAACCCTTTTTCGCGATCTCTCCTCTGTTCCGCCGCCGCCGCGCTTCCAAGATCGGGAGCACCAGAAGACCTCTTCCCGGCACCCTGCCGGAGGGAGGAATCACCTTCGGGAGCTTCTCCACCACCATGGATGCTTCCCGATGAACCGTGAGTAGTCCACCTTGGACCATGGGTCCATGATCAGTATCTATGTGATGTTCTCCTCCCCTCTTTGTTCTTCATGGATTAGAACTCGTGAGCTTCCCTACATGATCGAGGCACATATGTAATCTTTCTGCTGTTGCTATGCTGAGTTTGCTGGGATCTGATGGATTATGAGATTATGTTTAGATTGTGATTGAGTTATATATTTGATTCTCCTATTTTATATTTATGTTCTTGAGTAACTCTTGCATGTTCTCCGTTGCTGTTTATTGATTTGGCCAAGTAGTAGGTAGTGACTCCAAGAGGGAGCGTTATGCATGATTGTGGGTTCATGCCCCCCGATGACTAGCTTGAGTGACAGAAACATGAGTCTAGGGGATGTGCTGTTGCCACAAGGGGGAAAACAACGGTGCTTCTACTTGCGGGTGCAAGGATTGTTTACTTTACGCAAAGTTCATTAATGTAGTTGTCTGTTGCTTTGAGTTTAAACTTTGGGTGGGATTCGCAACTTAATACCAGCGAGATGTTCTGGATATATATCTCAAGGTGGATGATTGTGGGTAGATGCAGATGGATTTCGGTCTACTTGTCTTGGCGTACCGCCCGTGCTTTTGAGCCTCTTCCTTTCTATTTTGCATAATTATCATTGGTTTGCGCACATAATCCTGTCAAATGCCCAGCTGTAATTTGTTTACCTCGCATGACTATTTTATCGTCTTTTGGGAGAGCGACATCACTAGTGAACATCATAGGATCCCGGTCCATATTCCTCATACTGTTTACACCTTCAATTTACTTTCAGTATTTACTTTTCCGTAGCTATCACTATCATTATTATCCCGTGCGTTTCATCCTTTGTAAACAATAAGGCCGGAGGAATTGACAACTCCTCTGTACTCGTTGGGAGCAAAGCTATCTGTTGCGTGTGCAGGTCCAGGTGAAGTAAGCAACCTTAGGTTGAGAACGACGCCATTGTTCACTTCACCACCTACTTGTATCTGTTGGAGTCCTCCTGGACGATACTCAACCTTAGCATTTTTGCTAAGGGAAATTTTCCGCTATCTACATCTCACCTTCCACTTGGGTAACCAACGGGGGCGAGAAGTTATCTCGTGTATCAGTAGACCCTCCAAAAGACTAAGAGTCTGAAGAATAAATAAGTGGATCTATAACTGATTCGAAAGAAATTGTTTTATCCATAAAGCTCAACTCGCTGGAAAGATGTTTTCTAGCAAGTTCAAAGGTTGACTACGGAGAACTAGTCTCGACCGTAGAGGTGCTTTAGTCAGTTCGGGTTATACTAGCAATTACTACATATCTTATTTATAGGATATGGTAGAATGAACGTCAAAACAAAGTTCCTAGACGAAAATATAACAAAGGACGTATATCTGATATGACCGGAATGTTTTGATAATTCAAAGGATGCTGGAATAGATGCAAGCCTCGGATATCCAGTAATGGACTGAAGCTAGCATAATGGAGGTGGAATTTTCGTTGTGATGCACTAAAAGAGTTTGTTTTCATCAGGAATAACGAAGATGCTTGAATATTCAAGAAAGTAAGTGGGAGCTGAATAATATTTCTAAAACCTTATGTAGATGACATATTGTTGATTAGAAATGATATAAATTTCTTGACACGGATAAGGACTTCATTGGAAATAGTTTCCAGCTGAAGTACTTGGGCTAATATAACATTAGTATTGAGCACAATGATCTATGTAGATAGTAAGTGCCTGATCATGCTAAAGCCAACATTACATGTTGACATGATACTAAAGTAGTTTAGTATGAATACGCCAAGAAGTATGTTCTTGCTGAGGTCATGGTGAAAAATTGTTTGCAGAATTCGGTGTTCATGAACACAGAGAAGCAAAACGCATGAATTGAATTTCACTCACCTATGTGTTTGGATTAATCATGTACACCATAATATTTAAAACGACCAGATATGTCCAGTGCTCTAAAAGGTTGTGAGCAAGACACCAAAATGATCAATATGTTGATTATTGGACAAACAGTGAAAAGTTAAACTTATGATAGATAAGATATGTTTCTCGAAAATGGAGATAATGAAGAGCTTGTTGTAATAAGTTACACCAGCTGAATTTTGATGTAAACAGTTACACCAATTCAGTCTTCATACTTACTCCGAATGATTTTCGATTTTAATTGGGATTATGTGTTTCACACGTAAGGGTGGCGCAGTATGGAGGAACTTTGTCAAATTCGATATTGTGGCGAATTCTATAACAGAGGCTAAGTATATTGTTGCTTAAAGAAGTAACAAGGAGGCTATTTTGAATCATAAGTTCATTTATGAACATGGTATGGTTTCCTAGATGCTTGAAGCTCATGGAACATTGATGAATGATTTTGTGACTTAATCTAAGGAACCAAGGTCCTGCCAAATGATTTAAACATATACAAAGCTAAACTGATCAAATTAGTGAATTTTATGATAGCGTGAAAACGTGAAGATATGCAAGATACAAACGGGCCTGAAAGGTCAGATCCAAAGATGAAGTCTATACCACAAATGAAGCATGCATTACACCGGTATGCCATAGGTGTAAAGTGCTCAAGCACTGACAATATTATTGACTCTAGTGCAAGTGGGAGACTGTTGGAAATATGCCCTAGAGGCAATAATAAAATGTTATTATATATATATATTTGCACGTTCGTAATTAATGTTTATATTTCTGTGCTATAATTGCAATGGCCCTGACTATGAGATTCAGAAGAAAACTCATTTGCATGTGTGGAAATGTAAACACCAAGAGTTCCTGGTTTAGCCTCTAAGACCAGCTCATGTGCTAACTGATGATTACGTTTTCTTAATCATGGAAATTTTTCTTGTAACAAGGATGTCAGTAGCAATGAGAACATATTGTTAGCGGAACAATGATGTTGAACCGACCCCAGTATTGAATGATACACTTAGAGATCACATCGTAACAACGTTATAAGTCATATCATGAAATGTTATCATATACGTAATTCCTTAGACCATGAGAGTATCGAGTTGCTTCACACATGAAGATGTACTTTGGTTCTTAGATGAATCTTTCCGTTACTGGGAAGTAGTAAAATAAGTTCTGGGTACATCAGGATAGTGTGTCTAGTAACTGCGATAGTTCAAGATTGGGATTTGCTCCTTCACGATGAAGAAGATATTCACTTCGGGCCCACTCGGTATGACGGTATCCATTATAGTCTGGCCAGACGCATTGTGATTTAGTCACGGGGATACCGGAATACGATAACGAGAAAAGGGACAAACGAGAAAAGAGGATAACGAGTGGCTTGTGTTCAAGAAGTTGTTACACATGGGTGCCAAACTTCTCTCCTCTGACTTTGTCATATATCACGAAGCAAAGGGAATGGTACATGAATAAACATAATGGTTCACTCGAAGTTTCTTCGTGTATGTGCGGGAGTCAACATGGGTGTCCATGGCTCCGCTGTTGATTATTGGCTATTGAAAAAAGGTTGTTGACCTATGTCCGGAAGATGTTCTGAGTCATGTACGCATTATACCGAACCTATTGGATCACACACTTAACGAGCAGTAGTCTGTTAGAATACTGGAATGGTAGAAGGTCTAGTGGAAGCAAAGCAGAATAGTTCATACAGGCACCAGAAGTAGTTCCGGGTATTTATTTAATTGTTCATAAGGGCATCAAAAGTAGTTCTGGGTATTTAACGATATGTCCGGATCACTCTGGAATAGTCCCAGATGGTTTCGGAACATATGAGGATGGTACTGGGGAAGTCCTGGATCGACCGGAATAGTTTCCGGTTAATCGGTGGACGTCCCGACAACTTACGCGGTCATGGGGTAGCTTAAACTGTAACTCGGATGGCCCCGAAAACTATCTAGATGGTTCCGGAACGTCCGAGAACGGTCACGGAAGGTCCTGGAAGTGCCCCAGAAGGTTCCGGAATGTCCCGAAACAATCCCGAAAGGTCTTGGAAAGTCCTAGAAGCTTCTGGAAGGTTCCGGAAGTTTTCGGGAAGTACCACTCACTACCCCCACGCCCCTAGCCTTTGGGGCAAGCCACCTAGGCTGCCACAAGTCGACCTAGGAGGTGGGGGCGCCATAAGGGAGCAATCCTACACCAAGTAGGATTGCAATCCTCCTTGGAGTAGGAGTCCCAGGAGGACTCCACACCTCCCAGGTCGGCCAGGACATCCCCCTGGCCATCATATAATGTGGGGGAGGGGTGGGGGGCGCAGCAAAACTCAACCCTAGCCCCCCTGCGCCACCCTCCCTCCTCTAAACCCCATTGCTCCACAATTAGACCCCAGTTTGGACGCTGTTCTAGATCGGAATCCGTTAGGGTTTTCTCCCTCTAGTTTTCTCGGTGGGGTTCTTCTCTGGACGGCGGAGCGCTGCTAGATTGCTGCTACGGGATGTGTGGATACTAATGGAGGAGTCGTGCCTTTGACCCTTCTTCGAGGAGCTTGTTCGTGGGACTTGTCCGCGGGACTAGATCGCGGGACGGTTCGAGGGATCGATATCCTCGCGGTTGGGAGGTCATTGAAATTCCTAGCTGCGGGGATCTGCAGCGACGATCTTCACCAACTCTACTTCCGCTACATCGGTTGGTGAGCCATGACCTAAAACCTTGTATGCAATCTTCATAGATGATCTTGGGTGATTGCTACGTAGGCCAATTTTTTTTGTTTACTACTGCGTTTCCCAACAACCAGGGGGTGGTCGCGTCCCCAGGTTGCCTGGTGGCCCCCCTTCGGGAGATTTTTTGGCTCAAAATGATTTTCCCAAAAAAAATCATGCTGTTTGGAGCTCCAAAAGTGTACCTAGTTGATAGGTGTTTTTCCAGGCTATTCTCTAACTCTTACAAGTGAAGGTCGGGAAACTATGAAGTATGCAAAACAGGCAAAACAACATAAGAGATGGTGGTGCAAAATAACATGAAATATATCAATGATTAAGAGCACATTATGATACAAAATAGTGATGCAAAATGGATGTATCAATGTCAAGTACACAATTTTGATGTGCTGATATAGAATTAAATGAACACAGAGATGGTGAGCATCATATCATGATACCATATTAAAATATATGTCATGCTACTATTTGTCATGCATGACAATAATAACGTCACATATGATGCTATGTATTTATTGTAGGAAGACAATACAAATACAATCGTCCGTCTTCAGCAACTGCTCTATTTTTGGGCACGACCGCTCCAACAACGTCCCAAAAACAATAGTCACACGACATATTTTTCTTATATTTGGAGCATTTAAACTTAAAACATTTATACTAAAACTTTTATAAACATTAAAATTAAAGCACTACAAATTTATTAAAGGTAAACTAGAAGTAAACTACTACTACTACAACTACAATTTATGTAAAATCGAACTACTACTAAACTAGTACTCGTCCTTGTCCTCGTCGGTGGAAACATAAAGTGCATTCCAATCAACACACTGTAGTAGTAGTCGTCGTCCTTGTCCTCCTCAGATTCTTCCTCGACCTTGATTGCCATCGAGGAAGACCCTGCCTAGTTTTGCTGCCTCCTCTCCCGCTCCCGTGCGCGCCTCCAGTCCCACTCATTCTAATATTCCACATACTCGAGATGGTCCTGTGCAAACCTCGTCATCCCCTGCTTGTGGATTTCCCGAGGATTCTCCAACTCCTCGAAAATGACCTCTTCATCCTCTCTCGTCGGGAAGGACACAATGGTCACCGGAGGCCCGACGTGCCCCACCTCATGCAGAGACTCAACATCATGGATGTTGCGTTTCTACTGTGGCGGTTCGAGCTGCCACATGGCGATATCGTAAGCGTGCATGACCTCATGCTCCGACTCGAAGGTGCCGAGCCAGTATCGCCGATTGACGTTCTGTAACTCAACACGTAGTGGTTGGAAGCCCGTGACTGCACCCCCTTGAAGCGTCTCTCCCGCGGCATGGCGAGGACGACATCGATGATGAGTAGGACGACGATCGGAGGCGAGGAGGGCGGCGTTGGTGGCGAGGGGGCGGTTGTGGGCGACGATGAGGATGATGGGCGCAAACGAGGAGGACAACCACGGGGTGGCGATGAGGACGGCTGCTGGTGCGGCGTGAACCAGGACGAGGATGGCTGCAGAGGAGGACTGCGATCGGGGGTGGATGCGGGTCGGAATATGCCGATTTGAAACTGCCGGTGGTCGGCGATGACTGGATCCGGCGGGATCTGGTTGCCCACATCGAAACGGTGCGACGCCGGGGCCGTGTCAACAACGGTGGAAGGAAGGAAGGAGGCGTGCGGGAGGAGCGGATTTTTTTGGCACAACCCATTGTGCCTCATATATGCCGCCGTTTTTTGGGTAGCTCAATTTTTTTCCCATCTCCCTCCCTGTTTTGGGCAGCTGCTGGAAGTGCCTTTTGCCCTCGAAAAAGGAGGTGTTGTCCAAAAACAAAACGACTATTAGAGATGATTTTATTTCATCCTTTTTTTTTGGGAAAGTTATATGCTTGACTTTAATTTCTAGTAACGATATGACTATTACTTCCTTTATCCATTAATATGAGATGTTGAAAATATTACATATGATAAATAAATAATATTAAAAGACGTCTACATATATTTGATTCAGAAAAAATATATATCTTATAATTGTGAACGTAGGAAGTATTTGAGAAACTAGATGGGGCAACACGCTCTGTTGCGCCTGATGAGCTTGGGCCACATAGTGTTGATGAACGGTTGTCGTGTGCATCTTTATAAAAAGATGGTCAATGTAAGCAAATGAGTAATTTTTTGAGAAAACGATAAGGTGTGGATGCTAATTTACTTTCTTCGATCCATAATAAGTCTCACTTATCTAATATGAAAATTTACTAGCTTAGTACAAAATGAACGACATTTATTATGGATCTAAAGAAGTACTCCCTCCGTAAACTAATATAAGATGTTATAGATCACTAGTTTAGTTATCTAAAACATATTATATTAGTTTACAGAGGGAGTAGTTTTTAGTTGGTGTGGATATGGTTGGAATGTTAAGTCTAATAACTATAAAAATATATTGAATAAATTATAAAAATTCTGAAATTCTGTGTATATGTTTTTATTAGTGTAGCAAATGTGCTTGATAAATTTCATGCGAAACGGGATAGCAGTGTTTTATCGGTGAAAAATAAACAAAATTGAGTGTAACAGATAAAAGCAGAGGAAAAACCCTAAGTCCAAAGGAGGAAGAAGAAAACCCCCAGCAATGTCGGGGCGGAATGGGCACGGGCGCGGGCGGCCGACGAAGGCGGGACAGGTGGTGCACGGGGCCATCGACCACTTCGAACGGATGGGCTACGCCGAGGCCGACATCCGCAGCACCGTCGAGCAACTCATTGAGGTTCCCTTCGCCCTTTTCCGCCTCTTTGTCGCATCCGAATCCCACTGTTGTCTCCTCGGTTCAGTAGCTTCGAGCATTGTCCCAGAGATCGGCATTGCCGCTTCTTCCCTTTTTTACCGCGGTTTCCTCAACCGATTGAGGAGTTGATCGGCGCCAGTTTTTGCGATTCTTCCTTGTGGTTTCAAGGTCACGATGTTTGGTGGTTTGATCTGATCAGGTGTATGGGGAAGATGGGTCGTGCTTCCTCAAGGACGATGACTACCGGGCCGTGCAGGACGCGCTATTTGAGAAGCAGGAGCAGGAAGAGCAGCCACAGCTGCCGCTGGATCAGGATGAGTCTACGGTAACCTCCCTCTCAATTTTATTTGTTGTGTGTATCTCACACTCGCTGTTCCTGTTCCTGATTAGTTTCCATGTTTCCTCCATCAATTTGGTTTGCCTCCTTCTCTATAAGAAACCCAGTTAGTCTTCCTGTTCTGGCATTACTTTTTGGACTCGATCGATCTGCAATTTTAGTGTATTCCAAGTATAATTACAACATGTACTCAGTTTCCAGTGCACTCGAAATTCGGAATTCCTTTTCACGATTTAAAGAAAGAACATGGTAGATGCATTCCATTTCATAACAAGGCTACACGTTTGTTTTCTACTAGTTAATCATTATAGCTTGTGGTTGATGCATCTTCCTTTTTGTCCTGAAAATTTCTTTCCATAACTAGCAACAGACTAATTATAGATTTTGGTCCAAGTTTGCCCGTTCTCATGAAACAGGCTTTCGCCCCCCCCTTTATAGATAAAGGCATAGCCAAAGTACATGGCCAGACGATACAAGTTAGTGAGGAAACCCTCTTATAACGCAGATCCTAGGGTAACCGGACACCATAAATGCACACAACTATGATGCCGAAAAATAACACAGGTGGATCTGAAAGCTACGCTACGACAACGCCCTCGGGAGGGGGAACAGCGCAATGAGTCGCCGTTGTCAAGTCCGAGATGGACAAGGGTCTTCACCCGAGAGCCCGACACATTGAGGAGAACCCACCGAAGTCCTCAAGAGGATAACGACACCCACAGATGTCGCCTCCGTCGGTGCCAAAGCGTGGAGTCTTCACTCGACAGCTCGCCCATGCCACCATGATGCACCTAGAACCATCACAACGAGCACAGGACACCGGATCCAGATCTGGGTGTCTCCACTGGCATGTGAGAGGACGAGCCCAAGCCTCCCACCAGTACCGCCCTCGCCTCCCGGACGACCAAGGGACAATAGCCACCACCGCCACCATGATGCCCGTCGGAGAGCCAAACACGCGGACCACCACCCGGGTTTGCCGCCCTGACATTCATGTCCCTAGACAACGCCTACCATCCACTTCACGGCCACCCGACCATAGCAGGAGTGGACGACACGCCTTCCACTCCTAGCACGCCATCAGTCCGTAGGTCCGGTTCCACACCTCGACTGTAGGAGGCGTTGACGCATGTGTTCCCAACTAGTCCTGGTGGACCGGGAAGACACGGCCCCAAGACTATCGACGGTCACCGCAGAGCAAGTGAGCTCGAACGACGCCATTTCGAGGTCATCCCCGCCAATCTGTGGGACGACAAGGCGACATCAGGACCACCGCACCCACAAGTACTTCTCTCACAGGCACACCCGATACGGACTCAACCTGAACTACAAGGGGTGACAACCCCAATCTACCTCATGTTAGATCTAGCCGCTCAAGCACAAACTCTAGAACCGAGCCGCCGCAGCGGCGCACGCTGCCGACATCCTGCCCCGCATGTCATCGGCTTGGATCCAGAAGAAGGGAGGAACCCACCGCCATGCACTTCACAGCCTACGGAGAACCACAGCCACCACCAGCTCACACCGCCTCCCCAACCCGCGGCACACAGGTCAAGGACCACCTCCACTATCAGCCGCTGCTGCCGGAAGGCTGGAAAACAGCCTCCGACCCGCACAACAGCAGCCGGTGTTTCCTACCGGCCGGATCTGCCACCGTTCCGCAGCTCCGGCCCGGGGGAGCAGGCCCGCATGGCACGAGAGTATGCCATCACCCCCCTGGTCGGGCTTCGCTCGAGTGTGTCCTCTGCGACGGGGATGAGGGAGGGGAGAGGAGTGGAGGACCTACGATGGAGATTACGTCGCCCTCCCCGTCGCCTCACGGGGGCGATGGAGGGATTTTACAACATGAGAGACTCCAAAATAAATGCCTCTAGCAACTTTGCCAAGATTCGCCAGGCGGCCTCCAAGTTTGCCCATTCTATATTCTTCATTCAAACCATCTTTTGTTATCAAGCAAATGTAGGTACGAGGCATGTTTTCTATATGAGCAAAAAGAATATATTATGTAACTTTATGTTTGTAAGGTCAGGGAGGCGGAGTATATTGTGCGGCGAATCCAGGAGGCGGAGGTCATGGAGGCTTTAAAAAGGATGAAGAGGGCAAGGCAATGGGCCCTGACTGTATCCCCATCGAGCTGTGGAGAGGCCTTGGAACCAAGCTTTTCAACCTCATTTTTTGGTCAAACAAGATGCCTGAAGAATGGAGGCGGAGTATATTAGTACCAATCTTCAAGAACAAAGGGGATGTTTAGAGTTGTACTAATTACCATGGGATTAAGCTGATGAGCCATACAATGAAGCTATGGGAGAGAGTCATTGAGCACCGCGTAAGAAGAATGACACTGGTGACCAAAAATCAGTTTGATTTCATGCCTGAGAGGTTGACCATGGAAGCCAATCTCTTGGTACGACAACTTATGGAGATATACAAGGAGCAAAAGAAGGACCTACATATGGTGTTCATTGACTTGGAGAAGGCCTACGATAAGATACCGCGGAATGTCATGTGGTGGGCGTTGGAGAAGCATAGTCCCAACAAAGTACATTACCCTCATCAAGGACATGTACGAATATGTTGTGACAAGTGTGCGAACAAGCCATGGCGACACTGATGACTTCCTGATTAAATTGGATTGCACCAGGGATCATCTCTGAGCCCTTATCTTTTCGCTTTGGTGATGGATGACGTCACACATGATATACAAGGGGACATCCCATGGTGTATGCTCTTTGCAGATGATGTGGTGCTAGTCGATGATAGTCGGTCGATGGTTAATCGAAAGTTAGAGCTGTGGAGGCAGACTTTAGAATCGAAAGGTTTTAGGCTTAGTAGAACTAAAACTGAGTACATGAGGTGCGGTTTCAATACTACTAGGCATGAGGAAGAGGAGGAAGTTAGCCTTGATGGGCAGGTGGTACCTCAGAAGGACACCTTTCGATATTTAGGGTCTATGCTGCAGAAGGATGATGATATTGATGAAGATGTGAACCATCGAATCAAAGTTGGATGGCTGAAGTGGCGCCAAGCTTCTTGGCATTCTCTGTGATAAGAGCGTGCCAGAAAAGCTAAAAGGCAAGTTCTATAGAACGGCGATTCGACCAGCGATGTTGTATGACGCTGAATGTTGGTCAACTAAAAGGCGACATGTCCAACAACTAGGTGTGGCAGAGATGCGCATGTTGAGATGGGCATGTGGCCACACAAGGAAGGATCGGATCCGGAATGATGATATACGTGAGAGAGTGGGGGTAGCGCCAATTGAAGAGAAGCTTGTGCAACATCGTCTAAGATGGTTTGGGCATATCCAGCGTAGGCCTCCTAAAGCGCTTGTGCATAGCGGGCGGTTAAGGCGTGCTGATAATGTCAAGAGAGGTCGGTGGAGACCAAACTTGACTTGGGAGGAGTCCGTAAAGAGAGATCTGAAGGATTGGGTTATCACTAAAGATCTAGCTCTGGACAGGGGTGCGTGGAAGTTAGCTATCCACGTGCCAGAACCATGACTTGGTTTCGATATCTTTTGGGTTTCAGCTCTAGCCTACCCCAACTTGCTTGGGGCTGGCAGGCTTTGTTGTTGTTGTTGTTGTATGTGTGTGAGGTGCATATATTATGTCCTGTGGCTAAACATTTGATATTTCTTACCCTGCATATGTGGAATTGGAATTTACATCAGAAGGGTGCCAACCTAAACCACATTAGGTGAACTTTGACTGATGTATATGCCCCTTGCTTTTATCTGCGGTTAACCATTTGCTATTTCCTTGCTTATATCTAACTCTCATGTGTTATTCTATTCAGTGTTCATTGCTACTTCTAATGTTTCGTCAATAAGTTTGCCTGTTCAAGTTACCATGTGCATTGATTGGTGAACACTTGGTGAGATATTTGTTGTGGCGAAAATGCTGGTCCTAGGATATTGCTATACTTGAGTTATCATAATTGGGAATTATGGTTTGATTTTATTATTATACTCCTCAATTTGTGTGGTGGGGGATATAGTGAATCGTTTCATCATTATACCTCACTACTAGAATGTCAGTACAAGAATAAAGTGCTGCTATAGGGATCATGCCATTCCTTACGGATCAAGTTTGCATGTACCAGGTTACTACTTGTATTAGTCTTAGCATGCTTTAGTTTGATGTTGCATTTCCAAAAGTCTAAGTTTTAACAAACTAACATGTTCTTTGTCATTGCTTGTTGTTTTAGTTATTTAAGCTGTAACTTTGTGTTATTCAAGAAAAAGATCTCTAGTGCTAGAATAACATAGTATACGAAAGTTGAGCAGATAAAAATGGAGTTTAAGTGGTAGTAGGGCTTGTTTGTAAGATTGATGCACTTTTTTTGTTCTTGATTCTTTCACTTTGATTGTCCAAGTATTCTCTACTAAATTCCTTGTTTTTTGGAAATTACCTTTTACATTTCAATGCATTCTTGACATAAAAGCTTAGTTATCACTGTTCAAGATATCTTCCGATATTCCGATAAATCGGCCGATTTATCGCTTACCGGTTTCTAACCGATAAGATAAATCGGCCGATAAATTGGCCGATATGCCAATAAACCGATCGGATTACCCCTTATCTTGGGTCAACCGATAAGTTCTCGATAAGCAATATCCCCAACATTACTTATACATATAAAAACCCAGAGGAAAACACATAATTTTTTGGATTTCTACATTTATGCTGTTATAGTTGGCTGGTGAACTGGGTCATGCATTTTAAGCTGCGTTCAGTTGTGTTCCATCATGAAGCAGTAGAATTCCCTTCCACCCTATTTGGTTCATGGAATTGAGCCCATAATTAACCGGGAAATTGGAATTGAATCTCTTGAATAATACGTCGTATGGATGTCCTTGAGAAAGAACAGGAGTCGTGCATCATTGTTAGATGAATTGCGGGATAGCCAAAAGTGCTTGGCCATGAATATATTTGCATATGCATTCCGGGTTGACAAAAGTGTGTTCCCTATTAGCCTGGATTTGGCTTCCAGCTACCTGTTGTATCCAACTTTATTATTCCTATAGTTCAGCTGTTGTGACATAATTTCATGTTTAGCTCTAAACTGAGGCTTTGGGTGCAATTCTGAACTGGCCTTGGTTGGTGTGTAATGCAGCAAAAGGAAGCAGCAATCTCTGAGGCACCAGTAGCAAGTGACATGCCAATTGTGGACATGCACAATGAGATACCACCTGGGGCTGAGTTATCTGTTGAAGGAGCAGACCCTATGCTCATTGTCCTGCCTGCTCCTGATGCTACAATGACACGTCCCACAACGACAAGAACTAGTTGTGCAAGGCGTCCCTGCTACGGATGGATTAGCGAATCTGAGAGTGATTCGGACTACGAAGAATTCCTCGCCAGTCGAAGACAGGAGATGCATGCTCCAGTCCCAGGAAGCGACTGAGTGGACGGAATATGAAATGAAGGCCCACCTAACTGGTGATATTTCTGATCTGTGGTCTTCCTTTTGTTATCTTTAATTTGGTGCTCATAAAATTTACTGTTTCCTTGGTTGCGAACACAAAAGTATCAGCACATCTCTTGTCATACTTGTGCTTTTGATTCTACTGTAGACACTGGCTGTAGAATTTACGGTTTCTTTGGTTGTGAATAAGTATCATCTGGTTTGAACGGTGAACGCAAAAGAATGGAGGTCGTCAGTTTTGCCTGTACCAAGCCTATAAAACTTAATCCACAAATATAAACCTTAGGGCTGGAGGCTATCAGTTTTGCAGTTTGGGCCTATTATCTGTTTATCACTGCTAGAAGCTTTGCCAGTTAGGTCTAACACACATACTAGTAGCTAGTTGAGAGATGTTAGAAGATGTTGAGATTTGGGGCTGTGCTGGCCGGCCAAGGAGTTCTAAAGGGCGATACATTATGGTTTTATTATGGAGAGAAACAAAATGAAATCCTAGCATATAAACACTTTTACAATAAAGAGAATTTCGTCAGCCTATACAAGCTTTTTTTTTATCTAATTTATGGAATTCTGTTCTAGAGGACTATAATATCATCAAAGAACTAGCCATGGACATGGGTGCGTGAAAGTTAACTAGAACCATGGCTATTCCGACTTGTTTGGGATTGATAGACTGTTGTTGCAGTTATTCTTTTTCATCTAAATGCTAAGTATGCTCCTCTTGCTATGGCAGGTAGGCAGAGAGCTGACTTTATGGATGGTTGTTGAGGTCTTATGAAGTATTGACTGCTATATTATCAGTATATGTACTAGGCATTAAGTTAACACAACACTGATACAACTGCTATGTGCTTTTAAGAACAGTATGGTTGTTGATTGCTATCTGAATATTTTGTACGAAAAAGATATTCAAATATGGATTTGATTAAAAGAACACGTACTATATTATATTTGTAATAAAAAGGAATTCCGTCGCCGGGACTTGAACCCGGGTCTCTCGGGTGAGAGCCGAGTATCCTAACCACCTAGACTACGACGGATGATGTCTTACTACACGTTGCAAATGATCAAGGATAGAATGCTGCAGCGGTTGCCTTCCGTTAGGATTTTTTGTATCCTTCTTTTGATATATACAGCCATTTGCATTGCCTTGATTCCTTAATGGGAAGCATATGAATCCCGGTATTCCGTTGTGAAGTTTTGTAAACCCACGTTTCAGTTTTCGTAATTACGTGTACAAATGAGTCTCTAACGGGTTCAACCCCCCCAACCCAATCTCTTCATTTTTAGAAGGATGTGTCTGTTTCTCTTTCGAAGTTTACAGTGATCTCTGTTATTTTTTTCTTGCAAACAAAGTAGATTTTTCTTTTGTGTGTGCGTTCACTGAACAATGCAAAGGAAATCGGGTTAAGATTTTCTAAGCCAGGATGTGGCGGCGGCGTCGCCAAAGACGCTGTATCTTTCTGTTTATTCATATTATTTCAATTAATCTGCTTATTAATATTATTTTAATTAAACAAAGGTTTGGTTGTAACACCACTGGTGCACATCACGATGCAAGAATTGACAAATATGGAGGCACAAGTTGCTGTGTTAGATCAATATATAATTCCTAACAAACCACACCAGTCATTGGACTTGCCACTTTTAGTACCAACATACAAAATAATAATATAAAGGAAACAAGCACAAGACATCCAACTTCCATCATCCTTCTTGCAAATCTTTATGTAGAAGACCACCAACTGTTGGCATCTCTCCAGTCAGATGAAGGATGGCTGAAACATGAAACTCTGTGCTCACTTCTTCCACTAAGAATGGCCACTCACTCACTCACTCACTCACTAATTTCACCATCTCTACACTCACATCTCACTTTATAGGCACAGGAAATTTACACCCAAAGACAGTCACCCTATGAAGAACATATACTTGTCGATCCCGTGGCTAAGTAAAAAACGAAGCACAAAGGGGATCTCATCAAGCATTTAGCTGCATCATTGTTAGCTGTGTAGGTTCGCGAACCGTGTCAGTTAATGTGAAGCCGAAAAAAGAGAAGCCTGTTTCACATCACTTTCTGAGGTTTATGAGCAATAAGAAGCTGAGGTCTGGGTCGAGCCCTCGTGATTGTTTCATCGCTGTGGCGGATCATTTCGGACAGTTTCCACGGCTTCTGCCACTTCCACTTGAATTGCAGCAGCCACTGGTGGTGGCTCCTTTTCCATCTCCAAAGTTTTCCTGATTGCCCTGATATCGAAACCTTCTTGCCAATAGGCAACTGTGCAATAGGAACCATCTGCATTGAAGATCATCAATGAGAAATGTATACAAGACAGAGAGAGATGGTAAGGCAATAAGACCTAGAGGCTGAGATATAAAACCTTGAGTTGTTGTTTGTTCAATGCAGCTACGCCTTTGCTGGGGCTATTTACGATTCCAGCAGAGTACTTGAGCTGCTTCTGTGCAGGAACTGCAACCGGGGATAGTGGTGTGTTGGAGTCATCAGCAGAGTGCTTCACAGAGCCATTTACGCTTCCCTATAAGGTGTATGGAGTTTCATTAAAAATTGCATGCTATATGTTGAATGTCCATGATCAAAATCAGGCCCCATGTCTTGTAGCAAACGTTTTTTACTTCTTCTAAAAACTCTTAAGATATGTTATACTCAGTCCGACCCTAATGTAGATCGTTTTGGACATTTTGCCGACAAATTCTTTCAAAACATGCTTCTTTAAAAAAATAAAAACAGATAATTATGTACCCCCTCCGATCCATAATAAGTGTCGCTAATTTTGTACTAATCTAGTACAAACTTTGTACTAGATGAGCGACATTTTTTATGGATCGGAGGGAGTATTTTATTAAAGTATATTTCATGATGGTCCTACTAGTATCAATTTGTTGTTGTCGATGTTCAAAATTCCTTCTATATTGATGGTAAAATCTGAAAAATGCTTGGCTGTCATAGAAATAGAATCTAAAAGATATTTAATTTGGAAGAAAAGGGAGTATATGTTTGGGCATGCTGCTCTCATTCATCAAATGTTTTTCTGAAGGATTCATATGGTTGCAAGCTGAGAGAAATCGCACCGGAGGTGTAGTAGCCATGGGGGCTGTCTGCTCTTTCTGCTTGCTCTGCTTTTCAAGTTCCCTCCTACGTGATTCGCTATGTCGAAGAATACCCACAAGCTCTGTCATTTGCTCCTTCATTTCCTTGATCTCAATTTCTTTTTCCCTTACAACGCATCTGTTTCCAACAGCAAAGAGAAATATTACTTGTTGTTTCAAGATAAATATATTAATGAAGTTGGTTCTTAAAGAATCAAACTTTCAGAGGGAAAAAAAGCTGATCTTGCATGGTATCACAAAAAGGCTAAGTCTATTTCATTCATCCATGACATATTGTAAGTTTGGGTTTACTATCAGCTATCTCTTAGAAAAGAAGGGTACTTTTAGTTTCAGGATCTACAAATTATGAAGTCTAAGCAGTATGGATGATGGATGATATATTTTTCTTGTTCACAAAAGATGATGCCATAGTATAAAACCATGAAGATGCCATAATAACCTTGCATCGGCAGCAACACTAAAAATGTACTGCAGCAAACTCTTTGCTTCTCCCATTGACCGCAACTGATTCCAACGACCACGCCCCGAGAAAGAACGCTCTCTTTCTTCAGCCTCAGAAAGTTGAGAAGCCATTGCGACAAGAGTATTTGAAGAGATTGTGACCATGCTCTCAAGTGATGCTATCCTAGCTTGTCGTGCATTTGGCGACAAGGTATTTGCCCTGCGAAAAAGAATCACAGGCAAGACATGCATTCCATTTAGAAGTTCTGAATAAAATATGGGAAATTGCGAAGTAAATATGTCCGATCGTATTTACAAGGAATTAGATTGTAGATCTGGACACAGTAACAGGAAACTTATTTATACGGCTTGACTACTGAGATAATAAATGGATTATGTGATGGAAATATATCTTAAGTACATAAACTTATTTAAGGAGAGAACAATTACCTTGAATTTCCATTCTTCCCTCTTGGTGGAGTAGCTGCACCAGACATGACATCTTCTTGCTTCAAAATGGCAAGCTCCTCGCCAAGTGCAGCACGCCTTTAAGATCATATTATTTTGAAATGGTCATAATTTATGAAAAAAATGTGAATATATCTGCAGTAAACAATTGAGGAGCAAAAATGAACCACACAACACATACAATTGAGATTGCTTTTCGTATTCGTTTCGGACTTCATGGACATGAACCATGACTTCTAACTCTTGATCTAGCCATTTTTGTAATGATTTCTCACTCATCTGTGCCACCAAAAAATATATGTTGAGGGGTATGTGCGGAGTAAAGATCAGAGTATATAGGGAAAATATGAATAAATCTTACATGAGAGCCAGGAGAAGTACCATTCATGCCACCTATTTTTTGAGGAAAGAAGAACATTGAAGTTTTGTTAGATAGAAGTATTAATTATGCTGCAAATAATAATTCAATGATACAGAGAGACTGAGAGAAATACCTGAATTATCACGCCCTGAAGATTTCCGAGCTTCAAGAATCTCTTTCAACCTTTTGGTAGCCATGGCAGCTTCTTCAGTCTTCCTCTGAAGAACCTATAATACAAAAAAACTCCGTATTGTTCAACTTATAAAATATATAAAGAGCCTTTTGCTAGTTCTTTTCTCAATCGTATTTATTGGTTTTGGCATCTATCAGTCCTGAAGAGACATCACTACTTGGTAAACACCATATCAACAAAACATAAACACCACTTAGTAAGCGCGCTGAAGAAGTTGCCTACTTGCATGCACCATACTGGGTTGTTGCATTGCAGAGTTGCATTAGTGCGCAATTAAACGGCACTCCTTGTGGCAAACATCTATCCATCACTTGACTGATCGAATGAATAATGAGAGATTTGTCATTCCATTGATATTTAGCAACCGATATCCATCATTCTTTGCAGGGGCGCAACTTGAGTGTGTTGAGGCATCGAAATAACCCACATCACAACGTAAAACAAACTTCCAATAAGGTGGATACCAGCTTCCCTGGGCACAACAATTCTAAAATCCATGTTCTTCCTTTCACTTGTTTTTGCCAAGTATCACAGCACACCATTTCTCTTTTACAATACAATTTACATGACAAACTTACCAATTTTTGCCTCTGAGTAAGTGCTTGAAGTTTGTGGCGTTCATACTCATTTCTTCGTCCCTCTTTCCGCAACTGCATATAGGAAACAGAAAATGAAAACCATGCTTCTCAAAATGATCTCTGCAACACTCAACTCCATCTAGTAAAAATATTACAACAGCAGTATCATAAACACTGTATGCATACCAAATCTAATATTCAACGAATTATTATTCAACATTTAAAAGCCATATTATTAAATTAGATGTAAATCATTTCTGAAAATGCTTTTTTTTCATGTGCTAGGGTGCCCATGCAAACTTAAAGAAGCATGGATATCTAAGTAAGCTATGATAAAAATGCCCATCATTTTTGGTCCACATTTTGATTGAATTACAACTGTCACACAATAATTTTGCAGTAATTTGCACCAACTATGCAACGAACTATTCGTACCTGCAGAAGTTCTTTTTCACGGGAAGCCTTCCATTGCCGGAATTGTTCCGCTTCTTGTTTGATCTTGTGTTGTAGTTGTACCTGAAACCATAAAAGTTTGCCTTAATATGCATGAAGTATTATTAATAATACATATCAGTGATGTAGAAAATGAGCTGTTAACACAGAAGGCAACCTTTTGTGACTTTATAAAATGGATTTCTTCTTGAAGTTTCTTAGCAGCTTCATCACTCTTCTGCTTTTCTTTCAGAAGTTGAACTTGGTTCTCCTGCTTTTTCTTGAGTTCTAGAATCTGCAGGTCCGGTATCTTATGACTAACATGTACCAGATTGTGAAATTTACTAGAACACATTAAGAAAAACTATTTACCTGTGCTTCAAAGGTTTTAAGTTTTTGCAGTTGGGCATCTCGCACCTTATGTGTCTGCCCGTCTGCATTTAGGCTTTCAACTTCAGCCAACAATCTGTCCCTCTCTTTCTGAAATTTGTTCAAATTTCCTTGTAAGATTAGCATTTTTCTTGGCTGGGCTAGAAATATGCAACTCTTGTTGACTGAGTATAGTAGTTAGATTTTACGACAAACCTGTACAGCTCTTTTCTCTTCTTCAAGCTCCATAAGTTTCTTTCCAAAGTGTTGCTTAAGTGCAACAGTATCATGTCCATACCCTTTCATCTCAGACTGCAAAGTGTTCGAGACAAATTTGTAGTAAGGTTATTGGTAAGCGTAATCAGAATGCAAGAGTAAAGTTAACTCAGTAAACAGATCAGTATAATTATTGTATACTGTGTTGCACATTCAAGTTAATAGAGTAACCACTGGTACACAATGAATGACCTTCACAACTTCATCAATCATGCATTTTGAAGTCAAGTCTACCAAGACCAGGACAAGATTGGCTCTGCCGCTGATCCTATAGTATAGAACAGAAGGCCAGAAACGAAGGGTTGGGGAAGTGAATGCATATTCATTTGTGCATGAACATTCACTCGTATCTTTTTTAATTCCAAGATTTTTTGAACGAGTTTTTCATTTACATGGCGACAATTTTCAGCATTAATGTTGCATACCTCCTTTTTCTCCAGTTGTTTGTTTAATTCATTCAACTCTTTGCCTAAGCTATCCTGCAGCATTGTGTGTTCCCACTCTTTCGCTACTTCATCGTCAATATCTTTAGGGTTGCCTTCTGCAGGTTTAGGGGTAGTTAGCGCCATACAGGCATATCAAGAAAACAAAGATAAATACCAGGTCTAGTCATGGTTTGACAAGCAACCAAAGAACTACAACTCTCTAAGATTACCTCGTACAGAATCAGTCATAAGGACATCAAATGGCTCCGTACTTTGCAAGCTTCGTTTGAGCCCTTCACCTTTGGTGTAGCCACTTACGGTTTTCTGAAACAAAGAGCAAAATTAGTGAGATACATATGGTCTAGCTATAACATTTCAAGTGCAACTACATGGAAAAAAAAGTAGTAGACAATATGTTATATTGTTTCTTGTTTTTCCTTTGTGAACAAAAAATATAGTATGAAAGGAGCAGTGGAAGTGCAAGTATATCGTTGTTCTCAGTAAAATCTAAAAAAAAAAAATTTATTGACATACATGCAGTTCAGGTTCAGATGGATCACTGTGAACATGGTTGCGAAGGCCATAAAGTTCCCGGCAAAGGTCTTCATTTGTGTGTTCAAGCCATGAGATCCTTTCCCTGAGACCCTGAAAATTGATATCTTGTTATTCTAATTCTTAGTGCAAGTGACTACATTCTACAGTCTAATTTTTGTCGATGACATTGCAACCAGTTAGTAAACATTTACCTGAACATCATCTGATCCTACTCCTCCACGGGCTAAAACTAGCTCTGCTTGCAAGTACTCGACTTGCTGGCGCATCCTTTTCATCTCATCAGCAATAGGATTCCTGTTGACCTGGAAATCAGGTAAGCAAATAGCAGAATGTCAAATAACCATCACAGAAAAAACTTAACAATTTAGTAAAGAAAGCATAGGTACATGTCTGATATATTTCTTGGGAGGTTGAAGATAATGAACTCACAATTGGCTTATTCTGAATATTACGTGCCCGGTTAGCATATTTCAATGTGTTCAGTGTTTCTTCAGCATTAATATCTGCTGGACTAATACAGGCTGCAGGAGAAAATATAGATACAAGTCAGTTTGATGTAAGTTCAGTCGGGACAGCTAGTGAAATATAAGCTTAATGAGCATATATAAAGTACTCGTACTTATCTTTTCCCTCAAATAAATTAAATGAAATGACTAAATCACATCATGTGATTCATATAGTCTAGTAAAGTAACTTAAGATGATACGAATCACCTACCATTTTCAATCTTGATATGTCAATTCTGGAACTTTTACAGAATTTTTAGGTATTATGGTAGATCGGTACTTATTATTCTAAACGTTAAGAACACGAGACTAAGTGGTATCCGGTAAAATGATTTACCTATCATCACAGTCTTGCTGTTTCCACCGAGTGAATCCTGTTAAGAAACAGAAATGGATCAGAAGTAGTTAGTGTTAGGACAAAAGATAAGATAATAAAATGCTGAAGCAGTAGTTGACTTGGTCCTATTTAATTGAACAGTTGCATGAGAAGAATATAACCTGCAGAAGGCGAGTGAGTTTGCTGTCCCTATAAGGTACATGTGCACCTTCTTTCCTCTTTTTCTCATCTCCAAGAGCACTTATGACGTTGCCAAGGGCGAGAAGTCCTCTGTTTATGTGAACACCTAGTGACATCAGGCATGAGTTACCTTTAGTTTGTGGACGAGATCATCATGCATCAATGGACATCTAAGACGGAAAAAACATGTGAAATACACACCTTCCTTGAACCGAAGGCCATCTGAACCAGTTCTCTTGGCACGTTCTGACCCCGCAAGATCTACTAAGTGGAGCTTAGCACATAGATAATCGTCATTAATCTCTTCGATAGGCATTCCATCTGATGTCATGATGGGATCTGCTTTGCGCATCTGCTCCAATGTGATTGTGAAGATGGCATGGGAACGACTATTACATGCCGAAACAGACAGAAAAGCATAAAGTTCATTAAAACTTGAAGAATTTAGAAATGGGGTATCAGATATCAGATAGCCAATATGACTGAATGTCCCCCTTAAGTACCCGAGGAGAACAAATTAGTTAAGATGGGACAAATATTTTTTTACTTTCTTATGAAGTCCTAGAGTGATAATAAGTGGGCATAGATACAGCAGTGAACACAAGATGTAATCAAGAATTCATCACAAGAAACTACATCCAGCACTGATTGCATGTTTCCAATCTGAATGATGTTTACTTCCTTTTCTTGATGAACTCAATTATGAAAGAGAGTGATTAAAAGGCTTCATCCTCCCAAAGATAGTGATGATTATGCTAACCTTGATTGATTGTTCATGTTTGTACTCCCAGTGGCGCGACTGAGCGAACCTTGTTCAAGGCACGTAGTCATTTCCTTCTGAGTGGCGACATGCACTTCGGTGGAGCCTGATAGAGTTATGACCCCATTTGACCCCTCTCGGATCTGCACCGGAGGTTTCCCTGGCACGGACAATTTGCTGGCGTGCCCGTTGCCATTTTCAACCTTGCCAGCAGCAACAGTAGCAGGATCAAGCAAATCTCTCACCTCTTCTTTCAGTATCTATATAGAGGTCCAAAAGAAGCTTTTAGCATCTTAATAATTTTGTGGAGGACCGTATTCGATCAGATTAGAGCATCTCATGTTTACCTCGATGAACGAAACACGTAGCTGGAAGTCTACTTGGGTTTTCAGCTTCTCAATCTTGTCGAACAATGCGGCCATGGCTCGCGGGATGATTCCGACATGTGACCCCTCCTTGCACGCTGTCCCCATGGTGTATGTCTTGCCCGATCCGGTCTGTTAACAAGGAAAAGGAGTTTTAGAGTTGATAAAACGCTGAGCATTTTGAGAGGAAAAATCAAGATTTTGGGGTTTTGCTTGTGGGGGCAAGGAAAGGAAGCAGGGTGTCCCATTATGGCAGAAACAGCTGGAAGAAAAGGGATTGTAGTTTCCAGCAGCAGCACATGATGTGCTGCTGGCCTTTTGCCACCCCCCAACGTGGTGGTCCAGGTAAGTCTATCATACGGGTCTTTGCTTGCTCTGCTATGAATGAAGGGCACATGGGAGAGGGGAAATGAATGAATGATTGACCTGGCCGTATGCGAGCACGGTGGCGTTGTAGCCCTGGAACAGGCCCTCCACCAGCGGCGCCACACACTCGTCGAACATTGCCGTCGACGGCGTGCCGGAGCTGCCGTAGACATGGTCGAAGGTGAAGGAATGGGTGCCGATCTGGACCTGCATTCAACAACCAAAAAGCTCCTTATTACACATGCACACAACAGCATCTCATCATTGCTTCTACACCCAATAAAGAGTTGTGCGGAAAGAAAGTTACTTTTCATCTATCTATTCATCTTGACCCCCAAAAATGCCTCAACAAGGAAGAAATGATCACACGGATCAAGGTGAGATTGGTGAGAAACCCAAGCCAAGAAAGTTCAAGAAGATTGTGCCACTGATTACAGCTGGTGGTGAAAGTATAATACTAACTAGTAGTATAGGTGAAAGTAAGATAACAAAGCCAGATCTCACTCAGCCTCAGCCTCAGGGTGGAATCCAATCCATCAAGTTCGTGGAGATTATTAACAAATAAACAAATCTTTCTACTATCTCAGACAAGAAATGGAAGCAAAGCTTGAATTTAGAGAGCTGAAAAGGACCGGATCAACGGAACAGAGCTGGACTGAAAACACCCGGGAGCATGCATTAGTGATTGACGCTGACAGATTTCCTGCCCAGATAAAGAAGAGCACGAACACCATGAAAGATTGGACGCAACTTCGCACCAGAAATGTTAGGAAACTCTGGCACTGCCGACAGTGGAAATTTTTCCAAAAAGGAGAAAAGAGAAAGGGAGCTGCCCGTCTCTTTCACAGGGAACCAAATCGGGGAACGAAAGAAGCAAGCTAGATTCTCGTCCCTGAATTTCGAGATGTTCTTAATGGCCGAAATTGGGGAGAAAGGGGGTGGATCGTTGGGTTTCTTGTAAGCTGGGCTGTTCTTGAGTCGACAGAGATAAACAGAGGAAGCTAAAAGTCTTTTTCTTTTATTTCTTGGCGAAATCTGCTTCGAAAATCGGCGGAAAATGTCAATCCGGTCTCTGAATTTTATGGAAATTAATAAAATAAAACGCAATCATGTTGCTACTCGTTCTTTTTTATTTTCATTTCAAAGGAACACGAGAGAATTTTTCATATGGGGAGAACTGGACTGGAAAGAAGAAGCCTGGATTCCACGGAAATTATCCAAAAAAACTAGTAGCGTAATTGGCCGGAGGAGTCAATCTAACTAGTCTCTGAACTAAAACATGTATCACTAGTGAAGTGAAGAACCCAAAAAGGAGAAAAGAGAGGGAAACACAAAACACAAACATTCCATCCGACTGAGCAAGAAAAAAGATGAATTGAGTGGAGAAAGAGAAACAAAACAAGGCAAGTAAGTACCTGCGGCTTGCCGGGGACGACGGTGACGCAGTCCTTACAGCCCTGCAGCTTCTCGTCGCCGATGAGCGGCCGGGCATGGACCGCCACCTTGACGCAGCAATCTTCTCCGTGCTCCATTGTCATCTTGGCTGCCACCGATCATACACCAACCGCAGCAGCAATTGACGACGCACCAACCAACCGAGAGTAAGAAGAAGAAGAAGATGTGTTGTTCGATGGAATGTGGGTTTTCTTTTCTTGCAACAAGGCAATAAGACAAGGTAGGAGGGAGGGAGGGGAGAAGTGAAGCAAGGATTAAAGGGAGGAGAAGATGGCGACCGGCGAGTAACAGCAGCGGCCACTACTAGTACAACCGACGATCAATCCTGCTGCTGCGGCTGCTCCTGCCACACCATCATGGTTTCTTGGGTTGTACTGCAATCTCTACCCGTGGATGGAGGATGGATGGATGGCGTTGGGGGATTCAGATGGAGATGGAGATGGATTTCAGGTGGATGGTGAAAAAGAAAAGCAAAAGAGGGAACTTGACCCTCACTCCTGCCCTGCGCAACCACTTCCACCACCACCACCGCCACGCCACCCCAGCTCCCTGCCTGATCCAACTGCCGCAGCTCGATCGACCTCTACAAATGCTGCTGCTGCTCCAAGAATGAAAAGGCCAATCTTGGGACTTGGATCTTGCTGGCTCCTTCCTCCCTTCAGTTGTCTTCTTGGTGGTGGTGTTCTTGGGGAGGGAGGCGTTTGGTGGTGGGTGGAAATGCAAATGGAGGAGGACGATGGATGGAGGGATGCTGTGGGTGTGTGTGTAGGTGGGGGTGTGTGCCTCTCTTTTAACTAATTGTTAAATCTTTTCCCTGGCTTTCTTTTTCTGCTTTTGGTGAGCCAGCGAGAGGAGAGTGCTGCTGTGCTGCCTCTGCGACTAACTGTGAATTCTGTGATTGTTACCACTGTCTATGTGTACCTGTCTGTCTGTCCGTCTGTCCCTGCAACAAGGACGCCCCATCTCCTTGGTTGTTAGCCAGCCACCGCACTCCACTAGTATATCCCGTAACTTGGAAATTATGCTCCGGGTACTTCCTGTCCCACTTTACTAAGTAATTATATGTGCAAAACCCTTTTTATTTTTTGAGAAAACACTCCCGGAAGCAGCGTCGCAACAATCTTCCTCTTGCTAACCCCACCGTGTGGCTTTTGTCTTGATGGTGTCAAACATGTGAGCCAAGCTAAGTTGAATTTTGTCGAAGATGATTGTGTTGCGATGCTCTCGGATGCACCATGCCACCAACATATTTGCCGAGGAAGTGCCTTTTCTGCAGCAAGGCGTGGATGAAGTAGCAACTCTACTGCCACTAGCCCACACAATCACCCCCTCAATGGGGGATCGGATTCATGAAACATGAAAGCATCTCGTGCCACGGCATTGTGTCTTGCAATTAGTAGCACAACACATAACCAGGCATATGTTGGAGGCCCCGACGAACTAGGAGCTTGATGATCCAGCAACAATCATGGCAAGTCAACCACTTGAATCATGGGGAAGCCCATGCCTTCTAGTTTAGCTTCCAGGAGCATAAACATATCGCGCCTTGAAAGAGCATGTCTTAACAACTCTTGGTGGTGTACTTGAAAGCTTACAAGTCTGGTATAGCAGTGAGTTGTACCTTACTCACCATCCGCTAGACATGTATATACTATCATGAGACCAGGGATTCATAGGCCCATGATGTTCGAGATCCACCGACGGTTAGCTAAGGCATCCCACACGATACATTGCTTCATGTTGCGCCATGATGAGGCACCAACTCAGGTGCAAGCTCCAAGACGACACGACCGCCAAGCCAACGATCGCCTAAAAAAAGTGCAGATGTCTGGTTGCCAACCACCATATTATTGGAAGCGACGAACACAACGAGCTCATCTTGAGAGAATTGGAAGTACAAACCCCTCCACGGAGGTGGAGGGCATCAGGGCGAGGCTGATCGCCACAAAACCATGGCCTAGAACACCCAGGCCCCCAAGCAAAAGGGCCTACAAACCTTAAACCAGTTGACATGGTAGTGGCCGAGAACACCTCTGATGATATTGTCGATCATCTTCCTAGTCTTCGGCCCACCTTCACCATCATGGACACCCTCTAGATGGGAAGGAGGTCCGCTATTTGTTCTACCAAGGGATACGACTCACTTGGGAGCTTCCGGAGACCAAGGGGAATCCCGATGTATCTAATCAGGAAAGGAGATAGCTTACACTCCATCGCCGATGCAGCCTCCAAGGCCTCCTCCTCCGACCAATCTATGGGGGACAC
Organism: Bromus sterilis; assembly: GCA_950022295.1. Taxonomy (NCBI): domain Eukaryota; kingdom Viridiplantae; phylum Streptophyta; class Magnoliopsida; order Poales; family Poaceae; genus Bromus; species Bromus sterilis. Next base: position 321,138,788 of record OX465596.1, on the reverse strand, counting down.
CAAACACTTTGCAAAGTTGGTGTTCAATTGCAACCCTTGAGCCTTCCCAAAGAGCACAAGCAGGCTCTAAACAACGGTCAGCTCATCTCGATTGGAGTGATAGAAAAAGATAACATATTCTGCACAAAGCGAGACAACAACTTAAGATCGTGAGGCACGAGATGGTGGATCAACCAGAACTCTCTAGCCCTAGCGAACAACCTGTTGAGAGTGGCCATCACCAATTGAAACAACACAGGGGAGAGTGGGTCACCCCGGCGAAGGCCCTTGCGGTGCCACATCGGCGGTCCTAGTTCGCCATTGATCATGAACCTTGTGCTACTAGAAGATAGGAGGATGGCAATCCACTCGTGAAAATGCGGTCCAAATACAAGTTGCGGAAGCACCTCGAAAAGGAGAGCCCAAGACATGAAGTTTGAACGTATGGGTGATATTACGCGACTCAGCTAGGCGGTGAATATACCTCCTCGTATGCTGGCTTAACATGAATTTATCATGTATGCAACATTTTTTAATGAATCCGCATGTGTTCGACTCAACCAATGCCCCTAGCATTGTCAACAACATAGCATACAACGTCTTAGCCACAAACTTGGCGAAGATGTGGATGAGGCTGATGGGGCGATAGTCCCATATATCTGAAGCCTTCAACCTCTTGGACAGTATCATTAAAAGGGCATGTCATTCCTTGGAACCCTCACGATGAGTACAACTTGGCGAAGGTAGCCATGAAATCGTCGTTCATCGTACTCCAGCAAGATTGGAGGAACTCAGTCGTGAATCCATCTAGCCTCACCCCCTCCAAAATTGACGCACCATCTCCTAGATCTTCTTTTCCGAGAAGGGATCGTCAAGATCGGACAAGTCCTCCTAGTGTAAACCTAGGAAATTTAGGTCTAGTGAGAACTCGCACACGTCGGGCACACCAAGAAGTGTGTTGAGGCCGGTAGTCAAAGAAAGCCGCAACCATGGCCTCATGGCCAGAGACTGCCGAGCCGTCGACCATGAATCTATGTGTCACCTTATTCTGCTTCCGATAAGAGGCATAATGGTGGAAGAATGCAATGTTGGCGCTCCCCTCCTTCAACTAGCAAATCCTCGATCGTTGATGGGCCATGATGCGCCATATCAGGGAAACCCCGATATAGGCATGCTTTAGCTTAGCACACAGCTAACACTCGAGTTTCAAGAGCTTCCAAGTCTCTATTTCCACATCGAATTGAGAAGATGAGCTCCTTGGCAAGAATGAGCTGTCTGCCACCCCCACTTGCTTATCACTCCAACTCATCAGCAGGTGAGTGGTGCCTTAAAACGAAGAAGAATTCATTGAAAGGGCGTAGACACATCCATCGTGGTTGCCCAACCCTCGGCCACCTTCTTCATATATCCATCTCGCTTGATCCAAAACCTCTCAAAGTAGAATATCCGATGACCGAGGATTCTTGGGGTGCAGTCTAGGAGGAGGGGGTAGTGTGGTCCAGATGGCGGTGAAGAGAAAACACATCGTGCAACTAGGGTGCGACACCACCCGGTCCACCGTGCAGAACACCCTGTCTATGTGCAAAAGTCATTGCTCCCAAAACACCTCCTTTAATGCAAGCCCTTTACTATTACCTAATGATGTATTTCATGTGTCTTCATGATTTGGATTCCTCTTTTATTGACGTTTTACATTCTTTGTTCTGATTCGGTATATCTCTAGATTTTCTAGAAATCATTCACAATAGCTCGTTTCCTTTTAAATTGATTCGTGTTTACAATTTGACTTTGTTTCATCCTAATCAGTAGTGTCAGGCACATCATCTCGTTTCTCTCTGTAAACTAAATGCTAGGTTTATCTTAATCGACCATTGAGTTATTCTCAATTTAATGAAATTGTATAATTTTTGGTGCGGATTGGATTTTGAAACCTAAATTTGAACATGAAACGAAAAAGTAATTTTCACCCAAAGTTTATGTGTTTGAGTTGAAATTTGCCAGGTTCATGAGTGAATTTATTTCTAATTAACTTGATTTTTACAAGTTTATATATACCATTTGACTTATTTAAGTTTCTACCTACAAAATATGAAATCGATGACATGGCATAGAGAACATAGAAAAGCTGACATGGCATTAGTGACTAGCATAAAATCATAGTCAAATAGGTAAAATTGATCAACTGAGAACACGAGGGAAGAGCCGAAGAGGGTTAGAGTTCAAAGGGTAAACTTAACTAAATTGTACATCATGATTGTAATGTGAACCCTACAAGAAGTCCGTAGGGTGGGCGGGAGTAAAGGGAAGTAAAAAAACAATTTAACAAAAAAATGGAACATGCAACAATTTATATAATAATAATAATTTTAAGAAATCCATTTTGACAGAAAATGCACATTAAGTAATTGCATAAAACATACCTAATTTCTGTTATATGTGATGTGCTATGCTTTGTTGTTTTTCCTTTAATTTATGGTTTTCCTAGCTTTCATATTCAATATATACAAATACCATTTTTGCTGTATATAATAAGTCTAGGTAGTTTGGATATTCTTATAATAATCTATCTTCTTTTCCTGACTAGATGTTGTGCGATGAAACAATTGACGTGTCATGATGAAAACCACTTTGAGGTCTTCGTTGATTTGTAGGAATTTGAAGTAAATTTCAAAGGATTGAAATTTTGTAAGAAAAAAAGGTTTAAAGCTCTTTGGTTTGTAGCAATGAATTCTTATTTTTTATGTAGGATAGGAATCAATCTTTTACATTTCAGAGAAAAGCAAACATTAAGTTAGACTCAATGAAATTTTTTATATCTTATGAATCAAATGATATTCTTTTTTCTATAGAAAATGGGATGCATGCCATCTTATTTTTTATAATTTTTGTATTCCCATGATATTTATATCCTATGAACAAAACGAGACCTAAATAGAAGAAAAATGTGTACCATAGACAAAATCTCTTAAATTATGAAAGTTAAGAGATTAAATATGTTTGGTAGCAGTGAAAGTCCAGAGACCAAGCTAAGATTCGAGCAAACAGTCCAGGGACAAAATCTGATTTTATTTATCTCACGTACGTTTACTGTTGAACTCAGTTGCAGTAGCAAACATGTGGGTTAAAAGTGGATTTATTTTCTAGGGTTCAGGGCCTGCCAGGAGGTCGGTAAGGGACAATCAGTAGGTGAAAACTAGGTGAAATTTCACTGGAGACGACAAGCCACGATGGGTCAGACTTGGAGCGTGGGCTGCAACGGCAATATGTATGCATGGCTACAGAGTACAGCGTGTCCGACCCCCGTGTCCCTCCACCCAGTCTTTGAGAGGAACGCCGTAACCACCTGTTTCTCCATTGCCCGTATTCTCGGGAGGTGTGGCGTGAGGTGAGATCAAGGGGGATTTCGGCATCCACCTGTGCCGTCATGGGTTCAGGGCATTTCTTTTTCTAAGATATAAGACGTAGAACACCCCCGTAGTCCTTAGATAACGAAATATTACAGACAAATACGTATGAAAATATGGAAATACAAGAAGGTTCCTGGGGACCGCAACTTTTCTTGGAAGCGTCGTCGTCGTGCGCTCCTCCTCCTTACGGCTTTGACTTTCGAAGAAAACCTTAAATTTACTGGACGATGGAGCCATTTTCACGTTTTATCTTGATTGGGGGCGTCGTCTTGGACTCGATTACACCTTTTTTAAAATAAAGGGTCTCCCCCGGTTCCATCTTTATTGATGCAACCAAAGTAGTCACAGGTACAAGTACATGACATAATCCAGGCTATAGGTCGAAGCCCATGCCATTTTATTACAGACTGCGAAAAGCTAGGGGAAGTTCAGAGGAAGGCAGAGCTAAAACAAAACGAGTAGCTATTCTACTAAGAAACAAGCCACTCGCAGGAAGTTGTTTTGGTCTGCCTCTATTGCCCCAGCCGGCAGCATCCTTACCAGGCTATCCATCCTCAGGAGCTCACCACGGTGACGATCGAGCAGCAGCAGATTCTCTTCATCAGCGTTGATTGAGCGTCGTCACACAGGATCTTCCATTGGTGTAGGAGTGAAGACAACATGCCCAGAATACATCGAGCACCTCGCCAGACTCGGCCCTGAAAAGACAACTCATTTCTTAAGGTCCACAGACTCCACAAGGAGGCAGAACATAACATGTTAAATACTTTTTTTTATTTGTCCATCCATGTTTTAAACAGATCCTCAAAGGAGGTAATCACAGTCAAATGAAAAATCTTAGAAATGGACTCCCACACAATTCTAGCCACAATACAGTCAAAGAACAAATGATTGCATGATTCAAACTCAGCACAGAACAGGCAAGACCTATCTTCCACATGCCTCCTCTTCGCCAAGTTGTTTCTAGTTAAAATTTTGTTATTCATAGCAAGCCAAATGAACACATGAATTTTAGGTGGGACAACTAGCTTCCATATCGCATCTTTCAACTGATGCACCACACCACCAAAGTTAATGGTTTCATAGAAGGATTTAACTGAAAACACCCCGGTTGACTCTAAAAGCCAAACAGGGGAATCAGGAGGACTAGAGAACCGACATTTTTTTACCAATTCCACTAATTCAATCCATCTCCCAAAAAGGACATGATCTACACATCTCCTAAAGTTGAGATGAAGGTGAGTACCGTCCCAAGCATTTGCTACAGTTGTAGATTGTTGGCAACAAATATAAAAAAGGTCCCAAAATTGAGTTTTAAGGGAAGAATCCCCCACCCAAACATCATTCCAGAAATCTATGTGTGTGCCATCCCCCACCTTCCAATTGTAAAAACATTTAGCAGAGGATAGTGCCCAAGTGAGGCCTTTCCAAAAAGGGGATCCTACATTATTCCTAGCATGGAAAAGATTGGTCCTGTTGTGAAGATATTTATGATTGATCATGGTTTTCCAGCCTTTGTCAGTGCCATCATAGTAACTCTTGCTCCAGGATGCCAACAGAGAAAGATTGAAATCCCTAAGATTAGGAACACCTAGACCTCCAAAAATCTTTTTTCTGGTCACAAGACCCCAATGAGCAAGATGGTATTTATGCACATCACCCATATTACCCCAAAAAAGTGGGCCATTTGAGAAGTGATGGAATTAATAGCCCATTTGGGAAATTTAATTAAGGACATCAAGTATGTTGGAATACTAGCAACACAGGTGCAAAGCAGAATCAATTTTGCCCTATAAGATAAACACTTACCACCCCACCCATAGATTTCTTTAATGATCCTATCAATGATAGGTTGCAGATCTTCTCTTCTAAGTTTATTATGATGAAGAGGAACCCCAAGGTACTTAAAAGGAAAACTGCCAATCTTATAAGAGAAAATATGAGAAAACTGCTTAAACTCCTCCTTAGGTAAATTAATGGAAACCAGGTAAAATTAATTTTCAGACCTGACAAAGCCTCAAAACAGGCCAACACCCATTTGAGGTTCCTGGCATTGTCAATATTGTTTTCCAGAAAGATAACAGTGTCATCAGCATACTGCAAGCTGATCACACCACCAGGAATAATCCCAGGAAACACACCACTAATCAAACCTTGCCTAGCTGCCTTTTCAAGCATTTTTGTAAACACATCAGCAACCAAATTAAACGAAATTGGGGAGAGGGGGTCTCCTTGTTTAATCCCTTTACCACTAACAAAGTAAGGTCTATTCAGGTAATTAATTCTCACACAGGAAGAACTATTGGTAAGAAAAGATTTAATCCAACAAATCCAGACACCACCAAAACCCCTGGATCTTAACATTTCCTCAAGAAATTCCCAGCTCACTCTATCATAAGTTTTTTCATAGTCAAGCTTAAGAATCAGAGCACAAGATTTGGAAAAATGGATCTCATGAATAACCTCATGAGACATCACCACACTCTCAAGGATAAATCTCCCCCTGATAAAAGTTGTTTGATTAGGGGAGATTAGCCTATCCCCAATGGGGGACACTCTATTAGTCAAAGCCTTAGTAATTTTTTTAATGCTGCAGTTGCTTAGACTAATGGGTCTAAATTTAGCAAGCACTTTAGCATCAGGCTCTTTAGGGATAAGAATAATAGTGAAAAAAATCCAACCTGGCAATATCCAGTTTACCCTGTTCAAAATCACGAACAAGAGCCATGAAATCATTTTTAATTAGCTCCTAGAAATTTTGATAAAAGAGAAAGGAAATGCCATCAGGGCCAGGAGCTCCATGGGCATAGGACCCCATGATTGCATCCTTAATTTCTTTTGCAGAGAAAGGTTTTTGAAAATCCTCATTTTCCTCATTAGTTACCAACTCACCAGGATCCCAAAAACCCTCACCTAGATGCACATTAGGTTTATTCTCATGGCCAAAGAGTTTCTTATAAAAGTCAGTAGCCACCTCCAGAATCTCATTAGATGTGTGAACAGGGCCATTATCACCCTCCAGAACATCTAAGTGGTTTTTCCTATGCCTGTGATTGGCCAGACCATGAAAATATGCATTATTCCTATCACCAATCAGAATTTTCCTCTCTCTGGATCTCTGCCACAAGGCAGTCTCCTCTGTTTTCCATATCTGGTCAATCTCCTCTTTGACCAGTTGTGGATGGCGGGATCGCTGAAGAAGGAAGGCAACACTAGCCCTAACAACCCTTTGAGCTAATGAAATACCTTTCTTAACAACGTTGATGAGCCGCTGCTCACTCCAATGCTTGCAGGTTGCCAACTAGTTGTTGAACCTCAAGTGGAATAATTTACAACAATAGAAAATTTTCTAGAAATTTAAGTATCAATCCATAGAGATATACAATAAATCTTTATTTGTGTCATCAACACTTTTAGTAAGGTTATCAGTCTCATTAGATTTGTTGATTCCAATAAATAACTAGTGGATAATGTGATATAAAATATGTAAGTGCATGTAAGTTTGGGACGTATCAAGGGGGGCCAAATGGATGCCCCACAAAAATAGAGAAATTACTATGGCGGGTTTATAGACCTAATCGAATTTCATCGTCGGCTTGAACAATGGTCGGTCTTCAAAATTCTCGCAATCGGCTTATAATAAAGGGTCATCAGCATTGCATATGATTCACAAGAGCCTCCATTAGGTGACCACCACTCCAAATATTTTGAGAGCCTGTCATCCTCAATAAGCTCTTGTGTTGAGTGCATCCCCTAGCTTAATGTAATTGTGTGTGTAATTCCGATTGTGTTGACCATAACCATATTATAGCGTGAGATAGTTTCATAGTTGATCACCCTGACCTTTGTCTTAACTGCATCATTGACAAGTTTAACTAAACTGTATGTGTGATTCTGAGTGTGTTGACTACATCGATAATGCAGCGTGCGATAGTGTCTTGAAACAGCTGAAATATCAAACCGCTTGCATTATCCCTACTACATTTGATTTTTTATATGATATAGTTATTTTTACAAATCTTGTGATGTAGTATATGACAACCGTAACATCATTGTCGCTCTCAAAACGGAGACATGGAATGCATGTTTTGTTACCAAAATACTCCATCTAAAATAAACAGAGTTGCCAAAATAGGAAGCATAACGTAACTCTGCATGTTAAGTCACTACTACTCACGGGATTTAGCTCTGATCTAAAATCTTCCTACGAGAGGAGAGATCAAAGAAGGATGTTGGGTCAAGATCTAGAACCCAAAATGAATGCCAGTGCAGTACTAAGCGGTCAAATTAACGTGGGTCCACACGGTCATGGAAAACAATAACTCGTCGGAATTAGCTGGGGTGTCAATTCTACTATCATGGATGCGTAGATGTGGGGGCGTTAAACGGATTTGGTCAAGAGTTACATGACTGATCACTGATGCCAACTCTTTAACTCTCTCTAGGAGTGACTCAATTCATAGTTTAATTATGCCTGTCCTTGTCACATGATTATTATATTGTTTGTTAAAAGTGCTTTCTTTCATATCAACATATGTAGCTGGTTGTTAGCCAATCTCATGTGGCTTGAACGACAATTTATTTATATCCTTCTGCGCCATCATGCTCTCTTATTTCCTGGGTTTCTTTTGCAGCGACTGCTTCGAACCGAAAGAAAGATTTGCTTTCTTATTATTTAGAGAAAAATAATTTGTTGGTGAGATTTCGTTGTGAATTGCCTGCTTAAAGTTAGTTATAATCCTGTAACAGTATGGGCTAGATCGATCAACTCCCTGTTTTCTTCACCTTTTCTTTGACGGCCGTCTTTTTCCTTGGTTGCTTGGCTCTTCCTTCGTAAGGAACTCTACTCATAGCACTATTTGGCATGTATGTGGAATTGTGGATGGGGACAGGAGGCTTGGGCATTTCTCATCAAACAGTGCATGCACGGATGCACGTATAGGGAATTTCTAAGATCACGCATAAGGGTTTTTTCTACTTTATAAATACTAGTACTTTTTAGATGTTGGGGTATCTTCAATGCGGACCATTAAATCTTCCGCATCCGATCGGATTGAATTGTCTAAACCAGTTTTGCCATCCAACACCGTTCTGTATCTATTCGCGGGTTCGCACGTCTGTCCATTTTCCCGAAAATTTGATCCAAACAGGGGGACTTTGCAGAAGTCCGGACAGGAGAAACGCCCTCACTCAATAACTTGGCCCCACCCAAAATCCCTCCGCCAGAAATCTTTCCACACGTGAAATCTTCTTATAGTACATGAATAGACAGGTGATCCTAACAAAAGATAAATATGAAAGAAAAAAATGACAATGATGCACAAAAGTGTTTGCTTTTGTGGTAAGTAGGAGTCGATTCAACAGAAGTACCCAAGTAAACCCGAGCTTATATGAGCTCGGTATGAACAGTAAAATTGAAAAATAATTCAAACAAATCTGAAATTTTTTGTGGTGAACATTTGACAAAAATTTTATATGCTTGCGAAATTTCATTACGAAATGACACTCGTGGAATACGCAGCAAAAAAAACAAAATCAAAACTCCAAAATGCTTTAAAAAATAACATTTTGGAGCATCGATTTTGTTTTTTTTGCTGCGTATTCCACGAATGTTATGTTGTGATGAAATTTTGCAAGCATACTAAACATTTGTTAAATGTTCGCATTTTTTTTTCAGATTTTTGTGAATTTGTTTTGATTTTTTTTCAATTTTACTGTTCACCGAGCTCATATGAGCTCGGTTTCATATGCTCTGCGTCCTCGATTCAACATCTATTTCTGGAGTGCCCACTTACCAAGTTAGTATGGTGGTTTATCATATACTTAATTTACCCTTGGAAAGTTGTTAGTATGGATTCACCCAAAGTTGAGTCTTAGATTCGTGTGGGAGTTTGGTCTTTACTTTGAACCATTCAAATTCTCGTAATGATTGTAGTTTTAATAGAATGGAAGTTTCAAATTTCTTTAATGTTATCATCAACTATCACCTGGATCCATACGGCAGTCCTTACTTCACCGAGAGGAGGACCGGGTGTCCATGATCTTTAGATGTATGCAATCAATGAAAGATGGTTGATCGGGATATACTTAACCATTTTGGTTTGCAATTTTCTAGTAGGATTTGCGAAGCATGAGGTAACATTCATCCCTACATTTTCCCCTTTTTCTATATTTATTCTGCACATTGGGACATTTATGTTTGAACCGCATTTGTATTGAATCATGTCAAAGTGGCAATAATTAATTTATGGATGTGTGCATCATTTTGACGCAGAGATCGAGGGTACTTTCATTTTTTTCATGAAAAATCATTATATATACCAGTTCTTATAATTTAATGTATCTGGTTAAAAACGACTATTGCTTGCTTGTACTATCGAGTTATAGGAGTGACTAGGTTGTTGACTATGAAACTAGTATACTAGTCAGATAAGGTATTCTCTTATTATTCCCGCGACAAAAGTATTGTAGTATGTTTATTAGTGCAGTCCCAATGCTACTACGTGTACTATAACTTAGCCATGCCAACTAAATAAATAAAAAGTGTTGCATCACATATCTTAATCTAAATATAGATGTTAACATTAAATCTAAGACAGCTCATAATTTTACTCTCACAAAAGGAATTAAATGAGAACCGTTTTAAATACAACATCGAGATATATCAGTGCACTAGAATTTTTGTATCTAAACATCTATTTGATATCATTAGATATAGCTTAAGATGTGATGCATTGGAAATGCCCTTATACTTATGATTATTAATAGATGATAATCATTGTTACCTGGAACGTTCGTCATATTTGAGGATTGAAAACCATATCAATTTTAACTTGAAAGACACGAACATGTGGCATGAGCTTGTTGGTAAGTCTAGTTTTCAGGTTGTTCATACGTCCAACGATCGAATTAAAAACATAGTACTAGTAGCTAGTGGCGTTAGCGCTTGAACACTAGAGTTTTGTAATAGCGCTCACATATCTTAATCTAGGTCATGGCGGTGCAATCATGCAACCTCTTTTGATTAGGTCATCAGATCAAGACGTACACCCCATGAATTTTTTTTATAGATGTACTCAAGTTCATATCTTTGATATGGCTCATACACGTGCCGGATCTCATAGCAGTAATAAATCAATGTCCGATCACAAGGTTCTGCGCTAGCTCTGCTGCACTCTCGAGGCGCATGCACCGATGCACCTAGCTTTACCTTCATTTCCGTTTCTCCCACAACTTCTATCAATTTGAAGAAAAGTTACCCGACTGGCAACGAGTTTTGGATTTGTATCGCGGAAGTTTTCACTAGTGCAGCACAGGAAACCCATAGGTCTCTCTGAAAAACGAAAGAAGGCCATGCTTTGCAAAGAGAGCAAAATTTTACGTTGAGAGCTTTCAGATTTAAGGAAAGGGCCTTGGAAGAAAAGGAGGAACTTGATCGGTTCCTCTGCGAGCGAATTGACGGCGGCAGAGCTGGGAACGTACGAGGATCTCGCTGTCAAGGGGCGCGTTGATCCTTCCTGGGCGGGCTCATGTCGTCACTCCTGGTCCCAACGTTTTCTAGGCTGGACGGATGGAGGCGCACAGCATGAAGATTCGTGGAAAGGTGGCGTGCATGCATGCATGCATACACGCGGTAGATAGATCATAGATCATAGATCATACTCCTAGCCTAGATAGATAGAAGGGAGAGGGAAATCAAGGAGCGCAAGCAAGCAAGGAATCAATGGGCCGGGCACGTGGAGGGTACGAAGGCAGCGAGTGAAACGCAAGCTAGCAGCCAGTGAGAAGAGTGCAAAGTGGTGGTAGTAGTAGTAGATAGATCATGGATAGTGCGCGACGTAACGTCCCTTTGTTTAAAGGCACAGCCACAGCCAACCAACGCGCACATGACCACTAAATATGCTTCTCTCGCTGCGCACATGCACATGAAGAAGAAGATGCGCTTCCAGGGTAGGGTGGTGGATTGTTCCTTCATTGGTTCCTTCGTGCTCCTCCGGCCCGGTCCCCCGGGGCACACTCGAATGGCTGGCTGGAGGTGACCGGTAACTTCCCGGCGCAAGTCACCTCTCCTCTCCGTCCATCGGATTCGATCGTCCTTCTTCTGCCTTTGCCGGGTCAAGTGTAGCAGTAAAGGCCTTCTTCCATACATCGGGGCCTTCACCTTTTCTCTTTTTCGTGGGCGTTGGATCCGAGGGAAAGATATGAGATCTGTATATGCCCACTGCTACAGTTGTAGCCTGCTCACCAAGGGGCTCTCATTTTCTCTTTTTCGTCACGCTCTTCTCTCCCCTCCATTGCTGCTGCTTCCCAAGCTTCCTCTCCTTTCTCCTTTCTCATGCTTGTTGGGTTTTTCTTTTGCAACGGAGGCAAAAGATTTGCCTCATCTATTAATTAAAAAAAGAATAAAATTTGTTATAATAGCCCTACGAACATCACATAATGATTACTTAAGTATTAAAATTTCTCCAAATTTGCATGCGGCCGCCATCACCTAATGTTTTGCCTCCTCGACTATGATGCCTAAAAAAATCGTAGGTGAAACGGATTTGTGCCGAATGACACGAGCATTGCTTCCATCCCAAATGGTCCATCTTACTAGCAAGGTGAGGGAGGCCATGACCTTCGCGTGCGTGTTGCCCACACCAATTGTTGATGTCCACCAATTTTTAACGGAGCCCCTCGAATGCCAAGTTGAGATGTCTAAATTGTCGATGCTACATTTATGGATAACCAAGCCCCAAAGCCTAAGTGTGAATCGACACTTGTTAAAGAGGCGAGCCCCGCTCTCTTGAACCCGTTTGCAAAGCGGGCAAGGTCCAAATTTGTCCATCCCGTCTTGGCCAATCTATCGGTGCTCCAAATGCGATCTTGAATGGCCAACCAAGCGAAGCATTTGACCTTGGGCGGTTCCAAGCCTTTCAATTCTAGATTTCAAGGTTGATGAAACCAAACCAAGAAATTGAGCCTTGTAAGCGGATGCACCCGAGTATTTTCCACAAGATGATTGTTTCCGAGTAATGTCGTCCTCAGAATGCACACGTCGAGGTGGAAGTCATGTATAAGCCTTCAAAGGGCGACAAGTTGCGATATATGGTCCATGGAGATGACGGTGTTGCGACCGATCTTTAAAAGCCAAGCATTATTGTGAAGGTCCTCCTTGACCGTCCACTTCTTTCTCGACGAAGCCTTATGGATGAGGGGAGCAATTTATTTCGGCTTGGGCCCAAGAAGCCAAGGAGAAGACCAAAAGTGGTTTTTGGTGCCATTCCCACCGTTATGAAAGTAAATGCATAGAAGAAGTCAAGGTCCGCTTCATCACAAGGGTTGCCCATCCCAACCCACAATTTATCTGGATTTTTCCGTTCATGCCAAGGCCACCGCAAACGCAATGCCCTCACGAAATATTTCATGGTAAGAACCCCTAGCCCACCAAACTCATTAGACCGATAAACCATCTCATAGTCCACCTTGCACTTAGTGCTCGTAGTCTTGTTGGAGCCGAACCAAAGAAAGGCCATCTGGAGCTTGTTAATGTTGTTAAGGGAGCTTGCCGAAAGAACAAGCAGTGTGATGAAGTACACCGCTTGGGAGGAAATGACCACTTTTACTAGCGATTTTCGGCCTAAGGTGGAGATGTTTTTCCCCTCGCAAGTGATGAGTTTGTTAGACACCTCGTTTTCCAGGAATTGTTTGTCCACTTTCTTTAGCCGCCAAACGGAGAGGGGGAGGCCTAAGTATCTCATCGGAAAGGATTCCCTTGTAGCCGAAAGGTTTTGGAGGATGGCCCCAGATTGAGATGGTTACTTCAAATTGGCACGCCCGAGCTTTTGAGGAAGTTTGTGCATAGTCCCACGACCTCTCCAAAATTTCGCAAAATGGTGGAGAGGTTGTCAATGTCCCTTTGTATGGGGGACATGAAAACCGTCGCATCGTCCGCGTAGAGGGATGTTCTCACTAAGGCCCTCCTACCATGGATTTTATGAAGAAAGATTTTCCCAGATGCCACATCGATAAGTTGGTGGAATGGATTAATTGCAATTGACGTAGCCCTCTCTCATGCCTGATTGGCTTTCCCGCCACCCCATTCAACAAGATTCTCGGTGATGAGGAGCCAAGAAGTGTTGTGATCCAACCCCAAAATTTATTTGAGAATCCCTTCCGTTGTAGGAGATCAATAATGTATTACCATTCGATCGAGTCATAAGCTTTACAGATGTCAAGCTTGAATATAAGGGAAGGGGTCTTGTTCTTGTGAACCATACACATGTCCGGGCTTCAACTATGGAGGGAGTGTCATGCTACCGCCCATCGGTTTAACTAGATTAAAAAAATAGATGTTGCATGCATTGTAAAATCCATTCAATGCATATGGGTTTGTCTCATTGATACGTCTCAAACATATCTATAATTTCTGCTTGCTCCATGCATGTTTTGTGTGATATTGCTATGTTTTAGATACACTTTCATACACTTTTGATCATATTTGGACTAACCTATTAACTCAGTGCACCCCAGTGTCAGCTTCTGTTTTCTGTTGTTTTTTTATTTCAGGTTTCCCCCGTATTAAAAATGCTCCAAAAATTTCGGGAAAATACAATAAAAATCAGCGCTTCGGAAGCTTCCAGAAGAGCCAAAGTGGGCCCAGGGGCCACCACCAGGGCCCAGGCGCCCTGGTGGCGCGCCCTAGGGGGAGGCCACGCCAGGTGGTCGCCTGGACCCCTGGTGCCCCCCTGGCTGCCCCCTTTCGCGCCTATATTCTCCGTCACGGGAAACTTCCGAGGACATAACCCTTTTTCGCGATCTCGCCTCTGTTCCGCCGCCGCCGCGCTTCCAAGATCGGGAGCGCCATCAGACCTCTTCCCGGCACCCTGCCGGAGGGAGGATCGACCTCCGGGAGCTTCTCCACCACCATGGACGCTTCCCGGATGATCCGTGAGTAGTCCACCTTGGACCATGGGTCCATGATCAGTAGCTATGTGATGTTCTCCTCCCCTCTTTGTTCTTCATGGATTAGACCTTGTGAGCTGCCCTACATGATGAAGGCACATATGTAATTATTTATGTTGTTGCTATGCTGAGTTTGCTGGGATCTGATGGATTATGAGATTATGTTCAGATTGTGATTGAGTAATATATTTGGTTCTTATCTTTTATATTTTTGTTCTTGAGTAATTCGTGCATGTTCTTCGTTGTTGTTTATTGCTTTGGACAAGTAGTAGGTAGTGACTCCAAGAGGGAGCGTTATGCTTGATTGTGGGTTCATGCCCCCTGATGACTAGCTTGAGTGACAGAAACATGAGTCTAGGGGATGTGTTGTTGCCACAAGGGGGAAAACAACGGTGCTTGTAACCGCGGTTGCAAGGATTGTTTACTTTACACAAAGTTCTTTTAATGCAGTTGTCTGTTTCTTTGGGTTTACACTTTGGGTGGGGCTCGCAACTTAATACCAGCGAGATGTTCTGGATAGATATCTCAAGGTGGATGATTAGTAGTAGATGCAGATGTATTTCGGTCTACTTATTTTGGCGTACCGCCCATGCTTTTGAGCCTCTTCCTTTCTTTGTAGCATAGTTGGCATTGGTTTGTGCCCGTAATCCTGTCAATTACCCAGCTGTGATTTGTTTACCTCGCATAACAGTTTTGTCGTCTTTTGGGAGAGATAAATCACTAGTGAACATCATGGGACCCCGGTCCATATTTCCACCACTTTTACACCCACAATTTATTTTATGATTTTACTTCCAGTTCTAGTTATCACCACCTATTATCTGTTGCGTTGATCCTTTGTAAACGGCAAGGCCGGAGAGATTGACAACCTATCTGTACTCGTTGGGAGCAAAGTTATTTGTATTTGTGTGCAGGTCCAGGCAAAGTAAGCAACACGAGGGGCTGAACGACGCCATTGTTCACTTTACCACCTACTTGAAGTTACCGGAGTCCTACTGGTCGACCTCAACCTTGGTATCTTTGCCAAGGGAAATCTTGCTGCTACACTACATCAAACCTTCCACTTGGGGTAACAACGAGGAGTTAGCATCAAGAAATTTCTGGCGCCGTTGCCGGGGACTCCAATCTTCAAGATAGGGGAGTTGCACACTATCTCTTACCTTTTCTTGTTAGTCTTGTTATTTTACCTTTCAATTTTTATCTTCGTGTCCTTTATCAAAAATCACAAAAATGTTTGTCACACTTGCTGCTACAATGGGTTCCACTGAAAACACCAAGTTGTGTGACTTCACTAGTCACAACAACAATGATTTCATCATCACTCCTATTGCTACACCTGCTACTTCAACTACCTCTTATTCAATTAAACCTGCCTTGCTGAACCTTGTTTTGAGAGAACAATTCTTCGGTGTTGGAGATGATGTTGCTTTACATTTAAATAATTTTGTTGAACTCTGTGATATGCAAAAGTATAAAGAAGTAGAAGGTGATATTGTTAAGCTTAAGCTTTTCCCTTTCTCCTTGAGGGAAGGAGCTAAAATTTGGTTTCAATCCTTGCCTAGGAATAACATAGATTCTTGGGATAAGTGCTAGGATGCTTTTATTGGTAAGTACTACCCACCTTCTAAAATTATCCAATTGAGGAGTAACATTATGAATTTTAAGCAATTGGATAATGAACACGTTGCCCAAGCTTGGGAACGAATGAAATCTCTTGTTAAGAAATGCCCTACACATGGTTTGACTACTTGTATGGTTATCCAGAATTTTTATGCAGTCTTGAACTTTACCTCTTTGAACCTGTTAGATTCGGCCGCAAGAGGAACCTTTATGTCAACAACACTTGGTGATGCCAGAAAAATCCTAGATGAGATGATGACCAACTATTCCCGATGGCACACCGAACGAGCTCCAATAGGTAGGAAGGTAAACTCTGTCGAGGAGATTTCCTCCCTAAATGAAAAAATTGACTTGATTATGTCTCTACTTACCAAGAATTCTCCTATTGATCCTCATGATGTCCATTTAAATTCCTTGGTTTCTCAAGAACAAGTAGATGTAACTTTATCTCTAGAAACAAGTTCAACAATAATGCTTATAGGGGTAATTTTGCTAGCAATCCTAGACCATTCCCATCCAACAACTATGGGAACAATAACACTTATCCTAGCAACAAGAACTCCACTTATGAATTAGAAAACATGCTTAAAGAATTTATTACTACCCAAAAATCCTTCAACAAGAGTGTAGAGAAAAAATTAGACAAATTAGATAATATCTCTTTGAAGGTAGACAACTTAGCCCTTGATATTGAGATGCTTAAAATGAGAACTTCTCCCCTTGAGGAGAGGAAGGCCACTCCTATTAATGCTATCCAAATGCAAATTAATGAAAATATAAGGATGATGGCTAAACTTAAATAAAGATGGGCTAGAGAAAAGGAGGAAGAAGATAGAATTAAGAGCCTTCCTACACACCACACCATTTCTACTATCCAAGTTGTTGAGGATACTCAAACTTTTAGCACCCAACACATTCCTAGTCCCATTGGACCTATTAATGGTGATGCTATTACCTCAACCATAGAAGAAGAAACTCCTATGAACATAGAGGCTTTCAAACAAGTGAGCCTAGATGACACCACTACCACCTTTGATATTAGTGAAATTGATTTTGATAGCTGCACCCTCTCAGAAGTTATTAGCTTACTATACAAAATGTCTAGAGACCCCCACACTAGCACACTAAATCTTGCCTTCACGGAGCATATCACTAATACTCTCATTAAAGATAGGGAGTATAAGCTTAGAGTAGAAGCCTCCATACATAGGAAGCTAGAAGATGGTTGGGATCCTATGATCAAAATTAAATTGAATAACTTCTCTTGTTATGCTTTATGTGATGTTGGAGCTAGCACCTCCGTTATGCCAAAAGAATGTATGATATGTTTGAATTCAAACCTTTTGATCCTTGTTCTTTTGGTGTTCGCCTCGTTGATTCTTCCGTAAAGAAACCTTTGGGGAAGATCGGCGATGTTCTTATCATTGTCAATGACAATTATGTTCACTATTATGGACATAGAGTGTGAAACTTTATGTCCAATTATTTTGGGACGTCCTTTTCTTCGCACCGTTGGTGCTGTTATTGAGATGAAAGAGGGGAATATAAAATTTCAATTCCCTCTCAAAAAGGGGATGGAACATTTCCCTAGGAAGAAGATTAAGTTACCTTTTGAGTCCGTTACACGGGCTAGCTATTCTCTTTCACTTGATAAAACTTGATTTTTTTTGCTTCATGCCTAGCTTAAAGGTATAAAATAAAGCGCTTGTTGGGAGGCACCCAAGTTGTTTTTACTTCTGTTTTTAATTGTCTTGATTATTGTTACTACTGTAGCAACATCATTGTATCTTTATTTTCAAGGTTTGTGCCAAGTTTAGCCTCCGATTGCAAGAAAGTTCAAAAGTTGTGACATGCTGTACAGATTCTGTCCTTGGACGGAAAAATTCGCCTAAAATCACCGGATCATCTTTTTTATCTGAATTGTTTTGACAGCGTGCTCCATAAAATTCGCTTTTGAGCGTCTTTTCTGAGTTTTTTTATTTGAGTTGCAGAAGTACCCCGAAACAATTATTTACTATCTTTTGGTCTATTTTTCACAGATTTTGCCACGTTTTACCTTTCCTCATTTTTGCAAGTCTTGCACTAGCTTTTTCTTTGAAAAAACTTTTTGGAAATCTTGAGAAACAGTAGACCTTCAAGAAAATATTTATTTCCATTAGAGGCAAGTAATTTTATTAAGGGTACAAACCTCTCTAATCAGCTTATGATGAGTTATGTATGAAGGGAGTTTTCAAGTGTGCGAGGGAAGATGATGAAACAAGATCCAGACGGGAGTGTCAAACGCTCAAGCTTGGGGATGCCCCCATGCATCCCCAATAAATATTCAAGGATACTCAAGCATCTAAGCTTGGGGATGCCCCCGTGCATCCCCTTCTCCATCAACAATCATCAGTTCGTCCTTCGTTTCACTATATTTTTATCACTTCATGCGTTATGTGCTATGCTTGGAGCGTCTCGCTCTTTAGTTTTATTTTTAGTTTTCTTTAGCTTTGTTTGCTTTCCATAACAAGTTAGAACCCAACTTACTTTGTGTGGGAGAGAAACACACTCCACTTCAAACTAGAACACATCATAGGATTTTCATGCTTATCTTTCTTTTGTTGTGTGTTCTTTATGTTTTCGTACCTGCTGTCATGATTAGCTCTTAGTTTTCATGTTTATCTTTTTCAAGAGCTTTATTTTAGTTTGTTTATGGAACTCTCTTTAGTTTTCATGTTTATCTTGTTAAGAGAGTTGGTTGTTGCACTAAGTTGTGTCTTGACTGTAAGTAGGTAATTAAGGTTGCTATTCAATTGTAGTAGTAACTTGCAATAATTTTGAGGTATTGTTGTGAGTAATGTTTGAACTTTTGGTGTGAAGAGCTCTATCCTATTAGTGACAGGTGTCGTATTTTGGGAAATCCGTGTTTATTTTCAAAAACTACAAAAACTAGTTGAGAACTCTAGCTACTAGATGGATCACTAATCTTTGGAGGTATCGGATATTAGAGTACACTCACGTACCATGAGTCGAGGATACGCAAGGATAACCAAACTCCCATACACTCCTTCTCGGGGTACTTGTCTCTTTGTGAACCTCCTTATTAGATTGAGAGTTACCAATAATAAGTGCATGAGTTCTTCGGACTAATGTAAGTATTGAAAGTTGACACTTCCACCTCCTCATATTTAATAGCCTCTTCAGTACTGCGCATGGCCCTCTTCTCGCCCCGAGAGGGGGCGTCCACCTCTCTGGTGCATCCAAACCCTTGTCATGATACGCTCTGTCATCATAAACCTCCTTATATCTTTCCTCAAAATATCTACCATACCTACCTATCAAGGCATTTCCATAGCCTTTCCGAGATATATTGTCATGTAACATCCACCTTCTCATGACTTGATCTTCATGCCATACATGTTCCTGCTACAATGGCAGAGGCATACATTTGCATACATCATGATAGCTACATCTTCTTTATGTTGAGTACCTTGTAAAGTGTGAAAGATCTTCTATACTTCTTGTAAAATAGAGTGTTGCCCTTAAGTGAGGAAATGATCCCAAAGAGGACAAATTTAAAAGATACCAAAGAGGAAAAATGAGAGTTAAATAGAAAGAGCCATTGAGGCCACCAAAAATGCAAAAAATATAAAAGGAGAAAAAAGAAAATAAAAAGAGAGAAGGGGGCAACACTACTATTCCTTTTGAAAGATCCACACTCGTACTCCCTATATATCTTGTACTCCATAGAGATGATCATGTATGCATATAGCTACGTGGGGACCCTTCACACTATAGAATTTGGCTTGTATATTCCAATGATGAGCCTCCTCAAATGAGCTCTAGGTCTTCTTGAGCGAGCTAGTTGGATGCACCCCCACTAGTTCCATTGGAGAGCTTTTCTAGCTCGTATGTGCATCCGTTGCATGGCAATCCCTACTCCTCACATCATATCTATCATTTGGCCTTCTCGCCTATGATTGTCCTCATTGATGTGAGCCTTTCACACCTTTTTGTCTTCCTCCACCATATCTTTCTCTTTGCCATCCTAAGTGTCAATTTTTGTGCTTACGCTCATCATTTCATGAGTGCTCAAAATATCGAAAGGGAGTGGATCAAATTGACTTGTACCTGGCTAGTGGTCTCGGGACGAGTCAAGATAAGATTCCAAAGAAGACTAAGTGTAAAACTTTAGTAGATTGAGTTCTCAACAAATAAATATTTCTTCTCGTATTCCCATCTCCCACTTCTTGCACGCAAACACCATCCGGAGACATTTGAGTCACGGACAGCGAGAGCTCTTGCACCTTAATTTTCTTATGTTGCTTGTTTCAATGCAATATAGACTCTTGCTTGTTATGACTTGAATTTAATTACATACCTTGATTTATTTACTTACAAAGTTCTTATATGGTTGTTAGAATGTCGCCACAGAAATTATGCTTGTTATCATTTACCTACTCGAGGACGAGCAGGAATTAAGCTTGGGGATGTTGATTAGTCCCAAACGTAGCTATAGTTTCTGCTTGCTCCATGCATGTTTTATGTGATATTGCTATGTTTTAGATACACTTTCATACACTTTTGATCATATTTGGACTAACCTATTAACTCAGTGCACCCCAGTGCCACCTTCTGTTTTCTGCTGTTTTTATATTTCAGGTTTCCCCCGTATTAAAAATGCCCCAAAAATTCTGGGAAAATACAATAAAAAATCAGCACTTCGGAAGCTTCCAGTGTCCCGAAGGGGGGGGGGGCAGAGGGGACCCACCAGGGCCCCAGCCGCCCTCCCGACGCGGCCAGGAGTGGGGCCGCGCTAGGGGCTCGCCTGGACCCCTACTGCCCCCCTGGCTGCCCGCCTTTGCCTATTTACTCTTCGTCCTCCGAAACCCTCGAGGACAGAACCCTTTTTCGTGATCTCGCCTCTGTTCTGCCGCCACCGCGCTTCCAAGATCGGGAGCGCCAGAAGACCTCTTCCCAGCACCCTTCCGGAGGGAGGATTGACCTCCGGGAGCTTCTCCACCACCATGGACGCTTCCCAGATGATCCGCGAGTAGTCCACCTTGGACCATGGGTCCATGATCAGTAGCTATGTGATGTTCTCCTCCCCTATTTGTTCTTCATAGATTAGACCTTGTGAGCTGCCCTACATGATGAAGGCACATATGTAATTATTTATGTTGTTGCTATGCTGAGTTTGCTGGGATCTGATGGATTATGAGACTATGTTCAGATTGTGATTGAGTAATAAATTTGGTTCTTGTCTTTTATAGTTTTGTTCTTGAGTAATTCTTGCATGTTCTCCGTTGCTGTTTATTGCTTTGGCCAAGTAGTAGGTAGTGACTCCAAGAGGGAGTGTTATGCTTGATTGTCGGTTCATGCCCCCTGATGACTAGCTTGAGTGACAGAAACATGAGTCTAGGGGATGTGCTGTTGCCACAAGGGGGAAAACAACGGTGCTTGTAACCGCGGTTGAAAGGATTGTTTACTTTACACAAAGTTCTTTTAATGCAGTTGTTTGTTGCTTTGGGTTTACACTTTGAGTGGGGATCACAACTTAATACCAATGATATATCTCAAGGTGGATGATTAGTAGTAGATAAGATGGATTTCGGTCTACTTATTTCGGCGTACCGCCCATGCTTTTGAGCCTCTTCCTTTCTTTGTAGCATAGTTAGCATTGGTTTGCGCCCGTAATCCTGTCAATTGCCCAGCTGTGATTTGTTTACCTCACATAGAAGTTTTATCGTCTTTTGGGAGAGAGACATCACTAGTGAACATCATGGGACCCCGGTCCATATTTCCACCATTGTTACACCCACAATTTATTTTCTGCTTTTACTTTCTAGTTCTATTTATCACCACCTATTATCTGTTGCGTTGATCCTTTGTAAACAGCAAGGCCGAAGAGATTGACAACCTCTCTGTACTCGTTGGGAGCAAAGTTATTTGTATTTGTGTGCAGATCCAGGTAGAGTAAGCAACCTAAGGTTGTGAACGACGCCATTGTTCACTTTACCACCTACTTGATCATTGTTCACTTTACCACCTACTTGAAGTTATCGGAGTCCTACTGGTTGATCTCAACCTTGGTATCTTTGCCAAGGGAAATCTTGTTGCTACACTTCATCAAACCTTCCACTTGGGGTAACCAACAAAGAGTTAGCATGACTCATACATTTTATTAGGTCCTACGGTGACTTCATGTTCATCAATTCTACTTGCATGTGGTTTGGTTTTTCCTCACAACACACTCTCTCGTTAGCCATTTTGTCTTGAAGGATCATACCATTAAGATGAAAAGGCTAGCTAGCTCCCCTGCGAGAGCATCGATTCAATGTTCATGTGCATCGGCATCTGTGCAAGGTGGACCATTGGTCATGTCCTTATGATTTGTGTTTAGAGATACGAAAAATAGAAGAGAATATCAAATCAACACAAAAGACACGAGATTTTAATGTGGAAAACCCTTTCAACGAGGAAGAGAAAAAATCAGGAGCGTGAGGCAATCAAACTTCACTACATCCGGAGAGGTTACAAACACCTGGAACTTACAATGATGATCATATCCCGTGCGACGGGTTACAGAAGGTTTATATAAAAGTGGTGACCTAGGTCGATACTGATCCATCAACACAAATCTTTCTACAATGGGCCTCTGCTCTGCTCCGTCAAAATTTAACCTTTATGAAAATTTGGATCACAACTTAACTAAGGCAAAGAGCTCATGAAGCAAGAAAATGAAAAACTAGCAAAAGTTGATAAACTATATTACTCTTGATAGAAACAATCCTCAAGCATTGAGCATCAATACGTTAAAAAAAGCATTGAGCATACCGATGCCCCATGTTCGAAGGTAAGCTCACTCGCACCAAACGTCCCAGGATATAAGTATGATGTAGGTTCTTTATATGTTAATTTGTCTTGTTTTCCTTTTCAATTGCATAGTTTTGATGTAACCACATTAAAGTTATATTTTTGTTGCTTATGTTTGATGTGGATAACAAAGACGTATGGGTCATTCGGCGTGTTGGGTGTGCAATGTGTATGTGTGGTCCTTAGAGCATTTACAATCATAATGTTCTAATTTGATTGCCTATATATTCATGTAGGCGTCCGAGAGCGTCCGCAGACAACTTCCATTCATCCTTAATTTGTTCGCATCCATACTCATTCCCTTCATATGAAAACCCTTAAATTCATACATGTATCATGCTACATAGATCAAATGATGTATTTCATAGTTTAGGACATAACACATACTGCATCCATGCCATAACAAGATAGGGAACAACATATGATAGCTCATCGTACATGGAATTGGACTATTAAACTTATGCAAGTTCTAGTAGTTAAAATCAAGCCATAGATGAAGTTCATCCTTCGCCACCCTTGCCTTTGCGCTTGTCCGATTGTAGTGGCCAAAGATGACATAGGAGTCGAGGCGGATCTGCTCGGTGCTAGAGATCAAGGCATCAGATGCAGCACCGATCTTATCCTCGTTCACTTGGCGGCGAGGGGGGGGGATAGATGGGGGAACATACCATTTGTTTTGCTCCATCGTGCGCGCGCACCTGATCTTGCCGCTTCACTAGGATCCAGATACGTGCGTAATTTGCATCCTCTTGTGCTCTACGATGTTGTCCGATGTGGCGTGGTGTGACTACTCAACCTCATTAGCGCAAGGCAACTTGGATCTCTCACAGTGGGCACGCCAGACGTTGTACTCGAAGTCAAACACCATGAGGACAAGGATCAATCACAAGGGTTGGTCGAAAGTTGCCTCCATTGACTCCGGTTCTGGAGTGGACACATGCCTCGAGCCACCGACAGACACATTGTCGCCCCTAGATACAAGCCTCGAGCTGTCAGTGAAAGGTGTACGCTTGGGCTTCCTCCAGAAATCATCAAAGAGCCAGCCAGATGTTGACACACGAACACGTCACGTGTACCCTCGACGCTGGGGGTGATGCACCGCAGCTCACGTTGAAGGAGATCCGAGCAGCAGAGCGATACGCAAGACAACTGCCGGATGCTTTTGAGACATCCGATACCCCAAACTCCCGGGAGGGACCCCGTCGGGGAACTCGGCGGCTATGGGCTTCTCTGAGTCGTCCTAAACGCCCAAGGAGCTCTGTAGATCGATGTCTCAAAACCTGAAGAACAACGAAGAACGAGAGAAAGAACACGTAGATGAGATATGCAAAAGTAGACGAAAGTAGGGTTTGCGTTTAGGTTGCGATTGATTGTGTTTTTTCAATCGGCTGTCATCTCATATATATATGAGGAGGCTGGACTTTCCGTGCAAGAAGAGGACTCCAAATCCCGTCCAAATCTTCCATACATAACCGAACTCGGATTACAGGTGGGCCTAGGATAGCAGTTTGGTTTTTGGGCGTTTCGGGGCTGAAAACGACCTCGGATGAAAAAAATCAAAACATCAAAATTGTATCCCTTGAAATTTCAAAGGATTTTCATGTTGAACGTTTTTTGATTCAAGTCCATCTTCGGGGACGAAATCCTCACGCAAAAACGGCCAGAACTGGCGCTACCCACCAGACATCAGTTATATAAGTGTCTGGTGGGTCGCGCCACTTTAGGGCTCATAACAGGGCTGTACTCCGAGGGATGTAACTTTTGAATATGTACTCGGATTGAGATGATTCAAAAACCAAAATCTACCGGTTCGACGAGACCAAGCCGCATCATGTAGAACATTTTTCCATTTGATGATGTTTTGAAAGCCTAATTGGCAGAATAGTACTTTGTATGCTAGGATCCTATCGCTTCCAACATAGTTTCAGCCTCCAAGATCAAATCGGATGATGATGGCTCGAACTACAAAGATGTTCATATCGACGATACCAAACTTTTTCATGTAGAACAATTTTTCATTTGAGGCCATCTTGTATATGAATATTGTCGTGCCAAAAACTGGTGTCAACACATGCCCCCCTATTTTTCGGCAAAACTTGCGTGCCGAAAAATAATTTGTACCACATAGGGTCTACGGACGATGTCAACACTCCATCGGCCATGCATACTTCTTAGGGCGATAAACACATATCGGCCATGTTTTGTTTAAGCATGCTGCCACACACTTGGGTGGAATTTCTTCAAATATTTGCTATTAAGAGCTCGAGGCAGTAGTGTCCCTTGTACAGATTCCACCAAATATGAATTCCCAGGAACTATTCTCACAATCTTGAAAGGTCCTTCCCAACTCGGTGACCACTTTCCAAACTTTCTATCCTTTGAACCGATTGGCAAAATTACCTTCCACACAAGATCTCCGACTTGGAAATATTTTGGTTTCACCTTTTTATTGTATGCTCTAGTGTAACAGCCCATATGCAATAATAAGAAATCAACATGATATTGTACTTTGCCTGATGACTTTGTAACTTGGCATGATGCTAGAGTTTGACATTTCATGTGCTGATTTAAATTTGCATTGGGATTGGAGCCCATTTGGTTTGTTTGAGTTTGCATCCAAATGGTTCAAGAAGGGTGTTTGAAGATTTTTCAATGTTTCATGCATGCTCTCCTTGATCCCAAGCTTGGCATAGCCAACTCCTTGCCTTTCCCAAGCATTTTAAAAACCTTGCAACATTTTTTCCAACTTCAAAAATGTGGGCCACAGTTCAATGTGATTTGAATTTCCAAAATGGACCCACATTTCAGTTGCTCCAAAATTGGTCAAACCAATTTTAGAAAATGGAGAATATTCCAAGGTTTTCAAAACATATTTTTATATGTTTTTCCCTTTTGTGGATTGGCCACAAAAACTCTTGGTAATTTTTGTTAAATTTTAATGGAAAACCCCTTCTTTTCTTTTTTTCTTTTCTCCCTGGTGGCAGTCCAGCAGATCCGGCCCATCTAGGCCTCCCCTTGTCCGCAGCCCACCTGGGCCTGTCCAGCGAAGGGGTACGCGGGCGCTCGCTCGATACTTGGATCAAAATCGGAGGGCGCACGGCCGTCGCCTTTCCATGCTGTCGCCGGTCCCCCCCTCCTTTATCTCACACCGGCGGGAGACATCGACGTCGACGCCGGCCGACGTGGCTCCAGCTCCCCCTTGATAAGCTAGAGCCGTCTCTCGCCCCGTGAACCCTAGGCCGTCCCGTTCCCCCTCTCAATTTGCCCTGCCGCCGCGCCCATGGACGTCGGGCTTCTCCCCTATTCCCGCTGACGCCGGTGAGTCCGACGAGAAATTCGCCATCTCCTCGCCTCATCGTTGGCCGCGCGCTTGAAGTCGTGCTTCTGTGACCCGTCTGCTCTGTTTCCTTCTCGCAGATCGGAACCAGGGCCACCTTTTCTTCCCCGAGCCGACGACCCCCACCGTGGACGTGTTCTTCCTCGTCGCAGTTGGCTTCTTCCCCGTCGTCCCGCGCTTCGGGCTCAACCACGGAAACCCAAAGGTGAGCCCCGTGGTGCCCTTCATCCTCCCGTAGCGAGTAGGAGCCCGCTTAGCTTGGCGCGTGGGGTTCTTCTACCACGTACCGACGAGCCACCGTGGCCGCCTTGTCCATGGCGTGTCCGGGGTGCGCTCGTGCATGCTGGGGTGTGCTCTGGTCGCGCATATGGCCTCAAAGGGGGTTGCTTGCGCGGGTTCTTGGTCGTAGCAGCGCCGAAGTCTGAAGATCGAGTGTTAGACAGTGGCGCTGCCGTGTTCAGTCGAACGTCGTGTTGCCGTCGTGGAGCTAGGGGTCGGATCCGAGGTGCAGGCGTGTAGAGGGAGGTCCCAGCTACGTGTAGGACGCCGTGGCTTAGTCGCCGTTGAGCCGTGCACCACGCTAGCAACGCCGGGATATCGCCGGAACGCGCGGGTTCTGAATGTTCAGAGAGGTGTGCGTCGCCGCGGCTCTGTTCCCGTCGGCGCCGCGCTCTCCCCGTGGCACCTCCGTGGCCATGCGATGCACCTCCGTGGAGCTGGATGCACCAGCTCGCGATTCCTCGCCGGAGTAGGGCAGCAGGAACCGTGTCGGCGAGGCAGTGGTCGCCGGGAAGTCGCCGCCCTGTCGGGTGCGGGCAGGTCGCCGTTTTTCTTCAGACGCGAGCGAGTTGAGAGAGGGCACATGTCGCCCTGGGCCTGGGAGAGGAGAAGAGGCCGTGGGCCTGGCGTGTGCGCTGGGCCGAGGAGAGGAGAGTTGGGCCTTTTGGCCGAGGCCAGCCCAGTTTGGGTCTGAGCCCTTTTTCTTTTTTCTTTTCCTTTTCCTTTTCTTTTTATTTCTTTTTCTCAGTTTAAATTCAAATTTGAATTTGTTTTCAAATTCAAATCTGTTTTTGAACTTCAACTCAAGTTTGGGCACACCATATATGTTTTTGGGGTAGTTTGACCCACTGAACATAGTGGTGATGACCATTTTTCAATTTGCCCCCTCAAATTTTAAGATGGTGGCAATTATGCAAATAGGCCCCTCTTTTCTTTTGTTTTTGCAACCACTTCCCAAAACTCAAATGTGGCAACCCATATATGACTTTTGGGTAGTTTTTCCCAAGGATCAACATGGTGATAGTGGTTTTTCCATTTGAATTTTTTTCCTGAAATGCAAGTAGTGCAACTTTGCACTCAGGCCCCTGAATTCATTTGAATTTGCAACTGTGCTTTGCAAATTCAAATGGAGCCATACCTTATATGGTTTTGGGGTAGAAAAATGCAGGGATTCCAATGGTGATGTCCATGTGATGTTTTGTGCAACTCATGTGGACATGGTGTGAAACACCTAGCCATATCAACCTGTTTCCTTGCCTTCTATTCTTTCAACTTCAGTGCATGTTGAATCTTGATCATCTTTTCATTCCAAGTCCCTTTTCATGTCATCTTCAAGTCTTTGCATCATCAACCCAGCCCCTATCATATTGTCATATGCCTTATGGCTGGGTTCCTTTTCTTTTGTTGCACCTTTCCGATGTCAAGTTCATCGACATCTCTCCGTCTCCGGAATCGATGTTTTACTTTTCACGTTGTAATTATTTTTCTGTTAATTGAAATGTTGATCATGTCATGTTGACATGTTATTTACACCAAAATTAGGTCTAACACCAAAGCCATTCAATGTAAATAGATGCATATGAAGTTGTTGACGTGTCGTCACCACCTTCATTTAAAACTGACTAGATAGGGTCACATCATTTATATTAAACTTGATCATGCCATCTTTGCCTGTGCATTGCAACCCATTACTTACTTGTGTGCCTTTTCCTTGCCGGTACTTTACGTTAGCACCTGAGACCGCCGAGGAGACTTACGTGGAGATTTTCGACACCGAGCCCGAGGAGCGTGCTACGTCTGCTTCGACGACCGATTACCCAGGAAAGGGGAAGATTTATACCATTACTTGATACCTTTCTGCCTACCTGCCTAGATGTAGTCTAGAACATTTGTTTGATCCTATCCACTCTCTCATGCCACATTCAAAAACCAAACAGCCATGATCCCCACATCCCAGCAAATCATTGTATTGCTAAGTTACCGCTGCTCAGCCATTGCTTAGTATGAGTAGGAAAACTTGCTTCTTACCCTATGCTATGGTTTGGGATATCATGTTATTTAAAGAAGTTGGTTGATATTTATTAGTAATATGATGTTAATTTGTACTTGACGAAAGATGGGAGACCATGCTGTTCCCGCCAGGTGTTTTGTTCCATTTGAGTCACCTAGGTCCCGAGTTCCGGGTATTGTGTTTCTTGATGAGCGTGCCTAATCGTGTGTGGGATTCTATGGGGTCCCCTTGTCTTACCTACCTAGCTTCATACAGTTCTAGTGGTGGCCCGAGATGATTTACTATTTGCAAACGTGTGTGTGCTTGGTTGGTACCCCAGCAGCTTTCGAAACAACCCGGACCAACGGAGACATAGTTCCTCTGGTTGGTCCACACTGGTGTGCTAGGGAAGTCCCCTGATTTATAGGTGAGACTAAACCCGACCTTAGCCATACGGTAGAGGCCGATTCGAGAGCGCGACCGGCTTTTGAGTTGGATGTCGACTCATCGGGGGCCACCCGGAATTGTGCGTTGTTAGTTAGAGGGACTCTGACGTTCCGGAGTTTCAGGCACTTACCTAGCCAAGTGGAAACCGGGCGTACATGCGAAGCCTATGATGGGCAGTTGGTACACCCCTGCAGGGTTAAATCTTTTCGAAAAGCCGTGTCCGCGGTTATGGACGACTTGAGACCTACTCCTTGTTCATAGAATAACATCAATTTGAATCATAATTAAAACTTGCCTACCGTGTGAGTGCCTTGGTTGCTTTTCTTCGTCCAGGGGGACCGAGAGAAGATCCAGGTTGTGTTATGTTTGACGTAAGTAGGTGAATAGTGGACTTATGACACAATGTGACGTGTATTCTTGGATCTTACCTTTATTCTAGAAGAACAATAGCCACCATATATGCTAGTGCGGCCGCAACCTTTACCTTTATCTTGTCTTACCGTAGGGAGTTAGTTATCCTGTAATGATATAATATCACCCCTGTTTTCCTTTTGTGTTTCACTGTTTTGCCTGATCGGCCGCTGCAGTTGACTACTACCTCGACCCGAGCACTGGACGATACTTCGTGGAGGTGCCCCTGGAGGACGACGATGAGGATGACCTCGTTCAGTAGATCCTATAGTTGGGCTTCGACGATCCGTGGGTGGACTATTTATGTGCAGCCTTCTCTAGGGCAATTTTGATTTTGACCGTACTCCGTCGTGATTCTCTTCCGCTCGTTGCATGATATACTGTTGGGTCCACGGACCTCTGAGATGTTGTAATAAATTTCAGTGGCGATGTATGCCCTGGACTCTATATTTATGTCTTAGTATAAAGTTCATTGTTCTTATATCTGTTGTCGAGAATCCGGCAGCGACACGAGTGCGAGTGTCGTGAGTCGGTGGCCTTTTATGTGCTACTAACTTGAGAGGGACGCGAAAGCGACTAACTCGAGTTAGCACCGCATCGGGGGCCTTACAACTTGGTATCAGAGCAGGACTGACTGTAGGACCCCTTACTGGCCGAAGTTGAGTCTAGAAACTATTTTGTAGTTATTAAGGAAAAATCGGAGAGTAGGAACTCTTTCTTTTTATTCTTACCCCACCCTCCCACCCCTTTTTCCGCGAGGAAGTTAAACGTTGTTTTCTCTCTGCAACTTATCCCCTTTCAAAACAAATCTAGGTTCTCGTTTACATGAGGATCCGATTCCTCTATAATTTTTGCTAGCGACGAGAAGGGTTGGCGTACGTTGAGAACACTGAGCCGCACTTGCGGTTGACAGCTCCACCTCGCTTACAGCGTACCTCAGGTGAAACTCCTATATAGGGATGGTTGGCATCCTCCGGATGTGGTTCCTCCCCCTATAGGAGACCGCTTCGGCGGGCCGCTCAGGGCAGATGTCTCAACGTTCAGGTCTTCAACCACTCATATATATTGTTGTGTGCTCTCTAGCAGATTATTATCTTGGCTTCGGATGATCTCGGTTTGGGGATTCCAGTAGCACCTAGCTTTCGACTTTCTGGATTAACCTTGGTGGAATTTCAGCCTTCGGCTTTCTCATACCTCGTGAGGAAGTTTTGTTGTCAATATTGCTTTATCTTCTGGTTTCGTCAATGTTTCAACCATGTTCTCATAAGTGTTCCTGTATACAGGATGCCAAGAGCGAACATGCCGCCGCCAGAGAACCCTCTCCTTGGGGAGGCTGTGACCGCAGTGGATCAAGGCACAACTGCGATCTTACAGATGCTGCAGAACCAGACTGCCCAGAGGAATGATCGACCACAGTACACCACTCTGCAGCAGTTCCTTGCTATCAACCCCCCCAGGTTCTCCGAGGCTCGAGACCCGCTGGAAGCGGATGATTGGATCGCAGAGATCAAGAAGCACTTCAATGCAAACACCGTCAGACCAGTCGACTACGTCACCTTCGCCACCTTCCATCTTCAGGGTGCAGCAGCAAGCTGGTACGATACCTACAAGGCCAACAAGGGCGATGCTATCATCACGTGGGCAGATTTCGTCGCAGACTTCAGAGCAGCACATATTCCGAGTGGCTTGATGGACAGGAAGCGAGAGGAGTTCTTGGCTCTGAGACAGGGTGACAGGTCAGTTCAGGAGTACAACCTGGCCTTCGTCAGGCTCGCCAGGTACGCTCCAGAG
This sequence comes from Bromus sterilis, assembly GCA_950022295.1. NCBI lineage: Eukaryota > Viridiplantae > Streptophyta > Magnoliopsida > Poales > Poaceae > Bromus > Bromus sterilis. Next base: position 321,107,725 of record OX465596.1, on the reverse strand, counting down.
GAGGTCAGCACAGAGGCAAAGAGGATTGCCAGGTTCCGTGGGGGTCTCAGCACAGAGATCAAGTACGCGCTCACCCAGTGCAGCCCCACGCTGTTCTCACAATTCGTGGATCAGGCTATCCGCCAGGAGTCAGCCAGAGCAGAGTGGGATGCAGACAGGAAGCGCCAGAGAGAGCATAGTTCCGCAGTGATGGTCCACAAGAAGGCAAAGACTTGGGTTGCAGAGGCACCACCGCAGAGGCAGCAGTTTCAGCAGAGGGGGGCAGTTGTCCGCACTTTTTCCCGCCCTCCCATCCCAGTTCAGCAGGGGCCTCGCTCTACACCACCACACGCGAGGCCACCCAGGCCGCAGTCCCAGCCCAGGCCAGGCGTGATCTTCTACAAGTGCAGAGAGCTGGGGCACACGTCTCCCAACTGCACCGATCCGCGCTTTGCTCGGCTCCCACCGCCTCCACCTCGCTCTACTTCGAGCACCGCGATGGTGAAGGCACAGCCACGTGCAGTTCGAGTGAACAACGTGATTCTCACAGATGCTCAGCAGTCTTCAGAGATCGTTCTTGGTAGGTTGCTTGTGTGTTCAGTTCCCGCGACAGTTCTGTTCGATTCCGGAGCGTCTCATTCCTTCATTTCCAAGTCTTTCGCTCAACAGTTTGATTTACAAGCAGAGGTGATTCCTTCTCCTTTGGCCATCTCTACCCCGGGCTCTAAGTTCAGTTCAGCTGTCAGAGTTCCTGATGTGCAGATCCAGATTCGGGGTCTTCTTTTCTCCGCTTCCTTGATTTTGCTTCCACGTTCCGACATTGATGTCATTTTGGGCATGGATTGGCTTGTGCAACACAAGGCCAATATTGATTGTCCAACCAGATCAGTGAAGTTGACACATGATTCAGGTGCAGAAGTCTGGTACACTTGTGGCTCTATGACAGGACCAGCACAGTTGTACGCCTTGAACGTGGGAGTTGCACCTTTGCTCGAAGAAGTCAAAGTTGTTTGTGAGTTCCGCAATTCCCTCAGTTCGAGCTATTGAGTTCGTTATTGAACTAGAGCCTGGTACTCAGCCGATTTCTCGGCATCCGTACAAGATGTGTTCGAAGGAGTTGATTGAACTCAAGAAGCAGTTGACAGAGTTGGAGGCAGGCGGTTTTATCCGCACGAGCACTTCCCCTTGGGGTGCACCAGCTTTGTTTGTCCAGAATAATGATGGGACTAGCCACTTGGTCCAGGACTATTGCGGTATCAACAAGAAGACCATCAAGAACAAGTACCCTTTACCCCGCATCAATGATCTGTCCGAACAGTTGAATGGGGCTAAGGTATTTTCCAAGCTTGACTTGAGGATGGGATATCATCAAATCCGTGTTCGTGAAGAGGATATTCCCAAGACCGCGTTCAACACACGTTATGGGCTGTATGAGTTCACAGTCATGACTTTTGGGTTCTCAAATGCCCCTCCGACATTCATGAGAGCTATGAACTATTTGTTCCAAGAATGGCTTGATGTGTTTGTGATCCTCTACCTCGACGACATTCTTGTCTATTCCAAGTCAGAGGCTGAACATGAGGAACATCTACGCTTGGTGCTGCAGAAGTTGAGAGAGCACCGGTACTACGCCAAGTTCTCCAAGTGTGAGTTTTGGCTGGACAAGGTCAATTTTCTGGGCCATGTCATCTCCGCTGAGGGAATTGCGGTTGATCTAGAGCGAGTCCGCACTATTCAAGAGTGGGCTCCGCCGAATAATGTGAAGCAGCTAAGGAGTTTTCTCGGCCTCGCCAGTTATTTCTGGAGGTTTGTGCAGAATTTCTCCAAAATAGCCAAGCCAATGACTGAATTGTTGCGCAAAGGCAAACAGTACACTTGGTCACCAGCTTGCCAGTCAACCTTCGAGGAGTTGAAAGAGAAGTTGACCACAGCTCCAATTCTCACGCCGCCAGATGAGTCACAGCCTTTTCAGGTGTTTTGTGATGCTTCCTTGCAAGGTCTGGGCGGAGTTTTGATGCAAGGCAGGAATATTGTGGCGTATACCTCACGGCAGTTGAAGACGAGTGAGAGGAATTACCCCACGCACGACTTGGAGCTTGCAGCAGTTGTGTGATATGTCCAAAACGTATCGATAATTTCTGCTTGCTCCATGCATGTTTTGTGTGATATTGCTATGATCTAGATACACTTTCATACATTTTTGATCATATTTGGACTAACCTATTAACTCAGTGCACCCCAGTGCCAGTTCCTGTTTTCTGCTGTTTTTCTGTTTCAGTTTTCCCCCATATAAAAAGTGCCAGAAAAATTCGGGGAAATTCAGATAAAAAATCAGCGTGACGGAAGCTTCGAGAAGAGCCCGGGAGGGGCCAGAGGAGAGCCAGGGGGGCCCAGGCGGCCACCTGGCGCGGCCCCACCCCTGGCCGCACCAGGGGGGGCGCCTGAGGCCCCTGGTCCACCTCTGGCTGCCCCCCTTCGCCTATTTATCCCCCGTCACGGGAAAACTCCAGAACGAGAACCCTATTCCGCGAACTCGCCTCTGTTCCGCCGCCGCCGCGCTTCCAAGATCGGGAGCACTAGAAGACCTCTTCCCAGCACCCTGCCGGAGGGAGGATTGACCTCCGGGAGTCTCCTCTCCACCATGGATGCTCCCCGGATGTCTCGTGAGTAGTTTTTCTTGGACCATGGGTCCGTGATCAGTAGCTATGTGATGTTCTCCTCCCCTCTTTGATCTTCATTGTTTAGACCTTGTGAGGTGCCCTACATGATCGAGGCACCTTTGTAATATTTCTGTTGTTGCTATGTTGAGTTTGATCGGATCTGATGGATTATGAGATTATGTTCAGATTGTGATAGAGTAATATATTTGGTTCTTATCTCTTGTATTTTTGTTCCTAAGTAATTCTTGCATGCTCTCCGTTGCTGTTTATTGCTTTGGCCAAGTAGTAGGTAGTGACTCCAAGAGGGAGCGTTGTGCTAGATTGTGGGTTCATGCCTCCCCGATGACATGCTTGAGTGAAAGAAACATGAGTCTAGGGGATGTGTTGTTGCCACAAGGGGGAAAACAACGGTGCTTGTAACCGCGGTTACAAGGATTGTTTACTTTACGCAAAGTTCTTTTTAATGCAGTTGTCTGTTGCTTTGGGTTTACACTTGTGGGGCTCGCAACTTAATACCAGCGAGATGTTCTGGATAGATATCTCAAGGTGGATGATTAGTAGTAGATGCAGATGGATTTCGGTCTACTTATTTTGGCGTACTGCCCGTGCTTTTGAACCTCTTCCTTTCTTTTGTAGCATAGTTAGCATTGCGGTGCGTTCATAATCCTGTCAATTGCCTTTCTGTAAAAATTTTACCTCGCATAGCAATTTTTATCGTCTTTTGGGAGAGAGACATCACTAGCGAACATCACGTATCCTGGTCCATATCCTCATTATTATTTCCAGGCTTTATTTACTTTTCTGCATTTACTTTCAAGTTGCTATCATTATCCCTTGCGTTTTATCATTTGTGATCAACAAGACTGGAGAGATTGACAACCTCTCTGAACTTCGTTGGGAACAAAGTTATCTATGTCTGTGTGCAGGTCCGCGTCAGTTGCGCCGCTGACACCTACTTATCATCTCTGGAGTCCTACTGGAGACAAACCTTGGTATCTTCACCGAGGGAAAACTGCTGCTGTACCGCATCACGCCTTCCACTTGGGGCTCACCAACGAAGGGCGAGCAACCAATAAGCAAGAGTATTTCTGGCGCCGTTGTCGGGGACTCCAAGTGCTAAGATAGGGGAGTTGCACACTACCCTTTACCTTTGTTTTTTTAGTCTTGTTAGTTTACCTTTCATTTTTTTATCTTTGTGTCTTTTATCAAAATTTACAAAAAATTTATTTATCTTGCTGGTTGTTATTATGTCTGGCCCTTCTGCCTTTGTTGAGACAGAGGTTCTCACCTTTAAACAAAAAGGTGGAGAAAGTTTAAAAGATGCATGGTATAGAATTAATGATTCTCAAAGAAGAGCCACCAAGAAGCAATCCACTACTATCCTGCTTAGAAATTTTTATGTTGGGATTACTCCTTGGAATTGGTCTATATTAGATGCTGCTATCAATGGGAATTTTCTAGAAGCTCCGACTTGGGAGTCTCTTAATGTTATTGAAAATCTTGTTGGAAATCTCCCTATTGCTAGCATACAAGAAGATATAACTTTATCTCACATCATGAAGAAAGTTGAAAAGATAGAGTTAGAAATACCAAGTATAACTAGGATAAATGAGTTGGATCGCAAGATTCAAGGGAATTTGAATAGGCTTGATAGCTCCATGCTTAAAATTATCAAAACTTTGGAGGTCATCAAATCCCGTGACGGATCTTTCTAGGATAGATAAGATTGAGGAAATCATTAATACTCCTGGAACTACTTTCTCCTCAATCAAACCAAAAAATGTAGAGACTTCGGCAAGAAGGGAACCTAAGTTCCATTATGTCCCTAAGGTTCCCCGACCTAAAAATAAACCACCTGTTGCCAAAGAAGTCGAAACCGTGAAAACTTTGGAAGAAATACCTCTCTTTGATAATTTTATAAATGAATCTTCCATTGATTTTTCCGCCTTTTGGTTTTCTCCCTAGAAGTATCTTCATTAGGCCTTTATTTGAAAGACCTCTTGATACTAGTTGTACAATTGAAGAGCTTTTTGATGATCTTGATAATGATTCGATTGCTACAACTTGATCTTTTTGCATCATGCCTAGCTAATGGCTTTAAAGAAGCGCTTTCGGGAGGCAGCCCGCAAAGAATTTAGGTTTTTATTTTTTCTTTTGTTGTGTCTTGATGTTTGTTACTTCAGTAGAAACATCATTGTATCTTTATTTTTCAGATTTGTGCCAAGTTATAGCCTCTTACGGCAAAGGAAGTAAAAGTTGTGACATGCTGTCCAGAAAACAGATTCTGTCCTCGTGACCATAAAAATTCCAGAAAAATCCTAGTTCATCTTTTTGATCTGAAATTTTTACACAGTATGCTCTATATAATTACGAAACTTCCATATGTTCTGAGTTTTTTGATTTGAGTTGCAGAAGTGCCCCTAAAAAATTCTTTACTACCTGCTGTTCTGTTTTTCACAGATTCTGCCACGTTTTGTCTCTCCTTACTTTTGCAAACCTTAAGCTTGCTTTTTCTTTGCAAAAACTTTTTGGCACTCTTGAGAAACAGTAACTCTTCAAGAATATCTTTATATCCAGTGGGGAAAATTATTTATTAAGGGTACTAACCTATCTAATCAGCTTATGATGAGTTATGTATGAAGGGAGTTTTCAAGTGTGCGATGGAAGATGATGAAAGAAGATCCAGGAGTGTCAAGTGCTCAAGCTTGGGGATGCCCCCATGCATCCCCAATAAATATTTAAGGAAACTCAAGCGTCTAAGCTTGGGGATGCCCCCATGCATCCCCTTCTCCATCCACAATCATCGGTTCGTCCTTCGTCTCACTATATTTTTATCACTTCATGCGTTATGTGCTATGCTTGGAGCGTCTCGCTCTTAGGTTTTGTTTTTAGTTTTCTTTAGCTTTGCTTTCTGTTCATAAAAAGTTAGATCGTTTCTTACTTTGTGTGGGAGAGAAACACGCTCCACTTTCAAAATCTAGAACACATCATAGGATTTTTCCTGCCTATCTTTTTGTTGTTGTGTGTTCTTTATCTTTCCATAGCTACTGCCTTGTTTAGTTTTAGTCTTAGTTTGTCTTTAGCAAGAGCCTTGGATTTTGTTTAGTTTGTTGCTGCAACTCTTTTTAGTTTTCATGTTTATCTTGTTAAGAGAGTTGGTTGGTGCACTGAGTTGTGTCTTGTCTTGAAAGTAGGTAATTGAGGTTGCTATTTAATTTTAGTAGTAGCTTGCAATAGTTTTGAGGTATTATTGGGAGTAATGTTTGAACTTTTGGTGTCAAGAGCTCTTGCCTATTAGTGATAGGTGTCATATTTTGGGCAATCCGTGTTTATTTTCAAAACCTACAAAACTAGTTGAGAACTCTAGCTACTAGATGGATCACTACTCTTCTGAGGGGTCGAATATTAGAGTACACTCACGTACCATGAGTCGAGGATGCGCAAGGATAACCAAACCCCCATACACTCCTCCTCGGGGTACTTGTCTCTTTGTGAACCTCCTCCTTAGATTGAGAGTTACCGATAATAAGTGCATGAGTTCTTCGGACTAATGTAAGTATTGAAAGTTGACACTTCCACCTTCCCATATTTTGCTAGCCTCTCCCGTGCCGTGCATTGCCTTCTTCTCACTCCGAGAGTTGGTGTCCACCTTCGCCGGTACATCCAAACCCTTGGCATGATACGCTCTGTCATCATAAACCTCCTTATATCTTTCCTCAAAACAGCCACCATACCTACCTATCAAGGCATTTCCATAGCCTTTCCGAGATATATTGCCATGCAACATCCACCTCTTCATGACTTGGTCTTTATGTCATACATGTTCCTGCTACACTGGCAGCGACATACATTGCATACATCATGATAGTTACATCTTTTTTATGTTTTGAGTACCTTGTAAAGTGTGAAAGATTTCCTTTACCTTCTTGTAAAATAGAGTGTTGCCCTTAAGTGAGGAAAAGATCCCAAAGTGGACACATTAAAAGATCCCAAAGAGGACAAATGAGAGTTAAATAGAAAGAGCCATTGAGGCCACACAAAAAATACAAAAAAATAGAAAAAAGAGAAAAAAAGAAATAAAAAGAGAGAAAGGGGCAACACTACTATCCTTTTGAGAGATCCACACTAGTACTCCCTTTATATCCTTGTACTCCATAGAGATGATCTTTTTGCATATAGTTTGGAGAACTTCCTAGCTCGTATGTGCATCCGTTGCATGGCAATCCCTACTCCTCACATCATATCTATCATTTGGCATCTCTTGCCTATGATTGTCCTCATTGATGTGAGCCTTTCTCATCCTTTTTGTCTTCCTCCTCCACCATATTTTCTCTCTTTTCCATCCTAAGTGTCAACTCTCGTGCTTACGCTCATCCATTGCATGAGTGCTCAAAATATCGAAAAGGAGTGGATCAAATTGACTTGTACCTGGCTAGTGGTCTGGGGACGAGTCAAGATAAGATTCCAAAGAGTACCAAGTGTGAAACTTTAGTAGATTGAGTTTTCAACAAAAATTCTTTTTTCTCTCGTATTCCCTATCCTCCTTTCTTGCACGCAAACACCATTTGGAGACATTCGAGTCACGGACAGCGAGAGCTCTTGCACCTTTTGTTCTTTTGTTACTTGTTTCAATGCTAATATAGACTCTTGCCTGTTATCACTTGAATTGAATCTCTAACCTTGATTGCTTTACTTTTCAAAGTTCTTTTATGGTTGCTAGCATGTCACCACAGAAATTATGCTTGTTATCATTTACCTACTCGAGGACGAGCAGGAATTAAGCTTGGGGATGTTGATACGTCCAAAACGTATCGATAATTTCTGCTTGCTCCATGCATGTTTTGTGTGATATTGCTATGATCTAGATACACTTTCATACATTTTTGATCATATTTGGACTAGCCTATTAACTCAGTGCACCCCAGTGCCAGTTCCTGTTTTCTGCTGTTTTTCTATTTTAGTTTTCCCCCATATAAAAAGTGCTAGAAAAATTCGGGAAAATTCAGATAAAAAATCAGCGTGACGAAAGCTTCGAGAAGAGCCCGGGAGGGGCCAGAGGGGAGCCAGGGGGGCCCAGGCGGACAACCGGCGCGGCCCCACCCCTGGCCGCGCCAGGGGGGCGCCTGGGGCCCCTGGTCCACCTCTGGCTGCCCCCCTTCGCCTATTTATCCCCCGTCACGGGAAAACTCCAGAACGAGAACCCTATTCCGCGAACTCGCCTCTGTTCCGCCGCCGCCGCGCTTCCAAGATCGGGAGCACCAGAAGACCTCTTCCCGGCACCCTGCCGGAGGGAGGATTGACCTCCGGGAGTCTCCTCTCCACCATGGATGCTCCCCGGATGTCTCGTGAGTAGTTTTCCTTGGACCATGGGTCCGTGATCAGTAGCTATGTGATGTTCTCCTCCCCTCTTTGATCTTCATTGTTTAGACCTCGTGAGCTGCCCTACATGATCGAGGCACCTTTGTAATATTTCTGCTGTTGCTATGTTGAGTTTGATCGGATCTGATGGATTATGAGATTATGTTCAGATTGTGATAGAGTAATATATTTGGTTCTTATCTCTTGTATTTTTGTTCCTAAGTAATTCTTGCATGCTCTCTGTTGCTGTTTATTGCTTTGGCCAAGTAGTAGGTAGTGACTCCAAGAGGGAGCGTTGTGCTAGATTGTGGGTTCATGCCTCCCCGATGACATGCTTGAGTGACAGAAACATGAGCCTAGGGGATGTGCTGTTGCCACAAGGGGGAAAACAACGGTGCTTGTAACCGCGGTTACAAGGATTGTTTACTTTACGCAAAGTTATTTTTAATGCAGTTGTCTGTTGCTTTGGGTTTACACTTGTGGGGCTCGCAACTTAATACCAGCGAGATGTTCTGGATAGATATCTCAAGGTGGATGATTAGAAGTAGATGCAGATGGATTTCGGTCTACTTATTTTGGCGTACTGCCCGTGCTTTTGAACCTCTTCCTTTCTTTTGTAGCATAGTTAGCATTGCGGTGCGTTCATAATTCTGTCAATGGCCTTTCTGTAATTTGTTTACCTCGCATAGCAATTTTTATTGTGTTTTGGGAGAGAGACATCACTAGAGAACTTCACGTATCCCGGTCCATATCCTCATTATTGTTTCCAAGCTTTATTTAGTTTTCTGCATTTACTTTCAAGTTGCTATCATTATCCCTTGCGTTTTATCATTTGTGAACAACAAGACCGGAGAGATTGACAACCTCTCTGAACTTCGTTGGGAACAAAGTTATCTGTGTCTGTGTGCAGGTCCGCGTCAGTTCCGCCGCTGACACCTACTTATCATCTCTGTAGTCCTACTGGAGACAAACCTTGGTATCTTCACCGAGTGAAAACTGCTGCTGTACCGCATCACGCCTTCCACTTGGGGCTCACCAACGAAGGGCGAGAAGCCAATAAGCATTCTGCACGCCTTGATTACTTGGCAACACCTCCTCTTAGGGAGGAAGGTGGATGTGTTCACCGACCACGAGAGTCTGAAGTACTTGTTCACTCAGCCAAATCTGAACTTGAGGCAAAGAAGATGGCTTGAAACCATTACTGAGTACACAGTTGATATTCAGTACACGCCTGGGAAGGCGAATGTCATAGCTGATGCGCCGAGCCGCAAGGGCGATTGCAATAATATCCAGGTGCAGAAGATCCACCCTGATTTGTGTGAGTCCTTTCGAAGGCTCAATCTTGAGCTAGTTCCAGCAGGCTACCTTGCCAACCTTGTGGTAGAGCCCACTATCCATGAGAAGATTCGTGAAGCTCAGTCTGGCAGCTCAATGATACAAAAGATCAAGCAGGGTATTGCCGCCTCAGTTCCAAAGTACGGTTGCTTTTCAGTGCATAATGACGTCACCGTGTTGTTCGAAGAGCGAGTTGTTGTTCCCAAGGAGGGAGATCTCAGAGAGGTCATCATGAAGGAAGCCCATGATTCCAAGCTGTCTATTCACCCTGGCAGTACAAAGATGTATCAAGATCTCAAGCAAAGCTTTTGGTGGACTCGTATGAAGCGGGATGTTGCCCGTTACGTGTCTCAGTGTGCAGGAGAGTGAAGGAACAACACCAGAAGCCTGCAGGGTTGCTTCATCCACTTGAGATTCCGGAGTGGAAATGGGATCATATGTAGATAGATTTCATCACAGGCTCCCTCTTGTCGCAGAAGAAGAACAATGCCATCTTTGTTGTCATTGACAATCTTTCCAAAGTTGCCCACTTCTTCCCAGTGAAGGACTCCATTTCTGCAGCTCAGTTGGCGGATTTGTACACCGCAAGAGTTGTATCCTTGCATGGCATTCCCAAGAAGATCAGTTCCGATAGAGGCAGCCTTTTCACCTCTAAGTTCTGGCAGGCCTTTCAAAAGGCGAATGGTACGATAGTGTTGTTCAGTACGGCTTATCACCCTCAGACAAGTGGGCAAGTCGAGCGCGTGAACCAAATCCTCGAGGACATGCTTCGGGCATGTGTCATCTCCTTTGGCATGAAGTGGGAAGAATGCTTGCTGTATGCTGAGTTCTCTTACAACAACAACTTTCAGGCAAGTCTGCAGGCAGCGCCGTTTGAAGTCTTGTATGGCCGCAAGTGCAGGACACCTTTGAACTGGTCCGAGATAGGTGAGAGGCAGCTGTTCGGTCCAGATGTGATCCAAGAGGTAGAGGACAGAGTGAAGATTGTCCGAGAGCACCTAAAGGCAGCACAGTCTAGGCAGAAGGCCTATTATGACAAAAGGCACCATGGTGTAGCGTTTCAGGTTGGTGATTGGGCGTACCTGAGAGTGTCTCCGTTGAGGGGAACTCACCGCTTTGGTATCGAGGGAAAGCTCGCTCCAAGATTTGTCGAACCTTTCCGCATCCTTGAGACTAGAGGACCTCTTGCCTTTCTGCTCGAGCTTCCAGAGAGTCAGTCCATGGTGCATGACGTGTTCCATGTGTCTCAGCTAAAGCATTGCTTCAAGCAGCCAGAGAAGGCTGTTGACTTGGGCGAGATACAGCTAAGTGCGGACCTTTCCTACTCAGAGCGTCCAGTCCGTGTTCTTGAGAAGTCTGAGCGCAAGACTCGCAACAAGACCGTCAAGTTCATGAAGGTGCAGTGGGCACATCATTCGGAGAAGGAAGCAACGTGGGAGCGTGAAGATCATCTCCGTTCTGAGTATCCTGAGTTGTTTCAAGCTTAGATCTCGGGACGAGATCCTGTGTTGGTGGGGGAGTGATGTAACAACCCATTTGCAATAATAAGAAATCAACATGATATTGTACTTTGTCTGATGACTTTGTAACTTGGCATGATGCTAGAGTTTGACATTTCATGTGCTGATTTAAATTTGCATTGGGATTGGAGCCCATTTGGTTTGTTTGAGTTTGCATCCAAATGGTTCAAGAAGGGTGTTTGAAGATTTTTTAATGTTGCATGCATGCTCTCCTTGATCCCAAGCTTGGCATAGCCAATTCCTTGCCTCTCCCAAGCCTTTTAAAAACCTTGCAACATTTTTGCCAACTTCAAAAATGTGGGCCACAGTTCAATGTGATTTGAATTTCTAAAATGGACCCACATTTCAGTTGCTCCAAAATTGGTCAAACCAATTTTAGAAAATGGAGAATATTCCAAGGTTTCCAAAACATATTTTTATATGTTTTTCCCTTTTGTGGATTGGCCACAAAAACTCTTGGTAATTTCTGTTAATTTTTAATGGAAAACCCCTTCTTTTATTTTTTCTTTTCGCCCTGGAGGCAGTCCAGCAGACCCGGCCCATTTGGGCCTCCCCTTGTCCGCAGCCCACCTGGGCCTGTCCAGCGAAGGGGTACGCGGGCGCTCGCTCGATCCTTGGATCAAAATCGGAGGGCGCACGGTCGTCGCCTTTCCACGCTATCGCCGGTCCCCCCCTCCTCTATCTCACACCGGCGGGAGACATCGACGTCGACGCCGGCCGACGTGGCTCCAGCTCCCCCCTTTTTAATCTAGAGCCATCTCTCGCCCCGTGAACCCTAGGCCGTCCCGTTCCCTCTCTCAATTTGCCCTACTGCCGCGCCCATGGACGTCAGGCTTCACCCCTGTTCCCGCTGACGCCGGTGAGTCCGACGAGCAATTCGCCGTCTCCTCGCCTCGTCGTTGGCCGCGCTCTTGAAGTCGTGCTTCTATGACCCGTCTACTCCATTTCCTTCTCGCAGATTGGAACCAGGGCCACCTTTTCTTCCCCGAGCCGACGACCCCCACCGTGGACGTCTTCTTCCTCGTCCCAGTTAGCTTCTTCCCCGTCGTCCCGCGCTTCGGGCTCGACCACGGCAACCCCAAGGTGAGCCCCGTGGCGCCCTTCATCCTCCCGTAGCGAGTAGGAGCCCGCTTAGCTTGGCGCGTGGGGTTCTGCTTCCGTGTACCGACGTCGCCGACGAGCCACCGTGGCCGCCTTGTCCATGGCGTGTCCGGGGTGTGCTCGTGCGTGCTGGGGTGTGCTCTGGCCGCGCATATGGCCTCAAAGGGGGTCGCTTGCGCGGGTTCATGGTTGTAGCAGCGCCAGAGTCTGAAGATCGAGTGTTAGACAGTGGCGCTGCCGTGTTCAGTCGAACGTCGTGTCGCCGTCGTGGAGCTAGGGGCCGGATCCGAGGTGCAGGCGTGTAGAGGGAGGTCCCAGCTACGTGTAGGACGTCGTGGCTTAGTCGCCGTTGATCCGTGCACCACGCTAGCGACGCCGGGAGATCGCCGGAACGCGCGGGTTCTGAATGTTCAGAGAGGTGTGCATCGCCGCGGCTCTGTTCCCGTCGGCGCCGCGCTCTCCCCGTGGCACCTCCGTGGCCATGCGATGCACCTGCTTGGAGCTGGATGCACCAGCTCGCGATTCCTCTCCGTAGTAGGGCAGCAGGAGCCGTGTCGGCGAGGCAGTGGTCGCCGGGAAGTCGCCGCCCTGTCGGGTGCGGGCAGGTCGCCGTTTTTCTTCACACGCGAGCAAGTTCAGAGAGGGCACCTGTCGCCCTGGGCCTGGGAGAGGAGAAGAGGTCGTGGGCCTGGCGTGTGCGCTGGGCCGAGGAGAGGAGAGTTGGGCCTTTTGGCCGAGGCCAGCCCAGTTTGGGTCTGAGCCCTTTTTCTTTTTTATTTTCCTTTTCCTTTTCTTTTTATTTCTTTTTCTCAGTTTAAATTCAAATTTGAATTTGTTTTCAAATTCAAATCTGTTTTTGAACTTCAACTCATGTTTGGGCACCCCATATATGTTTTTGGGGTAGTTTGACCCACTGAACACAGTGGTGATGACCATTTTTCAATTTTCCCCCTCAAAATTTGTGATGGTGGCAATTATGCAAATAGACCCCTCTTTTCTTTTGTTTTTGCAACCACTTCCCAAAACTCAAATGTGGCAACCCATATATGACTTTTGTGTAGTTTTTCCCAAAGATCAACATGGTGATAGTGGTTTTTCCATTTTAATTTTTTTCCTGAAATGCAAGTAGTGCAACTTTGCACTCAGGCCCCTGAATTCATTTGAATTTGCAACTGTGCTTTGCAAATTCAAATGGAGCCATACCTTATATGGTTTTGGGGTAGAAAAATGCAGGGATTCCAATTGTGATGTCCATGTGATGTTTTGTGCAACTCATGTGGACATGGTGTGAAACACCTAGCCATATCAACCTGTTTCCTTGCCTTCTATTCTTTCAACTCCAGTGCATGTTGAATCTTGATCATCTTTTCATTCCAAGTCCCTTTTCATGTCATCTTCAAGTCTTTGCATCATCAAACCAGCCCCTATCATATTGTCATATGCCTTATGGCTGGGTTCCTTTTCTTTTGTTGCACCTTTCCGATGTCAAGTTCATCGACATCTCTCCGTCTCCGGAATCGATGTTTTACTTTTCACGTTGTAATTATTTTTCTGTTAATTGCATTGTTGATCATGTCATGTTGACATGTTATTTACACCAAAATTAGGGCTAACACCAAAGCCATTCAATGTAAATAAATGCATATGAAGTTGTTGACGTGTCGTCACCACCTTCATTTAAAACTGACTAGATAGGGTCACATCATTTATATTAAACTTGATCATACCATCTTTGCCTGTGCATTGCAACCCATTGCTTACTTGTGTGCCTTTTCCTTGCCGGTACTTTACGTTAGCACCTGAGGCCGCCGAGGAGACTTACGTGGAGATTTTCGACACCGAGCCCGAGGAGCGTGCTACGTCTGCTTCGACGACCGATTACCCAGGCAAGGGGAAGATTTATACCATTACTTGATACCTTTCTACCTACCTGCCTAGCTGTAGTCTAGAATGTTTGTTTGATCCTATCCACTCTCTCATGCCACATTCAAAAACCAAACAGCCATGATCCCCACATCCCAGCAAAACATTGTATTGCTAAGTTACCGTTGCTCAGCCATTGCTTAGTATGAGTAGGAAAACTTGCTTCTTACCCTATTCTATGGTTTGGGATATCATGTTATTTAAATAAGTTGGTTGATATTTATTATTAATATGATGTTAATTTGTACTTGACGAAAGATGGGAGACCAGGCTGTTCCCGCCAGGTGTTTTGTTCCATTTGAGTCACCTAGGTCCCGAGTTCCGGGTATTGTGTTTCTTGACGAGCGTGCCTAATCGTGTGTGGGATTCTATGGGGTCTCCTTGTCTTACCTACCTAGGTTCATACAGTTCTAGTGGTGGCCCGAGCTGATTTACTATTTGCAAACGTGTGTGTGCTTGGTTGGTACCCCAGGAGCTTTCGAAACAACCCGGACCAACGGAGACATAGTTCCTCTGGTTGGTCCACACTGGTGAGCTAGGGAAGTCCCCTGATTTATAGGTGAGACTAAACCCGACCTTAGCCATATGGTAGAGGCCGATTCGAGAGCGCGGCGGCTTTTGAGTTGGATGTCGACTCACCGGGGGCCACCCGGAATTGTGCGTTGTTAGTTAGAGGGACTCTGACGTTCCGAAGTTTCAGGCACTTACCTAGCCAAGTGGAAACCGGGCGTACATGCGAAGCCTATGATGGGAAGTTGGTACACCCCTGCAGGGTTAAATCTTTTCGAAAAGCCGTGTCCGTGGTTATGGACGACTTGAGACCTACTCCTTGTTCATAGAATAACATCAATTTGAATTATAATTAAAACTTTCCTACCGTGTGAGTGCCTTGGTTGCTTTTCTTCGTCCAGGGGGACCGAGAGAAGATCCAGGTTGTGTTATGTTTGACGTAAGTAGGTGAATAGTGGACTTATGACACGATGTCATGTGTATTCTTGGATCTTACCTTTATTCTAATAGAACGATAGCCACCATATATGCTAGTACGGCTGCAACCTTTACCTTTATCTTGTCTTACCGTAGGGAGTTAGTTATCTTGTAATGATATAATCTCACCCCTGTTTTCCTTTTGTGCTTTTACTGTTTTGCCTGATCGGCCGCTGCAGTTGACTACTACCTCGACCCGAGCACTGGACGATACTTCATGGAGGTGCCCCCGGAGGACGACGATGAGGATGACCTCGTTCAGTAGATCCTATAGTTGGGCTTCGACTATCCGTGGGTGGACTATTTATGTGCAGCCCTCTCTAGGGAAATTTGGATTTTGACCGTACTCGGTCGTGATTGTCTTTCGCTTGTTGCCTGATATACTGTTGGGTCCACGGACCTCTGAGATGTTGTAGTAAATTTCAGTGGCGATGTATGCCCTGGACTCTATATTTATGTCTTAGTATAAAGTTCATTGTTCTTATATCTATTGTCGAGAATCCGGCAGCGACACGAGTGCGAGTGTCGTGATTCGGTGGCCTTTTACGCTACTAACTTGAGCGGGACGCGAAAGCGACTAACTCGAGTTAGTACCGCATCGGGGGCCTTACATCTAGCTACCCTGAAATTATCTTTCTCTATGGATCTCAATGCAACTAAGCTTTTATCGGCAACTTCATCAAGATTGTCCATCATTAGATTATAAAAATCCACAGCCGATAAATTATTTTGTTTGGCTATCCTCAAAGCATTCAAATTCACTTCTACTGGCAAAACAACCTCTTGACCATAAACCAGTTCATACGGAGTTACCTTAGTAGCACCATGCCTTGAGACTCTATGCGCCCACAAAGCCTCGGATAATAGATCATGCCATCTCCTAGGGTTATCTTCAATATTCTTCTTGATGATCTTGATCAATATCTTATTACTTGACTCGGCCTGTCCATTAGCTTGGGCATAATATGGGGAGGAATTGATCATCTTTGTGTTGTATGATTCGGAAAATTCCCTAACTTGATGTGACATAAAAGATGAACCTTGATCTGTTGTCAAAGTTTGAGGAATACCGAATCTATGAATAATATGCTCCTTTATGAACCGAATAACCTCCACATGTGTCATATTCCTGAGAGGAACTGCTTCAGTCTACTTAGTGAAATAATCAGTTGCTACCAACACAAACCGATGCCCCTTTGAAGAAGAAGGATAAATATGTCCAATGAAATCCAAACCCCATCCTCTAAAAGGCCACGGCTTAACAATGGGATGTAACATAGCAGCAGGGGCCAACTGAATATCTCCAAATTTTTGGCAAGCTTCACACCCTTTGTAATACTTGAAGCAATCATTAATCATAGTCGGCCAATAGAACCCAGCACGCCGCAATAACCACTTCATCTTGTGAGCCGACTGATGAGTACCACAAATTCCATCATGCACCTCTCCCATAGCAACTCTAGCTTGATCTTCATCTAAGCACTTCAAGAGAACAAGGTCAACTGTTCGGCGATAAAGGTCACCATCCCTCAATTCGTATTTGAAAGCCATGCGCCAAATAATTCTGTCCACCCTCTTACTCGGATCAATCAAGTACTCAATGATGGGCTTCCTCCAGTCTTGATCTGCATCAGATTTTTCACTAGTGGCCGAATCAGCAAGCTCCACTTCGGCCTTCCCTTCATTGTCTGCAACTCGGCAGTCCCTGCTTCTGAATTGGCATTGAGAACTTGTATCAGATTTGTCATTGCTGGCCGAAGCAATAAGCTTTAACTTGGTCACTTCCATATTGGAAAAACATGACATCGGTTTATGAGAGACGTGAAACATGCCACGACTAACATGATAACCAGATGCTTGTTGTGCCAAATCATTTTCTCTCCAATTATCATATATAGACACATGAGCAATGCTGAAATAATCTAAAGTAGCAATGATATCTAGACATTCATCAAGATAAGCATTGAGTGATCCATCAAAACATTTAAACGCTCCAGCAACTTGTTGCACTACCAGTAATGAATCACCAAAAGCTTTAATATGTGTAGCACCTATAGCAAGTAGCATTCTGAAACCGAATAACAATGCTTCGTATTCGGTTTGATTATTTGTGAAAATATATTCTAACCGGCATGATGATGTCTACGCACGCTTCTATTCTTGTAGACTATGTTGGGCCTCCAAGCGTAGAGGTTTGTAGGACAGCAGCAATTTCCCTCAAGTGGATGACCTAAGGTTTATCGAACTCAGGGAAGTAGAGGTTGAAGATGGTCTCTCTCAAGCAACCCTGCAATTAAGATACAAGAAGTCTCTTGTGTCTCCAACACACCAAATACAACTAGGAGTTGTATAGGTGCACTAGTTCGGCGAAGAGATGATAAAATACGGGTGATAGGTGTGGCAAAACAAGGTAATATAAATCTATAATAAAAAGTGCAGAAAAGAAACAAGTGGTAAATGTGAGCACAAACGGTATTGCAATGGTGGAAACAAGGCCTAGGCTTCATACTTTCACTAGTGGCAACTCCCAACAACATTAACATAGTCTAATCACATGATATTTCCCATAAAACATGCAATGGAGACGTACTCGGGGGTCATTCCTTTGTGGTCAAGAGAGGACGATAATTGTGTAGGGCTACAAAAGCACACCTCAGAGTTCGTAGTTCTCAATCTATGGATTTCCCAATGTCACCGCGGCCATCCAAAGAGAGTACCACAATCACCACAACATATCTAAAGGATAGTCAAAGACAAGCACCAAAAGACTCTCAATCTTCAATCCACACACAAAAGAGGAAATTGTAAGGCCCGATATGTGGTACTGTTTCAGGTTCGGACGTTTCCGTCCGAACCCGAGGACGAAGCACATATCGGACCCACCGCGACATATGACAAAGCCATATGCCCCGGATTTCCAACATGATATCACAACATTACAGATACAAGGATACAACATCTCATACAATCGGCATACAACTGCCTTAAATATAATACAACAGCTGAAGATACATGTCTGAGTACAGACTACAAGCAAATGCCTACTGGCAAAGAGAAAAGCATCGATCCCATAACCACACGGGTCCAGGCCCTCCGCCGGGATCCGTATAACTAGTCGTCGTCGAGTCTCCACGTGAAACGTCGATCACCATACCTGTTGTCGATCAGAACCCTGAAAAGAGTTTGGGGGTAGTATCATGAGTACAGAGGTACTCAGCATCCAACTGTAGTGGTCATCTGACCCAGCAAGGACTTCATCACTCGTCATTCTAGGACAACTAGTAGTTTACGGTAAGGAAGGGGGTAAGTGGTGAGGTTGCTGCCGCACTAGCATTATGAAGTGGCTAACGATCTAGAGAGTAAGATAAGAAGCCAAGAATTCGATGAGGAATCGCCTCCAACAAGTCTTGCTATCAGCTACTTACGCAAACATAACACCTATCCTATCCTTGTCCTCCTCTTCGCATCCCGACGAAGAAGAAGCAGTCAAGGCACACGCACACGTTGATCAAGTTATATTAAGATTATCTCAGTTGTTGTTGTCTATGAACAAGGAGTAGGTCTCAAGTCGTCCATAACCGTGGACACGGCTTCTCGAAAAGATTTAACCCTGCAGGGGTGTACCAATTGCCCATTACGAGGCTCCGCACGCACGTCCATCACTCTCAGTTGCTACCCATTATAGGCAACCATTTTATGATTTAGTTCCAAGAGATCCGAAACGACAGGTCCCTCTAACTAACAACGAACAAATCCGGGTGGCCCCCGGTGAGTCGACGTCCAGCTCAGGAGCCGGCCGCTCTCTCGATCTGGTCTCTACCGTATGACTCCAGGTTTGGATTGCCGGTTCATCGCACATTGGGATAACCGGGTCCTCAGCCGGTCTAGTTGGGCCAGCCAAGAAACTATGTCCTCTTGGCCCTGGTTTGGTTTGAAAACAACTGGCGTACGACCAGCACACACACGGTTTCAAATGGTAAATCAGCTTGGGCCACCACTAGAAACGCTTGAAGCTAGGTAGGTAAGAAGAGGGGACCCCATAAAATCCCACACGCGGTTAGGCACGCTCAGTCTTAAAACCAATACCCGGAACTCGGGGCCTAGGTGACTCGAATGGAACAAAGCGTCGGGGCGGGATAGCCTAGACCTTCCATCCTTCGTCGAATATAGTCAACATTAATAATAATAATATCATATCATCAACAATAATATAATAATCAGGTGATATCCCAACCCAAAGAGTAACAGGGTAACATCGTAGCATCCTAAGCATGCATACTAAGTAGGGGCTGAGCAACGAGCAAAAGTAACATAGCAGTACAAGCTTTGCTGGGAAGGGACATGGCTGTATCGGTTTAAAAGAGGCTGTAACCATGTGGTAGGATCAAACATCGAACCTAACCTGTACTAGCATGCAAACCGCTGGTTGAAATAGAATGGATCATAAGTAATGCAAGTCCTTGCCTGTTGATAAGTCGGGTTCCGAAGGTGTAGTCGATCGCACGCTCGCATTGTCTCCGAGAGGTACCCGCGGGAGCACACAAGAAGTAAACACTGGAAAGCAACCAACGGTGCACCACTATTACTACGGAGCAATACAAGAGCAAGCACCAACAAGAAGCAACACGAGACATCGCACCTATCGTCGAGAGCGGTTACTAACGATTTAAGTGGAGTACTCGTCACACATGACGATACCGCACGTTTACGGTGGTTCAAGTTGTTTAGCTACAGGTGATCAAACAACGGTTATTAACATGGAAACTCAAGCAAGCATGGCATAGCACACAAACAAGTCAAGAGGTGAAGCACAAAGTAAACTATCTATGCTAGACAATTTAAGTGAGGCACAATCCTATACATGGCATCCACTAAGTGCCGCACGACGATTAAAGGATTTGGTACTGTTCTGCCCTAAACCATATTTTAGGTTGGTTAACAACAGCAAACAATAGCATAAACACAAATAACACGAAAAACTAATCAAGTTACATATAAAGAACACCCCAAACGGAGTTACGGTTAAAAAGATATAAGCAAAACAATTTATGCACGCATGCTGTATAAACAGGGGTAAATCTATATGAAAAAGTGCAGCAACATGACATAGCAATACATGGGATGAAATTAGACATCATGCTTAACAATATGCAACTGGAATCACTCAATTCCGATGAACGGTTGCGAAGCAATCGTCATCCGAAGTTGCAACAAAATAACAGTTTCAGCAATAGCAGCACAACAACATCATGATAACTACTTTGGAGCAAGAAATAAACATGATGCAGCAAGCAAATATGGCATGTGAATGCATAAAACTGAAGTAGAAACATTGCTTAACGCAACGCAAAAGGAATCAATGCAATAGGCCTCATGGATTTCTTACAATCATCATGCAAAGTTGCAACAAAATATCAACAGCAGCACAACAGCAGGAAAAGTAGCAGTTTAACGGCCTGATGCCCTGTTTGAACAGCAAAACTATATCTAAACAACCTCAAAACAATTAACTCACAAAAGACGGATTAAAGTACACGCAATTCTAAGCAATTCGTCTTTTGGGCGCAACGCGATCCGAGCTACGGTTTAACGGGAAATAACGTTGCAAAATTGAATCAGCAAGCAATATTTTCCAGACTTAGTAAAATCTGAAAAATGGAAAATACAACAGAAAAAAAAGGAGCCGGCCTCACCCCTAGTGGGCTCGGCCCAAGTCGTCCTGGCGCTGGGTTGTGGTTCGGCTGGGCCTTGGAGGCCTGGATCGGGCCCACCTGGCCGGCGGTTGGAGGAGGGCTGGCCGGCCTCCTCGTCCCGATCGGACGGGAGCCAGCGGCGGCGGCGCCGTGCCGTCTCCGGCGAGGCAGGCGAGCGCGGGGAGGCACGGAGGAGGGGCGGATCGGGCGCGGCGGCGCGGGCCCTCGCGGATCCCGCCGGATCCGGCGATGGCGAGGCCCCTGGTGGCGGCGGCCGAGCTCCTCTCGGCTCGGGCCATGGCGGAAGGCGGCGCCGGCGTCCTGGTTCCTGCAGGCGAGGGAGGAGAGGAGGTGAGGCGAGACGGAGGGGAGGAGGAAGGGCGCGGCAGGGAAGGAGGAGAGGGAGGCGGCCCGGCGCGCGGTGGCCGGCCGGCGGCGCGCTCGCCGGCGTGCGAGGCGTCTGCTGCTCCACGGGCGGCGCGGCTGAGGCCCGCCTCGGCCCAGATCGGGGCCCTGCGGGGCCCGGGCGCCTGGAGTCTGCGGTTGGTGGAGCTGGGGGCGTGATCTGAGCCCTCAGATCTGGATCTGATGGTCCAGATCGGGGCTGAGATTAGGGTTTCGAGATCCAGGGGTTTGGGGGCTAATTTGGGGCTAAGTGGAGGGGGTGGCTGCAATTATGCCATGGGGTAAACCCTAATTGGGTGTGGGAGGCTGGTGGTCTATTTATAGCAGGTTGGCTGGCCAGATGACGCAAACGCCCTCGGTACCCCTCTCGTGTGTCCGGTGAATACGTTCGTGACCGCCGAAGTTGCATACGGACTCCGATTCCGACGAAATCTCGAACCACGCGCTCAGCGCGTCGAGCCCGTCGATCGTACCTCACTGCGGTGACATTCCGACAACATTTTCCGGCGCGCTATAAAAATATCCCGTTTATTTATTAAACAGGGTTTTTCGTTCTGTTGGCTGCGGCTGGTCTCGTGCGGTTTTCGCGACGGTGATCGGATGAAACCCGGTGTCGCAAAGGTCGAGTGTCAGGGTGGAAAAGGTCGGTCTCCGTACGATACGAGATAAGAGGGGGGAACTAATCGCCGATCAATAAATCGGGGTTGCAAACACCGCAACCAAATCAGACAATCAAACAATTCACACCGAAAACAAAAAATTTTAATTTTTGTGAAATCTGGGCTGTTACAGAAATCACTC
Source organism: Bromus sterilis (assembly GCA_950022295.1). Classification (NCBI taxonomy): domain Eukaryota; kingdom Viridiplantae; phylum Streptophyta; class Magnoliopsida; order Poales; family Poaceae; genus Bromus; species Bromus sterilis. The sequence goes on along the minus strand of OX465596.1, from coordinate 321,085,963 downwards.
ATGATATTATTCTTCTAACCCATGTCAATAGACCGCTGTCACCATGGTCTCGGGGATTATACTAGATAAGATCAAGTGAGTACATCAATCCAATACATAGAGGAAGGGGAAATGTCATGGGATCACCCTAGATTAACATAGCCTATGATCACAACGAAGATCACATCATGGGAGAGAGAGAAGAACACATAGCTACTGGTAGAAACCTCAGCCCCGAGGGGAACTACTCACACATGGACATGGTGAGAGGGAGAGTTGTTGATGGAGAGGTTGATACGTCCAACACGTATCTATAATTTCTGCTTGCTCCATGCATGTTTTCTGTGATATTGCTATGATCTAGATACACTTTCATACATTTTTATCATATTTGGACTAACCTATTAACTCAGTGCACCCCAGTGCTAGTTCCTGTTTTCTGCTGTTTTTCTATTTCAGTTTCCCCCATATAAAAAGTGCCAAAAAAATTCCGGGAAAAATACAGGAAAAATCAGCGTACAGGAAGCTTCGAGAAGAGCCCGGGAGGGGCCAGAGGGGAGCCAGGGGGGCCAGGCGGCCACCTGGCGCGGCCCACCCCTGGCCGTGCCAGGGGGGCGCCTGGGGCCCCTGGTCCACCTATGGCTTCCCCCCTTCTCCTATTTATTCTCCGTCACGGGGAAACTCCGAGACAGAACCCTATTTCGTAAACTCGCCTCTGTTCCGCCGCCGCCGCGCTTCCGAGATCGGGAGCACCAGAAGACCTCTTCCTGGCACCCTGCCGGAGGGAGGATTGACCTCCGGGAGTCTCCTCTCCACCATGGATGCTCCCCGGATGTCTTGTGACTAGTTTTCCTTGGACCATGGGTCCGTGATCAGTAGCTATGTGATGTTCTCCTCCCCTCTTTGATCTTCATGGTTTAGACCTCGTGAGCTGCCCTACATGATCGAGGCACTTTTGTAATATATCTGCTATTGCTATGTTGAGTTTGATAGGATCTGATGGATTATGAGATTATGTTCAGATTGTGATTGAGTAATATATTTGGTTCTTATCTCTTATATTTTTGTTCCTAAGTAATTCTTGCATGTTCTCTGTTGCTGTTTATTGCTTTGGCCAAGTAGTAGGTAGTAACTCCAAGAGGGAACGTTCTGCTCGATTGTGGTTCATGCCCCCCGATGACACGCTTGAGTGACAGAAACATGAGTCTAGGGGATGTGATGTTGCCACAAGGGGAAAAACAACGGTGCTTGTAACCGCGGTTGCAAGGATTGTTTACTTTACGCAAAGTTCTTTTTAATGCAGTTGTCTGTTGCTTTGGGTTTACACTTTGGGTGGGGCTCGCAACTTAATACCAGCAAGATGTTCTGGATAGATATCTCAAGGTGGATGATTAGTAGTAGATGCAGTTAGATTTTGGTCTACTTATTTTGGAGTACTGCCCATGCTTTTGAACCTCTTCCTTTCTTTTGTAGCATAGTTAGCATTGCGGTGTGTTCATAATCTTGTCAATTTCCTTTCTGTAATTTGTTTACCTCGCATAGCAATTTTATCATCTTTTGGGAGAGAGACATCACTAGTGAACATCACGTATCCCGGTCCATATCCTCATCACTGTTTACACGCTCATTTACTTTTCCGCATTAAATTTCAATTACTATCATTATCCCTTGTGTTTGATCCTTTGTGAACAACAAGACTGGAGAGATTGACAACCTCTCTGAACTTCGTTGGGAACAAAGTTATTGTGTCTATGTGCAGGTCCTCGTCAGTTGCGCCGATGACACCTACTTATCATCTCCGGAGTCCTACTGGAGACAAACCTTGGTATCTTCACCGAGGGAAATTTGCTGCTGTGCTACATCACGCCTTCCACTTGGGGCTCACCAACCAAGGGCGAGAAATCACTATCATTACCTCGCACATCAAGCCAAATTTCTGGCGCCGTTGCCGGGGACTCCGAGTGCTAAGATAGGGGAGTTGCCCACTACCCTTTACCTTTGTTTTTTAGTCTTGTTAGTTTACCTTTCAGTTTTTATCTTTGTGTCTTTTATCAAAAATTACAAAAAAAATCTGCCACACTTGCTGCTACTATGGGTTCCACTGAAAACACCAAGTTGTGTGACTTCACTAGTCACAACAACCAAGACCTTATCTGCACTCCCATTGCCACACCTGCCACTTCAGCTACCTCTTATGAAATTAAACCTGCTTTGCTAAACCTTGTTATGAGAGATCAATTCTCTGGTGCTGGAGATGATGTTGCTTTACACTTGAATAATTTTGTTGAATTATGTGATATGCAAAAGTATAAAGAATTATAAGGTGATGTTGTTAAGCTCTTTCCTTTCTCTTTAAGGGGAGATGCTAAAATCTGGTTTCAATCTTTGCCTAGGAATAACATAGATTCTTGGGATAAGTGCAAAGATGCTTTTATAGGGAAGTATTACCCTCCTGCTAAGATTATCCAATTGAGGAGTAACATTATGAATTTTAAGCAATTGGATAATGAACACGTTGCCCAAGATTGGGAACGAATGAAATCTCTTGTTAAGAAATGCCCTACACATGGTTTGACTACCTGGATGGTTATCCAGACTTTTTATGCAGGCTTGAACTTTACCTCGCGGAACCTATTAGATTTGGCCGCGGGAGGAACCTTTATGTCAACTACACTTGGTGTTGCCACGAAGCTTCTCGATGAAATGATGACCAATTATTCCCAATGGCACACCGAACGCGCTCCAACAGGTAGGAAGGTAAACTCTGTCGAGCAAATTACCTCCCTCAATGAAAAAGTTGACTTAATTATGTCTCTACTTACCAAGCAGCCCTCTATTGATCCTCATGATGTCTCTTTAAATTCTTTGGTTGCTCAAGAACAAGTAGATGTAAACTTTATTGCTAGAAACAACTTCAACAACAATGCTTATAGGGGAACTTTTGCTAGCAATCCTAGACCGTTTCCATCCAACTATGGGAACAACAATACCTACCCTAGCAACAAGAACCCCTCTTCTGAATTGGAAAGCATGCTTAGAGACTTTATCACTACCCAAAAAGCCTTCAACAAAAATGTAGAAGAGAAATTAGCTAAAATAGATAATCTCTCTTTGAAGGTAGAAAGCTTAGCCCTTGATATTGAGATGCTTAAAATTAGAATCCCCCCCTTGAGGATAATAAGGCCACTCCTATTAATGCTATCCAATTACAAATTAATGAAAATATTAGGATTAGGGCTAAACTTAAAGAAAGATGGGCTAGAGAAAAAGAGGAAGAGGATAGAATTAAGAGCCTTCCTACACACCACACAGTTGCCACTATCCAAATTGTTGAGGACACTCAAACTATTAGCACCCAATGCACTCCTAGTCCCATTGGACCTATTAATGGTGATGCTAATACCTCAACCGTAGATGAAGAAACTCCTATGAACATAGAGGGTTTCAAACAAGTGAGACTAGATGACACTACTACCACCTTTGATAGTAGTTTATATTGATTTTGATAATTGCACCCTCTCAGAAGTTATTAGCTTGTTACACAAAATGTCTACAGACCCCCACACTAGCACACTTAATCTTGCCTTCACGGAGCATATCACAAATGCTCTCATCAAAGCTAGGGAGGAGAAGCTTAGAGTAGAAGCCTCCATACCTAGGAAGCTAGATGATGGTTGGGATCCTATGATCAAAATTAAATTAAATAACTTCTCTTGCTATGCTTTATGTGATGTTGGAGCTAGTACCTCCGTTATGCCCAAAAGAATATTTGATATGTTTGAATTGAAACCCTTTGAGCCTTGTTCTTTTGGTGTTCGTCTTGTTGATTCTTCCGTAAAGAAACCTTTGGGGAAGATCAACGATGTTCTTATCATTGTCAATGACAACTATGTTCTCGTTGATTTTATTGTGATGGATATAGAGTGTGAACCTTTGTGTCCAATTATTTTGGGACGTCCTTTTCTTCGCACCGTTGGTGCGGTTATTGACATGAAAGATGGGAATATAAAATTCCAATTCCCATTCAAAAAGGGGATGGAACACTTCCCTAGAAAGAAAATCAAGTTACCTTTTGAGTCCGTTACTCGGGTTAGTTATTCTCTTTCTCTTGATAAAACTTGATTCTTCTTTTGCATCATGCCTAGCTCAAAGGCATAAAAGAAAGCGCTTTCGGGAGGCAGCCCGCAACGAATTTAGGTTTTTCTTTTTGCTTTTGTTGTGTCTTGATGATTGTTACTACTGTAGCAACATCATTGTATCTTTATTTTTCAACTTTGTGCCAAGTTATAGCCTCTTACGGCAAGGGAAGTAAAAGTTGTGACATGCTGTCCAGAAAACAGATTCTGTCCTCGTGACCAGAAACATTCCATAAAAATACCAGTTCATCTTTTTGATCTGAAATTTTTACACAGTATGCTCTATACAATTATGAAACTTCCGTATGTTCTGATTTTTTTATTTGAGTTGCATAAGTGCCCCTAAAAAATTCATTACTATCTGCTGTTCTGTTTTTCACAGATTCTGCCACGTTTTGTCTCTCCTAAATTTTGCAAACCTTAAGCTTGCTTTTTCTTTGCAAAAACTTTTTGGCACTCTTGAGAAACAGTAGCTCTTAAAGAATATCTTTATATCCAGTGGAATTTTTTTATTTATTAAGGGTACTAACCTCTCTAATCAGCTTATGATGAGTTATGTATGAAGGGAGTTTTCAAGTGTGCGATGGAAGATGATGAAAGAAGATCCAGGAGTGTCAAGCGCTCAAGCTTGGGGATGCCCCCATGCATCCCAATAAATATTCAAGGAGACTCAAGCGTCTAAGCTTGGGGATGCCCCCGTGCATCCCCTTCTCCATCAACAATCATCAGTTCGTCCTTCGTCTCACTATATTTTTATCACTTCATGCGTTATGTGCTATGCTTGGAGCGTCTCGCTCTTAGGTTTTGTTTTTAGTTTTCTTTATATTTTCTTGCTGTTCATAACAAGTTAGATCCCTTCTTACTTTGTGTGGGAGAGAAACACGCTCCACTTTCAAAATTTAGAACACATCATAGGATTTTTCCTGCCTATCTTTTTGCTGTTGTGTGTTCTTATCTTTTCATAGCTACTGCCATGTTTAGTTTTAGTCTTAGTTTGTCTTTAGCAAGAGCCTTGGCTTTTGTTTAGTTTGTTGCTGCAACTCTTTTTAGTTTTCATGTTCATCTTGTTAAAGAGAGTTGGTTGTTGCACTGAGTTGTGTCTTGTCTTGAAAGTAGGTAATTAAGGTTGCTATTTAATTTTAGTAGTAGCTTGCAATAGTTTTGAGGTATTGATGTGAGTAATGTTTGAATTTTTGGTGTCAAGAGCTCTTGCCTATTAGTGATAGGTGTATTATTTTGGGCAATCCGTGTTTATTTTCAAAACTTACAAAACTAGTTGAGAACTCTAGCTACTAGATGGGTGACTACTCTTTGGAGGGATCGAATATTAGAGTACACTCACGTACCATGAGTCGAGGATGCGCAAGGATAACCAAACCCCGTCAGCGCCCCTTGTTGAAGTTTTCAAGGAAAGCTTGCAGATTTTCCTCCTCGCGCTGCTTCTTGAGTGCCTCATGAGCCTCTTCACTCTGCTTCTTGAACTCTTCATAGATTTGGCGGTGTTCCTCCGATAGATCATCAAGGCTAGGATTAATGATGTTATCGGTGTTGATCTCTGACTTGGACATGGTTGATGATGCTTTCTTGAAACTTGTCCCCAGCAGAGTCGTCAAAAAGTGTGTTGACACACGAACACGTCACGTGTACCCTCGACACCGGGGGTGATGCACCGCAGCTCACGTCGAAAGAGATCCGAGCAGCAGCGCGATACGCAAGACAGCTGCCGAATGCTTTTAAGACACCCGAAACCCCAAACTCCCGGGAGGGACCCCGTCGGGGAGCTCGGCATCTATGGGCTGCTCCGAGTCGTCCTAAACGCCCAAGGATCTCCGTAGATCGATGTCTCCAAACCTGAAGAACGAGAGAAAGATCACGTAGATGAGATATGAAAAAGTAGACGAAAGTAGGGTTTGCGTTTGGGTTGTGATTGATTGTGTTATTTCAATAGGCCGTCACCTCATGTATATATGAGGAGGCTGGACTTTCCGTGCAAGAAAAGGACTCCAAATCCCGTCCAAATCTTCCATACATAACCGAACTCGGATTACAGGTGGGCCTGGGACAGCAGTTCGGGTTTTGGGCGTTTCGGGTCTGAAAACAACCTCGGATGAAAAAAGTCAAAACATAAAAATTGTAGCGCTCGAAATTTCCAAGGATTTTCATGTTGAACGTTTTTTTATTCGAATCCATCTTCGGGGCCGGAATCCTCACGCAAAAAAGTCCAGACCTAACGCTACCCACCACACAGCAGTTATATAAGTGTCTCGTGGGTCGCGCCACTTTAGGGCTCATGACAGGGTTGTATTTCGAGGGCTGTAACTTTTGCATAAGAACTCGGATTGAGATGATTCAAAAACCAAAATTGATCGGTTCGACGAGACCAAGCCGCATCATGTAGAACATTTTTCTATTTGATGATGTTTTGAAGGCCTAATTGGCAGAATAGTACTTTGTATGCTAGGATCCTATCGCTTCCAACATAGTTTCGGCCTCCAAGATGGAATCAGATGACGATGGCTCGAACTACAAAGATTTTCATATCGACGATACCAAATATTTTCATGTAGAACACTTTTTCATTTGAGCCCATCTTGTATATGAATATTGTCGTGCCAAAAAATGGCGTCAACACCAGACGACTCTTTTTTCTTTGTCTGTGGTGGGGTAGGTCCCATCCCACGGATCCAGTGCTTTCGAATTCGGATCCACTTCTCATCATGTTAAAAATGCTCAAAGATCACCGAAGATGAGATGGATAAATACACGTTATACATGTGATGTATGAGTTGTCCTATTTGTCGTCGCAGATGCATTCGAACATGTTCGAGCCGCCTTAAATATGCCTCACGTATGAGCTGGATTTGAACATTTGGAGCGACTTTAAAGAATTCGGTTAGGAAACCATTTTATGGGGCAATAACTAAAATGTCCTTTGAAACTATGAAAAAACATTACCGACATCTTCTACGCGGCCCTCTAATCTCTTGCATTCTTTTGTACTAGGCTGTCCGGACGATTTTTGTCATTCCACGCGGTTCTATATTCGTACACGGGTTGGTTTGCATGTTTTTTTTCTTGAAAATCTGACCCAAATCGGGGTCTTTGCAGGAGTCCGAGCCCTCACCCAACAACCAGGTCCCACCCAAAATCCATCTGCGCCAAAACATTCTTTCCGCACGCGAAGCGGTCGTCGCGCATTCATGGAGGTCGCTGGCATTGGACGTCAGATGAGCGATGCGCGACCGACCACTGCGGCAGGCATAGTTGCATTGTCAGTGTCGACGCGGCCTTTCACTGAAGAAGAGCCTTACTCCGTGCCATTTTAGTGTCTGAGAGACGCGACAGGATGACTAGCCATTCATCGTCTGCCGACATTAAACCAGCACGGTGGCCAAGAAATCCACTCTGGCGGCCTGGATTCAAACCAGCCCATTTGCTCCCCTAGCCCACGCCCACTATTTAAATGAACCCTCGCATGACCGTGGAACACACCGCCCTTTCCCCTTTCTTCTTCCTCCACCTCCGTTATGAGGCCCAATTCTAGTCTCCTGTGGGATAGAAGTCGGTTCGCCGATCGAGCAACATCGATTGCGGACATCAGATCTCCTCAACAAGCCCGGCATAGCGTCTTCCCAAGAGGCAATCACGGTCATCACCTCTCCTTGTAGAAGTGCTGCTTACCGACTTTTACCCCCATGAACGACACCACTTCTCCCCTCCCGGTGATACGAAGCTTGATGAGCTCATCGTCGGCCGATTAGCTACTTGAGCGGGGAGACAAAGGGTGGTCTTCCCCTCCCGCTGAAGCATCACTGATCGACGCTCCCCTTGTACATCATATGGTTGAGTGGAGTAACTTCTAGAAAGACTTGGCGAATGAGCACCGTTGGTGCACACGAGGGGCCTGCCTCGCTGGTTGTGAGCTCCACTAAAGCTTCTTCACCACAAGAAGCACCTGAGCTAGCGAAAATCAAGGGTGGCTCATTCAATCACTGACGTAGTTTTAGACTAGGTTAAACTCATGTATTCTATTGGGTTTTGCACAACGTAAAAAGTAGCATGGTATTTCTTTGCTAATAGCACACTATAGCATATGGGGAGAGTCAACGCTAAATTTTGGCGATATTGCTCACTATGAATCTATTTTCGAAATAGCACGCTATACCACGCTAAAACATGGTAGCACGTAGCACGCTATATCGCGCTAATTCCACCTGACCCAACATACCATTCTACAACTATCCATTTCTCCATTTTTCATTCGACCATGTGCTCCTATTTGGTAGCAACTGCTGCTTTCTCTGACTTGACCGATCATCCCTGATTCATTGTCAATTTTCCCTCGATCACAGTGGCACAAAGTTGCAACCAACTGCACCACTCGAGAGTGAGGCATCTGGCAAGTTCTTTGTGTTTCCATTTATGTGATGTGTGTGTTTAATTAGGATGTTTGCTAGATGTTAGTGTGTTTGGTTCGATTGTGATGCAAAATTGCAACTTGCAAGTTATGTATGGAAACTTCTAGCATCTGATTGATCATCACTTTATTAACTATCAAGCTACCTTGAGTACTTTCATGGTTGTCAGGAAGAGTTTAATACTTGTTAATGGAGATCCTGACAGTATTTGATTCTTAATAAGTACTTTTTGTTCTATTGTTGTTTCATGGATTATTGATGTTAGGCTACCTTAAAACTTTTTAGTCCTTTATTATTGAAATATATCTCTTATTCTTATTGGAATCCTTTATTTTGGACTATATATCAAGAAAATCCAAATGCTATCTTAAATGTAGCACACTATAAATTGCATAGCATCTTAAGGAGGCCACCACTATTTCTTATAGCATGATATTTTTTTCATTGGTTTTGCATGAAATGCTTTTAGTTTATGTACATTATATCAAATTTGAATGAATTCCGTTCAAGTTTACGCGATTGTGCAGTATTTCAGTTAATCTGTTGGCAAACGGATGCCATAATTGAATAGATGATTTCTGCATCAATCAATGTATGTGCACTGTTCCCTATACGCAAACGGACACAATGTTCGTTTTAAAGATCAACATTAAAAATGTTGTAAAAATGATTCTACATGCTTTAAGTGCTCGGCAATATAAACGCGACAACAGTGTGGCAGACGACTCTGATTGGTGATTTCGTCGTTGCCATGCTAATATAATCATGCGTCACGATCATGCGCTTGCATGGTTGGGAATCAAAATTCAAGGACGCGTAGTGAGTTGCGTTGGGACATTGTCGTTGGTTCTCTGCCATTTTCCTTATTTGTTTGTATTTGGCTCGATTTACACATTTTCCTCATCAACCACATCAAGGAGGTGGCCGAACCTCTTCTTCCTCAGCAGGCTCCTCCATCCTCTGTGGCTCCTTAAATGACGTCTCTTGCTTCGGCCGTGTTTGTTACCTTTATTATGCTGGTTTGTCTGTTATGCCTATATGTCTTAAGTATAAACTCCTTTCTGGTTGATTCGTTGGTAGTGGCCTGCGTGGCGGCATTTCTGTAAGTTGGTTTGTTGTATCTGATGAACTATGTGACTGTCTCGTTGTCGTTTGGATTTATTTATAAAGTCGGGTCTAACCTTTTATCTAATTTACACATTTTTCATTACACCCGAGCCAAGTCACGCTCTGCCATTGCTTTACTATTTATACATTTGATAAAGCTAGTAGATGCACTGGAAAGCTCCTTGATACGTACTACTGTAGCACTGATTATTCAGCAATGACACGTTGAATAGGTACTTCAAAGTGTAGAATGGAGGACACCATGCAAACCGGAGCAACAGAAGCAAACACGAACCTAGAACCCAACTGTAGTGAAATGGTTAAGAGACATGTGGTGTTTTTAGCCTACTAAGGATTAAACCTCAGGTTTAACGCTTTGGTCTTATTAAATGTGAATATTTTTTCAATGGAAAAAAACGTTTTCGTCGACGATGAAGACAACTTTATTAAAACTGAAGAGTCGTTGAATCAATATCAATCTTTCAAAAGTGTTCATAGAGATAGAGTATACGTGCATACATTTAAAAAAAATAAGTGTATATACATAGTTATGATCGTCTGCATCTATAATGTCTGTAAGAAACAAACACGAACCCTGAATATGACACCGCAGCAGTCCGGTCCGGCTGATCGATGTGGACTCCAACTGCCCTGCGTGCTTAGCCTGTAGCAGCATGGCCCATTGAGATTGACTCGGGTCGCGCATTGCCGAGACAGATAATATGCAATGATTTATAATTTGCAATAATGAAAGGAACAATAACAACCATATAGAAATCTATATTCGTTAACTGTCATATGCATTGCTTAATGTAGAGGATTGCCTCATGAAAATTGCCACAGTAATTATAACATCGTTGATGCACTCGGAAAGGGCAGTGCTACAATGAATCAAGTGACATGTGGGGAAATCGGCTCATTTTTGCACCATTCGATCCAACTTAGGTGATTTTGTTTACTCTGATTGTTGCAACATCGAAAGCCTATGAAATATCGTTTCTCCATTATACACAACACCGTTGCAACATGTGAAATGGAACACCATTTGAAATGCACACGCTCAACGGAAAACTCCTTATATATTCCCTTATGTTGAAAACTAATAATCGATAATGGGTTGCAATACACACATCATGAAAACCGGAATAATTAACACATGATAAATAACGTAAAAACAAGAAGAAACACATTGCAACATCAATTCAATCCTTGCAAAACATTAGCCTTTTGTGTACAAAAAACTCATACGAGCTCGCAACACACCAAAATAACCTTGCATGCAACGTAATGTTTTGAAAATAGATCATTTCACCAGGCACTAATCTCACCACATTGACATTCACTGGGAACAGATATATCTCGCTCGATCCCTCCTCGAGATAGAATCTAACTCGAGCTCCAGAACGAGGTCCTCATTGTAGAGAGCTCCACAACTTTTATCTAAGGTGGACAAGGGGAGAAGGAACGACATATGGGAAAAGCTCCCCTAGAGGAGGAAAGGGCAGAGAAAGAAGGACAATTCACCGGAGCAACAACCTTGTGCAAGGGACCAGTCGGATGTCCATGTGGTCAAAATAGTTAGAAATGTTAGAAGTTTGGGCTTGACCATGTGCTAATTCTAAAGGAGTCTCAAAGATCCATGAATTACAAGAGGTGATGTGCAATCTTTAGTCTCATCCCGCTAGTGAAGGTGAAGTTTGACATAGGGAAGTCTCTCCACTTTGGTAAGTGATTGGTATCGAAGGAGAAGAAGAACACCACACTCACGCAACCACCTCACCTTGCCAAGACACATCCAATCAAACTAGGGTTTTTCCTCCCTCTTGTTTTTGCGTTGTCATCGTAGTCTAGTCCATAGAAGCGCATATGTGCATTGGTGAATGAGAGAGCATGGCTCCTGTTTTCAGCTAACGGTCTTGTTCTATCCAAGTCAGACGATTCTGACACCGCCATCTCCAGTGTTGTCTTCTTTGACCAGTCTTCGCCAACATCGTCATAAACAACAATGTTTCTGCACCACCCACTACGACTTCATCTATAAATGATCAATAGGTGCTTTTTGGTACTATTTAATCATAGTTTTTGCTTACCTGATGAAGGCATACAAATTGTTCAATCCAGAATTTAATATTTGGAGCTTCGTAAAATTTGATTTTCTGAAAGTCTAAAAACATGAAAAGATACATGAACTGTTTTGGACCTCGGTTAATAGGTTAGTCAAAAAAATAGGTTCTAAAAGTATGCCAATTTAGTATAAATATTGCATGATCAATAAAACACTATAGTTACATTTGAGACGTATCAAAACCCCTAATTCTGGACCTACATATATAAAGTTAATTTTATTAATTATAAATATTTATGCAATTGCAAAATAAAGAAAGAGATGGGATATATAAAGCATGTAGCAAACCTCGCTCATAAATTCCAGGTTGTTTCCAACATGTAATTACCTAAAGTTTATATAATTAGGTGAAATGTGAATTGGAACACTATAGAAAATAGTTTTATGAATAAGTCATCTCTTTAGTAATTTAACATATTTTTGTAAATCATTATCTAAATGAAAAACCGAACATCACACACATAATTGAGCATCAGATAACAACTAGAAATCTGTAATAAAAATGGCAGCAAGATAAAAACTAGCAAAATTGAAAGTAAACAGTGTAACAATGGTTGAAAATAAGGCCTAGGGATCACACTTTCATTAGTGGCAACTCTCAACATCATTGACATAATTAAACAATGATAATTCCTCCAAAAGCATGTAAGATAGACGTTACTCGGAGATCATTCTTTTGTGGATCAAAAAAGGATGAGAATTGCGTAAGGCTATAAAAACATACCTTAAGAGTTCATATTTCACATCTATGGACACCACACGTTGTCACTATGAGCATCCAAAGATAGTATCTCTTGAATAATCTCTTTCCAATACATCCACGACGCTCGCACTATCACCATGGCACCACGGAGATTATACTAAACACAAGCATCAATAAACCTGATGATTCCATTATTCAATCCAACAAAGAAGAATAAACTATGTTGAATATCTCTCTAATCTATTATCCACAGATTCCCAATGTCCTCGCAAACTATGAAGATTATACTAGACATCATCAAGTGAACAACAACATATTCATTAAATAAGGGAAATAGGGGGGAAACAACATAGCAAAGGTGTCTAAGTAAGAATCTTTTCTTTATAATTAAGCACCGGTGCTTATGTAAAATATGACTTAGTTTTAGAGCAAGTATAATAGTGCTGAGTAGCTGGCTATAAAGAATAAAATAGTATATTTGTGCTTAGTTGGATGAAAGAGAAGAGGAGAGAGAAGCTAAGTGGGCTCTTCGTGAAGAGCCAGCTCTAGCATGTGCTCATAGGCACCATATGAGATGAAAGGTGGGCCATATAGTAAAAAAGTAGTACACTTTTGTAGCTAACTATTGTATATATTAGCTATAAGATAGGCTATAGATGACATGTCAATGATTTATAGCATGCAGCTGGCTATATTATTAATCATGCTCTTATAAGCACATCTCTAGGCATCTTGCATTGTAAAGATCTAAGTGACTAAGATGTCGTCATCAACTAATAAAGCTTTCTTTGAGTCATAGATAGGTTTAAGATCTGCCTTCCCTTCTTTTGAAATAAAAACGTGTCTCGTCCTCACATAAAAATAGTCAAGACGAGGGAGAGGCAAAGGAATGAGAGAATGAATCGATAAAACCTTTGACCGGCTTAATTAGTAGGGGTACCATCTTCGTCTTGGATCGCTCCCTCTCTGCGCCTTTCACTCCAAACGTCGACAGACCACCTCTGCGCACCGACTTTTGCTCCAACCCGTCTCGGGCTCCAACTGGATTCCCATTTGTGTACATGATTCAAAGGCGAACACATATTACGGGGGGATGATAATATATTAAGAACAGTCTCCTGCATGCGCTTATCAGACGGAACTGCAATCATTTGTTTCACTTTACCTGCACCAAACCACCGAATACATTTTGTTAGACCAATGTCGCGTTTGTTTGAACACTAGCTCCTGGGAGCTGGTGAGAGGTCATTCGTGAAATCTTGCTAGATTAGCCTGCTTTCGTTTCAAGAACACCGGCCGGGCTACACGCATGATTAGTTTCTTGGCTGAAAAGACATATCTATTTCATTCTTCTCCATTGATCGAAAGATCGCAGGAGAAAAGGTAGAGTCTACTGTATCTCTTGTGCTTTCTGAATGAGGAATTTGGAGATCATGGCAAGGTTGCTAAATAAGGGGCGTGGATCATAACCTCGAGGCATGGCAGTTTCGAAATTACCAGCATATATGCATCCATCTGATTTAGTGTAACCCTAAATATCTACCCTAATTCGAGGGTAGAGTCGAACCCTGGTATCTTTACCGATCGGATGAAGCGTCGCATTTTCCAGTTTGCTTCACAAGTAGAACAAACGAGCAAAGCCGTTGGACAAATGACCTTTTTTCTAACTCATGCACCATTTTGTGTGTTCCTTTTTAGGTGTGGTTCCTAGGAAATATTTGACTGTTTGGTGATTGCATTTGCTGACCTAAGAAGGCTAATGCTCATATTCTTGTGATAAATTAACAAGCTAAGAAACAGAGACATCTCAACTGTAAGTATATATATTGCTCTCGCGGCGCAGAGAATTAATAAGAGGATAAATGCATCCACGGATTCATTCTATATATGAAGGGACCGATCCCGTTACGTAGGTAGTGCGGTTGCATTGCATCCTGCCAAAACATGTGTTTCGTTTTTCTCATGTCCTAGTCGTAGCTACTAGATGGTTATTAACGTGAACTTGCGACCCAGCGAAGGAGAGTAACTTTGAAGTAAACTCGATCAGCACCTAATTTTGGACGATTGATTGCTTGCCACAGTCAGATATCCCAGAAACAACGGTGTACTCCATTGACCGTGCATGAAATCATCATCGTACTCCTACCTACGTATACGGTATACGTATAGCCAGTGTTGGTCGCCTGTGAACACGGACTGTACGTACGGACTCTGAATTAGTCACAGCTAGCCAGCTTTCATGCATGCATCTACGTACAGCGTACTTGTTCTCGCTTGGCCGCAATTTAATTAGTTCCCTCCAGCCGTACGCAATGCACATAAGCTCCTACTACTAGTACGTACGACTTGTGTTTTCTTCCAACTTGATTAGCATAGCATTCATTATCACGTGACCCTGTCTGGAAGCCATAGCTACTCCTACTCCTACTCCTAGCTGGCTGCAACGTGCCGCACGAGATTTAATTTCAACCTAGACACCGTACCGACACGATACACCCTTCACGTTATAAGTTCCCTGAATGAACGAAGAAGATCGATGAGCTTCTGGAAGGATGCCGGCGTCCGGCCGGTGACGGAAGCGCCGGCGGGAAGATGTTGGTGAGGAGTTCGGCGAAATCCTGACGAGGGAGGGAGGCCGGGTGGGTGGTGCTGTGTGAAGGAGACCGGCGAACAGCTGCCACGATCGAGCCCATCTTGACCGCGGTGGGTGGCGTCGCCGTCACTCAACCATCAGAATCTTTATGACAGGATTAGTTTAGTTTAAATAAAGGAGTACTTTGTGGAGGATTAGATATGATGATTAAATTGCTTGGGACCGAACACACGGTTTCTAAATTCTAGCAATATATTCCCATCGCCTCAGCTTGAAGCGTACGATCTGTATTATTGGGCCAGGGAAAGAAGACCACTAGTGACAAACTGACAGCCACCCTGGTCGATCGGTTCCCATTTCGGGGATAATAACGTTCAAAGAGCGCAAGTATAGATAGGCAGTTGACCTTTAAAGGAAACATAACAGGAAACAAAAACTATCCTTGTGTATAAGATACAACAACAAGTCTGAACTCTATCGAAAATCCTTGATCCAATTTTCAACATTGCTATATTCTTTTGTTTTGGTAATCTACTCTAGTTCCTCTCTAAATTTTCTCATGCATGAGTAGAGGCTTAGAGGAGTATCTTTACAGACGTAGTCATCTGGTGTTTCAAATTACGGAAGCAGATAGGATAATAATTTCTAACAAAAAAACACTCGATAATTGCTTAAGGTTCTCGATTTGGGTTTGAATCTCTCCAATAGTTGGTGTCCAAGTGGCGCATATATATATGTAAGACCAACACATCTAAGCAAATGCACAAATAAAAATGTTGATCTTTCGTCTCAATGACCACTCTTCCACACATGATACAGTAAGTCAGGGATGAAAAAGTGTTTTCGTTGAAGAAGAATTCTTGTGTTCAAGCGGTTTTGAATAAGCAACCAAATTTTTTTTTGTGTATAAACTGACAACAAGTTTTCCAGATTCGTTTGAGCACAAGAAAAACATTGTGTGTAGCAGTGAGTTGTATATAAGCTTGTGAAACTTGAAACCGTGTGGCACAAGGGGGGAGGTGCCAGCAATCTACATTGTCTACAGATTGTACATTGTCAAGCAGCTGAGATTGTTCCTTGAACTGTTCACGTTCCTCTACAGAAAGAGGAAGCATATGAAAGAGAGTAAATAGTACTTTTCGCAACCAATTGTTGTTGTTGAGAAAAAGGGTACAAATGTGGCCATTATAGTGCCCTTGATATATCAATCCAATTGTCTGTCCTAAAGTAAATAGTACTCCCATTCTAATTTGACAAGCAACACGATCCTTATAAATATGAAGAAGTTTTAAATAAAGACTCCACCAAAAATAACAGTGGGTTTATTGTATCGTAACAAATTCCTTGATCGCTAGTAAACCTCTAAGATCAATTTAACTTTGGGTACATCTATATGATTGAGGAATATGTGGATTAGTTTCAACAAAAGGGAAGTGCTTCGAGTTTGCAAATTCAAAATGCTTAGCCCTCCTTTGTTCTTAGGGTAGCAAACCAAATCCTCATTGGAGGATTCTTGTCATCAAGGTCTATGCCTCTCCAAAATAGTGTATTTTGTATTTGTTCAATTGAAGAATTATGCCTTTATATAATTGCAGACAACTCATCAAGAAGGTTCACATTGAGGAGGGAACAACATTAACCATGAGTAATCTACCATCACAACTATGGTATTACGAGCAAGCATTCATTATTTTCTGTATTCTGTCAACAATATGCTTGAAGACTTCCATTCTTGGTTTTGTGAAACTTAGAGGGACTCAGAAAAGTAATGGGAATTCACTTATGTAACACTCCAAAACATTAGACAATGCCAGAACTTCATTCTCATCCCCATTAATATGAACCATATTGGATTTTTTATAATTCACTTTTAGTCCTAAAGTTTTGGCAAAAATGTTAATCAAAGCCTTGAGGTTCTCGAACTGACCAGGGAAAGTTGGCATGAGTATAAGAGTATCATTAAAATATTGTAAGATGGGAAAGTGATGGAAAGATGAGAAATTAATATGTGGTTGCAAAGAATGCCTCTGCATAGGTCTGTAATAAGTTTGCGACCAAAACAAACAAAAGTGGGGACAAAGGATCACCCTATCTAACACCTCTTCTACATTTAAATAGATAGGCAGACACACAATTTAGTACAACATAAGTGGTAGTAGATTCAAAGATATGTTGAATCCAAGCACACCATTTGGGTCCAAAATCTCTTTGTTTTAGGATGTACATAATCATGCCATGTTCAAGTTTCTCAAAAGCTTTCTCAAATTCAAGTTTAAGAAGTAATGTAGGTTTTTTTTCTTTTGTGGCATTGGAACATATACTCAAAGGCCCAAGCAACACAATTGTCTATAGTCCTAAACCAGATAAACCCATATTGATTAACATTCACGAAATCACATGGATTGAAGTCTATTAGAGAGCAATTGGGTCAAAAGTTTGATGGTATATGAAAGGATTGATATGGTCGAGGAGAAAAGGGCGAATAGGAGACTAAAAAGTAAACTTATTTACAAAAATTAGGGTCGTGTGAATAAAATAGGTTCACTAATAAAGCAACTAGATAAACAACACTGACTGGTGAGCAAGCTTAAAACAATAAGTAGACAGGGATACAATGATGTATATGCTAAGAAACAATTTAACTAGCAAGAAAACAAGGCAACAAGCATATTAAGGTAGGTACAAAGGGCGGAAAATGATAAACCATAAGTAGACAGGGATACGGTGACGTATCTCGAAGTCAAAACTCTTTTGAGGGAGTACTAATCTCCATTGGAGCAATGCCAAAGCCAAGGCTTTGGAATTATACTAAGTAGCTCACCGTATTATCCCTTCCAAGTCATCCCCAATGGACGAGCCTCGATTCACTCGGGGTTGGCCTTGAAGGCGACCACCCCACCTTTACAAATTTCCAAAAGTACGCCACAAGCAAGGAAGCTTTCAAAACGGGCACCCAGACACCTAGGATCCAAGGCTCCAAGAGTAACAAGTCTTGGCGTAGTGTAGATCGGGCCTTGATCCTTCAATCCCTAGTTTTCAAAAGGTTTGGATGGAGGGATATGGAGTATTAAGAAAACAAGTTTTGGCTATGGTTGATCTCAACAAGGCAAAAGGGTTAGTGTTGAAGGTGGAAGAAGACTCCTTTATGTAGTGTAAGGGTGGAGGTGGTCGTTTCTGGCTGTTGGACCCCATGTGCACGGACTAAGTCAGCCCCCCTGTGCATGGGGTACATAGATGCAGATACAACACCCAATGCACACTGGGTATCTAGAACGTTGAGGACCACACCCTAATCACGGGGTATACAGAGAGTTTCCAAATACTCCGCACACACGGGGTTCCAGGATCTCGTGCACATGGGATATCTAGAAGATTGAGCGCCACCCCATGCACACGGGGGGTCTAAATCCCCGTACGTAAGGGGTATATAGAGAGTTGCCAACTACCTCGTGCACACGAGAGTCCAACACCCCGTGTGCATGGGTTTATTAAGAACTTTCGGATCCCAACACCATGGACACTCCACACATGCAAAATCAAAAGGATGAAAAGAACTTATTATGATGATAGGTGTAGTAAGGATGGTGTATATGTTCTAGAGTGTTCCCACATGAAATTCAACCCACCTTGAGCCCTTTTAATAGTGTGGTTGACCACCTCCACGATAATAATCCAAGGAACCAATAACCTGAGATAAACTAGAGCAATCATTATTTATTCCGTTAACCATAATGCCATCACACCAAAACACCATTAAGTGAAAAATGCACTTCGAATCTTCCCCTTTTTGGTGTATTGATGACAATGTGGTTAGAGCATGTCAAAATATGTAATCAATAATATTAGCCATGTGAAGCTATTGATAAAAAGCTCCCCCTGCATGTGTGCATAGAGATAGAATTTTCCTGATTACGCAACAAACACACATATAGACGACTCGCTCAAGATCAATAGAAATGTGCAACGATATGAGTAAATAGCAAAAACTAGATAACTCATTATATAAATGCTTGACATGTCATAAAAAATAAAAATAATCGGTGCAACGATCATATGCAAGAGGTGTGGTGAGAAAAGATAATATAAGAGAAAGATACAGAGATATGACATATGACCACATATCAACATAGTCTCATAACTTAAAAGAAAAACAAGCTCAGACACATAAATAAGAGGTAGCTCACACACCACCATGAAAACATAAAAAGTTTCACAGGACAATAGAAATCATGCCTAACAAGAACGAGGCTTCTTATCTCAACTAGAGATGATCCTAAACAACCCCCCCCCCCCTTGTCATCAAGATGCAAAAAGGGAAAATGTGATGCTACTTGATACATCCAAATTGTATCTATAATTTTTCTTGTTCCATACATGTTTTATGAAATTACTGCAAGTTTTTACTATGATTTTATAGCATTTAGTGGACTAACCTATTAATCCAGTGCCTAGTGCAAGTTAATGTTTATTTTTTCTATGCGCTGCAGAAAAGATCCAAAAATGAAAGTTCTCAGAAAAATCGAGAAAAATTACAGAAACTCTAACTTTCTAGAAGACTCGGGAGCTAGGAGGGAAAGCCAGCGGTAGGCCCACAACTCCTAGGTGGGTCCTAGTGCGGTCAGGTATAGGGTCGCGCCTTCCACCCTCCTCCTCTCATTGGGTTCGCTTCGGGTCACCTCTTCGCCTATATATTGCCCCTAGCCTAAAACTGAGAGCACCTAGAGGATTTTTCCATAAATGATTCTGAGTTCCGCCGCCATCGAAAACCTAGTTCGGGGGACAAAAGTTCCTATTTCAGCACCCTGCCGGGACGGGGATTCACCTTCAAAGTCATCTTTATCGACGTTGCTGCTTCCCATGATGGTGCAGGAGTGAACCGAGAGTGTAATTGTAATTGTTATCAAGGAAAGTGAGAACTACAGAAGGATGTGCAATAGTCTAATCTCTTTTTTAAGTTTGGATGGGTCGATTAGGTTGAGTAAATGTTTGAGGCTGCCACGAAATATTGTTTTGTAAAGTAAGAATACATGTTGTGTTGCATTAACGTGCTTAACTAGCTGTTCATGAAACTCGTTAGAATGTTTGTTAAGCTCGTTAATTAAGTTTAAAGAGTTAAAATCAATTATTGGTTCTGTTCAGTATGAAGCGAGCTACGAGCTTAACGAGTTGAGCTATCGAGCGCTCATTAGACTCGCGAAATACAAGCATTTGATCCAGACCGAGCGTTGTTCCGCTAGTGACACGAGAGAAACCCTAGAACTTTCTTTATGCCTTGCCCCATATCACCCTTTGCTGCCGAAGTAGCAGCGGGCCCCACTAAAAAAGGTGTCGGGGGCTTCTATATAACAATTGTGATTTCTAATAAAGAGATGGCCTTTACGGATCTTTTGTGTTTATACAAAGTTCTAATAATGATTTTATTTTATTAGTATTATGTTAATACATACTTCCTCCGATCCATAATAAGTGTTGCATATTTTATATTAAGTTAGTATAAACTTTATACTAGATGAATGTAATTTACTATAGATCAGAGAGAGTAATAGATAGGTATGCATGGTTTGTGTGTGTCGCTGAAAAAATTGGAAGCTACTCCCTCTGTTCTAAAATAACTATCTTAATGCAACTTTGTATTAAAGCTACTGCAAAGTTGAGACAGTTATTTTGAAATGGATGAAGTATGCGGGATTGATGCTCCTGGGTGGATCATATTCCCTCAGTTGGAATGACACTAGTACAAAACAGGGCTTTGGTTCAGGCCTGGCCAGCCCATTAGTCCCGGTTGAGTCACGAACCGGGACCCATGGGGGCTTTACGTCCCGGTTCGTGCTTACAGGGGGCCGGCCGGGCCTCGTGGGGCATTGGTCCCGGTTCGTCTAGATCCTTTTGTCCCGGTTCCAGACACGAACCGGAACCAATGGGCCTCGCTCCTGGCCCACATCCATTTGTCCCGGTTCGTGGCTGGAACCGGGACTAACGGGTGGCCTTTAGACCCGTTTCCAGCCACGAACCGGACCAATGATTTGGCTATATATACCCCCCGCCCGCGAGCAGAGCACTCCAGTGCTCTGTATTTTTTCTATCGGCGAGGGGATCACTCCGGATGGCTTTGTGGTGCTCTAGCTCACCTCCTATGCACATGAGATGTTCGATGAAATGCCCGAGCCACACTACTTAAGCTTTCCCCTCTTTAAACTCGAGACCTCCGAGCTCCATTTCTCTCAAGATTTGTCTAGGTTTAGCGATCCATCATGTCCCGTCCCCGTCTTCACCACCGTCGATCGCCCAAGCCGATCTTGTCGCCGGCACCACCGTGGTGAGCCTCTTGTTCTTATCTTCTTTCTAAAAGAAAATAATTCTTACTTGTATGATTAGATATATACTTGTTTAATTTTCTTACTTTTATTATTGTTTGTTATTATATAGTGTGATGGTTATGGTATACGCACATGTCGGCCCTCGTCCTGTCTATGATTCGGATGTGGTATATATTATCTTCTATAACTATTTGTTTCATTTATTGTTTATGACAATTATGCCGACCAACGTGACATAAACCGCTCTCGAGCTCCCTCGACTAGCGAGGTGGGACTAAACATCCCACAGCACCGCGGCGCAAGGCTTTTGGTTCCGGTTGGTAGTACCAACCGAAACCAAAGGGGGCATTGGTACCGATTCGTAGCACTAACCGGGACCAATGCCCCCCTTTGGTTCCGGTTGGTGCTACCAAACGAAACCAAAGGTCTCTTTTCAGCAGTCTATGTTTCCCGTCCTTTGGGATGCTGAAAAGAGACCTTTGGTACCGGTTGGTAGCACCAACTGGAACCAAAGGGGGGCATTGGTACCAATGCTTGGGGTATATAAGTAGCACTTGTAAATTTTCGGTTCCTCATCTCGCCATTCGCACCCGACGATGCCGGAGACGACACCGACGCCGTCAGGCTGCCGGACCGCCACACCACGCCACGTCAGGCTGCACTTGTAAAAATCAAAACAAAGATAAAATAATCTTTCCTTACAACTTCGAGTGAGTGTTACTGTCTTGTGCATATTTGGTTTTCCTTATTACTCGAGGTTATAGTAATGTAATTGATGAGTTATGCATGCATGCACAACTTTTACTTTATTCTCCTAGAGATTAGGCTTGAGCAGGGACTAGTAACCGTCTTAGACTCAAGACGAAAAGATCGCAAGTACATAGCGTCGACCAAGCACGGAGATAAGAGAGGACACTTCTCTCTATTAGCTAGCTAACACAATATATGAAACCCCTAAATTAACCCTAGAAACCCCCCCCCCCCTCCCCCTTTAAAAGAAACAAAACCCCTACCCCTGAACTGCTGACGCGTGGATACCTTTTGGTCCCGGTTGGTACTACCAACCGGGACAAAAGACCCTCCTTTCTGGGCAAGCCGCAGCGACCACGTGGAGTCTCATCTGTCCCAGTTCGTGGGCAAACCGGGACTAAATGTATTGGGCTTTAGTTACGACCCTTTAGTCCCGGTTCCCGAACCAGGACAAGTAGGCCTCTGAAACCAGGACAAATGGACCGTTTTCTACTAGTGTGAGCCAAACTTCGTCAGCCTGAGAACTCAAACTGTTGTTACGTAATGAGGTGACAACAATTAAATGGAGGGGGATTGGCCCCATAGCAAAATTTAGGAGGGATAGGGTTTAATATTAAACTAGATGATATTCCGCGCGTTGCTGCAGGACCTATTAATAAAGAATTTGATGTTTTAAAACACGTGAAAATTTATGAAACACAGTACAATTTGATTATAAATTATTTTTCGAAAGAAATATTGTTTAAAGTAAAAATTTATAAGAAAATTTGACGAAAAATCTAAAAATTAGTTTGATTTTTGTTTTGTTAATTTAGTTACTTGACAATATATCGGCGAGATGATATGAGACGAAAACAACGTCGAGTGGAGACGGTGTAGACGTGTCGACCCTTGGCTAAATCTAAAATAATGATGGCAACTTTGGATGTGTATTTATAAAAAAATGTCACATAGAAAAATAAAATGCGATGTAACTCATAATTTGATATTCTATATAAAAAATTTACTTATAAATTGTCAGGTTGAGTGCATAAAAGTTTTATTTATTGGTGATAGGATGCATGCAAATGCAAAATTAATGGAAGCATGTGCATAAAAAGTTAGTGAAATAATTTTTACGTGATGGATCTATTTGATGATGTGGATAGCTTGCATTTTAAGATAAATAAGCTAGTAAGGATGAACAATTTAGATATTATAGATTATAGATTAGGGAAAGAAGGAGTCCGTGCCTAGAACTTCGTAAGTGTAGGATTTTCGATCTGACAGTAAGATATATGTATGCTCTTTGGTGCGAGTTTCAGTGAGGAAGGCACATGCATGCATGCTTACAGTGGAGCGCAAGCGAACTGCGAGAGTAGCTTTTAGGCATGTTCTCGGGGTGGAACCGTTGAGAAATTTTGGGAAGCATCCTTTCCTTTTCTGCATGCACATGCTAAGCAATCTACGTCTGTGTGGGTGCGATCGATGGCCTGTCACTCGTTCCGTTTCCAACGGGCAGCATCTAGCCAACCAAGGACGCCATGCAAGTGCAGCAATACGCTGGGGTGTCTGATGATTACAGCACATCTGTAGTTTGTTAGTTAGTTTAGGGAAGAGAATGCTCATTCATTTGAAGCCTTGACGGGGAGGTTTTAATTTCTTTGCCACCTCTCTCTAATCCAGCCTCTCGATCCGTACGTAACCGGATCGAGACTCATTTGCTGTTTGGCTCTCTGAGTGGAGACTGCGGCATGCAATTACACTGATGGCTTTGCGTCGTCTACTCTATTCATCCATCTCAAGCAAACGAAAGCAGGTTCATTAAAAGATGACAGTAAACATGCATCGAAGATAACTAGGGTTAAAAGTGCGTGTGTGTGACCTTACTGGCCAGACCCCAGTGCTGCAGCCTGCAGCTGCCAGCAGCTCATGTGGGCTGGCTGGACTGCAAGTATCTACGACCGTGGAAGCTTGGTCACCGTTAAGCCATATATATGGTCCCGCCCGAGCTTTCATGTACTCCAATTATTCGAAGAGCCAAGTGACGGACAGCAGAGTGAAACCAGCAGTGAACTCTGGTCTGGTCTATGCGGGAATTAAATTGTCTGTGGAATCCAAAGATATCTCGGCCCTATTCTTAGTCCTTGGTGACTGCTTCTACTACTATAAGTTTTTTGTAGTACTCCCTCTGTATGTTAATATAAGAGATGTTTTTTGATATTATCATCTCCATAATTTAATATAAAATGTTTTTTTCATACAATATAAAAATATCTTATATTAAGTTACAGAGGTAGTACCTACAAAAGATATTGTCACTATACTCATACGTAGACAATATATACATTATTTACAAATAATAATCAAATACTAGGCTTTATGAACATGGGAGTACAAGTTTGTCAAGTCATTGTCTACTCCATGCATGCATGCACACATCACTACATACATTGATACATAGCCTCACTCACTCACATATTTACATTTTAACTCTCTTGAAACAGGCTTTCGTCCATTTTATAGATAAAACGATAATCAAATAGGTACAAAAAATTAAATACGAGAAAATAAATACAAGTCCATTGAAGAAACATTACAAACATGCCTAAAAAATAGGTAAAATTCCACCAATAGCCGGAAGCTCAGAGGCTAGATGGTGGAGCCCTGCCACAGTCATTGCGGCCACCATGCCGCCAAGTTGATAGACCATTGTGCACTAAGGAGCAAAGAGGCCAAATTAACACTATAAACTATCTGGATAAAGCAATACAAAAAACATGACAAGCGCATAAAATGAAAAGGATATCATCATTATTTGGGTTAATCTAGCAAAAACTAAAAACACAAGTATCGGTGCAACTTGAATTAGCCTCATTAATTTGTCAGAAGCATCCCACATTTTTTATATATTGAAGGAAAAATTACATTAATTTTACAGGGGATGTATTTTGATTGGAGGGAAGGGGTGAGAGAAAAGTGACCTACCCAATTGTTAATATTGCAAGGATCAATCTCCATAATTCTTGTCAAACAAAATCTTGCTAAGCTTTCTTGGCCTCCTATAAGTATTTATCTATTTAGTCCAATTCTAATGAAACGCAAAGCTTCTGAAGACTGCTCAAAAAGTAAAGGTTCCCCAATGAGAGATATGACTTCCTTTTAGAGATAAAAATAAATCTTCCTTTAGATCAAACCCGAGTACTTTTTATTCTTCATGAATGTACACATTAAAATCTTATACCATACTTTTGAGGGGTCTGTACAACAACAAAAAATAATAGTTTTTCAGCGGTTCGGCCCGGATTGCATTAAGCCCACTGACAGGCCTGCTGGCAGAACAACGAAGCCATCTACGGAGAAAGAAATTGCTGTAGCCTATTTCATGCACTCCAACCCATTTAGTAGCCTAGCAGAAGATATTTTCGGCTTTACCAGTTTGAGGAATATTTTTAAGGTTTCTATTTTTTCCTTTTCTATTTTATATTATTTTAAATAATGCTCCTGAATATTAAAAAAGGTTTAAGTTTTCTATAAAATATTTCTGTTTAATAAAAAACCACGTTCTTGAAAATGTTAAGATATTTAAATAATATAAAATGTTTATGTTTATGTTTTATTAAAAATCAAAAAAATCTAATGGTGCACATGACCGCATTACTTAAGTTTTGTTCAGTTTATTTGAAAAATAATAATTCAAAAATCTTTCCTACAAGATTTTTTTTATATTTCCTCAAAAGTATTCAAATAGTTTTTTGAAATGCTCACATCTTTCCAAAATATTATCTCGAAATTCATAACATAATTTTTGACATTATGAATTAAAATACACCTTTGTTTTTTTCTAAAAAAAGGAAAAATAAATGATCAGTTGAACTAATATAAAGAAAACTAAGCCCTACAAAAGCAAGATACTTGTTCAGGCTAGCACGACCTCTTCCATCCTAATGCTGGACTATTTATCATACTGTGCGACAAATTGAATTTCCCCATAAAATTAGCTAAAAAATTGAGCCTAATGTAGAGCGACAATAAGCAGCCTATTGTAACCATTATCGAGTGGGCACCGGTCCAATTGCGAAGCATGGTAAAGGTTTTTCCAAAATTTCCACATTTTCTCACAGTTTTGTTCTTCTTATGTATGTTTCTTCTTTTCTTTAGAAAAGTAGGTATCCTTTTTTATTTTTGATTCCTTTATTAGTTTTACAATTTTCCATTTTACTTTGAAATTTTCTTTTTCTATTTTTCTTTTTAACACGTTTTAAGTAATGTATAACCATTTTGACAAAAGACATGAACACTTTCTTATTAAAAATGTGAAAATATTTAAAATGACATAATACGCTCTTTCTTGTAAACTTTGGTCGTCCCTCTCCCTCTAATTTTGATAAAGATAATATATTTTTTAATGCATGATGAACGATTTCAATAATTTCGAACATTTATTTAAATACTTGGTGAAAAAAAATTAAATGAATATTGATGTTTTTTAATACACAACGAACATCTTTCTAGTGATGTACACAATTTAAATATATGATGAAAAAACATCCTTAAGTACACATTTAATATATTTTGATAACAACTTCAATTTTTTTAATTATTTCGTAAATTTTAACAACATCATTAATATTGGTTAAATACACAACGGAAAATTTTAACAACATCATATATTATGAACATTACAAAGTTACATGTTGAGCTTTTTCATTTAATTAGTAGAGTAAAAAAGTTTATTTGCTAACACAAAATTAAAGAAGTAAAAACATATTTAAAATAAAAGATTAAAAAATAAAGTGTTTTTATTTGAAATTAACAAATAAAATAAAATATGGAAAATAAAAGGAAATCGAATTAACAGGCAAATAAAAGAGAGATCATTCATGGCTTATTTTCTGGGACATCATATTAACCTAATACAAAATGTTCACTAATTTCTCTGGTAGTAGCGTAGCTGATGGGATGTATTTATTCTTGAAGTGGGCAGACCAAGACCTCGTGTTGTTTGATAGATTTTTTTTCTTAGGGCTTGTTTGGATGGCACCCGTAGCAGCCCTACCAAACCGGGGCGCGCCAATTATTTGGCGGAGGATTTCACCGACGGTGGATCGCCCTGCAGTTGTTAAAGTGACCAAAATATCGGCTGCCATCCAAACGCTCGCCTCTATCCTCAGTGACCGCCGAAATTTTGGCAGGGCTATTGTTGGCTTCGATCCAAACAGACCGTTACTCTTTATTGCTCTGTAATCATGTTTGGAGCGATACCATTTGTGCTGCTTGTTAGGTCACACATAGCGCAAGACTTATTTCACTTTTTTATTTGTGTTCTTGTGTTGTTATTTTTTTGTGTTTTTTTGTTTTGTGTGTATATTTTGTGGTGTTTTTGGTTTTTGTTTCCCCTTTTATTTTATTTTCCTTTTTATTTTTTGTGTTAATTTTCAACCGTTTTTAGTCCGTTTTTCCATGGTTTTATTTTTTCTTATATTTTTTGTTTATTCACCGGTTTTCTTTGGGGTTTTCTTTTTATAACACATGGTTGTTTTTCTTACAATTTATGTTTTCTACAAATAAGGAATAATTTTTTATACATATTTTAAATGTGATAGTATTTCAATTAAAAAAGTTCGAGGTATGATTTTTTTTATACACGTTTTATATTTTTTATGCATCTAAAATATTATTTTTATACACCTTTAATATTTTTAAAATACGTTAAATGACATTTTTGAAAAAATTGTTCTTGTGAACATTTGTGCTAATACGTCTTAAACATTTTTTAATATATATGGAGAACGTTTGTTGAGTTGTATGAAATATTTTAAATTACCCAAGCATTTTTGTACATTATATAAATTGATTTTAACACTGTAATCACCATATTTTTGAAACATGTGAAAAAATTACTGTACCCTAGATTTTTTATGGTATGAAATACATTTTTTAATTGTACAGACATTTTTTTATATAATATATTTTTTGTAAAATGTCACATACATCATTTTGAAACACGTGAATGCATTTTGAATGTCACAGATATGTTTATAATGCTATCAATATTTTTAAAAGTTATCGTACCAATATTTGTATATTGCATTAACATTTTCATGATTTGCAACTTTTGTAATTTCTGCGTAAATTTGAGTTTAGAAAGTTACTTATACTATTTTCAAAACTTAAAAATATCAGTAAAACAATAATGAAGGTAGAATTTAACCTGCATGGAGTCTTTGGCTGGCTCATTAACAGTGACACTAAGGCGAGACGAGCTTGTGTCTTGGTTTGGGTGATATATAGCTGCTCCCAACACACATAGCAATATAGATCCCTTCAAAAAAAACATAGCAATATAGAGCACCGTGACCCGCAGAAAGACGATTATATATAGTCCGAGAACGTGGCTGCTCGCGGCCCAACAATGAAATGCCTTTTCCCTTTCCCTTCTTTCATTTTGTTAAGCAGCCAACGATTAATCAATCGAGCGATGCATGCATGCCTATATACAAAAAATGAAATCAAAGGAATCAAGGTAGGTCGAATTAGTCTCTCAAATGTGCTTATAGTGATAGGATGTTTGTATGTGTTCATATGAATAAGTGTATATACACATACACGTTTGTAAGTTTCTGCGTCTGTATTATCTCACATTGGGAAAAGGATAAGTTTTTATTTATCAAGTAATGTAATCATCTCTCCACTGGATGTACTTACAATCCTACAAATTTCTGATATATTCCATAAAAAAACCAAAAAATTCCCTAGGCATTCTAAGCATTTTATTTCTGCACAAAATAACACCATGGCAGTTCTGCTAAAAACAACACCAGTTCAGGTTAGTATCATCTAAATCATGCAAATTATATGAAAAAACAAAGGAATTTTTATTAAAAATAGTAGATATGTTGAATACGTATCAGCTTGCCCACTGTCGACCGTCATCTACCCTCTTGGCTGCCGCCACCGCTCATGCTACTAGCCGTTAGGGTTCGTGTGTTGCTCGCTGAGAAGTCTCAATGGGTGGCGTTGTGTTTTTATTTTGAGAAACTTTCCAACCTTTATTGCTCAAAGTTCATGTTTAAACTGATACAAAAGGATCATGAGGGTATATAAACCATAAATGGTGACCCTCAGCTAGGCTAGCTAAATGCTTTGCGAAATTATGAGCATCAAGATTTGATAAACAACTTTTCATTGAGATTTTAGAAAATTAAGGTAGAACGACCACCCTACCTTGTCCTATGGAAGGTTCTCCTCTGCCAATCAGGCCCTCAAACACATGATGGTCTAAGGAAATGAAATATTTTGTTCTTGCCCATCTTTACTTATGTCACCTTAGCTTTTGAAATTGCATCACAATTGCCATTTCATGTCAAAAGAAAAAAAAAGGTGGCAATGTAATAAGTTATCAAAAGTTACGAGTGATAAAAGTGAAGTTTTTTCCTCTTTTACCACATAATCGAAATTGTGATGTATTGTCAAAAACCTAAGAGCGAAAAAAATGAAATGTCAAGGGGTAGAATGGCATAAACGAATTGGGCAAAAGCTAGAGTGGCAAAAATAATATTTCCCTTAAAGCAAGGTCCCTTGCTTTGGGTTGCTCTAGAGAAAAAAAACGAGAGGTGACGGATATATTTGAGAGCATGGCAAGTCGAACAAAGGGGGAAATGGTTCATGTGCTCATCGGTTCTATGGGAATTTCTTGACGGAGTTCATGTTATCGGTAGTGATTTTGGGATCCGATGTGGCATCTTGGTGGGTGTTTTGAAGTGAGGTGAGGGTGGTATGAGAGATGAGGGCTTGAGGGTCTTATAGAGGGGCTCGAGCTCGGGGTAGCCTTCGTGTGGTCGTCGTGCGCATAGTGAGGGTCCCCCGATTTTTGCAGGAAGGGAGTGGGGGTTATGGGAAAGAACCTGACTAGGGGGCGCGTTGTTTGCGTGAGAGAAGGGGGCTTGCAGGAGTAGGACACGTTGGGCTGTGTTGTGTTGCGTTCTGAACGAGAAGTTGGGAGAGGGAGAGAGAGGTCGGTTGGGCCTAGGTAGTTTAGGTCTTTGTTTCTTTTATTATTTTTATGTTTTCATTTTTTCTTTCTTTTTCTTTTGAATATTATTTTCATCCAAATGACTTCCAAATCAAATTTGAATGGCTCACAATATTTATTGAACTTAAAGAAATATTTCTCATGGTAAATAAAAAAATTTGTTTTTATTTTAATTTTTTATTAAACTGATTTATAAATCAATTATGTAGTATTTTCTAAATAAATTCATAGATTCAATTTAATGATGATGATTTCTTGTCAAACAATATTTAAAATAATATTTAGATTTATTGTCCATTTTGATTTTAAATTGATTTACAAACCAATTATTGTAATCATTTGGAAAATAATTTAAAACATTATTTAAACAAAGTGCGATGGTGTACTGCGTGAGGAATCGCCGGAGCTGGTAGTACTGCTCTCGCGCTTTATCGAGGGCTTTGTTGCCGGTGCAGAAGAACACCATCGCCGGCGTGTGAGAGGTAGAGGGCCACCAACCGCCTCTGAGCGGTCACGCCACGATCGAGACCTCCTCTCCTACGGGACGCCACAGAATTCCTCGTCGGAGTTGCGTACTCTGCGCGGCGGAGAAAAGAAAATGCTACGGCGGGGTTGGGGGGGGGAGGGGCCGATGAGAGGCAAAATCATGAACCCCCATACATATAGCGCTTCAGAGAGAATTTTTGTGGGCCATCCGCATAAGTTTTACCCGTCGGACGGGATTTTGAGCTTTTGTTCTGAGTTCATTGCGCCCGTCCACCAAAAAGGCCATATATATATACAGGTCGACGGTAAGATATCACATCTGCTAGAAAAAAGATGAGTTAGATTGATTTAAATAACATAGTATATGGGATGCGGTTATTCGGAAGAGAGAGAAAGGAAAAAAGAGGGATCACGTGGTTGCTTTTGATTGAACAGATTTAACATACAGATATTCAAACTCTTGCAAAACTCCGTTCAATTTAAATGTATTTGCAAAAAATCAGACATACGAACGAATCCACAAATGGTTACAGGACTGCCTTAGATAACAAAAATGATCCGAACAAGGTGATGAACGCCTTAAGCCAACATATAACGAGGTTGGATTCAGTCGGCGATGTTGCATATTTAACAGCTTGCGGACGTCGGGCTTATGAGCGCGGTGACGGTGACCAGGTCAATCCTCTAGACGCTGTCGTCGATTCTTCTCCTAATTGCAAAGTCTTGTGTGTGGCCTAGCTGGATCCGACGACGAGAATTGAACGAGAAGAGAAGCGATGTGGTCAAGCTACTAGTACTGCCTTGATAATTGTTCGACGCCACAGGATTGGTGCGAAGCCGCAGACAAGTATGAGCGTCGATGTTTCCTCCTGCTCATTTGCCCTTTCTGCAAACTTGATGATTGAATATAGTTTTCCTACTTATAGAATATACGGAGTAGATACCAAATCAGCATCTAGAATACCATACCAATATCACTGAATTCATCTTAAAATGTATTCTTACATAGTATATATTTGGTACTATAAATATAGATAGTTTTGTCTATAACCTATCGTCAAAGTTTGAATAACTTACATTTTGTGAAGACTAATGCACATAGGGGAGTATGCCGTTCCCCGCAAAAATAATAGTACTACTTAGTAATTATGGACTTTTTCTTTCCAAGAAAGGAACGACAGATATATGGACCCATTTTTTCTTTACTTTTTATTTCTATACATCATACTTTTTGAAGTATCCCAATCTAGTTATCCACCTCTCCATATGTTGACCTTTTTTCCTGTGTTTTCATGAAATAATATGGTTTTGAGTGGGCGAGTTCGTTCTTCCTCTATCTTGACTTTATAATTTACATGGGACCAAAAATCTGCAGAAGACATGTATAAAATAATATAATCACACATAGGACCAACACTTTTTACAAAAGACATCTGATAAATATAACTTTTTTGCTCACATATAGGACCTATGGACTTGTAAAAGGCAGATATACATGACATGATAAACAAATCTGGGATATCATATCACAACTCACAAACCTTGTTCAGCTTCCTCCACCAAACAAACTCACATTGCTTTAATATGTCAAAAAAAACTCTCACATTACTTTATGGTAAGCGATTCCTACCGTGCGAACAAGCCGAACCAAGATTTGCTGTAAACAATGCTTCATATATATTGTATTTATGATACTTATTCTGTTCAAAATTAGATGACTTTTACTTATCCACATGTAAAATATAGACAAATGGAAGTCAACTAATTTGGAACGGATGGCTAAATAAATATCATGATTATTATTTGTACAACTATGATTCTAAAATATAATTACGCTGGTCTATATTATTTGTTGCTAAATGAATGTATTTAGATGCATTTTAGTGCTAAGTACATCAATTAAAAAGCATGATACAAAAATGTTATTATGTATATCCATATTACTTATCGCTCAAACGGATGTGTCTAGATATATTTTTGAACTAAATACATCCATTTGATAGAATGTGATCGGAATTGACGGCGCTACGTTTTTTTTGCTACAATGGGCAATGGGAAAAACCAGTGACCCTTGACTTTTGCAACAACCAAATACGATAAAGTGTGGCCGGTGAGGATGGCACTATATTTTTTGGTGCAACGGGCAATGGGAAAAGATATAATTGACCCTTGATTTATGCTACAAAAAAATACAATAAAGTGTAGCCGGCTTGTTCCATGCTTGTTTCTGTGACTTTGCTATATGTTTTGATGCACTTTCATATCCATTTATAAGATATTTGACACTAACATATTAACTTAATGCCTAATGCCAATTTTTGTCTGTTATTGTCCGTGCATCACAAAAAAAGTGAAAAATCCATATTGCCAGAAATTTTTAGAAAACTTTCAGAAAATCTAAAATGTCGGAAAACTCGAGAATCCCGAAGGGGAGCCGGAGGGGACCCACCCCCTGTCCAGGCGCTTCCTGGCGGCCAGGAGTGAGTCGCGCCCTCTGGCCGCCTGGCCAGGTGGGGCCTCCTTTGCCCCCCTTTGCATCTATTTATTCCTCGGCTTTCAAAAACGTTCGAGGAGGACTTCTTTTTACAAGTTACGTCTCTATTCCATCGTCATCGCGATCCCGAGATCGGGTCAACTGAAGTTCTGTCCCGGCACCCTGTTGGAGGCAGGATTGATCTCCCGAGGCCACTCCTTCACCATAATTTCATCTGTGATGCGCCGTGAGTAGTTCCTCCTTGTACCTAGGATTCATGGCAGAAAGCTAGTTGATGTATTATCTCCAATCTTGTGCTTCATTGTTTAGTCCTTGTGAGCTGCCTATCAAGATCAAGACATATATGTTATAGTTATTGTGTTGTTATGTTGTGTTTGCTAGGATCCGATGGAGTATGCTTTCTTGAGTGTTCTTTCGTGTTCTTCGTTATAATTTATTGCTTTGGCCAAGTAGTAGATTTTTACTCCAAGAGAAAGCGTTATGCTAGATGGTGGGTTCATGCCTCCGGATGTCAAGCTTGAGTGACAGAAACATGGGACCAGGGAATGTGATGTTGGGTGTCACAAGTGTTGCTTACATTACGCATAGAATGTTAAAGCGGTTCTCTATTGCTTTGGGTTTACAACACATAGTTGTGACTCCCAACTTAATACCAGTGAGATATTCTGGATAGATATCTCAAGGTTGATGATTAAAAAGTAAATGCTGGTGAATAAACGGTATACTTTTCTTGGTGTAATACCCATACGATTGAACCTTGCACTCTCTGGCTAGCATAATTAGCATTGCGGTACGTTCATAATTCTTTCAATTGCCCAGCTGTAATTTTTTCGCCCAACATAGGTTTTTATCGTCTTTTGGGAGAGAGACATCACTAGTGAGCGCCATGACGCCCCGGTCCGTATCCTCATCATATATTTACACCGCTGCAATTTACTCATTTTGCTTTCCTTTTCCGTTGCAATTTTTTTCCTCTTGCGTTTAATCCTTTATAAACAAAAGGACAGAGGGATTGACAACCTCTTTGATTCATTGGGTGGAAAGTTAGTTGTGTCTTGTGTGCAGGTCCAGGCTAAGCAAGTAACATTGATTCAGACGGTGCGTTGCTTGCTAACCACCTTCTTGTAGTCTTCGAAATCCCTACTGGAGACATAAACCTTACGCTTCTGTGTGAGGGAAAAGTTGCTGCTATCTACATCATCATCACCTTGCACTTAGGATAACCAACGAGGGGTGTATCTACACCAGCAAGCACATGGTCACCGTGATTGGGGTCTGGAGTCTCTCTTCTCCAGCCTGAAGTTGCTTGGGAGTGAGCTCCACACCAGGAATCCCACCACCTGTCGTAGTTGCGTTCCGCAGTGACTGTTGTGGAGGTGTTGTTTCCATGAAGGCTTCAACCACGAAAGGTTGGCTCTCATGACCTCCCTTCTCCTCTAAGCCGTACTCCAGAAGAGGGAACAATGATTCGATGTCAATGATGCTGACCAGTTGTAACAACCCGGAATTCCACCCCAATTAAAAATTTTTGTTTGTTGCGTTGCGGTGATGATTGTTTGTATTGTTTGCGGTGTTTGCTTCGCCGAAATAATAATCGGTGAATATTTCTTCCCCTATTCTCGTATCGGATGCGTGACCGACCCCTTTCCACCACGGCACACGACCTTTGTGACACCGGGATTTCACCCGAGCACCGTCGCTACCGACACAAGTCCAGGCACCGCCACCGGATCGAAAAACCCGTTTATTTAATAAACGGATTATTTTCAGGGGCGACGAAATTTTTTGTCGGAATGTCACCGCAGTGAGGTACGATCGACGGCCTCGACGCGCTGAGCGCGTGGTTCGAAGTTTCGTCCGAATCGGAGTCCGTACGGAGTCTCGGAGGTCACGAACGCGGTCGCCGGACGCACGAGAGGGGTACCGGGGGCATTTGCGTAAACAGACCAGCCAACCCTACCCTATATAATGACCCCCACCTCCCAAACCAGCCAATTAGGGTTCCCCCTTGCACATTTTGCAGCCACACCCCCAATTTCTGGTCCAATTTTCGCCCAGATCCCTCTCCCCACCGAAACCCTAGCCTCCAAGCGTTTGGGGCCGTCAGATCTGGAGGCAGACGCTCCAGATCGCGCCACGTGGCCCTCCAGCCTCCTCCCGTAGCAGCCAGGGTGCCCGGGCCCCGCAGGGCCGCCGCCAGGCCCGCCCGAGCCCATCTGGGAGCCGCCTCGGACGCCCACGGCCGCCTCCCGCCTCGCCGCCGGCGAGCACCACGACGCCGCCGGCCACCCAGGCAGCCCCGCGCCTCCCTTCCTCCCTCTCCTCCCTTTCCTGTGGCCTTCTCCTCTCTCACCTCGGTCTCCCTCTATCCCCTCAGGTCACCGACGAGCAGCCGCCGCCGCCATGGCTTCCACGAGCCTGAGCCATGGGAGCTCGTGCCGGCACCTCCAGCAGCCGAAATCCGGCGGGATCCGCGCTGACCCGTGCCGCCGCGCCCGTCTTCGGCCTCCCCTCACCGCCACGTCACCTTGCTCGCTCGCCGGAGCACAGTGGGCGCCGCCACCGGCGGCTCGATGCAGCACGGGAGCCAGGAGGAGCCGCTGCCGCTCGATGCGCCATGGTGGGCCGGCCTGCCCCAGCGCCACCAGCCCAGCACGGCCTGCAGCCCAAGACAGGCTAGGCGCGGCCTGCCCCCAAGTCCCAGCCGCCATAGGCCGAGCCCATTAGGGTGAGGCCCGCATGTTTTTTTTCTAAGAACTCTGTAATTTCTGCTAAGTCTGGAGGAATTTTGCTGCTGATCCGTTTTTGCGCTGCGTTTTCCCGTTGATCCGTAGCTCCGATGAACGTGCCCACAAAACGAAAGTTGCTCAGTTTTGCGTGCTCTAGCATTAGTATGTAGAAAGTTTTTGCATTTGAGCTCATCTTGATTGTGTAATTGTGTGCTAAAGTGGGCATCAGGCCGTTAAACTGCTACTATTTCCTGTTAAGTGCTGCTGTTATAATTTTGTTGCAACTTTGCATGATGATTGTGACACATCCATGAGGCCTATTGCATTGATTATTTTTTCTATGTGTTAAGCATCATGTGTATTTCATTTACATGCTTTAACTTGTCATGTTTGGGTGCTTTAGCTATATTAAATCTTGCTCCAAAGTGGTGACCCTGATGTTATTGTGTTGCTGTTGCTGAAACTGTTATTTTGTTGCAACTTCGGTCGACGAGTGTGTCGCGACCGTTTATCGGAATTGAGTGATTACAATTGCATATTGTTAAGCATCATGTCTACTTTCATCCCATGTATTGCTATGTCATGTTGCTTCACTTTGCATATAGATTTACCCATGTTTATACAGCATGTGTGCATAGCTTGTCTTGCTTATATCTTTTTAACCGTAACTCCGTTTGGGGTGTTCTTATATGTAAGTTGATTAGTTTTCCGTGTACTTTGTGTTTATGCTATTGTTTGCTGTTGTTAACCAACCTAAAATATGGTTTAGTACAGAACAGTACCAAATCCTTTAATTGTTGTGCGGCACTTAGTGGTATGCCATGTTTAGGTTGTGCCTCACTTAAATTGACTAGCATAGATAGTTTACTTTGTCATTCACCTCTTGACCTGTTTGTGTGCTATGCCATGCTTGCTTGAGTTGCCATGTTAATAACCGTTGGTTGATCACCTGTAGCTAAGCAACTTGAACCACCGTAAATGTGCGGTATTCGTCGTGTGTGACTGATACCCCACTTAAACTGTTAGTAACCGTTCTCGACGATAGATCTGTATCGCGTTGCCGTGTCGTGTGATGTCTTCTTGATCTTAAGTTGCCCCGTAGTAATAGAGTGCTTGCTCGTTGATTGCTTTCCAGTGTTTATCGCCCTGTGTGCTTCCGCGGGTACCTTCGGAGACGTTGCGAGCTTGCGATCAACTACACCTTCGGAACCTGACTTATCAACAGGCAAGGACTATGCATTACTTATGATCCATTCTATTTCAGCCAGCGGTTTGCATGCTAGTCTAGGTTAGCTTCGATGTTTGATCCTACCACATGTTTACAGCCTCTTTCAAACCGATACAGTCATGTCCCCTCCCAGCAAACCTTGTACTGCTATGTTACTATTGCTCGT
This sequence comes from Bromus sterilis, assembly GCA_950022295.1. Lineage (NCBI taxonomy): Eukaryota > Viridiplantae > Streptophyta > Magnoliopsida > Poales > Poaceae > Bromus > Bromus sterilis. The sequence goes on along the minus strand of OX465596.1, from coordinate 321,048,718 downwards.
TGCTCAGCCCCTGCTTAGTATGCATGCTTAGGATGCTACGATGTTACCATGTTACTCCTGGGTTTGGGATATCACATTATTATATTGTTGTTGATGATATGATTATTATAATGTTGACTATATTCGACGAAGGATGGAAGGTCTAGGCTATCCCGCCCCGACGCTTTGTTCCATTCGAGTCACCTAGGATCAGAGTTCCGGGTATTAGTTTTAAGACTGAGCGTGCCTAACCGCGTGTGGGATTTTATGGGGTCCCCTTTCCTTACCTACCTAGCTTCAAGAATTTCTAGTGGTGTCCCAAGCTGATTTTACCTTTTGCAACCGTGTGTGTGCTGGTCGTACGCCAGTAGTTTTCCAACCAACCCGGACCAGTGAGGACATAGTTCCCTTGCTGGCCCACTTTGTCCGGCTGAGGACCCGGCTTCCCATGTGTGATTAACCCGCTATCCAAACCCGCGACAGACGGTAGAGACCAGATCGAGAGAGCGGCCGGCTCCTGAGATGGATGTCGACTCACCGGGGGCCACCCGGATTTGTTCGTTGTTAGTTAGAGGGACCTGTCGTTTCGGATCTCTTGGAACTAAATCATAAAATGGTTGCCTGTGATGGGTAGCAACTGAGAGTGATGGACGTGCGTGCGGAGCCTCGTAATGGGTAGTTGGTACACCCCTGCAGGGTTAAATCTTTTCGAGAAGCCGTGTCCGCGGTTATGGACGACTTGAGACCTACTCCTTGTTCATAGACAACAACAATTGAGATAATCTTAATATAACTTGATCAACGTGTGTGTGTGCCTTGACTGCTTCTTCTTCGTCGGGATGCGAAGAGGAGGAAAAGGATAGGATAGGTGTTATGCTTGCGTAAGTAGTTGATAGCAGACTTGTTGGAGGCGATTCCTCATCGAATGCTTGGCTTCTTATCTTACTCTCTAGATTGTTAGCCACTTCATAAATGCTAGCGCGGTAGCAACCTCACCACTTACCCCTTCCTTACCATAAACTACTAGTTGTCCTAGAATGACGAGTGATGAAGTTCTTGCTGGGTCAGTTGACCACTACAGTTGGATGCTGAGTACTTCTGTACTCATGATACTACCCCCAAACTCTTTACAGGGCTCTTGATCGACAACAGTATGGTGACCGACGTTTCACGTGGAGACTCGACGACGACTAGTTAGGCGGATCCCGGCGGAGGGCCTGGACCCGTGTGGTTATGGGGATCGATGTTTTTCTCTTTGCCACTAGGCATTTGATTGTAGTCTGTACTCAGACATGTATCTTCTGCTGTTGTATTGTATTAAGGCAGTTGTATGCCGATTGTATGAGATGTTGTATCCTGTATCTGTAATGTTGTGATACCATGTTGGAAATCCGGGGCATATGACTTCGTCATATGTCGCGGTGGGACCGATATGTGCTTCGTCCCTGGATCTGGATGGAAACATCTAGATCTGGAACAGTACCGCATATCGGGCCTTACACCAGTCGTGATGCATTGCGATGAAAATGAGCCTTACCCAAGTTCCTCCGCCGTTACCGAGGTGCCTCTTAGCATGTTGAGGAAGAGTCGACTTTTGAAGGCACAAGACACCTACATTTTTTAGGCAAAAGTGTGCACTCCCACCGTTCAGTAGCGCCACATCGCCTAGCGGGGCATCCGCTGCCTCGCTGAACCATCGATGATGAAGTTGAGTTAACCGAAGCAAATTTTGTGGAAGGAATTTCATCAATTGACATCATATCATCAAATCTTGAAAGAGATGCTATGCCCCATGATGGTCTCGAACCGTCATGGTAATATTTCTGACAGTACGTACGGGAGTACTAATGAGTGGGGAATCGTATCTTCGGGATAGGTGTAATGGAGTACACATACAAGTTCAGACCCTCGATGGTGGAAGTAATACCCTAGTCCTGTGTGGTGGTGTTTGAATTTTTGAGCATAAGAGTACAAGTGAGTGTCCAACATCAACCATTTGCCCCTTCCTGGCTTATATAGAGTGCGCTAGGAGGGGTGCCATAATAGTTGGTTAATGATGGTGTTACACTCGATCATGGCCGATCGTATTCAATTAGATTAACCATTGAATAATGGTCGTCCTCAATGCTGATATGGGTTAGTGGTTGACGTGTTCTTCAGTCGGTCTTGATTGGGATGACTGACTCTAGCCTCTAACTCCTCATCTCGAGCCGAATGGAAGAGAGCATCCGACCGAACAAGTCTTAGTCTTTATAGATGATGCTCCCTCTTCTTGTCTTCCATGGGATTGGGCCCTTAGCTGGGTCATTCATATACTTGGGTATACCCCTTAGGCATTCCACTGTCATAAATCATGCACAATTTCATGTAAACTAAGAATCCCATTTAGGATAAGCCAACCTTTAATGAAAGTCGTGTGGTAAGACTCAATAACAAGATGAGCAATGGGAGATAGTCTCGAAGCAAAGTCCTTGGAGGGAAACTTTGCCATGTTGATCACACACACTTTGCCCACTTGCGAGTGGTATCTACCCTTCCATGGTAAAATCTTCTTGCCGCCTAGTCGGCATCAAATCCCCCTCCCTACCTCCCCCCGCATCGCTCTCCCGAGAGCGACTTGGGGGCGACCTAGGGTTCCCCCGCGCCGTCGCCCCCTCCCTCCCCTTCTCCTCGCCGATGCCAGAGGCGGTCGCCGGGGGCCCCCGCGCGGCTGCCGGTGAGGGTGGCGGCGAGGCCTTCGGCCGCTCCCTCTCGGTGGTGAGGGTCTGGATCTGAGGCGGCGGCCTCGGAGCGGTTGGGCGGCGCTCCTCTGCGGCGGGGGGCACTCGCTGGAGTTGACGGACGCTCTCCCTCGGCTGCGTGGGTGGCGAGGTGGCGGTGAACTTGCGTGTCATGCTGGGAGTTCCCCTTGACCTCCTGCTCTAGATCTGAAGACGGTGTCCTGACGCGTGCAACACCCTTCTCCTCGACTTGCCCGCTGGTTTCGGCGGCTGGCTGCGTGGATGTGGGGTGGGAAGCTCTGGATCGGTGACGAGGGGGTGACCCCACGACTCTTATGGATGGGCCTACCACCCGAAGACAGGAGGCCCACAAAGATGCCGCCTGGGCCAAGCCTTGGCCCACTAGTGGCACCGACGTAGGAGTCCGTGACTCACAAGGAAGGTGCAAACTTGCCGTACGAAAGAAGATCAGGGTTAGGAAACCTCATCTTTAATCCAGGACGGACTCACCAAGACCTAGCCTAGTATATAAGGGCTAGGAGGGGAGACGTCGCGAAAATATAATGCACAATCTGTAACCCTAGCCTTGTGCGCACTAGCCTTGGCTCCCTTGTAATCGCCATCTCCAATCAATAACATCGAGCAGGAACGTATTCTCCTGTTAGCCGACGAGCTATCGTCCAACCTGTGCCTCTCATGACTAACCCAGGGTCCCTGACCACGGGATTTGCCGGGGTACATCCCCGTCAATTGGCGTCGTATGTGGGAACTACACAGGTTGGAATTACGATCCCGGTGGTTCCATCTCCAGCAAGACACAACTCAAGAGCAAGAACAAGATGCAGTACACCCGAGGAATTCAAGATCACGGCGAATATCTTTGCCGCCCCAGCAAGATCGCTCAGCCTGCAGTCGTGCCAAGACCAATATTACGGCGGCAACCGAGCCCACCGCCAGCGAAGGAGAACTCGACGACCCAAAAGAAAGGCGCGAGGGCTCCACACGGAGATCCCGATCGACGAACTACATCATGAAGAAGAGGACCTGCCGACCACTCGACGACCCACCGCCACCCAGGCACCCGCCGCACAACAAGACACCGACTCCGAGCTCGAGATCAGCGATCGCCAAGATCATCGCCAACGAGGAAGAAACCGACGACCCAGAAGACAGGCGCGAGGATCCTACGAAGAGACCCCACTCGACGAGTCGAACTATATAGCCATGCGCTCCCCGACCACTCGACGACCCGCCGCCGCGCAGACAGCTGTCGCCCGCCAGGACGAAGACTCTGAGACTCGGACCGGCGAATACTACGACCCAGATCGAAGACCACGAGAATTTTCCAATCTCATAAGGAACCAGAATCTAAGGGAGGGGATTGAAATTCACCCGCGAGTTCACGAGCACCCAGCAGATCACACGCTGTTCTTCCGAATCTCAAGGAGGAAACGGCATGCCGGATCCAGCAAGCTCACGGTCAGGGAATAGCTAGAAGGACCCTGCACGATCCACTGCTTCGAAGACAACTGGGGACACATCAGATCGAGCCACACCCTGGGAGACTGCCGCCTGTTCAACAAACTCACCGACAGCCTCAAGGAGGACAAACAACGAGAAGCCAAGCGCGCCCGACAAACCGAGCAGTCGCTCACTCAAGGACAGGTGTACACGATCCAAGAAGGCAGGGTACCGCAAGCCTAACAGGACACCTACACCCGGCAAGCCAGAGCAGCCGAGAACCTAAACACAGTCGAAGTCTACCAGCTACACAACGCAGAAACCAGCATCACGTTCTCCCAGAATGATCACCCGCCTGCAGTCCCAAGGACGGGGCACGCGCCCCTGGTACTCGACGCCCAAATCGGAGGGTACGACATGGACAGAATCTTCATGGACGGAGGCAGTAGCATGAACATAATCTTCGTCAGCACCCTACGCAAGATGGTGATCCCACGATCGGTATGGAAGAAATCAAGCACCGTGTTATACGGAGTAGTCCCAGGAGAAGCGGCCACTTCCCTTGGATTAATCGAGCTCGAAGTCGTCTTTGGCAGCAGACGCAATTTCGCAAGACGCACCCTCGAGTTTCAAGTACTCGATTGGCAGTCGTAGTATGACGCCATACTGGGACGTCCAGCATTCGCACAATTCATGGAGATTCCGCACTACGCCTACCTCAAACTCAAGATGCCAGGATCCGCGGGCGTCATTACAGTCAACGGGAGCTTCACCAAATCAGAAAATTGCGATCGCAATTTCCATAAAGTCTCCGACACCTTCGGAGCCGAGCAAGAACTCACAGAAATAGCCATGACGACAGACAAAAGTATCTTTCCTCTAGCAAGCCGAAGTGAGACAAAATAGTATGGACGGGACTTCAGGATCGACAGCGACACGATCACCCACCAGGTGCACCCGACGGACCCAGAAAAAAACAGTCCACGTGTACGCCCACCTCCCGGAAGAGCAAGCGACTGCCCTCATCACTTTCCTCCATGAAGAATGGGAAATCTATTCCTGGTGCCCAGCCGACATGCCAGGAGTACCGCGCGAGTTCGCAGAACACGCGCTGCGCATCAAGCCAAACACCAAGCCAGTGAAGCAGGCGCTACGAAGATTCTCAGAACCCAAGCGCAGAGCAATCGGGGAGGAAGTCAACCGACTACGCCCAATTCATCCGAGAGACGAAGAAAGCCACTTGGGTCGCCAACCCTGTGATGGTCCCCAAGAAAGACACAGACGTACTGCGAATGTGCGTCGACTACGGGCCAGTCAACAAACACTGCCCAAAGGACCATTTTCCCCTGCAAAGAATTGGTCAGATAATCGACTCGACAGCAGGATGCGATCTACTATCGTTCCTCGACGCCTACTCAGGATACAATCAGATCAGGATGAAGGAAGAAGACGAAGAGCATACATCATTCATCACCCCTTACGACCTATTCTGCTACAGAACAATGCCCTTCGGACTCAAGAACGCCGGTGCCACATACCAACGGATGATGCAAGCTTGCTTAAAAGAGCAAATCGCAAGAAACATGCAGGTCTACGTGGATGACATAGTCATCAAAACCTACAGTGCAAACACGCTACTCGACGACCTGCGCGAGACCTTCGCAGCACTCAACAAGTACAGAATCAAGCTCAACCCGAAGAAGTGCGCGTTCGGCGTCCCAGCCGGGAAGCTTCTTGGGTACATGGTCTCCGCTCGAGGAATCGAAGCGAACCCCGAGAAAGTTCAAGCAATCGTCAGGATGCAGGAACCAATCGACATCAAAGGCGTGCAGCAGCTCACTGGAAGACTCGCAGCCCTGAGTCGTTTCATCAGCAGATTGGGAGAGCGCACATTGCCATTCTACTAGTTGCTGAGAAAAGGAGAGAAATTCGAGTGGACCGAAGAAGCCCGCAAAGCATTCGCGGACCTGAAGAAGAACACTCTCAACCCCACCGATCTTGGCGGTACCCAAAGAAAAAGAAAAGTTGTACCTCTACGTGGCAGCACACAACAACGTGGTAAGCACAACACTCGTCGTCGAGCGCACAAAAGAAGGCAAGGTCCAGAGCATACAAAGGCCGATCTACTACCTCAGCATGCTCTTGACAAAATCCCAGCAGCGGTACCCGCACTACCAGAAGCTACTACTGGCCATCATCACGACCTCAAGAAAGGTGTCGCACTACTTCGACGAACACCCTATCACAATCGTGAGCAGCGCACCACTCGCGGACATCCTCAACAACCCCGGAGAGACTGGGCGAGTCGCCGAGTGGAACATTGAGCTCAGTCCACGGGACCTGCAATTCAAGCACCCAACAGCAATCAAGGCCCAAGTACTCCAAGATATTCTGGTCGAGTGGATAGAGGTCCAGACACCAGGCCCCCCGGACCTATCGAACTCATGGACAATGTTCTTCGATGGGTCCAAAAGACAACAAGGAGCCGGAGCAGGAGTCTTTCTGGTTTCCCCCAAAGGAACCGAGCTCAAATACGTCCTCCAGATCAACTTCAGCCACACCTCCAACAACGAAGCCGAATACGAGGCACTGCTCTATCGCATGCGCATGGCCAAAACATGCGGTGCCACTCGCCTCGCAATCTACGGAGACTCCAACCTCGTCGTCTAGCAGGCGATGAAAGACTGCAATGCAGTAGCCGACAACATGGCGGCCTATCAGAAGCTCTACAACACGCTCAAAGTAAGTTTCGACGGCTGCGAGCTCAATTATATCCCGAGAACAAACAACACAGAAGCCGACGAGCTCGCAAACATTGGCTCGACTCGTGGACCAGTACCACCCGGTGTTTTCCTCGAAGGCATCAGCCAGAGATCCATCAATGAAAAAACAAAAGCACCAGAGGCAGCTGCAGATGACGAAAACACAGAGCCAGTACAGGTGGCATCAGCGAGTCCATCTGAAGGCAACAGCAGCCAAGCGATCGAACCTACAGATCGAACAACACTCGAAGGACCCGCGTGGACAAAACCGTTCCTCCGATTCCTAATCGAAGGCACGCTACCGCAAGACGTCTCAGAAGCTCGGCGCATCAGTCGTCGATCCAAGGCATTCACAGTGATCAACAGACAGTTATACAAGCGCAGCATCACCCAGATACTCCAGAAGTGCATCGACGAAGAAGACGGCAAAGCCCTACTGCTCGAAATCCACGAGGGCACCTACGGGAACCACGCGAGCAGTCTAGTGCTCGTGTCCAAAGCATTTCGAGCAGGGTTTTATTTGCCCACTGTGATGAAAAACGCAGAAGACATCGTGCGGCGTTGCATTGCCTGTCTAAAATTCGTTAGCAGGCCACACGCTCCAGCCTCAGAACTCAAGACCATACCACTATCATGGTCGTTCTCCACCCGGGGACTCGACATGGTAGGCCCACTCAAGAAGTCGTCAAAAGGAGGAAGAACACACCTGCTAGTAGCAGTCGACAAGTTCACCAAGTGGATCGAAGCAGTGCCCATCACCAGCTCCACAGCCCTCACGGCAGTGAACTTTATCAAATCAATCATCTTCAGGTTCGGGGTGCCACACAACATCATCACGGAAAACGGCACGAACTTCACAGCGGCAGAATTCTAGAATTTCTGCAAAGAACTGGGCATCAAAATCAACTACGCATCAGTCGCGCACCCGCAGTCTAACGGCCAGGTGGAAAAAGCAAATGGCCTAGTATGCGGAGGACTCAAAAAGCGGCTTCTTGCACCACTCGAGCAGGCTGCGGGCAACTGGGTAGAATAACTCCCTGAAGTACTATGGAGCCTGCGCACCACCCCAAATACCGCAACCCAGTACACACCTTTCTTCATGGTGTACGGGTCGGAGGCAGTGCTACCACATGACCTCAAATTCGGGGCACCCCGGATCTCGGAGTACGAAGAAGAGGAAGCAGAAGAAGCACTGCAAGATGACAGGGACACAACAAACGAAGCAAGGGACACAGCCCTAGCAAGGTCAGAGGGGTACCAGGACAAGCTGCGCACTTACCAAAGCCGCCGCCTGCGCACCAGAACCTTCAACAAAGGCGACCTTGTCCAACGACTCATACAAGAGAAAGTCCACAAGCTTGCCCCCCAATGGGAAGGACCGTTCATAATCACAGAAGTCATAGGAGGAGGCGCCTATAGACTGAATAACCCGAAGACTGACGAGGACGTGGGAAATCCATGGAACGTAGCGAACCTACGCCTGTTCTACCCATAGTCTCCACCAGTCATGCTCATCTGGCAGCTCATGTAAACCTTCGACGCAATAAAATAATGTTTCCCAAATACTACCACCTCAAAGCACTCGGGGGCTCGAGTACAAAACTCCCCCCGAGAGACGCTATCGTCGCTCACGTGATCCTTACCCAAAGCACTCGGGGGCTCGAGTACAACCCCCCCCCACCCCCGAGAGACGATATCGTCGCTCGCGCGATCTTTACCCAAAGCACTCGGGGGCTCGAGTACAAACCTCCCCCCGAGAGACGCTATCGTCACTCACGTGATCTTCAGTCAAAGCACTCGGGGGATTGAGCACCACCTCCCCCCGAGAAATGCTCACGCAGTCCGAAACTTAAAGGGCCAAAGCAAAAACCACTGACAGGCTCCACCTGATTAAAAACGGTTCGGAATCAAAGAAAAAGACACGGCTACAACCAGATGGAACACAAAGCACTCTGGAGAAATATGATGGAGCGTAGGACGCAGACAATCCTTTAGTCTTCACCTGATCGCCAAAGATCACCTAAAGACTCGGGGGCTACTCCCATCGGGAGCGCTGTCGCGCACCCGATAAAAGACAGAAATTAACGGAAGAACGACAAAGGAAACAAATCTCGGCCTACGTTCGACTCTCCGACTCAAACGTAGCCTCGGGGGCTACTCCCATCGGGAGCGCTGTCGTGCACCGGTTAGAACCCACAGTGCAAAGATTTTATGGACTCGAAGACAACTCTCGTTTGCAAAGGACTCGAACACAGCTCTCGGTTGCAAAGGACTCGAAGAAAGATTCCATTACAAAGGCTCAAGCACAGTTCGCATTACAAGGACCCGAAGATCATTCTCAGTACAAAAAATTTGAAGTACATTGGATACAAGGCAGCTCTGATTACTCGAAGGCAATCCTCATTACATGGAGAACTAACCTAGTTACAAAAGACACAAGCAGCCAATAAGCCTACAACATCAATCACCCAAGGAATTATGACTTCTACATGTGTACCCATGCTGGGATGATTGGCACTAAGACAGCGAGCATAGTCACAGACAAAGGAGGAGTCGAAGCAGCCAGCTCATGATGTCAATGACATAACAAAAGCTGAAGCTCGACTTATTTGCGGAGCACCGAAGACGATGCTCCACCAGCTTCTTCTCCTGCTCCACCAGCTTCTTCTCCAGCTCCACCCGAGCTGCCGGCGAAGATGACGCCGCTGCCTCCAGTTGTACAAGGTCGCCTGGCACGCCCGCTTGATCGGCGGCTTGACGTCGAGGTCCTCTTCAGAGCCGGAGGAGGAAGAAGTTGAAGACGGCTCAGCATCAACACCCGAAGAGTCACCGGAGGAGGAAGCAGTTGAAGACGCAGGCGAAGGACTCCTCGACTTGTCAGAACCATCGTTGCTTGTCTCCAACCAGTACGGATCCATGCGGTTGCCGCTCAGGTCAAAAGCGCGGATGATAAGAGTGTATTCTTCATCAAAACGGCAACAAATAGTGTCACCATCACGCAAGTTCAAACGCCGAGAAAACAACTTCCAGCCAAATCCAAGGAAAATCAAGCCGGAATTGTTGGTCTCCAACTCAACATAAGAAGGAGGTCGAGAACACCCCTGAAGACGAAGAAATAGGCCATCCAGACTACGCTCAGAAACAATGGCAGCAAATGCAGAAGGAAGAAGAATGTGAGCAGCGTTCCGGCCACGGACGCGTAGGAGAAATTCATAGCGCCAAAAACCCTCCTCTGAAAACGAGGAAGAAGGCGTTGACGGTGCACCATGACGGCCGCCGCGAGAGGAGCGCGGAGTACGACCACCGCGGCCACGGTGAACACGTCCGCGACCAGTCATACCTGCACCTCGCCTAGGCCCCATGAGAGGAGGAAGAGAAAGAGGAGCAAGATGAGCAGAGGTCGAACACTGCCGCTAGATAAAGAAGAAAGGTCTATTTATAACACCAACCCAAAAGGCACACAGAAGCCCAGACGACGGCAGCAATTAATTCAAAGACTACGCATGACGGACGAGTCGAATTCTGAGGCAAAGATGCCTCCACAAGGGCGGCACTGTACGCTGGACGCGTCAAATCTCGCGTGTTTTCAATGCCCGCATCGATAACTCAACAGGCGGCTGCAGCACGCCACCAAAAGAAATCATTATGACCGGTCATGAAAACATGACCGTTCGCAGACAGAGCATCTTTGACGGTCCTCCAGCAAAGAGATCGTTATCCTTACCAAGAAGAGGTAAACTAAAATGGCAGCGCAAAAATACAGCCTGCAAGCACCGTCTTTACTAACTCAAATACATTTCTCAAATATATTTAACTCCCATCGGGAGCCTATCCACCTATGAGAGTCTCGGGTGCTCCCTCACCTAGAAGTAAAAACGTGCTCGAGTGATTACTCGCACCCATGAGAGTTTCGGGTGCTCCCTCACCTAGAAGTAAAAACGTGCTCGAGTGATTACTCGCACCCATGAGAGTTTCGGGTGCTCCCTCACCACGACAGAAGATAAGCAGACCTGCACTCGCCAGATCGAGCGGTCCCAGAGTATCGGGTGCTCCCTCACCCCGAGATAAAAAGCGACACTCGAGTGATTACTCGCAAAACTCTATGTACTCGAGCACTCGACGACCTCCCGAGCAAATGCTCCTCTACATTACTCCTCGCCCGAGCACTCGACAAAGCTCCGCGAGTGACCGCTAAAACAGCTCACTTGATTGTTTATTCCAAGTGGGTGCTTCACTAACTAGGCTCCGCGCCTCATTAAAAAATACATATTCCTGGAACACGACACACTGTGCCCAGATGCCACTCAAGCTTAGCGTGTAAGTAAGACCCCGCTGCGCAGATCGCCCGGGCTGGGACTTGCCGCAGAGCGATTTCACTCCCAATCTTTCCCATGTGCTTGCATGATAGAAAAAGCCGGGCGGACGCGCCTAGGCTACGAACTTTACTGGCGGCAATTGATCACTATAAGACCTGCAGCGGAATGACTTTTGCTCAACACCAGTGTTCCAAGCTCATGTCGAGGGACATGAGTTTGATTGGGATACTGTGGTATTTGCCACTAGTGCAATTCACAAAGGCTCGACCAGTCGACTCCTTGGACCCTTTCAGCTTAGCATCCCTCGAAACAGGTTTTGTCATGGCCCCAGACTGCCAGTGACCCGCGGTTGAACCGTGCATACATAAAAATAACGCAAGAATGGACTCGAGTCCCTGCGTGACTCTTCGAGCCCCCCAGGCACTCGGGGGCTACTGACGAGGGGGTGACCCCACGACTCTTATGGATTGTCCTACCCGGTGTACCCGAAGAAAAGAGGCCCACAAAGATGTCGCCTGGGCCCAGCCTTGGCCCACTAGTGGCACCGACGTAGGAGTCCGCGACTCATAAGGAAGGTGCAAACTTGCTGTACGGAACAAGATCAGGGTTAGGAAACCTCATCTGTAATCCAGGACGGACTCCCCGAGACCTAGCCTAGTATATAAGGGCTAGGAGGGGAGACGTCGAGATCATCCAATACACAATCTGTAACCCTAGCCTTGTGCGCACTAGCCTTGGCTCCCCTGTAATCGCCATCTCCAATCAATAACATCGAGCAGGAACGTATCCTCCTGTTAGCCGACGAGCTATCGTCCAACCTGTGCCTCTCATGACTAACCCAGGGTCCCTGACCACGGGGTTTGCCGGGGTACATCCCCGTCAATCGGGGTAACCCCTTGGCTGGCGGTGGCGGCCTCTTCGTCGGCGGCTCTACGGGCGTTGTTCCCCTTCCTGAAGGTGACGTTGAGGTCCATCTTCCCCCTCTCCTCTCCCTAGACCCAAGTGAAAACCCACAACTTTTGGTTGGGCGGCGACGACGCCATAGAGGCTCCGTTCCCTTCTTGAAGGCGTCGTTTTTGGGTGGGGAGTGTATAGGTGGCTGCTGGCTTGGGGCGCTCTTGGTGGCGGTGATTTCTTCTTCAAGTGTCAACATTTCGCCTCAGATGACTGGTTCCCTCCTGTGGTCGCCGTGCTCTCCTTGTGGCCATGTTTGTCCGGCGGGTCGATGCCCACGAGCCTGGGCAAGAGGGGATAGTGGTCCCCTCTTCGGCGACTTGGACGCGCAGGTGGGAGATGGTGGCTTTGGCGAGTGTCGTGGTAATACCTAGGGTATACCCTCATGTATCTTATATCAGGGGGTATCCCTAACATGACCACCTCCTGGAAAATATCTATAAAATAAAGCATAAACAAAAAACCTCTTCCTCCCTTCTTTTCATCCGAGTAAGAAGCTACTCGGATAAGGTCAGATTCCTCCGATTAGTTAGTTTATTCGGATGACACTACTACAAGGGCAACCTTACTCGGACAAGACCTTTTCGAGTAAGGCGTTACTCGGAGCAAAGCACTACCGTCCGAGTAAGTTGGTTACTCGAAAGCAAGAAAAGCCGAGCTGCATGACACTCGGACAAGAAGAGGAAGAGCTAGAGTCACAAGACATTAAAACCATATGCGTTACCCCTACTTAAATGACTGTAATGGGGGACGTTTCTCATTGTAATATAGCCATCATTAATTCTGTAATTAAAACCCATTATCGGGCAGCGAAGGGACAGGGCACACTCTATATAAGCCCATCCTTTTCACCATAGGAGGGGACACAATATTGATACTTTGAGCAAGAACACCCCAGTCTATCTGGGACAGGATTAAGGTTGTTATCTCCAAGGAGAGGCCTAACCTGTATAACTTTTTCCTGTGTCACCATCTTTGCGTACAGATCTTCATAGCTCCATCACTACCCCTATATCTATTGTTAGGTCCATAACTACAACAATTGGCGCCCACCGTGGGGCTGAGCTGATCAGCAACCGTAAAGATGGGATTCTTTTCGTCTTCCTCGTTGACCCGCGGTCCCCAACTCGTCCACGGCGAGAGTTTTCTCTTTGGATCGTTAGCCTTTGTGGCCGACGACTCCGCTTGGCTGGCGTATGCGCCGCTCCAGGCGTAGCTGCTGCCCTCAAGGGGCAGCGTACACTTTCGAGCTGACACATCGGGGGCTCTTCGCCTCCAGTTACCAGCCCGTCCTCAGACCCAGGCTCTGTTTCCTATTCACCACAAGAAGAAGAGGTCAGGCCTCCCGCGCGTTCCTTATCGAAGCAAGCCCCGCCCGATCCAGCAGGTGGCAGTCATCGATTTTGTGGAGTCAGCTCAGCAGGCCATCACCGAGCTGATCGCAAAGGAAGGTCCGACTGCATCACTCTTGCACATCTTCAACTCCGGCGACGATGAAGACCTTTTGATGTCTGACCCGGAGCCAAGAGCCGAACAAGAAGGGAGCAACGGTTCTCCTGTCACCATGGCAGAAGTTTGTATGGCCGGAACTCCACCACCTCAGGGGTCACCAACCAGAGAGGGCGAAGATCGGACTAACGAAGCAGCTCGGGGCAATGAAGAGATACCACTCAGAGGAGGACGTCGGCGAACATCTGCTTTCAGGTGTCTAGAGCTTGGAGGTCCCAGTCGACGGCCCCTTACTCGGGAAGAACAAGCGACGACAGAAGCAGCAGAGAAAATGTTGCAAACCCCCATAGACACCTCGACTCCAGAAGGGCAACACTTGGAGGCTGCCAGGCTAACCAATTTAGCTGAACGGCAGCGTCTAACCGAGCTGCAGAATACATTGGAGCATCAGGCTCGGGAGGTGGCTCGCCTCAAGCAGAGTAGAACCAGTCGGCAACTGAGGGGAAATGGCGAAAATCGATCCTTCCGAGCTCTGGATACCCCGATGGAAAATCTAATAGCAGCTACTCGGATTGCAAATTCCTTGCAGCCGAGTGGTTTGGCGGCTGAAGGAATAGAGCACTTAGCATTCCTGTTACAAAAAGCAGTGGAGCAGAATGCTGAAGTTAGTCAATCACTACAGCGAGTTCACTCTCAACCTCCCCTCACGGGCACCTCTCAGTCTGTTTATACTCCCCGAAGAAACAGAAATCATTCACCTCGGAACAAGGGGGATCCTCATGATGAATATCGCCATGAACAGTTCCGAAACCCAGAGTTTCGAAGAGGTGATGAGTATACAGCTCGGAGGAGAGATGAAGACTATGCAGCTCGGAGAAGGGACCAAGAGCGGCGCCGAGTGGATCATCAAGAAGAAAGATACCGAGATATTGAAGATGATGCTCGAAGCCATTTAGTACAAAATCGAGTAGATCGTGCCAGGGTGTATCGACAAGACCAAGTTAGTTATCCGATGGCTACAGGCCCCGTCTGTTTTAGCGAGAGAATCCGATCAACCCCAATTCCTCCTCGCTTCAGGATAGCGCAAGGAGTGGAGAAGTACCGGGGTGACGCCAAACCGCAGACATGGTTAGATGACTAAAGAATAGCAGTCCAGATAGGAGGAGGTGGAGATGAGATAGTCATGATGCACCTTCCCCTGATGCTGGAAGGTTCAACTCGGACATGGCTAAACCAGCTTCCACCAAACAGCATCTGGGTATGGGAAGATCTAGTCAGAGTTTTCGTCAAGAATTTTGAAGGAACCTACAAGAGACCTGGAGGGCTGACCGAATTGCAGCTATGCACCCAAGGTCACAATGAGCCCACTCGAGAATATATTCAGAGATGGATCACACTCCACAACTCGGTAGAAGGAGTCTCCGAGTTCCAAGCAATTCATGCCTTTAAGCAAGGTGTCAAGTACAAGGAGTTAAGCTTGAAGCTCGCAAGGTCCCCTGATGTCACTTCACTGGGCAGATTGATGGAAATCGCAAACAAATATGCTAATGGGGAAGAGGAAATTCGGCAGAAGTCCCAGCAGTATCGAAGTGGTAACAACTCGGCCTCCAACCCCAAGCAAAAGAATGGAGGTGGGGGCTGTAATCGAAAGGCAGAAGGGGCACCGACAGACGCCGTTTTGGTAGCGGCCGCAAATGCGGCAGGGATCCACATCAAAAATTAGCCAAGGAAGGAGTGGCAGCCTCGTCAGAAAAGGCCTTCAAATGATGATGATATCCTAAATCAGCCTTGTCCTCTTCATACCACCCAAGTTGCTGAAGGAAAGACGGTTTTCCCGAAGCATACAGCTAGGCAGTGCCGACTAATCAAGAGAGCTGCGCAAAATACAAAGACCGGGTCCCAGCAGGACAAGGGAAAGAAAAAGGAAGTCCAGATCTGGATAGTGAAGGTTTTCCTCGGGAAGACGGAGTTTTGGTCATTTTTGCAGGCCGAGAATCGAAGAGAATTGAAAAATTGAGGTTCAGAGAAGTTAACACTGTTGCTCCTGCCGTTCCGAGTTATATGGAATGGACAAATGTTCCGATTACGTTTGATCAATCGGACCATCCCCCTCATATCCCTCACCCTGGAAGACACGCCCTGATAGTCGACCCGTTGGTGGAAACAGGAAATGGCAATTTTAGGCTGAGGAATGTCTTGATGGATGGAGGCAGTGGCATAAATATTTTGTATGCTAGTACCTTAAAAGGCATGAACATCCCGATGTCTAAACTCAGTAACAGTTACTTGGAATTTCACGGGATCATCTCGGGAAAGAAAGCACACTCGCTAGGAATGATTACTCTGAATGTAGTCTTCGGTACACCTGATAATTTTCGGAAGGAAAAGATTACCTTCGAAGTAGTCGACTTTCCAAGTGCTTATCACGCGCTACTCGGACGGCCCGCCTATGCAAAATTTATGGCGATTCCTTGCTATGTTTATTTGAAGTTAAAGATGCCAGGTCCTAGTGGTGTGATCACCGTATACGGAGATAATAAACAAGAAGAAGAGTTGCTGAAAAAAGGATCATTAATAGCCGACCAGCAAATGGCAGAAGTTGAGTTGGCCGAGTTGAAGAAAACAGTTGACACATCCGAGTTGTTACAACCCAATAAATCATCTTCGTTTGAGTCGGCAGGAGAAACCAAAAAGGTGCGGATCCATCCTGATGATGAGGACAAGATCACCAACATCACCACTGATCTGGATCCTAAATAGGAATTTGAGCTCATCAACTTCCTCCGTGATAATTGGGACATCTTTGCGTGGAAGCCATCTGACATGCCCGGAGTCCCAAGGGAGTTGGATGAGCACAAATTGCGGGTTGATCCGAAGGCAAGACCAGTAAAAGAGTCCCTTAGACGTTTTTCTTCAGAAAAGAGAAAAGCCATCGGACAAGAAATAGCAAGATTTCTAGCAGCTGGATTCATTAGGGAAATCTTCCACTCAGAGTGGTTAGCAAATCCTGTGATGGTTCCAAAGAAAGATAAATCTTGGAGAACTTGCGTTGATTTCCGTCATCTCAATAAAGTTTGTCCAAAAGATCACTTCCCTCTTCCTCGCATTGATCAGATTGTGGATTCCACATCTGGGTGTGAAAGACTATGTTTCCTGGATGCATACTCGGGTTATCATCAAATCCGATTATATGAACGAGATGAAATATTAACCGCATTTATAACTCCTTTTAGCTGTTTCTGCTATGTCACCATGCCATTCGGACTTAAAAATGCGGGGGCTACATATCAACGCATGATGCAAAATTGTTTGATCTGGCAGATCGGCAGAAATGTCGAAGTGTATGTCGATGACATTGTGATCAAGACAGCTGAGGGAAGTAACTTGCTGGCCGATCTGGCCGAAACCTTTCAGAGTCTTCGATCCTATAACATCAAACTAAATCAAGAAAAGTGTGTATTCGATGTTCCAGCCGGAAAGCTACTCGGATTCATGGTTTCTGAAAGAGGAATTGAAGCCAACCCAGAGAAGATAGCAGCAATTCAGAACATGAAGCCGCCTCAGAAGCTCCGAGATGTCCAAAAGCTGACAGGGTGTCTCGCAGCCCTCAGTCGATTCATTTCCCGACTCGGAGAGAAGGCACTCCCCCTCTATCAGCTAATGAAAAAGTCGTCAAACTTCAAGTGGACCGAAGAAGCCCAGGAGGCCTTTGAAGAACTGAAAAAGTAGTTATCAACTCGACCGGTTCTCGCAGCACCGAAAGAAAAGGAGCCACTCTTATTGTACAT
Organism: Bromus sterilis; assembly: GCA_950022295.1. Classification (NCBI taxonomy): domain Eukaryota; kingdom Viridiplantae; phylum Streptophyta; class Magnoliopsida; order Poales; family Poaceae; genus Bromus; species Bromus sterilis. Next base: position 321,031,289 of record OX465596.1, on the reverse strand, counting down.
TGCAGCCACAAGCCAAGTCGTCAGCGTAGCTATAGTGGTGGAAAGAGAAGAGAAAGGAAAAACACAGAAGATTCAAAGGCCTGTATATTTCATCTCCGAGGTCCTCACACCATCCAAGCAACGATATCCTCATTACCAGAAGCTGGCAATGGGAATTCACTTGGCATCACAAAAGTTGGCTCACTACTTTCAAGACCACTCGGTTACAGTAGTATCAGTAGCTCCTTTGGCCGAGATCATGAATAACAGATACGCTACGGGCAGAATTGCAAAATGGGGATTAGACCTCTTACCATACGATATCCATTATCAACCCAAGAAGGCAATCAAGTCACAGGCTTTGGTAGATTTTTTGGCCGAATGGACAGAAGCACAGAGCATCCCACAACCAATCCCCGAGCACTGGACTATGTTTTTTGATGGGTCAAAGATGTTAAATGGGGCGGGAGAAGGAGTAGTGCTGGTTTCCCCAAGAAAGGACGAAATGAGATACGTCCTTCAAATCCATTTCCCAGCAACAAACAACGAAGCCGAGTATGAGGCCCTTTTATATGGATTACGAATGGCCATTTCACTCGGACTCAGAAGGTTGATGATTTTTGGAGACTCCGACCTGGTGATCAATCAGGTCATGAAAGAATGGGATATAAGGAGCCCAGCAATGACAACCTACTGTGTAGCAGTCAGAAAACTGGAGAAAATTTTTGATGGGCTGGAGCTCCATCATATCCCAAGAGCACAAAACCAAGCAGCGGATGACTTAGCCAAGCTAGGATCAACTCGGGGACAAATTCCCTTAGGAGTTTATCTGGAGCACATACACGCCCCAACTGTAAAGGAAGACCCTTACTCGGAAGCCGATCCAAGCATGTTACCAGATGAGAACATTCCAGACAAAGAATATATTCCTGCGGTTGTGGATCTTGTTTTTGACATAGAGGTAATCCCCCCGAGTGGTCCTTGCCCATTCTGAGATACTTGCAAAAGCAAGAGCTGCCAGATGACGAAGTAGAAGCCAAGCAAGTAGTGCGAAAAGCAAAATCATACTCAGTGATCAACAACGAGTTATATAGAAACAGTGTCACAAAGCTTCCCCAGCGGTGCATATCGGAGGAGGAAGGCCGACTCATCTTACAAGACATACATTCCGGCGAATGCGGTCACCATGCGTCAAGTCGGACACTAGTGGCCAAGGTTTTCCGAGAAGGATTCTTCTGGCCCAATGCTTTAAGAGATGCCAAGAACATTGTTGATCATTGCAGAGGATGTCAGTTTTACGCAAATCAGCCACACAAGCCAGCTTCCGAGTTGAAGACAATACCCTTAGCATGGCCTTTTGCTACATGGGGATTGGACATGATAGGGCCACTCAGGACAGGAACCTCAGGGTTCACACATATCCTAGTAGCTGTGGACAAATTCACAAAATGGATAGAAGAAAAACCAATAAAAAGCTTAGACCCAGCCGCTGCAGTTAGCTTCATACAAGGCATTGTACATCGCTTCGGCGTTCCCCATGATATCATCACCGACAACGGGTCAAATTTCAAATCAGCCGAGTTCAAGCAGTTTTGCTGGAATATGGGTACCAGAGTAAACTTCGCCTCAGTGGCACACCCTCAATCCAACGGCCAGGTAGAGCGAGCAAATGGGTTGATTTTGAAAGGAATCAAACGACGTCTTATGCGGGAACTAAAGGAAGCAGCAGGAGCCTGGGTTGAAGAACTACCCTCAGTATTGTGGGGGTTGAGAACGACTCCAAACCGGTCCACTCGGGCAACTCCCTTCTTCCTAGTGTATGGTTCAGAAGCTGTCCTGCCAAGTGACCTAAAGCACAATGCTCCTCGAATAACTCAGTATACTGAAGAAGAAGCCGAGACAGCTCAACAGGATGGTAATGACCTTTTAGAATAAGAAAGAAACTTAGCCCTAACGCGCTCAGCATTTTACCAACAAGATCTTCGACGATATCACGAGCGTCATATCCGAGCTCGCTCCTTTTAGGAAGGCGACATGGTTTTGCGTGTCAAGCAAACCTCTGATCACAAGCTAGCCCCTCCTTGGGAAGGTCCTTACATTGTAACCCGATTCTTAGGTAATGGAGCCTATCGGCTATATGATGTAACGAATAATAGAGAAGAGCCACACACATGGAATGCCCAAATGTTGCGGCGCTTCTATGCATGAAATTCTTATGAATTGATTCAATAAAGAGATTCTGCCTTCATCAATTGCATTTTTTAACCCAAGTTTTCGTCCGAGCTGTACGTAGCTCGGACAAAATCTGAAGCTAACCTTCACTAAATTCTTCAAAAAACCTAAGAAAGAGGAGGAACGATGATTTCAGAAACATAGTTCTATATCCTTGCAGATAACGGGTTATAGCAAGTTGCTCAACAAGCACTTCAAAAGACCTAAGAAAGAGGAGGAACGATGATTTCAGAAACATAGTTCTATATCCTTGCAGATAACGGGTTATAGCAGGTTGCCCAACAAGCTTTTTCTGAAACTTGGGGGCTACTTAACGCTGCGGACAAAATCTAAGTTTTCCGTCCGAGCTGTACGTAGCTCGGACGAAAGCGTAAGTAAAATTTAACTAAGTAACCAACAAGTTTTCCTGAAACTTGGGGGCTACTTAACGTTGTGGACAAAATCTAAGTTTTTCGTCCGAGCTGTACGTAGCTCGGACGAAAACTTAAGCAAAATTTGAACTAAGTAACCAACAAGCTTTTTCTGAAACTTGGGGGCTACTTAACGCTGCGGACAAAATCTAAGTTTTCCGTCCGAGCTACGTACAGCTCGGACGAAAGCTTAAGCAAAATTTAATTAAGTAACCAACAAGTTTTCCTGAAACTTGGGGGCTACTTAACGTTGCGAAAAATCCAAGCTTTCTGTCCGAGCTGTACGTAGCTCGGACGAAAACTTAAGCAAAATTTTAACTAAGTAACCAACAAGTTTTCCTGAAACTTGGGGGCTACTTAACGTTGCGAAAAATCCAAGTTTTCTGTCCGAGCTGTACGTAGCACGGACGAAAACTTAAGCAAAATTTTAACTAAGTAACCAACAAGTTTTTCTGAAACCTGGGGGCTACTTAACGTTGTGAAAAATTTAAGTTTTCCTTCCGAGATGTACGTAGCTCGGACGAAAGCTTAAGCAAAGTTTAACTAAGTAACCAACAAGTTTTCCTGAAACTTGGGGGCTACTTAACGTTGCAAAAAATCCAAGTTTTCTGTCCGAGCTGTACGTAGCTCGGACGAAAACTTAAGCAAAATTTAACTAAGTTATCAGCAAGTTTTTCTGAACCCTAGGGGCTACTTAACATTACGAAAAACTCAAGTTCCTTATCCGAACTGTACGCAGCTCGGATGGAAGCTTAAGCAGCATCTATTGAGTTGCTCAACAAGTACTTCAAAAACCAGAGAAAGAAGAAGAACAATGATTTCAGAAACATAGTTCTATATCCTTGCAGATAACTGGTTATAGCAAAACAAATCAACACCTCAGAGCCAGGCCTTCTTAATAAAAGGCGGTAGTTTTAGGGACAAATTGTGCACCCAGGGCAGTAATAAGACATAAACTATTTATTATAAAACCTCTCGGCATTCCGAGGCAAATTCAACTGTTTGTCCCTCAACATGATCAGGCATCACTAGCCTCATCAGATTCACTGCTAACTCCAGTAGATTCCACGAAGAAATCAAGATCTGGCATCTTCGCAATCCGACTCGCAGTCTCAGCATATCGAGACAAAAAGGTCGTACAGCTCGGACCATGCTGTGGATCACCATCTCCGACTCGTTCCAGATTGTGGATTTTATCTGAAAAATGAGCTTTAGTCAGGGCCAGAGCATAATTCGCGCCACTCCGAGCTGAAGACCTTTTCCAACGAGCAATTTGCTGCGGAGCCGCTTGAAGTATAGGAACAACTGTATCCAGATGAACACAATTCTCCTCAATAGGCGAGATATAATTCTTCAACCCTAGGGTGACACCCATGGTTTCTTCAGCATATTTCTTTGCACTCGCGCACCTCATGGTCAGCAGGCCTTTGGATAAGGAAAACTCCGTCGTCTTGGGAGTGTAATTGTCCTTCTTCATCAGCTCGGCAAACTCGGCCATACGCGCCTGTTCCGCCTCAGGATTGGTGGAATAAACTGCAAAGACACAATAGGTGTAAAAATCAAACGAAGTGACTTAACAGCAACAGGTCGGACGCACAATGCAAGGAAGACAACTTACTGGATAGCATCTCACTAAACGAAGCAAATCTCCCGGCATAGTACTCTTCAGCATTTTTGACAGACTCCCGAGTTGCTGCCAGCTCAGCTTCATGGTTTTCCTTATCTTTAGAACGCAGCTCGGACAACTTCTGCAGGTCGGATTGAAGTTGGGAGATAGTGGCCTCTTTTTCCTCAAGAGCCTTCTTCTGGCTGGCCACTTGTTTCTCCAAAATCTTCTTCTCCTTCGCACGTTTCTCAGTCTGCTCAATCTCCTTTTTCATCTTATTGACAAATTCATCACTTTCTTTCACCTTCGCATCAAATGCTTTCTTTGCAGCCTCTGCAGATTCAGTTGTTAGAAACATCACATGGCGAAAAATTTGGAAACTCCTCATTTACTATGAGAAACATAGCCTTACCATTATCCTCAGCATGCCCTTTCTTCAAAGCTTCATGTTCTCCTTGTAGTTTCACAAAATCAGTGCCAAGTTTGCAAGCCTCCTGGCACAGGAAAAATCATTCAAGACATAGTCTCTACAATATAAGACTCCGAATAACTTCAAGAAGTCACTCGGAGCCTTGGGGGCTACACCCAATGGGTGCACTAAGAAGTTCCCCCACTAGAAGATCACCAAATCAATAGTCTCTACAACATAAGACTCCGAGTAACTTCAAGAAGTTACTCGGAGCCTTGGGGGCTACACCCAGTGGGTGCACTAAGAAGTGCCCCCACTGGAAGATCATCAAGTTAATAGTCTCTACAACATAAGACTCCGAGTAACTTAAAGAAGTAACTCGGAGCCTTGGGGGCTACACCCAGTGGGTGCACTAAGAAGTGCCCCCACTGGAAGATCATTAAGCCAACAACATCTACAACATAAGACTCCGAGTAACCTCAAGAAGTTACTCGGAGCCTTGGGGGCTACACCCACTGGGTGCATTAAGTAGCGTCCCCACGGGAAGTCTATCAAAAACAACTCGGAAATTGAACCCACACACCCAGTGGGAACATGGCTTGCATAAGTACTTACATGCAACTTGGTCTTCATCATCCCAGCGTCGGAGGCCAGCTCACGTAACCGCAGCTCAATTTCTGAGGCCTTCGCCAAAGACCCCTTCAATCCATCCACTACGGCATCCTCAATCGAGGCATCAACCGAGATTGAAGTAGGAGGAGGCCGAATTTCTCCTGAGGTTGCAACAGAAACAGTAGAACTCTTTTCGGCATTTTTCACCCCCGAGGTAGCAGGAGGAACAGGCATGCTCTCGGCATCCACCCCCGAGGTGGCAGGTTGAACTGGCGCAGGGGAAATAACCTCCTGATCGGTAGAAGCTTCTGGAGCAGTCGTGGCACTGGAAGCAGGGAAGGTCGCCACATTCGCAGTGGGGATCGGATCTACGTCAAGGCCAATGTCCATATCTAGCAAAAGAAAACTTGTAAGCAAAAGCACGGAGCAAGGATAAAATCTAGAGACAAAAAGCGAGTACTCACCATCGACTGGAATTTGTTCAGGAATCCAGCACCTGGAAATCAGTCACAACGCAGTTACTAACATCTTCATAAGATGCAGCATCATGAGTTTCAACGCCAGGAAGTGACTCGGACCCACTCGGACGAACACTACAATATGAGGAAAGTTAAGATTTTCAAAAATCACTAAAGGAAGAAAAATAAAAAGCTGTCGGATATTACTTCCGAGCTATATTAAGAGCTCGTCGTGGGGGAGCAACAGCGGCGGGCGCAGCCTGAGCAGACCCTGGCCCGGAAGACTTCCTGGGAATCTCGGCGGCATCCGTCGAAGCACTAACCTTCCTCCCGCCAAGGGTAGAAAGCGTTTTCCGCTGTTTCATGGGAGCCACTTTCCCATGACTTGGGCTAAGAGCGGTGGCCTTGCTACTACTTTCCCCCTTACTCGGAGATATGGGACGTTTCGTTCCCCGAGCAGATCCTTCCCGAGCTGCTTCACGGTCGTGATTATTTTTGGAGCACTGCTTGGCAGTTGTGCGAGGAAGCACTACATCGGACTCCGTCTCCTCGTCATCTTCAACCCCGAGTCCTGCGTCGTTGTTGCTGTCCTCGTCCTCTTCAACAGGGTGCTGTGGCGCCAGAGGGATTGGAGATGGAGCGATGTTCGTCTGAAAAATAGACAAAATAACCAGGTTAAAATTCAAGATCTATCACAACACTCAAAAGACTAGTCAGTTCAAAGCAAATCACCAGAGCCGGAGGACGGTTAATATCAAGAGGCCTAACTCGGCCAGACATCTGCGCACCATGAGTCACGCTGGTGATGATCTTCATGAGTTGTTCAAATTCCTTCTGAGACATTACCGAGTTGTTATAGCGGGTGTTATCGTCAATCCCTGTGTACTCCCACATCCTCCTAGCTCGGGCTTGCAGGGGTTGAATTCTCCGACTAACAAAAAGAGCAATAAGATCCATAGCATCTAGCCCTGCCTTCTTCATCCTCACCACTTCCCTCATTAAGGGTAAAACACGCTGTTTCTCGGAAGCAACCAACCGAGGATTCCAGCCTCGGGAGTCGGTCCGTCTGACATCCGAGTAAGGAGGCAGCGTCCGAGTGCCAGGGGCGGTATCTACCTTACAGTAAAACCAGCTATTCTGGCAGTTCTTCACAGAATCGGGCAAACTGGAGGCGAAATATTGGATACCTTGCCTCTTCGCCAAGAACATCCCCCCACAAAGATGATTTATCTCTGCTTCCCCAGAGTTCTTTATCTTTTGGGGCTTTATGGTATAGATGGTGCGGAAAAGATTCCAATGAGGATCTATACCAAGAAAACCCTCACACAGAGAGAAAAATCTAGACAGAAGTGTGATAGAATTTGGAACGATATGATGCAGTTGAGATCCGGTGAAAGCAAGGAAGTCAAGAAGGAAAGGGTGAGGAGGAAGAGAAAATCCCCTATCCACATGAGAAAGAAGAAGAACTCGCTCATCCTCTCTAGGGTGAGGTTCAACCTCACCTGGGCCAGGAAGGCGGCAGCCATGGCGAGGGATTAACCCCTCGTCTTGGTAGCGCCGGATGAGCTCCGTCGTGACGATGGAAGGCAACCATTCCTCCGCAGACATGATGCCAGGGGACGCGCAGAGGAGGGGCCCGCCGGTTCGAAGAATACCTGGAAGATCACCGACGGGAGAAGAAGCTCTCGATTTAGAAGAACACCGGTGGAGAAGAAGCAGGAGCAAGCGCTATACTGAGGAGGAAGAAAGAGGAAGTCATATTTATAGATGCGAGGAGGAGGTTCACGCAGTTTTCAAGGCACTTAATGAGGGCGCCTATTGCGGTCCCCCAAATCTAGCCTCCATAAAAGGCGTGCAGTTAATGGTAGAATAACTGATTGACGCGGAAATCGAGGAACCGCTCTGACAGAATATCTGACAGAAAGGATCCTCTGACAGAAAAAAGATTCGATCCCATGGGAAAAACAACTTGGAAGCAGGACATACAAAAAATTTCTCCAAGTTAGCACAGCTCGGAAGTAAAAAGCCCTTAGATGATGTCTCCAAATAAAACCTTAACTCGAAAGAAAAATAAGCAAATGACTTTTCCGAATAAGCCGCAACTCGGACAAGGACGTCATCACTCCAAGTCTGTTCTGAATAAGTCATCACTCGGAAAAGGATCATTAAAATCAATCCGAGTAAGTCAGCATTCGGAACGACTAAATCAGGAAATCACCTTCGAAGAATCCCGAACTAGCTTTAGTAGGCAGCACAGGGGAAATTCCGACCAATCAATTCGCTGATAATCCGTCTCTGACGAAGATTGCCAGATTATTAGCATGATACGGTGTGGGGGGTAAAGAATTGGTATCCCATGGGATATGATTTAAAGCTCATCATCTGATGCTTTAAATATCAAACTTTACAGATCTGGTTACATATGGGGTTTAAGGCCTTTTACCCTAAGACACGCCTCCCGAGGCCTCAGTCCACCTCTTCCGAGAGACGCTCGAGTGTCGCCGATCTTTCCAAAAACAACTCACCCTGCGCATAATCGAGGGGATAGTTCAAACGTTGATAAAGTCCTTCCGGGCCTCTTATCGAATTTAATCTCCGTATACCTCATGAATTCACACGAGCACCCAGAAGCACTTGGGGGCTACTGTCGTGGTAATACCTAGGGTATACCCTCATGTATCTTATATCAGGGGGTATCCCTAACATGACCACCTCCTGGAAAATATCTATAAAATAAAGCATAAACAAAAAACCTCTTCCTCCCTTCTTTTCATCCGAGTAAGAAGCTACTCGGATAAGGTCAGATTCCTCCGAGTAGTTAGTTTATTCGGATGACACTACTACAAGGGCAACCTTACTCGGACAAGACCTTTTCGAGTAAGGCGTTACTCGGAGCAAAGCACTACCGTCCGAGTAAGTTGGTTATTCGGAAGCAAGAAAAGCCGAGCTGCATGACACTCGGACAAGAAGAGGAAGAGCTAGAGTCACAAGACATTAAAACCATATGCGTTACCCCTACTTAAATGACTATAATGGGGGACGTTTCTCATTGTAATAATAGCCATCATTAACTCTGTAATTAAAACCCATTATCGGGCAGCGAAGGGACATGGCGCACTCTATATAAGCCCATCCTTTTCACCATAGGAGGGGACACAATATTGATACTTTGAGCAAGAACACCCCAGTCTATCTGGGACAGGATTAAGGTTGTTATCTCCAAGGAAAGGCCTAACCTGTATAACTTTTTCCTGTGTCACCATCTTTGCGTACAGATCTTCATAGCTCCATCACTACCCCTATATCTATTGTTAGGTCCATAACTACAACAGCGAGTTCTGGTTCTTCCTGGTGGTTGTTGCTTTTCCATAGCCGTGTCTTCCTGGGAGGCTCCTGTTTCATAGCTAGATTGCTCGGCGTTGTTTCCGTAGCGTTTTAGCCTACCGTCAATCCCTTGTATCCGCTGTCCCGGGGTTGCATCTCCGGTTTTTTCTTTCGTTGTCTGCTGTGGTTCCGTTGTAATCCTGGCCGGTTGATGGCTTTGTTATTTCAAAGTCGGACTCGGCTAGCGCCCTACTCGGGCTCGACTTCAGTCTTTTCTCTAAAAAAAATCTTCTTACCCAATTTGGTCATCACCGGGTAAATCTTAGTCAACTGAGATTTTGTAATCCCCTATTTATAAGGGCAACTTCTAATCAGTTGGTACCTCGGAGCTGCCGAGCTCATCTTGAATCAGACAAGCCAGAAGAATCGGCCTTAAAATCATGAGCTTAAATAATATAATAGAAGAGCAAACGTTGAAACAAATAGCCAGAACCACCTTAAATATAGCAGAGGGGACATCATAACGTTGAAACAGATGGTAGCAAGCACCGGCTTATAATCATATCACAGTAGACGACGTTTGGAGGCGCAGGCTTGTGCGGTGTTCCACCCGGTCGGCCCGCGTCATCAACGGACGGCACCACCAAGAACCATGCGAAAACACGGACCATTCTCCATTCTCCGATGTGGACAGACACAATTGCTGCAGCGGCGTCGCGCACCCTTTCCCTTTCATGGCGCACCCCACCCCACCCCACCCCAGCTGCCATCCATCCAAGTCAACCCAGTGAGCCACCCACCACTGGAGCTACCTAGGCGAACCAACTGCTCAACCTTCACACACCACACTATCGCCTAAACAAAAATCCTCTTGTCATCTTCCAATCCTAACCCACCTGCTCCCTCCGCTCCGTGGCCACGGGCGCGCGCACTCTCAATTCCCTCAATTCCCCATTGATCAAGACCTCCACCGCCCCCCCCCCCCCCCCCACCCTCCCAACTTTAAACTCCCCACGCGCGCGGGCACCACTCACTAATCAATCAATGCGCAGCATCCCCTGACACGTACTCCCCAACGCATCCATGTCCCTTCGCCGGCTCTGCTTCGTGCTCCCCATGGACGGCGACGAGCTCCTCGTCGCCTCTGCCGACGACGCCCAGCGCCGCCCCCGCGAGAAGCTCGGCTCCTACGTGCGCGCCAAGGTCGGCCGCGCGCTGTCCTGCCTCCGCTGCGGCTGCCGCCACGACGACCACGACTCCCGCTCGTCGATGCGCTTCGAGGACATGGACGGCGTGTACGAGGTCGGGGCCAGGAAGATCAAGGGCGCCGCGGGGCCCCGGGTGTTCAGCTACTCCGAGCTCTACATCGGCACCAGCGCCTTCAGCGACCACGAGGTCCTCGGCAGCGGCGGCTTCGGCCGGGTCTACCGCGCCGTGCTCCCCAGCGACGGCACCACCGTCGCCGTCAAGTGCGTCGCCAGCGTCGGCGTAGACCGCTTCGACAAGTCCTTCCTCGCCGAGCTCGCCGCCGTCGCCCGCCTCCGCCACCGCAACCTCGTGCGCCTCCGCGGCTGGTGCGTCAGGGACGAGGAGGAGCTGCTGCTCGTCTACGACTACATGCCCAACCGAAGCCTCGACCGCCTCCTCTTCGCGCCGGCCTCGGCTGCACCCGGCGCGTCCGCGCTCGGCTGGGACCGGCGGCGGCGCATCGTGGCCGGCCTCGCCAACGCGCTACTCTACTTGCACGAGCAGCTCGACACGCAGATCATCCACCGGGACGTCAAGACCAGCAACGTCATGCTTGATTCCGAGTACAACGCCCGCCTCGGGGACTTCGGCCTCGCCCGCTGGCTTGAGCACGCCGTGGTGGACGACGCGCCGCCCACCAAAAAGATCGACCTGCTGCCGTCGCCGCCGTCCGTGCGCTCGACGTCCTCGTTCTCCTCGTCGGCCAACTACCAGTTCCGGCTGATCGACACCAGCAGGATCGGCGGCACCATCGGCTACCTCCCTCCGGAGAGTTTCCAGCGCAAGGGCGCGGCCACGGCCAAGTCCGACGTCTTCAGCTTCGGGATCGTGCTCCTGGAGGTGGCCACTGGACGCCGGGCGGTCGACCTGGCGTACCCCGACGACCAAATTTTCATGCTGGACTGGGTACGCCGGCTGTCCGACGACGGAAAGCTGCTCAAGGCTGGTGACCGTAAGCTGCCGGATGGCGCTCGCGCCATGTTTGACATGGGCCGCTTCATCCACCTCGGCCTCCTCTGCTCGCTGCATGACCCGAGGGATCGTCCTACCATGAAGTGGGTGGTGGAGAACATCTCCGGCAGCTGCACCGGCGAGCTCCCGCCGCTTCCCTCCTTCTTAGCACTCCCAAAGTACTTCTCTCTCACTTCATCCTCCTCTGATTCCGGTACGTCCACAACCGTCGCCGGCACGAACAGCACGGACACCTCCGCCGCTTGGACGAAGCCCGTGTACGCCACGGCAGAGGGAACCACCATTTACCTCACAGCAGAAGACGGCGGGCCTTCCACCGGCGGCTCGGGTGAGAACAAGAGCGGCAACAGCCAGCGATCGTCGCCGCGGCCAGCGGTGGCAGTTCCAAATGTGGATACTCCGCGCGAGATATCGTACAAGGAGATCGTGGAGATCACCAACGATTTCTCCGAGTCACAGGTGGTGGCGGAGCTGGACTTCGGGACGGGGTACGAGGGGTTTTTGGACAACGGCAATGGCGGACGCGTGCACGTCCTGGTGAAGCGGCTGGGCATGAAGACGTGCCCGGCGCTGCGTGTCCGGTTCGCGAACGAGCTCTGCAACCTGGCCAAGCTCCGGCACCGGAACCTGGTGCAGCTGCGCGGGTGGTGCACGGACCACGGCGAGATGCTCGTCGTCTACGACCACTCCAAGGGGAACCTCCTGAGCCACCACCTCCTGGCCCGGCACACCAATTCCGAGGTCCTCTCGTGGCGCCACAGGTACGGCATCGTGAGGGCGCTCGCGTCCGCCGTGCTGTACCTGCACGAGGAGTGGGACGAGCAGGTGATCCACCGCAACATCACGTCGGCGGCGGTGTTCCTGGACCCCGACCGGAGCCCGAGGCTGGGCAGCTTCGCTCTAGCCGAGTTTCTGTCAAGAAACGAGCACCACCACCACGTGGTTGTGCCCACCAGCTCAGGCTCGGCGCGGGGCATCTTCGGGTACATGTCGCCGGAGTACATGGAGTCCGGCGAGGCCACCACGATGGCCGACGTGTACAGCTTCGGGGTGGTGGTTCTCGAGGTTGTGACCGGCGCCATGGCGGTGGACGTGAGGTCGCCGGAGGTGCTCCTAGTGAGGAAGGTGCAGGTCGGGCAAGAGCAGGACGTGCGTGACGTGGAGACGCTCGCGGACAGGCGGCTGGACGACATGTTCGATCGGCAAGAGCTGGTGCGGTTGGCGAAGCTGGGCATCGCGTGCACGCGGTCGGACCCGTCGGCGCGGCCGAGCATGAGGGAAATCGTGAGCATTCTGGACGGCAACGACGATGTGCTGAGGAAGTTGGAGCGGAGGATGGAGAGCAGGGAGGAGTGGGAGAGGAAGAATGCGGCGGCGCTGGACTTGGTCAGGAGACTGCAGGCTCTTGGTATACACTGAAACAATGTACACCTCACAATTTACAGTCCTGAGAAGAGGCAATCATACCCCACAAAAAAAAGAAAGAAAAAAGAAGAAAGAAGAGGCTATCATATATTTCTGTTTTTGCAATGTGAAAATTTCTGGCGCATTTTGTGTGGATATTAGAGCATCTTACAAAAGTGCTTGATGTACATATTACATCATACAAAATTAAGGTTTTAGACCATTAAAATGTGCAACTCCAACAACTGATATATTATAGGGAACGAGTTACCTAAAAAGTGGTGTAAAATAGGGCCACCGTGAGGCATCCTTTACAAAAAATGCATATAAATAGGAATACATTCATATGAAATGAGTTAAAACAAATGTGATAAAATAACAAAAAAAATCAACAACCCACTAGGTTAATATAGTTCATAGCAGCAAACAAAATAACATAGTTCCACCAACATTATTGCAATAAAATTCATCCATAACATATTGTAAAAGGAGAACATAAAGATTACTGACGTTCTTCATTGCTCCCCATGCCATTTCCACAACTCCTCCATGAGATCTTTCTGAAGATCGTTGCGCGTATCCGCATCTTTAATATCATGATACACCTGAAGAAATTGTTCGATTATGTTTGCATTTTTCACTGGCCGCACCCAGTGCTCCATGCGATCGTACATGGTGTAGTCCAAATTATTTCCACGTCCATGCTCGATGATCATGTTGTGCAAGAACACCACACACTATCATGATGTACCAAAGGTTTTCTTGGTCCCAAAGCCTAACCGAACCATGCACAATAGCAAATTGGGATTGTAAAATACCAAAAGCCCTCTTCACATCTTTCTTTGCTGAAGCTTGAGCACTATAAAAGTAAATTGCTTTCTTACCTTGGGGGCATACAAACAGCTTGACAAAATTAGCCACTTTTGATAAATTCCATCGGCAAGGTAATAACCAAATTACATGTGTGAATATTTGCTTCAAACTTAAAGTGTGTTTGCTCTCCATTAGCTAACTTGGCAAAAATAGGTGATCACTGAAGGACATTGATGTCATTGGAAGGTAAAAACCAACGAAAATAGAGTAACTTAGAATAATCTAAACCAAATGAAATTTTTCCTAAAATCATGTCTTGCATCTCAATAAAATAAAAAATTACTAAAATATTAACTAAATAAAAAATCCCTTGCCTTTTCCTACCGGTAGCTAAATTAAATCAAAATTTATCACAATGTGAACTAAATTAAAAATTCTTTGCATTCTACTACCCATACTCAAATCAAATTAAGTATTATAAAAATCTAAAATATGATGGGTGTAAAATATATGTCAAATAAGATTAATTTGTTTCTTGCGATCAAAACATGATTAATATTGAACCACTATATACACCCCTTTTGCAACACATGTGCAATTAGCTAATCCCTCTTGAATATAGGTGTAGTATAACTTTTCATATTTATTTCACATTTTTTTTCATATTTGAGGTTGATCGTAATTTTCTCATAGACAATTTAGTCGATGTTAAGTAATTCAAATGAAAGTTCTCTTGAATATGAATCTAAAGGTGTCTATTTTATTTCAAATTAGCAAAATATATCTATTGTATCTAAATATCTAACTTCACTAACTTTTTTTTTTGAAAATGCAATCATGTCATCTATGTATGCAACATGCATTGAAAAAGACCCATCTTAACATGCAACCATACATAAGTAAAACCCACCTGAACACGAAAACATCATGAGAATTTTCATTTTTCTATGCTATTTAAATTTGATAAATATTTATAAATTGTTAAATAATAATAAAACATATGTATTTAAGTTTTAGTTCTCATATTATTACTTCAAATATTCATGTTTTATACAATCAAATCTCAAGACAACATCTTAAAAAATATACCTGCAACAAGTGTGGATATTATCTAAATTTGGACTAATTGTTGAACAAAGCATGAAAGTGGATAGTTAAAGGGTCTGTCTAGGGCATATCTAGATGTGCTCTAAGATAGAGCACATCTAAAATCTGATGTCACCGCGTTTGTGCGGTCGATCTCCTCCTCCGTTCGGTTTGTCGCTATTTTTTGTCGTTGTCGTTGTCTTTTTTAATTTTGTGGACTTGTTTTTCTGTTATCTCCAGCAATGAAGCGGGAGAGCGCGCCGACCACCGGCTCATCCGCTGCCGTTCGCGGCGCTCCGGTTGGATGCGTGCTTGGCTCGCCGGCCATGCGGACTCGAGCAGGACCGCCAATGGATGTGTACGTGTGCTAGTTCCATGATTGTGCTTCTTTCCTGGCTCTTTGTAACCTGCATGTGCTAATTCTAGGAGCGCCAATGGATGTGTGCGTGAGCAGGAGGCCGTCTTCTGGATGTGTGCGTGAACAGGAGCGCCAGGAGAAGATGTTCCCTGCCGCGCTCGTGACAGCACGCACCCTGCTGCTTCCCGGACCGCGCCGGGGCGGCCGGCATCGTGGGCTTCCGGCCAGAACCGCCTAATCCTCGCCCGCGCGCCGCTCTCCGGCCAGAAGAACTCCATCACCGCGCAGGGCCGCTTCAACGCCTCCCTGAACTGGTGGTTTCGCCTTCCAGTTCTGCAACGTCTCCGCCCATGACGACCTCCTCCGCACGCAGGCCAACCAACCAGACCTCCGCGGCCACGCAAACCTACCTGGGGAGGCCGTGGAAGGATTTCGCGCGGGTGGTGTTCATGCAGTTCTACATCGGCGCCGTGGTGCGGCCCGAGGGTCCGATGTTTGACTTGCTACTGGGGTGGTGCCAGAGATGAGAGTGAAAAACTGAAACACCAGTTGCGAGTGTTGAAATAGACTTGCAACTGATGTTGGAATAAGAAAAAGACGAAAAATAGAAAATGAAACACCAGTTGTGAGTGTTGTAGTTGACTTGCAACTGGTGTTGGGGACAAAGAAAAAGATGAAAAGTGAAAAAGGAAACACCAGTTGCGGGTGCGGTAGTTGACTTGCGACTGAGGCTGGGGACGGAAAAGCAGATGGTGAATAACAAATGGTAACATCAGTTGCGGGTGCGGTAGTTGACTTGCGACTAGGATTGGGGACGGAAAAATAGATGGTGAATTACAACAGGTAACACTAGTTGCGGATCCGATGTTTGACTTGCGACTGGGGTGGTGCAAGAGATGAAAGTGAAAGAATGAAACACCAGTTGCGAGTGTTGTGTTGACTTGCAACTGGTGTTGGGAACAAGAAAAGGTTAAAAAATAAAAAAGGAAACACCAGTTGCGGGTGCCCTAGTTGACTTGCGACTGTGGTTGGAGAGAAAAATAGAAGGTGAATTACAAATTTTAACACTAGTTGCGGGTCCGATGTTTGACTTGCGACTGGGGTGGTGCCAGAGATGAAAGTGAGAAAATGAAACACCAGTTGTGAGTGTTGTAGTTGACTTGCAACTGGTGTTGGGGACAAGAAAAAGATGAAAAGTAAATAAGAAAACACCAGTTGCGGGAGCCATAGTTGACTTGCGACTGGGTTTGGGGACGAAAAAAATAAGGTAACACTAGTTGCAGGTTTGATGTTTGACTTGCGACTAGGGTCGTGCAAGAGATGAAAGTAAAAAAATGAAACACTAGTTGCGAGTGTTGTAGGTGACTTGCAACTGGCGTTGGCGACAAGAAAAAAGATGAAAAGTAAAAAAGGAAACACTAGTTGCGGATGCAATAGTTGACTTGCGACTGAGGTTGGGGACGGAAAATTAGATGGTGAATTACAAATGGTAACATGTAACACCCTCAGTTCCTGTAACAGTAATCATCATCACTGTTGACTATCACTGTTGCTTAATCACTGTTATCCCCTATCCCAAATCAAACTTTGCTTCTGCTCTTTTCAAACCATGCTGGTTGGTAATCAAAACCCTAATCCCAAGTCATCTCCCTCATCATGAAACTAAACCCTAGTTGAAACTACTTTAAATAGAAATTAAAACAAAAGTGCTGGAATAAAGTTGTTCCAAAAATCATGAAACTATTTTTGTAAATTGCCTAAAATCATTACAATCATGTTGGACCAACTTTGGTAATTTTTGAAGTTGAAGAAAATTCTAAACAATTCAAACAGTAGGTTAAAACCTATATTTTGGGCATTTAATATTTAAAATAAGTATCTAATGATTTTATTTTGCTGCAAAAACCTTTGTGGCACTGACATATAATGTTATACCAATATTGGGATACCTAACATATTTTACAAAAATGCCTAGGTTAATAAAACAAATACAAGTACAGAATACCAAAAGGAAAAAAAAAACAAGACACCTAACCCTCGCCTGGGGCGAGGCCCACCCGGGCCCAGCCCCCTCTCTCTCCCACGGGACATCTTCTCCACCTGCTCCCCCCCTGTGGCAGCACTGTGGCCGTGCCATGGCCACGCCATGGCCCCCCTCCTCCACCTGCTCCCCCCCCTCTCCACCTGCTCCCCTCTCCTCTCTGTGTATAAGGCCGAGGCCAGTTGCCCCCGAACTCCCCTGCTCACTCCTTTTCCCCCCGCTCCCTTCTCCCTCGCTTCGATCTGGAGACCGGCGGAGCGCGGCCGTGGGCGCGCACCGGCGAGCACGCGTAGCCACTGACCTTCCCGAGCCAAACCGTCGTGTCCTGGAGCTCCGCCATCAACGCCCTCGTCATCTCCGGCAACGAATCGAGACGGGGCGCGCTATAGGCTGGGAATCGACCGCTTTCTTCCTCCTCGGGCCGCCGCGCCATTGTCGTTGTGGAGCTCTGCTCCAAGCTCCCCCGCGTCTGCTACCTCCCCTACGCACTCCGCTGTAAGCACACGCGCGTTTTGCCCCAGCTCCCGCTCTATTTCGCGCACCGTAGCCTCGTCTCCACCACGGCCATGTTCCGGCCGCCGCCTGGCTTGACCTAGCCGACGCCTCGGTCCACTCCTGCTCGTGCCAATGGCTGGGATGGATGCGGTTCCTCGTGGGGGTCACAAAGGAGCTTGCGGCGCTCGAGTTGACCCCCTGTAGCGAGCGCTAGGACTCCGGCCATGGCACGGCCGCCGCCGGCGAGCACAGCCGGGGCTGCCCCTCTGACTGGTGGGACCCACCGGGTTTGATTAGCAACTAAGCTAATCCCCCCCTTAACTAACCACCATTACCCACTAACCCCCCTGTTAGGTTAGATTATTTAATTTAACTAAACCTGTTAGTTAAGTAGTCACTGACATGTGGGCCCAGTGCCTATTTTTGTTTTATTAAAATGTTTATAATTCACAGAGGCTGACATGTGGGTCCCACATGTCAGCACTGTTCTGGATAATGTTGTGGATAATGTTTTGGATAATGTTTAATAAATAATAAAAGAAAATCCAGAAAATCATTTAAATTGATTTAAACTTTGAAATTCAATAACTTTTAAACCGTAACTCGGATTCAAAAACTTTATACATGAAAATTGATCAGAAAAATATAACAAATACGAATACGCTATCTGTATGTCTACCCCACCCCTCTAACACAACGAACATCGAACATTCCCCCTCCGGACCGTCTGTCCGATAAATTGTCCGGTACTGTTAGAGTACCCGGATGAATTTATTCCGAACACGAATGTTGTTCGGAATAGGTCAAATAGCACGGATACACCCCCCTTATGTTTGTGCGGTAACCACGACACCTCCGGCTTGATCCTTCCCCCTCCGGACACCCTGTCTGATAATCACCCGGAGCCGGTAGTTCATCCTCAGATGAATTTCCGTCCGAGCAACGTGCATGGCACTGCGTTAGAATACCGTTAAATTTTCATCTGTCATGTCATGCATGTATTTGTATATGCTTGTTGTGTATTTACTGTTTCTTCCCCCTTAATCTCCGGTAGACCCCGCTGCTGCCGTCGACTACACCGCTGCTGAGTACGACTACTTCGTCGACGACCCTACCCCGACCGTCGAGCTTGCAGGCAAGCAGAGCCATTCTCTTCCCCAGATATCGCCTATCTTTCCGTACATTTCTTGCACTAGGCATTGTTACTGTTGCTGCTACGTTACAATCCTATTCAATTGCCTAGCCTGATTTTTGTCGCCCCTTGATGTGCCTTCCTTTATCCTATGCTGCCTATTATTATTATGCATTATTCAGCAGTGAGCCCTGCGCATTGTTAGCTAGGATTAGATAGAGGGTCGTGATCACTCAGGGGAGTGAACGCGGATACCATTATTATAACTGCACATGTACGGTACAATGCAGACACCGCCTCAGGCCCCTATCTGGGTTATGCCTAGTCACCTCAGGTGTGAGCTATCACGGAGTAATCCTTGTACTCCACTCGAGGCTGACTTTGTCTTACCGCCATAGGGTCTTGAAAACGGTTGTCCTTCAGGTAAGAAGTCGGGCGACCCAACGGTGCCCGCGAGAGGTATTGCGACGGGACGACAGGGAGGGTACGACCAGTGTACCGGTGTGCTTGGCCCCTGATCGTTGGCCGCGAGAGTTACCAAAACCACGAAAGTCGAGCTCCTCCAGGAGCACACGCGAGACAAGGTAAGGAGACGGTTCACCTTGTTGGTAACCGCAGTGACTTGGTGGGACGACAGGGCAGGCACCGATGTACTGGTGGTCCTGGCTGCTGTCGTTGTCCGCGGGTCAGTTAAGTCGAGGCAACGATAACGGTTGTCACGCAGGTTAATTAAAATGCTAAATGGTTCAGTGAATGTCTTGAGTTGGCTATATGCCATGTACGCACTACCTACCCGTGGGAACTACGAGTTATGGGCTCCTCTGCTTCTTAGTGTCGTCCGAGGACTCTTCAGACGTCAGCAGTACCGCGGGCTGATTGCCGGGAAGTGGTGTTGTCTTATTTTCCGCGGCAGTGTGATTTGTATTTGTTTTAATTTAACTTCACCGGCCAGCCACGCACCGTGCAGGAGTACGTTTGGGTTGGGGTCCAAAGCCCGGCGTACTTAGGATTTAGACCGGCGGATGACCTCTCTGTTGAGTTTGAAAGATGGGCTATGAAGTGTCGGATAGCCTCGGTGGAGCGTTCCCTAACAAGGTTCCCGCCACCCTGGAGATCCGTGCATGTAGCGTAACACAAGTGCACCCCTGCAGGGAAGAATTGATCTATCGATAGCCGTGTCCACGGTAACAGGACGCTTTATGCTGAAGCTGTATCTTACCACTAGAAACTATTAATATTAAACTGTATGGTTCTGGGTTCTCTTCCTCGCGGGGATGTCGAGGAGGTGAACTCGGAGGCATTGTTAATTATTACAACTTATTATTATTCAATGTTGCAGTAACTTCTGCTTCATTGTTACTTTACTGTTTTATATAAACTGTTGGCTGATTCTTACCTCATGCTGCAAGACACCGTCGGAAGATGCTAGTCTTCGATAGGCCTAGCTTCTTACCCTTGCTCTGAATTTCTGTCTTCAGTCCACTATATACAGCCTCTTCATTTCCGTTGATACCATGCATAATGCTTAGTAGCGGACGTAAGACTCGCGGGTATACTAGATACTCACCTGCTTTATTTCCTTTACTGTTTTGCCTGATCGGCCGCTGCAGCCGACGTTGGAGCCCAGGAGCAGGAGTACCCCGGAGGCGCCTACTACGACGTCGAGTTCCCCGTCGACCAGGAGTAGTTCTGTGGATCCCAGGCAGGAGGCCTCGCCTTTTCGTTCTGTATCTCTGATGTGATTTGTGCTAGCCTTCTTAAGGCAAAACTTGACTAACTATGTCTGTACTCAGATATTATGGCTTGTATGACTTATATATTCGGGTCCGCGTGACCCCCTCTATTGTAATATATTTGTTTATCCTTTTGTGTTTAGTGTTGTGCTGTGATATTATCACCGTGGCTCCCTAATCTCAGTCGTGTACCCTGCGTGTATGATTACTGTACACGGTCTGATTTTGGGGGCGTCATATAACACTAGTTGTGGGTCTGATGTTTGACTTGCAACTGGGGTGGTGGAAGAGATGAAAATTGGAAAAATGAAACACCAGTTGCGAGTGTTTTAGTTGGCTTGCAACTGGTGTTGGGGACGGAAAATAGATGGTGAATTGCAACTGGTAACACTAGTTGCGGGTCCGATGTTTGACTTGCAACTGGGATGGTGCCATTTATGAAAAGAGGAAAAAGGAAACCCCAGTTGCGAGTGGCGTATTTAACTTGCATCTAGGGTGGTGCAATTTATGAAAAGTGGAAAAAAAGAAAACCCCAGTTGCTAGTGTCATAGTTGACTTGCAACTGGTGTTGTGGCATATATGAAAAAGTGAAAGAGAGGAAACCCCAGTTGAGAGAGTTACAACTAACTTGCAATTGGTGTTGTGGCATTTATGAAAGTGGAAAAAGGAAACCCTAGTTGCGGGTCCGATGGTTGACTTGCAACTGGTGTTGTGGCATATATGATAAGGTGAAAGAGAGAAACCCCAATTGCAAGTGCCGGAGTTGACTTGCAACCGCGGTGGTGGCATTTATGAAAGTGGAAAAATGAAATCCCAGTTGCGGGTCCGATGGTTGACTTGCAGCTGGGGGGGTGCCGTTTATGAAAGTGGAAAAGGAAACCACAGTTGCGGGTCCGATGGTTAACTTGCAACTGGGGTGGTATCATTTATGAAAAATGGAAAAAGAAAAACCCAGATAGCCGGTTTCGTTTTACTAGTTCAACTTGCACTAGGTAGAAACCCAATTGCAATTTAGTAGTTCGGCTTGCAACTAGGTAAGAAAAAAAGAAGACAAAACCAGTTGTGAGTTCGATGGATGACTTGCAAGTGGATAGAAAAGTCAGTTGCAGTTTAGTAGTTTGGCTTGCATCTGGGTAAAAAAGTGAGTTGTGGTTAAGAAGTTCGGCTTGCAACTAGTTGAGAAAAAAAACACCAGTTGCGAGTTCGGTGGTTGACTTGCAACTAGGTAGAAAAGTCAGTTCTGATTTAGTAATTCAGCTTGCAACTGTGTAATAGAAAAAAAGACAAGAAAAAAGGACACATCAGTTGTGAGTTCGGTGGTTTGACTCACAATTGGGTAAGAAAAAGTGGGATGTGGTTGCAATTTAGTATTTTGACTTGCAATTGATAAAAGAAAGGGGAACCCTTCCCTTTGCGAGTTTTCGGTGGTTGACTTGCAGCTAGGTAGGAAAAAGGCAGTTGCAATTTAGTTGTTCGCCTTGCAGCTGGTTGAGAAAAAGGAAAAAAAGAGTCAATTGTGATTTACTAGTTCGGCTTGCAACTAGGTAGAATGCTAGTTCAATTTAGTAGTTGGGTTTGCAACTGGGTACATAAAAGACAACAATTTTTTTAAAGTATATATGCTTATTTTGTTGATACATATAAAAATGTGTTTGGATATACATAAAAAAACTTGGGCATACACTTTTTTAGGTGTACATACATGTAAAAATGTGAATGTGGAAACAAATTTATTTATCAAGCTTCATGCATGTGCAAAATAATAATAGAAAATGGTAAAAAAAACAATAAAATAAATAATCCATGAAAAGAGCATAAGTCAAACCTTGGTGGACTATGCAAAATAAATAAATAAATAAAACAAACAAGAAATACACATATTGTCTTCGCTGTTTCTGGGGATACATGATAAATAAACAGCAAAGTTCAACACATACGCTGGTGCATATAAAAAACATTAAAAGTTTGAGATATGATAATGTTTGCGACCTGGCTATGACCCCTCTTCTGCTCAAAAACAGGGAAACTGGTCCAGGTAGGTCACGACCCGATAAAGAAATGAAAGATAATAAAAAACCCACGCTGCAGCCCAACGAAAACGACAGCTCTTCCTCCCTGCGCGGCGCGAAATAGCCTCTCTTACGAACAAAATCACGAAACTTAGCGCAGTTAATCGTACGGTTATGCACTTAGATGTGATATAGTTAAAGCACATCTAGATGTGCTTTAGCAAATCCGATAGTTAAACTACACAACGACGCCTTATCTTCTATTCCTAAATAGCTTTTACCTGTTACCTATTTTTAGCCTAACAACTCATTCTCCGTACTCTGTTAGAAATGGCATTCTTTTAACTGCAATTAATTTTATTTTTTATATGCATCACACTTTTATTATTATCTGCATTTGATTTTCATGAGTTTTAGATGTTTTTGTATCAATTATATATGCATTTTTAAGCAAGGTTCCTACAACAACACACAAGGCATTATCCAGTTTTCCGAATGGAGGTATCATATCCGTCTAGACACGGTCGCCAAACTCACTATCGAAGGCCATATCAACAAAATGTACCGATTGAATCACTTTCAACGATGCCACCATCGTCCTTCTGGTGATCGTCAACAAACGCATAAGATGAAGTTGGTGTGCATCCTTGACGGCATGCTATATCGGGGGTGGCCCGTACAAGGGTAAACCTGACAGTGGACTGGCCCAGCCCTCGGTGTGCACCTCAGCAAATCTCCATAAGGCGCACGAATCCCTCCTTCCAGAAGCATCATTAACTTTACGCACAAGATCGAAGAGGGCTCCATGTTGCTCCTTAAATGTAGGTCGCTTCGACCATGTAACCCTAAGCCTCATCCCCCATATATAAGACGAGGTCGAGAATAGCTAAGGATACATTGACATATAGTCATAGATATCGATAGCTTAGAAGTAATTGTAACCCCATCTCGCGAGCAGTTCTTCCATCCATGGTATTAGCTCAATCAGGAGGATCCGAACCTGGATAAATCCTCTACGACTTATTCTCTCTAATACTATCGGTCCCTCTATCCACCCTATTGGGATATCCACTTGTTTTCTACATTGTCTGTTTGCGCACCAAGGAAGCCCGTCTAGTCGCCGGATTTGGCATTATATTTTTGTGCATCGGGAAAACTGATATCGATCGCGGGGCGCTAAACTGCTAAGATGACGCTGTAAAAATATGTTGCATGCTAAGCGAAGCATTTTCAATGTTCTAAGTTTAGATCCGTTGGAATTGATCCCTTGGAGTTGCCCTAACAGAGTGGTCTAGCTCGCTACTGAGAGCATCTCCAGCCGTTCGCCCCCCAAGGCGATTTTCGGCGCTATTTTAGCGCCGCTTGGGGGTCATTCGGCGGCGATAGCGGCTTGGGGGGCCGGCTACCCAGCCGCGGCCCCAAGATATCCCCCCCAAGTTCGGCCAAATTTCGACCAATTTTAAGTAAATTTAGGCCAAACCAAGTAAATTTAGACCAACCTCGACCGATTTCATTAAAGTTCGGGCATATTTTACATAAACGATGAAAAATAAAATAAAAACTAGTCTAGGGCTGGAACAAGAAGGCGTAGAGGGCGTCCATGGACGTCTCCTGGGCGCCTCCTCCAGTAGTACTGCCGGCGACGCCATCGTCGTCGTCGCCGCCATCCATCGTCGTCGTCGGCCGTCGATGGAGGCGGAGGCGGGGCGACTTCCTTGCCCTTCTTCCCGAGAATGGAGCCGAGGAAGCCACGACGCTTTGGCTGCGCCGACGGGGTGCCGATGGTGACGCCGCGGCTGAGGCGACCGGAAGGCGCAGGGGTGGGATCCTTCTTCACCTCCAGCTTCACCGGGGTGAAGAACTGCGACGGCGAGAATGTCGGCCCCGATGAATGGGAGCCGGTGGAGCGCGAAGGTCGGCCGC
The DNA here is from genome assembly GCA_950022295.1 of Bromus sterilis. Lineage (NCBI taxonomy): Eukaryota > Viridiplantae > Streptophyta > Magnoliopsida > Poales > Poaceae > Bromus > Bromus sterilis. The sequence goes on along the minus strand of OX465596.1, from coordinate 321,007,045 downwards.
CGGAGGAGGAAGAAGAGCCGCCGTCGTCGCGCGGCAGGGTCGCCCACATCGGCGTGGCGCGGCTGTAGGAGCGGCGGGCGGCCCCGTAGCCCAGCGGTGGGTAGTCGAGGCGCGGCTAGAGCGCCCCAGCGAGCCCCTTTTTATAGCGGGGAAGAACGCGAACAGACGGCGAGACACGCGGCGGCGCGGTCGACGGACCGTTGGGTATCTCAACGCGCCGCATTGATGCTCTGTACGCCGATTGGACTCGTCACCGGCGCCGCATTGATTCACTGCGGCGGCGGCAGGTGCGGGGAAGCCGAGGCGAGAGGATGACAACGACGCGTGTTCACACGCCGACAGGTGGGTCGCGGCGCTAGGCGTGCACGAAATTGCGCGCGCTTTCCTTCCGTTCACGCGCTTTCCTTTCATCCGGCGACCCCAAGCGACCCTAGCGCGACGGATTTGGCTTGGGATCGCCGGACTCAATTTCGGCCTAATCCGACGCTATTTGGGCTCTTGGGGGCGCGGCTAGGCGATTTTCTTCCACCCGGCGCTATTTTCTCCGTCTTGGGGGCCTCTTGGGGCGCGGCTGGAGATGATGCTCTGAAGAGGACAGCATGCGGCGGTGCCGGCGGCAGGTGCTTTGGACTGTGTAGGTGGGAAGTATGGTCCTTTAGGAGGACAAAAAAGTGATTAGGCTGGAGTACTTACACTGAACTTTTTTCAAGGCACTTTTGACAGTTGTGGTGCAGCTTACGTTCAAAGCATGTCGTGCATAAAATTTCCTGCGACTAAAGTCGTAGGTAAATCTTTCCTCTAAAGCACAATTACTAAGTACAGTACTTCTTTAGTAAATTAATACAGTATAAGATATTTTTTATCATTGGTTTAGTTCTCTAAAATATTTTATATTTAATTTTTAAAGGAAGTATACTTCCCAACTCCCCCCGATGATCATCAACGAAGGCCAATGTTGTTGCTAGTATTTGACACGTGGGTTAACTGATTTTGTTTCGCAGGATCAACAATCAGAGCCATGGTGCCAAAACCTATCCACCCACCACCCTGAATGCGACATGCATCCACAACCGAAAACGAACGTTGCTCTCTCCACTCTGGCCGCATCCCCTATCCCTATCGGACAGTGGAAATGAAATATCGCTTGTCTTGCCGTCCATCACCGCTTGGAAAAGCTGAAAGCGGCCAGCCGAGAGCAAGAGCATCAGCGAGGAATCGACGCTGGATCTGCAACGAGCGCTTACCTCACGAGGCAATGGGATGGCGCTCCGGGTCTCACGTTCTGAGTCGTAAAGCTATGGCTGGACCGGCCCTCTGTTCATATATGTTGACGCTTCAGCGGTTGGAGCAACTGGCCGGCAACGCCCACAGACAGATCAGGTTACGGAGAGGATGGATGACCATTTGCGTGGGTAACCTTGGCTGGCGTCAACCCACCATCAAAGGGGGAGAGACTGGACGGCACACGCTGTGTGTGGAGGAGCCGTGCAAGCTATGGTGGATCAAGCGGGTTATCGATCCGGTTATGCACGGCATTCGGAGCAAACAAGACACGGCCAGCGAAACATCCTTCCAGATTTATTTTTTCTTTTTCTTGTTTGAACGTGAGATGATATCTACTATATGTTTTATAAAGCAAAACTCCATTAAGATGTATTTATGGTGTCTATCTCAACGTGCAAGCTATCCACATCACATACTATTTTAGCCAATCATTTGTCCATGTCATCAACTAATAAAATTCCATTAAGATGCATGCATTTATGGTATCTATCTCAACATACAATCTATTCACATCATCCCTAATTGTAGCCAATCATTTTTCATGTCATCCATTTTTATTTACATGAATCTTATATCCTTTAAAATTTACATTGTATAGTTATTATAGAGATTTCTGCGCAATGTGCGGGGTATTCTTCTAGTTTCTTGAAAGACTCATGGCAGAAGAGAAATAGATGTGGAGAATTAGCTTCTTTATTAACGAAACAAGTCATCGGCTAGTCGCGCCTGACTACTGAAAACACAAACTAAAAATGGGCTTAATTTTAGATTAACGAAACAAAATAGAATGCCCCGCTAACCGAACAACACCGCCGCAGTGTCGATGCATTATATTTTCGGTTTTATCACTTATGCAACTAATTGCATTCCACTACTCAGTTTTACTTTACCACTAAAAGTTTTAATTGCTAAAAAATAACATCGATCCGTTAGTTGCATGCTTAAAAACACCATTAGACAAATCAAGTCTGTTTACCATGTTATGTCTATTGAGAGGGAAACTAGAGAGGAAACAAATGAATCAACTGTGTCTTTTTCATTAGATGATATGATATATATACAGATGAAAGGACACCATGAAGAGGTTCCTTTTCATGAAGAGGTGGAAGTTACAAGGGTAGATTTACCCCATAATTAACACATGTTAATTAATTCTAACACTCCCCCTAATCTACACTTGTCCATCCAAAATCATCATCTTGATTAGAGGCTCCTTCAAAAATCCTGTGGGAAAAAATATGAGGAGTATAGTGTTTGATATGTTGCCAAAACTCCTTCAAACCCAGTGGAAAAAATAAGGAGAAAATGCCGCAACATATAAAGCTTATTGTCTGTTTTAACTCGATGTGAGGAAAACCCATAGAATTAAAAGGACAATAAATATGTCGTATATACTTTCTTAAAAACCCCGGTGGGGAAAACAGAAAGTAAGACATATGATCTTGTGTTGATATTACCTCATTAAAAACCTTGATAAGAACCTGTGAAGTAAACTCATAAAGGGAAAAAGAGTATAATATGATGCATTAAACAGGAGTAATTCAGGAAGATACTCCCCCTGATTCTTGCATATCTCAAAGTCGTCAAATACCAAATCCAGGGACATTTTCTGAATGTCGAAGTTGATAGAGACCTTGTGAGCAAACATATGAGTTTGTTGTATGATTTGACTTGCAAGATGAGCAATATAGTGATATTGCTTATTACTTAACATGTTTACATCCGCGCAACACAAGCAACATTATCTTTGAGATAATGGTTGGTGGATGTAGCCACTAAGGTCTGTTTGAAAGACATTTATGGAATGGCTATCACACATAGTATGAATACTAAGCTTGTCTATGATCTGACATAGTGGGGATCTGATCAATGTATCCAATGATATTGGTATTTATATTTCCTTGAAACTGGAAATCAGGACAAGATGTTTGATGCCTTGCAGATATTGAAAGATAATCTTTAGTCCCAACCAACTATGTATGGTGGATCCAATGGCATTATGGAACGTTGAGTCCCAATATCTCATTTCCATCATCTCTTGGTCTAAATAGATCTTTCTCTACGTCTAGAGAATGAAATACCATGAGAGTTATGGATGGATAAGATTTGTCCACAATGAATTTCTCCAATATATTCTGGATATAGACAATATAGTATACCATAATGAATGAATGAAGGTGCTCAAGTTGTAGCAACGAGCGGTATTTTGGTTTTACCTAAATCCTTCATATTAAACTCCATCATTTAAATGATTACATGTGTAGTCATTGCAGGAGTAGTCACTTTGTATGACACACAAACATGGATAATCATCATTGTAGGAGTAATCCTTGTGTATAAGGAACTCACTACGTCGGTTGTACCATATGTACCGACAACAATAAGTCGTATGGTGACTTATTGATTTTTACACAATGTATGTTGCATTTTGTATTTCGATTCAAAATTGAGATTCCATTGGAAATCAATCATATATGTCTGAATCTAGTGAGCCACATGGATATGTGATCACTACATCTATCAACTGCATAGATAGATGATTTTATACTGCCAATGATATAAGTTATCGGAAAGAGATTCCACTTCTGGAGAATAATTGGGTATCTGCGTAAACCCTTGTGCTACAATACTTGCTCTATGTTTCACCACCTCGGTGTTCTCATTTTGTTTCCAGAAGAAAACAGGTGTAGGTATTGCTTATGTGAATACCTTCCCTTATTGAGCAAGATTATTTCTTCTTAGAATTGCATCCTTTGCTTGAGTTCAGTCCGAGTGTTGTTCACACTTTGCCATGGCCATGGTCTTCGGACATGAATCATTTGAAAGGTTTTTGCAATCTAGTTGAGAAATATATGTCGATAATTGTAGACTTCCAGTTAAATGTTTCTCCAGAATATATATGTTTATATATAGTTGATGGAAATATCGTTACCCATGGTGACTTCTCGCGATTTCCCAATGCGGTTGAGTCGGGTATTCCGATGTCCCGGCCATTGTGTGCACTATGACCTGGGTTGGTGGAGGTTTCCCATCCACTGGGTGTATACTACCCATTAGGTGTCTATCAACGTGAAGTTGACTTGCATTTACTGATTCAATGGCCTTAATATCCTTGCTTGCGAGAAGTTGCATCCTGGTGTATTGTTGCCATGCTTCTCCCCCTGTTGCTTTGAACGGGGAGTGGAGTGATTTTTGTTGGTACCTTCACTCTTTCAGGCATACTTTTGAAGGATTGTAGGATTGTGTGACACCTTTATATTTAGTAAATGAATTTGGCAGGTTATTTGCAATGTATTGCAAATCTTCTGAACGCATGTTTCAGATCTTTGAGTACGTGGATTTGAGGTAGAAATGTGTTGAACATTCCAATAATTTCCTGGCATTATGCATGGTACTTGAATTCTCCCCCTAATGCCTGGAAATATTCCTCGGCGTAGCAGCATACTGGCCTAGAATAACTCCCCATGAGAGGGGCTTGAGGTATTGATGGAAATACAATTATTCCTCACATAGATCCCACATATATGTTGAGGGGCCAATGATGTATGCCAGGGTGGTGATATCGGTGTAACCGAATTACCGCAGATGGGAAATGCTTAAGAGATTTCCATGTATCAAAGATAAAGGGGAATAATATTATGCAGTTTGTCATGAGCATGTAAAACTGCATGACTACAACGTAAAGTTGATAAGTTGCAATTTTAAAGTAAAGATCATGCAATGAGCTTAATCGTTTGGATAAAGGATTCTACCAGAACATATTGAATCTAGACACATAGGACAAAGTGCTAAAATACAATTATAGGGCCATATTAAAGGCACACAAGAAGAATTTTGTGACATTTTGTCTATTCGATTTGCTTGAAATCGATGTTCAGGATAATGAGCCAATGGTTTAGTATGGCAAAATGCACACATGAGACATCATGTAAATGTGTCTTTTAGAACCATGGAATACCTGAATAGTCTAGTCAATGGTTGGGAAGAGCCACGTACCTCGTCTTGATGAATTCAAGGAGTTTGAGTGGTTCAGCGTAGACTTTAAGGTGTATGCGCCTTAAAGTTAGCTTCCTTGCATTGCATGTAATGCACATAAAATCCAAATATGTTAGAATGTAGCATCATTTTAGTCATGATCAATAAAAATTGCTAATAGTTTCTGTTTCAACCCAATGTCGAAATGACCAAGGCGAGTATGCCAAGTTTGTCATGTAAAAGACATTATGAAAGCTATCATGTATGCAAAAAATGATATGGGTTTTGTAGTATGTATAGTGCAATCCAGATGATAAGAAGATAATGGTTTGCCATATCCGTATATGGTGAAGATAATTTCTTTCTCTTTGTTGTCATCACAAGTTTGCTATGGAAACTATTTTGACGGATATCTCTATAGTAGTAGGGTACGAGTTATATCAAGACACAATAAAGTATCTTTTATAACACTCGAGAGTACCCATAGGGATAGTAAATATGACTCGAGTTGAGTCGATAGTTACATCATCGCGTCCAGCGATTATTGAAATATTTCCAGACCTCTTAGTAAGAGTGGAAACATTATATTTCCCCGAATATAGAGTTTGTGGTGCATATGTCCACAAGGCACATATCATATTTCATCTGATTGACCCCCGTAGATAAATATATATTGATTTGAAGATTTCCAGTATGAAAACCTCTATCATATATATAGAATACATACAAATGTATTTGTATCAAAGTGTTGATACAATATATTGTGATATACAATATATGATGACAACAATACTTATGTTCTTATTAGAACAACATTAATGGACATAGATAAATAGATCACTAAGAAGACTAAGGGACTACATGTAGTCTCCAAACATCTCGGTTGATGTAAGTTCAACCATCATGTTCTTCGTGCTCATAGGGTCCCATGACAGCTAGATAATCATTTTATTGCTTGGTTCTAGAATAACATCATGCAAAACAACTGACTTCCTTGATGGTGTGTCAGGTTGAAGGTTTGAAGTGAGTTTCAAACCTTTACCCTTGAGGTCGTTTGCGTCCCGGTGGCGTGGCTTGGATTGCATGCACTATCCCATGGGATGCAAGACTGATCTTGATGTCCATGACCCGCTTAAGTAAGTTGTGGCCATTAAGGGCAAGAGCCTCAAAATACTTAGCCATCGATTACTTATAGGGGCAAACCAGAGATAATAAATTTACCAGTAGTAAATTAAAAACCATCATGATTTGTAATAAAAATGCAAAAATTTGACTCAAGTTTATAACTTGAAAATGCTCAACCTCAATTGTGAGAACATAACACGTTGAAGATCTTATAGATCTCACAGTAATAGACTGCATAATCTGACAATGTCAGTAGATGCGCATGGTTCTATTACCTTGTGTATGTCACAATTTAATTACAAAGAAAAAAACACGTTGGAGGTAATCGTTTGTCAAGATTGACAAAACGTAGGCCTCTCCGTAAGAGTGATAGTCTGCACATGGGCAGTAGATCATACTCATTACCTAGTGTTTTCCTAATATAATGAGGGAGACGTAATTTTCAAAAATTTGCAAGTGTGTTGTGCAGGAGAAATAAATCTCGACCGCTAAGACATGTTCATGAAAAATGGCAATGTGGTAAACACATATAACATATCATCTCCGGTGAAAATCCGGTAATTTATTTATATTACACATTGAGTAATATAAATACATCTTAATGTTGCAAAATTAGTATATTTCAAGAAGGTGTCTTAAAATTATTAGTGTGAATCTCAAATTGCTAAGGATGACATCTTGAATATAATCTCCAAAAATGGAGTATATCTCGTAGCATTAGAAAGTATAATCTGATGAAATCAGTAGATACTCACTCCTAATGCCTTATGTCATGACTTTGTAAAATATGTGGGAGAGCACTTTGTAAAGCAATCATAAAGTCGAGGTGACAAAATATATGCTTTATCAGTAGTCAACGATAATCTGCGTAGGCAGTAGATCCATATGACTACCTTGTGATCCCAAGCATCAATTTTAAGAAACCACCTTAAATTTTGCATATGTATTTGCAAGAAATTGAAAATCTCATTGCAAATAGACGTATTATTCTCGACATTTGTTTAACATGAAAATAGATACATCATGGAAATATGCCGGAATACCGCGTACTCAACAGAAAGACAATACTGTAGAAGTACTTTTTTTTCAAGATTGTAAAAATCTCAATGAAAATAATAGATATAAATAATCTCAATATTTATGAGCATGGAAATCATTTATGTCATAAATTTCTGGAGCATTATACTCAACGGAAAAATATTTGAAACAACAGGGTCTAAAACAGGTAAATACTAGTAAATAGTGTTGTTATTAAAACCAATTTGACCCCTGTTTTAGCCTATTTTGCTATTTTCACTACTGGAATTCACCTATTTACCGTCTGCCTCGGCGGACGGCAAACACCTATATGGCGGACGGCAAAGTCCGTTGCCGTCTGCCCACGCACGGCAAAGCACCTGTCAGCCATTTCTTCGGCAAAGAGGTGCTTTGCCATCTGCAGGAAATCGACGGAAGACAAACCACCTTTGTCGTGCGCATTTGTGCAAGCAGACGGCAGAGCAGGCGTGACGGCGAACCTTTGCCAGCCGGCTCCGTCAGGCCGTTAACGGCGGGGTTTGCCGTCTACCTCAAAACTAGCCGGCCGGCCGGCTCCGTCAGGCCGTTAATGCCGTCTACTGACAGACGACAAACCTCCCAACTTTGCCGTCTGTCTTGCCGGAGGCAGACAGCATAATGACCAAATGGTCACCCAGCTGTTGCCAGATTGCACAGCTGGGCGCCACGTGTCCTCTTTGCCAACTGCAAGCAGACGACAAAGCTGTTTGCCAACAGCCAGCAGACGGCAAAGTGGATGCATTCCTTCTGTTTTATCTGTTTTCTTTTAAATCCCTGCATTTTGACAAATATATATATATATAATCTCAATATATAGTATCCAACAAACATTATAGTGACCAACAAACAATAAATAGTCTCCAACAAGGTTTGCATACAAGATTCACATGTGAACAAGGTTCCAACAAGCATTTCATAGTTTCACATATATACATGGCAAATACAAAGCACATAGTGACCAAAACAGTTTATGAAACTAAACTACAAGTCCAAATGCAGCACTCCATCATAGCATGACTCCCCTTGAAGCAAATCTGCAAAATGAAGCTAAGAAAATTATAAGAAGAACAAGTAGAAGAATAAGAAGAAGGAGAAGAAGAAGAAGAAGAAGAAGGAGAAGAAAAAAAGATCATCTCCTTCTTCTATTTTCTTCTTCTTTTGAGCAAACAAAGCTAACATAAGCAATGGTGATCAAATTAAGCTAGAGTTAGCATATTTTCAGGAAATTGAGCTAAATTTAGCATTTTTGAGCAACTAAGCAAACTTTAGCAATTGTTGAGCCAATTTAAGCTAGCTTTAGCATTTTTGACCCAATTAAGCTAGCTTTAGCATTTTGTGAGCAAACTAAGTTGACTATGTCAGTTTTTGAACTAACTAAGTTAATTATGTATTTTTTGTGCAAAATATGCAAAGTATGACATTTTTCGATTAAATATAGGATTTCAGAAGCTAAATATGCATTTTCAAACTAACTAAGCATTTTCAAACTTACCGGAGTGTAGCCCTCAAGGCTGAGGTGGATGAGAAGCATCCGTCGGGTTGGCCGATGTTGACGGTGGAGAAGGGTCATGGGACGCAGCCCGAGAGTTATGCTGCACGAAAAGATCAACTAGAGGTTAGCACGACGCCACTCAATATGGTATTGATGATCATCGAAAGATACTCACCGTCCCCACAGGAGAAATGATCGGCATCGGTGGAGCGGCCTGACCAGTCTTCTCGCACATAGTGTGCACATTTGTTTTTCATGAGTCAACCATATTAGTTACTAATATAAACAAAAATTATAACATGAATTCTTTGGGTGAATATGAACAAGTGACTTACCACGGGCAGGGCACGACCATGGCCTGGAGCGGTCGTGGGCGGGCGGGGCCGGACACGTCTTGGCACGGGCTGCACGCAGGGCGCGGCCGCAGAGGCCGCGACTCGGCGCAGAGGCCGGTGAGTGGCGCGGAGGCCAGGATTCCAGGGCGCGGCGCCGAGGCAACGTCGTGACGCGGAGCGGTGCTGGGATGCCACGGAGATGGCCGGGCGGAGGCCGGGCGACACGGAGCACGTCTCGGCCGGACAAAGGCCGGGCGCGCGACGCGGAGGCCGCGGGCGCGGACAAGGGCGGCCACAGCCTGGCGCTGCCGGCCACGGCGAGGCCGAGCGCAGCCACGTCCTGGCTAGGGCTCAGGCGAGGGTGGGCATGTCGCAGGCGTCGCTGCGCTATAGGCTGCTGCTGGTGTAAAGCGCGAGGCATGTTCGGGCAAGGGGACGTTCCCCGCCTTGAATTTGCTCAGCCAAAGAGTGCTCTTCATCGCAAGAAATTATAGAAAGACATGGTACCTTCTTCCTTTTGCGTTTTTGGTTGATGCCTTCTCTTCCTTGATCGAAGAGTTTCTTCTGGTTGATTTTTCCGATGAGCGTTCGGGCTGTGGATAGATAGCAGCTGTGTGCCGACGCCGGTTTTGCGGTCGATGCATGGCTTTGTGCCGCGATGGGCTGCATCTCTCCATCGTCGTCGTCGTGGGCCTGTTGGCTGCTTCCACCGCCGAAGGAAGCACGGAGACGCTGCAGGTACCCATCGTCGTGGCCGGCGAGCAATATTGCTGCCTGCCTGTGAAGGCCGTCGAGCGGAAGGACGACGAGTTCGCTCGTTCTTCGATTTCGTGGGCTCTCTCGGCAGATCGTGCTAATAACGTATTGAGAGGGAAACTAGAGAGGAAACAAATGAATCAACTGTGTCTTTTTCATTAGATGATGTGATATATATATAGATGGAAGGACACCATGAAGAGGTGCCTTTTCATGAAGAGATGGAAGTTACAAGGGTAGATTTATTCCATAATTAACACATGTTAATTAATTCTAACAATGTCAAAATAACCATGGACGCACATGTCAGCTTTCTCTACGTCACTATGAAAAAGTGTGGGTCTCATTTAAATACCCAACAACCGTTCTTATCTATCTATTATATACTTAAGACGATAGAAAACCGACGGTTAAGATTCATCTACATGAAGTATATTGAACGGTTAAGATTTTTCAAATAAAACTCATGACACGGCCAGGTACCCATGCGAACAACCGGCCCTAAGCAGTTTTTCTGCAAAAAAAAAGAGAAAACAAAAACAAAACAGATTCAAAAAAATAGGATAGACTCCTACCAACAATCGCCTTGGGCAGCGCCATGAGATGGAGTTGAAAAAAAAGAAACACGATAGACTCCTATGTGAACTATTCCCTTGGGCTAGCAGCATGAGATTTGAGTCCGGACATACTACATATCGCTTTCTTTTACAATAATGATAGTCACCTCACGTTGGGACTGCTCCCTGCTAATTTGTTTGTACTAATCACCACGTGCGGCCGATAATGACGTCAGAAAATTAATGACGCACGGCCGAACGGCTGAATTGCCATACAGATTAGTGCAGCTTTTAGACTTTTCAATCTTTAAAAAGTTTTATCTCTCAAATAAAAGATCCGTTCAAAATTTCGTTTGTACCATTGAATTCGTCGCGACGAGATCTTCGAAACAAGACCCCATATTGGCATGTTTCGACAACTTTTTTTTTCGACCAAAAATTGTCATGCTATTCACACTCAAATTGCCATGCAGTTTGTACTAAAATTGTCATGATTTGTTTCATCTGTTTTTTCGCTAGATTTAAAGCTACAATTTTTTTCCAGATACTTTTCACTCATCGGCGAGCACCCCGGAGAGCTGCGTAGAGTAGATATCCGCCGGTCGGGAGTGGTGTGAGGGGGGAGGGGTTTAACGACCAGTGTACTCCGGGAAGATATCCGACGGTCAAGAGGGGGGGTGGGGTGATGGTGCGTGGTATGACGGGTTCTTGTGATACATATGCGTCGGGGAGATTCTTCGGCGCACTTCAACTGTGACGGCGAGGGATGAGAATGTGGTTGGGGCTGGAGCAGTTGTCGGTGTTGTGGTGTTGCGGTAACGGCGAATCTAACATTCGACGACGACAATTTGTAGTAATGCATCGAGGATCCTAGAGAGCTGTAACGACGACTCATGAACCGCGAGAAGATATCCGACGTTGTAAGGGGGGGTTGATGTGCGACAACTCTTATTTGTAGTACATGGCAATTCTTATTTTGTTTGACATGACAATTTTTAGTAGAACATGAAAAAATCGCAATGGTTCCAATACTGCAATAGGTTTTCAACCCAATAGGTTGGGATACATGGCAATTTCTATTTGCAGGACATGATAAATTTTATGCATAGGACATGAAATTTCTTATTCATCAGACATGGTTATTCTTATTCGTAGGACATGTCAATTCTTATTCATGAGACATGACAATTCTTATTCATAAGACATGTCAATTGTTATTCGTAGGACATGACAATTCTTATTCATGAGACATGGCAATTCTGATTTATCAGACATGACAATTCTTATTCGTAGGACATCGCAATTCTTATTCATCAGACATGGCAATTCTTACTAGTAGGACACGGCAATTCTTATTCGTTGGACATGACAATTTTTACTAGTAGGACACGACAATTCTTATTCATTGAACATGACAATTATTATTCGTAGGACATGGAAATTCCTATTCACGAGACATGGCAATTCTTATTCGTAGGACATGACAATTCTTATTCGTAGGACATGACAATTTTTAGTAGTAGGACATGTCAATTCTTATTGGTAGGACATGACAATTTTTGTTTGTACGACATGACAATTCTTGTTCGTAGGACATGGCAAAAAAAATTCGTTTGAGAATGTAATTATTTTTTTGTGTAAGATGGCAATTCTTGTTTGTCGGCTATGGATTTTTTTTATTTTACGTGACATGGCATTAGTTATATATGAATATGGTAATTCTTATTTGTACGACATGACAATTCTTATATTGCGGAACATGAACATGACAAATTTGCCATCGACAATGTAGGCGGCAGCGGCAGCGAGCTACGATGATGGAGTCGACGATGGTGGCGAGATGCGACGACGACGACGACAACGACAAGTTGCGGCGATAACGGCGAGCTGCGGAGATAACGACGAAAACGTTCGGTACTAGCACCCTTGAACCTGACGTTCGACGATGACGACGACGATAGTGCCAACGATGGTGGCGAGCTGCGGAGATAACGACGAAAGCGACAAGTTGCGCGAGCTACGCCAATTAGGACGACGGCGAGCTGCAGCGATCTAAAACGACGACGGCGACGGCAAGCGACGGCGACGACAACGACGGCGACGACGGCTGCAAGCTGTGCGTGCATGGCGAGCTGCGGCGAGCTGTGGCGACAAGCGACGATGGTGCCAATGATGGCAGCGAGCTGCAGAGACAACGACGACAGCAGTAAGTTACGCGAGCTACACCAATGACGATGACGCTAACGATGACGACGAGCTACGGAGACAACGACGAAAGTGACAAGTTGCGCGAGCTACGTCGATAACGAGGACGGCGAGCTGCAGCGATCGACGACGGCGGCGAGCTACAACGATGACAACGACGGCAACGATGGCGACGACGGCGGCTGCAAGCTGCGCGTGCATGGCGAGCCGCGGCGAGCTGCGCGTGCACGGCGAGCTGCAGCGGCAAGCGACGACGACGGCGGCTACAAGCTGCGGCAAGCTGCGGCCGAGCTGTGCGTGCACGGTGAGCTAGCTGCGTATCACTGGATGGATCAGGCTGTTCGAGCGGCAAGTATATTCTGCCGAACGATTTCGTTCGGGCAGTTGGATGGATTGTACCGAAAAAAAACTTTCGGTACAACCAGCTTGGCCCTGACATGAGGTGTCTATCAACGTCCTTCTTTTAAACTCCACAACTTGTACGTGTCACCTTAAAGGTAATGTGATCCAAATCTGATTGCTTAATTCTTTTCCTAATAGCGATCGAACTAGGCCTCATAGCTACATGCATGAGACAGTTCAAAAAAAAAAAGCTACATGCATGAGAAAAAAAAAACCTATATGCATGTGAAGCACGTCCATGTGATGTGAAGCGTGGCACCATGGCAAAAATAATAGTGCGTGGCATGTCCAAGTGAAAGCATAAGCAACACTATTTTATTGTAATTGAAGAAAACTGTCTCATGTATGTAGCTAGGGAAAAAAACTGTAAAATTGTTATAAACATCTTTGAATTGAAGAGAACCGCTTTCTCAGGGAACCAGAACTAGCCCTTCGCAAAGTGGTTATCACTTTACTACAACGACTAATCCGAGAAAAAATAACTTACTAGTGCCTCTGATAAAAAATTACCAAAGCAATTGATGGTGATGAGAACACACATTTTTTTCACGCTTCTGCCTCACACAGACACAACAAAATAAACCTCATCATCCACAACAGCCAGGAATTCACTTCCCATGAGTCCAAATCTATTATTCTCACTGATTTCTTCGACTCCCTTCTTGGCAAACCCTTCATGCCAACCTGGAACTTCTCCCATTAGGATCTATACCCTCTCCAAAGCCTCGAGCTATCTCACATCGACTCCTTGTTCTCTGACCAAGAAATTTTTAACGCGTTCGCTGGTATGAATATGCTTGCAAGCCCGGGGCCCGACGGTTTTGGCCCAGCTTTCTATCGAAATTTTGGCCAACGCTAAAAAATTAGATCGTTGATATGTTGCATAGTTTCTACCACCTTTCTGGGGATATCTCATGCCTTAACCGATCTCTTATTGTCCTTCTTCCCAAAGGGGCTGCTTCACCCTCTCCTGAGGCTTTCCGTCCCATATCGCTCCAAAACTGCAACGTAAAAGCTCTAGCAAAACTTCTCACGAATCGCCTTAAACCAATAACCCCCCTACTGGTACATCCGGATCAAACGGGTTTCCTCGTCGGACGCACTATTTTCGAAAACTTTCTCTATGCCGCCGACATCCTCCATGTCTGTGCTCGCACAAAAGCTTGACTTCTCAAAAGCTTTTGACTCGGTTTTCTAGGCAGCCCTTATTGACCTACTAAAAGTTAGGGGTTTCTCTCACATGTGGATTTCATGGACTGAAACTCTACTAAACTCAAGTAAAACTGCAGTCCTACTAAACAGAACCCCGGGGCCTTGGATACAATGCAAACGTGGACTTAGGCAGGGGGGTCCTCTCTCCCCTTTCCTTTTTATTATCATGGCCGATGTACTTCAACGTTTGCTCAATCAGGCTTCCGAAATGAATCAAATTGCTCACCCGGTTACCCATGAATTACACTATCCAGTTCTTCAATACGCAGAAGACACGTTGATTATCCTCAAAGAAGACGCACAAGATGCCACAAACCTAAAACGTATTCTCACGGATTTCTCAAAGGCAACCAGCCTCTCCATAAACTACTCAAAAACTACACTTGTCCCCCTTAACATTGATGAACAACTTGCCGCGGACATTGCCCTCACATTAGGAACAGAACTAGCATCCTTCCCGCAAAAATATCTTGGCCTTCCTCTTTCTCCCCACAAACTACCACCCAATGCCTTCCAACCAGTTATCGATCGTTGTGATACCTACCTCGCTGGATGGTGTGCTTTCCCCCTCTCTCTGGGAGGACGCCTCATCCTCCTCTCGGCGGTCCTAGACAGCCTACCAACTTATTTTATTTTATGTTTCACTCTTCCAAAAAGCGTCTTGGATGAAATTGATAAGAGGCGACGTATATTTTTCTGGTCTAACGATGACTTGTAACGACCCGATTCATTAAGAATCGAAGTCTCTGTGCATTCTATGCTAGTCCCTGGATCAATGGCTAGCACACACAGTACATGATGTAATATCAAGAATAAACCACATGTCATAAATATTACATCGAAGATCCAGTATTACAATAAAACATACCTGCATAGCTCAAGGTTAGCTTACAAATAAAATACAGCGGAAAACAATAAAACTTTGTGGCATCCATCAACTCCACGGGCACAGTTGAGTATAGACATCGTAACCCTACAACGCTTCACTTACTCGTCATATACAATTCTCCAACACCGAATGTTACAGCCCGACAACGGGTCATTACATCTGATTTGTACGGCAAGCCACACGAAAAAGGATATAACAGACCTACAACTACATGCAAGGTAAGTCAAAGGAAGTCTTATGGTTTTATTTTGCAGAAAGCTGATTTTTTCCCTCAATCTACCTAAGTCAAAATTTTAGTTTATTTTACTACATAAGGTTGAATTGGGTTGCACCAATTCCAACCCATACCCTTTATTAAAGTTTCCCACTCAAGTTTTTATTAAGGTGAATCATCTGTCAAGATCCTCCAATAACAGTAATGCCTAGTTGCTCCAAGTTGTCCATAACCGGGGACACAGCTAATCATGATTAGTTTGTACACTCTGCAGAGGTTTGTACACTTTACCCACTGGTCTCAACCTGAAGATTGAGACGAAGTCTTTTAGAAGAGGTCACCAACACC
Source organism: Bromus sterilis (assembly GCA_950022295.1). NCBI lineage: Eukaryota > Viridiplantae > Streptophyta > Magnoliopsida > Poales > Poaceae > Bromus > Bromus sterilis. Next base: position 320,991,195 of record OX465596.1, on the reverse strand, counting down.
CAACGGCAAGCCGGTACACCTATCATAATCTACATATGCTAGCTTTGCACGGGAGAGACTTCCTACAACGTACTCAACTAAGCCAGAGCCCATATGGCCAGTGGTTCTACATGGAAGCTCCTAGTCACCAAGTATGTCTGATCTTTTTGAGCCTGGACGGCGTCCACTTAAGTTCAGAGGGTAGATACTATGACGTTCTTTATACCACCAAATCAAACCATTCGGGAAGCATTTAACCCTGGTCTCGCCTTAGATAAGGTACGGGCCCCTAGGATGCACTCCCTGCCCGTCCAGAGGTGAATTCTATTTAAGGTTTGCTAGTCAAGTTATTAAATCCTCACATAGCTCAATGTAATCTCAAACCAATCCCCGTCTACAAGCATAGCAATATATAATAATCACGAACTAAGGCGACAAAGAATACATGATCAAATCATATGGCCATCCTACCAGGTTTGCAACATAATTATGTTTAAATTTCATTGAAATTAAGTTTAAGTTCAAACTATATTTTTAAAATTTCATCAATTGTGTGCTTAATTTTTTAGAGAAGTTAAATATAGAGGTTCGATTAGAAATGATGTCATTTTAGATGAGTGAATATGCTCTTCAAAGGATATTCGGCCTTATCCCCCTCTAAATTATCAGGGACCAATTAGAGTTGCCTTTATATGTTTGGATGGAGCAGATATATTTCATTTAATCATGACAGATAAAAAACTTCACAAGTAATATAATATTTGAAGATTTGGGCAAGGTGTGTTCTAAGTCAGTTGGCGACCACACCTCTTAGCTAGGTTTCTACCAAACAACAAAACAATTAGTACAAAATCAAGCAATTGCTTTCTCGATAAAGTCAGTTGGAAGTTTAGAGTTCCAATATTTCATTTTTTCATGATGTTCTCAAATCCCAAACAAAATCAAATATGAACACTTGTCCGTAGATAATAATCAATGTATGTTCATTTGCAGATACAGTACATCCGTTCTTACATAACTGATGTATAAAATGAGCTAATACCAGAAAATATGTCAATATATAACATCTCCTTCTCTTGAAAACGGAAAAGAAATCTGCTAGGTTCATACTCAGTCTCGAATTCTAGCATACCAAATTGACGTGAAGTCTTCAGTCACCATAGCCTTCTTTCATGATAGAATCTCAAATTTTGGAACTCTTAACTTCATTTGGGATCGCCTCACATTTTTCGCCGTTCTCTAGAATCCTTGGATATTTTTTAAGAACAAGGGAGAAAGTTACATGGATAATGGAAGAGGTCATAATATTCTAGAATGCACTGAATCACTCTAGATGGCTACATGTTCATTACATTCTTTTTCCAGTGCCTCCATCTTACAAGTCCGATGTCAAATTATTTTAAGCCTGTATATGTTCAAATTGAGGAAACATTTAGGACTAGTAGTAAGGTAAGAGCAAATATTTTAGGAGCAAGGCTAGCTATTTGGTTCCAGTAGAAGTCTACAGAGTCAAGCAAACACCTTAAATAACCAGTGGCAGAACAACTCGCATTAAAAAGAGATAATATATTACCTATTTTATATATTATATAAGAACAAGTCTGTTAGAAGCATTGCCACCAATAATATTTTGTTGGCCTGTGTGGAAATAATAAAATTTAGAGTTCATGGTTTCATTTACTCCAAAGCTTAGAATTCCAATCCAAGCATCCCAAAACGGCTATGCCAGGTTGTGCAAAACCGGCAATAGTAGGTAGCACTGTTGCTAGAAAAATGTGTATCACAATCACACCTGAAATTATAAGAACAACTTTTCTATTTGAACATTTAATAATCACAATTGTATAATATGTATGAATTAACACAACATCACAGTGCCTAAATTTTCTCTTGGAAATATCTGGGCGATTGTTTCCTCTTTAGTAACTCACGCGCAAGCAGAGGGTGTCCTGAACCTCATTGAAACCAAATGAGATGATATAGTTGCAAATATGCCTCTCAAGATATGCTACATATAGACGTCATATATGAACTTTGTTGGATTCAAAAAGTATTAATAATCTTAAAAGGATAAATGTGTGAAATTAGTACCCAGCTAACACACGAGGAAGGGGAGAAATTAAAATAAAACTTCAACATAACACAATAGTATCAGTTGCAACATAGGAGCTCCAGGAAAACAAACCCTTATTATCTGCATTCTGGATCACCATTCATGACCTTCATCAAGAGATTTTCTCTGTTGATAGAGTTGCACTTCCCCTTGCCTAGAGAAAGGTATCCAAATGACGAAGATACCTTGCTTGGAATGAACATGCAAGTAAAAACACCAGTCTGTGTACATAAGTCATCTTCACATCATTGCCTATAACCATAAAGATTTTGAGTAGTTGAATAGGGTATCTTGGGCATATAAAATGAGGTCTTCTACAAAATGGAATCAGAAATTTCCAACACCAACATATAAATTCATGTTTCTTCTACAACAGAACAAAAAAAAATGTTATCAAAGGTTCAAAACTCAACTTTGTACAGATACTACGACAACATAAAAAGATATACAACAAATTCTAGGGGATACCCTAAATCTGAATATGCAAGTGAGGGACAGTAGTGCTCAGAAAATGCTTTACATGTAACATAACAGGAGCTAAATTCAAAACTAAAGTTTTGTACCTGACTGAAGAATCAAAGTCTTAAGAACTTTAGCTCTAGCCCTATCAGCTTTTCATATTCTTTTACAATCATGTTATAAACTACTTCATTTAGGTAGGTCCGGCGACACGTAGGCGGAGATACGACGTAGGTCCAGTACTGTAGGCAGCCCGCCGCGGAGGTCCGATGTGGCGTGGAGGCGTGCCACCGCGGGTCGGCAAGCGTGGTGGCGTACGTCCGTTGTCGCGTGGAGGCGGAGGTCCGGTGGCGTGGATCGATTGTCCTCCCATCGGCCGCGTGGAGACGGAGGAACGACATCCGTAGTAAGAGCAGCGGCGCGCCCTCTGTTTTGGGGTAAGATCCACATGGTCCTGTTGGCGGTCGGCGGTGGAGGGGTTGGGAGCAGCGGGAGGGGTGAGAGGGTGAGAGAGAGGTGGGGGGTGTCGGGGGGATGAGTCAAGCCCATAGAACTGGCATTAGGAACCTCTGGGCCGGCTTAGATATGAAGGCCCACAAAGAAGACCCGACCAGGAGTCTGACGTGCCAAGCGTGAAGATTGAAGCCCTAGATGGAATTCGACTTACCTTGTATAGCACGTAGAAAACTTGTAAAGTAGAATAGAACTCCACATCGTGTAGGAGTCGGACTCTAGGAATCCCGGGACCCGACACCTTTATAAGCCGAGGACCACGGGAGCCAGGGTCAGAACTTACATCAAGCCAGGTTTAGAAAACTCGCTTCAGAGCCTAGATCTCCACGAGACTAAGCCGGCGAAACATCACCCTTGTAATCGATACGATCGGCTCTTCCTATTGAGGAGCCGATCCCCATATATTCATAAAGCAGGAGTAGGTCTTTACCGCACCGCCGGGGCCGAACCTGGGTAACTCGCCGAGTCTTGCGCCTATGTCGACTCCCTCTTTGAATTCGCCTCGCAGCAAAGGTCCCACGATAAGTCCGACTCTACAGACATCTGCCGTGATTTTCCCACGACATTTGGCGCCCACCGTGGGGCCTGCGCTCGCAGGTGTTGAGATTCTAAGGGGAGCTCTGCATGGATGGAAGGATTCGTGAACGGACGAATCACCAGGAGCCGACGCGGAAAACTCTGCATCCACGACTCAACTTGGGGGCCTGATGCCGATTCCATCGAATCCGGTTATCGGGTCCCGATCGGATCTATTCACATCTTCATCGGGAGAACGGACGGATCCTGAAGTTCCCCTGGAAACCTCGAGTCGGCGATATGCCGACTCAAGGCAGACCTTTGTCGGATTCATCACTGGATCTTCAGAGCCGGCGTGCTCTGCCGAGCCCCTGACACCCAACACCACGGGGGAAACATCTGACGCTGACTCACACCCAGTGAAACAAGCTTCTCAGATACTGGCTCTATCTGATCCACCGGGAGCAGTAGACTCGGCGCGGGAATGACTGAGTACAACCCCGACTGTCCACAGTATGAGCCTCCGTATTGCGTGACAGTGTTCATGGCAGGCACCGAAGAGCAGGGAAGCCAACCGGCTCAAGGTGCCACACAAAACCAGAATGTGGAAACGACTCACAACACGGCCCCTAATCCAGATAGGGAACAACCAGAAGTTCTTACGGGAGCAGAAGCCCTTTCAGATGCACTAAACGCCTTGGATGAAGCCTTAGCTGCACCAATAACACCTGAAAAACCAGCAAGCTTGGAGGACCAAGGTCAATGGACTCAAGGCCCAAGTGATGAGCATCCGAAGGGAAATTAACTCCCAGAACGCCCAGATGGTGGAGAGAGAAACGCAACTCGCCCAAGAATCCCGGCGCTGGCGACATGAGTCAGAACTGATAGAAGCATGGAGATTGAGTCTCGCCAATACACGCCCTGCAGGGCCCACGAGCCGGATCCCAGCCGACCTCCCGGCTCGGAGGTTGTTCCAGGACACAAACGAGTCGACTCCTCCAGGGTACACACCACCAAGGCAACATGTACCCTCACTGCGGCAGGAACGATTCCATACACCCCCAGATCACTACAATAACACCATGGCCAACGTGGTGGCAGCAACACGGTACCTCGCTAGCGTGCCTGTGCATGGGGACACCCCGGTAGACCAGGCCACTCGAGGGGCGATTGATCTGCTCAAAACCGCAATCACACAGCAAGCACAGTACTCACAGGGATTTCAATACCTACAGGAGACCCCATATCGCAGTGCGAGCCGACAAGCGGACTCACTAGCGCCGGCCGGCTCGAGCAGTCATCGCCAGTGCCACGCCCCGCCGCCAGACCCGCCGGGGGCAATAAGGATCCAAGATATACCATCCAAACAGATGGTTCAACTTCCACACCAAGACCAAGACGCCGAGTTCATCAGCAGATCCATGGGCAATCGATGCCTGGTGCCGGCTCTTCGTAATACACGCGTGCCATCAGACTTCAAAGGCCCATGCAAGATTGCAAATTATACAGCTGACATGGACCCGGCAGCTTGGATCGAAAGTTATGATCTAGCCATGGACATGCTGCAAGCCGGCGAAGGAGTGTGTGCCCGTTATCTCACAATGATGTTGGAAGGGCCGGCTCGCACATGGTTCAAAAATCTCCCAGAGAATTCCGTCACCTCCTGGACGGATCTCAAGGAAAAATTCATCCAGAACTTCCAAGGCACATGCCGGCGAGCCACAACGATCGTCGACTTGGAGCATTGTGTCCAAAAGGAAGGAGAGTCGACCCTGAGCTGTGTGCGACGGGTTGTAGAAATAATCCACTCTTCGGACACTATCCCAGCCCAAACAGCCGTCGTCGTCTTGGAGAGTAACTGCAAGTTCGAGCCCCTGGTCCACAAACTTGTCCGACTCAAGAGGACGGTCAAGGATATAGGAGAGCTCATGAACGCAGTCATCAAATACGCCGAGTCTGACAAAACCAAGGATGCTGAACCTCAGCAGGACAAAGCCGGCCAGAACAAGAATGGTGGAAAAACATCCCAAAATCAGAATCATCAAACCAAGTGACGGCTTGACCAGACTAGTTTTGACTTAGTAGCCAACACAAATGTCGGCTCCCAAAGACAGAAGCAGGGGGCAACAACTACCGCAAGCCCGAAGGAAACTTTCGCCCAAGCAACTATGAAGCAACTATGAAGTGTCCCTGTCCAACCCATAGTAAACCCGTCCGCCCAGCCAATCACACTTGGGAAGATTGCTTCTTCATGAAGGAATTTGCATGACGTGGAAACCAGGGACCTCCCGGATCAGGTGGAGGAGCCCGCCAGGGCAGCAATAACCAGAATCCTTGCTACCAAGGAGCCGGCGCAATGCCCCAACACCAAGGACTCGGAGGAGGAGCCCAGCAAAATCAGTCCGGGCTTGTTGGATTCCAAGCAAACCCAAAACAACTCCATGACCGTGCAGCGTATCACGTTTTTACCACCAGTAGTTGCAGAAGAGATAGGAAGTTGCAACGGAGAGACGCTATGGCTGTGACTACAGAGCCGGCTTGGCCTTTCGCAGGATGGGGTTGACCCAAAAGCAGCTGCAACCCTCCAACACCGTTTTCCACGGAATAGTCCCAGGCAAGTCGGCACGCCCGATAGGAAAAATCTACCTGGAGACAGCTTTTGGAAACGCTGAGAATTTCCGCTCCGAGCTCATACCCTTCGAAGTGGTAAAACTCGAGAGCCCATATCACACCATTTTGGGCAGACCGGCTTATGCCAAATTCATGGCTCGGCCATGTTACGTATACCTGAAGCTAAAAATGCCAGGTCCTAATGGCCCAATTACCGTCGATGGAAGTCGGTCTAGGGCAGTGGAATGTGACGAACAGCACGTCAAGTTTTCCGAGTCGACGCGTGCCAAGGAGGACTTGTCAGCATACCAAGAAAAGGTAGACCCGGCCGATCCTACAATCCTGAAGAAACCGACTCCTGACAACAACCCCAAATTTCAACCGACTCAGGATACGAAGAAAGTCGACTTTGTCCCTGGTGACTCCTCTCAGCAGTTCATCATCGGGACAGAGCTATCTGGTAAATAGGAAAGCGCGCTCATCGAGTTCCTCCGTGAGAATCGGGACGTCTTCGCTTGGAAACCTTCAGATATGCCAGGTGTCCCAAGGGAACTCGCTGAGCACCACCTAAATATAGATCCAAAATTGAAGCCGGTTAAGCAATTCCTCCGTCGTTTCAATGATGAGAGAAGAAACGCTATTGGGGAAGAGATAGCCCGGCTCCTCGCCGCCGGGTTCATCATGGAAGTCTTTTATCCAGAATGGCTCGCAAACCCGGTCCTCGTATTGAGAAAGAACGGGACCTGGCGCATGTGCATTGACTATACGGATTTAAACAAGGCCTTCCCGAAGGATCCCTTCGCACTGCCTCGCATTGACCAGATCATAGACTCGACTGCGGGATGTGAGGTCCTATGTTTCCTTGATGCCTATTCTGGCTATCACCAGATCAAGATGGCCCTTGAGGACCAAGAGAAAACGGCTTTCATCACCCCTTTCGGGATCTACTGTTACACTTCTATGCCCTTCGGCCTTAAGAATGTGGGAGCCACATATCAGCGAACAGTGCAGAGTTGCCTCAAAGAGCAGATTGGGCGCAACGTGCATGCTTATGTAGATGATATAGTGATCAAGTCCCAGTTGGCCGACTCACTCATCAGTGACTTGACAGAAACCTTCAAAAATCTGCGCAAGTACCAGATGAAATTAAACCCGGCCAAATGCACCTTTGGGGTACCTGCAGGTAAACTCCTTGGATACATAGTATCAGAGAGAGGTATTGAGGCAAACCCAGAAAAATTCAACGCTGTCATGAATCTTCAGAAGACAGCCTCAATAAAAGGAGTTCAACGACTCACAGGGTGTGTAGCCGCTCTGAGCCGGTTCATAAGCCGACTTGGTGAAAAGGCGATCCCCCTGTATCGACTCCTGAGGAAATCAGAAACGTTTGTCTGGGATGACGAAGTCGATCAAGCCCTGGAATCACTAAAGAAACAACTATCCCAGGCTCCAATACTGGCGGCACCCAAACCTAAAGAAACTATGTTACTTTACATCGTAGCCAACAATCGAGCGGTCAGCGTTGTGGTTGTTGTTGAACGTATGGAAGACGGCAAGGAGCACCCTCTACAAAGACCAGTCTATTACGTCCGTGAGGTTCTGACTTTATCAAAGCAGCGCTATCCTCACTGGCAGAAACTGGTTCTTGGTGTATTTATGGCAAGTCGAAAACTAAAACACTACTTCCAGGAGCACCCCATAACTGTGGCCAGCTCACCACCACTTGCAGATATCATCCAAAACCGGGAAGCAACGAGACGGATTGCAAAATGGGCTATAGAGTTGGGGGCTTACCACATAAAATACAAACCACGAACGACCATTAAGTCCCAGGAGCTAGCCGACTTCATCAATGATTGGATAGAAATCCAAACGCCATCGGAGAAGCCGGTCACCAAGTATTGGACGATGCACTTCGATGGAAGCCGACAGCTCCAAGGGTCAGGAGCCGGCGTGGTTCTTACCTCACCTAAAGGGGAGAAATTCTGCTATGTTCTTCAGCTGCAGTTCACCTGCACCAACAACGCAACAGAATATGAAGCCTTGCTCCACGGACTTCGGTTGGCTCGAGAGATGAACATATATTGGATCCAGTGCTATGGAGACTCTGATCTCGTTTCTCAACAAGAGTCAGGAACGTGGGATTCCAAAAATCCCATAATGGCAGCTTATCGATGAAAGGTGCAAAGACAAGCCGGATTTTTTGTTGGATATCAAGTCGATCATGTGGACCGCAGGGAAAACGAAGCAGCAGATGCTCTCTCCCGAATTGGCTCTGAACGAAAGCCGGTCCCTCCAAACGTATTTCTGGATGTCCTAACAAAGCCGTATGTACAACCACCAACAGAGCAAGACATAGCAGAGCCAGATCCAGAGCCGGCTTTGGTTGCTGCAATCCATGCTACACCCTCTTGGGTTGTACCTTACTTGGATTACAAGACCCGAGGAATAATTCCTCAAGATGAGATGTTGGCTAGACAGATAGTCAGAAGAAGCCAATCCTTTGTCCTCATCAATGGTGAGTTACATCGACGAAGTGCCGCAGATCTTTTTCAGAGATGTGTCTCGCCAGAGGAAGGTAGAGACATCCTCAACGAAATACACTCCGGAGATTGCGGACACCATGCCGGCTCTAGTTCGCTTGTAGCTAAAGCCTTTCGACACTGTTTCTACCGGCTTACAGCTCATGCAGACGCAGAGGACATAGTCAAGAAATGTGATGGATGTCAGTGTTGGATATATGCTCTAGAGGCAAATAATATATGATTATTCCAATATATCTAAATAAGTTCATGACCAGTTTCATACTGTGCTGGAACTGTATCAGTGAAACAATGATACAGGTGTGGTATAGAAACAACCAGAGTTCCTAGTCAGCCTCTCATGATGATTGGTTTATCGTCAACTGGTGATTGTGGTTTCACGATCATGGACAATCAAGTCAATTGACGGTAACGTCACCTCATTGAATGAATGACGTGATGAACATTACCCAATGCAAGCATTGCAACATGATCAAATCGTAAAAGTTCAGTGTTGTAATTACAGAACGTAGTAGCATGTTCCTTTGACCGTGAGATCATGCATAATTGCTATCTTCTGAGGATGCTTTGAGTGCATTAACCATCACACTGAAACATGGTGACCATAAAGGTGTATCTTGGGCTATCCGATGGGATATGTTGAGGAGTGTTGATTCAAGAGCGGGATTTTTCAATCCATATAATGGAAAGATACTTCATGGCCAACTCGGTGAGATTGCATCCATAAAACTGCGCAGCGTGTGACTAGGTCACAAGGATGAACATCACGGAACGAGTGAATAAAGATTTGTCGGTAACAAGATAGAACTAATGCATTGGATGCAGTTGATCGAATCTTGGACTAATCTAGTATCGCATGACAAAGGGAATGGTATACAACGTGAACGGTCCAATCGGTTACTTCCGGAATACACAGGGGTCATTATGGGCATCCAGGTCCCGCTATTGATCATTGACCTTAGCCTCTGTCTCGGTCATGACTGGAGTGTTCTCGGACCGTAGGGTAACACACTTAAGGGCTCTATGAATATCGGAGACCTATTCGGAACTATCAGAGTTACCGGAGAAGAGAGAAAGACGTACCGGAAAAGTTCCGTGTTGGTCCGAAGGTTGTTCGGAGTGAACTGGAAGGAGTTTCGGATCATCGGAAGATGAAATAATATGTATTATTTATTAATTAAGTGAATTAATAATTAATAACATTTTATTTATAATTAAAAAGTGCAATGGGCCAGCTTTGGGAAAGAAGCCCATTAGGGGAATAAAGGAAAAGGAAAAAGAGAGAGAGAGAGGGAGGCGCCATGGGCCCTAGGGCCCATGAGGGGTGCGCCCCCCTCCTCCCTTGGCCGGCCACCTCCCCCTATCAAGGGACTTTAGTCCCACCTTGCTAGGGGAGAGGGGTTGAATCCCTCCCCTCTGCCTATATATAGATGGGCAGGGTGCACATATTTAATACAAAAAAATTCGTGAGAAAATAAATATTACTCCGAATTGAGATCGGTTTTCACAGGTCTTCTCCCCTCTCTCGTCTCTCTCAAGCCGGGGTCCCCTTGTCTGGAACCTGTGCTGGGATTGAGGCTTCTCCACTATACGCACGCCGTCGTGCTGCTGAAACTCTGGTTCCGGTGGTCTTCTTCCGCCACCTTCGTTGGATCGGAGAACGGAGGTCGTCATCGAGTCTCGTATGTGTGCAAGTACTACGAGGTGCTACACGTGTGGCACTACACCCATTCGGGTGCTCAACAGAGCCAGGGGGCTGTGAACCTTGATCGGCTACATCAACCACGTTTGCGGGAACGTTTCCCACGCAACGGACTACACCCCGAGGTATGTTTCCACAAATCTTTCCGTTACAGCATTACATCTACATAGATCTTGGGTTAAGGGCGACGCTAGTTAGAAAAATTATTGTTTTATGTTGCGAGACCCAACAGTGGTATCATGAGCTAGATCTATGCTTCGCATTGCTGTACGGTTAGAACACATCGGGGATGTGGGCGTTGATTCTACGATTGTTACCCTCTCACGTGTACTTGTTATATCTGTGGCATTGTTTGATGAAGCGGCCCCCGACCGACCTTACGCGTACGCTTACGCGATACTGGTTCCACGCTTGACATACGGCTTGTACCGTATAAAGTGGCTCTGGGGGGTGACTGTCTCTCTTACTTTAGCGGATATGGCATTTGCAACGGAGGGTCCCGTACGGGGTGTAATAGAGACAATCTATAATCAACGTTGTGGTTCAATGTTCGTAGAAACGGTTGATCTATGAAAAGCCCTAGCATCCATGTAAAACATGCAATATACAAAATAGAGGCGTCTAACTTTATATTGCAGAGGGGGCTATTGTTGTTTGCTTAATCTTGATGTAGTGATAGCTTTGCTATGTGTTACTAGAAAGTAGTAAACGTTCATCATGATGAAACAAACTTAAATGGAGACACTGTAGACTTAGTGCCACCATGATCATACAGCTTAAAACTTGCTAGTATAGGATACACGACGGTAGCATTAAATAAGATGATCCCTTATAAAATGCCAAACATAAGTATTCTACCGAAGTGTGCACCACCTGGAAGGTTCTCTTTATGATAGGCAGGCCCTGACGATCGGGTGTCATACATACATTATAGTTCGCATGAGGTTGGGCCTGGCAAGCCTAGCATATGTCGATATGGCCTTGCTAAGAAGCATATAACACTAAGGTCAATTTGGCGAGCCTAGCATATGTAGATATGGCCTCGGAATACTAGAGATCAAAAGATCGAGCATGAGTCACATATAGGATGTGATCGCACAAACTAGTTGTCTACCTTTGAAACTAATCCGTCGCCCGTTGTGATATTCGAGGACGGATAGTGAATCTGGATCATGTAATCACTAAAACTTCTTAGGGATGATTGTTTTAGTGTGAGCTCATCTATAATATGATTATTATGAACTCATTGTTATGAACTAGTCTTAATTTTTTTCCTTGCAAATATTTTGTAGAAAATTAAAATGGACATGAATCAGTATCATGAATTGGTTACTTTCTTACGTGGTGAAAGACATAAAAATGATGGGTCAAATTTCGTTGATTGGTACTTATACCTTAGGACTGTGCTCAAGAGAGCTAACCTCTTGTTCGTGATACAAGAGCGTATGGGAGACCCTCCAGTAAACAACATGGATGAAAAAGTAATGCTTGATTACCATAATCGTCGAAGGACTTACGCCATGGTTAAAAGTGTCATAGAAACTAGCTTCCCGCAAGATTTACGTGAACAATATGCGGATATGGACACGTTTGACACAATCGACATGATGAAGTCATAGTTTATACATCAGTTCAGTGTGGCCAGATTTGAGTAGAAAATGAGTTTCTTACTACAAAGATGGAAGAGAACACTTGTCTTAAAACTCACGTAGCCAAGATGCATGGGATACATCTGAAACTCGTGGAGGACTTTAACTATTGGACCACAGAGGAGTCTGCTATAAACATGGCGCTACACTCGCTTCCACCGAGCTACACAGACTTTGTCCATGACTATGTCGGAAGAGGTGAAAGCCTTCAGTTCTTTGAGTTAATGGTCAACCTCCGAGATTTAGAGGTTGAACCCATTGAAGGAGAAATTGTTGATGGAGAAGGTATATATTTGATATACTCGTTATAAATGTTTGTTCCCTTATACAACATTTGCAGTTTAATAAGTATTTGATACTTGTTCTGTTTTATGAAAACAGGGCATGTCGTTGCATGGAAGGGAAGAGGTGTGAAGGGGATCAACCCCGGCAAATCCCATGGTCAGGGACCCTGGGTTAGTCATGAGAGGCACAGGTTGGACGATAGCTCGTCGGCAAACAGGGAGACACGCTCCTGCTCGATATTATTGATGGGGGAGATGCGATTACAGGGGATGCCAAGGCTTGGAGCGCACAAGGCTAGGGTTACAGATGATATTAGTTGTCTTTGGTGTCGCCCCTCCTAGCCCTTATATGCTGGGCTAGGTCTCGGGGAGTCCATCTATGTCTACAGGTAAGCTTTCCTAACCCTAGCTTGCTCCGTACGGCAGGTCTTCGCACATTCCTTGTGAGTCGTAGACTCCTACATCGGTGTCAGCTAGCGGGCCAAGGCTATATCTTCATGGGCCTTCTGTCTTCATGGACACCAGGTAGGCTCATACACAGGAGTCGTGGGGTCACCCCCTCGTCAGTAGCCCCCGAGTACCCGGGGGACTCGAAGAGTCGCGCAGGGACTCGAGTACATTCATTTGTCGGTTATTGGTGTGCGCGGTTCATCCGCGGGTCGCTGGCAGTCTGGTGGCCATGACAAAACCTGTTTCGAGGGATGCTAAGCTGAAAGGGCCCAAGGGGTCGACGGGTCGAGCCTTGGTGAATTACACTAGGGAAAATACCACAGTAGCCCAATCAAACCCACGTCCCTCGACGTGAGCTTGGAACACTGGTGTCGAGCAAAAGTCCGGCCGCTTCAGGTCTTACGGTGTTCATTTGCCGCCAGTAATGTGCATAGCCTAAGGCGCGTCGGCCCGGCTTTTCTATCATGCGCAGCGCATGGGAAAGGTTGGGAGTGAAATCGCTCTTCGGCAAGTCCCAGCCCGGCCGAACTTCGCAGCGGGGTCTTACCTACACGCTAATCTTGTGTGGCATCTGGGCACAGTGTATCGTGTTCCAGGAATGTGTGTTTTTGAGGCGCGGAGCCTTATAGCATTGCACCCGCTTGGAACAAAACATCAAGCGAGCTGTTCACTCATTCACCCGAGGAGCTTGTTTCGAGTGCTCAGTCGGGGGGTTTTTCCGTGAGTAATCACTCAAATGCCGTTTCGGCTCTTGAGGTGAGGGAGCACCTGAGACTCTTAGCGCCGTATGATCTTGGCGAATGCATGTTTGTTTTACGTCGGGTTGAGGGAGCACCCGAGACTCTCATAAGTGCGAGTGGTCACTCGAGCACATGGCTGCCCTTTAGGTGAGGGAGCACCCGGGACTCTTTATGATGTACTCTCCCGATGGGAGTGAGATGTTTTTCTTCATCTGGAAAAAGATCTGAAAGATAAATCTCAGAGCCTTGATGGCGTACGCAGTACGCCTTACTGTGATGTGACGTTGGCGTGGTCTTATGGAATTTTTGACTGTTGTGGCCTGCCGGGGGAAATGACTTGGCGATGTCTCGCCGAAATTTTCGCGTCGCGCGATCATGGTCCTCTTTTTGCGCGCGTAGTGGGCGGTGTTGTTACTGCGCCGGTTGGATTTTCCATACCTTTCGCCTCTGTATGGGGTCGTGCCACGTTTTACCAGGCGAAAAGATTGGACGGTGGCCCTTCTTGCTGGGCTCCTGAGTTAAATACCATGCGGCTGGGTAAATTGTAGGTTTTACCCAGCCGTTGCCTTCCTCCTCTTTCTCTGTTTCCTTCTTGTTCCTGAGACTTCAACTTTTCTCCTCTACGGGCTGCTGCGAGATCTATGACCAAGCGCCTCCGTGCTGCTGTAGAATCGGCCAAGATGTCTGACAAGTGGGAGCGGTCCACGTTCGGGGCTGGAGATCTGGATGCGCTGGTTGCTGATGGCGTGGTGGTGATCTTCCTGGTGATGAGTCGATTCCGGCGCCAGCAGCGGACGAGCGGGTATGATTCCAGGCTTTCTTCCACCGCGGGTTTGCTCTTCCGCTGCATCCTTTCGTTCGGGGCTTGCTGTATTCCTATCGGCTCCAGTTGCATGATCTGACTCCCAACGGGATTTTGCACATTGCGTGTTTCATCACTCTTTGTGAGGCCTTCCTGGGGATTTACCCCCATTGGGGACTTTGGAGGCGTCTTTTTAGTATAAAAAGGACGAACTCTGAGTACTCCGTGGGTCGAGTGGGCATATCCATTGGGGATAAACATTCTTATTTTGATTTGGAGAAGATCGATTCCGTTAGTGGCTGGCGAAGGGGCTGGTTTTATCTGAAGGATCGCTTTGTCGATGGTCGGCAATTTGGTCTTGCTTCTTTCAATCCGGGAACGCGGGCGGTCAGACAACCTTCATGGTCTCATTCTTTGACCGAGGTGGAGTCGTCCGGGCTGGCTAAGTTTTTGGAGAGGATTGCTGTGTTGAGGGATAACTTGACTGGTGGTCAGCTCATCTCTGTTTTTGTGGGAAGGCGAGTTCAACCGTTGCAGCATCGAACTCGCCCTATGTGGCAGTACGAGGGATTCGGTGACTCGACGAGATGCTCGCCTGAAGAGCTTGAACCTGACGCCTTGCTGGCTCGTATCCAACATGTGACCAAGTGCTCGAGTATTTCCGAAATGCGCCTTGTCCTTCCATATGCTTCCAATCATCCTCCGCCGCCGGTTGGTGCCTATGTTCATTCATTTGTTTGGACGAGTACCTAGTTTTGCTTTGTTGACATTTGCTTGCTTCGTAGGGCCATGCTCCGGTGCTATGCAATCCTCCGTAACTGGAGGACGCCGATATTCTTGAAGAACCTGGTGCTTCCGCAGCTGATGATGTTGTGCCGGCTGTTGACACTGAAATTGTGCTGGTGGAGACTGGAGATAGTGAGGATTCGAGTCCCTTTCGTGTGAAGCGGTCACGCCCCTTGAGTGCTGAAGATCATGCTGCGTTGGATGATGACGTCCCGCCTGCTGCTCCTTTTGCTGGGCCTTCCCCTTCGGCTGCTGCTCCTGCTGTTCCTCCCAAGAGGGTCAGGCTTGGGAGGCTGGGGCGCCTTCGTGCTGCGCGTGTCGGGTAAGAGTCTGCTGGTTTTGTGCCCACTCCCTTTTCCTTGTTATTGCGCCTGATACTGCTTGTTTTGTAGTGATGCGTCTGCTCCGGCTGCTTCGTGCACCAGCGCAACTACTACTGATCTGAAGTCGACGAGTTCTGGGGCGGCAGCCAAGCATCTTGAGGACCTCTCGGCTGCCGCTGGTCAATCTGGGCCGACGGCGACTCCTGCTGTTTCGACTGCGATTGTAGTTCCTGGTGCACCTTCTTCTGAGGCGCCTGGTGCTGTTGTTCCTGAGCCCAAGCCAACTGAACTTGGTCCTCCGTATTTTGGTCGGCTTGATTTGGCGATTGAGGACAAGGCTCGTGCTTTCGACCGTGTCTCCAAGCTGGTGAGCTGATTTATGTCTGTGCGATTTTATCATCGGGGGCACGGCAGTGCTCCCGATGGGAGTAGCCCCCGAGGCTAGAAGTAACTGTTTGTAGTTGCTTGTAGTCTTGTCTTTTTTTAGCACCTAATTGCCTGATTTTTGCAGCCTGTTTTCCAACACTGTGAGTGTATGATGATTGATGCTGAGCGTTGGCAGCGGGCTCATGATTCTGCCCAGGATGCTTTGTCTGCTATGGATGGTGAGTTTTCGTTCTTGTGCTGCTGAGTTTTGGCCGCTGCGTCTTTTGTTCAGAGTACTGTCTTGCTTTGCAGACCGTCGCCAGGTTGCCGAGAAGCAAGCCGAGAAGGCGGAGGGGAAGGTTTCCATTCTTAAGGCTAGCTTGGCTTCCAAGGAGGCGGAGTTGCATGGTCAACACGAGGAGCTGGTTCGCCTTCGTCAGGTTGAGGACGCGTGTGCGCGTGTCGAAGCAGTCGAGGGCAAACGTCTTCGTGCTTTGGCGAACTCGCTTGTGTGTAAGTTTGGCTTTCAACCAGTTGTCTTGCCGTTCCCTCTGTCTTCTCGTGCTGCTGTGTCAGGGTCTGGAGTTCTTCAAGGTGTTGTAGATACTGTTGCAGATGCTGTTGCAGTGGTTGGGGACGTCTGCACCCGGGCTTCCGATCTTGTGGGTCTTGCGCACGAGCACCTTATGCCTGAGGGTTCACGGGTGCCCGATGGCCTGGGCGCTCGGGTGGCTGCATTCGGCCCAGATGGGAAACGTATGGTGGAGCTAGTTGCGGAGAGCGTGGTGAGTGGTTCTTCCACAGCCCTTGTCGTCCTTATAGGGCATGGAGTTTCCTTTGATGATTCCTTGGTTGAGACCATCCCGGAGTACTCTGATGAGCAGCACGACCGAGCCGATAGACTGGCTCGCCGCCTGCAACAGGTTGTGGATGCTCAGGGTCCCCCTGTCATAGGGGAGGGGGAGACACAGTAGTGTTGCGTCGCTTTAAAACTTTGTCTGTAATTCGTGACTCCGTTGTGATGGTTGATCTTTTGCTACCTTTATCTGAGTGATTGTTTGGCTGTTCCTCTTGCTGCTTTTGATTTCTTTGTCTTGTTCGTCCTGCGGTAGGCCACTCCGGGCGTTCTTCTTCCGTGGAGTTCGCTGAATGATGACGCTCGCGAGGGTGCGTACGAGTACGTTTGCTTGCGGCTGAAGGACGCTGAGCGGGAGATTGTTCGATTGAAGGGATCCGTAGCCGTTCAGCGTACTCGGCGCGAGCGTGCTGAGGCCGTGGTTGAGAGCCTTGCGTCGTGGGTGGTGAAGTTGTCCGACCTCCTGCGGGGTGAGTCTTGCCTCTGCTTGGTTGGTTGATTCCGCTTAGTGGGTTTTGCCGTCTCTGTTTTGATCGTAGTTTTTGACTTTCGAAGTGCTGGCAGGGCGGACTCGGGATGAAGAGAGGGCCGTTCAGTCGGAGCTGTCACGGCTTGATGATCCCAGAGTGCAGGCGAGCAATCCCTTTTGGGCGGATGGGGCTCGTGCTCGAGCGTTTGCTTTTCTTCGTCTCCGAGTTGAGCGGGTACCGGATGCTCTCAGATACTGCCAACGGGTATTGGGTGGTATCCATGCTGAGTTCTATCCGTTGGAGGTGGTTCCTTCGTCCCTTGAGAGGCTCTGTCGCATATTCTCTCTGCCTTCCGAGTTACGTCGAGTGATGGATCATCAGATTCGTGTCGGAGCCCGAGCTGCTTTGGGTTTGGTCCATAGTCATTGGCCGGGGGTGGACTTTACTCAGGTGGTGGCGGGTCCTCCAGGCGGTAAGGATCATCCGATGAGTGAGCACTACATGGCTGTAGATAAACCTGCGCGCCAGGTTGTGAGCGAGTTTGCGAGGAGAACGACCGCCACCTGGGTGCGCTTATCAAGGCGAAGTGGGAGCCTAAAGATTAGGTGCTTCCCTTCGTTGTATGTGCTTCTTCTTGGTGGTATATATTCTATTCTGTCTTGTTTGTGTCGTGGGGGGTCGTCTGCGTTGTAGTTGCGAAGAGTGCCTCGGGGGATGGCGGTTTCGGCGAGCCCCCGAGTGCCAAGGTAATGTGCCGCATTTGTGGAGGACGACTCGGGGGGTGGCTGCTTCGTCGAGCCCCCGAGTGCCAAGTTTATTGTGCCGCGTTTGCGGAGGACGACTCGAGGGGTGGCTGCTTCGGCGAGTCCCCGAGTGCCAAGTTTATTGTGCCGCGTTTGCGGAGGACGACTCGGGGGGTGGCTGCTTCGGCGAGCCCCCGAGTGCCAAGTTTATTGTGCCGCGTTTGCGGAGGACGACTCGGGGGGTGGCTGCTTCGGCGAGCCCCGAGTGCCAAGTTTATGGTGCCGCGTTTGCGGAGGACGACTCGGGGGGTGGCTGCTTCGGTGAGCCCCCGAGTGCCAAGTTTATTGTGCCGCGTTTGCGGAGGACGACTCGGGGGGTGGCTGCTTCGGCGAGCCCCCGAGTGCCAACAGATTTTGGGGAAAAATATATGTAATACTTTTCCTGCTGTCTCTTACAAAGAGTAGGGGGGTTCTGTTGAAGACAGAACCCTTTTACTTACAACGATGATGTAGTGGCCTTTAAAGGCCTGGTAGTTTATTTCCGAGTGCCTGGGTTCTTCGGGCGATTCTCCTTTCCTTCTACGGGAGCGCTTCTTCTGCGAGTTCCGTGGCCCTGCTGCCTTGGTGGGCTACGAAGGCTTCTGCTATCTTGTGGAATTCCTTGTCGCAGCGGTCGGATCTAACGAAACTGCCGCTGATTGTGATGACCCCGTGCGGGCCTGGCATCTTCAGCTTGAGGTAGGCGTAATGGGGTACGACCATGAAGCGAGCGAAAGCTGGTCGCCCGAGGATTGCGTGGTATTGCGACTTCCAGTCGACCACTTCAAAGTCGAGCGTTTCCTTGCGGAAGTTTGTCGCGTTCCCGAAGACTACCTCCAGGCTTATCCTTCCGAGGGGGTAGACTGCCTTTCCTGGTACGATCCCGTGGAAGGTTGTGCCTGAGGACTTGAGTGCGTTGTTTTGGATAAGCATGTCGTCGAGTGTTCGGGTGAAGATGATGTTGATCCCACTGCCGCCGTCCATGAATACTCGCGACATGTCGTAATTTCCGATTCTGGCCTCGAGTACTAGCGTGGCGTGCCTTGGTTGGGGAAAAACTGGCCGGTGGTCGTCCCGGGAGAAGACGATTTCTGTCTCCGACCCGCGCAGGTGTTCTGGGACAGCCGGGTGTGCGGAGGTTGCCAGGAAGACTTGTCTGGTGACTTGTTTTTGCTGCCTGTTGGAAGGTCTGCCTTCTTGTATCATGTAGATCCTCCCGTGGGCTTCTGGGTACTGGTTTTCCTCTTCTGGTGTCCTTTGGCATTCCTAGATGACGGCCACCTGTCTTGTTGACAGAGGGGGGCTAGTGGCGCATCGTGGGCGACTGGCCCAACTGTTGTGCTTGCGAGTGGTCGTGCTGTTGCGGCCGCGGAGCGGCTTTTCTCCTCGGCCAACTCGTTGAAGCTTCTGCAATTCCTGAGGGTGTGGGACGATCTGAGCTCTCCTCGCTCGTTTCTGAATCCGTGTATAGAACAAAGTCCGTCGAGCTGTTCTTTGGCGGAGCGGAATGTGCGAGTACCGTCGCGTGGCTGCCTTGTTCTCCATTCTCATCTCTGAGCCTGGGGGCTCGTCTTCTGGGTTGTCTCATCTCTGTGGTCTGTTGTCATCGCGGTGCCTGCCGTTCCGGTCGTCCGAGAAACCGGCGGCGACCAAGTCAGGTCCTCTGTCGTTGTTGAAGTTCCGTCTGGGTCACTTCCTTCTTCTGTCGGCTCCTCTATCTCCGTTGTAGTCGTAGTCGTACTCTGATCGTGCAACGTGGGTTTCTGTTTCATTACGAACGGAGTCTTCTCCGTCTGCCCAGCTGTTGGCTAGTTCTAACAGCCGTGCGAGTGTTCGGACTTTCATCTGTCCGAGCTGCTCCTTGAATTCAACACGCTGAAGGCCTCGCCTGAACGCGTCGATCGCACTTTCGTCTGAGATGTCTTCCGCTGAATTCTTGAGTATCGTCCATCGCTGGATGTATGCTCACAGGGCCTCCCTCGTTCCTTGTTTGCATGCCCGCAGTTCCTCGAGTGAGGCTGGTCGCTTGTATGTGGATTTGAAGTTTTCTATGAAGGCTCCTCAGAACTAGCTCCAGGAGCTGATGGATCCGCGCCGAAGATTCTTCAGCCAATGCCGAGCGGAGCTCTCGAGCATGAGCTGCACGTACTGCATTTCCGTGACGTTGGTTCCTCTTTGAAACTTGACTGCTGTTAGATAGTCGTCGAGCCATGCCTCCGGCTCCTCGAGTCCGTTGTACTTTAGTGTCGTGGAGTTCAGTTTGAACCCGTTTGGCATACGCGTCTCACGTATGGAGCGTGTGAAGCATAGTGCTCCACATGGCTCGATTTCCTCGTCGGAAGCCTCTTCGTCCGAGTACTCGTCGCGTGTTGCGCGTCTTTGCCTGCTGCGGTTGACTCTGTTCTGCGTGATGTCGTCTCGCACATCTCGCTGAGTGTTGCGGCGCCTGTTGTTGTCGTCGCTGTCGTGTTTCTTGTACCTGTCGGGGCGCCTGGGTCTGTCGTCATTGCTGTCATCATCGTCGTCGTCGTCTGGTGAACTGGGGTCCTTGTCCGGTGTTCGCTCGTGAGTCTGCCGTTTTGCGCTGGATTTCTTAGGTACCGAGGCGTCGATGGTGTCCTTCATTATCTGCAAAGAAATGGAAGTGTAGCGATCCGTCTTGCCCTTTCTGCTTTTCTGGGCACGGGACAGGTAGTCATGGGCGCTTATGAGTGCTTCCGCCGGAGTGAGGGGCTCTTCTTCGTCGTCGTCTTCCTCTAATCTGAAGTCGTCTACCAGTTTCCGCACCACTCTCGCCCTTTCTGTCTTCCGCAGGTTGTTGAATTTCGATCTGTTGCGGGTGGGGGAGTCGTGGCCTGGTGAGTCATTTCTGGGAGGTTGTCTGCGACTGCTTTTCTCTTCGAATTCCGCCTTTTCTTGCTTCTCCATGGCTAGGCGCCATTGTCTCATCTGCTGGGTTAGCTCGCCCGCTAGCTTGTTGTATGCTCTTAGCTCGTCCCTTGAGGCATCTGATGGTAGTAGCCTTCCGCGGGCGGCTGCTTCCTTTACCATTGCCATTGATTCCTTGGACAAGTATATTTTTTCTTTGGGTGGTCCATCTGCCGCTGCAACCGGGGTTTGCTGCCTGCTTCGTGATGGCTGGCTGCCTTGGCCGGGTGCTTGCTGCTTGCTGCTTGGCAGCTGACTGCTTTTTTCATTGCTAGGTCCTTGTTCCACCTGGACTTTCCTTGGTATGGTCCCCGGTTCTCCTAGCTGTACGACCATCTGACTGGTGTTGCCGGGACCTGCTGCCCTATTGGTGGTTGGGGTGTCTTGACGAGTGCCCGGGTCTTCGACTCGTCCGTTGTTACCTGACGCTGGTACGCCAACTTCTGCCATGAACACCTGTGATGGTGTCCTTGCTGCCTCCTTGCTGATACGTGTGATGTTGCTTCTCCATGTTGTGGCTCCACTCGGGCCGTCGCGAGTGGCGTGGAGCCTTGAGTTGGGTGGGTAGCTGCGGCTGCCAGATAGGCTGGTCGTGCGGGCGGTGTCCGCTCCGATCACTGCTGCAGGTGCTGCCGTGGGTGCGCGGGTGTCGTCGGTGAGGCGAAGAGTCCCCCAGTGGTTGATGTAGATCTGATATGCTCCGAAGATCAGGTTGACGCCGGAGTGTAGATCGGTGAAGACTGGCTGGAGGGCCGAGAGGTGGGCCGTGAATCCGAGGGACTCGAACAGATTGGATCTTGCCGGAGCCGTCGGGTCGACGAGTGCTGATGATGATGAGGCCACCGAGATCGCGTTCCCAACCTGCGCGGTTCCCACAGACGGCGCCAATTGACGGGGATCAACCCCGGCAAATCCCATGGTTAGGGACCCTGGGTTAGTCATGAGAGGCACAGGTTGGACGATAGCTCGTCGGCAAACAGGGAGGCACGCTCCTGCTCGATATTATTGATGGGGGAGATGCGATTACAGGGGATGCCAAGGCTTGGAGCGCTCAAGGCTAGGGTTACAGATGATATTAGTTTTCTTTGGTGTCGCCCCTCCTAGCCCTTATATACTGGGCTAGGTCTCGGGGAGTCCGTCTATGTCTACAGGTAAGCTTTCCTAACCCTAGCTTGCTCCGTACGGCAGGTCTTCGCACCTTCCTTGTGAGTCGTAGACTCCTACGTCGGTGTCAGCTAGCGAGCCGAGGCTATATCTTCATGGGCCTTCTGTCTTCATGGACACCAGGTAGGCTCATACGCAGGAATCGTGGGGTCACCCCCTCGTCAAGGTGCGATCCAGGATTGATGGCAACCAAGACAGTTGATGGCCACCAAGATTTCACCAAGACATCTATCATAGGATTATACTTAGAGTATTAGATAAATCTTTTGTAATCAATCGAATATGAACACTTAGTGGTATGTCTTGCATCTCGCGAGACAAAGTTATTCATGTTCTGAGACAAGTCAGTTGTTCCAGTTTGATGAATAAAGTGTGCTTATACTATGATTGCAATTGAGTTTATAATATGATAGAAGCATTTATAAAAAACCATAATTGTCAAGTGATATTCAATGTTTAATGATTAAGTTATTATGAATAACAATAAGGTCAAAAGTCATAACTGTACTAAATGCATGAGATGAATTCATAAATGATGAAGTCATTAGATACTCGATCTATTAAACTCATGAATTTATTATCAACCAAGATGACTAATGACGGAGTTCTAGCAAAGTAGAACTTGCGCGAAACATTGTACATAAATGATGTATTAACCAAGCGCATGAATAATCATTAAAGATGCTTCACATGATTAATTGAACAAGGCATTCAATTAAGATCATAAATCTGAGATTACGAAATCACAGTGAAGTTGGATATAAGAATACAAATCACCATGATGTGATCAAAGTGATGAGTATTATAGTTGACATAAATGGGAGACTTGTGGAAATAATGCCACAAATTACGATGGAAGTTTAAAGTGCTCAAGCACCTAAAACCATTCGTAGTCATACTAAAATGTAGTATGGTCTAAATACATTCCCCTTACGCTAATGCTATTTTGAATGAACAAAGTTGTTATAATTTATTAAGTTAAAACACCCACTTCATGAAATAAGGAAACCATTCTTAATTTAATGAAGTTGATGACTCCATATGATGATGGTGTTAGAAAGTTTCTAGAAGTTGTATATGATATAACTTTCTTTGTATTAGAGTTGTGAGCAATTGTAAAACACACCTTCCCAACTAGCAAAACTTGTATTGCTTGAATTGGTGAATGAGAAGATGGTTCTCAAGGAATAAACCAATGGGAGAAAAGTGAATTCTTTGACCAGGGTGATTGACCCTGCCTCCAGATAACAGAGTAACGCAACGGAAAACGTTCCGTTGAATTGACTCCATGAGAAGAGGAAATATGCTATTGATTATGATCATGGTATATTAGTTAAAGCCTTAGTTTAAAAATAAGAAGATTGTCATGAATACGTTCTGTACAGAACAATAATCATGAGTCTTCTTAAGTGAAACAAAAGGGACACTGCTCATAAATTACGAAGGATTGATGGTTACCTAGGAAACGAGGAGAAATGAAATCATATTGAGTTGCACATGGGATGGCTCACATCCTATGAAATAAAGTAGTTATTTCACATTCCGAATAACCAGGAAGTTATTAAGAATGATGCAACACATAAAAGATTGATTTGGAACATAAAAGATGTTATGGCTAAATTCAATAATGATTGACTACGGAAGCGTAGTAATGCTAAATCAATATGGGTATTTCATTCATGAACACTATGAAGGGACCATAGCTTGAAATTGCATCACATTCAAGTTGTGGAATTTGAAGAGAAGTAGCAATTGGCATAACGAAAGAATGTTTCGATAAAGATGGACCATAGTACCTCAAGGAAGAAACTCTCAAACCTTGATTTGATCAAGTGATTTTGAAGTAATCAAAATATTGAGATGGACTGCAATTTCATGAAACTGAGTGGGAGCTTTGAAGACTTCTTGAAAACTTGGAATGCAGAGAGCATTTTCTGAGTGGGAGCTTTGGGAGCAATATTATTATGTCTGACATAATTAGAATAGAAACTTAATAAAATCTTACTTAATGATATATGTCGGATATATTTGAGTGGGAGCACAATGTCAATTTCATATATATACGATAATATATGTGAAAACAATCTCATATGTATACGTTGATATACATGGAGATTAAGGCTAATAAGATGAAAGGATTACGAGAATCTTATATGAACGAAATACAGATGTGTCACACACTAAAATCTGTAAGGATAGATTAGGGCACGTGTAATGAACATCAAAAGGATTGGAATGATATCCTTAACAAGAAAGGGTTCTTGTGGCTAGGAATTATATAAAGGATGTAAAACCTTAATATCACAAAATAATGTTTTAATGGAAGAATAGGGATGCACTTTGTCTCAAGACATGTGATCCTATATGATCTTTGACATATGATTCTACCATAAAACGGAAGTTGTGAATCCAATAACAGAATGACTCAAAAGTTCTTAGAAGAAGAACAGGTTCCGATGTGCTTGGTTGGCAAAACACAGAACCTGAGCAAAGTCCAAGCATTCAATATCTAGTGCAAGTGGGAGACTGTTGGATATATGCTCTAGAGGCAAATAATATATGATTATTCCAATATATCTAAATAAGTTCATGACCAGTTTCATACTGTGCTGGAACTGTATCAGTGAAACAATGATACAGGTGTGGTATAAAAACAACCAGAGTTCCTAGTCAGCCTCTCATGATGACTGGTTTATCGTCAACTGATGATTGTGGTTTCACGATCATGGACAATCAAGTCAATTGACGGTAAGGTCACCTCATTGAATGAATGACGTGATGAACATTACCCAATGCAAGCATTGCAACATGATCAAATCGTAAAAGTTCAGTGTTGTAATTACAGAACGTAGTAGCCTGTTACTTTGACCGTGAGATCACGCATAATTGCTATCTTCTGAGGATGTTTTGAGTGCATTAACCGTCACACTGAAACATGGTGACCATAAAGGTGTATCTTGGGCTATCCGATGGGATATGTTGAGGAGTGTTGATTCAAGAGCGGGATTTGTCAATCCATATAATGGAAAGATACTTCATGGCCAACTCGGTGAGATTGCATCCATAAAGCTGCGCAGCGTGTGACTAGGTCACAAGGAACGAGTGTATAAAGATTTGTCGGTAACAAAATAGAACTAACGCATTGGATGCATTTGATCGAATCTTGGACTAATCTAGTATCGCATGACAAAGGGAATGGTATACAACGTGAACGGTCCAATCGGTTACTTCCGGAATACACAGGGGTCATTATGGGCATCCAGGTCCCGCTATTGATCATTGAACGTAGCCTCTGTCTCGGTCATGACTGGAGTGTTCTCGGACCGTAGGGTAACACACTTAAGGGCTCGATGAATATCGGAGACCTATTCGGAACTATCGGAGTTACCGGAGAAGAGAAAAAGACGTACCGGAAAAGTTCCGTGTTGGTCCGAAGGTTGTTCGGAGTGAGCTGGAAGGAGTTCCGGATCATCGGGAGATGAAATAATATGTATTATTTATTAATTAAGTGAATTAATAATTAATAAAATTTTATTTATAATTAAAAAGTGCAATGGGCCAGCTTTGGGAAAGAAGCCCATTAGGGGAATAAAGGAAAAAGAAAAAGAGAGAGAGAGAGAGGGAGGCGCCATGGGCCATAGGGCCCATGAGGGGTGCGCCCCCCTCCTCCCTGGGCCGGCCACCTCCCCTAGGAAGGGACTTTAGTCCCACCTTGCTAGGGGAGAGGGGTTGACTCCCTCCCCTCTGCCTATATATAGATGGGCATGGTGCACATATTTAATACACAGAAATTCGTGAGAAAATAAATATTACTCCGAACTGAGATCGGTTTTCACCGGTCTTCTTCCCTCTCTCGTCTCTCTCAAGCCGTGGTCCCCTTGTCTGGAACCTCTGCTGGGGTTGAGGCTTCTCCACTATACGCACGTCGTCGTGCTGCTGAAACTCTGGTTCCGGAGGTCTGCTTCCGCCACCTTCGCTGGATCGGAGAACGGAGGTCGTCATCGAGTCTCGTATGTGTGCGAGTACTACGAGGTGCTACACGTGTGGCACTACACCCATCCGGGTGCTCAACACAGCCAGGGGGCTACGAACCTTGATCGGCTACATCAGCCACGTTTGTGGGAACGTTTCCCGCGCAGCGGACTACACCCCGAGGTATGTTTCCGCAACTCTTTCCGTTACAGCATTACAGCTAGATAGATCTTGGGTTAAGGGCAACGCTAGTTAGAAAAATTATTGTTTTCTGCTGCGAGACCCAACAGTCAGCGCTATGCAAAACAAGCTCACGTGCCGGCTCAAGAACTCAGGATGATACCTATCACTTGGCCCTTTGCGGTATGGGGACTTGACATGGTGGGGCCTTTCAAAAGGTCAGCCAACAAAAATACCCACGTACTAGTAGCAGTAGACAAGTTCACCAAATGGGTGGAAGCAGAGCCAGTCAGCAAATGTGATGCTGCAACAGCACTGAAATTCTTGAAAAAGATCATATACAGATTCGGCTACCCCCACAGCATTATCACTGATAACAGTTCTAACCTATCATAGGGGGTTATGCAGCGATTCTGCCAAAACGAGCACATCCGGCTCGACCTTGCATCAGTGGCACACCCACAGTCCAACGTACAAGCCGAGAGAGCCAACCAAGAGTTGCTCCGAGGCATCAAGCCCCGTCTCGTTGTTCCTTTGAAAAGGACGCCGGGTTGCTGGGAAGAGGAACTACCCTTAGTATTATGGAGCATTCGGACGACTCCCAACAGGTCGACAGGTTATACGCCCTTCTTCCTAGTTTATGGAGCAGAAGCCGTCCTCCCAAATGACATACGTCACGACTCGCGTCGAGTCACTGCTTATGTGGAAGCTAAAAATGAGAAAGCAAGACAAGATTCCTTAGATCTTCTCGATGAAAAACGAGATTTGGCTGCAGCTCAGTCGACTATCTACCAACAAGATCTTCGACGCTACCATAGCCGTCGCATTAAGAGTCGGACTTTCCAGGAAGGTGATTTAGTGCTCCGACTCATACAGAAAAGAGATGGAATGCACAAGTTATCCTCTCCATGGGAGGGACCGTTTGTGGTCAGCATGAACCTGTACAATGGATCCTACTACCTAGTGGATATACGAGAGAAAGCGGACACACGCACAAGCATGGAGGAGACTCCTAGACCGTGGAACATCGCACAACTCCGTCCATATTACACTTGAGTAGAAACAGGAACATTATTGTACGCTTCACCAAGTCGACATACGTCGCACTGGCTTTCGCCACAATATATATATATATATATATAGGCCGACATTGATCGTGCCGGCTTTTACCATCAAAATATACATAAAGTCGACTTCCATCGCATTGGCTTTCGCCACATACAACTAAGTCGACTTCAGTCGCAACGGCTACTGCATACCAAACTCTATTTTACTTTTTTGTTTTTCATGGCATTTAAATTTTTGCATCATACATTTGCATACATTGCATTATTATATCTCAGAAACATGGGGGCTTGATCAACTCTCAACCGTTATCTGAGCACTTATGTGTTTATTTCAAGGATAGCTCAGAGGACTTGATGATACTCATCAAACCTTTAAACTGAGAAAACCCGGCACATAGGTGTAATTACATGTATATAGCTTATTTCAGGGAAATCTTGGGGGCTCGACTACATTCATCGAGTCTTAAACCAGGAAAACCCGGCATATACATGTGGCACTACACGCCCTATAAATGCATGTATGTTCGATGCTCATACGATCCAAATAAGTGAAACCCGGCTAAAAAACTCTCAAAAAGAAGTTTTAAAGCAAACGGAAAAACGCCGATCAATGTGAGACGGCATACAGAGAAGTTCCGACTCATGGATAACCCAAAATTCTTCTCAACAAAGAGAAGATAAGGAAAAGATGAATCCAGAGTCGACTTCTATATGAGCCTTTATATTTTTTGCATACATTGCACACCGCAGCACCCGGCGAGACGCACGTGACGACATCACCCAGAGCAGAGTCAACCGCGGCAGGCGGCGACGCGCGGCGTGCGAAGAATACTCCGACGAGGAAGCTTCCGAAGAAGAAGTCGAGTCATGCGGAGCACTATGCTTCACCCGAACCATACGCGAGATACGCATGCCAAACGGATTCAAGCTCAACTCGACAACACTAAAGTACAACGGACTTGAAGAACCAGAGGCATGGCTGAAAGACTACTTAACTGCGGTCAAATTCCAGCGCGAAACCAACATCACAGCAATGCAGTACATACAGTTGATGCTCGAGGGCTCCGCGCGGCACTGGCTCAAAAACCTACGGCGCGGGTCCATCAGCTCCTGGAGACAGTTCCGCGCCGCTTTTATTGAGAATTTCAAGTCAACCTACAAACGGCCGGCATCACTCGAGGAGCTGCGAGCGTGCAAGCAAGGAACAAGGGAGACCCTGAGGGCGTACATCCAGCGGTGGACGATCCTCAAAAACTCTGCAGAAGATATATCAGACGAGAGCGCAATCGACGCTTTCAGAAGAGGCCTACAGCGCGTCGAGTTCAAGGAGCAGCTGGGGCAAATGAAAGTCTGCACACTCGCAAAGCTACTGGAGCTAGCCAACAGCTGGGCAGACGGCAATGATTCTGTCCGTAACGAAACAGAAACCTTTGCAGCACGATCAGAGCACGAATACGACTACAACGGAGACAAAGGAGGCGACAGAAGGAGGAAACGGCCAAGGCGACACTTCTACGACGACCGAGGACCCGACATGGTTGCTGCCGGTTTCCCAAACGACCGAAACGGGAGGCGACGCGACGACAACAGACAGCCAAATAGAGAGAACCAGGAAGACGAGCCTCAATCGCAGAAACGCGAATGGTGGCCAAAACAACCGCGTGACGGCACACGAGCGCCCAGAACGGCAAAAGAGCAGCTCGAGAGCCCATGCACCATACATGGATTCAGAAACGAGCGAGGAGAAATAAGATCATCCCACACCCTCAGGAACTGCAGAAGCTTCAACGAGCTAGCAGAAGAGAAGAACCGCCCCGCAGCCTCTGCAGGACAACCACTCGCAAGCATAGCAATCGGGCCAGTCGCCCACAACGCGCCACCAGCCCCTCCATTGCTGACGAGGCAGGTGGCCCCCATCCAAGAGAGACAAAGGACACCGGATGAAGACCAGTACCCAGAAGCTCACGGAAGAATTTATATGATACAAGAAGGAAGGCCCTCCAACCGCCAGCAGAAGCAAGTAACTAGACAAGTCTTCCTGGCGACATCCGCACACCCAGCGGTCCTAGAATACCTGCGCGGGTCGGAAACAGAGATAACCTTTTCCTGAGACGACCACCCACCAGTTGTCCCCCGACCAGGACACGCAACACTAGTACTGGAGGCGCGGATCAGGAACTACGACATGTCCCACGTGTTCATGGACGGCGGCAGCGGAATCAACATCATATTCACCCGAACGCTCGACGACATGTTGATCCAAAGCAACGCCCTGAAGCCCTCAGGAACGACTTTCCATGGGATCGTACCAGGCAAAGCAGTCTATCCCATGGGAAGGATAAGCCTGGAAGTGGTCTTAGGGTGCGCGACCAACTTTCGCAAAGAGATATTGGACTTCAAGGTGGTCGACTGGAAGTCGCAATACCACGCAATCCTCGGGCGACCAGCCTTCGCCCGATTCATGGCTGTACCTCATTACGCCTACCTCAAGATGAAAATGCCAGGGCCACATGGTGTCATTACAATCAATGGAAGCTTTGTCAGATCCGACAGATGCGACAAGGAATTCCACAAGCTAGCAGAAGCTTTCTTAGCCGATCAAAACGGTGGCACCACGGGAGCCACAGGAGAAAACCTCCCGTAGACGATGAACCAGCAGATGAACACAAGCACCAGGCAACAAAGCTACCGGCCCTTAAAGCCACTTACAGCAGATAAAAGGTATCCGTCTTCAACGGAACCTCCTTCCTTTTATTTTTTCCAGACTTACTGTATGAGACAATAGGGAAAAGCGTGATTTAAGTATCTCCCACAAAAATAAACTCCGGCACTCGGGGGCTCGCCGAAGCAGCCACCCCTCGAGTCGTCTCCCGCAATCGCGGCACAAAAATAAACTCCGGCACTCGGGGGCTCGCCGAAGAAGCCACCCCTCGAGTCGTCTCCCGCAATCGCGGCACAAAAATAAACTCCGGCACTCGGGGGCTCGCCGAAGCATCCACCCCTCGAGTCGTCTCCCGCAAACGCGGCACAAAAATAAACTCCGGCACTCAGGGGCTCGCCGAAGCAGCCACCCCTCGAGTCGTCTCCTGCAATCGCGGCACAAAAATAAACCCCGGCACTCGGGGGCTCGCCGAAGCAGCCACCCCTCGAGTCGTCTCCCGCAATCGCGGCACAAAAATAAACTCTGGCACTCGGGGGCTCGCTGAAGCAGCCACCCCTCGAGTCGTCTCCCGCAATCGCGGCACAAAAATAAACTCCGGCACTCGGGGGCTCGCCGAAGCAGCCACCCCTCGAGTCGTCTCCCGCAATCGCGGCACAAAAATAAACCCCGGCACTCGGGGGCTCGCCGAAGCAGCCACCCCTCGAGTCGTCTCCCGCAATCGCGGCACAAAAATAAACTCCAGCACTCGGGGGCTCGCCGAAGCAGCCACCCCTCGAGTCGTCTCCCGCAATCGCGGCACAAAAATAAACTCCGGCACTCGAGGGCTCGCCGAAGCAGCCACCCCTCGAGCCATCTCCTGCAATCGCGGCACAAAAATAAACTCCGGCACTCGGGGGCTCGCCGAAGCAGCCACCCCTCGAGTCGTCTCCCGCAATCGCGGTACAAAAGTAACTTCAGTACTCGGAGGTAACAGTCCCTCCCCAAGCCATCTTCCACAGAGCACATTCAAGCAAGGGAGGAAGACAAAAACAAGACAACTAATCTGATGGCTCCTGCTTGGCCATAATATGAGCACCTAAACTGCGGTCGCTCTCTTCAACGACACGCGCTACAACACGACCTGCATGTTCGTCAATGGCTGCATAATGACCGTCCATCGACTGAGCCCTACCACCCGGAGGACCCCGTACAACCTCTCCGAGATCTACACCAGGCCAGTGACTATGGACCAAACCTAAAGCAACCCGAGCTCCCACTTGAATCAGGTGGTCCATCACACGACGCAGTTCGGCAGGTTGGGTAAAGAAGCGGCAAAGCGTCTCAAGCTTGGAAGGGACAACTGCCAACGGATAAAACTGGGCATGAATGTCACCCAGCACCCGCTGGCAGTACCTCAAACGCCAACGGAACCCGCTCGACGCGAAGACGCAGCAAAGCAAAAGAACGAGCACGGGGCACATCCGCCCAAAAGGGGTTCCTGGCTCGCACAACAGGATCTTCCAAGCGCGACATCTCCGAGTGCACGTCCGCCGCTTCATCTCGGGGCCTCCCCGCCAGAACTTCGCCAAAGAAACAGCAACTACAGTCAAGACTCAAGCACGAGGAGGACTCGCAGAATAAAGCAAAAGCAAAACTCACCCCGCAGAACATCATCTAGACTGGCAACCCACGAAGCAAGCTCATCAATCATAGCCTCGGCACGCTCTCGCCGAGACCGATGGACAGCCACAGAAGCCTTCAGCTGCACAATCTCCCACTCGGCATTCCTCAACCGCAAGCAAACAAACTCGTAGGCACCCTCGCGAGCGTCATCCTTCAATGAATTCCAAGGACGAAGAACACCCGGAGCGGCCTACCGCAAACAAAAGCACAAGCATCAAACACCAGAAGGGACAAGCTAAGAAAAGTCAAGATAGATAAAGACAGCCGACAAGCAACAGTCACAGCAGAGTCGCGAGTTACAGATGAAGTCTCAACAATAATACTACTGCCCCCCTCCCTCGCCTACAGTAGGATCAATCTGGGCGTCCACAGCCTTTTGCAGAAAAAGAGCAAGCTGATCAGTACGCCCAAGCAGCTCCGGCGAGTAGGCCGGGATGGCCTCAACCAAGGATTCGTCAATAGAAATCCCGTGCCCCATAAGGACAGCAAGAGCCGTAGAAGAGCCACTCACCAAGCTGTCAGAAACCAATTCCCCCACGCGCTTCCCCTCCGGACCAAACGCAGCCACAAGAGCATCCAGGCCCTCGGGCACCTTTGAAGAATCCGGCATCAGGTGCTCATGAACAAGGCGAAGAAGATCAGAGGCATGACCACAAACACCCTCGGTAGCAGCAACAGCACTCGCAAGAGCATCAACAGCCCCCTTCAGAATGCCAGACCCCGAGGCAGCAACTTCGACCGGTTTCAAACCTGTAGTAGCTGCCAACAAGCAACGGAACGTCAACAAAAAGTAGACAAATGCAACAGAAGGAAAAGTACAGGATCCACACTTACAAGTAAGTCGGTCCGCCAGCACTCGAAGGCGTTTCCCCTCCGCCAACTCCATCTGCTCATATGCCCCCTCAGCTTGACGAAGGCGAACGAGCTCCTCATGCTGCTCGTGCAGCTCCACCTCTTTTGAAGGCAAAGCTTCCTGCAAGTGGGAAGCAGTTCGAGAAACCTTGTCGGCCCGCTTCTCGGCCGCCCGGCGACGACCTGACGAGCATCCAACCACAAGGAAAAAGTCAGTGCAATAAAACATTGAAAAGCTCCACTCCAAACAGCCTAATAAGAAGACGCACCATCCATGGTAGTTAGCGCATCCTGGGCAGAATCATGAGACCTTTGCCACCGCTCAGCATCAATGATCAAGCGCTCACAGTGTTGGAAGACAGGCTGTAAACAAACGTAAAAACGCAGCAAGGAAATGAGACTGTAAGAAACCGCACGCGCTTGCTCACAGCCTCGGGGGCTACTCCCATCGGGAGCACTGCCGTGCTCCCAATGAAAAAGAACACAAAATAGAAACTTACCATAGCAGAAAAACGGTCAAAGGCACGGATTTTATCTTCAGCTGCAAGATCGAAGCGACCAAAGAAAGGAGGACCTAGCTCGGCAGGTTTAACGACAGAAGCCCCACCAACAGGCACACCCGAAGAAGGTGCGACAGGGACGGCACCCGCCCCCGAGGCAGTCGCCAGAGGGGAAGACCGACCAACAGGAGTAACAGGGACCTCATGACAATGAACAGCTGCCGAGTCTGTCGACTTCAGATCCACGGTGGCCGCGCTATTACTCGAAGCAGCCGGAGGAGTCGCAACACTACAAACCAGCCATCAGATACAGAAGCAAGAAGCAAACAATTGAAAAAACCAAGGAAAACACTTACCCACTCTGCGCAGGGCCAGCGCGCCACAGCCGGTTTCTCTTTGGAGCCGCGGGCGCAGAAGGAGGATCAGCAGCTGGAGCCACGGGAGCAGCAGTATCACGATCCCCAAAACTCCCGGGGCAGGACCGCTTCACACGAAAAGGGCCTGAATCCTCACTGTCCCCAGATTCAACAATCATGGGCCCCATCCCGGCGGGCCGAGCAGCGCCTTCGGAAGCAGAGGCATTAGGTTCCTCGAGGATATCAGCATCCTCCGGCTGAGGAGGATTACGCAGCACAGGGTCATGTCCCTACAGCACGCAATAAAAAACAACAGTCAGCAGATAAGCAACCGCACAAACACAGGCAAGGCGACGCGGTCACAAACCTGAGGAGGAGGGTTTTCAGCAGAATATGGGCGCGCAAGCCGCATCTCAGAGCCACTTGAGTACTTGGTCACCCATTGGAGTCGGGTGAGAAGCTCGCTAGACTCGAAATCTTCAGGCGAGCACCTGGTCGGGTCAGCAGGACCCAGATACTGCCACATAGGAGAGGCACGATGTTGCAGCGGCTGAACTCTCCTCCCCACAAAAACAG
Source organism: Bromus sterilis (assembly GCA_950022295.1). Taxonomy (NCBI): domain Eukaryota; kingdom Viridiplantae; phylum Streptophyta; class Magnoliopsida; order Poales; family Poaceae; genus Bromus; species Bromus sterilis. The sequence goes on along the minus strand of OX465596.1, from coordinate 320,957,333 downwards.
AGATAAGCTCCCCACCAGACAACTCGTCCTTCAGCAAAGAAATCCTATCTAGATAGGGAGTCAGCTCAGTCGATTCCGTAGCAGCCAGCGAATGAGACCAAGACGCCTGCCTCACTACTCGAGCGGCTGGATTAAAAGAAGCAAGGCCAAAACGCTGGCCGGCCACGCAGCGGTCTTTCAGATAAAACCAGCCCCGCCGCCACCCGCTAACCGAGTCGATCTTCTCCAGATCAAAATATGAGTCTTTGTCCCCAATGGAGATGCTCATCCGACCCACAGCATACTCGGAGTTGGTCCTCTTCACACTAAAGAGGCGCCTTCAGAGCCCCCAATGCAGGTAAATACCCAGGAACGCCTCACACAAAGTGATAAAACAGGCAATGTGCAAAACCCCGTTCGGGGTCAAATCGTGCAACTGGATGCGATAGGAGTACAACAAGCCCCGCACAAATGGATGCAGCGGAAGAGCGAACCCACGGGGGAAGTAAGATTGGAAGCATACCCGCTCATCTGACGCAGGAGCAGGGATCGGCTCATCCCCCGGCAAGCGCCCTCACCCTCGACCACTACGCCATCGGCAACCAGACGTGCCAGATCTGAAGCATCAAAGGTCGATGGTTCCCAACAGCCAGACATCTTGATTGGTCCCGCAGCAGCACGAGAGCGTTTGGTCATAGAAGTCGAGGAGGAATCAAAGCAGAGGAAGAGGAAGAACTCGAGAACTGGAGAAGGCAAGAAGAAGACGGGGAAAGCAATGGCTGGGTGAAAACCTAAGTTTACCCAGCCGCAAACCTATTTAACCCCGGAGCCTAGCACGGAGGATCGCCGTTCACACCTGCTACCTAGTAAATGTGGCACGATCCCACGAGGGACGCATTGCATGGAAAACTCAACCGGCGCAGTAACAACACCGCGCACGACGAGCGTAAAAAAGGACCATAATCGAACAATGCGAAAATTTCGGCGGGATCACGCCAGGTCATTTCCTACGGCAGGCTACAGTGGTCAAAAACAGCAGAAGACCACGCCAACGTCTTGTCACAGGCAAAGCGTATCAGGTACGCTACCGACGCCTAGAGATTTTATCAGATCTTTTTCCAACAAAGGAAAAAACATCTCACTCCCATCGGGAGGAGCCCATCTCGAGAGTCCCCAGGTGCTCACTCATCTGAAGATCAACAAGGTGCTCGAGTGATCACTCGCACGCACTAGAGTTACAGGTGCTCCCTCACCTGTGGACCCACAAGGTGCTCGAGTGACCGCTCGCACTCTTGAGAGTTTCGGGTGCTCTCTCACCTCTGAAAGAAACTCAAAACAGCTTTCGAGTAATTACTCGCAGAAGGATTCCTCGCCTGAGCACTCGAAACAAGCTCCGCGAGTGAGATGAGTGAACAGCTCACTTGATGATTTGTTCCAAGTGGGTGAAATGCTATAAAGGCTCCGCGCCTCAAAAACACACCTATTCCTGGAACCACGACACACTGTGCCCAGATGCCACGCAAGACCAGCGTGTAGGTAAGACCCCGCTGCGAAGTTCGGCCGGGCTGGGACTTGCCGAAGAGCGATTTCACTCCCAACCTTTCCATGCGCTGCGCATGAAGTATAAAGCCGGGAGGACGCGCCTTAGGCTACGCAACCAACTGGCGGCAAATGAACACCGTAAGACCTGAAGCGGCCGGACTTTTGCTATGCTCCAGTATTCCAAGCTCATGTCGAGGGACATGGGTTTGATTGGGCGATCGCGGTATTTTCCACTAGCGCAATTCACTAAGGCTCGATCCGTCGACTCCTTGGGCCCTTTCTGCTTAGCATCCCTCGAAACAGGTTTTGTCATGGCCACCATGCTGCCAGCGACCGCGGATGCACCGCGCATACAAGCCACGGACGTATGAAGATGAACTCGAGTCCCTGCGCGACTCTTCGAGTCCCCCAGGCACTCAGGGGCTACTGATGAGGGGGTGACCCACGACTCCTACTAATGGGCCTACCCGGTGTCATTGAAGGCCCGCGAAGCTACCGCCGGATTCACCTTGGCCCGCTAGATGGCACCGACATTGGGAGTCCTCGACTAACAAGGAAGGTGCAGGGACTTGCCGTACAAGCTAGGGTTAGATTACCTGTAATTGTAGATTGATTCCCCGAGACTTGGTCTACTATATAAAGGCCAGGAGGGGCAACGCATAGGAGATTGAATAATACATCGCCAATAACCCTAGCCTAGAGCGCATCTGCCTTGGAATCCCCTGTAACTTCTCCACAATCAATATATCGATCAGGAAGTGTATCCTCCTGTTTGCCGACGAGCTTATCGTCCAACCTGTGTCTTCTCCACCTAGCCCAGGGTCCCTGACCATGGGATTTGCCGGGGTCGATCCCCGACACAGACCAACAGGGTTCTCGGTGTTGAGATAATTCGTGCAAAAAGAGATGCACTCTTCGGTTAGAAAGCCCTTCGCTATGCTTCCATCTGGACGGGACATGTTACGAACGTATTTCTTGATGTGTCCATTCATCCTTTCGAACGGCATCATGCTGCGCAGAAACGCAGGCCCGATTTGGACGATATCCTCCATGACATGGATCAGCAGATGCACCATAATGTCGAAGAATGCGGGCAGGAAATAGATCTCAAGCTCACATAGTATGAGCACGATCTCCTTCTGTAGCCTTTTGAGTTGTGTAGCGCAAATCGCCTTCCGAGAGATGACGTCAAAAAAGTTGCAAAGGTCAAACAACGTTTTACGGACGTGCTCGTCCATTATCCCTCGGATCGCAACCGGGAGAATCTGCGTCACCAGCACGGCACAGTCGTGAGATTTCATCCCGCTGAAACATTGCTTCGCCTCGTCTAGGTATCTGCTTATCTTCCCCGCGTAGCCGTTCAGAAATTTTACTCCTATGAGGCAATGGATAAATCGCTTGATCTCCTCCTCGCACAGAGTGAAGCATGACGGGGGGAAGTGATCAATACCGGTCTTCTTCTTGGTCGTCCTTTTTCGTTTGCGAGAGTTTTGCGTATCCGTATTCTCTTCCTCCTCCGGCTCATCATCGTCGTCACTAGGGGGGTGAAGTTCCCTCCTGATGCCCATAAATTTCAAGTCATTCCTTGCTTTTGGCCCGTCTGAAAGGAAGTGGATTTCGCCTAGAGGGGGGGTGAATAGGCGTTTAAAATAATTACGGTTTCGGCTTGAACAAATGCGGAATAAAACTTCACGTTTAATTTGCCAAGCGAGAAACCTAAATAAGCTAGGCTCAACTATGTGCACCAACAACTTATACTAAGCAAGATAAACAACTATGTGATAGCAAGATATATAACAAGAACCCTAAGGCTATCACAAAGTAGGTGCACAAGTAAAAAGGTTGACTAGAAGAACAACCTATGGGACAAGCAATGTACAATAATATGAGCAAGCGCAAGATAAACAATGTAATAAGATTGCTCAAGGTAAGGGTAGAGATAACCGCAAGTGGAGCCGATGGAGACAAGGATTTGTTACCGAAGTTCCTTCTCTTGTGAGAAGTACGTCTCCGTTTGGAGAGGGTGAGGAGCACAATGCTCACACGAAGCCAACGAGGGCCACTCTATTTCTCCTCACACTCTTACCAATGCAAGATGCCGTGATTCCACTATTAGGACAATTGAGGGCGGTCACCGAACCCGTACAAATGGCAACCCTTGGTGGCGGTCACCGAACCCATACAAATGCTCGGGGCAATCTCCACAACCGAATTGGAGGCTCCCGTAGCGTCCCGAAGCTTTCCACCACAATGATTGAGCTCCGTAACAACAAGCCTCTAGGTGCCAACGCACCCACGAGGAACAAGCTCTAGAGTGCCAATGCACTCAAGAGTAGCTATCTTCACAACTTCACTCACTACAAAGAATCCTCGGAGAGAACTCAAACCGATGCACCAAATGCAATGGCAAGAGCACACGAAGTGCTCAAGTCCCCAACTCTCAAATCCCACCAAAGAAACAAAATCTATGGAGGAATATGAGAGGAAGAACAAGGAGAACACCAAGAACTCCAAGATCTAGATCCACAAGGTTCCCCTCACTTAGAGGAGAGATGGCTTGGTGGAGAATGTGGATCTAGACCTCCTCTCTCTTTTCCCTCAAAAAGGAGCAAGAATCATAGGAGGGGAAGAGAGTAAGCAAGCTCAAAGAGGTCAACAATGGGGGGAAGAACTTGCTCAAAACCGGTGGGGACAAAGGAAGAAGAAGACCCCCTTTAATAGTCCCCCACGAATCCAGCCGTTGGGAACCGTTGGCAGCCCACCAACCACGGTACTACCGAAGCCCAGTACCGTGCCCACTACCGCAGAGTCCAGTGGACTTACGGTAGTGAGTGCGGTACTTGCCTACGGTACTACCGTGGCACGGTACTACCGCGCTGGGAGCGGTACTACCGCCCCACGGTACTACCGGGGGCCAGTACCGTGCCCACTACCGCAAAGTCCAGTGGACTTACGGTAGTGAGTGTGGTACTCGCCCACGGTGCTACCGTGGCGCGGTACTACCGCTCCAAGAGCGGTACTACCGCCCTGGCAGAACCAGGGAGCCCAGGCCACACAACAGATGAACTCCAAAGAAACAGGCAAACCCTGAAATGCCACAACTTCTGCAAGTGAACTCCGATTAAGGCAAACTCAAGCTTGATGGAAAGCTAACGAACAGAGCTGCCTAATCACGACAAATATTTAGAAGTGGAAAGGGAGAAATGTCAAACAAATAGAGGTGTGAAACCTCTAACCGAGACGACCCGGCAAATCTCCCACATCGAAAAACATACGAGAAGACGCATATGAAATCCGTTTTCGATGAACAAGAGTTTGTCATGAAGAAGACCACAAGCTCCAAAACTCACACGGAGAAAAGTCAAACAAGAACCAATAAAGATGATGCCAAGGATTCAAAAGGTTTGAGCTCTCCACGAACGACTCGACCTAGCCTATAACACAGTCTCCTAACTACTACTAAGAGACCGGTAAACTAGACACCTATCTAGTCAAACCTTTGTCTTGCGCATAATCCACTTGAGCTTGATGATGACGATCATGCCCGCCTCAAGTTGGAACATCTTCCTTGATTCCGCCGGCTTGATGAAGACTTGTAGATATCTCCCCCATACTCCATTATGGGTGAGCCTCTTTTAGGCACATCTTCACACGACCATTATCACCAAATGGTCGGAAAGCTCCAAGCATATGATATCTTCGTGATGCTCCTCTTGACCTTGCACACATCTACTTGACCAATCTTTGGATAGCTCCATGAAGAACACCTTGGTCAACACGTAATCTTCATCTTACAACCTTGAAGCCACCATATGATCTTCAAGCGTTGCCTATGGACAAACCTTAAAGTATAACTTAAGGAAACCATTAGTCCATAAATATTGTCATCAATTACCAAAACCAAACATAAGGGCACATGCCCTTTCACCGTCCTTTGTCTTCTCCGGCATGTTGAGCAGCGTGCCAAACAAGCTCTCGCACACGTTCTTTGTGATATGCATGAGATCAAGGCTATGAGGACTGCGGAGGAGACTCCAGTATTCCAAATCCCAGAAAACAGACCACGCTTTCCATACCCTCATCAACGGCTGAGTCTTCTTTTTTTTTCCCGGCGCGGGGCACTCTTTCCAAGTTTTCAGCAAGTTGTCGATTTCTTTGCCGCTCCTTCGAACTGGGGGTGCTCGGAGCTCCTCGCTTCCATCGAACAGATGTCCCTGTTTTCTCCACGCGTGTTTCTTGGGAAGCCACCTCCGAGACCCCTGGAACACGGTTTTTGAAGATTCGGGATCTTTTGGTAGCTGGCGGTACGTTGTATTATCCATGCACCTAACGCATGCACAGAATCCTTGGACCACCTGCCCTGAGAAATATCTGTATCCGAGATAGTCGTGCACCGTCGTGATCACCGCGGCTTTCATTGGGAAATATTCTTTTGCCACGGCGTCCCACGTATTGACTCCGTCTTTCCGTAACGTTTCTAGCTCCTCTTTCAACAACTGCATATATAGATTAAGGTCCGTACCTGGTTGTTTCGGCCCTTGAACTAGCATACACATTGTTATGTACTTTTTCTTCATGCACTTCCAGGGGGAAGGTTGTATATGCATACAAACACGGGCCAGGTACTGTGTGTGCTGCTCTGGCCGCCAAACGGATTGACTCCATCGGTGCTCACACCAATCCTAAGGTTCCTTGGTTCTTTCCCAAAATCTGGGTATTCGAGGTCCAACGCAACCCATTGTCTACCATCTGAAGGGTGCCTCAGCATGTCCTCCTTTTCCGGATCTGGGTTCGGGTCATCCTCTTTTAGCTTCTTTCTATCCGCGTGCCAGGTCATGAGCTTTGCTTCCTCGGGATCTACGAAATACCTCTGCAGATGAGGAGTGATCGGAAAGTACCATACCACTTTTCTAGGAACTTTCTTCCCTCTCTTGTATCGACTAACACCGCACACCGAACATGTGGTTTTATCTTCGTCCTTCGGAAGACGAACGTGCCAGAATGCCATGTTATCATCGAAGCTTTCGTCGGTCCATTTGTGTTTTGCCTTCATCTCCATAGCCCCAAGTGTTACATTCAAGCGGGTATCCCCGTCGTTGCATCCTTCGTACAACTTCGTAATCGCATCTTTCTCGAGTTGCGCCATCTTGGCCTTCTCTCTAGCCGCACCTTTTGCGTTCTCCGCCTCTTTGACAAGCAGCTCTTGAACATGAGGGTCCCGCACCCAGCTTGAATCCTCATGTCCGGCATCTCGATCTTCATGATCTGCTTCGGCATTTTCTTCATGATCATGTACAGGATGCCCTTCGTCTTCTCGGCTGCCGTTGTTGTCCGGTTGCCCTTCCTCATTTACTGGCGCATTGACGTCCTCCTCCTCACCAGCTTCATCACTTATCCACCGTGTGTAGCCATCCATCAAACCATTACGCTTCAGGTGTCTTTCCAATATTCCGGAATCAGGCTCTGTCACGCACTGCAGTTTGCATCTCCGACACGGACATCTCATATCTGTCCTATTATTCCGTAGCATGTCGTTTGTCTCACATTGCATCCACCTGGTCACGGTGATATCGCTCAGCATCTCGTGGACCATGATTGCCTGCGTGCACAGAGAGCAACACAATTATATATCACGGTCGTCACCGGAAAAATTTGGCATGACCATCCCTAATAATGCATGGGAGCATGCGGAGAGTGCGCCAGAAATTTGCCGAAACGGAAATGAATCAACATTTCGGCAAAACATTGGCAACTCAAGATTCACATATATATCAAACCACCAAAAGCTTCACATATACATCAAACCACCATAAGCTTCACATATACATCAAACCACCTCAAGCTTTCACATATACATCAAACCACCTCAAGCTTCACATATACATCAAACTCAAGATTCACATATACATGAAACGCCAAGCTAATAAAGGGAATTATGGGTGATAAATGTAAGAAAAGAGTTGGGGAGGAGGCCCACTTACTTTAATATGAAACAAAGTAGATTTCAAGCAAAGTATGGGATGGATAAATGGAAGAAATGAGGTGGGGAGGAGCACAAAACCGAATAGAGCTAGGTGAGAAGAGTAGATCTAGTTTGAGAAGTGTGTGGAGTGAATGATAGGTGGTAGGTGGGGTGGAGTAGATAAGGGTAGCTCCACACTTAGGGGTGGCGCATATCTCATGTCAGTGGTGGCGCATATAGAAAATGCGCCACCTCTAAGATATTAGGGGTGGCGCATTCCCAGTATGCGCCACCCATAAGCTCTTAGGGGTGGCGCATTTCCAATATGCGCCACCCATAAGCTCTTAGGGGTGGCGCATCAGCACTATGCGCCACCTATAAGGTTCTTAGGGGTGGCGCATTTTGCCTAATGCGCCACATATAAGAGGATCCACGACTGGCCCACCCTTATGGGTGGCGCATTTTACAACATGCGCCACCTCTAAGATCTTAGAGGTGGCGCATTTTGAACCAGTGCGCCACCCATTACACCCTAGTGACGCATTACACTGAAGATGCGCCACCAATAAGATTTCCATGTATAGGCTTTTCTCTAGTAGTGCAGCGACGAATCGTCCGGATATGAACGAAGAATTCATTTCTCTCAGGACAAGAAGGGGGAGATAAAGAAGGAGAAGCAGCACGAGCACTTCTTCCCCTACCTCTGCCACGGCCACGACCACGACCCCGGCCACAACCTCGAGTACTTGCGCGAGGATCAGACTCATTGGAGGCCAAAGGAGAGGAGGTTTCTAGCTTGGGGGCCATGGGGAAAAGAAGAGAAGAATGGGATATGCTTGAAAGATCAAGCTATCCAAAGGCTATTAATAATAGATTCATGAAGAGGGTCCATTAATGCCACGATAAACGAGGGATAACTACCCATGGTAGATGGCATTTATGAAAAGACTCCTCGATTCCGACTACAAACATCAATGCCTGTAAACTGGCGTTTCGGGCAGTGTGTTCATAAATCAAATCTTTGACCAAGAGACAAAGGAGAAACACTCAAGAAAGAGGAAACAGGAAGCTTAAAAGAGTTAGGCGTCGACTTCTAGTAAAGCATCAAATGGCAGCTGATTCGACGAAGAACCGACTCCCTAAAGATCGAGGAATCAAAGCAAGATTGAAGAGAAGACGACTCCGACTCCCAATTAATGCCAAGCGTGAAGAGCCGGCGGCAATGAAGAAAATAAAGAAGATTGTTGTGAAGACTAAAGCATCACAACAATCCTGGGGGCTAATGTCGGGGGGATGGGTCAAGCCCATAGACCCGGCATTAGGAACCTCTGGGACGGCTTAGATATGAAGGCCCACAAAGAAGACCCGACTAGGAGTCTGACGTGCCAAGCCTGAAGATTGAAGCCCTAGATGGAATTCGACTTACCTTGTATAGCACGTAGAAAACTTGTAAAATAGAATAGAACTCCACATCGTGTAGGAGTCGGACTCTAGGAATCCCGGGACCCGACACCTTTATAAGCCGAGGACCACGGGAGCCAAGGTCAGAACTTACATCAAGCCAGGTTTAGGCAACTCGCTTCAGAGCCTAGATCTCCACGAGACTAAGCCGGCGAAACATCACCACTGTAATCGATACGATCGGCTCTTCCTATTTAGGAGTCGATCCCCATATAGTCATAAAGCAGGAGTAGGTCTTTACCGCACCGTCGGGGCCGAACCTGGGTAACTCGCCGAGTCTTGCGCTTATGTCGACTCCCTCTTTGAATTCGCCTCGCAGCAAAGGTCCCTCGATAAGTCCGACTCTACGGACATCTGCCGTGACTTTCCCACGACAGGGGGCGACGGGCGGCTGTGGGAGAGAGGAGAGGGCGGGTCAGCGCGGAGCGAGTAGCGACGGACGTGGCGCTCAACATGGTTACTATACCTGTAGTCATTAGATGTTAATCAAACGGTGGAAAGTATGTTTTGGATCTTCTACAATGGTTTTTTTTATAGTTGTAGTGATAAGGAAGCAATATATAATTCATGACCTTCTTATGTTGGACAAGCCTTTTTTTACGGGCAACGAGGTGCTTTGCCTTTTCATTATAGATTAAGAAGAGAATTTCCCAATTTATCATGGAAAATCAGGCAAAAACCAGAACAACACGGGCCAAGCTCACACACAAGGACTGAAAACACAAAGGACAAAGCCCACTCTCATCAACGACATGTCGAACACAACAAACAAACAAACACCAGCATCGGTGACAACCACGTCGCCCGAGAGACACGAGGTCCATGCCCTTGAAGCTACAAGTCTCTCGAGGACGCCGCCTTGACATCCACCGCTCCGCTGTGGCTTGCACAATCAACCAACACCGCCTTCCGGGGCCGCCGCCCCGACATGCCACAGCTCGCCGTCGAGCAACAACGCCGCACGATATGGCTACCCGCAGCCCACACTGCTCAGAACAACCACATGCAGACAACGAACACCGCACAAAATCCAAGGCCGCCACCCCGGCATGCCGTCCAACCGCCCTTGCCGGGACGCATCAACCATGCCGACAACTTGTCGCCCCGCAGCTCAAGGTCCTCACCAAAGCCATGCCGACATGCATCCCTACCTCATGGAGTCGTCTCCGCACCGCTGCCCAAGGCCACAGCCTCGGCTTCCCACTAAAGGTCCCAGAGCTGCCGCCCGGGCATACACCGCCCTTGAAAACGGGAGAGATCCACACAACATCCAAATGATGACCCTCCTAAGCGACACCTCCACGATGGTTACGACGTAAACGCCACCGCCACCCACTCCAGAAAACTGAAGTTTAGGTTATCACCAGGAGATCCCACGTCCAAGAAATAAGAGGAATAGCTTTACGACAACACCTCCAAGAAGGTCGCGGCCCCGTAGGCGCTGATGTCGTCAAAAGCTTTTGCCCAAGCTCCTCGTCTTCAATCCTTGAGCTTGCAGATCTGGGCACACAAGGATACCCAGACCATTGGAGCCAAGCCCGCTGTCAGGATCACCTCATCGTCCGCCGCCAAATCCCTTCTGTGAATACCTACTACAGTACCTCATACAATAGAGAGTGACACACTTGTCGGGTTTAGATCCAAGGGCTATGCTCTGAATCCACCGCCCCAGCCGTTGCAGCCCCATGCCACGACAACCCTCGTCTGGGGCCCCACCCCAGCTTCCTGGCCGTGCCACCCACAGCCACCGGCTGGACCAGTTTTCGCCGAGTGTCCCGCCGTCCGCAGCAACTCACTGGCGAACAAGCAAGGCGCCACAACTCACCAGCGACAAGCAGGGCGCCAGATCCGTGCCACGGGCCGCCACCTCCTCGCATACCGGACAGCCGCCACCGGCCGCCCCCGAGGGCATGATCCAGATCCAAAACGCGGCACCCCACCACTCCTCCGGTGAGGCCACGAGAGACGGAAAAACGTGCCCTGCCGCCACCTTCCCTGGAGCATGCGCGACCTTTGCCGACGCCGTCCTCGGTTGGCGGCAATACGGGTAGGAGATGACGCGACAAGGAGGTTCCCCCATGTTGTCAGAGGAGGGGTGGTGCGGGGGGGGGGATAAAATTACTCTTACCAGAAGTTTTATCTCTTGACTTGCATGTATATTATGCTCGTCTTTAACACATTGAAGAACTGGCATGAGTGCGCCGAACTCGCAAAAGATAATAGTAACAAACAAGGGAAATGCCCCGTTTCCACCGGCTGATTTTATCTCTCTCGTCAACCGCCTCCTCCGATTGACACGTGCTCCTTGTGGGGCCTACCCACCACACCCCTTCCAACCTTATCGTGTCTACATGCAATTCTCCTCTGCATGTTCTTCTTCTTCCCTTTCCTGTTCGTCACGCCGGCCATGGAGAGAAGCTCCAAACACCAACCAACATCTTTCCGCTGCCGCAAACTGAGAGAGGGTTTGACGCCGACCACCGCCTGCGCATCTTCCATCACAATAGCCGATGCTGCACAGGCTCGCGGCAACATTTGAGTCTGAAAGGAGCGGGAGTGAGGTGTAGCAGCGGCCCTGCTGCGACGCACCGGCCGTTGTTCCGACGACATCGACGCTGCAAGGAGTCGTGCGAAGGGGATGCAGGGACTGATCCGCCGGAGCTGCGTTGGTGCATTGGAGCTTCACCGGCGCTGCAATGATGGCTTCCCTCCGGCGAAGCCCACTGCACAGCGGTGTCCTCGATGGCCTCCTTCTGGCGGGTGCTACGTTCCAACACCGGCGGTTCCGGTGATTAACGCGTTCCGGCGACTGTTGCGTCCCAACACTGACAGCTCCGGCGAGTGTTGCGTCACAGCACCGGCGGCTCCGGGGGGTGCTGCATCGCAACACCATTGAATTCGACGAGTGCTGCGTTCCACCACCGACGTGCGGCTCCGGCGAGTGTTGCGTTGCAGCACCGGCGGGTGCTGCATCGCATCACCGGAGACTCCGGCCAGCAGCTCCGGTGAGATGTGGCAGCGGCGGCGTCGTAGCCTCGCCCGTGCATTGTGGATGAAAGCAACGACTGGCTTGTCCTCACATCAGGGATCCAGCGGCCCACGTTAGATTGTATCTGCGGAAACCAACGGCTGGCCAGGCGGATGATCTTTTTCTAAGATCAGCCGGCTGACGCCTAGCAGCCAAACTCCTTTACGCTTTGTTCCCAAAAAATCAATCGAACTTTGGTAGTGATAAACAAAGGAGATAAGAGGGATGTGATCGTTCCATTTTGGGAGTCATTCTTCGGAGCTTTGTCCAGTATGAGAAGTATCGATTTATCTATTAGCTTTCGTTGACGAAGTATGTGTTGGATATGCGCCCTAGAGGAAAATTAATAAAGATATTTGTCACATGTTCATTTTGTTCATAATACGTTTTATACTATGCTAGAACTGTATTACTCGGAAACACTAATACACGTGTAGTATATAAACACCCGTCTCTAGTTAAACTCGGGTATACTACCTCATTGGGCAATCGATGATCAAGGTTTCCTGATCATGAGGTACGAACCGCCTATTGATAATGAGGTCATATCATTAGGAGAATGATGTGATGGACACACACACACCTAAAGCATTGCGATGTGATCAAGTCACATAGTTCAGCATTGCGATGACTTTGTAACATATGGCTTAGTCCTTAGACCGGGATGATCATACGTAATTACGGTTTACCAGGAGACTTTAACTTGTATCCACCGCTTGACTGAAATATGCTGGCCATAAAGGTGTATCTTATGTACTCCGAAGTAGACACATTAATGAGTATTCAATTAGAGTATAATGGGATTTGTCAGTCCTTGTGACGGACGGGTACTCTGGGCCCACTCGATGATATTGCATCAACACCTTGCAAGGAAGTGACTAGGTCACAAGAGATGTAATAGGCACACACGAGTAAACTTGTTTGTTGAGAACGAGGTGTGAAGTAGGTATAAGGATACCGACGATCAAACCTCGGACAAACAAAGTATCGCAGGACAAAGGGATCAAGTCTTATCGTTAACGGTTTCCAACAACTATTGAAGTTCATTCGATGGAAGCGCAGAGGCTATCAAGGATTGTAATGAGGTCCAATTGATTAGTCATTGATCAAGGGAGTGTCTTGATCATGTCTTCTGTTTCCCGGACCGAAGGGTGTCACACTTAAGGGTAATCAATGCATTAGGATAGATTCAGGATCATCGGTGAAATAGGAGAGAGCACCAGAATTGTTCCGGGAGATAATGAAAGTTGTTCCGGATATTTTGAAATGTTCAAAATAAAGTTTAATTATATTTAATAATGTTTTGTTATTTAATTATCAGAATTAAATATTAAAATATATTTAAATTAATTAATTAAATGGGGAAAAGGAAAATGGGCCTCATAGGGGAAGGAGGGGCTTCCCCCCTTGGGCCATGCGCCAAGGGAGGGGCCCACGCCCCTAGGATGGCACCCCCCTCCCAAGGGTTTAGTCACATGGGGAGGGGAGGAGGATGCCCCCCTCCTTGGACTATATAAGGAGGGGTAGGGTGCCCCATTTTCCATCATCCCATTGAGTTAACTCTCTCTCTCTTTCTCCTACCTCGAGCGGACCCCCCTTGTTTGGATTTTGCACTTGGTTGGGAGTTCTCCACCAAAGCACACCGTCGCTCTGCCGGGGTCGGGATCGGAATCAGTCTTCTTTCCGCTGCTCGCCTGGTTCGGAGCGCGGAAGGAACATCGGTTGCACCGTACGTGTGTAATCTCCTCGAGGCACTACATCTGTGGTGCTACTTCGTCGTCTGGAGGTCGCCGGGCGTCTCCAACACCGGGGGTCTTCTACATGACAGGGAGGTCGTAGTTCAGAGTCTATGCCGACCACATTCGCAAGAACGTTTCCCTCTTTCGGTCTTCAAAGGTATGAACACTGATTCCCTCTGTTACATTACATCGCCATAGCATAGATCTTTCGTTCGGGTATCGTAGGTTGGAAAAATTATTGTTTTCTGCCCCGTATCCCAACAGTGGTATCATGAGCTCATGAGCTAGCTATGCGTAGATGTATTGTACGGGTAGAACACATCTAGGATGTGGCCATCAATTCTCCAATTGTTACCCGCCCACATGTACTCATTTAGCGTTGCGGCAATGTCCTGATGAAGCGGCCCCGACCGACATTACGCGTTTACGCGAGACTGGTTCCACGCTTGACATATGGCTTGTACCATATAAGTGGCCGGGGGGGTCTGTCTCTCTAACATTAGCAATGAGAAGATGTTTGCAACAGAGGGCCCCAACAGGGGTGCGATAGAGACGATTGTGGAATTGGTGTTGTGGCATGTTTTCGTAGGATAGAAATGGTTCTCTCTCGAAACCCCTAGCAGCCACGTAAAACTTGCAGAAGATAAAGTAGAAGACGTTTAACTTTACTTTGCATGAAGGGGGATAATAGCACGTATGATTTAAAGTTTTACATCCTATTTTGCTAATATACTAGATATAACGATGGTAGCATTACAGGATGATCTCTCACTATAAAACCCAACAAAGTGTCCTTACCCTAGTGAGCACCACCTGGAAAGATCAACATTATGGAGGCATCGCGTGTCACACGAGTGTCAAACATATTTGCGTTCAAATGAGGTGGGTGTAGCAAGTCTAGCATGTCCAGAAACATGGCCTTGTATGAAACAACAACAAATAGCTTAGGGTGTGGTGGCGATCCTGCCATGTGCAGACATGGCCTCGGGACACAATGACCGAAAGGTCGAGCATGAGTCACATAGATGATGTGATTGGCATGATGGCTTACCTTAAACACATACTGATGGTTGTGATGATCGGGGGAGGTATGGTGTTCTAGGATTGTGCGGTCACTTAGTAAAATTGAGAGATGTTCTCCTAAGTGGGATTTTTAGAATTAATTAAAATTGAACTCCACATTATAAACAAAAGTCTAAATATGTATCTTTGTGAATCGCCATTGTAGATGACAGCACCACGTCGCTCATTCAACTTAGGGTCATTCCTAAAGAAAGATAAATTGAAAACCAATTGGTCAAACTTCACCTCATGGTTCCGCACTCTGAGGATTCTCTTCATTCCCCTCAAAATGTCCTATGTACTTGAGACTGCATTAGGTGATGCACCAGCAACTACCACCACTCCGGCTGAGAAGAATGTCTACCTCATTAATTCGGATGATTCCTCCATTGTCCAGAAGGGTATGCTCTATGCCATGGAGGCTGAACTGCAGAAACGGTTCGAGGGTCTCAGTGCTTATGAGATAATCACCGACCTCAAGACCGTCTTTGCACCTCAAGCCAGGGTCCAGAGAAATGAAGTTTCATAAGCTTTATTTTCGGCAAAGATGGAAGAGCACAACAGTATGACTAAGCAAGTAGTCAAAATGTCTGACTACGTTCAACGCCTAAATGATCTGGAATTTAAGATTCCAGATGAAATGGAGATTGATAGGGTGTTTCATTCGCTGCCCCCTAGCTATGAGAGTTTTGTGTTGAAATACAACATGCAAAGAATGGTTAAGAGCCTTTCTGAATTGTTCACCATAGTCCAAATTGTTGAAATGGAAATCAAGGAGCACAACTGCACCAAGTACTTAGAAGATAAGAAGGCCGACAAGGTTGCCAAAAGAGACATGGATATATATGATATACATGTTATTGGTGTCTTTCTAACAAGCGCTCGGAGCAACGTATGGATATTTGATAGTGGACCAGTTTCTCACATCTGTAGCTCCCAGGAGGGGCTACAGAATAAACGACTCTTGCGGAAGAATGAAGTGACGATGCGCGTTGGAAACGGTTCCAAGGTTGATGTAATGTCCATTGGCATGCTTCGTCTTAGTCTCCCTTCAGGATCGATTCTAGTTTTGAATAACTGCTATTATGTACCCACGTTGAGTATGAACATTGTGAGTGGGTCTTGCTTAATGCAAGACCGATTTTTTTTAATCTGAGAGAACTGGTTGTTCGATTTATAAGAATAATGTCTTCTATGTTCATGCACCAGTGCTCAATAGTTTATTCTTAATGGATCTCAAATATCATGACTCCCACATCAATAACATAGAGGCCAAAAGATTAAAGCCTGGTATCGAAGAACACATGACGATGTGGCATTGTCGTCTTGGTAATATTGGTATAAAACACATGGAGAAGCTTCATAAATATGGACTTTTGGAGTCATTAGATTTTGGATCTCTTGACACGTGCGAGCCATGTCTCATGGGCAAAATGACAAGGACTCCATTCAATGGGATAATGGTGAGTGCGTCAGGCTTATTAGGGATCATACATACCGATGTATGTGGACCAATGAATGTCACCACACGCAATGGATTTCGTTACTTCGTGACCTTCACGGATGACTTAAGTAGATACGGGCATATCTACTTAATGAAACACAAGTCTGAAACCTTTGAAAAGTTCAAGGAATTTCAGAGTGAGGTCGAGAATCAACACAGGAAGAAAATCAAGCACCTTTGATCCGATCGAGGAGGCGAATATTTAAGTCATGAGTTTGGCACTTATCTGAAAACTTGTGGTATTGTACCACAACTTACGCCAGCTGGAACACCTCAGCGAAATGTTGTGTCTGAGCGACGTAATCAAACACTATTGGATAGCGTGCGGTCAATGATGTTTCACACCGACTTACCTACATCATTCTGGGGTTATGCATTAGAAACTACCGCTTACGTTCTTAATAGGTTACCGTCCAAATCCGTGAAGACAACATCGTTTGAAGAATGGTTTGGCAAGAAACCAATGTTGTCTTACCTGAAGATTTGGGGTTGTGAGGCTTATGTTAGGATACTTCAGCCTGACAAACTTGAATCTAAGGCGGAGAAAGGCGTCTTTGTAGGATATGCAAAGGAAACAATTGGATATACCTTCTACAACCAGACTGAGGGCAAAACGTTTGTCTCTAAGACTGGACGCTTTCTTGAGAAAGAGTTTCTCTCGAAAGAATTGAGTGGGAGGAAAACAGACCTCGATGAAGTGACTGACCAATCACTCCAAATGGAAGATCCGACAACAGAATTGTTCTGGAACCATCTTCCATAGTGGGAGCTGAAGAAAATGGTCAACACGATATTCATAACGATCATGACATACATGATGATCATGATGAAAATGAAAAGGATCCTATTGTACCTCGTAGGTCATCAAGAATTCGTCAAGCTACAGAGTTTTACGATCAACTTTTTAATGCATTCATGTTGAATGAACCTGACGAACCTACGAACTACAAAGAAGCAGGGCCGGCCCTGAGCAGGTGCGGCCGCACAGGGCTCTGACATGTCAGCCCCCCCCCACCTATAGGTAGTAGGTACGTATAGAAAGACATGTACACAACCATCAGCTTGACGGACACAAGTACGCAGAACTCAAATATGAATAGGAGGAGTCCAGCTGCTTGACGAATGCAATTATGCAACCTCGGTAGTTTAGCTAAAAAATAGAATCGACCGACCCACAGTCCCGAGCATTGATGGAGCACCTCGACTCCTTGTTCTCCACTTCTTCTTTCTTTCCCAATCACGCCGATAATTGAGCGTTGCTGCTGTACGGTTTGGGCCTTTGGGGCAAGCAAGGGCAACCAGATCCAGGTGCTTTTGTTCCTACATTCAATCTCATATCATAATTTATGTACTCTTGGTTTTTTGTGTTATGAGATGTCATCTAGAAAATGTAAATATCATAAGAATACACTAAAGAGAAAGAGAGACAATGAATTTAGCCCTAGATAAATTTGTTAGGCCAAATAAAAATTCTACTTGTAGTACTAATCAGGTACTAGCTCTAGTAATTTATGGATCCCCCACACACACACAAATAAATTATGCTCAATAAGTAAGTTGCTATCGAAATATTAAAATGAACTATATAATTTTTTTTGTATAGGGCCCCCATTTTTTTTATCTTGCACCGGGGTCGTGAATTGCTCAGGACCGGCCCTGCAAAGAAGCAATGGAAGGACCCGAGTCCGAGAAATGGCTAGAACCCATGAAATCTGAAATAGACTCCATGTATGCCAAAAAAGTGTGGACTTTGGTGGATATTCCTGAGGACCGAAAAGCCGTCGAGAATAAATGGATGTTCAAGAAAAATACTGGCGTAGATGAAAACATTTCTGTCTATAAAACTCGACTTGTCGCGAAAGGGTTCCGACAAATTCAAAGAGTTGACTACGAGGAGACAATCTCCTGTAGCGATGATAAAGTCTATTCGGATTCTAGTAGCGATAACTGCCTATCATGATTACGAGATATGGCAGATGGACGTGTAAACCACGTTTCGTAATGGCAACATTGAGGAAGAGTTGTATATGATGCAACCGGAAGGTTTCATTGATAAAAAGAACGCTGGTAAGGTGTGCAAGCTTCAACGGTCCATCTATTGGTTGAAGCAGGCATCTTGGAGCTGGAACCTTCGATTTGATGAGGTCATCAAAGCGTTTGGATTCATCCAAAACTTCAAAGAGTTATGCGTCTATAAGAAATAGAGTGGGAGCTCTATAACATTCCTTGTGTTATATGTGGACGACATATTACTGATAGGGAATGATGTAAAATTCTTAGAGAGTGTGAAGGAGTACTTGAATGGACAATTTTCCATGAAGGACCTAGGTGAAGCTGCGTACATATTAGGCATTAAGATCTATAGAGAGATAGATCAAATCGTCTATTGGCTTTGAGTCAAAGAACTTACCTTGAGAAAAATTTGAAGAAGTTCAAAATGGATAGCTCCAAGAGAGGTCTCTTGCCAGTTATAAGAGGAGTTAAGTTAAATGTGACTCAATGCCCAGCAACAGCACAAGAAAAAGAGGAGATGTCCTCAAAGCCCTATGCCTCAGCCATAGATTCTATAATGTATGCTATGTTGTGTATTCGGCTGAATTTGGCTCTGGCAATTAGTTTGACTAATCGTTACCAGAGTAATCCAAGAATGATTCAATGGACTGCAGTGAAAAACATCCTGAAATACTTACGAAAGACGAAGGATCTCTTTATCGTTTATGGAGGATGTGAGGAGGAACTCGCCGTAAAAGGTTACATCGATGCTAGCCTCGGCTCTGACACAGATGACTCAAAATCCCAGACGGGATATGTGTTCATGTTGAATGGCAGCGCCAATTAGCTGGAGGAGCGGCAAGCAGTCAGTCGTCGCCCAATCTTCAATGGAGTCGAAGTATATTTCCGCTTGTGAAGCTTCAAATGAAGCGCATTGGCTGAAGAAGTTCATGATCGAGCTTGGTGTCTTTCCCAGCTGCACTGACCCCGTTGGAATTTTCTGAGACAACACAGGTGCCATTGCTAACGCGAGGGAACCAAGAACTCACCCTACAGCCAAGCATATTCTCCGACGTTTCCATGTGACGCGAGACTACATCAGGGATGGTCATACTAGGATTCACAAGATACATACGAATCTGAACGCAGCAGGCCCAATGACTAAACCTCTTCCACAGAGCAAGTTTGAAGAACACCGAGAGACTATAGGTGTTAGGTACACGCCTGATGTAAACTATTGTAATTTGTACTCTAGTGCAAGTGGGAGACTGTTGGATATGTGCCCTAGAGGAAAATTAATAAAAATATTTGTCACATATTCATTTTTTTCATAATTCGTTTTATACTATGCTAGAACTGTATTACTCGGAAACACTAATACACATGTAGTATATAAACACCCGTCCCTAGTTAAACCCAGGTATACTAGCTCATTGGGCAATCGATGATCAAGGTTTCCTGATCATGAGGTACGAACCGCCTATTGACAATGAGGTCATATCATTAGGAGAATGATGTGATGGACACACACCCACCTAAAGCATTGCGATGTGATCAGGTCACATAGTTCAGCATTGCGATGACTTTGTAACATATGGCTTAGTCCTTAGACCGTGATGATCATACATAATTACTGTTTACCAGAAGACTTTAACTTGCATCCCTCGCTTGACTGAAATATGTTGGCCATAAAGGTGTATCTTAGGTACTCCGAAGTAGACACGCTAATGAGTATGCAATTAGATCAGAACGGGATTTGTCAGTTCTTGTGATGGACAGGTAATCTGGGCCCACTCGGTGATATTGCATTAACACCTTGCAAGGAAATGACTAGGTCACAAGAGATATAATAGGCACAGACGAGTTTGTTGAGAACGAGGTGTGAACTAGATATAAGGATACCGTCGACCAAACCTCGAACAAACAAAGTACCGCCGGACAAAGGGATCAAGTCTTATCGTTAACGGTTTCCAACAATGATTGAAGTTCATTCGATGGAAGCGCAGGGGCTATCAAGGATTGTAACCAGGTCCAATTGATTAGTCATTGATCAAGAGATTGTCTTGATCATTCATGTTGTTTCCCAGACCGTAGGGTGTCACACTTAACGGTAATCGATGCATTAGGATAGATTCGGGATCATCGGTGAAATAGGAGAGAGCACCAGAATTGTTCCGGGAGATAACGGAAGTTGTTCCGGATATTTTGAAATGTTCAAAATAAAGTTTAATTATATTTAATAATGTTTTATTATTTAATTATCATAATTAAATATTAAAATATATTTAAATTAATTAATTAAATGGGAAAAGGCAAATGGGCCTCATAGGGGGAAGGAGGGGGTTCCCCCCTTGGGCCATGCGCAAAGGGAGTGGCCCACCGCCCTAGGATGGCGCACTCCCCTCTCCCAAGGGTTTAGTCCCACATGGGGAGGGGAGGAAGATGCCCCCCTCCCAAGGGTTTAGTCCCACATGGGGAGGGGAGGAGGATGCCCCCCTCCTTGGACTATATAAGGAGGGGTAGGGTGCCCCTTTTTCCATCATCCCATTGAGTTATCTCTCTATATCTTTCTCCTACCTCGAGCGGACTCCCCTTGTTTGGAGTTTGCACTTGGTTGGGAGTTCTCCACCAAAGCACGTCGTCGCTCTGCCAGAGGCGGGATCCGAATCCGTCTTCTTTCCACTGCTCGCCTGGTTCGGAGCCCAGAGGGAACATCGGTTGCACCGTACGTGTGTAATCTCCTCGAGGCACTACACCTGTGGTGTTACTTCATTGTCTAGAGGTCGTTGAGGGTCTTCTACACGACAGGGAGGTCATAGTTCAGAGTCTACGCCAACCATGTTCGCAAGAACGCTTCCCTCTTTCGGTCTTCAAAGGTATGAACACCGATTCCCTCCGTTACATTACATCGACATAGCATAGATCTTGGGTTCGGGTATTGTAGGTTGAAAAAAATATTGTTTTCTGCCTCGTATCCCAACAGTATGCAACACTCAAAGTTTATTTGCATCACCTTATTGTTTTCAAAGCTTAAAAGCTCTAACATGGGATTTTCCCCTGCTTCCCTCTGCTCATGAATTATCCTTTATTTTTATGTTGAGTCGGTTTTCGTACTTCCTTCTACCCCCACAAGAAAACATGTTGTGTCGATTGGGATGCACCTATCTATCTTCTGTTATATACTTAAGACGGAAGAAAAGTAATAGTTCATATTAATCACAAGAAAAGAAACAGTTTAGATTTAACAAAATTCGTAGACATACACACACGGTTCAGGTTAATCACATAAAATAGACTCTTTTTTAAGAAAACTAACATTGAAACCTGAATGAAGTCCAAGAACGGACGCAAACAAGATCGATCACAGAGGTTTTTTTTTTGTATTACAGAGCCAGCGAGATCATGCACCCGTGCGTGATAGAGATCATCTCTTCAGTCAATTTTTTTCTTGAGAAGCAGATTTTTTTTGCTGTATATTGTTTTTGTGGTAGCTTACCGTCAATCACTAGTTAGAGGGTACCCGTTGTAGAGGTCACTCGCACGCGCTCCAAGCGTGCCAAGTGTCATGTTCTGATGCGTTTCGGGGTTTTCTCTTAGTCCTTTCGTGTTTGACACGTGCCGTTTTTCGAACACACAAACGCAGCCACGACCACACGCGCAGCCATAATCCAAGCCACAACCATAGTTTTTTCAGCCACAACCCCTGCCACAGCCCAGTTTTTCAGCCACAGCCAGCGGCGGAGCCACTCATTGGCTGTATAGTTAACTGACTACATAATTTTTTGACAAAAACTTTTTATTTAGGGTAAAAATCAAACAAAAAAATACAAAATTTGTACAACTACATGTATTTGACATCACAACTCTAAGTTGACAAACAACTTCGTACTCCTGGCTCCGCCACTGGCCACAGCCACGGTTTTTTAGCCACAACCCAGTTTTTCAGGCACAATCAAAGTTTTTTCAGCCACAACCTAGTTTTTCAGCCACATCCCCTACCACAACCCAGTTTTTCAGCCACACCCACAGTTTTTTCAGCCACAACCCAGATTTTCAGCCACACCCATAGTTTTATCAGCCACAACACAGTTTTTCAGCCACAACCACTGCCATAGTCCAAGCCACAGGTCCATGCGCAGCCGCAGAAGAGTCCGCGCGCAGCCACAGTTGTTGTCTCATGCGGGACATAGTCAAAGAGCGACACGTGGAGAATCCAGAGCGCGTCAAAAGTGACCTCTACGGGAGCGCGCGAAGGTTGCCCGCTAACTAGTTGCTCTCTAGCTTACCGTTCATAGTTTTTTCAGCCACATCTCCTGCCACGACCCAGTTTTTCAGCCACACCCATAGTTGTTTCAGCCACAACCATAATTTTTTCATCCACAGTCCCAGCCACAGGTCCGTGTGCAAACACAGGATAGTCCGTGTGCAACCATAGTTGTTGTTTCTCGAGGGACACAGTTAAAGCGCGACACATCGCGAATTCAGAGCGCGTCTAAAGTGACCTCTACGGGAGCGCACGGGAGGGTGCCCACTGACTAGTTGCTCTCTAGCTTACCGTTCAACCCGAATGGTTCTTGAGAAGTAGATAATCTCTTCTGTTGGTTCTTGAGAAGTAGATAATCTCTTCTGTCGTGATTCAACATGTATCTCTCTATCCTTAAACCAAGACCCACATCCCATGTATGATATTCGGAAAATTAATCAGGCCAAAACCCAGTATCCAGAAAGGAGATAAACCGTACCATGCGAGCAGGTCGCACGCAAATAGATTTGAAAAACCAGTACGACCTAGCATCAGGAAAGCTAACTAGCAAAAAAGTTGTGTTTCTTTGGTTCAACAAGTAAGATACGGTTGCAATATTTGATCCCTTTGATGAATTTAGTACTAGCAAAAAGGTAACCACTATGCTATATAAAGTATAATTTATCATACAAGCATAAATAATACAAAATTTTATATATAATATATTAGAATGAATAAGAAAATATTTTAGCAATTTGACATTTATATCAACTCTATAATAAGTCCAAATTTGCTAAACTTAGAACAAGGTTATATGAAAAAGTAGATATTTGATTAATATGTGAAATTTAAACTACATATGGAATGTCGAATAAAAGCTAAAATTGTAATTCGATTTAAAATAGGTAACATTTAATATAGTGCAGATGAGCATGCATGTATGAAATTTCAATATATCAGCATGCATGGCTTCAAGAGTAGGAAAACATATACATGAACAGAAAATTTAATGGGAGGTGGAGTTTTACGGCGGTTGGAAGTAACAAACATATTGACCGGGATGAATTGGAAGTTATAAGAATCGACATTTCTATCCCAATGGGAGACTTGTGAAAGTGAGTGTATTGCACTGGGGAATAAAAGTGGTGTTACGAGTACAATATAAATTTAATTCATTTTCTTTGTGAAACAATGTGGAAACGATACAAATCTGAAGTCATAGAGAGCGAGAGATATTGTTTATATATATGTAACATCCCAAAATCTTCCAAATTTTGGAATATTAATAAATTAAATAATAATGATTGTTTTGCTTGATATGTTTGCTTTCGCTGGGATTTGAAAACTTTTGGAGTTTATTGAATATTAAAATGAAAGGGAATAAAATGACTTTCCCTAATATTCACCGTTGCTGTTTTGGCATTTATTATTTAAAACAAATCCAACAAATGAAAATGAGAGAAGGTAATATGACTCCTTCAACACATTAAAAGAGTTGGTAAATGTTTTAAATGATCATATGGATTTTTCTGAATATTCAAAAACATTTTTCAACTCAAGGCAATTCATTGAAGAGGATATAAAATGACTTATTCCCTTTAAATAAAGTTGAAAACTATTTAGAATATTTTTTGAAAGTTTTTGAAATTTGTTATGAGTATTATAAATAAGTCTAGAATTATTTTGGGGATTTTTATAATGCTCAGACAGATTTTATTGCTTTAAAATGATTTATCAAAATTGTGTAATAGCTGGAAAAGTATTTCTAGCACAATTATTTTATTTTACTATTTTACTTAATTGTTGTGGCATTTTTGAAATTTATATTTTATTAGTTAAAAATGTTTTGCAAAGTCGTTTGACCAATTAAAATTATTAAAAAACGGATTTTGTTTTGGGCCTTCCACCCGGCCCAGTTGTCTGTTTTCGCTCGCTGCGGAATCCAGGCCCGAGTCGGAGCTGGCAAAAAAATTCAGGCTATATATATAGATTTCAGAAAATTTATTTTCTCTTTTTAGAAAACCCTAAATCACCCCAGCCTGCGTCTCGATTTCCGCGCAGCCGCCGCCGAACCTCGGATCCGCGCGCCGAGGAACCTCGATTTCCGTGCCGGCGAACCTCGTTTTTTGTGCCACCGGTGAACCTCGAAATCTGCGCGCCCATCGCCTCGGTTTCTGTGTCGGCGAACCTCGGAGTTCGTGCCATCGCCGCCTCGGTTTCCGTGCCATCACCACGTCATCGGTATGTCGCTGGTTTGTCCTGTAGCGAAAAGGACGTGTTTGCGACAGAAACTTTAAGTTTATTCGTGAAGGGGCCCTTTTTCCGAGATTGCACCCTAGAACGGTTTAGGCTATATCTTTTAAACCGTGTATCAGATTTAGGTGATTTTTTTTGCGTTGCGGCCGTTATGAAAATTAGAGTACAGTAGACTACAATTTGCACACTTTTGCACTTTTGAATTTGAATTTTGTACAGATTCAAATTCAAACTTTCGGTGACCGTATCTTATAAACGGTGTACCCGTTTTCGTTGATTCCAATTGTGTTGGGATCCTAGTGACTTTTAGATATCGTTTAGCTACTATTTAATGGTTTTACTTGCTGTTAATTTGGATATTTTACTGTTGCACTGTTTATGTGTGAATTGTGATGTTGATTGTTATATTATTGATCGTGTAGACTGTCCGGGGTGCAAGGCAACTTTCTGTGAAGAGTGTGATCGTCAGGGAAAGGAGCAAGGCAAGTTTCACTTTTGTTTATGCACATCTTATGTTTCTATGCATGTGAAATATTACTACCTTATACTGAAACCTGGTAGGATAGCCATATGTTTCATTTGATCATAATATTCAACGTTGTCATTCTTGGTATTCTTGTGTTATGTGATTGTGTGCTTAGTGTTGTTATGATAGACATGGGGTGAACTTTGTGTTATTCAAATGGGATGTGACAACATTAATAGTTAAATAGTAGCCTCCAATTGAGGTACTTTAGAGTGGTATTGCATCCTAAAGGCTTTGCAGTATTCACGTATGATTGTGTTGTGTGGGATTGCATCCTGAGGGCTCTGCAATGTTTACAGTGTGCCTAGGTAGTGGCACTGTATCCTGAGGGCTATACAGTGTTCACGTTAGAGTGATATTGCATCATGAGGGCTCTGCAATATTCACGAATTGTTTGCATAGGGTGATATTGCATCCCGAGGGCTCTGCAATATTCACGTTGTTTGTATAGGGTGATGTTGCATTCCGAGGGCTCTGCAATATTCACGTTGTTTGTATGAGGTGGAATTGCATCATGAGGGCTCTGCAATATTCACGAATTTGTATATAGTGACATTGTATGCTGAGGGCTCTACGATGTTCACGAGTATGTGGTAGGGTGGTATTGTATCCTGATGGCTCTACAATACTCACGGAACCATGATCCTGAGGGCTCTCATGGCTACCACTACTAATCATATGATCCTGAGGGCTCTCATAGGCGTTTGGTTAGTTGTGATCCATGTTGGTCAGATATGAATTTTTGGATGAGGAAGGTTTTGACTACTAAGTGGAAATTGATTATTACCAGCTATATGTAAAACAAACAAAACTTGTTTCATGTTCTTGATTTGAATTAGATGTAGAGTTTGCTATATCACTTGTGTGACTTGCCGTACAAATCAGATGTATTGACCCGTTGTCGGGCTGTAACCTTCGTTGTTGCAGGATTTGTATACGACGAGTAAGTGATGCGATGTACGGTTACGATGTCTATACTCAACTGTGCCGGTGGAGTTGATGGACGCCACGAAGATTTTATTGTTTTCCGATGTATTCTATCTGTAAGCTAGCCTTGAGCTATGCAGGTATGCTTAATTGTAATACTGGATATTCGATGTAATATTTATGACATATGGTTTATTCTTAATATTACATCATGTACTATGTGTGCTAGCTATTGATCCAGGGACTAGCACATAATGCACAGAGGCTTTGATTCTTTAGTGAATCGGGTCGTTACAATATACTGTATAGTCTATTTCCTTTATTAGATGTAAGAAGTGCATAATTATGACGAGCATGTTTAAAGAATGAAAAACACAAAGATTAGCTTAATACAGGAAATCAAAAATTAAATTTATTTATTGGTGAAACATGTCAAAAAAATGTTAATACAAAGTCATAAACCCAATGATGACGAGAAGCTAAGACTCCAAATCAAGAAAGTAGTAAGGAATTCAGTAGTTGTGCATGAAAAATTATAAACCAAAATGTTTGTTGTCTTTTGTCATCAGTTATCACATATCGTGGCCATTACCAACAAAGTAATAAAGTTTTCTTCAAAACATGTTGTATATACACATTTTTTTCTATGGTTTAAATGACATATGAATCAAGTAAGAAACACACTAAATCAAATAACAGTTTTTATTATGTAAATAACTGGACATTACTATGCAAGTAAATTTATCATGGTTGCGTTGTGCCAAAATGTTTACAATAATTTAGATATGTATCTAATGGTGTACTGGCAATTAAATATCATATAATAAACACACACTAATATAGACAAAACATGTAACAAATCTAGCCGCACAAATGCGCGGGGTCATCATGCTAGTTTGTATACATAAGAGGAGTAACTTGTCCTCTGCGATGAGAATTTACATAAATCCATGTAAGCATCTTCATAACAAAGGTTTCATACGTGACAAAGCAAAACAGCGAAAGGAAGGGACAAAGGTCTCAACCTGCAAGCTGAGGCAGAGCGTGTAACCGAGGCGACGAAGGAGGCAAATCAGAATGGCCCAGTAATAATCTGACCAAATCCAGAAGCAAAATACCAAATAGAGCATCCACCCTAAGCAATCAACTGGATAGAGGCAACAAAATATACTTACTGCAAAGCAATGGAGCAAACGAAGCAATGGAGCAAACGATCTTCATAATATAAAATATAATATGCACCAACCAAAAATCGGAGCTCCTTCTTCAATGGTGGCAAAAGACAACGGAGCAAACAGTCCGGCCACCTCTTCTTCTTTCCCTCATAGAAGCCTTGTCATCAAATGGAACAGCCAAACTCTGTACAACCAGAGAAATACAAGCAGGTATTAAGTTAATGCTTGGAATAGATTTCAGTTCTTTTCAGCCAGAGAGACTGTAGCATTCAAAATACAGAACATAAATACTAACCCTTCAACACCCTCTCATTCAGACATGAAAATATACTATGCAACTAATTAAAGTAAAGGGGTCGCTAGGGTGCAAATGGACACTGATTTTGTTCCTTTTTTGTCCGCGTGTACGCGTGCGTATTCGTTTTTATCCGTCACTTTGGGCGGTCGCCCAACGGCGCGTCAGACGCATTTCTGAGGCGTCCGCTCCTGGCATTCTATCGAACAACTAGAGAGCACGGCCTTGCCATGAAGCGCCCCGTCCTCGCCATCGGAGAGCGCCGGCCTCGCCACCGGAGCACCGGCCGAGCTGGCGGCAGCCGAATGGGTGCAGGACGCAAACGGCGGGGACCGGGTGCGGCGAGGGAGCAGCCGGAGAGGCAGGCGCTGAGGAGTCGGGGCGGTGGCCGGCTGCGGGGTGCCGAGTCGACCATGAAGGCATACAAAGCCATACGTGAAGAAACAGCTGGATGGATCATAGCCGGAACGTCTAGGCTGTATACGGGGGTGCACGGCTTGCGTCTGGGAGGTGTATGGCTTGTATCTGAGACGTGCATGGGGTGCAGGCGGCCAGCAACGCAGGCGGCTCGGGCAGGGAGTGGTTGCGCTGGGTCGGAGGAGCACGCAGTCGGTGTGGAAGCCGGCGAGGCCGATGAGGCCGCGCTCCAGGTGACTAGGCGAGGCCGCGCACCAGGCCAGCGGGCGGCGAGCCAAGGAGGCCGGGGTGGCTGGCGAGGCCGCAATCCGGGGTGGCTAGGCCGCGCTCCAGGCGACGGGGCGAGGCCGCGCACCAGGCCGTCGGGCGGCGAGCTAGGAAGGCCGGGGAGGCCGGCGACGGCGCACATCAGGCCGGCGGGCGGCGAGCCAGGAAGGCCTGGGAGGCCGGCGAGGCCGCGCATCAGGCCGGCGGGCGGCGAGCCAAGGAGCCGCGCGAGGCGCCGCCCGTGGGCGCGTGCAGTTGGTGGGGTTGGGTGGAGAGAGAAGATGTGGAGACTTTTTATTTCAATGACAGTTGGGCCATCTTTGCATATGACGCGAACAGCAGCGGACGCGCTCGGCGTTTGCTTTGTGTCTGTTTTAGACGCAAAGCCGGAGCAAATTTGCTCTACAAATAGATTTAAATGGATACAAAACGAACAACGCTGAACAAAAAAATAAAATGCACCTATGCGTTGGGCACGTTTTTTATCGTTTTGATGCAAAAGCGAACGCATCAGAACAAAATGCGTCCCTGCGTTGGAGTTGCCCTTATGTGCCTCACCTAACATTGACAGAGGTTTCCAACTTGGCATTTTATTTTGGGCATATAAAGAAACTGAAGTTCATAATAAAATAATAAGTAAGATCGGTTCAATAGAAATTAGATATTGCAACCGTCGGCTTAGCAGAACTCTTTTTGTTTACTATAGTAATATACGGCAATTGGCACATATGCACTGGATTTCGCTTACTGTAATGGCATTCAGAAAGTTGATGGCCAAGGTACAAAATATGGTTTGGAATAAGTTTGTGCTACCCACCTTTCATGTTCATATATTTCTGGTACTTCCTTTTCTGCGTTTTATATCACCAAGATATTTGCTCTTATTTATGACCATGCTGCATATATATACTATGATTTTATAGCTCTATGTTTTTTAATCATGTGATTACTACCCTATTCTATTCTTATTGTGTATGTACTCTGTAGCATAACGGGGTAAAGAAAGTTAATTATCATCACTTTTAAACTCTGCCTTCTGAACACAAATAACCACCCTCTCCTCCAATATGCCAAACAGATAATTGCAAATAGAATAAAAAAAGTACAAACTACAAGGGGTTGGGGAAGGTGAATGGAAGGGGGTATACTCACTAGTAGAAAAAGACCCATTTGTTTCGGTTCCAGAGGCCCATTTGTCCCGGTTTCGGAACCGGGACTAAAGGGTCGTTACTAATGCCAAAACCTTTAGTCTCGGTTGGGCCACGAACCGGGACAGACGGGCCTCCACGTGGCCGCTGTGGCTTGCCCAGGCGGGAGGGTCTTTTGTCCCGGTTGGTGCCACCAACCGGGACGGGTAGTTTTTTTTAATGGTGGGGGGTTTATGGGGTTTTGCAGGGGTTAATTTAGGGGTTTCATATATTATTTTAGTTAGCTAATAAAAAGAGTTGTGTACTCTCTTATCACCATCTAGGAGAGAAAGGATTCATCTCATATATATCATCATGGTCATAATTAATATCCAACACACAAAGGTCCTTTGCTAGTTTAACTTCGCTAATATCAAACACAAAGTTCCATTTCCATAATATTATACCTCGACTCCTCATATATATCACCTATGAGACTGCTCATCCTCACAAGGGTAAATATAAAAAAACCAAAAGACACCTTCATTTCCATAATGTATATGGAGAAGATCTTGTCCCAATCTTTTATATTCTTCCGAATCACTATCCGTTTCCAATTTTTTATTCTTAAGGAGCCACCATCACGTTCACTTTCAGTGGAGTAGTCAGTCTTGAAGAGTTTTTCCCATGGCCGCCGGCATCCACAACTGTAAGCCACAACTGTAAGGTCGCCTCTAGAAGGCATCCATCTAGGAACACATTTTTTCGGGATTTTCTGTTGAAAACATATGAGTAAAATACTTAGTAATGCAGTATAGTTAATCTTAGGTCAAAAGATTTCTGAAAAATGATGAAGTAGTGACAGAACAGTAAAAAATCTCACCATGATATAGTTTGATACATATACCGACAACAACTCGAGAACAAATGGAACATATGGAGTATAAGATTTGCTTGCAAAACCGGTTACATCTTCAAGAAAGGAGATGTACTCATCTTGTTCATCCATGGTTAGCTCCTCAACCCCACCATTATAGAAAGCATTATCAAATATCTTGTGTACATCCATCGGAGCATAGAGATAAACTGGAAATTATAACAAAGTTGTCAACTTGGGAAGCAAAGAAATAAGGAAAGGAAACAAGTAAAATTTGGTTAACAAACTCACGTTGAGATAGAACCAGCTTCTTGTCGTCCACTAGCATCCAAATATCCTTATTTTTAAATACATCTCGGCGAGGTCCAAGATCAAAGGTTATTTGCATACCCTCTTGTAATGCATATGCCTTGCACAATGCATGCCAATTTGGACAAGCAAAATAAGTGCACCAACATTTATTAGTGACATCAATCCTCAAAGTTATACCATGTTTCGTCGTCTTTAGTTTGACTTCCTTTGTTTCAATTCTCTTGCCAATCATTGAATTTAACAAAGTCACATACTTGGCGTCTTGCATGGCATGGGATGCGCTAATTGATTATAAAAAAATTACACGTCAAAACAAAAATTTAAGTGTGAAGCGTGATTAAATAAGAAGGATGATGTCGACGCAGAAGTTGTATATATATACCGTTATTTTTATGAAGTCACGCCTAAGCGTAAGGGAGAAATATCTTTCTTCATCCCCATCCAACTTTGGATACCTGCTGTCACACCGACCCGAGTTATCATCACAATAGGGGGCACTTGACGAGCTGTTCATCGTCAGTCATTTTCTGTGTTCATATATAATTCAAAAGATTAGTTCGGTGTCGTCGTCGGCGTCGTCTTGAGCCAAATGAAGAGATGGGAACGACGACTGGAAGGCGGGGGATTATATACCAAGGGAATAGGTCCCGGTTGGTTCAAAGTTAATACACACACAAAATTATGAACTCGAATAAAAATGCAGCAATAATATTTTAAAACAAGATTGCATAGTGCCTCATAAGTAATACAACGGTAAACAACATGACTAATACAGTACACAACGTCGGGTGCGGTGGAAGGTGGCCACCCAAAGAGAAGGAACCACCACGAACTCGTAGCTCGGATGAGATCCCTGAAGAACCTTCCAGGTCCTCCATGACCCGGTGTCCAACGCCACCAAGTAGCGACGGACGTGCTCGTCCTCCTCCCTGACACGTCGGCGTGCAATCCACTCGGGGGCCGGCTGTCTCCGCACCGACTGTGGCCCACGCGACCGCCACCAAAGAAGATCTGGGTCGACGACAGGACCCGGATTCCTCACTAAGCGGCGCGCCTCGGAGATCACCTCCCAGTGCCAGCCCGGGGGAGCCCAGTCCCGAACATCGCCCATCCCATCAAACGGGTGCTCTCCGACGCGGCGACGACGGGGATGCGGGCCAGGCATCGTTGCCGAGAACTTAATATATGCAAAATTTTATTAACATAAACGAGTGAAAATTTTATACTAGCTAACTAACAAAATAACAAAATAAGACAAAAATACTTAGCGAATACGTATATCTATTATACAAATTATTATACACACCTATCTATCAATTAAATAAATTTTTGTCTTACAAAGTATTTTTGTCTTACAAAATATCTATCTATCTATCTAGCTATCTATCTATATCTATTATACATGGATTCTACTCTATCAATTATATATATATATTTATTTATTATTAGCTATATATATATATCTATATTTAATTATATATAGGCGTCGTATCCTGTGAATCCTCACGTTTCGTGTATCCCTGCATCCGAAGCATTTATGACCGGTCGATCTAAATCCTGCGTGTCTACTGATTCCGTTGTATTTCTTCCAAAAACAGGCCCGCAACCACTGTAAGTTAGGGCTGCATATTTGCATGGGCACCCCTGTGTAACCCCACGTTCCTCCCCCGATCGATAACAGTTGCAGATTTCCAATCACTACGGCGGCGACCCGCGGCTAAAGACGAAGAACTCGCCGTGTGCCCTGAACTTCGACGGCACAGGTTTCCGATCGATTGCAGTTGGCTTGTTCCTGATCTCCTGACGCAGCCGATGTGTACTTCCTAGCGAGGTACACACGTGAAGCTGACTTAATTTTCTCCCGCAAAAAAAAGTCGCCGAGCGATCTCATAGTGCTGCTAAGGTGCCTGTTTGTGGCTTTGTGCAGCACTGCAATCTACCAATATTTTGTAAATGGAGCTGAACGAGGAAAGATCTAGAACGCCTGTAAACAAATGCTGCATTTTTTGTATCAGTCCAACTGAACCTTTTTGCTTCACCAAATTAATTGAGAGGTACTGGTTGAATCATGATAAAGTAGTACTCAACGAATTTTGGTTTTTGGTTGTAACTTACTAGTTTTGAATTCTTGCTTGAGTACAGACTCTGCAAAATGTATCTGAACAGTTCTCAATCTTAATTTGCAATTTTTCTTGTAGCAATTATTTTTCTGTGAACATATCAGAATGTATTGGCCTGATTCAGTTATATGAAGTCACATAAGAACACCTAAATTGCAAGTACGAACATGGCAGCAAGAAATTGTTTCTTCCTGAATTTCCATTCACAGAAAACTATACAATTCCCTCTAGAGAAGCCATTCACCACCGATGTGCATTCAGAGTATAATCTGTAGCTACAAGCACAACAATTGATGATAAGCTGCATCCAAGGAACACACTAGATACATCAGACAAGAACTAACGAAATTCGAAGATGCTCTACAAGGAATGGCCTGTTGCGCTCTCTTCCCACGCGACTGTATCCAATCTATAGCCGGCCGGACGATGGCGCGGTGTAAGCCGGCCTGCCAGAGGTTGCGGACGCGGACGGGCTTGGCATGAGGGACCGGCGAAGAGGACGTGCGCTCAGGTTGCCACGAGCCTGCCGGCCGGCCTGCCGGAGGTTGCGGACGCGGACAGGTTTGGCATGAGGGAACGGCGAGAAGGAGGACGTGCGCTCAGGTAGCCACTAGCCACGAGCCTGCCAAAGGTTGCGGACGCCCGGCGAGCTTGGCATGAGGGACGCACGGAAGTCGCGTCTGGGCCGTTGAATGGCATCTTAGTTTCGGCGATGGCGAGCGCGGATGGATTTTTTTTGTGGACGCGCCGAGCTAATCGTCGCCGCCCGGCCGCCGTCGCCTTTTTTTTTGATAGGCCACCGTAGCCTTTGGAGAACGAGGGTTTGGTATGTTAATCAAGCTATATGATGTTTTAAGATGTTTAGGGATTAATTTGTAAAATAAAAAGCATTGATGCTGGCGTTTTGGTGCATAAATGATTAGGAGCGAGCAGAGCACAGGATTTAGATCGAACGATTTAAAACCTTCGGATGCAGGGATACAGGAAACCTGAGGATTCATAACATACGACGCCTTATATATATCTATCTATTTATCTATCGATTTTACACATTCTACTGCTCTATCTATCTATCTATATCTATCATATATTTATTAATCTATACTAATTAATCTATACTAGCAGCTAGCTAGCGGGCCGGCGGCAAGATCTCGACTCACCAGTGGGCGAGAGGCGCCGGCAACGTAGATCGAGGAGCGGGGCGCGGCCGGCGTCGTGGAGGAATTTGGGGCGGCGGCGTCGGTGGAGAGGAGAAAGGGGTCGGCCGGGCGGGTCGGGCGGCAGCGGCGTCGGTGGAGGAAACGGGGCGGCGGAGGAACGGTGCGGTAGCGTCGGTGGAGGAACGGAGCGGCGAAGTCGTCGGCGACGGCGGGGGCGAAATCCGGCAGCCTAACGGCGTCGGTGTCGGCGTCGGCGTCGTCTTGAGCTGCTAGCCTGCAAATGTCGAGATGGGAACGACGGGCTCGAAGGTGGGGGATTATATAGCCAGAGCATTGGTCCCGGTTGGTGGCGTCAACCGGTACTAAAGGTGCGCATTCGTACCCGTTGATGCCAAGAACCGGGACCAATGCTACTTTTTCAGCAGCCAAAAGGGCGGGAAACAGAGCCCATTGGTACCGGTTTGTGGCACCAACCGTAACTAAAGGGGTGCATCGGTACCGGTTGGTGCCACCAACCGGAACCAAAGGCCTTGCGCCACGGTGCGGTGTGATGTTTAGTAATTAACCACTAAAATTAGTACCACCTCGCTAGCCGAAGTGGAGTTAGACCTGTTTATAAGCACATGTCCGCGTGGACTTATCGTAGCATACCAAGTTCACTAAAGGCCGTACACAGAGAAATTCATCTGTATCCGGTACTCTGTCGGGGAGAAATTCGGACGGACCTCGGTTGGTTGGCAGATTTGCCAGATGTGCCCACGAGGCGTGGCCCATCTGAGAACCCGTATGGGACGAAAATACCGTACGGGTATTTCAGACGGTCCACGCCTGGTCGGTAGACTTGCCGAATTTGTCAACCAGATGAGGACCGTCTGAAATTCGCCATGACAGAGTACATGATATAGAGTATTGTTCTGTTGACGTCCTATAATGAAATTGCTATACTTTTTTGTTTTTGCTATACTTTTTTTATTTGTTTTCCAATCAAACAAAACACATGGTTTCCCCTGCATACAGCCCGACGGTGGCTCATGAGTACAAAGACATTTCATTTTTCTAAACTTATTTCAACCCAAGACTTTTTTTGCATTCAATATGCACCATTCAAAGCCACATACTAAAATTTCAACCCTTTCTGACTTCATTTGCTATTTTTCATGCATTTAATGATTTATTTTGAGTTAAATGACCTTGAAATTAGAAAGCACTACAACTGAACTCAGAAAAGGTTAAAACTTTGCATGGTATCATCATTTGACCCACATAACATGTGTGCAAAAGTTGAGAGGATTACGACAAAAACTAGATGCACTTCATGTACAAACTGGACCATCTCTTTCAAAGTACAAGGGTTTCAGACGAAAACTCATCTGTTACAAAGACATTTCATTTTTCTAAACTTATTTCAACCCAAGACTTTTTTTTGCATTCAATATGCACCATTAACAGCCACATACTAAAATTTCAATCCTTTCTGACTTCATTTGCTATTTTTCATGCATTTAATGATTTATTTTGAGCTAAATGACCTTGAAATTAGAAAACACTACAACTGAACTCAGAAAAGGTTGAAACTTGTCATGGTATGATCATTTGACCCACATAATATGTGTGCAAAAGTTGAGAGGATTACGGCAAAAACTGGATGCACTTCGTGTACAAACTGGACCATCTCTTTCAAAGTACAAGGGTTTCAGACGAAAACTAATCTGTTACAAAGACATTTCATTTTTCTAAACTTATTTCAACCCAAGACTTTTTTTGCATTCAATATGCACCATTCAAAGCCACATACTAAAATTTCAACCCTTTCTGACTTCATTTGCTATTTTTCATGCATTTAATGATTTATTTTGAGCTAAATGACCTTGAAATTAGACAACACTACAAATGAACTCAGAAAAGGTTGAAACTTGGCATGGTATCATCATTTGACCCACATAACATGTGTGCAAAATTTGAGAGGATTACGGCAAAAATTGGATGCACTTCGTGTACAAACTGGATCATCTCTTTCAAAGTACAAGGGTTTCAGACGAAAACTCATCTGTTACAAAGACATTTCATTTTTCTAAACTTATTTCAACCCAAGACTTTTTTTGCATTCAATATGCACCATTCAAAGCCACATACTAAAATTTCAACCCTCTCTGACTTCATTTGCTATTTTTCATGCATTTAATGATTTATTTTGAGCTAAATGACCTTGAAATTAGAAAGCACTATAACTAAACCCAGAAAAGGTTGAAACTTGGCATGATATCATCATTTGAACCACATAACATGTGTGCAAAATTTGAGAGGATTACGACAAAAACTGGATGCACTTCGTGTACAAACTGAACCATCTCTTTCAAAGTACAAGGGTTTCAGACGAAAACTAATCTGTTACAAAGACATTTCATTTTTCTAAACTTATTTCCACCCAAGACTTTTGTTGCATTCAATATGCACCATTCAAAGCCACATACTAAAATTTCAACCCTTTCTGACTTCATTTGCTATTTTTCATGCATTTAATGATTTATTTTGAGCTAGATGACCTTGAAATTAGAAAGCACTACAACCGAACTCAGAAAAGATTGAAACTTGGCATGGTATCATCATTTGACCCACATAACATGTGTGCAAAAGTTGAGAGGATTATGGCAAAAACTGGATGCACTTCGTGTACAAACTGGACCATCTCTTTCAAAGTACAAGGGTTTCAGACGAAAACTCATCTGTTACAAAGACATTACAATATGCACCATTACATGAATTTTCAATAAGCACCATTCACTTTTTCTTCACTTGTGTGCTTTGCTTATTGCGCCTAACCATGGATAGTCTTCATCTCTGAACAAGATGCTTGGATCAGCCTTGACTTTGAAGGGAGGAATTTCATGAAACTTTTTATAATCTTTAGACTTGTCTGTCTTGCCCTCCAATCCAAGGATGTCTTTTTTTCCTGAAAGAACTATGTGGCGCTTTGGCTCATCGTATGACATATTCGCTTGCTTATCTTTTATTTTTCTCGGTTTGGTAGACATGTCCTTCACATAGAAAATCTGCGCCACATCATTGGCTAGGACGAATGGTTCGTCTGGGTACCAAAGATTGTTCAGATCCACTGTTGTCATTCCGTACTGTGGGTCTACCTGTACCCCTGACATATTGACCCATTTGCACTTAAACAAAGGGACCTTAAAATCATCTCCGTAGTCAAGTTTCCATATGTCTACTATGTAACCATAATATGTGTCCTTTCCGCTCTTGGTTGCTGCATCAAAGCGGACACCGCTGTTTTGGTTGGTGCTCTTTTGATCTTGGTCGATCGTGTAAAATGTATTCCCATTTATCTCGTATCCTTTTGAAGTCAATACAGTGTTCACCTCTGATACAACGAGTACAACTCATCAGAAACAGTGTTGTCACCTCTGAGACGTGATTCCAACCAACTTCCGAAAGTCCTGATGTGTTCACGTGTAATCGAGTTGTCAGACTGCTCAGGGTGTGTGTGGAGCGGAGACTGTTCATGTGTTCATCGACATACGGGGCCACCGAGGTAGAGTTCTGTAGAATTGTGTAATGTGCTTTAGACCAAGAATGCCAGTCCCTGCATATTATTGAGCCCTTTCCAAGCGTGCCTTTTCCAGTCAGTCTCCCCTCATACCGCGATTGAGGGAGACCAATCTTCTTAAGGCCAGGAATGAAGTCGACACAAAACCCAATGACATCCTCTGTTTGATGGCCCATGGAAATGCTTCCTTCTGGCCTAGAGCGGTTACGGACATATTTCTTTAGGACTCCCATGAACCTTTCAAAGGGGAACATGTTGTGTAGAAATACGGGGCCCAGAATGAAAATCTCGTCGACTAGATGAACAAGGACGTGCGTCATGATATTGAATAAGGATGGTGGGAAAATCAGCTCGAAACTGACAAGACATTGCGCCACATCAGTCCTTAGCCTTGGTAGGATTTCTGGATCGATCACCTTCTGAGAGGTTGCATTGAGGAATGCACATAGCTTCACAATGGCTAATCGAACGTTTTTCGGTAGAAGCCTCGTCAATGCAACCGGAAGCAGTTGCGTCATAATCACGTGGCAGTCATGAGACTTTAGGTTCTGAAACTTTTTCTCAGCCATATTAATTATTCCCTTTATATTCGACGAGAAGCCAGAAGGGACCTTCATACTGAGCAGGCATTCCAAGGAGGAAGTTTATACATACATAGAGTCACGGGCCAGGTGTTGTGATTGCTCCTCTGCTCCCCGAAAGGATTAATGCCATCCGCGCTTAAACCAAACCATACGTTCCTTGGGTCACCTCCAAACTCAGCCCGGTACTTTCTCTCAATTTTTCTCCATTGTGAACCATCAGCGGGGTGTCTCAAATTCCCGTCTTTCTTACGGTCCTCTCTGTGCCATTGCATCAACTTGGCATGCTCTTCATTTCTGAACAGACATTTCAACCGTGGTATTATAGGAGCATGCCACATCACCTTGGCAGGAACCCTCTTCCTGGGGGGCTCGCCGTCAACAACACCAGGGTCATCTCGTCTGATCTTATAACGCAATGCACCGCATACCGGGCATGCGTTCAAATCCTCGTACGCACCGCGGTAGAGGATGCGGTCATTAGGGCATGCATGTATCTTCTGCACCTCCAATCCTAGAGGGCATACGACCTTCTTTGCTGCGTACGTAGTGTCGGGTAATTCGTTATCCTTTGGAAGATTCTTCTTAAATATTTTCAGTACCTGCTCAAATCCTTTGTCAGGCACAACATTGTCTGCCTTCCACTGCAACAATTCCAGTACGGTACCGAGCTTTGTGATGCCCTCTTCGCAATTGGGGTACAACCCTTGTTTGTGATCCTCTAACATGCAATCGAACATCAGCTTCTCCTTTTCACTTTCACACTGTGTCCTTGCATCAACAATGACCCGACGGAGATCATCATCGGGCACATCGTCTGGTTCCTCTTGATATTCATCGGGCACATCGTCCGCTTCTCCCGTTGCAGCATCACCGTATTCAGGGGGCACATAGTTGTCATCGTACTCTTCTTCTTCGCCGTCTTCCATCATAACCCCTATTTCTCCGTGCTTGATCCAAACATTATAGTGTGGCATGAATCCCTTATAAAGCAGGTGGGCGTGAATGGTTTGCCGGTCAGAGTAAGACTTCGTATTCCCACATGTAGGGCATGGACAACAAATAAAACCATTCTGCTTGTTTGCCTCAGCCAGTTCGAGAAACTCATGCACGCCCTTTATGTACTGGCAGGTGTGTCTGTCACCGTACATCCATTGCCGGTTCATCTGCGTGCATTATATATAATTAAGTGTATCAAAAACCATTATATATAGAACATCATGAATAGACAAATTAATAGAAGTTTATCATCACAGTAAAACCAAAGTACATACATAGTTCTCATTGAACAACACATACAACTCTCCAGAGCATCTAACTAAGGCATACATTGAAACTATGTAAAACATTTCAATGCAACAACAAATGCGATCATAATCGCAACGAAGGTAACAATTGAACCAACGGCATAATGATACCAAGCCTCGGTATCAATTGCATATTTTCTAATCTTTCTAATCTTCAAGCGCATTGCATTCATCTTGATCTTGTTATCATTGATGACATCCACAACATGCAACTCCAATAGCATCTTCTCCTCCTCAATTCTTTTTATTTTTTCCTTCAAGTTATTATTTTCTTCTTCAACTAAATTTAACCTCTCGACAATAGGGTCGGTAGGAATTTCCGGTTCAACTACCTCCTAGATAAATAAATATGTCACGTTGGTCGGCATAATTGTCATAAATAAAAAATAAACCAAATAGTTATAAAAGATAATATATACCACATCCGAATCATAGACAGGACGAGGGCCGACATGTGCAGGTACCATAACCATCGCACTATATAATAAAAAGCAATAAGAAAATTAGACAAGTATATATCTAATCATAAAAGTAAGAATTATTTTCTTTTAGAAAGAAAATAAGAACAAGAGGCTCACCACGGTGGTGCCGGCGACGAGATTGGTGTGGGCGATCGACGGTGGTGAAGACGGGTACGAGACGTGATAAATCGCTAAACCTAGACAAATCTTGAGGTAAACGGAGCTTGGAGGTCGAGTTTGGAGAGGAGAAAGCTTAAGTAGTGTGGCTCGGGCATTTCATCGAACACATCATGTGCATTTGAGGTGAGATAGAGCACCAGAACGCCCTCCCCTTGCCCTCCTCGAAAAAACAGAGCACTAGTGGAGTGCTCTGCTCGCCGGCGAGGGGTATATGTAGCCAAATCGTTAGTCCCGGTTTGTGGCTGGAACCGGTACTAATGGCCAGCCTTTCATCCCGGGTTGAGCCACAAACCGGGACTAGTGGTTGTGGGTCAGGAGCGAGGCCCATTGGTCCCGGTTCTTGTCTGGAACCGGGACATATGCCCCAGACGAACCGGGACCAATGTCCCACGAGGCCCGGTCGCCCCCCCGGGCGCACGAACCGGGACGTATGACCACCATGGGTCTCGGTTCGTGGCACAACCGAGACTAATGGGCTGGAGAGGCCTGAACCAAAGCCCTGTTTTCTACTAGTGACTTAGCACCGGGGAGGACGAACAAAGATGAGACCCGGAGAGGAGGAGCAGCGGGGCCTGATGTCATTTCAGGTACTCTGTCGACAGTAGGCATATTCAGTTACTGTTACTCGTTCGGCAACAGAGTGGCTACGGTCCAGATACCGATTCGTCTTAAGTGGACTCATCCTGGTCATTGGGCTGGTTACCGTTGTAATGGTGAACTACTTTTACTGTTACTGCTCAGTAACTTTGGCACCTATATAACAACCAAGATGTGGCTGACGTCTGGTAGCTTCTTTCCCCATTCAAAACCTAGCCGATGAGGCTCTACACTGATACATAATAGCGTCTCTGTAATCAGATCCACGCATATATCTGTGAATTCCTGTCCATCTCGGTCTCAATTCGTGCATAATCCATGATCGGTATAGCTAGGTCCTGACAAATGGTAATTAGAGCTTTTGATCCTCGGAACTGACCTCGAATCGGGAGAAAAAAAATTCCAGATCTGGCGGTGGTGTCGTGCTTGGTGGCGTTGGCGGCGGTAGATCAGTTCGGGTACAAATCGGTAGCGAGACTGGGTTGCTCAGACAAATTTTCTGAGTGGTAAATTTCCTGAGTAATCGCCGACCCGTGTTCTTTTGGGTGGCAAATCTAGTTGGCGGCGGCTGAATCTGTCGATTTGGAGCTGGTTGCTAGTGATCCAGTGATAAATTTCCACTCCAAGTTGCTCAGGTCATAGGTGATGGGCAAGGCAAGGTCGATCGACCTGAGGGATTTGCAGGAGGTACTGTCTCTCAAGGATGAGGTGTTGTCACTGCAATTGGATAACAAGGCTATGCGCTCAGATGTGTCACAAATTCAAGATGAGGTCAAGTCCATCAGTTCTAAGCAGGGTCAGATTTCTGTGCATATGGGTAGTGTTGAAAATGCAGTGGTGGAACTGGGCAAGAAGATGAGTGCTATCAGTACAGTGCTTCAAACAATTGTACCAACCAAGAACCCTGTTGCAATTCAGGAAATAGCCCCTGAAACAAGTCAGAGAAACAAATCTCCTACACTTGATCCCTGATAGAGTTCACATTCCTTTGACTAGATCTGATCATCTTAGAGGACAATTGTCTGAGGAGCAGGCAAACACTACACAAGTGGAAGACTTAAAGATGCATCACTTGCCACCAATCAGGACTGGTAGAAGCTATAGACCTCCAGGTTTTTTCCATGAGCAGGGTCAGCAACAAGGAACCAGTAGGGGGTACACCAGTTACAGTTGTGGACAGACCTTACACTCCAGGGTTACACCAGTTTCCTCAGAACAGAGATAGACAGGTGTGGCAAGGGTATTTCAGAACTTAAGAACAAGACATGCATGCACAATTTCTGAAGTCTATCACTAAAGGACCAAATATAGATTTCCCTAGATTTTTTGGTGATGATCCTATGGGTTGGATAAGACAATGCAACAAATATTTCCAGACGTGTGCTGCCCCTGAGGAGTATAAAAACCAAGCAACTGTCTTAGCAAAACGAAGCAACTATCATAGCAAATCCAATCGCCTACATTACCAAAAAATAAATGCAAAATGGGCATCATAAAATACGTTGTGATCATCAAGGATGTCTACCGATAATGCTTAGTTGCCTATATATAGTGAAAATTATTTGTCATGATTTCTAAGTGCTCTATGACATATTCGCTTGATAAGTTTATTAGTACATATACTATACGATAGTTGCTTATGTTTAACACTAAAGTTGTTTGTTTAAAAAAAAAAATCAAAACATGTTCATATGGGATCTAGTTTTGAAGATCTCGCCGCGAGAAAGCTAATGGTGAAAATGGATCTGTGTTTCGATACTCGGATCAAAAGTTATAATTTTTTTAGTGAAATAGAATAAAAGAGTTACTCAAGACATGCGTGCGCGTTCCCATCAATCAGTGGTTCTGCAAGTTTGTCTGCTAGTGCATGTCACCATCACCAGTGATCTCTGCATATTTGTCTAATAGTGCATATGGATTACTAGTTACAGTCTATATTTTTCTAGTAGTGCATATTGATTACTAATTATAGTCAAAATGCGCGGAGTAGGATGCACTCGATCGCGCGAAGCAGCGCTCTTAAGTCTTTAGGTGCTTTCAGTGAACCAAATGGTCTCCAATTGGAGTTCCCGTGCCATGAGTGGGGAAGGTTTAGAGTAAAAATAATATGTAGAGAACTCAATAGTCAACCATCGCTTCTCTTATTGTTTAGCTGAACCTTATCATAACATGCTGCAGATTTAGAGCCTCTATGGATCTTTTAGGGTAAAATAAAGCTATAGTTTTATTGAACAGAAACTAAATAAACCATCTAGTGCAGATTAAGAGTTGGCAGGATGGGAAGAAAGGAGGATGGTGTACCTTCACTAAGACAAGGCTGCCGGCTAGC
Source organism: Bromus sterilis (assembly GCA_950022295.1). NCBI lineage: Eukaryota > Viridiplantae > Streptophyta > Magnoliopsida > Poales > Poaceae > Bromus > Bromus sterilis. Next base: position 320,914,345 of record OX465596.1, on the reverse strand, counting down.
TGCGCTGCTTCTCCTCCTCCTCGACTATGATAGATTCGGAGCCCTGGTGCCTCCGCCGTCATAGTCGTCCTGTTCGCGCCATGATGACGTGCAACAAAGCTAAGGATACGAGGTGAATCTGAGGTGGGGGCAGGGGCGAGGGTCCCACCTGCTCGCACCCTAGAGGATCCTGGGGGCTCTGCCCCCCCTCCCCTGAGGTGTCCTGCCGGCTACTGTGGTCTTTCGGCAGATAGGAATTTGTATCTTTTTGGAATTTTTCTGAGCATTTTCATTTTTGGACCTTTTATGCAATATATACAAACAAAACAGACAAAAACTGGCATTGGGCTCTGTGTTAGTAGATTAGTGCAATAGCAAATTCAAAAGTATGGTAAAAACATGTAGCACAGACACAAAATTAGGATGAAACAAGCAAAATGATAACAAAGATATTTTTTTATGTGACATGCTAATTGAAGTATTGGCAGTCAATCTAATATAATCAAGATGCATAAGCTAAAGACAAAGTGGTATAAATAAATAATATATACTTGATATTAAAAAAAGCAATGAAAGAACATATAGACAATAGAGCTCTTGCTTTAAGTGAACCAAATGGTCTCCAGTTGGGGTTCCCGTGCCATGAGTGGGGAATGTTTAGAATCAAATAATTTGTTGAGAACTAAATAGTCAACCATCGCTTCTCTAATTGTTTAGCTTAACCTTATCATAATATGCTGCAGATTTAGAGCCTCTATGGATCTTTTAGCGTAAAATAAAGCTATAGTTTTATCGAACAGAAACTAAATAAACCATCTAGTGCGGATTAAGAGTTGACATGATGGGAAGGAAGGAGGATGGTGTACCTTGTCTAGCACAAGGCTGTCGGGTAGGTGCGCTCCTTCTCCTCCTCCTCGACTAGGATAGATTCGTAGCCCTGGTGCCTTCACTGTCGTAGCCGTCCTGTCCGCTCCATGATTACGTGCACCAAAGCGAAGGATAGGAGGTGAAGGTGAGGTGTGGGCAGGGGGTGAGGGTCCCACTTGGCCGCACCCTAGAGGATCCTGGGGGCTCTGCGTCCCCGTCTCCCCTGAGGTGTCCTCCCGGCTACTTTGATCTTCCAGCAGATAGAAATTTGTAACTTTTTGAGATTTTTTGAGCATTTTCATTTTTGGACATTTTCTGAATTGTACAGACAAAACAGTCAGAAACTGACACTGGGCTCTATGTTAGTACGTTAGTCCATTAACTGATTCAAAAGTATGGTATAAACATGTACCAATCGACACAAAACAAGCATGGAACAAGCAAAATGATATCAAAGATAATTTTTTGTGTGACATGCTAATTGAAGTATTTGCAATCAATCTAATAAACCATCTAGTGCAGATGAAGAGCATTTCTGAATCTTTTAGAGTACGTAGAATAAAGCTACTGTTTTTTATTCTATTAATCATGTCCTTTTCTTAACAACACAAAACAAAAGTACATGTTAAACCACTAAAGCTAGATGATTGGTCTGTATTTTTACAACAATATTAGATGATTAGCAAAACAAACCTTAGTCGTTCTTGCTGGTGGTCCACCCCATGTTCTACAGCACCGGCGGCTGGCCCCTCGGCATCACCTGAAACTCCAGTCTGTAGGTCGGATCTGCAACGCAAGGAAGAAGCAGCACATCAGAGGAGACAAGTTACGAACTAGGCAGGATGGTAAAGGAGGAGGGCATACCATGGCTAGGACAGGGCTACCGGCTAGGTGCGCCACATACTCCTCGGCCAATTTCTCTGTTTTGTCTGTACAAACCATCTAGTGTAGATTAAGAGTCTCTTTGAATCTTTTAGAGTACGTAGAATAAAGGTACAATTTTTTATTCTCCTAGTCATGTCCTTTTATTGAAAACACAACATAGAAGTACATGTTAAACCACCGAAGCTAGATGATTGGTCTATTTTTTGCAACAATGCTATATGATTAGTATAACAAACCTTGGTCGTTCTTTCCGGTGTTCTATAACATCTTCTGCAGCACTGGCGACTGGCCCCTCGGCGGCAGCTAGAACTCCAGCTCTACGGGTCTGATCTGCAGGGCAAGGAAACAACAACACATTAGAGGAGACAAGTTACTAACTTGACATGATGGGAAGGAAGGAGGAGGGCGTACCTTGGCTAGGACAGGGCTGCCGACTAGGTGTGCCCCTTCTCCTCCTCGATTATGATGGATTCGGTGCCCTGGTGTTGTCGCCCTTGTAGTCGTCCTGTCCGCGCCATGATGACCTGCAGCAAAGGGAAGGATAGGAGGTGAAGCTGAGGAGGGGGCAAGGGGCGAGGGTCCAACCTGGCCGCACCCTAGCGACTCCTGGGGGCTGTGCCCCCCACCCCGCGAGGTGTCCTCCCAACTCCTGTGGTCTTCCGGCAAAGAGGAATTTTCGTATATTTTGGGAATTTTTCTGAGCATTTTCATTTTTGGACCTTTTCTGCAATGTATAGACAAAACTGACAAGCTGACAGAAACTGGCACTGGGCTCTGTATTATTAGGTTAGTCCAATACTGATTCAAAAGAATGGTAAAAACATGTAGCAATGACACAAAATAAGCATGGAACACGCAAAATGATAATGGAAGATAAAATTTTTATGTGACATGCTAATTGAAGTAAAGACAATCAGTCTAATATAATAATGATGTATAAGCTCGGGACAAAGTGATATAAAGAAATAGTCTATACTTGATATTAAAACAAGCAATGAAATAACAAATAGACAATTGAGCTCTTACTTTCCGTGAATCGAATGGTCTCCAGTCGGAGTTCCCATTCCATGAGTGGGGAAGGTTTGTAATAAAAAATAATATGTTGAGAACTCAATAGTCAACCTTCGCTTCTCTCATAGTATAGCTGAACCTCATCATAATATGCTGCAGATTCAGAGCCTCTATAGATTTTTTAGGGTAAAATAAAGCTATAGCTTTAGTCCACTGAAATTAAATAAACCGACTAGTGCAGATTAAGAGTCTCTTTAAATCCTTTAGAGTACGCAGAATAAATCTACAATTATTGATTCTTCTAATCATGTCATTTTATTGACAACACAACATAGAAGTACATCTTAAACCACTGAAGCTAGATGATTGGTCTAATTTTTTAACAATGTTAGATGATTAGCAGAACAAACCTTTGTTGTTCTTACCGGTGTTCCACCCATCTTTTGCAACACTGGCTGCTGGCCCCTTAGCAACAATTGGAACTCCAACTCTATAGGTCGGATCTGCAGCGCAAGGAAACAACAAGACATTAGAGGAGGAGACAATTACGAACTTGGCAAGATGGGAAGGAAGGAGGAGAGCGTACCTTGGCTAGGACAGGGCTTCCGGCTAGGTGCGCCCCTTCTCCTCCTCGACTAGGATGGATTTTGAGCCCCGATGCCGTCGCCGTCGTAGCCGTCATGTCCGCGCCATGATGACCTGCAGCAAAGCGAAGGATAGGAGGTGAAGGTGAGGTGGGGGCAAGGGGCAAAGATCCCACCTGGACGTATGCTAGAGTCTCCTGCCCCCCCTCGGGAGGTGTCCTCCCAGCTCCTGGGGTCTTCCAACATATAAAAATTTTGATAATATTTCTGGATTTTTCTGAGCATTTCCATTTTGGACCTTTTCTGCAATGTATAGACAAAACAGACAGAAAATGGCATTGGGCTCTGTGTTAGTAGGTTAGTCCAATAAATGGTTTAAATGTATGATAAAAACAAGTAGCAATGACACAAAACAAACACGGAACAAGAAAAATGATAACAAAGATAAATTTTTATGTGACATGCTAATTGAAGTAAAGGTAATCAATCTAATATAATCAAATGTATAAGCTGAAGACAAAGTGATATAAAGAAATAGTCTATACTTGATATGAAAAGAAGCAATGAAAGAACAAATAGACAATTGAGCTCTTGCTTTCCGTGAATCGAATGGTCTAAAGTCGGAGTTCCCGTGCCATGAGTTGGGAAGGTTTGAATAAAAATAATATGTTGAGAACTCAATAGTCAACCTTTGTTTCTCTCATAGTTTAGCTGAACCTTGTCATAATATGCTGCAGATTTAGAGCCTCTATAGGTATTTTAGGGGTAAAAATAAAGCTATAGTTTTCGTCACCTGAAATTAAATAAACCATCTAGTGCAGATTAAGAGTTGGCGGGATGGGAAGGAAGGAGGATGGTGTACGTAGAATAAAGCTTCAGTTTTTGATTCTTCTAATCATGTTCTATTATTGACAACACAACACAGAAGTACATGTTAAACCACTGAAGCTAGATGATTGGTCTATTTTTTTGCAACAATGCTAGATGATTAGTAAAAAAACCTTGGTCGTTCCTGCCAGTGTTCCATCCCATCTTCTGCAGCACTAGCGACTAGCCCCTCAGCACCAGTTGGAACTCCAGCTCTACGGGTCGGATCTGCAGGGCAAGGAAACGCCAACACATTAGAGGAGGAGACATGTTACCAACTTGGAAGGATGGGAAGGAAGGAGGAAGGCGTACCTTGGCTCCGACAGGGATTCCGGCTAGGTGCGCCCCTCTCCTCCTCAACTAGGATGGATTCGGAGCCCTGGTGTCGTCGCCGTCGTAGCCGTCCTGTCCGCGCCATGATTTCCTGCAACAAAGGGAAGGATATGAGGTGAATGTGAGGAGGGGGCAAGGGGCAACGGTCCAACCTGGCCGCACCCTAGAGGCTCCTGGGGGCTGTGCCCCCCTACCCCACCCCCTAAGGTGTCCTCCCAACTCCTCTAGTCTTCCGACAAATAGGAATTTTGTTAATTTTTGGGATTTTATTGAGCATTTTCATTTTGGACCTTTTCTGTAATGTACAGACAAAACAGATAAAAGCTGGTACTGGGCTCTGTGTGAGTAGGTAAGTCCAATAACTGATTCAAAAGTATGGTAAAAACATGTAGCATTGACACAAAACAAGCATGGAACAAGAAAAATGATAACAAAGATAATTAGTTATGTGACATGCTAATTGAAGTAAAGACAATCAATCTAATATAATCAGATGCATAAGCTCAAGACAAAGTGATAACAAGAAATAGTCTATACTTGGTATTGAAAGGTCTCCAGTCGGAGTTCCCGTGCCATGAGTGGGAGAGGTTTAGAATAAGAATAATATGTTGAGAACACAATAGTCAACCTTCTCTTTTCTCATAGTTTAGTTGAACCTTATCATAATATGCTGCGGATTTAGAGCCTCTATAGATCTTTTAGGGTAAAATAAAGATATAGTTTTAGTCAGCTGAAATTAAATAAACCATCTAGTGCAGATTAAAAGTTGGCGGGATGGGAAGGAAGGAGGATGGTGTACCTTGGCTAGGATGAGGCTGCCGGCTAGGTGCGCTCCTTCTCCTCCTCGATTAGAATAGATTTGGAGCCCTGGTGCTTTCGCCGTCGTAGCCGTCCTGTCCGCGCCATGATGACGTGCAACAAAGCGAAGGATAGGAGGTGAAGGTGAGGTGGGGGCAGGGCGAGGGTCCCACCTGGCCGCACCCTAGAGGATTCTCGGGGCTCTCTCCGCCCCCCTAAGGTGTCCTCCCGGCTCCTGTGGTATTCCGGCGGATAGGAATTTGTAAATTTGTGGGATTTTTCTGAGCATTTTCATTTTTGGATCTTTTCTACAATGTACAGACAAAAGATACAGAAGCTGGCACTGGACTCTGTGTTAGTAGGTTAGTCCAATAACTGATTCAAAGTATGGTACAAACATGTAGCAATGACACAAAACAAGCATGGAACTTACTCTGCAACTTGTCTGTATGCTCAGGATATTTTCTGATAAAGTGAAGAGAGCTTTCAAAATTTTGGCATAGGATTAGCTTTCGAAATATGTCCGAAGATGTACATGTTTGAATCTCAATAGTCCATGGGCATTCGAAGCCCACACATTTTGATCAACAACACCATATGTAAGGCCTGTTCGGATGTCCTCCACGCAGCTCCGCTCCAGAAAAACAAAGAGCACCATTTGTACCGCTCCACAAAATTAGGCTACCAACCAGCCCGCTCCGCTCCTGGAGCGGAGGGTTTCCGAACAGGCGCGTAGTGATACACTATTGCTCTAACTCTAGGGGAGGATAAAATTTTCTACTCCCTTAGCTCGTACGTGTGCCTTCTTTCAATCCGAGGATCTATGAAAGCATAAAAACAGTGAAGGATTTACCAAAAAACACTTCTAAAGGAAAGGTATTCATTACGTTGCACTCTGGTTAAATCACGTTCTTCAGTAGATTTTTTCATAATTTAATACAAATCAGAAAAGTATATATACGCACAAAATATTACATTTAGCTAATGTTGATTGTGAAGATACATTCATTTTGAGACAATTAATATGGATCGGAGGAAGTATAATAAATAAGAATGTGACAGGCATATGTGGATGAAGTGAAGATAAGATGAATGACATTTCAATTACCTGATGTATTGTATCGCTGCGACAGTTAAAGAGTGGATGGATTCCATCACTCATGAAATAGGGGATTTGAGGGGCCTGTACAGGGGTAGATTGGCACCCGCAGTTGACACCTGCAGCAGCTTGATCAGCGGAAAATCAGACAGAGAAACGCACTGCTCATGTATAAACATTGTTCATGTCAGTGGTATCAATTGGTGGAAAATTTCAAGGTGAGGTCGACCTTGAAAATTTATGGGCATGAAGTAGTGCAAAAGTGTATGACAAAATATTAAGGTCAGTTTACAAAGATGCATCTCAAAAGGGGATATCTGATTCTTCAATTAAAAATAATTAGCATCATCGCAGCACGCAAAGTTACTATTACGTACTAATCTAAACTTTGGACAAACACTGGATTCAATTCCAAACCAATGTAAATAGGTATGAATAATTCACATTTCATGGAAGACAAATATCGGATGAAAAGGGCAAACATAGAAAAACATATGATCTATATATCGAGCAAAGAACATCAATAAATGGTCATATAATCATGCAACAGAATCAATAAATTTAAGAGCTCAACCTGTAAATTTTCTTCCTTTTTGACCAGTAAGAGATTAGCGCATTCAAGAGCATCATGATAGACATAACAAAATCAAGGAACCGAGGAGAAACACACATGTGGAGCCGCGGAATAGACTAACTGAGCGAAGTTGACAGGACGCAGGAGAGAGGCCGCAGGTGGTGTTGCCTCAGCAGCCAGCACTCAAACGGGATCCAGCGATGCCTTGGTGCCGCCACAAAGGAAGATGGGTCTGATGGTCCTTTGGTGGAGAGGAACTGAGGAAAATAAACCGTTGTCGTCTCATTTCGAGCCTTTCTCGTTGGATATGGTTGGATCTCCCGTATCTCCGAAGGGAAGCCACTGCTTGAGGTCGCCGGTACTGATGTCGGGAATGCTGGTTTGTTCGCCCATATCGCGAAGACGAAAAGAGAGATCGGGGAGAAGGGGAGGAGGCACTGGTCCAGTGGTATGCTGAAAATAGGCTTTGCACGGCATAAGGCCCACGTTGTTGTGCCCATCTATTTTTCTTGTTCAATGATAGTGTTACAAAGTTATGTAGAAACATGAGGATAATCTAGTCGTACAATCAGATCCTGCAGAATAACTATAGTAAGAGAAACACTAAATAATGTACGAAAAGATAGCACCGAAAAGAATGACTGTGGCCTTAGAAACTTATCCCACTTCAACAGTTCCACACCCAGACCATGATTGTAGCTTTGTCGTAGAAGCGTGAGAATTTTTCTAACAGGGAAAATGGCATTGAATGAAGAATAATTGAAAATTCACAAGAAAAATGCACATGACTAATACGATTTAAGTTACGATTGCTATTAAAAATAGCAAATAGCCAACACTCTATACATACTACTGTACAATACATGAACCATGCATATTCGATCGATTCCGGCCTATTCCTTCTTGGCCAATGGATTTTTCTTCCACTGGAATGATTTTAAAGAGTTGATAACAGTGAAAAGAATTGAAAACAAAGAAAAAAAATGATTTTGTAACTGTAGTTTTAAAATAGTGCGAGGGCCTTACCAAAGCAAACAAACTGCATTTGATAGGTGTGAAGATTCACGCCTAATTAGCGTGCGTGTTGCACTTGTAATATCATGCCTCGTATAATCCTTCCACAGCCAGACCACTTGTATTATCACCCTCCTACAATATACAATGGACAAGCAGATATTGAGCACTGGAAAATAACTGAAAGTACAAAAGAAAATAAAATACACAAACAAATAATAGTGTGTAAACAGTTGTTTCAAATTACTAAAACCATTTTTCAATTGTAAATTATACTATTATGAAAAATGAATAGAGACCATTTCCATTGCATAAAAAAGGAGAGTACTGGAGGGACCAATGACACAATAATACATAAGATTTAATTACTAATATGATGAGAAATATATCAATTGATATTAACTTATTAAGTACTCAAACTAAAGACAGCCAGAGGTGGGATTTTTTAGCTTTTTAATATAAATAAGCATATTACATCAAGTAGCAAGAAATATGGTGATCTCCAACTATACAAAACAATGACGGGAGTAGAATATTTCTCCCATATCTCCGTGTCATCACAATTTGCATCTCAAGTAGTCCATGCATCCCAAAGAACATGTTCAACTAATAGGAAATTTCCTGTATCCCCTTCCCATAAACTGCATGGTTAGAGAATGCTCCCATCCTGTGTGTCAACTTCCTGTTTAAACAGACAAATATAATGTGAAAACTGGTCCGCTCTCTAGAAAATATAGGTTGTCTTTTAATTATAAACACATTTGATTTTGTTGAAATCAGCACAAAAATTTGAGAACAATCGAATGAGGAAATGAGTAACTTATATATTTTTCTTTATATATGGAACCATTATGAGACATAAAAATCCGATATCAATCCAAATATTTTCAAGCAATGTGAAAAGAACTTATAGCAAGCACAAATCACTAATTTAATAGTAGCACAAGAAAATGGAAAATATTTGAAACCCACAACTTGTTGTACCAGTGCTGCATCACGCATTCTGTGCCAAAGAGTGTTAATTCTGCCAAACAGGCACCCCACTAACCTGGTGTCACACCTGACACAACAGCTTGCGGCATCACGACTGGAAGGGGTAAGGGTGCAACGTATTGTTGAAGCGTATTGTTCTTATCACAAAAAGGGATGGTCACTTGATGCTGGGGAAGCGGAGGCGAGAGCTAACCAAAATTCCCCATGGCTGGGAGGTGATCCACGTGTAGATGACCGAGGCGTGAGGAATGACGAGCTGGAGGAGATGACGGCGGCACCTAGGGTTCACCCTAGGTCCGTGAGGTATGCGAGTTCCCTTGGATGGAAGACGGTTGTTCTAGTGGCACCGGCGTCGAGTGGAGGTCAAGGTTTGGGCGGCGGCCGCGGCGGTGTTGGTCGAGGTCAAGGTCTGGGCGGCGGTCAGAGGGAGCGAAGGAGGCGTTGGGAGGATCGACACTGCGGACGGTTCGTGTATACACTGGCCCAATACCGCAAGCCGGCCCAATCAACCAGAGGCATCCAATTCGGCCACGGGAGTAGCGGCCCTATAGGACAGTTGGCCCAGTTTCTCGGTACGTTATATTTTTTTCAGAAACCAACGGCTAGGAACGGTTAGAGCACAAATCGAACGGTCAAAAAAGCATAATGCATGAGAGGGCTGGAATTGTGCCCAGTTTTACTGTCCAAAATGCGTCTCACCAAACAATAAAAAACACCAACGCGCAGTTAACCCCGCTGACGCACTGAACCCTAGCACTGACCCTCCTCATGTAGTCCTTCTCCCGTCCAATCTGTTGTCTATGAAGTGGAGAAGGAGGTGCATCTCGAAGGGAGTTTGAAGAAATAAATCAGATGGATGCAATTGTTGTTTAGACTGCAGAGTGGAGGAACTATGGCAGATTGACGGCGGCGCCGTTTACGTATCATGCACTAGAATATTTGGCCGGTCAGTTCTATCATCACAAAGCAGGCAAGTAATCCATGAATATTTGACCTGTTTCTACAGCTCTTTTAATTAATAAAAAATTGATATATATGTCCTTCTATCAACACAGTGCGTGATTAGATCATGTGCTCTTGGGACCGAGCGGGACCAGCAGGCGTGGTCTGCTTCTTTTTCAGCGGAAGCACGCAATCCTTGCAGTAGCTTTCATCCTTTGAATCTGCCTACCCTCTTCAAAGTTTTGAAAACACATCAGTCTAATTCTTCAGTTCATAAATTTTATCCCCGATGGTTGATACAGTGGAGGAGATGCACCACGTACTACTTGAAGTAGATCGGGTGGCTGCCACTATATTGGTTACGCTGCTTGAGTTAAAAAAACTGCAGCCAGTCAACTAGCGGCAAAGTTGTACACCTCCTCGACACCATTAGATTTTATCCCCGTCACTCCTACTCCTACTCAACAGGAATGTATTTAACTCTGCATCTTCAGAAAAAATTTACTCATAGAATTTTGTCTCCCAAGTCATTCACCTTTGGTTCACTATTTTAATCTTGAGTTCTTCCATCGATTTTATAACTCCAACAGGAAATGGTCCTGATGAGCGTTGTGGGCAATCTAGGCCAGGTGGTATAGCTAATGCTGAATTAGTTACTTCATCGTACATCTGTTCCACTTTTCCATGGTTTACATACCCATCAATTTTTATGGAAAATTTGAAATAAACTGGTAGTGGAAAAGAGGAAAATATTTTCTAAAATTTCCAGCAGATTGTTAATTTCTTAGTACAGTTTCCAATCCATGTATATCATTCATTAGGTGGGTTATGGGAACCTGTTAGGCAATCAATATATGTTCAGTTATGCACACCTTTAATGCAATCATAATTAAATCAGCATAACACTTACTGAACATATATATGTTCATCCATGCAGTATATGATATCAACCGGTAAAGAACAAACAAATTACTTCTGTGTATTGTGATGCTTTCTGCAGTTCTTTGCTCCTAGGAAATTAACAACCTACTGACGATGCAATATTTATTATGCATGTACATGCTAGCCTTGCTGTTTTACAAAATAGACAATGAGGATCTCTATCATATTTTCAAGGAAGATCTATCTACATGCAATCTACATGTTCTTTTTTTCAAGTGGAGTAAATTATTATTAATATTTATACAAAACTAACTATTCAATTAAATGTGTCCATTGCTAGAGAAAGTGAATACTGTGTGGCAGGGAGATTAAATGGATAAACTAATAAATACATATGTATAGGTGGAAACTGTAGTTGACCGGCAATGATTTCATACATTGGAGTTCATGACTAACATTAACCAGCTAATTAATATTAAAATTATCTTTGAAGCTACTGCTTCCCATATATCGGAGTTCATGATTTCAGTCCACCCAAAAAGAAGTTTGCCTTTGTACATAACTCTTATTTCTGCTGATTCTTTTGATTTGAAATATGTATATTTATCAATCATGAACTTTAAAAGGAGTATAGGCGTGTGCCAGCCAATGAAAACAAAAACGATACTACTATATGAGGAAAAATAATGCATATGCGTAGAGTTTGCTCATAATCCTCATGTTGACAACCTAATGGAGACGGCAGACACATGTTTGCTTTCCCCGGTAGCAATAACGCACATAAGGAAGACATGGCTCCCTCTGTAGCATGTATACTTAGGTATATGTTTATTTTCACGAATACCACTACCTTTGTTGCCTGCAGCATTCCGTGTACATGCTCGATTATCAGATAGCGCACTCATATATTGCACGGATTGTCCAATCCACTGCAGGATCTTATTTACATATTATGTTTGTTGGTTATTTCAATATGTTTGACTTAGATAAAGCTTCATTATATAGATGGCATTTAATTCACATCACACTTTAAGTTTTGGTCCAAGAGACATGAATAAATGACATTGATAACACTCATATCTCTTAATACTCTATTGGCCAAATACATGTAAGAGGGTTCAGAATTTTAAGGCCACACAGAAACTGGATAACTTTGGAACAGAAAAAAAATACATGATTGACATGTCATATGTTAGGTTCCTAAAGATATCAACAAAGAAGAATTTGAAAGTTTACCTATGGATGCTTCCGAAGACACAATGGGAGATGAATAGTGAAAGGGGCGGAGGCAATGCACCAGAACTGCTCTATGTATAGTTTCAAAGTAAATGTGATTATGCTTAACATATTTAGATTATAAGTTAATCAAATTTACACATGCTCAATTGGCATTCAAGTTTATTACTTTTAACTGGTGTACTAATGATAGGAAGACAATAAATTTAAGTACCTAAGAATGAAGGTACAAAATGAAAGCAAAATTCGTCAAGAATGATCTGTTCAAACTACCTTGCAAATTCAAATAGTGGCTTCAAGTATTTTTTAAATATTTACAAAATAGCTAGCCTGTGCTGTAGCACGGGTTGAGGACTAGTCTAATATAATCAAGATGCATAAGCTCAAGACAAAATGATATAAAAAATAGTCTATATTTGGTATTAAAACAAGCAATGAAAAAGAACATATAGACAATTGAGCTCTTGCTTTCAGTGACCAAATGGTCTCCAGTTGAAGTTCCCGTGCCTTGAGTGGGGAAGGTTTACAATAAAAGAACTCAATAGTCAACCATCGTTTCTCTTATTATTTAGCTAAACCTTATCATAATATGCTGCAGATTTAGAGCCTCTAGTGATCTTTTAGGGTAAAATAAAGCTATAGTTTTATTGAACAAAAAATAAATAATCCATCTAGTGCAGATTAAGAATTCACAGGACGGGAAGGAAGGAGGATGGTGTACCTTGGCAAGGACAAGTCTGCCGGCTAGGTGCGCTCCTTCTCCTCCTCCTCGACTAGGATAGATTCGGAGCCCTGGTGCCTCCATCGTCGTAGCCGTCCTGTCCACGCCATGCTGACGTGCAGCAAAGCGAAGGATAGGGGTGAAGGTGAGGTGGGGGCAAGGGGCGAGTGGGGATAGGAATTTGTAAATTTTTGGGATTTTTCTGAGCATTTTCATTTTTGGACCTTTTCTGCAATGTACAGACAAAAACTTGCACTAACGCTATGTTAGTAGGTTAGTCCAATAACTGATTCAAAATTATGGTACAAACATGTAGCAATGACACAAAACAAACATGGAACAAGCAAAATGATAACAAAGATAAATTTTTATCTCACATGCTAATTGAAGTAAAGGCAATCAATCTAATATAATCAGATGTATAAGCTCAAGACAAAGTGATATAAAGAAATAGTCTATAGTTGATATTAAAACCAGTAATGAAAGAACAAATAGACAATTGATCTATTGCTTTCCGTGAATCGAATGGTATCCAGTCGGAGTTCCCGAGCCATGAGTAGGGACGGTTTAGAATAAAAATAATATGTTGAGAACTCAATAGTCAACCTTCGGTTCTCTCATAGTTTAGTTGAACCTTATCATAATATGCTGCAGATTTATAGCTTCTATGGATCTTTTGGTAAAATAAAGCTAAATTTTAGTCAAATGAAATTAAATAAACCATTTAGTGCAGATTAATTAAGAGCCCCTCTAAATCTTTTAGAGTACATAGAATAAAGCTACAATTTTTTATACTACTAATCATGTCCTTTTATTGACAACACAACATAGAAGTACATGTTAAACCACTGAAGCTAGATGATTAGTCTATTTTTTTTGCAACAATGCTAGATGATTAGCAGAACAAACCTTGGTCGTTCTTGCCGGTGTTCCACCCGATCTTCTACAGCACTGGCGGCTGGGCCCTCGGTAGCAGCTGAAACTCCAGCTCTGTAGGTCGGATCTGCAGCTGAAGGAAGCTACAACACATCAGAGGAGACAAGTTACGAACTTGGAAGGATGGTATAGGAGGAGGGTGTATCATGGCTAGGACAGGGTTGCCGGCAAGGTGTGCCCCTTCTTCTCCTCGACAAGGATGGATTCTGAGCCCTGGTGTCATCGTCGTCGTAGCCCTCCTGTCCGCGCCATGACGACCTAGCAGCAAAGGGAAGGATAGGAAATGAAGGTGAGGTGGGGGCAAGCTACAGCACATCAGAGAAAGAGAGAAGTTACGAACTTGGTAGGATGGGAAGAAAGGAGGAGGGTGTACATTTTATTGACAACACAACACAGAAGTACATTTTAAACCACTTAATCTAGATGATTGGTCTTTTTTTGCAACAATCCTAAATGATTAGTAGAACAAACCTTGCTCGTCTTGCCGGTGTTCCACCCCATCTCTGCAGCGCTGGCGGCTGGCCCCTCGACAGCAGCTGGAACTCCAGCTCTACGGGTCAAATCTGCAGGGAAAGAAAACACCAACACATTAGAGGAGGAGACAAGTTACCAACTTGGCGGGACGGGAAGGAAGGAGGAGGGCGTATCTTGGCTAGGACAGAGCTGCCGGCTAGGTGTGCCCCTTCTCCTCGTCAACTAGGATGGCTTCGGAGCCCTAGTGCCGTCGCCGTCGTAGTCGTCCTGTCCGCGCCATGATGACCTGCAGCAAAGAGAATGATATGAGGTGAAGGTGAGGAGGGGGCAAGTGGCGAGGGTCCAACCTGGTCGCACCCTAGCGGATCCTGGGGGCTATGCCCCCTCCACCCCCTAAGGTGTCCTCCCAGCTCCTATGGTCTTCCGGCAGATAGGGATTTTGGTAATTTTTTGGGATTTTTTTTTGAGCATTTTCATTTTTGTACCTTTTCTGCAATGTACAGAAAAACAGAAGGTAATGGTGAGATGAGGTTAGGGGGCGATGGTCCCACCTGGCCATACCCTACAGGCTCCTAAGGGTTGTGCCCCCCTTCCCTCTGAGGTGTCCTCCCGGCTCCTGTGGTCTTCCGGTAGATAGGAATTTTTGTAAGTTTTTGAGATTTTTCTGAGCACTTTCATTTTTGGATATTTTCTGCAATATACAGACAAAAACTAGCACCGGGCTCTGTGTTAGTAGGTTAGTCCGATAAATGAGCCAAAAGTATGATAAAAACATGTAGCAAAATGATAACAAGGATATTTTTTTAGGTGGCATGCTAATTGAGTAAAGGCAATCAATCTAATATAATTAAGATGTATAAGCTCAAGACAAAGTGATCAAAAGAAATAGTCTATATTTGATATTAAAACAATAAATGAAAGAACTCAATAGTCAACCTTCACTTCTCTCATAGTTTAGCTGAACCTTATCATAATATGCTGGAAATTTAGAGTCTCTATGGATCTTTTAGGATAAAATAAAACTATAGTTTTAGTCAACTAAAATTAAATAAACCATCTAGTGCAGATTAAGTCTCTCTGAATCTTTTAGAGTATGTACGTAGAATAAAGCTATAGTTTTTGATTCTCCTAATCATGTCCTTTTATTAACACAACACAAAAGTACATGGTAAACAACTAAAGCTAGATGATTGGTTTATTTTTTGCAACAATGCTAGATGATTAGTAGAACAAACCTTGGTCGTCTTGCCGTTGTTCCACCCTATCTTCTACAACATGGCGGCTGGCCCTCGGGAGCAGCTAGAACTCCAGATCTGCAGGTCGGATTTTTAGCACAAAGAAGCTACAACACATCAGAGGAGGAGAGAAGTTACGATTTTGACAGTATGGGAAGGAAGGAGGAGGGTGTACCTTGACTAGGACTGGGCTGCTGGGTTAGGTGGGCCCCTTCTCCTCCTCGACTAGGACGGATTCAAAGACCTGGTGTCATAGCCGTCCTATCCGCGTAATGATGACCTACAACAAAGCAAAGGATAGAAGGTGAAGGTGAGATGAGGTCAGGGGGAGATGGTCCCACCTGGCCATACCCTACAGGCTCCTGAGGGTTGTGCCCCCCCCCTCTGAGGTGTCCTCCCGGCTCCTGTGGTCTTCCGACAGATACGAATTTTGGTAAGTTTTTGGGATATTTCTGAGCACTTTCATTTTCGGACCTTTTCTGCAATGTACAAACAAAATAGACAGAAACTGGCACTGGACTCTGTGTTAGTAGGTTAGTCCAATAAATGGGTCAAAAGTATGATAAAAACATGAAGCAATGAAACAAAACAAGCAAGGAACAAGCAAACTGGTAACCAAGATAATTTTTTACGTGACATCCTAATAGAGTAAAGCTACAGTTTTTGATTCTCCTAATCACGTCCTTTTATTGACAACACAACACAGAAGTACATTTCAAACCACTGAATCTATATGATTGGTCTTTTTTTGCAACAATCCTAATATAATCAAGATGTATAAGCTCAAGACAAAGTGATATAAAGAAATAGTCTATACTTGATATTAAAACACGCAATGAAAGAACATATAAACAATTGAGATTTTTCTTTTCATGAATCGAATGGTCTTTAATCGGAGTTGTCGTGACATGAGTGGGCAAGGTTTACAATAAAAATACTATGTTGAGAACACAATAGTCAACCTTTGCTTCTCTCATAGTTTAGCTGAACCTTATCATGATATGCTCAAAATTTATAGCCTATATAGATCTTTTAGGGTAAAATAATAGTTTGTCAGCTGAAATTAAATAAACCATCTAGTACATATTAAGTGTCTCTCTGAATCTTTTAGAGTACGTACGTAGAATAAAAATACAATTTTTCATTCTCCTAATTATGGCATTTTATTGACAACAGAACACAGAAGTACATCTTAAACCATTGAAGCTAGATGATTGGTCTGTTTTATGCAACAATGATAGATGATTAGCAGAACAAACCTTTGTCGTTCTTGCCGGTGTTTCACCCCATCTTCTGCAGCATGGTGGCTGGCCCCTCGGCAGCAGCTAGAACTCTAGCTCTGCAGGTCGGATCTGCACCGCAAGAAAGCTGCAACACATCAGAGGAGTAGAGAAGTTATGAACTTGGCAGGATGTGAACGAAGGAGGGTGTGCCTTGACTAGGAGTGGGTTGTCGGCTAGGTGCGCTGCTTCTCCTCCTCCTCCACTAGGATGGATGAAAAACCCTGGTGTCGTTGCCGTCATAGCTATCTTGTCCGCACCATGATGACATGCGGTAAAGCGAAGGATATGAGTTGAAGGTGAGGTGGGGGTATGGGCGAGGGTCCCACCTAGTCGCACCCTAGAAGTTCCTGGGGGTTGTGCCCCCCCTGAGGTGTCCTCCCGGCTCCTGTGGACTTCCGACAGATAGGAATTTTGGTATTTTTTTGAAATTTTTCTGAGCACTTTCATTTTGGGACCTTTTCTGCAATCTGCAGACAAACAGAAAAAAACTGGCACTGGGCTCTTTGTTAGTAGGTTAGTCCAATAAATGAGTCAAACATATGATAAAAAGATGTAGCAATGACACAAAAGAAGCATGGAATAAGAAAATGATAACAAAGATAAAATTTTTATGTGAGATGCTAATTGTGTAAAGACAATCAATCTAATATAATCAAGATGCATAAGCTCAAGACAAAGTGATATAAGGAACATACCTTTGTCGTTCTACACCGATGTTCCACCCTATCTTCTGTGGTATAGCGGTTGTCCCCTTGGAAGAAACACCAACTCGGCAGGTCAGATCTCCTCCGCAAGGAAGCTGCAGCACATCAAAGAAAGAGAGAAGTTATGAACTTGGTAGGATGGGAAGAAAGGAGGAGGGTGTAACTTGACTAGGACTGGGCTACCGGCTAGGTGTGCCTCTTCTCCTCTTCCTCGACTAGGATGGATTCAAAGCCCCTGGTGTCGTTGCCGTCATAGTCGTCCCGTCCGCGCCATGATGACCTGCAGCAAAGCGAAGGATAGAAGGTGAAGGTGACGTGGGGGCAAGGGCAAGGGTCCCGCCTGGCCGCACCCTAGAGGCACATGGGGGATGTGCCCCCCCCCCTTGAGGTGTTCTCCCGGCTCCTGTGGTCTTCTAGCATATAGAATTTTGGTAATTTTTTGGGATTTTTCTGAGCACTTTCGTTTTCGGACCTTTTTCTGCAATGTACAAACAAAATAGACAGAAATTGGCACTGGGCTCTGTGTTAGTAGGTTAATCCAATAAATGAGTCAAAAGTATGATAAAAACATGTAGCAATGAAACAAAACAAGCATGAAACAAGCAAAATGATAACCAAAATAATTTTATACGTGACATCCTTTCAGTAAAGCTACAGTTTTTGATTCTCCTAAATCACGTCCTTTTATTGACAACACAACACAGAAGTACATTTTAAACCACTAAAGCTAGATGATTGGTATTTTTTTGCAACAATCCTAAATGATTAGTAGAACAAACCTTGGTCGTCTTGCCGGTGTTCCACCCCATCTTCTGCAGCACTGGCGGCTGGCCCCTCGGAAGCAGGTGGAACTCCAGCTCTACGGGTCAGATCTGCATGGAAAGAAAACACCAACACATTAGAGGAGGAGACAAGTTACCAACTTGGCGGGACGGGAAGGAAGGAGGAGGGTGTATCTTGGCTAGGACAGAGCTGCCGGCTAGGTGTGCCCCTTCTCCTCGTCGACTAGGATGGATTCAGAGCCCTGGTGCCGTCGCCGTCGTAGCCGTCCTATCCGCGCCATGATGACCTACAGCAAAGCGAAGGATATGAGTTGAAGGTGAGGTGGGGCTCATGGGGGCTGTGCTCCCTCCACGCCCTAAGGTGTCCTCCCAGCTCCTGTCGTCTTCCATCAGATAGGGATTTTGGTAAGTTTTTTGGTTTTTTTTGAGCATTTTCATTTTTATTCCTTTTCTGCAATGTACTGAAAAACAAACTGAAACTGGCACTTGGATCTGTGTTAGTAGGTTAGTCAAATAACCGATTCAAAAGTATGTTAAAAACATGTAGCAATGACACAAAACAAACATGGAAAAAGCAAAATGATAAACAAGATAATTTTAATGTGACATGCTAATTGAGTAAAGGCGATCAATCTAAAAAATTAATAAGTATAAGTTTAAGACAAAGTGATATACTTAAATAGTCTATACTTGATCTTAAAAGAAGCAATGAAAGACATATAGAAAATTTTCATTCTAAATTAACGAGAACGGAACAAAATTAGATATTCATCTCCCACTGATTCAACTTTCTAACATACAGTCACCTAAACCATAAGATATTATTTGAAATGCAAAGCTCTAAACCAAATGAAAAAATAGAATTAAAATCCTCTATATTACATTAGGCTTCTGTTGGGTTTGGGATTTTCTACAATATTAAAATGCACTATATTAAAATCCAAACCTAACAAAAACATATATAAGCATTTGAATTGATCATGTACAGCTGCTTGGGAAATTGTGGTAACCTAACAGAAACCGTTGTTTTTCTATCAATTGATTCATCGAAATACATCTGCTCCTTGAAAAACAAAACATGGCTAATTAGCCAAATAAGGAGTCAAATTACTCTTCACTATAATCAGCGAAAAAGGGGGACCATTAGATATTCAGATAGCATTTTGTACACAAGAAGTAACCCAAATAATTCAGAATTGACATATCTATTCAGTAAAACATTACTCAGCCAAGTTCTAACAGTTTGACAATTTTGGCCAAGTTCAGGCATTCAGTGCTTAGAGATTGCTATCTTTATCTGTAGTACAATACAGGGTACAATACAACACCAACCTATAAAAGATAAACGGTCTTCCTAGTGTGCAAACCCAGTAATTAAATTCACGATGCTCTAAGAAAAATGACAATGCAAAGCATAAATAAAGAATAAATTTATGTCAAATGCGATCAATCAAGGAAACGGAAAAAGGTACAAAAAAGAGCAAGAATGGGTACGATTTTGGGTAATGACCGTTGTTCAACCCCCTCTTGTCATCTGCGACAATTTACTGATGTCCCATAGATTCCAGCCAGTTGCTGCTAAGGGCATCCTCAACGCATCCGAATAAGTTGTGGTTCTTATCAGCATACTCAGCGGCCTTCATGAACACACCCACGATCTTCTTGCTGCCTGCAAATATCTACAAAACAGATGGCAAAAATCAAAATATGTCATTCTTCAGAGTTCCTTAAGGCAACCATAGTAAAATTAAAGAGCATACATAAATCTTGGTTCTAATCAGTTGAGGAAGTGTGGTATCATTGCATCATATTTTCAACCTCAAGGCCACTTGATAACCGGATGATGTTAACACACTACAATCGCATCGTCCAATTAAAGATTACTTTCCTCATAAAAGTCACACAATTGAATGCTATCATTTCTTCGTATCAGGAAATTGCAAATTCACGAGGACATGTAAAATTTTAGCAAATGCACTGCGGCAATTGCGGTAAACCTTTTCCAGGACATAGATGTGATCTAATATTGAAAATCATATTGATTTGCCAAGTATGGAAATGGAGACTACCTCCGATCCAAATTACTTTTCTCTCAAACGGATGTATCTAGAAGTATTTCAATGCTAAATACATCCATTTGAGTGACAAGTAATATGGGCCGTAGGAAGTACTATTTATTAGTTGTTATTGCGGAGGATATTACCTAAAATAGAATCCACATTTTTCTTTGTGTTAAAAAGAACTTGTCAATTATCGTAACAAGCTGAGAAAAATGGAGTCAGAAAATACTCAATGTTAAAAAAGTTCAAAACCTAACATCGGAAGTCAGTATTTAGTATTGACACAAGAAACCAAAGGAAACTTTTATTGTGGATTACCTATTAGAATGGTTTGCTGAACATGATAGAAATTCAGGGTCACAACATGTACATCTTTTCTCTAAAGCACCAGATCCTCGGAATTAACCTACAATAAACATGTAGAATAGTTCTTTTAACAGAAAGAAATTTAAAAACTATATTATAGGTCTATCCTCACATGTAGAGTAGTTCTTTTAACAGGAAGATAAACCAAAGCATGGACTTGGACAGGAGCACCAAAGAGAGTGAAATAAGCTGGTATACATATGGATGGGTTAGACAACAAGTCACCGGCAAGGACACCCAGGTCTGGCCAAGAACAACCGCCTGCACAATACCACATAACCAAATGGCATGAAAGTATAAGCAACGACCAAACAAAGCGAACGAATCACATAAGGTTTGTGAAGGAAGCTAGAATTATATGCATCTCACAACTCGTGACCAAATGTAACTGAAAATTCAAAATACTAAGGATCCGCTCTGAATTTTTAGGTAGTCAAAATACTAAAGATGCCATAATTGAGTCAGCAAACCTTCTTGTACATTACTATATTTTGGTTCACTGATGTTGCGACCAGGTTCAGAAAACCTTCTTGTACATTATAATAGCAACCATGAGAAAGAACTGAACCAAAACATAATTTTACCAAGCCAGCGAAAACTAAAAGCCTAGACACTGATTTCAAAACATTAGAAGGTCTCGCAAACCTTCTTGTATAGTGAAGGAATATGTGGAAAGGTTTCCCTCATGCAATTTTCAAACAATTCAAAGTGTGCTATTACGCATGAATTCATATTAACACATAGGATGTCACGTATGCAAATCATAATTTTCCAGTAAACCAAATTTTAAAAATAGACAGTATATAACTACAATGATGTCATTTTCCATTTGCCATTTGACATATGTAATACCTTTGTCGTTCTAGCCGGTGTTCCACCCCATCTTCCACCGTATGACGGCTGGCCCCTCGGCAACAACTAGATCTCCAACTCGGCAGGTCAGATCTCCACCGCAAGGAAGCTGCAGCACATTAGAGAAAGAGAGAAGTTACGAACTTGCTAGGATGGGAAGAAAGGAGGAGGGTGTACCTTGACTAGGACTGGGCTACCGGCTAGGTGTGCCTCTTCTCCTCTTCCTCGACTAGGATGGATTCAAAGCCCTGGTGTCGTCGCCGTCATAGTTGTCCTGTCCGCGCCATGATGACCTGCAGCAAAGCGAAGGATAGAAGGTGAAGGTGACGTGGGGGCAAGGGAAAGGGTCCCGCCTGGCCGCACCCTAGAGGCTCCTAGGGGTTGTGCCCCCCCCCCCTTGAGGTGTTCTCCCGGCTCATGTGGCCTTCTAGCATATAGAATTTTGGTAATTTTTTGGGATTTTTCTAAGCACTTTCGTTTTCGTATCTTTTCTGCAATGTACAAACAAAATAGACAGAAACTGACACTGGGCTCTGCGTTAGTAGGTTAGTCCAATAAATGAGTGAAAAGTATGATAAAAACATGTAACAATGAAACAAAACAAGCATGGAACAAGCAAAATGATAACCAAGATAAATTTTTAGGTGACATCCTAATTGAGTAAAGCTACAGTTTTTTATTCTCCTAATCACGTCCTTTTATTGACAACACAACACACAAGTACATTTTAAACCACTGAATCTAGATGATTGGTCTTTTTTTGCAACAATCCTAAATGATTAGTAGACCAAACCTTGGTCATCTTGCCGGTGTTCCACCCCATCTTCTGCAGCACTGGCGGCTGGCCCCTCGGCAGCAGCTGGAACTCCAGCTCTACGGGTCACATCTGCAGGGAAAGAAAACACCAACACATTAGAGGAGGAGACAAGTTTCCAACTTGGCTTGACGGGAAGGAAGGAGGAGGGCGTATCTTGGCTAGGACAGAGCTGCCTACTAGGTGTGCCCCTTCTCCTCGTCGACTAGGATGGATTCAGAGCCCTGGTGCCCTCGCCGTCATAGCCGTCCTGTCCGCGCCATGATGACCTGCAACAAAGGGAATGATATGAGGTGAAGGTGAGGAGGGGGCAAGTGGCGAGGGTCCAACCTGGTCGCACCCTAGCGGCTCCTGGGGGTTGTGCCCCCTCCACCCCCTAAGGTGTCCTCCCAGCTCCTGTAGTCTTCCGGCAGATAGGGATTTTGGTAATTTTTGGGGATTTTTTTTGAGTATTTTCATTTTTGTACCTTTTCTGCAATGTACAGAAAAACAGAAGGTGATGGTGAGATGATGTCAGGCGGCGATGGTTCCACCTGGCCATACCCTACAGGCTCTTGAGGGTTGTGCCCCCCCTCTGAGGTGTCCTCCCGGCTCCTGTGGTCTTCCGGCAGATAGGAATTTTGGTAAGTTTTTGAGATTTTTCTGAGCATTTTCGTTTTCGGACCTTTTCTGCAATAGACAAACATAAACTAGCACTGGGCTCTGTGTTAGTAGGTTAGTTCGATAAATGATCCAAAAGTATGATAAAAACATGTAGCAAAATGATAACAAAGATATTTTTTTTGTGACATGCTAATTGATTAAAGGCAATCAATCTAATATAACTAAGATGTATAAGCTCAAGACAAAGTGATAAAAAGAAATAGTCTATATTTGATATTAAAACAAGCAATGAAAGAACATATAGATAATTGAGCTCTTGCTTTCCGTGCCATCAGTGAGGAAGGTTTAGAATAAAAATAATATGTTGAGAACTCAATAGTCAACCTTCACTTCTCTCATAGTTTAGCTGAACCTTATCATAATATGCTGGATATTTAGAGTCTCTATGGATCTTTTAGGATAAAATAAAACTATAGTTTTAGTCAACTGAAATTAAATAAACCATCTAGTGCAGATTAAGTCTCCTTGAATCTTTTAGAGTATATACGTAGAATAAACCTATTGTTTTTTATTCTCCTAAGCATGTCCTTTTATTAACACAACACAGAAGTACATGGTAAACCAGTAAAGCTAGATGATTGGTCTATTTTTTTGCAACAATGCTAGATGATTAGTAGAACAAACCTTGGTTGTCCTGCCGTTGTTCCACCCCATCTTCTACAGCATGGCGGCTGGCCCTCGGCAGCAGCTAGAACTCCAGATCTATAGGTCGGATTTGCAGCGCAAAGAAGCTACAACACATCAGAGGAGGAGAGAAGTTACGATATTGACAGTATGGGAAGTAAGGGGGAGGATGTACCTTGACTAGGACTGGGCTCTGCGTTAGTAGGCTAGTCCAATAAATGAGTGAAAAGTATGATAAAAACTTGTAGCAATGAAACAAAACAAGCATGGAACAAGCAAAATGATAACCAAGATAATTTTTTACGTGACATCCTAATTGAGTAAAGCTACAGTTTTTGATTCTCCTAATCACGTCCTTTTATTGACAACACAACACCCAAGTACATTTTAAACCACTGAATCTAGATGATTGGTCTTTTTTTGCAACAATCCTAAATGATTAGTAGAACAAACCTTGGTTGTCTTGCCGGTGTTCCACCCCATCTTCTGCAGCACTGGCGGCTGGCCCCTCGGCAAGAGCTGGAACTCCAGTTCTACGGGTCACATCTGCAGGGAAAGAAAACACCAACACATTAGAGGAGGAGACAAGTTACCAACTTGGCTGGACGGGAAGGAAGGAGGAGGGCGTTTCTTGGCTAGGACAGAGCTGCCTACTAGGTGTGCCCCTTCTCCTCGTCGACTAGGATGGATTCAGAGCCCTGGTGCCGTCGTCGTCGTAGCCGTCCTGTCCGCGCCATGATGACCTGCATCAAAGGGAATGATATGAGGTGAAGGTGAGGAGGGGGCAAGTGGCGAGGGTCCAACCTGGTCGCACCCTAGCGACTCTTGGGGGTTGTGCCCCCTCCACCCCCTAAGGTGTCCTCCCAGCTCCTGTAGTCTTCCGGCAAATAGGGATTTTGGTAATTTTTGGGGATTTTTTGAGCATTTTCATTTTTGTACCTTTTCTGCACTATACAGAAAAACAGAAGGTGATGATGAGATGACGTCAGGCGGCGATGGTTCCACCATGCCATACCCTACAGGCTCCTGAGGGTTGTGCTCCCCCCTCTGAGGTGTCCTCCCGACTTCTGTGGTCTTCCGGCAGATAGGAATTTTGGTAAGTTTTTGAGATTTTTCTGAGCATTTTCATTATCGGACCTTTTCTGCAATAGACAGACATAAACTAGCACTGGGCTCTGTGTTAGTAGGTTAGTTCAATAAATGAGCCAAAAGTATGATAAAAACATGTAGCAAAATGATAACAAAGATAAATTTTTTTGTGACATGCTAATTGATTAAAGGCATTCAATCTAATATAATTAAGATGTGATAAAAAGAAATAGCCTATATTTGATATTAAAACAAGCAATGAAAGAACATATAGATAATTGAGCTCGTGCTTTCCGTGCCATCAATGAGGAAGGTTTAGAATAAAAGTAATATGTTGAGACCTCAATAGTCAACCTTCACTTCTCTCATAGTTTAGCTGAACCTTATCATAATATGCTGGAAATTTAGAGTCTCTATGGATCTTTTAGGATAAAATAAAACTATAGTTTTAGTCAACTGAAATTAAATAAACCATCTAGTGCAGATTAAGTCTCTTTGAATCTTTTAGAGTATATACGTAGAATAAATCTATAGTTTTTTATTCTCCTAAGCATGTCCTTTTATTAACACAACACAAAAGTACATGGTAAACCAGTAAAGCTAGATGATTGGTCTATTTTTTTGCAACAATGCTAGATGATTAGTAGAACAAACCTTGGTCGTCCTGCCGTTGTTCCACCCCATCTTCTACAGCATGGCGGCTGGCCCTCGGCAGCAGCTAGAACTCCAGATCTGTAGGTTGGATTTGCAGCGCAAAGAAGCTACAACACATTAGAGGAGGAGAGAAGTTACGATATTGACAGTATGGGAAGTAATGGGGAGGATGTACCTTGACTAGGACTGGGTTGCCGGTTAGGTGGGCCCCTTCTCCTCCTCGACTAGGATGAATTCAAAGACCTGGTGTTGTAGCCGTCATAGCCGTCCTATCCGCGCAATGATGACCTACAACAAATCAAAGGATAGAAGGTGAAGGTGAGATGAGGTCAGGGGGCGATGGTCCCACCTGGCCATACCCTACAGGCTCCTGAGGGTTGTGCCCCCCCTCTGAAGTGTCCTCCCGGCTCCTGTGGTCTTTCGACAGATAGGAATTTTGGTAAGTTTTTGAGATTTTTCTGAGCACTTTCGTTTTCGGACTTTTTCTGCAATGTACAAAAAAAATAGACAGAAACTGGCACTGGGCTCTGTGTTAGTAGGTTAGTCCAATAAATGAGTCTAAAGTATGATAAAAACATTAGCAATGAAACAAAAAAAGCTTGGAACAAGAAAAATGATAACCAAGATAATTTTTTACGTGACATCCTAATTGAGTAAAGCTACATTTTTTTATTCTCCTAATCACGTCCTTTTACTGACAACACAACATAGAAGTACATTTTAAACCACTCAATCTAGATGATTGGTCTTTTTTTGCAACAATCCTAAATGATTAGTAGAACAAACCTTGGTCGTCTTGCCGGTGTTCCACCCCATCTTCTGCAGCACAGGCGGCTGGCCCCTCGATAGCAGCTGGAACTCCAGCTCTACGGGTCAGATCTGCAGGGAAAGAAAACACCAACACACTAGAGGAGACAAGTTACCAACTTGGCGGGACGGGAAGGAAGGAGGAGGGCGTATCTTGGCTAGTACAGAGCTGCCGGCTAGGTGTGCCCCTTCTCCTCGTCGACTAGGATGGATTCGGAGCCCTGGTGCCATCGCCGTCGTAATCGTCCTGTCCATGCCATGATGACCTGCAGCAAAGGGAATGATATGAGGTGAAGGTGAGGAGGGGGCAAGTAGCGAGGGTCCAACCTGGTCGCACCCTAGCGGCTCCTGGGGGTTGTTCCCCCTCCACCCCCTAAGGTGTCCTCCTAGCTCCTGTGGTCTTCCGGCAGATAGGGATTTTGGTAATTTTTTGGGATGTTTTTGAGCATTTTCATTTTTGTACCTTTTCTGCAATGTACAGAAAAACAGACAGAAACTGGCACTTGGCTCTGTGTTAGTAGGTTAGTCAAATAACCGATTCAAAAGTATGGTAAAAACATGTAGCAATGACATAAAACAAGCATGGAAAAAGCAAAATGATAACAAAGATAATTTTTATGTGACATGCTAATTGAGAAAAGACAATCTGTCTAATATAATAAAGATGTATAAGTTGAAAACAAAGTGATATAAAGAAATATTATATACTTGATATTAAAACAGGCGATGAAAAAACTTATAGACAGTTGGGCTCTTGATTTATGTGAATCGAATGGTTTTCAATCGGAATCCCCGTGCCATGAGTGGGGAAGGTTGAGAATAAAAATAATATGTTGACAACTCAATAGTCAACTTTCGCTTCTCTCATAGTTTAGCCGAACCTTATCATAATATGCTGGAAATTTAGAGCCTCTATGGATCTTTTAGATAAAATAAAGCTATATATTTTAGTCAACTTAAATTAAATAAACCATCTACTGCAGATTAAGTTTCTCTCTGGATCTTTTAGAGTGCGTAGGTAGAATAAAGCTAAAATTTTGTATTCTCCTAATCATGTCCTTTTAGTGACAACACAATACAGTAGTACATGTTAAACCACTGGAGCTAGATGATTGGTCTGTTTTTGTCAACAATGCTAAATGATTAGCAGAACAAACCTTGGCCGTTATTATCGGTTTTCCACCCCATCTTCTGCAACATGGCGGTTGGACCCTCGACAGCAGCTAGAACTCCATCTTTGCAGGTCGGATCTGCAGCCCAAGGAAGCTGGAGCACATCAGAGGAGAAGAGAAGTATCGAACTTGGCTGGATGTGAAGGAAGAAGTTGGGCGTACCTTGACTAGGACTGGGCTGCCGGCTAGGTGCGTCCCTTCTCCTCCTTGAGAAGGATAGATTAAAATCCCTGGTGCCATCGTCGTCATAGCCGTAATGTCCGCGCCATGATGACATGCAGTAAAGCGAAGGATATGAGCTGAAGGTGAGGTGGGGGCAGGGGGCGAGTGTTCCACCTTCCCGCTCCCTAGGGGCTCCTGGGGGTTGTGCCCCCCCTTGAGGTGTCCTCCCGTCTCCTGTGGTCTTCTGGCAGATAAGAACTTTGTTAATTTTTCGGGTTTTTTCTCAACACGTTCATTTTAGGACCTTTTCTGCAATGTACAGACAAAACAGACAAAAACTGGCACTGGGCTCTATGTTAGTAGGTTAGTCTGATAAATGAGCCAAATGTATGATAAAAACATGTAGCAAAATGATAACAAAGATAATTTTTTATGTGACATGCTAATTGAGTAAAGGCAATCAATCTAATATAATTAAGATGTATAAGCTCGAGACAAAGTGGTAAAAAGAAATAGTCTATATTTGATATTAAAAGAAGCAATGAAAGAACATATAGATAATTGACCTCTTGTGTCCGTGCCATGAGTGAGGAAGGTTTAGAATAAAAATAATACGTTGAGAACTCAATATTCAACCTTCACTTCTCTCATAGTTTAGCTGAACCTTATCATAATATGCTGGAAATTTAGAGTCTCAATGGATCTTTTAGGATAAAATAAAACTATAGTTTTAGTCAACTGAAATTAAATAAACCATCTAGTGCAGATTAAGTTTCTCTGAATCTTTTAGAGTATGTACGTAGAATAAAGATATAGTTTTTGATTCTCCTAATCATGTCCTTTTATTAACACAACACAGAAGTACATGGTAAACCACTAAAGTTAGATGATTGGTCTATTTTTTTGCAACAATGCTAGATGATTAGTAGAACAAACCTTGGTCGTCTTGCCGTTGTTCCACCCCATCTTCTACAGCATGGAGGATGTCCCTCGGTAGCAGCTAGAACTCCAGATCTGCAGGTCAGATTTGCAGCGCAAAGAAGCTACAACACATCGGAGGAGGAGAGAAGTTTTGATTTTGATAGTATGGGAAGGAAGGAGGAGGGTGTACCTTGACTAGGACTGGGCTGCCGGTTAGGTGGGCCCCTTCTCCTCCTCGACAAAGATGGATTCAAAGATCTGGTGTCGTAGCCGTCATAGCCGTCCTATCCGCGCAATGATGGCCTACAACAAAGCAAAGGATAGAAGGTGAAGGTGAGATGAGGTCAGAGGGCGATGGTCCCACCTGGCCATATCCTACAGGCTCCTGAGGGTTGTCCCCCCTCCCCCTCTGAGGTGTCTTCCCGGCTACTGTGGTCTTCCAGCAGATAGGAATTTTGGTAACTTTTTGAGATTTTTCTGAGCACTTTCTTTTTTGGACCTTTCCTGCAATGTACAAACAAAATAGACAGAAACTGGCACTGGGCTCTGTGTTAGTAGGTTAGTCCAATAAATGAGTCAAAAGTATGATAAAAACATGTAGCAATGAAACAAAACAAGCATGGAACAAGAAAAATGATAACCAAGATAAATTTTTACGTGACATCCTAATTGAGTAAAGCTACAGTTTTTTATTCTCCTAATCACGTCCTTTTATTGACAACACAACACAGAAGTACATTTTAAACCACTGAATCTAGATGATTGGTCTTTTTTTTTGCAACAATCCTAAATGATTAGTAGAACAAAGCTTGGTCATCTTGCCGGTGTTTTACCCCATCTTCTGCAACACTGGCGGCTGGCCCCTCGACAGCACCTGGAACTCCAGTTCTACTGGTCAGATCTGCAGGGATAGAAAACACCAACACATTAGAGAAGGAGACAAGTTACCAACTTGGCGGGACGGGAAGGAAGTAGAAGGGCGTATCTTGGCTAGGACAGAGCTGCCGGCTAGGTGTGCCCCTTCTCCTCGTCGACTAGGATGGATTCGGAGCCGTGGTGTCGTCGTCTTCGTAGCCGTCCTGTCCGCGCCATGATGACCTGCAGCAAAGGGAATGATATGAGGTGAAGGTGAGGAGGGGGCAAGTGGCGAGGGTCCAACCTGGTCGCAACCTACCGGCTCCTGGGGGCCGTGCCCCCTCCACCCCCTAGGGTGTCCTCCCAGCTCCTGTGGTCTTCCGGTAGATAGGGATTTGGTAATTTTTGGGGTTTTTTTTGAGCATTTACATTTTTGTACCTTTTCTGCAATGTACAGAAAAACAGAAGGTGAAGGTGAGATGAGGTCTGGGGGCGATGGTCCCACCTGGCCATACCCTACAGGCTCCTGAGGGTTGTGCCCCCCCCCTCTGAGGTGTCCTCCCAGCTCCTGTGGTCTTCCGGCAGATAGGAATTTTGGTAAGTTTTTGAGATTTTTCTGAGCACTTTCATTTTCGGCTCTTTTTTGCAATATACAGACCGAAACTAACACTGGTCTTTGTGTTAGTAGGTTAGTCCGATAAATGAGCCAAAAGTATGATAAAAACAATGACACAAAACAAGCATGGAAAAAGCAAAATGATAACAAAGATAAATTTTTTTGATGTGACATGCTAATTGAGTAAAGGCAATCTATATAAATCAATCTAATATAATCATGATGTATAATCTCAAGACAAAGTGATATAAAGAAATAGTATATCCTTGATATTAAAGCAAGCGATGAAAAAACATATAGACAATTGAGCTCTTTCTTTCCGTAAATCGAATGGTCTCCAATAGGAGTTCTCGTGCCACGAGTGGGGAAGGTTTAGAATAAAAATAATATGTGGAGAACTCACTAGTCAACCTTCACTTCGCTCATAGTTTAGCTGAACCGTATCATAATATGCTAGAAATTTAGAGTCTCTATTGAGATTTTAGGGTAAAATAAAGCTACAGTTTTAGTCAACTGAAATTAAATAAACCACTAGTGCAAATTAAGTGTCTCTCTGAATCTATTAGAGTACGTAGGTAGAATAAAGCTACAATTTTTTATTCTCCTAATTACGTCCTTTTATTGCCAACATAACACAGAAGTATGTTTTAAACCACCGAAGCTAGATGATTGGTCTATTTTTTTGCAACAATGCTGGATGATTAGTATGACAAACCTTGGTCGTCTTGCCGGTGTTCCATCGCATCTTCTGAATCATGGCGGCTGACCCTCGGCAGCAGCTAGAACTCCAGCTTTGCAGGTCGGATTTGAACCGCAAGGAAGTCAAAGCACATCAGAGGAGGAGAGAACTTACGAAATTGGCAGCATGGGAAGGAAGGAGGAGGGCATACCTTTGACTAGGATTGGGCTGTCGGTTAGGTGTGCTCCTTCTCCTCCTCGACTAGGATGGATTCAAAGACCTGGTGTCGTCACCGTCATAGCCATCCTATCCGCGCCATGATGACCTACAACAAAGCGAAGGATGGGAGGTAAATGTGATATGAGGGTAGGGAGTGAGGGTCCCACCTGGCCATACCCTAGAGGCTCTTTCATTTTCGAGATTTTTTTGAGCACTTTCATTTTTGGACCTTTTCTGCAATATACAAACAAAACAGATAGAAACAAGCATTGGGCTCTGTGTTAGTAGGTTAGTCTAATAAATGAGTCAAACGCATGGCAAAAACATGTAGAAATGACACAAAAACAAGCATGGAACAAGCAAAATGATAACAAAGTTAATTTTTATGTAACATGCTAATTGAGTAAAGGCAATCAATCTAATATAATCAAGATGTATAAGCTCAAGAGAAAGTGATATAAAGAAATAGTCTATACTTGATATTAAAACAAGCAATGAAAGAACATATAAACAATTGAGATCTTGCTTTTCGTGAATCGAATGGTCTCTAATCGGAGTTGTCGTGACATGAGTGGCAAGGTTTAGAATAAAAATACTATGCTGAGAACGCAATAGTCAACCTTTGCTTCTCTCATAGTTTAGTTGAACCTTATCATGATATGCTCGAAATTTAGAGCCTCTATAGATCTTTTAGGGTAAAACAATAGTTTGCTAGCTGAAATTAAATAAACCATCTAGTACAGATTAAGTGTCTATCTGAATCTTTTAGAGTACGTACTTAGAATAAAAATATAATTTTCATTCTCCTAATTTTGGCATTTTATTGACAACACAACACAGAAGTACATCTTAAACCACTGAAGCTAGATGATTGGTCTGTTTTATGCAACAATGATAGATGATTAGCAGAACAAACCTTGGTCGCTCTTGCTGGTGTTTCACACCATCTTCTGTAGCATGGCGGCTGGCCCCTCGGCAGCAGCTAGAACTCTAGCTCTGCAGGTCGGATCTGCACCGCAAGAAAGCTACAGCACATCAGAGGAGTAGAGAAGTTACGAACTTGGTAGGATGGGAACGAAGGAGGGTGTGCCTTGACTAGGACTGGGCTGTCGGCTAGGTGCGCCGCTTCTCCTCCTCCACTAGAATGGATGCAAAACCCTGGTGTCGTTGCCGTCATAGTTGTCTTGTCCGCACCATGATGATCTGCGGCAAAGCGAAGGATATGAGTTGAAGGTGAGGGCGGGGTAGGAGCGAGGGTCCCACCTAGTCGCACCCTAGAAGCTCCTGGGGGTTGTGCCCCCCTTGAGGTGTCCTCCCGGCTCCTATGGTCTTCCGGCAGATAGGAATTTTGGTATTTTTTTGGAATTTTTCTGAGCACTTTCATTTTTGGACCTTTTCTGCAATCTGCAGACAAACAGACAGAAACTGGCACTGGGCTCTTTGTTAGTAGGTTAGTCTAATAAACGAGTCAAACGTATGGTAAAAACATGTAGGAATGACACAAAACAAGCATGGAATAAGAAAAATGATAACAAAGATATATTTTTATGTGAGATGCTAATTGAGTAAAGACAATCGATCTAATATAATCAAGATGCATAAGCTCAACACAAAGTGATATAAGGAACATACCTTTGTCGTTCTAGCCGGTGTTCCACCCCATCTTCTGTGGTATAGCGGCTGACCCCTCGGCAGCAGCTAGAACTTTAACTCGGCAGGTCAGATCTCCACCGCAAGGAAGCTGCATCACATCAAAGAAAGAGAGAAGTTATGAACTTGGTAGGATGGGAAGAAAGGAGGAGGGTGTAACTTGACTAGGACTGGGCTACCGGCTAGGTGTGCCTCTTCTCCTCTTCCTCGACTGGGCTACCGGCTAGCGGAGCCCCTGGTGTCGTTGCCGTCATAGTCGTCCTATCCGCGCCATGATGACCTGCAGCAAAGCGAAGGATAAAAGGTGAAGGTGACGTGGGGGCAAGGGCAAGGGTCCCGCCTGGCCGCACCCTAGAGGCTCGTTGGGGCTGTGCCCCCCCATTGAGGTGTTCTCCCGGCTCCTGTGGTCTTCTAGCATATATAATTTTGGTATTTTTTGGGGATTTTTCTGAGCACTTTCATTTTCGGACCTTTTCTGCAATGTACAAACAAAATAGATAGAAATTGGCACTGGGCTCTGTGTTAGTAGGTTAATCCAATAAATGAGTCAAAAGTATGATAAAAACATGTAGCAATGAAACAAAACAAGCATGGAACAAGAAAAATAATAACCAAGATAATTTTTTACGTGACATCCTAATTTAGTAAAGCTACAGTTTTTTATTCTCCTAAATCACGTCCTTTTATTGACAACACAGCACTGAAGTACATTTTAAAGCACTAAAGCTAGATGATTGGTCTTTTTTTGCAATAATCCTAAATGATTAGTAGAACAAACCTTGGTCGTCTTGCCGGTGTTCCACCCCATCTTTTGCAGCACTGGCGGCTGGCCCCTCGGCAGCAACTGGAACTCCAGCTCTACGGGTCAGATCTGTAGGGAAAGAAAACAACAACACATTAGAGGAGGAGACAAGTTACCAACTTGGCGGGACGAGAAGGAAGGAGGAGGCCGTATCTTGGCTAGGACAGAGCTGCCGGCTAGGTGTGCCCCTTCTCCTCGTCGACTAGGATGGATTCGGAGCCCTGGTGCCGTCGTCGTCGTAGCCGTCCTGTCCGCGCCATGATGACCTGCAGCAAAGCGAAGGATATGAGTTGAAGGTGAGGTTGGGGCAGGAGGCGAGTGTTCCACCTGCCCGCAACCTAGGAGCTCCTGGGGGTTGTGCCCCCTGCACCCCCTAAGGTGTCCTCCCAGCTCCTGTGGTCTTCCGTCAGATAGGGATTTTGGTAATTTTTGTGGATTTTTTTTGAGCATATTCATTTTTATACCTTTTCTTTAATGTACAGAAAAACAGACAGAAACTGACACTTGGCTCTGAGTTAGTATATAGTCAAATAACCGATTCAAAATATGGTAAAAACATGTAGCAATGACACAAAACAAGCATGGAAAAAGCAAAATGATAACAAAGATAATTTTAATGTGACATGCTAATTGAGTAAAGGCGATCAATCTAATATATTTAAGAAGTATAAGTTTAAGACAAAGTGATATACAGAAATAGTCTATACTTGATCTTAAAACAAGCAATTAAAGACATATAGAAAATTTTCATTCTAAATTAACGAGAACGGAACAAAATCAGATATTCATCTCCCACTTTCTAACATACAGTCACCTAAACCATAAGATATTGTTGGAACTGCAAAGCTCTAAACCAAATGAAAAAATAGAATTAAAATCCACTATATTACATTAGGCTTCTGTTGGGTTTGGGAGTTTCTACAATATTAAAATGCACTATATTAAAATCCAAACCAAATAAAAACATATATAAGCATTTGAATTGATCATGTACATCTGCTTGGGAAATTGTGGTAACCTAACAGAAACCGTTGTTTTTCTATCAATTGATTCATCGAAATACATCTGCTCCTTGAAAAACAAAACATGGCTAATTAGCCAAATAAGGAGTCAAATTACTCTTCACTATAATCAGCGAAAAAGGGGGACCATTAGATATTCAGATAGCATTTTGTACACAAGAAGTAACCCAAATAATTCAGAATTGACATATCTATTCAGTAAAACATTACTCAGCCAAGTTCTAACAGTTTGACAATTTCGGCCAAGTTCAGGCATTCAATGCTTAGAGATTGCTATCTTTATTTGTAGTACAATACAGGGTACAATACAACACCAACCTATAAAAGATAAACGGTCTTCCTAGTGTGCAAACCCAGTAATTAAATTCACGATGCTCTAAGAAAAATGACAATGCAAAGCATAAATAAAGAATAAATTTATGTCAAATGCGATCAATCAAGGAAACGGAAAAAGGTACGAAAAAGAGCAAGAATGGGTACAATTTTGGGTAATGACCGTTGTTCAACCCCCTCTTGTCATCTGCGACAATTTACCGATGTCCCATAGATTCCAGCCAGTTGCTGCTAAGGGCATCCTCAACGCATCCGATTAAGTTGTGGTTCTTATCAGCTTACTCAGCGGCCTTCATGAACACACCCACGATCTTATTGCTGCCTGCAAATATCTACAAAACAGATGGCAAAAATAAAAAAAAAGTCATTCTTCAGAGTTCCTTAAGGCAACCATAGTAAAATTAAAGAGCATACATAAATCTTGGTTCTAATCAGTTGAGGAAGTGTGGTATCATTGCATCATATTTTCAACCTCAAGGCCACTTGAAAGCCGGATGATGTTAACACACTACAATCGTATCGTCCAATTAAAGATTACTTTCCTCATAAAAGTCACACAATTAAATGCTATCATTTCTTCGTATCAAGAAATTGCAAATTCACGAGGACATGTAAAAAATTAGCAAATGCACTGCAGCAATTGCGGTAAACCTTTTCCAGGACATAGATGTGGTCTAATATTGAAAATCATATTGATTTGACAAGTATGGAAATGGAGACTACCTCCGATCCAAATTACTTGTCTCTCAAATGGATGTATCTAGAAGTATTTGAATGCTAAATACATCCATTTGAGTGACAAGTAATATGGGCCGTAGGAAGTACTATTTATTAGTTGTTATTGCGGATGATATTACCTAAAATAGAATCCAAAATTTTCTTTAAGTTAAAAAGAACTTATGTTAGACTAGGCCATGTGGGAAGGTGTTTTCTGTATGCTGCTCAAGCTACTACAACTTGTATTACATAGGGGGTATATATAGGAGTACAAGGTCTGTTTGGACCTCACAGATTTCTACAGCCAGCTTTCTAGAGTTTTCTATGAACATCTTACTATAGCCAGCTTTCTAGAGCTTTCTACAGCTAACCAGAGTTTGCTACTGCTATCTAGCCTAAGATTTACATATAGTACTACTAGTACATTCTACCAGTTTTACCTACAGTACTACTAGTACATTATAGAACCTACTAACTTAATTCCTAAGCAAGGATTACTCTCACAATTCTCCCCCTAATCCTTGCTCTTCAAGCTTGGCTTGATCTGGATCATCCCAATTCGCGAACGCAGATCCTGAAACTTCACTCGCCCCAACGATTTTATCAAAATGTCAGCGAGCTGATCTAATGTTTGGATGAAGTTGATGCTGATGCTTCCATCTTCCACGCATCCTCTGATGAAGTGGTACCGAAGATCGATATGTTTGCTGCGTTCGTGGAAGACTGGATTTTTGGCTAATGCTATGGCAGACTTGCTATCCACCTTTAGCTCAACTATCTCAGCTTTTCTTCCTTGAAGTTCCCCAAGCAGTCGAGCCAGCCAAATTCCTTGGGTTGCTGCAGTTGTGGCTGCCACATACTCTGCCTCGCAGGAAGACATAGCAACGACTCTTTGCATGAGAGATTGCCAACTTACCAAGCAGTTGCCGAGGAAGAATAGTGAGCCACTCGTGCTCTTCCTGGTGTCAATGTCTCCAGCGAGGTCACTATCGCTATAGCCAATCAGTCCTGCCTCCGTTGTCTTTCGCCTGTAGTGAAGACCATAGTGGGTCGTGCCAACAACGTAACGAAGAATTCTCTTCACAGCCATCATGTGCTCCTTCGTGGGTTGTTCCATGAATTGACTGACAAACCCAACAGCGAAGGCCAGGTGTGGCCTGGTGTGGACGAGGTAGCGAAGGCTGCCAACAATCCGTCGATACTCCGTAGGGTCCACCTTTTCTGCTGTACTCTCATGGCTCAGCTTGAGCCGCTCCTCCATTGGAGTGTGTGCAGAATTTCAACCTTCCATTCCTCCCAGCTGAAGAATGCGTGAGGCATAGTGTGCCTGACATAGGCTGATGCCATCACCGTGCTGCTGGACTTCAATTCCGAGATAGAATGACAACAATCCAAGGTCACTCATCTGGAATTTCGTCTTCATGTCGTCCTTGAAACTCTCTATTGCTCCCTTGGATGAACCTGTGATGATCAGATCATCCACATATACTCCAACGAGCAATGTTGTATCACCGTTGGTGCGTCGGTAGAATGCATGCTCGTGCTCGCTCTGTTTGAAGCCCATCTCTTTGAGTGTGCAATCGAGCTTCGCGTTCCATGCCCGTGGTGCCTGTCGCAGGCCATAGAGGGCCTTGCGTAGCCGCAGAACCTTTCCTTCTTCTCCTTGGACGACAAAACTGGGTGGCTGCTTCACATAGACTTCCTCCTTTAGTTCTCCATTGAGAAAGGATGATTTCACGTCCATGTGGTGGACAGGCCACCCCTCCTGGGCAGCCAGAGCAAGCAGCAGCCGGATTGAATCCATGCTAGCCACGGGAGCAAAGACTTCATCAAAGTCAATGCCGACTTGTTGGACGAAGCCGCGGGCGACCAACCTCGCTTTATGTTTGATTACTTTGCCAGCTTCATTTCTCTTCAACTTATAGACCCATCTGAGGCCCATTGGTTGATGCCCGTGTGGCAGATCCACGAGCTCCCATGTCCTGTTTCGCTCTACCGCCTCGATTTCCTCGCGCATGGCTGCCTGCCAAGCCTTGTCACGCTCGGCTTCTTCAAATGAGCACGGCTCCCCCGTGCTGGTCAAGTGAAGCTCGGAGTCGAGGTTGCGCGGTGCGAGCCCGGGCACTGGTTCTTCTCCTCCAATCAGATTCTCGACCATGCGATAGCGAACTGGTGTGTCGCCATGTGCAGCATCGAGTCGATCATCATCATCTTCTGGTGGCGTGACAAATTCTGGAGTTGCTGGCGCTGGAGCACTTGCTGGAGCAAATGGAGGTGATGGCGGTGCGCTGGTTGAGGTGCCTTGATCTGCATGTCTCGATGATGCAGGTTCGTCTTCTCCTGAACTGGGCACCTGGCTGGGCTTCCTGATGATGTACTCTATGTCAAAATGGCTGCCAGAGTATTTGCTGCCTTCTGCTGCCCAATCCCAGCCATGTTCTTCATCAAAGATAACATCACGGGCGATGCGGACACGCCTTGTTGTTGGGTCCAGCAGCCTGTAAGCCTTTACTCCTTCCTCGTAGCCAATGAAGACAGCGGGAGAGCTGCGGTCATCAAGCTTCCGTAGGTTCCCCTGTTCCTTGACATACGCCAAACACCCAAAGGTGTGAAGGTAGTGGACAGCCGGCTTACGTCCATGCCATGCCTCATAGGGCGTCTTTCCGGTGAGAGATTTGGTGGGAGCTCGGTTCAGCAAGAAAACAGCAGTGCTCACCGCCTCCCCCCAAAATTCTGCTGGCATACTCCTCTGTTTCAACAAAGCACGCGCCATTGCCACCACCGTCTGATTCCGCCGCTCGACGACACCATTCTGCTGCGGGGCGTACGGAGCGGAGAAGTGGCGCTGGATTCCTTCATCAGCACAGTAGGCGGCAAACTCCGTCGAGGTGAACTCGCCGCCATTATCGGTACGGAACACACGCAGTTTGCGTCCACTTTGAACTTCTGCTGCTGCCTGGACTCTTTTGATGGCTTCCGGTGCGTTGTTCTTGGCTGCCAGGAGCATCACCCACATGTAACGGGTGGCGTCATCCACCAACAACAAAAAATAGCGCCGGCCTCCGGGTGTTGCCAGCGAGATAGGACCGCAGAGGTCCCCGTGGACGAGCTCAAGTAGCTCTAGTGCGCGGTACCTTGCTTGCCGAGGGAATGCGCTGCGACGATGCTTGGTGATGACGCACGTGTCGCAAAACTGCTCCACATGCTCCAACCGTGGCAGCCCACGTGCCATGCCGAGGCGCCCCATTTTCTCCAAAGCATCAAAATTGAGATGCCAAAATCGCTCATGCCAGCGCCAAGCAACATCATCACGATGTGCAGAGAGACATATTGGTCGGCCAACCTCAAGATGGATGACGTAGAGACGATTCCGGCCGCGCCTAACCCGAACAAGGAGTTGACCTTGCTGGTCCCATATGCGAAGCACACCTCTCCTGATCAGCACACTTGCGTCACTCTCGTCAAGCTGACCAATGCTGATAATCGAGTTCTTCAGGCGTGGAATGTAGTAGACGCTGTTGAGAGCCTTGTGTTCTCCGTTTCTGCCAGCGAAGATGATGGTGCCGACACTCTTGATTTCGACAACTGAGCCATCGCCGAATCTGACGGTGCCGTTGACTGTTCGGTTAATTTCAGCAAAGGCATCACCACGGCCCGTCATGTGATTTGTGGCGCCGATGTCAAGGTACCAACCCTCGAGTCGCTCGTCGTCGCTGCTCATCCCGAGGTAGGCTTTTGCCTTCGGTTCGTCGATGTGAAGTGGGGCTTGCTCTGGAGGTGTAGACATGTCCTTCAGCACTATGGCCTGTGCCATGAGGAGAGCAGGCTCCTCATCATCTTCCTCTGCTTGGGCCAAGTATGCCCTGTTTCCATTTCTCTTGGGCTTCCAGCAGTCCTTGGCCCAATGCCCACGGCGGCCACAATTGCGGCATGTGTCATCGCGCTGGCAGTCCCTAGCTGCTGCACGATCGTTGCCGCCTTCTCCACTCTTCTTACGCGGTGGCCGACGTCGTTGTTGTGCCTTGCCCCGCGCAGGCCTGGAGGAGCTGCCTCCTTGGCGCTCCTTCATCTTTTGTTGCCACTGCTCCTCGGTGAGTAGAAGCTTGCCCTGCTCACGCAGCGGCTCCGGTGACTCAAGACAGTCCTCTGCTGCCTTCAACCGACCAGTAACCTCCTCCAATGACATATCAGTAGTGTCAAGGAGGGTCTCGATTGCAAGGGCTATCTGCGACAGCCTAGGTGGGACAACTCGCAAGAACTTCTCGACGACTTGAGTTTCATCGATAGGTGCTCCGAGCGTGGCGAGGCTTGTGACGAGGTTGGTGAGGCGCAACGCAAAATCATCAACGGACTCCCCGTCGCGGAACGAGATCATCTCAAATTCCTTCTTCAGCTGC
This sequence comes from Bromus sterilis, assembly GCA_950022295.1. Taxonomy (NCBI): domain Eukaryota; kingdom Viridiplantae; phylum Streptophyta; class Magnoliopsida; order Poales; family Poaceae; genus Bromus; species Bromus sterilis. Next base: position 320,874,672 of record OX465596.1, on the reverse strand, counting down.
TGCACCTTGCCCTTCCGTACGTGGTCTGAACCAACGCGCATGTTTCGAATCGCCTCCCACGCCTCCTTCGATGTCCGCTTGACAGCCAAACCAGCAATCATTTCTGGTGGCACCGCTTGCAAGATGGCCTCCAGCGCCATTCGATCTTCGTGAAAGTCATCAGCGCCGAGCTCGATAGCATCCCAAATGCCCCGATCCTGCAGCTTCACCTTCATGAGGAGGCTCCATTTGGTGTAGTTCGTCCGCGTCAGCATGGGGTAATTGCCGCCGCCGACTTCCTTCACGACGCGCTCGACGACAACCTCGCGCCTTCCAGCATCACGGTGGCGCGGTCGTCTTGGTGGTGGTGAAGGGGAACGGCGTCGCGACTGCACAGACACACTGCCCGCAACACCCTGCTCAAGTGGAGTTGACATCTCTCAGGATCCTCTCCTCTCCTTGCCAACCAGGCTCTGGTACCAAATGTTAGACTAGGCTATGTGGGAAGGTGTTTTCTGTATGCTGCTCAAGCTACTACAACTTGTATTACATAGGGGGTATATATAGGAGTACAAGGTCTGTTTGGACCTCACAGATTTCTACAGCTAGCTTTCTAGAGTTTTCTATGAACATCTTACTACAACCAGCTTTCTAGAGCTTTCAACAGCTAACCAGAGTTTGCTACTGCTATCTAGCCTAAGATTTACATATAGTACTACTAGTACATTCTACCAGTTTTACCTACAGTACTACTAGTACATTCTAGAACCTACTGACTTAATTCCTAAGCAAGGATTACTCTCACAACTTATACATTATCATAACAAGCTGAGAAAAATGGAGTCAGAAAATACTCAATGTTAAAAAAGTTCAAAACCTAACATTGAAAGTCAGTATTTAGTATTGACACAAGAAACCGAAGGAAATTTTTATTGTGGATTACCTAGTAGAACGGTTTGCTTAACATGATAGAAATTCAGGCTCACAACATGTACATCTTTTCTCTAAGGCACCAGATCCTCGGAATTAACCTGCAATAAACATGTAGAGTAGTTCTTTTAACAGAAAGAAATTGAAAAACTATATTATAGGACTATCCTCACATGTAGAGTAGTTCTTTTAACAGAAAGATAAACCAAAGCATGGACTTGGACAGGAACACCAAAGAGAGTGTAATAAGCTGGTATACATATGGATGGGTTAGAAAGCAAGTCACCGGCAAGGACACCCAGCTCTGGCCAAGAACAACCGCCCCCACAGGCATTCCAGATCCGGGCAGCCACCCTATCCACAATACCACATAACCAAATGGCATGAAAGTATAAGCAACGACCAAACAAAGCGAACGAATCACATAAGGTTTGTGAAGGAAGCTAGAATTATATGCATCTCACAACTCATGACCAAATGTAACTGAAAATTCAAAATACTAAGGATCCGCTCTGAATTTTTAGATAATCAAAATACTAAAGATGCCATAATTGAGTCAGCAAACCTTCTTGTGCATTACTATATTTTGGTTCACTGATGTTGCGACCAGGTTCAGAAAACCTTCTTGTACAATACAATAGCAAGCATGATAAAGAACTGAACCAAAACATAATTTTACCAAGCCAGCGAAAAATAAAAGCCTAGACACTGATTTCAAAACATTAGAAGGTCTCGCAAACCTTTTTCTATGGTGAAGGAATATGTGGAAATGTTTCCCTCATGCAATTTTCAAACAATTCAAAGTGTGTTATTACGCAGGAATTCATATTAACACATAGGATGTCATGTATGCAAATCATAGTTTTCCAGTAAACCAAATTTTAAAAATAGACAGTATATAACTAGAATGATGTCATTTTCCATTTTCCATTTGCCATATGTTATACCTTTGTCGTTCTAGCCGGTGTTCCACCCCATCTTTCGCGGTATGGCGGCTGGCGCCTTGGCAGCAGCTAGAACTACAACTCGGCAGGTCAGATCTCCACCACAAGGAAGCTGCAGCACATCAGAGAAAGAGAGAAGTTACGAACTTGGTAGGATGGGAAGAAAGGAGGAGGGCGTACCTTGACTAGGACTGGGATACCGGCTAGGTGTGCCTCTTCTCCTCTTCCTCAACTAGGATAGATTCAAAGCCCTGGTGTCATCACTGGTCATAGTCGTCCTGTCCGCGCCATGATGACCTGCAACAAAGCGAAGGATAGAAGGTGAAGGTGACGTGAGGGCAAGGGAAAGGGTCCCGCCTAGCCCACCCTAGAGGCTCATAGGGGTTGTGCCCCCCCCCTTGAGGTGTTCTTCCGGCTCCTGTGGTCTTATAGCATGTAGAATTTTGGTAATTTTTTAGGATTTTTCTGAGCACTTTTGTTTTCGGACCTTTAATTCCTGCAATGTACAAACAAAATAGACAGAAACTGACACTGGGCTCTGTGTTAGTAGGTTAGTCCAATAAATGAGTGAAAAGTATGATAAAAACATGTAGCAATGAAACAAAACAAGCATGGAACAAGCAAAATGATAACCAAGATAATTTTTTACGTGACATCCTAATTGAGTAAAGCTACGGTTTTTGATTCTCCTAATCACGTCCTTTTATTGACAACACAACACAGAAGTACATTTTAAACCACTGAAGCTAGATGATTGGTATTTTTTCGCAACAATCCTAAATGATTAGTAGAAGAAACCTTGGTTGTCTTGCCGGTGTTCCACCCCATCTTCTGCAGCACTGTCGGCTGGCCCCTCGGCAGCAGCTGGAAGTTTAGCTCTATGGGTCAGATCTAGAGGGAAAGAAAACACCAACACATTATAGGAGAAGACAAGTTACCAACTTGGTGGGACGGGAAGGAAGGAGGAGGGCGTATATTGGCTAGGACAGAGCTGCCGGCTAGGTGTGCCCTGCTCGTCGACTAGGATGTATTCGGAGCCCTGGTGCCGTCGTAGCCGTCCTGTCCGCGCCATGATGACCTGCAACAAAGGGAATGATATGAGGTGAAGGTGAGGAGGGGGCAAGTGGCGAGGGTCCAACCTGGTCGCACCCTAGCGGCTCCTGGGGGTTGTGCCCGCTCCACCCCCTAAGGTGTCCTCCCAGCACCTGTGGTCTTCCGACACATAGGGATTTTGGTAATTTTTGGGGATTTTTTTTGAGCATTTTCATTTTTGTACCTTTTCTGCAATGTACAGAAAAACAGCCAGAAACTGGCACTTGGCTCTGTGTTAGTAGGTTAGTCAAATAACCGATTCAAAAGTATGGTAAAAACATGTAGCAATGACACAAAACAAGCATGGAAAAAGCAAAATGATAACAAAGATAATTTTTATGTGACATGCTAATTGAGTAAAGGCAATCAATCAAATATAATGAAGATGTATAAGCTGAAAACAAAGTGATATAAAGAAATACTATATAGTTGATATTAAAACAGACGATAAAAACATATAGACAATTGAGCTCTTGATTTATGTGAATCGAATGGTTTCCAATCGGAACTCCTGTGCCATGAGTGGGGAAGGTTTAGAATAAAAATAATATGTTAAGAACTCAATAGTCAAGTTTCGCTTCTCTCATAGTTTAGCCGAACCTTATCATAATATGCTGGAAATTTAGAGCCTATATGGAACTTTTAGATAAAATAAAGCTATATATTTTAGTCAACTTAACTTAAATAAACCATCTACTGCAGATTAAGTTTCTCTCTGACTCTTTTAGAGTGCGTAGGTAGAATAAAGCTACAATTTTTTATTCACCTAATCATGTCCTTTTATTAACAGCACAACACAAAAGTACATGTTAAACCACTGAAGCTAGATGATTGGTCTGTTTTTTTGTAACAATGCTAAATGATTAGCAGAACAAACCTTGGCCGTTATTATCGGTTTTCCACCCCATCTTCTGCAACATGGTGGTTGGCCCCTTGACAGCAGCTAGAACTCCAGCTCTACAGGTCGGATCTGCAGCGCGGGAAGCTGGAGCACATCAGAGGAGGAGAGAAGTATCGAACTTGTCAGGATGGGAACGAAGAAGCTGGGCGTACCTTGACTAGGACTGGGCTTCCAAGGATGGATTCAAAGCCTTGGTGCCATCGTCGTCATAGCCGTAATGTCCGCGCCATGATGACATGCAGCAAAGCGAAGGATATGAGCTAAAGGTGACGTGGGGGCAAGGGGCGAGTGTTCCACCTGCCCGCACCCTAGGGGCTCCTGGGGGCTGTGCCCCCCCTAGGTATCCTCCCGTCTCCTGTGGTCTTTTGGCAGATAAGAATTTTGTTAATTTTTTGGGTTTTTTCTCAGCACATTCATTTTAGGACCTTTTCTGCAATGTACAGACAAAACAGACAAAAACTGGCACAGGGCTCTGTGTTAGTAGGTTAGTCCAAGAAATGAGTCAAAAGTATGCTAAAAGCACGTACCAATGACACAAAACAAGCATGCAAGAAGAAAAAAATGATAACAAAGGTAATTTTTTATGTGACATGCTAATTGAGTAAAGGCGATCAATCTAATATAATTAAGAAGTATAAGTTTAAGACAAAGTGATATAAAGAAATAGTCTATACTTGATCTTAAAACAAGGAATGAAAGACATATAGAAAATTGAACTCTTGCTTTCCGTGAATTGAATGGTCTCCAATCGGAGTTCCCGTGCCATGAGTGGGAAGGTTTAGAATAGAAATAATATGTTGAGACTTCAATAGTCAACCTTCGCTTCTCTCATAGTATAGCTGAACCTTATCATAATATGCTGGGAATTTACTATGGATATTTTAGGGTAAAATAAAGCTATAGTTTTAGTCAACTGGAATTAAATAAATCATGCAGTGCAGATTAAGTGTCTCTCTGAATCTTTTAGAGCACGTAGTTAGACTAAAGCTATAGTGTTTATCCTCCTAATCATGTCTTTTTATTGACAACACAACACAGAAATACATGTTAAACCACTGAAGCTAGATGATTGATCTGCTTTTTGCAACAATGCTAGATGATTAGCAGAACAAACCTTGGTCGTTCTTGCCGGTGTTCCAACCCATCTTCCGAAGTTTGTCGGCTGGCCCCTCTGCATCAGCTAGAATTCCAGCTCGTTAGATTAGATCTGCACCGCAAGGAAGCTGCAGCACATCAGAGGAGGAGAGAACTTGCGAATTGGCAGGATGGGAAGAAAGGAGGAGGGCGTACCTTGAATACGACTGGGCTATCGGCTAGGTGCGCCTCTTCTCCTCTTCCTCGACTAGGATGGATTAAAAGCCCTGGTGTCGTCGCCGTCATAGTCGTCCTGTCCGCGCCAGGATGCCCTGCAGCAAAGCGAAGGATAGGAGGTGAAGGTGACATGGGGGCAAGGGTGAGGGTCCCACCTGGCCCACCCTAGAGGCTCCTAGGGGTTGTGCCCGCCCCTGAGGTGTTCTGCCGGCTCCTGTGGTCTTCTGGTATATAGGAATTTTGGTAATTTTTTGGGATTTTTCTGAGCACTTCCATTCTCGAACCTTTTCTGCAATGTACAAAAAAATAGACAAAAACTGGCACTGATCTCTGTGTTAGTAGGTTAGTCCAATAAATGTGTCAAAAGTATGGTAAAAACATGTAGCAATGAAACAAAACAAGCATGGAACAAGCAAACTGATAACAAAGATAATTTTTTTATGTGACATGCTAATTGAGTAAAGGCAATCAATCTAATATAATTAAGATGTATAAGCTCAAGACAAAGTGATTAAAAGAAATAGTTTATATTTGATATTAAAACAAGCAATGAAAGAACATATAGGTAACTGAGCTCTTCCTTTCCGTGCCATGAGTGAGGAAAGTTTCGAATAAAAATAATATGTTGACAACTCAATAGTCAACCTTCACTTCTCTCATAGTTTAGCCGAACCTTGTCATAATATGCTGGGAATTTAGAGTCTCTATGGATCTTTTAGGATAAAATAAAACTATAGTTTTAGTCAACTGAAATTAAATAAACCATCTAGTGCAGATTAAGTCTCTCCGAATCTTTTAGAGTATGTACGTAGAAAAAAGCTATAGTTTTGATTCTACGATTAAAGTCCTTTTATTGACACAACACAGAAGTACATGGTAAACCACTAAAGCTAGATGTTTGGTCTATTTTTTTGCAACAATGCTAGATGATTAGTAGAACAAACCTTGGTCGTCTTGCTGCTGTTCCACCCCATCTTCTACATCATGGCGGTTGGCCCTCGGCAGCAGCTAGAACTCCAGATCTGCTGGTCGGATTTGCAGCGCAAAGAAGCTACAAAACATCAGAGGAGGAGAGAAGTTATGATTTTGACAGTATGGGAAGGAAGGAGGAGGGTGTACCTTGACTAGGACTAGGCTGCCGGTTAGGTGGGCCCAATCTCCTCCTCGACTAGGATGGATTCAAAGACCTGGTGTCGTAGCCGTCATAGCCGTCCTATCCGCGCAATGATGACCTACAACAAAGCCAAGGATAGAAGGTGAAGGTGAGATGAGGTAAGGGGGCGATGGTCCCACCTGGCCATACCCTACAGGCTCCTGAGGGTTGTGCCCCCCTCCTCTGAGGTGTCCTCCCGGCTCCTATGGTCTTCCGGCAGATAGGAATTTTGGTAAGTTTTTTAGATTTTTCTGAGCACTTTCATTTTCGGACCTTTTCTGCAATATACAGACAGAAACTACCACTGGGCTCTGTGTTAGTAGGTTAGTCCGATAAATGAGCCAAAAGTATGATAAAAACATGTAGAAATGACACAAAACAAGCATGGAAAAAGAAAAATGATAACAAAGATAAAAAATTTGATGTGACATGCTAATTGAGTAAAGGCAATCTATCTAAATCAATCTAATATAATCATGATGTATAAGCTCAAGACAAAGTGATATAAAGAAATAGTATATCCTTGATATTAAGACAAGCGATGAAAAAACATATAGACAATTGAGCTCTTTCTTTCCGTAAATCGAATGGTCTCCAATAGGAGTTCCCGTGCCACGAGTGGGGAAGGTTTGGAATAAAAACAATATGTGGAGAACTCAATAGTCAACCTTCACTTCTCTCATAGTTTACCTGAATCTTATCATAATATGCTGTAAATTTAGAGTCTGTATGGAGCTTTTAGGGCAACATAAAGCTATAGTTTTAGTCAACTGAAATTAAATAAACCACTAGTGCAGATTAAGTGTCTCTCTAAATCTATTAGAGTACGTAGGTAGAATAAAGCTACAGTTTTTTATTCTCTTAATCGCGTCCTTTTATTGCCAACACAACACAAAAGTACATTTTAAACCACTGAAGTTAGATGATTGGTCTATTTTTTTCAAAATGCTGGATGATTAGTATGAAAAACCTTGGTCGTCTTGCCGGTGTTACACCCCATCTTCTGAATCATGGTGGCTGACCCTCGGCAGCAGCTAGAACTCCAGCTTTGCCGGTCGGATTTTCAACGCAAGGAAGTCGAAGCACATCAGAGGAGGAGAGAAGTTACAAAATTTGCAGTATGGGAAGGAAGGAGGGCATACCTTGACTAGGGCATACCTAGACTAGGACTGGGCTGCCGGTTAGGTGCGCCCCTTCTCCTCCTCGACTAGGATGGATTCAAAGACCTGGTGTCGTCGCTGTCATAGCCGTCCTATCCGCGCCATGATGACCTACAACAAAGCGATGGATAGGAGGTAAAGGTGAGATGAGGGTAGGGAGCGAGGGTCCCACCTGGCCATACCCTAGAGGCTCCTGGGGGTTGTGCCCCCTCCCACCCCTGAGGTGTCCTCTCGGCTCTTGTGGTCTTCCAACAGATAGGAAATTTGGTAAGTTTTTGGGATTTTTCTGAGAACTTGCATTTTCGGACCTTTTCTGCAATATACAGACAAAACAGATAGAAACAAGCACTGGGCTCTGTGTTAGTAGGTTAGTCCAATAAATGAGTCAAACACATGGTAAAAACATGTAGCAATGACACAAAAACAAGCATTGAACAAGCAAAATGGTAACAAAGATAATTTTTTATGTAACATGCTAATTGAGTAAAGGCAATCAATCTAATATAATCAAGATGTATAAGCTCAAGACAAAGTGATATAAAGAAATAGTCTATACTTGATATTTAAACAAGCAATCAAAGAACATATAAACAATTGAGATCTTGATTTTCGTGAATCGAATGGTCTCTAATCGGAGTTGTCGTGACATGAGTGGGCAAGGTTTAGAATAAAAATACTATGTTGAGAACGCAATAGTCAACCTTTGCTTCTCTCATAGTTTAGCTGAACCTTATCATGATATGCTGGAAATTTAGAGCCTCTATAGATCTTTTAGGATAAAATAATAGTTTGTCAGCTGAAATTAAATAAACCATCTAATACAGATTAAGTGTCTCTCTGAATCTTTTAGAGTATGTACGTAGAATAAAAATACAATTTTTCATTCTCTAATTATGGCCTTTTATTGACAACACAACACAAAAGTACATCTTAAACCACTGAATCTAGATGATTGGTCTGTTTTATGCAACAATGATAGATGATTAGCAGAACAAACCTTGGTCGTTCGTGCCGGTGTTTCACCACATCTTCAGCAGCATGGCGGTTTGCCCCTCGGCAGCGGCTAGAACTCTAACTCTGCAGCTCGGATCTGCACTGCAAGAAAGCTGCAGCACATTAGAGGAGGAGAGAGGTTACAAACTTGGCAAGATGGGAACGAAAGAGAGTGTGCCTTAACTAGGACTGGGCTGCCGGCTAGGTGCGCCGCTTCTCCTCCTCCTCCACTAGGATGGATTCAAAGCCCTGGTGCCGTTGCCGTCATAGTCATCCTGTCCGCGCCATGCTGACCAGCGAAGCGAAGGATATGAGGTGAAGGAGAGGTTGGGGTAGGGAGCAAGGGTCCCACCTGGCCGCAATTGAGTAAAGGCAATCAATCTAATATAAGCAAGATGTATAAGCTCAAGACAAAGTGATATAAAGAAATAGTCTATACTTGATATTAAAACAAGCAATGAAAGAACATATAAACAATTGAGATCTTGCTTTTTGTGAATCGAATGGTCTCTAATCGGAGTTGTCGTGACATGAGTGGGCAAGGTTTAGAATAAAAATACTATGTTGAGAACGCAATAGTCAACATTTGCTTCTCTCCTAGTTTAGCTGAACCTTATCATGATATGTTGGAAATTTAGAGCCTCTATAGATCTTTTAGGATAAAATAATAGTTTGTCAGCTGAAATTAAATAAACCATCTAATACAGATTAAGTGTCTCTCTAAATCTTTTATAGTACGTACATAGAATAACAATACAATTTTTGATTCTCCTAATTATGGCCTTTTATTGACAACACAACACACAAGTACATCTTAAACCACAAAAGCTAGATGATTTGTCTGTTTTATGCAACAATGATAGATGATTAGCAGAAAAAACCTTGGTCGTTCTTGCCGGTGTTTCACCCCATCTTCTGCAACATGGCGGTTGGCCCCTCGGCAGCAGCTAGAATTCTAGCTCTGCAGGTCGGATTTGCACCGCAAGAAAGCTGCATCACATCAGAGGAGGAGAGAAGTTACAAACTTGGCAGGATGGGAACGAAGGAGGGTGTGCCTTGACTAGGAATGGGCTGCCGGCTAGGTGCGCCGCTTCTCCTCATCCTCCACTAGGATGGATTCAAAGCCCTGGTGCCGTTGCCGTCATAGTCGTCCTGTCCGCGCCATGCTGACCTGCAGCAAAGCGAAGGATATGAGGTGAAGGAGAGGTTGGGGTAGGGAGCGAGGGTCCCACCTGGCCGCACCCTAGAGGCTCCTAGGGGCTGTGCCTCCCCCCTGAGGCGTCCTCCCGGCTCCTGTGGTCTTCCGGAAGATAGGAATTTTAGTAAATTTTTGGGATTTTCCTACACACTTTCATTTTGGGTCCTTTTTTGAAATGTAAAGACAGCAAAACAGAAACTCGCACCGGGCTCTGTGTTAGTAGGTTATTTCAGTAAATGAGTCAATAGTATGGTAAAACATTTAGCAATAAAACAAAAGAAGCATGAAACAAATAAAATGATAACAAAGATAATTTTTTATGTGACATGCTAATTGAGCAAAGGCAATCAATCTAATACTCCTTCCATTCCAAATTAGATGACTTCCATTTGTTCACAAATAATGGAAGTCACTTAATTTCGAATGGATGGAGTATAATCAAGATGCATAATCTAAAGACAGAGTGATATAAAGAAATAGTCTATACTTGATATTAAAACAAGCAATGAAAGAACATACAGACAATTGAGCTCTTGTTTTCCGTGAATCGAATGGACTTCAATCGGGGTTCCTGTGTCATGAGTGGATAATGTTTAGAATAAAAATAATATGTTGAGAACTCAATAGTCAACCTTCGCTTATGTCATAGTTTAGCTAAACCTTTTCATAATATGTGAAAATATAAAGCCTCTATGGATCTTTTAGGGTAAAATAAAATTGTAGTTTTAGTCAACTGAAATTAACTAAACTATCTTGTGCAAATTAAGTGTCAGTACGTAGGTGGAATAAAGCTAGAGTTTTTTATTCTCTTAATCACGGCCTTTTATTGACAACATAACACATAAGGACATATTAAACCACTGAAGCTATATGATTGGTCTGTTTTATGCAACAATGATAGATGATTAGCAGAACAAACCTTGGTCGTTCTTGCCAATGTTCGACCTCATTTACTGCAGCGTGGCGGCTGGCCCCTCGACAACAGCTAGAACTCCAGCTCTGCAGTTTGGAGCTCCACCGCAAGGAAGCTGCAGCACATCAGAGCAGAACATAAGTTACGAACTTGGCAGGATGGGAAGGAAGGAGAAGGGTGTGCCTTGACTAGGACTGGCCTGTCGGCTAGTTGCGTCCTTCTGCTCCTCCTGGACTAGGATGGATGCAAAACCCTGGTGTCATCGCCGTCGTAGCTTTCTTGTCCGGACCATGATGACCTGAGGCAAAGCGAAGGATATGAGTTGAAGGTGAGGTGGGGGTAGGGGCGAGGGTCCCACCTGGCCGCACCCTAGAAGCTCCTAGGGGTTGTGCCCCCCTGAGGTGTCCTCCCGGCTCCTGTGGTCTTCTGGCAGATAGGAATTTTGGTATTTTTTTGGAATTTTTCTGAGCACTTTCATTTTGGGACCTTTTCTGTAATCTGCAGACAAACAGACAGAAACTGGCACTGGGCTCTTTGTTAGTAGGTTAGTCCAATAAATGAGTCAAACATTTGGTAAAAACATGTAGCAATGACACAAAACAAGCATGGAATAAGAAAAATGATAACAAAGATAATTTTTCATGTGACATGCTAATTGAGCAAAGGCAATCAATCTAATACTCCTTCCATTCCACATATATACAAATGAAAGTCATCTAATTTGGAATGGAGAGAGTATAATCGAGATGCATAAGCTAAAGACAAAGTGATATAAAGAAATAGTCTATACTTGATATTAAAACAAGCAATGAAAGAACATACACCTAATTGAGCTCTTGCTTTCCGTGAACCGAATGGACGTCAATCGGAGTTCCCGTGCCATTAGTGGGTAATGTTTAGAATAAAAATAATATGTTGAGAACTCAATAGTCAACCTTCGCTTATGTAATAGTTTAGCTGAACCTTAGGATAATATGTGAAAATATAAAGCCTCTATGGATCATTTAGGGTAAAATAAAGTTATAGTTTTAGTCAACTGAAATTAAATAAACTATGTAATGCAAATTAAGTGTCTCTTTGAATCTTTTAGACTACGTAGGTAGAATAAAGCTAGAGTTTTTTATTCTCTTAATCATGGCCTTTTATTGACAATACAACACATAAGTACATGTTAAACCACTGAAGCTAGATGATTGGTCTGTTTTACGCAACAACAACAATAAATAATTAGCAGAACAAACCTTGGTTGTTCTTGCCGGTGTCCACCCCATCTACTTCAGCGTGGCTGCCTCGACAGCAGGTAGGACTCCAACTCTGCAGTTTGGAGCTGCACCGCAAGAAAGCTGCAGCACATCAGAGGAAAACAAAAGTTACGAACTTGGCAGGATGGGAAGGAAGGAGGAGGGTGTGCCTTGACTAGGACTGGGCTGCCGGCAAGGTGCGCCCTTCTGGTCCTCCTGGACTAGGATGGATGCAAAACCTTGGTGTCGTCGCCGTCATAGCTGCCTTCTCCGGACCATGATGACCTGCGGAAAAGCGAAGGAGATGAGTTGAAGATGAGGTGGGGGTTGGGGCGAGGGTCCCACCTGGCCGCACCCTAGAAGCTCTTGGGGGTTGTGCCCCCCTGAGGTGTCCTCCCGGCTCCTGTGGTCTTCTGGCAGATAGGAATTTTGGTATTTTTTTGGAATTTTTCTGAGCACTTTCATTTTGAGACCTTTTCTGCAATCTGCAGACAAACAGACAGGATGAGAAGGAAGGAGGATGGTGTGCCTTGACTAGGACTGGGTTGCCGGCTAGGTGCGCCCTTCTGCTCCTCCTGGACTAGGATGGATGCAAAACCATGGTGTCGTCGCCGTCATAGCTGTCTTGTCCGGACCATGATGACCTGCGGAAAAGCGAAGGATATGAGTTGAAGGTGAGGTGGGGGTTGGGGCGAGGGTCCCACCTGGCCACACCCTAGAAGCTCTTGGGGATTGTGCCCCCCTGAGGTGTCCTCCCGGCTCCTGTGGTCTTCTGGCAGATAGGAATTTTGGTATTTTTTTGGAATTTTGCTGAGCACTTTCATTTTGGGACCTTTTCTGCAATCTGCAGACAAACAGACAGGATGGGAAGGAAGGAGGAGGGTATGCCTTGACTAGGACTGGGCTGCCGGCTAGGTGCGCCCTTCTGCTCCTCCTGGACTAGGATGGATGCAAAACCATGGTGTCGTGGCCGTCATAGCTGTCTTGTCCGGACCATGATGACCTGCGGAAAAGCGAAGGATATGAGTTGAAGGTGAGGTGGGGGTTGGGGCGATGGTCCCACCTGGCCACACCCTAGAAGCTCTTGGGGGTTGTGCCCCCCTGAGGTGTCCTCCCGGCTCCTGTGGTCTTCTGGCAGATAGGAATTTTGGTATTTTTTTGGAATTTTTCTGAGCACTTTCATTTTGGGACCTTTTCTGCAATCTGCAGAAAAACAGACAAAAACTGGCACTGGGCTCTTTGTTAGTATGTTAGTCCAATAAATGAGTCAAACATATGGTAAAAACATGTAGCAATGACACAAACAAGCATGGAATAAGAAAAATGATAACAAAGATAATTTTTTATGTGACATGCTAATTGAGCAAAGGCAATCAATCTAATACTTCTTCCATTCCACATGTATACAAATGAAAGTCATCTAATTTGGAATGGAGGGAGTCTAATCAAGATGCATAAGCTAAAGACAAAGTGATATAAAGAAATAGTCTATACTTGATATTAAAACAAGCAATGAAAGACATACACCTAATTGAGCTCTTGCTTTCCGTGAACCGAATGGACGTCAATCGGAGTTCCCGTGCCATGTGTGGGTAATGTTTACAATAAAAATAATATGTTGAGAACTCAATAGTCAACCTTCGCTTATGTCATACTTTAGCTGAACCTTATCATAATATGTGAAAATATAAAGCCTCTATGGATCTTTTAGGGTAAAATAAAATTATAGTTTTAGTCAACTGAAATTAAATAAACTATCTAGTGCAAATTAAGTGTCTCTTTGAATCTTTTAGAGTACGTAGGTAGAATAAAGCTAGAGTTTTTTATTCTCTTAATCATGGCCTTTTATTGACAATACAACACATAAGTACTTGTTAAACCACTGAAGCTAGATGATTGGTCTGTTTTACGCAACAACAATAGATGATTAGCAGAACAAACCTTGGTCCTTCTTGCCGGTGTTCCACCCCATCTACTTCAGCGTGGCGGCTGGCCCCTCGACAGCAGGTAGGACTCCAGCTTTGCTGTTTGGAGTTGCACCGCAACGAAGCTGCAGCACATCAAAGGAGAACAGAAGTTACGAACTTGGCAGGATGGGAAGGAAGGAGGAGGGTGTGCCTTGACTAGGACTGGGATGCCGGCTAGGTGCGCCCTTCTGCTCCTCCTGGACTAGGATGGATGCAAAACCTTGGTGTCGTCGCCGTCATAGCTGTCTTGTCCGGACCATGATGACCTGCGGAAAAGCGAAGGATATGAGTTGAAGGTGAGGTGGGGGTTGGGGCGAGGGTCCCACCTGGCCGCACCCTAGAAGCTCTTGGGGGTTGTGCCCCCCTGAGGTGTCCTCCCGGCTCCTGTGGTCTTCTGGCAGATAGGAAATTTGGTATTTTTTTGGAATTTTTCTGAGCACTTTCATTTTGGAACCTTTTCTGCAATCTGCAGACAAACAGACAAAAACTGGCACTGGGCTCTTTGTTAGTAGGTTAGTCCAATAAATGAGTCAAACATATGGTAAAAACATGTAGCAATGACACAAACAAGCATGGAATAAGAAAAATGATAACAAAGATAATTTTTTATGTGACATGCTAATTGAGCAAAGGCAATCAATCTAATACTTCTTCCATTCCACATGTATACAAATGAAAGTCATCTAATTTGGAATGGAGGGAGTCTAATCAAGATGCATAAGCTAAAGACAAAGTGATATAAAGAAATAGTCCATACTTGATATTAAAACAAGCAATGAAAGAACATACACCTAATTGAGCTCTTGCTTTCCGTGAACCGAATGGACGTCAATCGGACTTCCCGTGCCATGAGTGGGTAATGTTTAGAATAAAAATAATATGTTGAGAACTCAATAGTCAAGCTTTGCTTATGTCATAGTTTAGCTGAACCTTATCATAATATGTGAAAATTTAAAACGTCTATGGATCTTTTAGGGTAAAATAAAATTATAGTTTTAGTCAACTGAAATTAAATAAACTATCTAGTGCAAATTAAGTGTCTCTTTGAATCTTTTAGAGTACGTAGGAAGAATAAAGCTAGAGTTTTTTATTCTCTTAATCATGGCCTTTTATTGACAATACAACACATAAGTACATGTTAAACCACTAAAGCTCGATGATTGGTCTGTTTTACGCAACAATTGATGATTAGCAGAACAAACCTTGGTCGTTCTTGCCGGTGTTCCACCCCATCTACTGCAGCGTGGCGGCTGGCCCCTCGACAATAGGTAGTACTCCAGCTCTGCAGTTCGGAGGTGCACCGCAAGGAAGCTGCAGCACATCGGAGGAGAACAGAAGTTACAAACTTGGCAGGATGGGAAGGAAGGAGGAGGGTGTTCCTTGACTAGGACTGGGCTGCCGGCTAGGTGTGCACTTCTGCTCCTCCTGGACTAGGATGGATGCAAAACCTTGGTGTCGTCGCCGTCATAGCTGTCTTGTCTGGACCATGATGACCTGCGGCAAAGCAAAGGATATGAGTTGAAGGTGAGCTGCGGGTAAGGGCGAGGGTCCCACCTGGCCGCACCCTAGAAGCTCCTGGGGGTTGTGCCCCCCTGAGGTGTCCTCCCGGCTCCTGTGGTCTTTTGGCAGATAGGAATTTTGGTATTTTTTTGGAATTTTTCTGAGCACTTTCATTTTGGGACCTTTTCTGCAATCTGCAGACAAACAGACAGAAACTGGCACTAGGATCTTTGTTAGTAGGTTAGTCCAATAAACGAGTCAAACATTTGGTAAAACCATGTAGCAATGACACAAAACAAGCATGGAATAAGAAAAATGATAACAAAGATAATTTTTTATGTGAAATGCTAATTGAGCAAAGGCAATCAATCTAATACTCCTTCCATTCCACATGTATACAAATGAAAGTCATCTAATTTGGAATGGACGGAGTATAATCAAGATGCATTAGCTAATGACAAAGTGATATAAAGAAATAGTCTATACTTGATATTAAAACAAGCAATGAAATACATACACCTAATTGAGCTCTTGCTTTCCGTGAACCGAATGGACGTCAATCGGAGTTCCCGTGCCATGAGTGGGTAATGTTTAGAATAAAAATAATATGTTGAGAACTCAATAGTCAACCTTCGCTTATGTCATACTTTAGCTGAACCTTATCATAATATGTGAAAATATAAAGCCTCTATGGATCTTTTAGGGTAAAATAAAATTATAGTTTTAGTCAACTGAAATTAAATAAACTATCTAGTGCAAATTAAGCGTCTCTTTGAATCTTTTAGAGTATGTAGGTAGAATAAAGCTAGAGTTTTTTATTCTCTTAATCATGGCCTTTTATTGACAATACAACACATAAGTACAAGTTAAACCACTAAAGCTAGATGATTGGTTTGTTTTACGCAACAACAATAGATGATTAGCAGAACAAACCTTGGTCCTTCTTGCCGGTGTTCCACCCCATCTACTGCAGCGTGGCGGCTGGCCCCTCGACAACAGGTAGGACTCCAGCTCTGCAGTTTGGAGTTGCACCACAACGAATCTGCAGCACATCAGAGGAGAACATAAGTTACGAACTTGGCAGGATGGGAAGGAAGGAGGAGGGTGTGCCTTGACCAGGACTGGGCTGCCGGCTAGGTGTGCCTTCCTTGACTAGGACTGGGCTGCCGGCTAGGTGTGCCCTTCTGCTCCTCCTGTACTAGGATGGATGCAAAACCTTGGTGTCGTCGCCGTCATAGCTGTCTTGTCCGGACCATGATGACCTGCGGCAAAGCGAAGGATATGAGTTGAAGGTGAGGTGCGGGTAGGGGCGAGGGTCCCACCTGGCCATACCCTACATGCTCTTGAGGGTTGTGCCCCCCCTCTGAGGTGTCCTCCCGGCTCCTGTGGTCTTCCGGCAGATAGGAATTTTGGTAAGTTTTTGAGATTTTTCTGAGCATTTTCATTTTCGGACCTTTTCTGCAATAGACAAACATAAACTAGCACTGGGCTCTGTGTTAGTAGGTTAGTTCGATAAATGATCCAAAAGTATGATAAAAACATGTAGCAAAATGATAACAAAGATATTTTTTTTGTGACATGCTAATTGATTAAAGGCAATCAATCTAATATAATTAAGATGTATAAGCTCAAGACAAAGTGATAAAAAGAAATAGTCTATATTTGATATTAAAACAAGCAATGAAAGAACATATAGATAATTGAGCTCTTGCTTTCCGTGGCATCAGTGAGGAAGGTTTAGAATAAAAATAATATGTTGAGAACTCAATAGTCAACCTTCACTTCTCTCATAGTTTAGCTGAACCTTATCATAATATGCTGGAAATTTAGAGTCTCTATGGATCTTTTAGGATAAAATAAAACTATAGTTTTAGTCAAATGAAATTAAATAAACCATCTAGTGCAGATTAAGTCTCCTTGAATCTTTTAGAGTATATACGTAGAATAAACCTATTGTTTTTTATTCTCCTAAGCATGTCCTTTTATTAACACAACACAGAAGTACATGGTAAACCAGTAAAGCTAGAAGATTGGTCTATTTTTTTGCAACAATGCTAGATGATTAGTAGAACAAACCTTGGTTGTCCTGCCGTTGTTCCACCCCATCTACAGCATGGCGGCTGGCCCTCGGCAGCAGCTAGAACTCCAGATCTATAGGTCGGATTTGCAGCGCAAAGAAGGTACAACACATCAGAGGAGGAGAGAAGTTACGATATTGACAGTATGGGAAGTAAGGGGGAGGATGTACCTTGACTAGGACTGGGCTCTGCGTTAGTAGGCTAGTCCAATAAATGAGTGAAAAGTATGATAAAAACATGTAGCAATGAAACAAAACAAGCATGGAACAAGAAAAATGATAACCAAGATAATTTTTTACGTGACATCCGAATTGAGTAAAGCTACAGTTTTTGATTCTCCTAATCACGTCCTTTTATTGACAACACAACACCCAAGTACATTTTAAACCACTGAATCTAGATGATTGGTATTTTTTTGCAACAATCCTAAATGATTAGTAGAACAAACCTTGGTCGTCTTGCCGGTGTTCCACCCCATCTCCTGCAGCACTGTCGGCTGGCCCCTCGGCAGGAGCTGGAACTCCAGTTCTACGGGTCACATCTGCAGGGAAAGAAAACACCAACACATTAGAGGAGGAGACAAGTTACCAACTTGGCTGGACGGGAAGGAAGGAGGAGGGCGTATCTTGGCTAGGACAGAGCTAGTTACTAGGTGTGCCCCTTCTCCTTGTCGACTAGGATGGATTCAGAGCCCTGGTGCCGTCATCGTCGTAGCCGTCCTATCCGCGCCATGATGACCTGCATCAAAGGGAATGATATGAGGTGAAGGTGAGGAGGGGGCAAGCGGCGAGGGTCCAACCTGGTCGCACCCTAGCGGCTCCTGGGGGTTGTGCCCCCTCCACCCCCTAAGGTGTCCTCCCAGCTCCTGTAGTCTTCCAGCAGATAGGGATTTTTGTAATTTTTGGGGATTTTTTTGAGTATTTTCATTTTTGTACCTTTTCTCCAATGTACAGAAAAACAGAAGGTGATGGTGAGATGACGTCAGGCGGCGATGGTTCCACCTGGCCATACCCTACAGGCTCCTGAGGGTTGTGCCCCCCCTCTGAGGTGTCCTCCCAGCTTCTGTGGTCTTCCGGCAGATAGTAATTTTGGTAAGTTTTTGAGATTTTTCTGAGCATTTTCATTTTCGGACCTTTTCTGCAATAGACAGACATAAACTAGCACTGGGCTCTGTGTTAGTAGGTTAGTTCGATACATGAGCCAAAAGTATGATAAAAACATGTAGCAAAATGATAACAAAGATTTTTTTTTGTGACATGCTAATTGATTAAAGGCATTCAATCTAATATAATTAAGATGTGATAAAAAGAAATAGCCTATATTTGATATTAAAACAAGCAATGAAAGAACATATAGATAATTGAGCTCGTGCTTTCCGTGCCATCAATGAGGAAGGTTTAGAATAAAAGTAATATGTTGAGAACTCAATAGTCAACCTTCACTTCTCTCATAGTTTAGCTGAACCTTATCATAAGATGCTGGAAATTTAGAGTCTCCATGGATCTTTTAGGATAAAAAAAAACTATAGTTTTAGTCAACTGAAATTAAATAAACCATCTAGTGCAGATTAAGTCTCTTTGAATCTTTTAGAGTATATACGTAGAATAAAGCTATAGTTTTTTATTCTCCTAAGCATGTCCTTTTATTAACACAACACAGAAGTACATGGTAAACCAGTAAAGCTAGAAGATTGGTCTATTTTTTTGCAACAATGCTAGATGATTAGTAGAACAAACCTTGGTCGTCCTGCCATTGTTCCACCTCATCTTCTACAGCATGGCGACTGGCCCTCGGCAGCAGCTAGAACTCCAGATCTGTAGGTCGGATTTGCAACGCAAAGAAGCTACAACACATCAGAGGAGGAGAGAAGTTACGATATTGACAGTATGGGAAGTAAGGGGGAGGATGTACCTTGACTAGGACTGGGCTGCCGGTTAGGTGGGCCCCTTCTCCTCCTCGACTAGGATGAATTCAAAGACCTGGTGTGTAGTCGTCATAGCCGTCCTATCCGCGCAATGATGACCTACAACAAATCAAAGGATAGAAGGTGAAGGTGAGATGAGGTCAGGGGGCGATGGTCCCACCTGGCCATACCCTACAGGCTCCTGAGGGTTGTGCCCCCCCCCTCTGAAGTGTCCTCCCGGCTCCTGTGGTCTTCCGACAGATAGGAATTTTGGTAAGTTTTTGAGATTTTTCTGAGCACTTTCGTTTTTGGACTTTTTCTGCAATGTACAAAAAAAATAGACAGAAACTAGCACTAGGCTCTGTGTTAGTAGGTTAGTCCAATAAATGAGTCTAAAGTATGATAAAAACATGTAGCAATGAAACAAAAAAAGCTTGGAACAAGCAAAATGATAACCAAGATAATTTTTTACGTGACATCCTAATTGAGTAAAGCTACATTTTTTATTCTCCTAATCACGTCCTTTTATTGACAACACAACACACAAGTACATTTTAAACCACTGAATCTAGATGATTGGTCTTTTTTTGCAACAATCCTAAATGATTAGTAGAACAAACCTTGGTCGTCTTGCCGGTGTTCCACCCCATCTTCTGCAGCACAGGCGGCTGGCCCCTCGATAGCAGCTGGAACTCTAGCTCTATGGGTCAGATCTGCAGGGAAAGAAAACACCAACACACTAGAGGAGACAAGTTACCAACTTGGCGGGACGGGAAGGAAGGAGGAGGGCGTATCTTGGCTAGGACAGAGCTGCCGGCTAGGTGTGCCCCTTCTCCTCGTCGACTAGGATGGATTCGGAGCCCTGGTGCCATCGCCGTCGTAATCGTCCTATCCATGCCATGATGACCTGCAGCAAAGGGAATGATATGAGGTGAAGGTGAGGAGGGGGCAAGTAGCGAGGGTCCAACCTGGTCGCACCCTAGCGGCTCCTGGGGGTTGTGCCCCCTCCACCCCCTAAGGTGTCCTCCCAGCTCCTGTGGTCTTCCGGCAGATAGGGATTTTGGTAATTTTTTGGGATGTTTTTGAGCATTTTCATTTTTGTACCTTTTCTGCAATGTACAGAAAAACAGACAGAAACTGGCACTTGGCTCTGTGTTAGTAGGTTAGTCAAATAACCGATTCAAAAGTATGGTAAAAACATGTAGCAATGACATAAAACAAGCATGGAAAAAGCAAAATGATAACAAAGATAATTTTTATGTGACATGCTAATTGAGAAAAGACAATCTGTCTAATATAATAAAGATGTATAAGTTGAAAACAAAGTGATATAAAGAAATATTATATACTTGATATTAAAACAGGCGATGAAAAAACTTATAGACAGTTGGGCTCTTGATTTATGTGAATCGAATGGTTTTCAATCGGAATCCCCGTGCCATGAGTGGGGAAGGTTGAGAATAAAAATAATATGTTGACAACTCAATAGTCAACTTTCGCTTCTCTCATAGTTTAGCCGAACCTTATCATAATATGCTGGAAATTTAGAGCCTCTATGGATCTTTTAGATAAAATAAAGCTATATATTTTAGTCAACTTAAATTAAATAAACCATCTACTGCAGATTAAGTTTCTCTCTAGATCTTTTAGAGTGCGTAGGTAGAATAAAGCTAAAATTTTGTATTCTCCTAATCATGTCCTTTTAGTGACAACACAATACAGTAGTACATGTTAAACCACTGGAGCTAGATGATTGGTCTGTTTTTGTCAACAATGCTAAATGATTAGCAGAACAAACCTTGGCCGTTATTATCGGTTTTCCACCCCATCTTCTGCAACATGGCGGTTGGACCCTCGACAGCAGCTAGAACTCCATCTTTGCAGGTCGGATCTGCAGCCCAAGGAAGCTGGAGCACATCAGAGGAGAAGAGAAGTATCGAACTTGGCTGGATGTGAAGGAAGAAGTTGGGCGTACCTTGACTAGGACTGGGCTGCCGGCTAGGTGCGTCCCTTGTCCTCCTTGAGAAGGATAGATTAAAATCCCTGGTGCCATCGTCGTCATAGCCGTAATGTCCGCGCCATGATGACATGCAGTAAAGCGAAGGATATGAGCTGAAGGTGAGGTGGGGGCAGGGGGCGAGTGTTCCACCTTCCCGCTCCCTAGGGGCTCCTGGGGGTTGTGCCCCCCCTTGAGGTGTCCTCCCGTCTCCTGTGGTCTTCTGGCAGATAAGAACTTTGTTAATTTTTTGGGTTTTTTCTCAACACGTTCATTTTAGGACCTTTTCTGCAATGTACAGACAAAACAGACAAAAACTGGCACTGGGCTCTATGTTAGTAGGTTAGTCCGATAAATGAGCCAAATGTATGATAAAAGCATGTAGCAAAATGATAACAAAGATAATTTTTTATGTGACATGCTAATTGAGTAAAGGAAATCAATCTAATATAATTAAGATGTATAAGCTCGAGACAAAGTGGTAAAAAGAAATAGTCTATATTTGATATTAAAAGAAGCAATGAAAGAACATATAGATAATTGACCTCTTGTGTCCGTGCCATGAGTGAGGAAGGTTTAGAATAAAAATAATACGTTGAGAACTCAATATTCAACCTTCACTTCTCTCATAGTTTAGCTGAACCTTATCATAATATGCTGGAAATTTAGAGTCTCAATGGATCTTTTAGGATAAAATAAAACTATAGTTTTAGTCAACTGAAATTAAATAAACCATCTAGTGCAGATTAAGTTTCTCTGAATCTTTTAGAGTATGTACGTAGAATAAAGATATAGTTTTTGATTCTCCTAATCATGTCCTTTTATTAACACAACACAGAAGTACATGGTAAACCACTAAAGTTAGATGATTGGTCTATTTTTTTGCAACAATGCTAGATGATTAGTAGAACAAACCTTGGTCGTCTTGCCGTTGTTCCACCCCATCTTCTACAGCATGGCGGATGTCCCTCGGTAGCAGCTAGAACTCCAGATCTGCAGGTCAGATTTGCAGCGCAAAGAAGCTACAACACATCGGAGGAGGAGAGAAGTTTTGATTTTGATAGTATGGGAAGGAAGGAGGAGGGTGTACCTTGACTAGGACTGGGCTGCCGGTTAGGTGGGCCCCTTCTCCTCCTCGACAAAGATGGATTCAAAGATCTGGTGTCGTAGCCGTCATAGCCGTCCTATCCGCGCAATGATGGCCTACAACAAAGCAAAGGATAGAAGGTGAAGGTGAGATGAGGTCAGAGGGCGATGGTCCCACCTGGCCATATCCTACAGGCTCCTGAGGGTTTTCCCCCCTCCCCCTCTGAGGTGTCTTCCCGGCTACTGTGGTCTTCCAGCAGATAGGAATTTTGGTAACTTTTTGAGATTTTTCTGAGCACTTTCGTTTTTGGACCTTTCCTGCAATGTACAAACAAAATAGACAGAAACTGGCATTGGGCTCTGTGTTAGTAGGTTAGTCCAATAAATGAGTCAAAAGTATGATAAAAACATGTAGCAATGAAACAAAACAAGCATGGAACAAGCAAAATGATAACCAAGATAAATTTTTACGTGACATCCTAATTGAGTAAAGCTACAGTTTTTTATTCTCCTAATCACGTCCTTTTATTGACAACACAACACAGAAGTACATTTTAAACCACTGAATCTAGATGATTGGTCTTTTTTTTTGCAACAATCCTAAATGATTAGTAGAACAAAGCTTGGTCATCTTGCCGGTGTTTTACCCCATCTTCTGCAACACTGGCGGCTGGCCCCTCGACAGCAGCTGGAACTCCAGTTCTACTGGTCAGATCTGCAGGGATAGAAAACACCAACACATTAGAGAAGGAGACAAGTTACCAACTTGGCGGGACGGGAAGGAAGTAGAAGGGCGTATCTTGGCTAGGACAGAGCTGCCGGCTAGGTGTGCCCCTTCTCCTCGTCGACTAGGATGGATTCGGAGCCGTGGTGTCGTCGTCTTCGTAGCCGTCCTGTCCGCGCCATGATGACCTGCATCAAAGGGAATGATATGAGGTGAAGGTGAGGAGGGGGCAAGTGGCGAGGGTCCAACCTGGTCGCAACCTACCGGCTCCTGGGGGTCGTGCCCCCTCCACCCCCTAGGGTGTCCTCCCAGCTCCTGTGGTCTTCCGGTAGATAGCGATTTTGGTAATTTTTGGGGTTTTTTTTTGAGCATTTACATTTTTGTACCTTTTCTGCAATGTACAGAAAAACAGAAGGTGAAGGTGAGATGAGGTCTGGGGGCGATGGTCCCACCTGGCCATACCCTACAGGCTCCTGAGGGTTGTGCCCCCCCCTCTGAGGTGTCCTCCCAGCTCCTGTGGTCTTCCGACAGATAGGAATTTTGGTAAGTTTTTGAGATTTTTCTGAGCACTTTCATTTTCGGCTCTTTTTTAAAATATACAGACCGAAACAAACACTGGTCTTTGTGTTAGTAGGTTAGTCCGATAAATGAGCCAAAAGTATGATAAAAACAATGACACAAAACAAGCATGGAAAAAGCAAAATGATAACAAAGATAAATTTTTTTGATGTGACATGCTAATTGAGTAAAGGCAATCTATATAAATCAATCTAATATAATCATGATGTATAATCTCAAGACAAAGTGATATAAAGAAATAGTATATCCTTGATATTAAAGCAAGCGATGAAAAAACATATAGACAATTGAGCTCTTTCTTTCCGTAAATCGAATGGTCTCCAATAGGAGTTCTCGTGCCACGAGTGGGGAAGGTTTAGAATAAAAACAATATGTGGAGAACTCACTAGTCAACCTTCACTTCGCTCATAGTTTAGCTGAACCGTATCATAATATGCTAGAAATTTAGAGTCTCTATTGAGATTTTAGGGTAAAATAAAGCTACAGGTTTAGTCAACTGAAATTAAATAAACCACTAGTGCAAATTAAGTGTCTCTCTGAATCTATTAGAGTACGTAGGTAGAATAAAGCTACAATTTTTTATTCTCCTAATTACGTCCTTTTATTGCCAACATAACACAGAAGTATGTTTTAAACCACCGAAGCTAGATGATTGGTCTATTTTTTTGCAACAATGCTGGATGATTAGTATGACAAACCTTGGTCGTCTTGCCGGTGTTCCATCGCATCTTCTAAATCATGGCGGCTGACCCTTGGCAGCAGCTAGAACTCCAGCTTTGCAGGTCGGATTTGAACCGCAAGGAAGTCAAAGCACATCAGAGGAGGAGAGAACTTACGAAATTGGCAGTATGGGAAGGAAGGAGGAGGGCATACCTTTGACTAGGATTGGGCTGCCGGTTAGGTGTGCTGCTTCTCCTCCTCGACTAGGATGGATTCAAAGACCTGATGTCGTCGCCGTCATAGCCATCCTATCCGCGCCATGATGACCTACAACAAAGCGAAGGATGGGAGGTAAATGTGATATGAGGGTAGGGAGTGAGGGTCCCACCTGGCCATACCCTAGAGGCTCTTTCATTTTCGAGATTTTTTTTGAGCACTTTCATTTTTGGACCTTTTCTGCAATATACAAACAAAACAGATAGAAACAAGCATTGGGCTCTGTGTTAGTAGGTTAGTCTAATAAATGAGTCAAACGCATGGCAAAAACATGTAGAAATGACACAAAAACAAGCATGGAACAAGAAAAATGATAACAAAGATAATTTTTATGTAACATGCTAATTGAGTAAAGGCAATCAATCTAATATAATCAAGATGTATAAGCTCAAGAGAAAGTGATATAAAGAAATAGTCTATACTTGATATTAAAACAAGCAATGAAAGAACATATAAACAATTGAGATCTTGCTTTTCGTGAATCGAATGGTCTTTAATCGGAGTTGCCGTGACATGACTGGGCAAGGGTTAGAATAAAAATACTAAGTTGAGAACACAATAGTCAACCTTTGCTTCTCTCATAGTTTAGTTGAACCTTATCATGATATGCTCGAAATTTAGAGCCTCTATAGATCTTTTAGGGTAAAACAATAGTTTGCTAGCTGAAATTAAATAAACCATCTAGTACAGATTAAGTGTCTATCTGAATCTTTTAGAGTACGTACTTAGAATAAAAATACAATTTTTCATTCTCCTAATTTTGGCATTTTATTGACAACACAACACAGAAGTACATCTTAAACCACTGAAGCTAGATGATTGGTCTGTTTTATGCAACAATGATAGATGATTAGCAGAACAAACCTTGGTCGTTCTTGCCGGTGTTTCACACCATCTTCTGCAGCATGGCGGCTGGCCCCTCGGCAGCAGCTAGAACTCTAGCTCTGCAGGTCGGATCTGCACCGCAAGAAAGCTGCAGCACATCAGACGAGTAGAGAAGTTATGAACTTGGTAGGATGGGAACGAAGGAGGGTGTGCCTTGACTAGGACTGGGCTGTCGGCTAGGTGCGCTGCTTCTCCTCCTCCACTAGAATGGATGCAAAACCCTGGTGTTGTTGCCGTCATAGTTGTCTTGTCCGCACCATGATGATCTGCGGCAAAGCGAAGGATATGAGTTGAAGGTGAGGGCGGGGTAGGGGCGAGGGTCCCACCTAGTCGCACCCTAGAAGCTCCTGGGGGTTGTGCCCCCCCTGAGGTGTCCTCCCGGCTCCTGTGGTCTTCCGGCAGATAGGAATTTTGGTATTTTTTTGGAATTTTTCTGAGCACTTTCATATTTGGACCTTTTCTGCAATCTGCAGACGAACAGACAAAAACTGGCACTCGGCTCTTTGTTAGTAGGTTAGTCTAATTAACGAGTCAAACGTATGGTAAAAACATGTAGGAATGACACAAAACAAGAATGGAATAAGAAAAATGATAACAAAGATATATTTTTATGTGAGATGCTAATTGAGTAAAGACAATCGATCTAATATAATCAAGATGCATAAGCTCAACACAAAGTGCTATAAGGAATATACCTTTGTAGTTCTAGCCGGTGTTCCACCCCATCTTCTGTGGTATAGCGGCTGGCCCCTCGGCAGCAGCTAGAACTCTAACTCGGCAGGTCAGATCTCCACCGCAAGGAAGCTGCATCACATCAAAGAAAGAGAGAAGTTATGAACTTGGTAGGATGGGAAGAAAGGAGGAGGGTGTAACTTGACTAGGACTGGGTTACCGGCTAGGTGTGCCTCTTCTCCTCTTCCTCGACTGGGCTACCAGCTAGCGGAGACCCTGGTGTCGTTGCCGTCATAGTCGTCCTATCTGCGCCATGATGACCTGCAGCAAAGTGAAGGATAAAAGGTGAAGGTGACGTGGGGGCAAGGGCAAGGGTCCCGCCTGGCCGCACCCTAGAGGCTCCTTGGGGCTGTGCCCCCCCTATTGAGGTGTTCTCCCGGCTCCTGTGGTCTTCTAGCATATATAATTTTGGTATTTTTTGGGGATTTTTCTGAGCACTTTCATTTTCGGACCTTTTCTGCAATGTACAAACAAAATAGATAGAAATTGGCACTGGGCTCTGTGTTAGTAGGTTAATCCAATAAATGAGTCAAAAGTATGATAAAAACATGTAGCAATAAAACAAAACAAGCATGGAACAAGAAATATGATAACCAAGATAATTTTTTACGTGACATCCTAATTTAGTAAAGCTATAGTTTTTTATTCTCCTAAATCACGTCCTTTTATTGACAACACAGCACTGAAGTACATTTTAAAGCACTAAAGCTAGATGATTGGTCTTTTTTTGCAATAATCCTAAATGATTAGTAGAACAAACCTTGGTCGTCTTGCCGGTGTTCCACCCCATCTTCTGCAGCACTGGAGGCTGGCCCCTCGGCAGCAACTGGAACTCCAGCTCTACGGGTCAGATCTGTAGGGAAAGAAAACAGCAACACATTAGAGGAGGAGACAAGTTACCAACTTGGCGGGACGAGAAGGAAGGAGGAGGCCGTATCTTGGCTAGGACAGAGCTGCCGGCTAGGTGTGCCCCTTCTCCTCGTCGACTAGGATGGATTCGGAGCCCTGGTGCCGTCGTCGTCGTAGCCGTCCTGTCCGCGCCATGATGACCTGCAGCAAAGCGAAGGATATGAGTTGACGGTGAGGTTGGGGCATGAGGCGAGTGTTCCACCTGCCCGCAACCTAGGAGCTCCTGGGGGTTGTGCCCCCTGCACCCCCTAAGGTGTCCTCCCAGCTCCTGTGGTCCTCCGTCAGATAGGGATTTTGGTAATTTTTGTGGATTTTTTTTGAGCATATTCATTTTTGTACCTTTTCTTTAATGTACAGAAAACAGACAGAAACTGGCACTTGGCTCTGAGTTAGTAGATAGTCAAATAACCGATTCAAAAGTATGGTAAAAACATGTAGCAATGACACAAAACAAGCATGGAAAAAGCAAAATGATAATAAAGATAATTTTAATGTGACATGCTAATTGAGTAAAGGCGATCAATCTAATATAATTAAGAAGTATAAGTTTAAGACAAAGTGATATACAGAAATAGTCTATACTTGATCTTAAAACAAGCAATTAAAGACATATAGAAAATTTTCATTCTAAATTAACGAGAACGGAACAAAATCAGATATTCATCTCCCACTTTCTAACATACAGTCACCTAAACCATAAGATATTATTGGAACTGCAAAGCTCTAAACCAAATGAAAAAATAGAATTAAAATCCACTATATTACATTAGGCTTTTGTTGGGTTTGGGAGTTTCTACAATATTAAAATGCACTATATTAAAATCCAAACCAAATAAAAACATATATAAGCATTTGAATTGATCATGTACATCTGCTTGGGAAATTGTGGTAACCTAACAGAAACCGTTGTTTTTCTATCAATTGATTCATCGAAATACATCTGCTCCTTGAAAAACAAAACATGGCTAATTAGCCAAATAAGGAGTCAAATTACTCTTCACTATAATCAGCGAAAAAGGGGAACCATTAGAAAAAGGGTAAGTTTTTTAGATTTTTCTGAGCACTTTCATTTTCGGACCTTTTCTGCAATATACAGACAGAAACTACCACTGGGCTCTGTGTTAGTAGGTTAGTCCGATAAATGAGCCAAAAGTATGATAAAAACATGTAGAAATGACACAAAACAAGCATGGAAAAAGAAAAATGATAACAAAGATAAAAATTTTTATGTGACATGCTAATTGAGTAAAGGCAATCTATCTAAATCAATCTAATATAATCATGATGTATAAGCTCAAGACAAAGTGATATAAAGAAATAGTATATCCTTTATATTAAGACAAGCGATGAAAAAACATATAGACAGTTGAGCTCTTTCTTTCCGTAAATCGAATGGTCTCCAATAGGAGTTCCCGTGCCACGAGTGGGGAAGGTTTGTAATAAAAACAATATGTGGAGAACTCAATAGTCAACCTTCACTTCTCTCATAGTTTACCTGAATCTTATCATAATATGCTGTAAATTTAGAGTTTGTATGGAGCTTTTAGGGTAAAATAAAGCTATAGTTTTAGTCAACTGAAATTAAATAAACCACTAGTGCAGATTAAGTGTCTCTCTAAATCTATTAGAGTACGTAGGTAGAATAAAGCTACAGTTTTTTATTCTCTTAATCGCGTCCTTTTATTGCCAACACAACACAAAAGTACATTTTAAACCACTGAAGTTAGATGATTGGTCTATCTTTTTCAAAATGCTGGATGATTAGTATGACAAACCTTGGTCGTCTTGCCGGTGTTACACCCCATCTTCTGAATCATGGCGGCTGACCCTCGGCAGCAGCTAGAACTCCAGCACATCAGAGGAGGAGAGAAGTTACAAAATTGGCAGTATGGGAAGGAAGAAGGGCATACCTTGACTAGGGCATACCTAGACTAGGACTGGGCTGCCGGTTAGGTGCGCCCCTTCTCCTCCTCGACTAGGATGGATTCAAAGACCTGGTGTCGTCGCCGTCATAGCCGTCCTATCCGCGCCATGATGACCTACAGCAAAGCGATGGATAGGAGGTAAAGGTGAGATGAGGGTAGGGAGCGAGGGTCCCACCTGGCCATACCCTAGAGGCTCCTGGGGGTTGTGCCCCCTCCCACCCCTGAGGTGTCCTCTCGTCTCTTGTGGTCTTCCAACAGATAGGAAATTTGGTAAGTTTTTGGGATTTTTCTGAGCACTTTCATTTTCGGACCTTTTCTGCAATATACAGAAAAAACAGATAGAGACAAGCACTGGGCTCTGTGTTAGTAGGTTAGTCCAATAAATGAGTCAAACACATGGTAAAAACATGTAGCAATGACACAAAAACAAGCATTGAACAAGCAAAATGGTAACAAAGATAAATTTCTATGTAACATGCTAATTGAGTAAAGGCAATCAATCTAATATAATCAAGATGTATAAGCTCAAGACCAAATGATATAAAGAAATAGTCTATACTTGATATTTAAACAAGCAATGAAAGAACATATAAAAAATTGAGATCTTGCTTTTCGTGAATCGAATGGTCTCTAATCGGAGTTGTCGTGACATGAGTGGGCAAGGTTTAGAATAAAAATACTATGTTGAGAACGCAATAGTCAACATTTGCTTCTCTCCTAGTTTAGCTGAACCTTATCATGATATGTTGGAAATTTAGAGCCTCTATAGATCTTTTAGGATAAAATAATAGTTTGTCAGCTGAAATTAAATAAACCATCTAATACAGATTGAGTGTCTCTCTAAATCTTTTATAATATGTACATAGAATAACAATACAATTTTTGATTCTCCTAATTATGGCCTTTTATTGACAACACAACACACAAGTACATCTTAAACCACACAAGCTAGATGATTTGTCTGTTTTATGAAACAATGATAAATGATTAGCAGAAAAAACCTTGGTCGTTCTTGCCGGTGTTTCACCCCATCTTCTGCAGCATGGCGGTTGGCCCCTCGGCAGCAGCTAGAACTCTAGCTCTGCAGGTAGGATTTGCACCGCAAGAAAGCTGCATCACATCAGAGGAGGAGAGAAGTTACAAACTTGGCAGGATGCGAACGAAGGAGGGTGTGCCTTGACTAGGACTGGGCTGCCGGCTAGGTGCGCCGCTTCTCCTCATCCTCCACTAGGATGGATTCAAAGCCCTGGTGTCGTTGCCGTCATAGTCGTCCTGTCCGCGTCATGCTGACCTGCAGCAAAGCGAAGGCTATGAGGTGAAGGAGATGTTGGGGTAGGGAGCGAGGGTCCCACCTGGCCGCACCCTAGAGGCTCCTGGGGGCTGTGCCTCCCCCCTGAGGCGTCCTCCCGGCTCCTGTGGTCTTCCGGAAGATAGGAATTTTAGTAAAATTTTGGGATTTTCCTACACACTTTAATTTTGGGTCCTTTTTTGCAATGTAAAGACAACAAAACAGAAACTCGCACCGGGCTCTGTGTTAGTAGGTTATTTCAGTAAATGAGTCAATAGTATGGTAAAAACATTTAGCAATAAAACAAAAGAAGCATGAAACTAAAATGATAACAAAGATAATTTTTTATGTGACATGCTAATTGAGCAAAGGCAATCAATCTAATACTCCTTCCATTCCAAATTAGATGACTTCCATTTGTTCACAAATAATGGAAGTCAATTAATTTTGAATGGATGGAGTATAATCAAGATGCATAAGCTAAAGACAGAGTGATATAAAGAAATAGTCTATACTTGATATTAAAACAAGCAATGAAAGAACATACAGACAATTGAGCTCTTGCTTTCCGTGAATCGAATGGACTTCAATCGGAGTTCCTGTGTCATGAGTGAATAATGTTTAGAATAAAAATAATATGTTGAGAACTCAATAGTCAACCTTCGCTTATGTCATAGTTTAGCTGAACCTTATCATAATATGTGAAAATATAAAGCCTCTATGGATCTTTTAGGGTAAAATAAAATTGTAGTTTTAGTCAACTGAAATTAACTAAACTATCTTGTGCAAATTAAGTGTCATTACGTAGGTGGAATAAAGCTAGAGTTTTTTATTCTCTTAATCATGGCCTTTTATTGACAACATAACACATAAGTACATATTAAACCACTGAAGCTATATGATTGGTCTGTTTTATGCAACAACGATAGATGATTAGCAGAACAAACCTTGGTCGTTCTTGCCGATGTTCCACCTCATTTACTGCAGCGTGGCGGCTGGCCCCTCGGCAACAGCTAGAACTCCAGCTCTGCAGTTTGGAGCTCCACCGCAAGGAAGCTGCAGCACATCAGAGGAGAACATAAGTTACGAAAATGGCAGGATGGGAAGGAAGGAGAAGGGTGTGCCTTGACTAGGACTGGCCGCCGGCTAGTTGCGTCCTTCTGCTCCTCCTGGACTAGGATGGATGCAAAACCCTGGTGTCGTCGCCGTCGTAGCTTTCTTGTCCGGACCATGATGACCTGAGGCAAAGCGAAGGATATGAGTTGAAGGTGAGGTGGGGGTAGGGGCGAGGGTCCCACCTGGACGCACCCTAGAAGCTCCTGAGGGTTGTGCCCCCCTAAGGTGTCCTCCCGACTCCTATGGTCTTCTGGCAGATAAGAATTTTGGTATTTTTTTGGAATTTTTCTGAGCACTTTCATTTTGGGACCTTTTCTGCAATCTGCAGACAAACAGACAGAAACTGGCACTGGGCTCTTTGTTAGTAGGTTAGTCCACTAAATGAGTCAAACATTTGGTAAAAACATGTAGCAATGACACAAAACAAGCATGGAATAAGAAAAATGATAACAAAGATAATTTTTCATGTGACATGCTAATTGAGCAAAGGCAATCAATCTAATACTCCTTCCATTCCACATGTATACAAATGAAAGTCATCTAATTTGGAATGGAGGGAGTATAATCAAGATGCATAAGCTAAAGACAAAGTGATATAAAGAAATAGTCTATACTTGATATTAAAACAAGCAATGAAAGAACATACACCTAATTGAGCTCTTGCTTTCCGTGAACCGAATGGATGTCAATCGGAGTTCCCGTGCCATTAGTGGGTAATGTTTAGAATAAAAATAATATGTTGAGAACTCAATAGTCAACCTTCGCTTATGTCATAGTTTAGCTGAACCTTATCATAATATGTGAAAATATAAAGCCTCTATGGATCTTTTAGGGTAAAATAAAGTTATAGTTTTACTCAACTGAAATTAAATAAACTATCTAATGCAAATTAAGTGTCTCTTTGAATCTTTTAGAGTACGTAGGTAGAATAAAGCTAGAGTTTTTTATTCTCTTAATCATGGCCTTTTATTGACAATACAACACATAAGTACATGTTAAACCACTGAAGCTAGATGATTGGTCTGTTTTACGCAACAACAACAATAGATAATTAGCAGAACAAACCTTGGTTGTTCTTGCCGGTGTCCACCCCATCTACTGCAGCGTGGAGGCCTCGACAGCAGGTAGGACTCCAGCTCTGCAGTTTGGAGCTGCACCGCAAGAAAGCTGCAACACATCAGAGGAGAACAAAAGTTACGAACTTGGCAGGATGGGAAGGAAGGAGGAGGGTGTGCCTTGACTAGCACCGGGCTGCCGGCTAGGTGCGCCCTTCTGCTTCTCCTGGACTAGGATGGATGCAAAACCTTGGTGTCGTCGCCGTCATAGCTGCCTTGTCCGGACCATGATGACCTGCGGAAAAGGGAAGGATATGAGTTGAAGGTGAGGTGGGGGTTGGGGCGAGGGTCCCACCTGGCCGCACCCTAGAATCTCTTGGGGGTTGTGCCCCCCTGAGGTGTCCTCCCGGCTCCTGTGGTCTTCTGGCAGATAGGAATTTTGGTATTTTTTTGGAATTTTTCTGAGCACTTTCATTTTGGGACCTTTTCTGCAATCTGCAGACAAACAGACAGGATGGGAAGGAAGGAGGAGGGTGTGCCTTGACTAGGACTGGGCTGCCGGCTAGGTACACCCTTCTGCTCATCCTGGACTAGGATGGATGCAAAACCTTGGTGTCGTCGCCGGCATAGCTGTTTTGTCCGGACCATGATGACCTGCGGCAAAGCGAAGGATATGAGTTGAAGGTGAGGTAGGGGTAGGGGCGAGGGTCCCACCTGGCCGCACCCTAGAAGCTCCTGGGGGTTGTGCCCCCCTGAGGTGTCCTCCCGGCTCCTGTGGTCTTCTGGCAGATAGGAATTTTGGTATATTTTTGGAAATTTTCTGAGCACTTTCATTTTGGGACCTTTTCTGCAATCTGCAGACAAACAGACAAAAACTGGCACTGGGCTCTTTGTTAGTAGGTTAGTCCAATAAATGAGTCAAACATATGGTAAAAACATGTAGCAATGACACAAACAAGCATGGAATAATAAAAATGGCAACAAAGATAATTTTTTATGTGACATGCTAATTGAGCAAAGGAAATCAATCTAATACTTCTTCCATTCCACATGTATACAAATGAAAGTCATCTAATTTGGAATGGAGGGAGTCTAATCAAGATGCATAAGCTAAAGACAAAGTGATATAAAGAAATAGTCTATACTTGATATTAAAACAAGCAATGAAAGACATACACCTAATTGAGCTCTTGCTTTCCGTGAACCGAATGGACGTCAATCGGAGTTCCCGTGCCATGAGTGGGTAATGTTTACAATAAAAATAATATGTTGAGAACTCAATAGTCAACCTTCGCTTATGTCATACTTTAGCTGAACCTTATCATAATATGTGAAAATATAAAGCCTCTATGGATCTTTTAGGGTAAAATAAAATTATAGTTTTAGTCAACTGAAATTAAATAAACTACATAGTGCAAGTGTCTCTTTGAATCTTTTAGAGTACGTAGGTAGAATAAAGCTAGAGTTTTTTATTCTCTTAATCATGGCCTTTTATTGACAATACAACACATAAGTACTTGTTAAACCACTGAAGCTAGATGATTGGTCTGTTTTACGCAACAACAATAGATGATTAGCAGAACAAACCTTGGTCCTTCTTGCCGGTGTTCCACCCCATCTACTGCAGCGTGGCGGCTGGCCCCTCGACAGCAGGTAGGACTCCAGCTCTGCAGTTTGGAGTTGCACCGCAACGAAGCTGCAGCACATCAGAGGCGAACAGAAATTACGAACTTGGCAGAATGGGAAGGAAGGAGGAGGGTGTGCCTTGACTAGGACTGGGCTGCCGGCTAGGTGCGCCCTTCTGCTCCTCCTGGACTAGGATGGATGCAAAACCTTGGTGTCATCGCCGTCATAGCTGTCTTGTCCGGACCATGATGACCTGCGGCAAAGCGAAGGATATGAGTTGAAGGTGAGGTGGGGGTAGGGGCGAGGGTCCCACCTGGCCGCACCCTAGAAGCTCCTGGGGGTAGTGCCCCCCTGAGGTGTCCTCCCGACTCCTGTGGTCTTCTGGCAGATAGGAATTTTGGTATTTTTTTGGAATTTTTCTGAGGACTTTCATTTTGGGACCTTTTCTGCAATCTGCAGACAAACAGACAGAAACTGGCACTAGGATCTTTGTTAGTAGGTTAGTCCAATAAACGAGTCAAACATTTGGTAAAAACATGTAGCAATGACACAAACAAGCATGGAATAAGAAAAATGATAACAAAGATAATTTTTTATGTGACATGCTAATTGAGCAAAGACAATCAATCTAATACTCCTTCCATTCCACATGTATACAAATGAAAGTCATCTAAGTTGGAATGGAGGGAGTATAATCAAGATGCATAAGCTCAAGACAAAGTGATATAAAGAAATAGTCTATACTTGATATTAAAACAAGCAATGAAAGAACATACACCTAATTGAGCTCTTGCTTTCCGTGAACCGAATGGACTTCAATCGGAGTTCCCGTGCCATGAGTGGGTAATGTTTAGAATAAAAATAATATGTTTGCAACTCAATAGTCAACCTTCGCTTATGTCATAGTTTAGCTGAACCTTATCATAATATGTGAAAACATAAAGCCTCTATGGATCTTTTAGGGTAAAATAAAATTGTAGTTTTAGTCAACTGAAATTAAATAAACTATCTAATGCAAATTAAGTGTCTCTTTAAATCATTTATAGTACGTAGGTAAAATAAAGCTAGATTTTTTTATTCTCTTAATCATGGCCTTTTATTGACAATACAACACATAAGTACATGTTAAACCACTGAAGCTAGATGATTGGTCTGTTTTACGCAACAACAATTGATGATTAGCAGAACAAACCTTGGTCGTTCTTGCCGGTGTTCCACCCCATCTACTGCAGCGTGGCGGCTGGCCCCTCGACAGCAGGCAGTACTCCAGCTCTGCAGTTTGGAGCTGCACCGCAAGGAAGCTGCAGCACATCAGAGGAGAACATAAATTATGAACTTGGCAGGATGGGAAGTAAAGAGAAGGGTCTGCCTTGACTAGGACTGGGCTGCCGGCTAGTTGCGCCCTTCTTCTCCTCTTGGACTACGATGGATGCAAAACCCTGGTGTCGTCGTCGTCGTAGCTGTCTTGTCTGGACCATGATGACCTGAGGCAAAGCGAAGGATATGAGTTGAAGGTGAGGTGGGGGTAGGGGCGAGGGTCCCACCTGGCCGCACCCTAGAAGCTCCTAGGGGTTGTGCCCCCCTGAGGTGTCCTCCCGGCTCCTGTGGTCTTCTGGAAGATAGGAATTTTGGTATTTTTTTGGAATTTTTCTGAGCACTTCATTTTGGGACCTTTTCTGCAATCTGCAGACAAACAGACAGAAACTGGCATTAGGCTCTTTGTTAGTAGGTTAGTCCCATAAATGAGTCAAACATAATGTAAAAACATGTAGCAATGACACAAACAAGCATGGAATAAGAAAAATGATAACAAAGATTATTTTTTATGTGACATGCTAATTGAGCAAAGGCAATCAATCTAATACTCCTTCCATTCCACATGTATACAAATGAAAGTCATATAATTTGGAATGGAGGGAGTATAATCAAGATGCATAAGTTAAAGACAAAGTGATATAAAGAAATAGTCTATACTTGATATTAAAACAAGCAATGAAAGAACATACACCTAATTGAGCTCTTGCTTTCCGTGAACGAATGGACTTCAATAGGAGTTCCCGTGGCATGAGTGGGTAATGTTTAGAATAAAAATAATATGTTGAGAACTCAATAGTCAACCTTCGCGTATGTCATAGTTTAGCTGAACCTTATCATAATATGTAAAAATATAAAGCCTCTATGGATCTTTTAGGGTAATTTTTTTTTGTATTTTTAGTCAACTGAAAACAAATAAACTATCTAGTGCAAATTAAGTATCTCTTTGAATCTTTTAGAGTACGTAGGTAGAATAAAGCTAGATGATTAGCAAAACAAACCTTGGTCCTTCTTGCCGGTGTTCCACCCCATCTACTGCAGCGTGGCGGCTGGCCCCTCGACAGCAGTTAGTACTCCAGCTCTGCAGCTTGGAGTTGCACTGCAAGGAAGCTGCAACACATCAGAGGAGAACATAAGTTACGAACTTGGCAGGATGGGAAGGAAGGAGAAGGGTGTACCTTGACTAGGACTGGGCCGCCGGCTAGTTGCGCCCTTCTTCTCCTCCTGGACTAGGATGGATGCAAAACCCTGGTGTCGTCGCCGTCGTAGTTGTCTTGTCCGGACCATGATGACCTGCGGCAAAGCGAAGGATATGAGTTGAAGGTGATGTGGGGGTAGGGCGAGGGTCCCACCTGGCCGCACCCTAGAAGCTGCTAGGGGTTGTGCCCCCCTGAGCTGTCCTCCCGGCTCCTGTGGTCTTCTGGCAGATAGGAATTTTGGTATTTTTTTGGAATTTTTCTGAGCACTTTCATTTTGGGACCTTTTCTGCAATCTGCAGACAAATAGACAGAAACTGGCACTGGGCTCTTTGTTCGTAGGTTAGTCCAATAAATGAGTCAAACATAATGTAAAAACATGTAGCAACGACACAAAACAAGCATCGAATAAGAAAAATGATAACAAAGATAAGTTACGAACTTGGCAGGATGGGAAGGAATAAGAAGGGTGTACCTTGACTAGGACTGGGCTGCCGGCTAGTTGCGCCCTTCTGCTCCTCCTGGACTAGGATGGATGCAAAACCCTGGTGTCGTTGCCGTCGTAGTTGTCTTGTCCGGACCATGATGACCTGCGGCAAAGCGAAGGATATGAGTTGAAGGTGAGGTGGGGGTAGGGGCGAGGGTCCCACCTGGCCGCACCCTAGAAGCTCCTGGGGGTTGTGCCCCCTCTGAGGTGTCCTCCCGGCTCCTTTGGTCTTCTGGCGGATAGGAATTTTGGTATTTTTTTGGAATTTTTCTAAGCACTTTATTTTAGGACCTTTTCTGCAATCTGCAGACAAACAGACAGAAACTGGCACTGGGCTCTTTGTTAGTAGGTTAGTCCAATAAATGAGTCAAACATATGGTAAACACATGTAGCAATAACACAAAACAAGCATGGAATAAGAAAAATGATAATAAAGATAATTCTTTATGTGACATGCTAATTGAGCAAAGGCAATCAATCTAATACTCCTTCCATTCCACATGTATACAAATGAAAGTCATCTAATTTGGAATGGAGGGAGTATAATCAAGATGCATAAGCTAAAGACAAATTGATATAAAGAAATAGTCTATACTTGATATTAAAACAAGCAATGAAAGAACATACACCTAATTGAGCTCTTGCTTTCCGTGAACCGAATGGACGTCAATCGGAGTTCCCATGCTATGAGTGGGTAATGTTTAGAATAAAAATAATATACTGAGAACTCAATAGTCAACCTTCGCTTATGTCATAGTTTAGTTGAACCTTATCATAACATGTGAAAATTTAAAGCGTGTATGAATCTTTTAGGGTAAAATAAAATTATATTTTTAGTCAACTGAAATTAAGTAAACTATCTAGTGCAAATTAAGTGTCTTTTTGAATCTTTTAGTGTACGTAGGTAGAATAAACCTAGAGTTTTTAATTCTCTTAATCATGGCCTTTTATTGACAATACAACACATAAGTACTTGTTAAACCACTGAAGCTAAATGATTGGTCTGTTTTACGCAACAACAATAGATGATTAGCAGAACAAACCTTGGTCGTTCTTGCCGGTGTTCCACCCCATCTAATGCAGCGTGGCGGCTGGCCCCTCGACAATAGGTAGTACTCCAACTCTGCAGTTTGGAGCTCCACCGCAAGGAAGCTGCAGCACATCAAAGGAGAACATAAGTTACGAACTTGGCAAAATGGGAAGGAAGGAGAAGGGTGTGCCTTGACTAGGACTGGGCTACCGGCTAGTTGCGCCCTTCTGCTCCTCCTGGACTAGGATGGATGCAAAACCCTGGTGTCGTCGCCGTCGTAGTTTTCTTGTACGGACCATGATGACCTGAGGCAAAGCGAAGGATATGAGTTGAAGGTGAGGTGGGGGTAGGGGCGAGGGTCCCACCTGGCCGCACCCTAGAAGCTCCTAGGGGTTGTGCCCCCCTGAGGTGTCCTCCCGGCTCCTGTGGTCTTCTGGCAGATAGGAATTTTGGTATTTTTTTGGAATTTTTCTGAGCACTTTCATTTTGGGACCTTTTCTGCAATCTGCAGACAAACAGACTGAAACTGGCACTAGGCTCTTTGTTAGTAGGTTAGTTCAATAAATGAGTCAAACATATGGTAAAAACATGTCGCAATGACACAAAACAAGCATGGAATAAGCAAAATGATAATAAAGATAATTTTTATGTGCATGCTAATTGAGCAAAGGCAATCAATCTAATACTCCTTCCATTCCACATGTATACAAATGAAAGTCATCTAATTTGGAATGGAGGGAGTATAATCAAGATGCATAAGCTAAAGACAAAGTGATATAAAGAAATAGTCTATACTTGATATTAAAACAAGCAATCAAAGAACATACACCTAATTGAGCTCTTGCTTTCCATGAACCGAATGGACTTCAATCGGAGTTCCCGTGCCATGAGTGGGTAATGTTTAGAATAAAAATAATATGTTGAGAACTCAATAGTCAACCTTCGCTTATGTCATAGTTTAGCTGAACCTTATCATAATATGTGAAAACATAAAGCCTCTATGGATCTTTTAGGGTAAAATAAAATTGTAGTTTTAGTCAACTGAAATTAAATAAACTATCTAGTGCAAATTAAGTGTCTCTTTGAATCATTTATAGTACGTAGGTAAAATAAAGCTAGAGTTTTTTATTCTCTTAATCATGGCCTTTTATTGACAATACAACACATAAGTACATGTTAAACCACTGAAGCTAGATGTTTTGTCTGTTTTACGCAACAACAATAGATGATTAGCAGAACGAACCTGAGTCCTTCTTGCCGGTGTTCCACCCCATCTACTGCAGCGTGGCGGCTGGCCCCTCGACAGCAGGTAGTACTCCAGCTCTGTAGTTTGGAGCTGCACCGCAAGGAAGCTGCAGCACATCAGAGGAGAACATAAATTACGAACTTGGAAGAATGGGAAGCAAAGAGAAGGGTGTGCCTTGACTAGGACTGGGCTGCCGGCTAGTTGCGCCCTTCTGCTCCTCTTGGACTAGGATGGATGCAAAACCCTGGTGTCGTCGCCGTCGTAGCTGTCTTGTCCAGACCATGATGACCAGCGGCAAAGCGAAGGATATGAGTTGAAGTTGAGGTGGAGGTAGGGGCGAGGGTCCCACCTGGACGCACCCTAGAAGCTCCTGGGGGTTGTGCCCCCCTTGAGGTGCCCTCCCGACTCCTGTGGTCTTCTGGCAGATAGGAATTTTGGTATTTTTTTGGAATTTTTCTGCGCACTTCATTTTGGGACCTTTTCTGCAATCTGCAGACAAACAGACAGAAACTGGCAGTAGGCTCTTTGTTAGTAGGTTAGTCCAATAAATGAGTCAAACATAATGTAAAAACATGTAGCAATGACACAAAACAAGCATGGAATAAGAAAAATGATAACAAAGATAATTTTTTATGTGAAATGCTAATTGAGCAAAGGCAATCAATCTAATACTCCTTCCATTCCACATGTATACAAATGAAAGTCATCTAATTTGGAATGGAGGGAGTATAATCAAGATGCATAAGCTAAAGACAAAGTGATATAAAGAAATAGTCTATACTTGATATTAAAACAAGCAATGAAAGACATACACCTAATTGAGCTCTTGCTTTCCGTGAACCGAATGAACGTCAATCGGAGTTCCCGTGCCATGAGTGGGTAATGTTTAGAATCAAAATAATATGTTGAGAACTCAATAGTAAACCTTCGCTTATGTCATACTTTAGCTGAACCTTATCATAATATGTGAAAATATAAAGCCTCTATGGATCTTTTAGGGTAAAATAAAATTATAGTTTTAGTCAACTGAAATTAAATAAACTATCTAGTGCAAATTAAGTGTCTCTTTGAATCTTTTAGAGTACGTAGATAAAATAAAGCTAGAGTTTTTTATTCTCTTAATCATGGCCTTTGATTGACAATACAACACATAAGTACATGTTAAACCACTGAAGCTAGATGATTGGTCTGTTTTACGCAACAACAATTGATGATTAGGAGAACAAACCTTGGTCCTTCTTGCCGGTGTTCCACCCCATCTACTGCAGCGTGGCGGCTGGCCTCACAACAGCAGGTAGGACTCCAGCTCTGCAGTTTGGAGCTGCACCGCAAGGAAGCTGCAGCATATCAGAGGAGAACAGAAGTTACGAACTTGGCATGATGGGAAGGAAAGAGAAGGGTGTGCCTTGACTAGGACTGGGCTGCCGGCTAGTTGTGCCCTTCTTCTCCTCCTGGACTAGGATGGATGCAAAACCCTGGTGTCGTCGCCGTCGTAGCTTTCTTGTCCGGACCATGATGACCTTAGGCAAAGCGAAGGATATGAGTTGAAGGTGAGGTGGGGGTAGGGCGAGGGTCCCACCTGGCCGCACCCTAGAAGCTCCTGGGGGTTGTGCCCCCCTGAGGTGTCCTCCCGGCTCGTGTGGTCTTCTAGTAGATAGGAATTTTGGTATTCTTTTGGAATTTTTCTGAGCACGTTCATTTTGGGACCTTTTCTGCAATCTGTAGACATACAGACAGAAACTGGCACTGGGCTCTTTGTTAGTACGTTAGTCCAATAAATGACATGTAACAATGACACAAAACAAACATGGAATAAGAAAAATGATAACAAAGATAATTTTTTATGTGACATGCTAATTGAGCAAAGGCAATCAATCTAATACTCCTTCCATTCCACATGTATACAAATGAAAGTCATCTAATTTAGAATGGAGGGAGTATAATCAAAATGCATAAGCTAAAGACAGTGATATAAAGAAATAGTCTATACTTGATATTAAAACAAGCAATGAAAGAACATACACCTAATTGAGCTCTTGCTTTCCGTGAACCGAATGGACGTCAATCGGACTTCCCATGCCATGAGTGGGTAATGTTTAAAATAAAAATAATATGTTGAGAACTCAATAGTCAACCTTCGCTTATGTCATAGTTTAGCTGAACCTTATCATAATATGTGAAAATTTAAAGCGTCTATGGATCTTTTAGGGTAAAATAAAATTATAGTTGTAGTCAACTGAAATTAAATAAACTATCTAGTGCAAATTAAGTGTCTCTTTGAATCTTTTAGAGTACATAGGTAGAATAAAGCTAGAGTTTTTTATTCTCTTAATCATGGACTTTTCTTGACAATACAACACATAAGTACATGTTAAACCACTGAAGCTAGATGATTGGTCTGTTTTACGCAACAACAATAGATGAATAGCAGAACAAACCTTGGTCGTTCTTGCCAGTGTTCCACCCCATCTACTGTAGCGTGGTGCTGGCCCCTCGACAACAGGTACTACTCCAGCTCTGCAGTTTGGAGCTGCACCACAAGGAAGCTGCAGGACATCAGAGGAGAACAGAAGTTACGAACTTCGCAGGATGGGAAGGAAGGAGGAGGGTATGCCTTGACTAGGACTGGGCTACCGGCTAGGTGCGCCCTTCTGCTCCTCCTAGACTAGGATGGATGCAAAACCTTGGTGTCGTCGCCGTCATAGCTGTCTTGTCCGGACCATGATGACCTGCGAAAAAGTGAATGATATGAGTTGAAGGTGAGGTGGGGGTAGGGGCGAGGGTCCCACCTGGCCGCACCCTAGAAGCTCCTGGGGGTTGTGGCCCCCTGAGGTGTCCTCCCGGCTCCTATGGTCTTCTGGCAGATAGGAATTTTGGTATTTTTTTGCAATTTTTCTGAGCACTTTCATTTTGGGACCTTTTCTTCAATCTGCAGACAAACAGACAAAAACTAGCACTGGGCTCTTTGTTAGTAGGTTAGTCCAATAAATGAGTCAAACATATGGTAAAAATATATAGCAATGACACAAAACAAGCATGGAATAAGAAAAATGATAACAAAGATAATTTTTTATGTGACATGCTAATTGAGCAAAGGCAATCAATCTAATACTCCTTCCATTCCACATGTATACAAATGAAAGTCATCTAATTTGGAATGGAGGGAGTATA
Source organism: Bromus sterilis (assembly GCA_950022295.1). Lineage (NCBI taxonomy): Eukaryota > Viridiplantae > Streptophyta > Magnoliopsida > Poales > Poaceae > Bromus > Bromus sterilis. The sequence continues at coordinate 320,832,108 of OX465596.1, read as the reverse complement.
ATCAAGATGCATAAGCTCAAGACAAAGTGATATAAAGAAATAGTCTATACTTGATATTAAAACAAGCAATGAAAGAACATACACCTAATTGAGCTCTTGCTTTCCGTGAACCGAATGGACTTCAATCGGAGTTCCCGTGCCATGAGTGGGTAATGTTTAGAATAAAAATAATATGTTGACAACTCAATAGTCAACCTTCGCTTATGTCATATTTTAGCTGAACCTTATTATAATATGCGAAAATATAAAGCCTCTATGGATCTTTTAGGGTAAAATAAAATTGTAGTTTTAGTCAAGTGAAATTAAATAAATTATCTAGTGCAAATTAAGTGTCTCTTTGAATCTTTTAGAGTACGTAGGTAGAATAAAGCTAGAGTTTTTTATTCTCTTAATCATGGCCTTTTATTGACAATACAACACATAAGTACATGTTAAACCACTGAAGCTAGATGATTGGTCTGTTTTACGCAACAACAATTCATGATTAGCAGAACAAACCTTGGTCGTTCTTGCCGGTGTTCCACCCCATCTACTGCAGCGTGGCGGCTGGCCCCTCGACAATAGGTAGTACTCCAGCTCTGTAGTTTGGAGCCGCACCGCAAGGAAGCTGCAGCACATCAGAGGAGAACAGAAGTTACGAACTTGGCAGGATGGGAAGGAAGGAGGAGGGTGTGCCTTGACTAGGACTGGGCTGCCGGCTAGCTGCGCCCTTCTGCTCCTCCTGGACTAGGATGAATGCAAAACCTTGGTGTCGTCGCCGTCATAGCTATCTTGTCCGGACCATGGTGATCTGCGGCAAAGCGAAGGATATGAGTTGAAGGTGAGGTGGGGGTAGGGGCGAGGGTCCCACCTGGCCGCACCCTAGAAGCTCCTGGGGGTTGTGGCCCCCTGAGGTGTCCTCCCGGCTCCTGTGGTCTTCTGGCAGATAGGAATTTTGGTATTTTTTTGCAATTTTTCTGAGCACTTTCATTTTGGGACCTTTTCTGCAATCTGCAGACAAACAGACAAAAACTAGCACTGGGCTCTTTGTTAGTAGGTTAGTCCAATAAATGAGTCAAACATTTGGTAAAAACATGTAGCAATGACACAAAACAAGCATGGAATAAGAAAAATGATAACAAAGATAATTTTTATGTGACATGCTAATTGAGCAAAGGCAATCAATCTAATACTCCTTCCATTCCACATGTATACAAATGAAAGTCATCTAATTTGGAATGGAGAGAGTATAATCAAGATGCATAAGCTAAAGACAAAGTGATATAAAGAAATAGTCTATACTTGATATTAAAACAAGCAATGAAAGAACATACACCTAATTGAGCTCTTGCTTTCCGTGAACCGAATGGACGTCAATCGGAGTTCCCGTGCCATGAGTGGGTAATGTTTAGAATAAAAATAATATGTTGAGAACTCAATAGTCAACCTTCGCTTATGTCATACTTTAACTGAACCTTATCATCATATGTGAAAATATAAAGCCTCTATGGATCTTTTAGGGTAAAATAAAATTATAGTTTTAGTCAACTGAAATTATATAAACTATCTAGTGCAAATTAAGTGTCTTTTTGAATCTTTTAGAGTACGTAGGTAGAATAAAGCTAGAGTTTTTTATTCTCTTAATCATGGCCTTTTATTGACAATACAACACATAAGTACATGTTAAACCTCTGAAGCTAGATGATTGGTCTGGTTTACGCAACAACAATAGATGATTAGCAAAACAAACCTTGGTCGTTCTTGCCGGTGTTCCACCCCATCTACTGCAGCATGGCGGCTGGCCCCTCGACAGCAGGTAGGACTCCAGCTTTGCAGTTTGGAGCTGCACCGCAAGGAAGCTGCAGCACATCAGAGGAGAACATAAGTTCTTAACTTGGCAGGATGGGAAGGAAGGAGGAGGGTGTGCCTTGACTAGGACTGGGCTGCCGGCTAGTTACGCCCTTCTGCTCCTCCTGGACTAGGATGGATGCAAAACCTTGGTGTCGTCGCCGTCATAGCTGTCTTGTCCGGACCATGATGACCTGCGGCAAAGCGAAGGATATGAGTTGAAGGTGAGGTGGGGGTAGGGGCGAGGGTCCCACCTGGCCGCACCCTAGAAGCTCTTGGGGGTTGTGCCCCCCTGAGGTGTCGTCGCCGTCATAGCTATCTTGTCCGGACCATGGTGATCTGCGGCAAAGCGAAGGATATGAGTTGAAGGTGAGGTGGGGGTAGGGGCGAGGGTCCCACCTGGCCGCACCCTAGAAGCTCCTGGGGGTTGTGGCCCCCTGAGGTGTCCTCCCGGCTCCTGTGGTCTTCTGGCAGATAGGAATTTTGATATTTTTTTGGAATTTTTCTGAGTACTTTCATTTTGGGACCTTTTCTGCAATCTGCAGACAAACAGACAAAAACTGGCACTGGGCTCTTTGTTAGTAGGTTAGTCCAATAAATGAATCAAACATATGGTAAAAACATGTACCAATGACACAAACAAGCATGAAATAAGAAAAATGATAACAAAGATAATTTTTTATGTGACATGCTAATTGAGCAAAGGCAATCAATCTAATACTCCTTCTATTCCACATGTATACAAATGAAAGTCATCTAATTTGGAATGGAGGGAGTCTAATCAAGATGCATAATTTAAAGACAAAGTGATATAAAGAAATACTCTATACTTGATATTAAAACAAGCAATGAAAGAACATACACCTAATTGAGCTATTGCTTTCCATGAACCGAATGGACGTAAATCGGAGTTCCCATGCCATGAGTGGGTAATGTTTAGAATAAAAATAATATGTTGAGAACTCAATAGTCAACCTTCGCTTATGTCATAGTTTAGCTGAACCTTATCATAATATGTGAAAATATAAAGCCTCTATGGATCTTTTAGGGTAAAATAAAATTATAGTTTTAGTCAACTGAAATTAAATAAACTATCTAGTGCAAATTAAGTGTCTCTTTGAATCTTTTAGAGTACGTAGGTAGAATAAAGCTAGAGTTTTTTATTCTCTTAATCATGGCCTTTTATTGACAATACAACACATAAGTACATGTTAAACCACTGAAGCTAGATGATTGGTCTGTTTTACGCAACAACAATAGATGATTAGCAGAACAAACCTTGGTCCTTCTTGCCGGTGTTCCACCCCATCTACTGCAGCGTGGCGGCTGGCCCCTCGACAGGAGGTAGTACTCCAGCTCTGCTGTTTGGAGCTGCACCGCAAGGAAGCTGCAGCACATTAGAGGAGAACATAAGTTACAAACTTGGCAGGATGGGAAGGAAGGAGAAGGGTGTGCCTTGACTAGGACTGGGTTGCCGGCTAGTTGCGCCCTTCTGCTCCTCCTGGACTAGGATGGATGCAAAACCCTGGTGTCGTCGCCGTCGTAGTTGTCTTGTCCGGACCATGATGAACTGCGGCAAAGCGAAGGATATGAGTTGAAGGTGAGGTGGGGGTAGGGGCAAGGGTCCCACCTGGCCGCACCCTAGAAGCTCCTGGGGGTTGTGCCCCCCTTGAGGTGCCCTCCCGACTCCTGTGGTCTTCTGGCAGATAGGAATTTTGGTATTTTTTTGGAATTTTCTGAGCACTTCATTTTGGGACCTTTTCTGCAATCTGCAAACAAACAGACAGAAACTGGCAGTAGGCTCTTTGTTAGTAGGTTAGTCCAATAAATGAGTCAAACATATGGTAAAAACAGACATAAACCTTGTGGTCTTCCAGATTTTTGGTATTTTTTTAAGATTTTTCTGAGCCCTTTCATTTTTGGACCTTTTCTGCAATATACAGACAAAACAGACAGAACTTGGCACTGGGCTCTGTGTTAGTAGGTCAGTCCAATAAGTGATTCAAAAGTATGGTAAAAACATGTAGCAATGACACAAAACAAACTTGGAACAAGAAAAACGATAACAAATATAATTATTTACGTTACATGCTAATTAAAATAAAGACAATCAATCTAATATAATCAAGATGTATAAGCTCAAGACAAAGTGATATAAAGAAATAGTCTATACTTGATATTAAAACAAGCAATGAAAGATCATAATATGTTGCAGATAGCTGAACTTGTGTGTCAAAATGAAGTACAAAATCAAAAATGTTTTCAAATCAATATAACACATGCCTACTTGAAAATATATGATTACAAATACAATAAAAATATATGTTAGGATGTTTAACATTTGATATTTATTTCTCAACATTATCATACAGTAAAAAGATATTCATAATAGGCACAAGAAATGATGGCTACGTTTATCAAGTTCATGTTCTTAGTACTTCAACCGTTAATCTAAAGATGACTACTTAGTAATGAGGACGTGTAAATAATAATAATATTTTATTTCTAAGTGTTACGTATATGAATACCGATACCAAATCTCTCTTGTAGATTAATCTTATATTTTAGTACAAAATGCAAAACAATGAACATCTAATAACATATCTTTAATGGCCTTCTTCACAAAAGATTATACTCAGCACAAAGTCCTACACAAATAAGAGGTTGTATTGTAAATGTAATCAAAGTATCATGTTTAATTTATGATAGCCAAGACATGAAAAAACGTAACTCCTCAAAATTTCTGCATGCTACAGCACCCTCTTTCTCTGCATCAAGCTATTGATAAGTTTCCACTCTGATGCATGTGTGTATCCATCTTGGGGAGGTGATAAAAAAATCATAACCAGAAAACTATAAACACGATAAAAATCGCATCAGATAGTATGGCTAAACATAATATGTCACATCTCATCATTGGTAAGTCAAAACGAAGCTTGTAAAAATTGCCAAAAAAATTCTTTTATTCATGATGCGAGCAATCAAGGAAATGAAAAAAGGTACGAAAAAGAGCAAGAATGGATACGATTTTGGGTAATGACCGTTGTTCAACCCCTTGTCATCTGCGACGAATTTACTGATGTCCCATAGATTCCAGCCAGTTGCTGCTAAGGGCACCCTCAAAGGATCCGATTAAGTTGTGCTTCTTATCATCATACTCATCGGCCTTCATGAACACACCCACGATCTTCTTGCTGCCTGCAAATATCTACAAAACATATGGCAAAAATCAAAACATGGCATTCTTCAGAGTTCCTTAAGGCAACCATAGTAAAATTAAAGAGCATACATAAATCTTGGTTCTAATCAGTTGAGGAAGTGTGGCATCATTGCATCATATTTTCAACCTCAAGGCCATTTGATAACCGGATGATGTTAACACACTACAATATCATTTCTTCATATCAGGAAATTGCAAATTCATGAGGACATGTAAAAAATTAGCAAATGCACTGCAGCAATTGCAGTAAACCTTTTCCAGGACATAGATGTGATATAATATTGAAAATTATATTGATTTGCCAAGTATGAAAATGGAGACTACCTCCGATCCAAATTACTTGTCCCTCAAACGGATGTATCTAGAAGTATTTCAATGCTAAATACATACATTTGAGCGACAAGTAATATGGGCCGTAGGAAGTACTATTTATTAGTTGTTATTGCGGAGGATATTACCTAAAATAGAATCCACAGTTTTCTTTAAGTTAAAAAGAACTTGTGAATTATCATAACAAGCTGAGAAAAATGGAGTCAGAAAGTATTCAATGTTAAAAAAGTTCAAATCCTAACATCGAAAGTCAGTATTGAGTATTGACAAAGAAACCAAAGGAAAGTTTTATTGTGGATTACCTAGTAGAATGGTTTTCTGAACATGATAGAAATTCAGGCTCACAACATGTAGATCATTTCTTTAAGGCACCAGATCCTCGGAATTGACCTGCAATAAACATGTAGAGTAGTTCTTTTAACAGGAAGAAATTGAAAAACTATATTATAGGTCTATTCTCACATTTGCACCTCTTGTTTTGCGTTTGTGATCGACAAAGACCACCATGGTAACATAAGAAAATAAGCCAAACAAGATAAACCAAAGCATGGACTTGGACAGGAACACCAAAGAGAGTGAAATAAGCTGGTATACATGTGGATGGGTTAGACAGCAAGTCACCGGCAAGGACGCCCAGGTCTGGCCAAGAACACCCGCCCCCACAGGCATTCCAGATCCGGTCAGCCACCCTATGCACACTCTACCACATAACCAAATGGCATGAAAGTATAAGCAACGACCAAACAAAGCGACGAATCACATAAGGTTTGTGAAGGAAGCTAGAATTATATGCATCTCACAACTCGTGACCAAATGTAACTGAAAATTCAAAATACTAAGGATCCGCTCTGAATTTTTAGATAGTCAAAATACTAAAGATGCCATAGCTGAGTCAGCAAACCTTCTTGTACATTACCATATTTTGGTTCACTGATGTTGCGACCAGGTTCAGAAAACCTTCTTGTATAGTACAATAGCAACCATGATAAAGAACTGAACCAAAACATAATTTTACCAAGCCAACGAAAAATAAAAGCCTAGACACTGATTTCAAACAATTAGAAGGTCTCGCAAACCTTCTTGTATGGTGAAGGAATATGTGGAAAGGTTTCCCTCATGCAATTTTCGAACGATTCAAAGTGTGTTATTAAGCAGGAATTCATATTAACACATAGGATGTCATATATGCAAATCATAATTTTCTAGTAAACCAAATTTCAAAAATAGACAGCCAAGCATATGGCAAATGACATCATTGTGGTTATATATATGTATTACAAATGTAACAAATTTATGAAAGGTTCGTAAAATTACCTCGGGCGAAGAATAAATTATTCTATATATATATATATATATATATATATATATATTCAACTCTATGATCACAGATGTAAAATTCAACTTTGGATGATAGAACTCGTGCCACAAAACAGTGACTAAGTCTGCATTTCAAATACTAAAAGTCAATTCTTTCTCCTACATATCTTTAAAGGCCTTCTTCACAAAAGATTATACTCAGCACAAAGTCCTACACAAATAAGAGGTTGTATCATGTTTAATTTATGATAGCCAAAGACATAAAAAAAACTTAACTGCTCAAAATTTCTGCATGCTACGGCACCCTCTTGCTCTGCATCAAGCTATTGATGAGTTTCCACTCCGATGCATGTTTGTATCCATCTTGGGAAGGTGATAAAAAAATCATAACCAGAAAACTATAAACACGATAAAAATCGCATTAGATAGTATGGCTAAACATAATATGTCACATCTCATCATTGGTAAGTCAAAACGAATCTTGTAAAAATTGCCAAAAATGTATGTTATTCATGTAGAATATCATAGGAGGTCGTTGAGGCAGAACAAAAGTTAGTTAAGCTGCATAAGCAAGTACCGACCAAGGAGATGCTCGTATTCTATACAAGATATGAGTGCTGCAAATTTGAGATGTTGCAAAAATATAGTGTGGAAGAACATATGGTCGAAAGGTGAGTTTCATAGGATTTTCTGTGGATATGAAGCCCGAGGATGTTTTCCCCAAAGCGTTCTGTGTACTCTATTTTCTAGAGAAAATCCATCCACTCAGACCTCTAGTTATGATTTCATTTCTTGCAAACTGCTACATATGCCTGGAAAGAGGGAGAAACAGAACTGAAGAAAGACGAGATAATTTTTTAGGCTTAGATGGTGAGAGATAAGATGTAATTATATTGTTATTTTTGCGGGGAAAATGTAATTATATGGTACCAATATTTTTCTTAATCTCGTATTTTGAAATCATGTGAATCAAAGAGACCCTAAGATGCTTTATGGACTGAAATCAAAACACATGGCACCATTCAGGCTCGTCATGTGTAACCACACACCTCTTTGCCTTTGAAACCCACACAAAGACAACTCATAAAATGAATGGAATTGAAGGATAAAATCTCTCTTTTTTCTTATAAAAGCATCATCAGAATGAGCCTACAATTTTCATGATAGAACAAAAAAGAAAGGCGTAGAAGTTGCAACAAAAGGCACACATGCAAAATTAGCTAGCACATGTAACTTTCTTTCTTAAAAACTACTCTAAATTACAATGACATGAAACAACTTCACCGCTATGAAATAAGTGTCAAGATTTTGTTTACACCTACAAAAGTTGAAAAGTAAAGTCGCTGCAATTCTCCAAAATTCCACATATAATAGTAAACATGTGCAAATGACTTCTGTTGAAAAAAAATAAAGGCGTAGAAGTTACAAGAATAGTCGGGAGATTTTAAATTTACACCATGTGCAAATTAGGCTCAATCCTATTAAAAGGGAAATGGATAATATCCCACCTTCCCAAACAGGGCCTAACTATATCATATAATCATGAGGTTATTTAAATCCACACACAAATCTGATGTATGCTGTAGAGGTAACATGTATATCTACATTGTTGTAAGCTGCAACATAAACCTGCACGTTCTAGGATATAATAAAAATAGAAGGTAAATGTAATAAAAGTGCCAAGTCTAATTTCCTCCCCTTCATCGTTCATATATGTAGTGTAATGTAAGAGGTCCATAAATTTGCACAAGAACTTGTCAAACTAAGAATGTGAGCAACTAACAATCCAGATTAGTATAAATGTCTGACTCATTTTCACAATATTGGTCTTTCTATTCCATCGTTTCCGCACTATCTGTGTCTATAATAACTTAGAGAAGCAAGAACACAATCCTGAAACTTACCTGAATTAGAGGGTTGCAATTATGTATCGTTGCAACGGGCCATGAGGCTCTCACCGCCACACGCCTCGCAATCACGCTAGCGCCGTCGCTGCAGCCGATGAGCCTCCTCCACTGATCCTCTTATCCCTTCTGAGGTTGGCACCCATTGTATGCACCAGTTGCCATTTTGTCCCGACAGTGTGCATCTTCTCCCTGAACCATATAGTGCCATAAAATAATTTCTCTATATGAACTGAAAGTTGCTAGCCAGGAATGACAAGAGTTTACCAAATGTACACAATTCTGAAAGACACTTATTTACCTCCAAATAGCATGGACAATATAAATAAGATGTGAATATTTATTTTGGTAATAGAGAACTGTTGTAAAGTCAGGCGATATTATTGTAAGCCATTTCACTCAACCTAGAGCTGCATGATTCTCGTTATAATTTGGAAGCTAGAATTGCACAATAACACTCATGGGTCCTCAGCTTCCAAGCAAGTCCACTGAGTTGTTAGAACATTTTCAAGTGAAAAAGCATGAACTAAGACAGGTATACGTATTGCACAGCCATCCTTCTTTCTTAAACCCCTTGTACACAGACACCACATATGAATAGAAATTTACACAAACTATTGACCTAATTGGTTCAAACTGAATTATGTCAAAATGAAATCCCACAATACATGCCACTCATGACTGAATATTGATTTGACCTTGTTCGAACTGAATTATGTCAAAAGTAAATACCTCAATTCATGCTGCTCATGACTGAATATTGATTTGCAAACACAAGTCTGACAACACCAAATTTGCTAATTTAATGCATTGATGACATATGGTATTCATTGACAGTAAAGAATCAACAAGTCAATCCACATTCTTCGGTTTGTAAATCATTGAATTAAATGTCAAAATATTTGCATCTAATACTATCATTATCTAGCTACTATCATTATCCTACCAATCAACACCAGTCGCACGACAACAGAAAAAAAAAAATCCTTCCATGAATTCAGAACTAGTAACTCATCCACAGTTGTGGACCTGTGGTGATCACGCATTTCCTACAGAAATCATTATGAAAGCAATACAACCGAGGATTAGCCACTAATCTAACAACATCAAGAACCACCAAATAACCAAGAACTGGAGTACGAGGTCATAATTCTTACAGAAATTACCAAACATCCCGTTACTAACCGCCTAAGCGTGGAAACCAGGACGCAAGCACGGATTCCTTTCACAGCAACCATCAAGGAATTCAACAAGCGAAGGAACCAAGAACCGAGAGGGGAGAAGCCAAGAGAGGGGGGTTCACGGCAACTCACGTAGCATTTGGTGGACGGGTTCTTGGAGTTGGTGCAGAGGGGCGGCATGTACGGCGTCCTCGCGACGGCCACCTCCAGAGGCGCCGACGGTCGCATCCCGGGCCGGTGGCGCTTCGGGGCCGGGACGAACGGGTTCTTGGAGTTGGTGCAGAGGGGCGGCATGTACGGCGTCCTCGCGACGGCCACCTCCAGAGGCGCCGACGGTCGCATCCCGGGCCGTCGGCGCTTCGGCGGCCAGGACGAACGGGTTCTTGGAGTTGGTGCAGAGGGGCGGCATGTACGGCGTCCTCGCGACGGCCACCTCCAGAGGCGCCGACGGTCGCATCCCGGGCCGGTGGCGCTTCGGCGGCCGGGACGAACGGGTTCTTGGAGTTGGTGGAGAGGGGCCGCATGTACGGCGTCCTCGCGACGGCCACCTCCAGAGGCGCCGACGGTCGCATCCCTGGTCGGTGGCGCTTCGGCGGCCGGGACGAACTGGAACCCGCCGCCACCATGTGCGAGGGACAGCGGAGAAATCCCATTCGAAGGATCAGGCAACCAGAAGCGCGGCGAGATGCAAGAATCGGCCGAAGGAAATCGGAGGCTCGAGCCCGCCGGAGTGCGGAGGCGGTCGATGTGCGGAGGCGGTTGATGTGACTTGCGAGGCACGGAGGATTTCGCCGTCAGAGGATTTGGGAGGATTGGGGTTTTCATGTTTTTGGAAACGCTCGACGGATTTCTTTGGTGGGTATTTAATTGTACTCCATAGGAAGGAACGGCAACTTCGCGTGCCCCTCCGGGTTGCCCTAACGGCTATTAGCCGTACTAGTAGTATTCCACCTTTCCACGTCGGAAACTGCTTTGGAGCTCGGGTACCCGAAATTCCTTTAAAAAAATTGATATTCTACTTGGCCAAAAAAAATATTTTTTTGTGAACAAACATATACACATATAATACATATCCATACAAATTTCAAACCATTATGTTTTCATACGTGGCGTATAAAATAAGACAGATGTGATTTTTAGAATGGATTGTTTTTTATTTATTGTTGGGTTGGAATTTTTTTTCCACATCATACAAACCAAATATTTTCAAATGAAAATTTACACACTAGTGCAAAAACCATATAAGTTTCCATGGATTTTTTTTTTGGATTTTTTTTGAAATGTTTGAATATGATTTTCGAATTTTTTGAAATAAAGTCCTTCGTGGAGCTCGTCCTCCAAAAATTCATACTCTATTCCACCTTCCTATTCTGAATTGAACCATTCATTTTTTTTGGCTACAAGAGAGAGTAGCTCACAAGTTTAATTGCACGTATAAACTTAGATTTTCTTTTCTTTTCAAAAAGGATCCAGATTTTTATTACACTAGATGATGCCCCGCATGTTGTTGCGGGAATTTTTTGCAAAATATTTTTATAAAATGTTTGCTTTAATGATGTATATTTAAATTAATAATTTTTGAACTAATATATGAAATTAATATAAATATTAGAATGAAAATTCCAATGCATAAATGTTGCATGTGGATTTTTATTATGCATATATACTATATAGTGGCATATTGAGGTGGGCTTTCTCATGCATGTTGAATGATGAGGTGGCATGTTTGCATGTTAAGAGAAAATATGTTACTGGGAGCTAGTTATTTATATATAGAAGATTTATATAGTTTCATCATAAGTACAATACATTCTAAATATAATAAAAAAATACAATAATATTAGCATTGACTTAATTTTGTATTGCAATATAAAATACAATACTATTAATCGCTCATGCAATCTAGCGCATTGTAGCCACCAACGCATATGAGGCGTTGTTAGGCTCTAACTCCATATGTTGGAATCTTACATCACGCATTCATATCATTTACCAACAGATGTTTATACGTTGTTAAGACCCTTACAACGCCACAAACGGCAATGCATAATAATCCGTTAGTGTAGACCTTACCAACGGTTATACCCACATACAACAACACATCGATACGTTGCTATAGGGGTTCCTATTGTAGTGATAGTGGCATATTGAGGTGGGTTTTCTCATGCATGTTGAATGATGAGATGACATATTTGCATGTTAAGAGAAATATGTTAGTGGAGGCTAGCTATTTAGATATAAAAGTTTTGTAAAGTTTCATCATAGGTGCAAAACATTCTAAATATAATAAAAAATAAATTTAGGTCTTTTGATCACCGAGAAACCATTGTTGCCGCTAGGATGAGCTGACAACGCGCCGTTGTTGCCACTCCCATGATGGGAAATTATCGATGACAACCGAAAACTCTTTGTACACATGCCCCTAAGAACCAACGCTTTGGGCCATAGTAATCATAGGTAAACCCTTTGATCGATCGTAAGAAACTGACACCAAATCTTGTTGTCGCATACACACGACGAAAAACTCTAACATCACTGTCTTAAGGAGCCAGTGAGAATATATCTTGCAGCCTACAATATTGTCTAGATGATGAAGCATCGACATTCGCTCGAGCGCTGACCCTACAAGAACTAAAGCCCTAATTCTATCTACAAGCCAAAGTTGTGGCATTAGGATTCCCTCTATGTTATCGTTCGTTGGAGCGGCATACGTGATGTAGGGGAGGAAGGCTATGCTCTTATCGACTTGCAAGAGGAAAGAAGAAGAGTTATCATACAAGCTTAGCTTTGAATATACACAAAAACAAATGTAATCAACTCAGTGTCACAAAGAGAGAAAAATCGTGTAATGAACTCATATTCTTGGGAACTCATGTATCACCTAGACAAATAATTGAAAAAATTGTCTTTGTGAAAATCTATGGGCAAATATTTTAAATTCTAAAAATAAAATCTAACACGAGGTGTAGTTTATAATAAGAAAATGATTACAACAACTTCTTTAGGGGGAGGTCAAATATTACAACATCGCAAAAAACCTAACATACCCATAATAGCTTTCTCTTCGACCAACAACCATCTAGGATTAAGGCGAGCAGAACACCATAATAGAGGTGAATAGTGCAACAAGCAATACACAGTTACAGAGATCGAAGACCTTATTATCACACCCACATAGGTTCTTGATAGACTTGCTGGTCACGACTTCTCTTCTCTTTGGACCCCATCCCCCCTCATGTCGCCCACATGCTAGCTATTAAACTGATTATAGATAACATGACACTTAATATAGCCAATAGTAGACTTTATTATTACCCTTGCTCTAATTATGATCAATGGTTATTAAGCAAATAGTAAGTGACCACTAAGTGTGCATTATTACCGCTCCTAAATGCACAAGTAATGGTGGGAATTAATTATAACTAAAGTATGTAAATCTCATTTAAAATCTACACAAAGAAATAAACAAGTGCACGATTTTGAAAAAACGGTTTGTGTAGTTTTGCAGAAAAGCCCCTCAATTTTGTTAGAGTTGACCCGTAATAGATTTTCAAGTGATAGAAAAAACGAATTCAAACGCTGGCTTGGCTTCTTAGGACTGCCAGGGCTGGCTTGGCCCATCGCGATGCAATATGGGCCTCTGGCCATGTTTCATCTTCGGCCGAGTTTCAAAAAAATCTGAAAAAACAGAAGGATGTAATATATGTGTGTAGCCCTCAAAAAAATGTAATCTATGTGTGTACACTTTTTATGATAAAAAACATCATGAACTGCGTGCTGCACAAAAAATAAAACCATGGATTTCTAGAAATGAACAATATATGTTGAAAAGTCACAAATTTCCTTTTTTTGTTCTGCTATTTTTTAATAAAAAGTTAGTTTGTTGGGAATTTTTGAAATCCAGCGTCCATGAAGCTTGAGCTCCATTAGCCTTTTCGGTCAGTTCATCCCAAATGACATTGCAAAACATTGTAATAAATAAAATTAGTTCGATGCACTAAAATACCTCAATGGCTTTAAGTGGCAACTATTTTAGGAGTTTTTATGCTGCTATTATTTTTGAACAACTTCCCTTGCAATAATTTATTGAGGAAATATCTCACATCTGCGATATGTGATACAGACCTTTTAAAGAAAATACACTTCAATTTTCTATCGTTCTCCCACAGATTTAAAAATCATGCATTAGAAAATATATATTCATATGTTATTGAAACATGTCCATGCGATAATGGAAAATTGTATTTTTACTAAAAGTATGTTCATGCACTTTTCGAGAAAATGTTCTTGCATTTTCAAATATAAATTCAAAACATATTCTAATTAGTTTTTTATAAAAATATAAATTACCATTCTATATATATGAACGATGCCACTAACTTTTTTACACTTTAAGTTTCTTAGCGTATGTCCATTTTTTCCACAGATTTTCATCGTCATGCATTAGAAAATCTATATTCGTATGTCTTTAAGACATGTCCATGCAATAATAGAAAATATTAATTTTACTAAAATAATATTAATGATGCTTTCATTATAAAATATAAATTAAAAAATATGCTAATAATTTTATCTCTTTTTTTAAAATTATCCGTATCGAAACAATGATCTAGCATAAATGCATCAACGACATGGTGTGATCCAACACCTGAACTACAACGAGGAGTACCGAAGCCGCAGTAACGCGTCACCCTTGTGGACATTGATGGGGAAGCCGAACGAGAGGGGTCCCAAGCATGACGGTTGATGTCGGACGAGGTGCCACGACAGAGATGGCGGCCAGCTTCGAAGGTAGTTGGAACAAGCGATGGTCACACATGCACAATGCGGCCTAGGAGCACTTCTCGTCAAGCTTCACTTTCATCCACTAAACTCTTTATAGTACACACTCTCATGTCTTCGCCCATGAGGGACTATAGCTTGAACGATTATATTATGAAAGATTAACAATCATGCATCTTATCCGACGTTCCTCAACACCTACAGTACTATTAATCTTTAATGTATTCATAATTTTTTTCCGTTGCAACGCATGGGTATCTTTGCTAGTAATCTGATTATAGATACCATGACATTTAATATAGCCAATAGTAGACTTTATTATTACCCTTGCTCTAATTATGATTAATGGTTATCTACTATTCTTAAGAAGTTACTCCCCACTACTTCTATTCTCTTAACATGCATACATGCCACCTCATCAAAGGCCCACCACAATATGCATGAGAACAAGCTATTTATTATTAGTTCTTCTCATGCACACATCCATTTCATGACACATGTCATCTCACTCAATATGCATGAAAAGGTTTTCCATTATACTAAATGGCCCACCACAATATGCATGGGAACAAACTATTTATTATTAGTTATTTTCATGCCCACATTCATTTCATGACACATGCCACCTCACTCAACATGCATGATTTTTTCCCCATTATATTTAATAAATATCTCCAACTTCACAATAATAAAATAAAACACATGTAGTATAACATGTATTTTTACTTTTAGTTTATATATTATTAATTCAATTATTCATGTTTCATATAATTAAATCATTCAAAATATAATTTAATCGATTCCCGCAGCAACGCGCGGGGTATCCTCTAGTTAAGCAAATAGTAGGTGACCACTAAGTGTGCATTAATACCGCTCCTAAGTGCACGAGTAATGGTGGGAAATAATTATAACTAAAATATGTAAATCTCATTTAAAAACTACACAAAGAAATAAACAAGTGCATGATTTTATAAATAAAAAAAACATTCTCACATCAATCGTTAACTAAGGGAGACAAATCATAAGTCACGTGGACATTATGTAAAAATACACAAATTCACATGCTATCACCAGAAAACATGTGATCTCTTGTGTTTAAAATCCTTTTGACGAGAAAAGAAATGCCACATAAGACAATTTTCGGTAACAGCGACCATCACAGGTTGATGCCCGCCCGGGGTAGCTCCTCCCCCCCATTTTAGTTGTCAGTTTGGTTTGATTTTAGGTGAAGCGGGTTGAGTATCATGATCCATTACCATTTTCGGGGACTGTTTACATTGCCACACAAAAATGTTGGATGGGTTAATGCAAGAAAACAAAAAAATATTGAGGTCGTGAGGTTGAAATCCGTGATCCTGGGTTTTCTTTGTCATAGCAGAGTTTTGAACATATCCTGGTCATGTTCATTTCCTATAGTTTCAGTTCCTCAAATCCAAATCTAATGATTATTCTTCCTACATTCTCATGTAAATACTGTCAATCTTGTATCATCAATATTTTTCCTTATCAACCTACTAAATTTTAAGCATTTCAATTTTGAATTTTAACCTTCACGTGGCAATTTTTTTTTCAAATGAGGTACTCCCTCCGATTCATAAAAAGTGTCGCTCATCTAGTACAAAGTTTGTACTAGTTTAGTACAAAATGGGCGACACTTATTATGGATCGGAGGGAGTAACTCTTTTTTGCTATTATTATTAATTTCTTTGCCAAGTATCTACCATTCTTAAGAAGTTGTTCCCCACTACTGAGCGCAAGTAATTGAGTGCAAGAACATGACCCTGTAGAATCAGCATAGCATAGAACAGGGAACCAGAGTAAGAAGAATCAAGTACACAAGACAAAAGACACGACTATGAGCAACAAAGTACCTCAAGGAGCGGCACATCTGAGGCATATGGTACCACCGAGCTCGCGAGTGCAGTACTCGTGCATTTAGTGATCCGCTGCACTCGAGCCAAGAGCTCGCGGCTTGAAAGCTTGTCTGGGACACACCTGATAGCACTGAAGTAGTGCTCCTTGTTGGCTACCTCAAGTGGAAGGTTAAGAAGTAGACAACGACAAATTTCCCTCGGTGAATATACCAAGGTTATCGTACCATGAAGACTCCAAGTTCTCCAAGTAGGTGGTGAAGTGAGCAAGAGGCCGTTTACTCGATATTACTCGCTTAAATTGGACCTGCACACAAAAGAAAATAACTTTGGTCCCAACGAGTTCAGAGAGGTTGTCAATCTCTCTGGTCTTGTTGTTTACAAAGGATCAAACACAAGCGGTAAATAGTAGTGGTGATTGCAACGAAAAGGAAATAAAAGCAGTAAAAAGTGGAGGTGTAAACAATGGTGGAAATATGGATCGGGGTCCCATAATGTTCACTAGTGATGTCTCTCTCCCAAAAGACGATAAAACGGCTAAGATGGGTGAACAAATTACAGCTAGGCAATTGATTGAATTATAAATGCACCACAATTCTAATTATGCTACAAAAAAGTTAGAGGCTCAATCGTATGGGAAGTACACCAAGACAAGTAGACCGTTTATTCATCAGCATCTACTCACTAATCATCCACCTTGAGATATCTATCCAGACCATCTCGCTGGTATTAAGTTGCGAGACCCACCCAAAGTGTAAACTCAAAGCAACAGACAAATGCCTTAACAAACTTTGCGTAAGGTAAACAATCCTTGCAACCGCGGTTACAATCACCGTTGTTTTCTCCCTAGTGGCAACATCACATCCCCTAGTCTTATGTTTCTGTCACTCAAGCTAGGCATCGGGGGGCATGAACCCACAATCATGCATAATGCTCCCTCTTGGAGTTCCAATCTACTACTTGGCCAAAGCAATAAAAAGCAACGGAGAACATGCAAGAATTACTGAAGAACAAATATATAAAGGGAGAACCAAATATATAACTCATCAAAATCTGAACATAATATCCTAATCCATCGGATCCCAACAAACACAGCATAGCAACAACAGAAAGATTTCATAGATGCCTTGATCATGTAGGGCAGCTCAAAAGGGCTAATAATTGAAGCAAAAGATTAGAGAGAAGACATCACATAGCTACTGGTCATGGACCCATGGTACAAGGGGGACTACTCACGGCACATCCGGGAGGAGCTCATGCTGTTGGAGGAGCTCCCGGAGATGGATCCTCCCTCTAGCAGGGTGCCAGGACAAGGTCTTCTAGCGATCCCGATCTCGGGATCACGGTGGCGGCAGAACAATGGTGAATTTCGCGATACGGAGTCTGCCTCGAGGGTTTTTGTGGTGAGGAGTAAATATAGGCCGAAGGAGGGCACCAGGGGGGTCCCACCCCTCCAGGCGGCCTCCTGGCGCGGCCTAGGGTGGGGCCGTGCCCCCTGGCCGCATGGGAGGGGGTGGGACCCTCCGGCTCTCCTTGAGTCCGGAGTCTTCTGGAACGCAGATTTTTTATATATTTTTCTTGTAATTTTTCGGGCACTTTATATATGGGTATAAACCTGCAATTCACAGACATTAGCAGAGAGAAACTGGCACTGGGTGCACTGAGTTAGTAGGTTAGTCCAAATATGTGTAAAAAGGTATGAAAGTGTAGCAAAACACATAGCAATATCACCAATAAAATCATGGAACAAGCAGAAATTATAGATATGTTTGGGACGTATCAACATCCCTAAGCTTAATTTCTGCTCGTCCTCTAGCAGGTAAATGATAACATAGATAATTTACGTGGTGACATGCTACCAACACATATAGGAAGTTCAAAGTAAAGCAAGTAAGATATGCAATTCAAGTCAAGACAATAACACGCAAGAGTCTATATCTAGTATTGAAACTACACTACAAAATCAACGATATCAGTTGGCGGGCCATTTGTGTCATGGTAAAGCATTTTTCGTTAATAATGATACGCTAACCACGGTTTGCCTCCGTCAACCGACCCGTCACTGACGCACCGTAAAAAAATGAAAATATCGACGGTACCACTTTTTCGTCGTCTAAGATTGTTTTTAGGTGTCGTTATCCAGTTCGTCAAAAATGTTAATCTTTGATGAAGGGGTAAATTTGTCACCTACTATGCTTACCCTATCACCGTAGTGTCTTTTAGTTGATGATTAAACCATCGACAATAAGCGTTTCATTGGTTTTGCTAGTCAAAGGTGTTGCCATATGGGCCCAGTTGTTGCTGACATGGCTTCTTCCATGTGGTTCCTATTGACCGTAATCACGAGTGGACACGTCAGCACTAAACTCGCCGTCAGGTACTGAAAATGGTTAACGTTAGCTTACTTGTGGGACCAGAGAAGCGTGGCACGATTAGTTTCTGTCAAAAATACCGTCCCCGATAAACAAGCCATAATTTCTGCATAATTACATTTTCTAGCAGAATTTGAATTATATTTCAAATTTCAGGGAAAAAAATCGAAATCTCTATAATATGAGCAATCAAGCATTGCCAATAGAAGTTTCAACAATATTGGAATCTAAATATTACAATGAGAACCATCGGATAGAACACTACAAATAAGATTCAAACATTGTCCTATGATGACTCCATGGACTTCCTTAATAGGTGACTCAACATTGCCTCCATATATATTTGCCTTTTATTAGTGGCAAAAAGATTCATTTGATGATCATTGCTGAGACCTTCGATCTGTTCTTGCTATTTGTTTCTGAGCTGTATCATTTCTTGCTTCTAGACAAGAATTTTTAACATCAAGTTTTTTCTCGAATTCATATTTGGCCTTCTTCGCACCTGCCTCCTGAGTTGCAATGATGTGTTCTAGCTCAGTGATGCAATCATGGGAGGTTGAACTCTTGATCGAGGCTTCTGAGACAGCCATGCTTGATAGTAACGTGCTTGATGAGCTCTTTTCTTCAATAATCTGTACATCCGGATCATGTAATGTTGTAACATCATGTAGTTCTGCAATATGATAAACAGTGATGTTAGAACATTTTTTTGATTGCTTGCATAATTTTGGTTTGATAGTACATTCATAGTTTACGTAATATATAGGCAGTACTTAGATATGGTTTTTGTGTCTGACTAAATCTAGGATCGTGCTTTGGATTGTCGTTCATTCAAACAAGTCAGCAGTAGATAATTTCTCAATGTTTGTACTTAAGAAGAAGTACATATATGAACTGGTACATTACACATTAATACTGCGAGTGATATAATAATCCTAAACAAAGCATTTGTGAAGAAGTAGTTCAAATACGTATCGTATCTCCGTAGTGCAGATCAAATCTTGTACCTCCAGTGTTATTGTTTCTCTTCAAAAAAACTTCTTCTTCTTCTTTGCTGGCACATACTTCCTACAATATGAATCTGAATTTAAGTATTAAGTGTTCGAAAGTACATATTGACAACTTGAAGAGCATACATAATGTATTACATACATTGGATTGATCGTCACACCACTGGTCCACAAGTATTCTCCAATTTTCCTCAGTTAAATAGCCATGGTTCAACAAAATAGCCTGCTCACGAGTACGTTTTTTACCTTGTTCCAATAAGTGTTCCTAAATTCATGATCGCCACCACATTTCCTTAAAATAGCAATGCACATTTCTGCGGCAAATGTATCCTTCAGGTCAATAGTTGGCTTCCCCTGCAAAAACCATATAGACATTTACAATCTAACATATGCATAACAACTTTTCATATATTCTATAGATTCATTAGCAATTAGCATAGACACATTTACCATGTCAGTCACTATAGATCTTGTGGCAGTTGAAGATGAAGGTACATCAGCTGTGGTGCGCTTCTTCTATAGTGCCACGATAGAACCATACATTGCCTGATGGAATGCACTTGAATAGATTAGTTTGTAAACAACAATCTAGCAATGGTACTAATCCGATGTACACAGAATTTGTACCTGGGTAGTGTTTTTTTAAGACTTCCATCATCTTCATCTTTAAGAAACTGGCAGACATCATCTGAATCCTTAGAATCCAGATCGATTACGCAGGCAACATTTCTTTATCCTCCGCCATTCACACGTTTTCGTGGTACGGATACCAAATCTATAGTAGCATCATCGTCAGTTGATTCGTTCTTAATCTTATAGAAAAATCTGCTAAAAAATAGGAAACTTGTTAGAACAATATATAATGATACATCAGATGAAATATACCAAAGCCAATCTAGGCATGGGACGATAAGTCAAGCTGGCCTTGATGCCATGAGCCGTGAAAATCACCCTAAGATTTACTTTCCCTACGGATCCTAATCCAAACCCTAAAGAAAACCTATAAAAAAATTGCGTCGCGTTGGACATGCGCTAGTATGAGTAACTACATAAGAAATGACATACTAAATTTATGTAACCCTACATATATGCGGTACAGACCCTCATGCAAACATGCAATTTGATTCCTTCCGAGAAAGAACAAAGGGTGTGGTGTGAGGCGGCATAGGGGTAGAGTTGTTACCTTTAGGATTAAGTTTTGGTCCAGGGAGGTGAATAATTCAGACTTTGCCGCTTCGCAGATGGCCGTCCAAGCCAGACGTCGGATATGCATGCATTTCAACGCCAAGGGGGTTGGGTCTGGGGAAGAAGAGGAATGTGAGGGGATAGCGCCGCTGAATTTATGGGTTAATTAGATGAACCAGAGATTAGTTTTATATGCTGTGTGTGCGGGTGGTGGTGGGAATGGGTGATGTCTACGCACGCTTCTATTCTTGTAGACTATGTTGGGCCACCAAGCGCAGAAGTTTATAGGAAAACAACAATTTCCCTCAAGTGGATGACCTAAGGTTTATCAAACTCAGGGAAGTAGAGGTTGAAGATGGTCTCTCTCAAGCAACCCTGCAATTAATATACAAGAAGTTTCTTGTGTCGCCACACACCTAATACAATGGTAAATTGAATAGGCGCACTAGTTCGGCGAAGAGATGGTAAAATATGGGTGATAGGTGTGGCAAAGCAAGGTAATATAATTCTTTAATAAAAAGTGCAGCAAGCAAACATGTGAAAAAAGTGAGCACAAACGGTGTAACAATGGTGGAAACAAGGCCTAGACTTCATACTTTCACTAGTGGCAACTCCCAACAACATTAATATAGTCTAATCACATGATATTTCCCATAAAACATGCAATGGAGACACACTCGGAGGTCATTCCTTTGTGGTCAAGAGAGGACGAGAATTATGTAGGGCTACAAAAGCACACCTCAAAGTTTGTAGTTCTTAATCTATGGATTTCCCAATGTCAACGCGTTCATCCAAAGAGAATACCACAATCACCACAACATATCTCAAGGATAGTCAAAGACAAGCACCAAGAGACTCTCAATGTTCAATCAACACACAAAAGAGGAAATCACTCATGAAAATATTCTTCTAATCCATGTCCAATAGACCGCTGTCACCTTGGTCTCGGGGATTATACTAGATAAAGACAAGTGTGTACATCAAATCCAATACATAGAGGAAGGGGAAATATCATGGGATCACCCTAGATTAAAATATCCTATGATCACAACGAAGATTACATCATGGGAGAGAGAATTGACCACATAACTACTGGTAGAAACCTTAGCCCCGAGGAGGAACTACTCACACATGGACATGGTGAGAGAGAGAGTTGTTGATGGAGAGGTGCATCTGATACAGAGTGGCAACTCTCCTCGTTGGTTACCCCAAGTGGAAGGTGAGATGCAGTGTAGAAGCAAGTTTCCCTTAGCAAAGATGCTAAGGTTGAGTATCGAACCAGTAGGACTCCAAGAGATACAAGTAGGTGTCACGGCGCTTGACGTGGACCTGCACACAGATACAAATAACTTTGCTCCCAACGAGTACAGAGGGGTTGTCAATTCCTCCGGCCTTGCTGTTTACAAAGGATCAACGCAAGAGATGAAAGTGGAATTGAAAGTAAAGACTGAAATTAAACTAAGGGTGTAAAGAATAATGTGAAGATGGACCGGGGTCCCGTGATTTTCACTACTGATGTCTCTCTCCCAAAAGACGATAAAAGTGCTAGCGAGGTAAACAAATCACAGCTGGGCAATTGACAGAATTATGAAGGCACCGCAATGCCAACTATGCTGCAAAGAAAGGAAGGGCTCAAAAGCAATGGGCAGTACGCCAAGGTAAGTAGACCGAAATCCAACTGCATCTACTACGAATATCCACCTTTAGAAATCTATCCAGAACATCTTGCTGGTATTAAGTTGCGAATCCCACCCAAAGTGTAAACTCAAAGCAACAGACAACTGCATTAAAAGAACTTTGCGTAAATTAAACCCTTGCACCCGCGGGTACAAGCACCGTTGTTTTATCCCTGGTGGCAACAGCACATCCCCTAGTCTCATGTTTCTGTCACTCAAGCTAGACATCAAGGGGCTGAACCCACAATCAAGCATAACCCTCCCTCTTGGAGTTGCAAGAAAACTACTTGGCCAAAGCAAAATACTGCAACGGAGAACATGCAAGAATATACTCAAGAAAAAAATATAAAAGAGAAGAACCAAATATATTACTCATCACAATCTGAACATAGTCTCAGAATCCATCATATCCCAGCAAACTCAGCATAGCAACAACAAAAATTACAAAAGTGCCTCGATCATGTGAGGCAGCTCACGAGGTCTCGAAAGTGGAAGCACAAAGAGGGGAGAGGTACATCACATAGCTACTGGTCACAGACCCATGGTCCATGGGGGACTACTCACGGCACATCCGGGAGGCGTCCATGGCTATGGATGGTCTCCCGGAGGGGTTTCCTCCTCCCGGCAGGGTGCCGGGGCAGCTTCTCCAGGCAGCCCCGATCTTGAAACGGCGGCGGCGGTACAGAGGCGAGTTCGCGGAAAAGAGATCGATATTAGGGGTTTCCACCCCGAGGGCTAAATATAGGCGGAGGGGGGTGTCGAGGGGACCCACAAGGCATCCAGGAGGCCCCCTGGCGCGTCCTAGGATGGGGCCGCGCCAGGGACCCTTGTGGAGTCCCTGTGGTGGCCCCCCTCCGCTGCCTTGGTGATTCCGGAAGCTTCCGGGTCGCTGATTTTTTATCTAATTTTTCCTGATTTTTTGGAGCACTTTTAATGGCCGGAAAACCTGAAATACAAAAACAGCAGAAAACAACAATTGACAGCTGGGTGCACTGGGTTAATAGATTAGTCCAAATATGCTCAAAAGTGTATGAAAGTTCAAGCAAATCATGGCAAAGTCACACAAAACATGCATTTAGAAAGCAGAAATTATAGATACGTTTGGGACGTATCAACATCCCCAAGCTTAATTCCTGCTCGTCCTCGAGTAGGTAAATGATAACAAGCATAATTTCTATGGTGACATGCCACACAACCATATAAGGACTTTTAAGTAAAGCAATCAAAGCATGCAATTCAATTCAAGTCTTAACAAGCAAGAGTCTATATTAGCATTGACACAAGCAACAAAAGAACAAAAGGTGCAAGTGCTCTCACTGTCAGTGACTCGAATGTCTCCAGATGGTGTTTGCGTGCAAGCAGGGGACTGGGAAAAAGAGAGAAAAAAGGTTGTTGAGAACAACTATCTACTAAAGTTTCACACTTAGTCTCCTTTGTATTCTTATCTTGACTCGTCCCCAGACCACTAGCCAGGTACAAGTCAAACTGATCCACTCCCTTTCGATATTTCGAAACAGAAAGAAGGTGGAGGAGGAAGACAAAAAAAGGTGTGAAAAGCTCACATCAATGAGGACAATCATAGGCGAGAGAAGGACATATGATAGATATGATGTGAGGAGTAGGGATTGCCATGCAACGGATGCACATGTGAGCTAAAAGCTCTCCAAGTGAACTAGTGGGGGTGCATCTAACTTGCTTGCTCAAGAAGACCTAGAGCTCGTTTGAGGAGGCTCATCATTGGAATATACAAGCCAAGTTCTATAGTGTGAAGGTCCCCACATAGCTATATGCATGATGATGATCTCTATGGAGTACAAGGGATAGAGGATGAAGTACTAGTGTGGATCTCTCAAAAGGAATAGTAGTGTGCCCCCTTCTCTATTTTTATTTTTCTTTTTCTCTTTTTTCTCTTTTTTTGTATTTTTGGTGGCCTCAATAGCTCTTTCTATTTAACTCTCATTTGTCCTCTTTGGGATCTTTTGATTTTGTCCTCTTTGGGACCTTTTCCTCACATTAGGGGCAACACTCTATATTTTACAAGAATATAGGAGATCTTTCACACTTTACAAAGGTACTCACATACAGAACATATAACTATCATGATGCAAATGTATGCCTCTGCCAGGATAGCAGGATATGCAATAATACTAGCGCGTCATGTAGCAATGATTAGGGCAAGGCCCAACTAGCATGCAGCTCATCGATCAAGCAAGTAGCATGTGTGACATGAGGATCAAGTCATGAGAAGGTGGATGTTGCATGGAAATGTATCTCGGAAAGGCTATGGAAATGCCTTGTAGGTAGGTATGGTGGCTGTTTTGAGGAAAGATATAAGGAGGCTTATGATGACAGAGCGTATCATGCCAAGGGTTTGGATGCACCGGCGAAGTATGCGCCAACTCTCAAGGTGAGAAAAGGCAATGCACGGTACCGAAGAGGCTAGAAAAAGTATAGGTAGGTGGAAGTGTCAACTTTCGAATACTCACATTAGTCCGAAGAACTCATGCACTTATTATCGGTAACTCTCAATCTAATCAGGAGGTTCACAAAGATACAAGCGCCCCGAGGAGGAGTGTATGGGGGTTTGGTTATCCTTGCGCATCCTCGACTCATGGTACGTGAGTGTTCTCTAATATTCGAACCCTCCAGAGGTTAGTGATCCATCTAGTAGCTAGAGTTCTCAACATGGGTTTTTGGTTTTTGAAAAACACACGGATTGCCCAAAATACGACATCTATCACTAATAGGCTCGAGCTCTGGACACCAAATGTTCAAACATTACTCTAGTCAATACCTCAAAACTATTGCAAGTTACTACCGCAAAGAGAATAGCAACTTCAACTACCTACTTCTAGTCAAGACACAAAACTCAGTGTAATAGGAAAACTCTCTAACAAGATAAAACATGCAACCTATAGAAAGTTCAACCTAAAACAAAAGAAAAGCTCTAGAAAAACTAAAGCACTACAACTAAACAGAGCTGCAGCTAAGAAAAGAAAAAGAACAACTGACAGCTAAAAGAATAACCATGCAAATCCTATGAGGAGTTCTAGTTCAAGCGGAGCGTGTAACTATCCCACACAAAAGAGTAAGCTGGGGTCTAACTTGTTACTACAGCAAACAAAGCAAAAGAAAACCTAGAAAAGTAAAGAGTGAGACGCTCCAAGCATAACACATAACGCATGAAGTGATAAAAATATAGTGCAACGAGGGACGAACTGATAATTGTTGATGGAGAAGGGGATGCACGGGGGCATCTCCAAGCTTAGACTCTTGAGTCTCCTTGAATATTTATTGGGGGTGCATATGGGCATCCCCAAGCTTGAGCGTTTGACACTCCAAGATCTTCTTTCATCATCTTCCACCGCGCACTTGAAAACTCCCTTCATACATAACTCATTGTAGACTGATTAGGGAGGTTAGTGCCCTACTAAAATAATTTTTCCTCTACTTCAAATAAATATAACATTCAAGAGATACTGTTTCTAAAGATTTCCAACACGTTTTTGCAAAGAAAAAGAAAGCTTAATGTTTGCAAAATGAAGAAAAGGCAAAACAGAACAGAATCTGTGAAAAACAGACCAGCAGGTAAAAAAGAATTTTTTAGGGGTACTTCTGCAACTCAAATAAAAAAACTCAGAACATACGAAAGTTTCGTAATTGTATATAGCACGATGTGTAAAAAATTCAGCTCAAAAAGATGAACAGGGGTTTTTCTCTGAATTTTCTAGTCACGAGGACAGAATCTGTTTTCTGGACAGCATGTCACAACTTTCACTTCCCTTTTCGTATGAGGCTATAAAAGGCACAAAGCTTGAAAAGTAAAGATACAATGATATTTCTACAGTAGTAACAATCATCAAGACCACTACGAAAAAAAGAAAAGTATAAAGAAAAACCTAAATTCGTTGCGGGCTGCCTCCCGAAAGCGCTTCTTTAGATTCATTAGCTAGGCTTAAAGCAGAAGATCAAGTCTTTTCAAGAGAATAACTAGCCCGTGTGACGGACACAAAAGGTAACTTAATCTTTTTACTAGGGAAATGTTTGATGTGCGAGATGATGATAGTGATTTCTCTCCCTTCGTTGGTAAACCCCAAGTGGAAGGCGTGATGTAGCACAACAACAAATTTCCCTCAGTAAAGATACCAAGGTTTGTCTCCAGTAGGACTCCGGAGATGATAAGTAGGTGTCCGCGGCACAACTGACGCGGACCTGCACACAGACACGATAATTTTGTTCCCAACAAAGTTCAGAGAGGTTGTCAATCTCTCCGGTCTTGTTGTTCACAAAGGATCAAACACAAGGGATAATGATAGCAATTGAAAATAAAAGCAGAAAAGTAAATGAGCGTGTAAATAGTGATGAGGATATGGAACGGGATACGAGATCTTCACTAGTGATGTCTCTCTCCCAAAAGACGATAAAACTGCTATGCAAGGTAAACAAATTACAGAAAGGCAATTGACAGGATTATGAATGCACCGCAATGCTAACTATGCTACAAAAGAAAGGAAGAGCTTCAAAAGCATGGGCAGCACGCCAAAATAAGTAGACCGAAATCCACTGCATCTACTACTAATCATCCACCTTGAGATATCTATCCAGAACATCTCGCTCGTATTAAGTTGTGAGCCCCACCCAAAGTGTAAACCCAAAGCAACAGACAACTGCATTAAAAAGAACTTTGCGTAAAGTAAACAATCCTTGTAACCGCGGTTACAAGAACCGTTGTTTTCCCCCTTGTGGCAACAACACATCCCCTAGACTCATGTTTCTGTCACTCAAGCGTGTCATCAGGGGGCATGAACCCACAATCGAGCAAAACGTTCCCTCTTGGAGTTACTACCTACTACTTGGCCAAAGCAATAAACAACAACGGAGAACATGCAAGAATTACTTAGAAACAAAAATATAAGAGATAAAAACAAAATATATTACTCAATCACAATCTGAACATAATCTCATAATCCATCAGATCCTATCAAACTCAGCATAGCAACAACAGAAATATTACAAAAGTGCCTCGATCATGTAGGGCAGCTCGAGAGGTCTAAACCATGAAGAACAAAGAAGGGAGGAGAACATCACATAACTACTGATCACGGATCCATGGTCCAAGGGAAACTACTCACGAGACATCCGGGAAGCATCCATGGTGGAGAGGAGACTCCCGGAGGTCGGTCCTCCCTTTGACAAGGTGCCGGGAAGAGGTCTTCTGGTGCTCCCGATCTCGGAAGCGCGGCGGCGGCGGAACAGAGGTGAGATCGCGAAATAGGGTTCTATCTTCGGAGTTTCCCCGTGACGGAGAATAAATAGGCGAAGGGGGGCAGCCAGAGGTGGACCAGGGGCCCCAGGCGCCCCCCTGGCGCGGCCAGGGGTGTGGCCGCGCCGGGTGGCTGCCTGGGCCACCCCTGGCTCCCCTCTGGCCCCACTCGGGATCTTCGCGAAGCTTCCTGTACTATGATTTTTCCTGTATTTTTCTCGGAATTTTTCTAGCACTTTTTATATGGGGGAAAACTGAAATAGAAAAACAGCAGAAAACAGGAACTGGCACTGGGGTGCACTGAGTTAATAGGTTAGTCCAAATATGATCAAAAGTGTATGAAAGTGTATCTAGAACATAGCAATATCACACAAAACATGCATGGAGCAAGCAAAAATTATAGATACGTTTTGTACGTATCAACATCCCCAAGCTTAATTCCTGCTCGTCCTCGAGTAGGTAAATGATAACGGCATAATTTCTGTGGTGACATGCTAGCAACCATAAAAGAACTTTGAAAACTAAAGCAATCAAGGTTAGAAATTCAATTCAAGTCATAACATGCAAGAGTCTATATTAGCATTGAAACAAGTAACAAAAGAACATTAGGTGCAAGAGCTCTCGCTGTCCGTGACTCGAATGTCTCCAAATGGTGTTTGCGTGCAAGAAGGGGGATAGGGAATACGAGAAAAACATTTATTTGTTGAGAACTCAATCTACTAAAGTTTTACACTTGGTCCTCTTTGGAATCTTATCTTGACTCGTCCCCAGACCACTAGCCAGGTACAAGTCAATTTGATCCACTCCTTTTCGATATTTTGAGCACTCATGCAATGGATGAGCGTAAGCACGAGAGTTGACACTTAGGATGGCAAAGAGAGAAATGCGGAGGAGGAAGACAAAAAAGGATGAGAAAGGCTCACATCAATGAGGACAATCATAGGCAAGATATGCCAAATGATAGATATGATGTAAGGAGTAGGGATTGCCATGCAACGGATGCACATACGAGCTGGGAAGCTCTCCAATGGAACTAGTGGGGGTGCATCTAACTTGCTCGCTCATGAAGACGTAGAGCTCTTTTGAGGAGGCTCATCCTTGGAATATGCAAGCCAAGTTCTAAAGTGTGAAGGTCCCCACATAGCTATATGCATAATGATCATATCTATGGAGTACAAGGATATAAAGGGAGTACTAGTGTGGATCTCTCAAAAGGATAGTAGTGTTGCCCCTTTCTCTCTTTTTATTTCTTTTTCTCTTTTTTCTTTTTTTTTGTATTTTTTTGGTGGCCTCAATGGCTCTTTCTATTTAACTCTCATTTGTCCTCTTTGGGATCTTTTGATTTGTCCACTTTGGGATCTTTTCCTCACTTAAGGGCAACACTCTATTTTACAAGAAGGTAAAGGAGATCTTTCACACTTTACAAGGTACTCAAAATCATAAATAAGAAGTAACTAACATGATGTATGCAATGTATGTCGCTGCCAGTGTAGCAGGAACATGTATGACATGAAGATCAAGTCATGAAGAGGTGGATGTTGCATGGCAATATATCTCGGAAAGGCTATGGAAATGCCTTGATAGGTAGGTATGGTGGCTGTTTTGAGGAAAGATATAAGGAGGTTTATGATGACAAAGCGTATCATGCCAAGGGTTTGGATGTACCGGCGAAGGTGGACACCGACTTTCGGAGTGAGAAGAGGGCAATGCACGGCACGGGAGAGGCTAGCAAAATATGGGAAGGTGGAAGTGTCAACTTTCAATACTTACATTAGTCCGAAGAACTGATGCACTTATTATCGGTAACTCTCAATCTAAGAAGGAGGTTCACAAAGATACAAGTACCCCGAGGAGGAGTGTATGGGGGTTTGGTTATCCTTGCGCATCCTCGACTCATGGTACGTGAGTGTTCTATGATATTCGATCCCTCCAAAGATTAGTGATCCATCTAGTAGCTAGAGTTCTCAACTAGTTTTGTAGGTTTTGAAAATACACACGGATTGCCCAAAATACGACACCTATCACTAATAGGCTAGAGATCTTGACACCAAAAGTTCAAAAATTACTCACAACAATACCTCAAAACTATTGCAAGTTACTACTAGAATTAAATAGCAACCTCAATTACCTACTTTCAAGACAAGACACAACTCAGTGCAACAACCAACTCTCTTTAACAAGATAAACATGAAAACTAAAAAGAGTTCTAGCAACAAACTAAACAAAAGCCAAGGCTCTTGCTAAAGACAAACTAAGACTAAAACTAAACATGGCAGTAGCTATGGAAAGATAAAGAACACACAACAGCAAAAAGATAGGCAGGAAAAAACCTATGATGTGTTCTAGATTTTGAAAGTGGAGCGTGTTTCTCTCCCACAAAAAGTAAGACAGGATCTAACTTGATATGAACAGCAAGCAAAGCTAAATAAAACTAAAAATAAAACCTAAGAGCGAGACGCTCCAAGCGTAGCACATAACGCATGAAGTGATAAAAATATAGTGAGACGAAGGACGAACTGATGATTGTTGATGGAGAAGGGGATGCACGGGGGCATCCCCAGGCTTAGACGCTTGAGTCTCCTTGAATATTTATTGGGGATGCATGGGGGCATCCCCAAGCTTGAGCGCTTGACACTCCTGGATCTTCTTTCATCATCTTCCATCGAACATTTGAAAACTCCCTTCATACATAACTCATCATAAGCTGATTAGAGAGGTTAGCACCCTTAATAAATAATTTTTCCCACTGGATATAAAGATATTCTTGAATATCTACTGTTTCTCAAGAGTTCCAAAAAGTTTTTGCAAATAAAAAGCAAGCTTAAGGTTTGCAAAAGTAAGGAGAGACAAAACGTGGCAGAATCTGTGAAAAACAGAACAGCAGGTAGTAAAGAATTTTTTAGGGATACTTATGCAACTCAAATCAAAAAACTCAGAACATACGGAAGTTTCGTAATTTTATATAGCACGCTGTGTAAAAATTTCAGCTGAAAAAGATGAACTGGGATTTTTCTGGAATTTTTCTAGTCATGAGGACATAATCTGTTTTCTTGACAGCATGTCACAACTTTTACTTCCCTTGCCGTAAGAGGCTATAACTTGGCACAAAGCTGAAAAATAAAGATACAATGATGTTGCTACAGTAGTAACAAACATCAAGACACAACAAAAGCAAAAAAGAAAAACCTAAATTCGTTGCGGGCTGCCTCCCGAAAACGCTTTCTTTTATGCCTTTAAGCTAGGCATGATGCAAAAAGAAAAATCAAGTTTTATCAAGAGAAAGAGAATAACTAGCCCGAGTAACGGACTCAAAAGGTAACTTGATTTTATTTCTAGGGAAGTGTTCCATCCCCTTTTTGAATGGGAATTGAAATTTTATATTCCCCTCTTTCATGTCAATAACCGCACCAACGGTGCGAAGAAAAGGACGTCCCAAAATAATTGGACACAAAGGTTCACACTCTATATCCATAACAATAAAATCAACGGGAACATAGTTGTCATTGACAATGATAAGAACATCGTCAATCTTCCCCAAAGCTTTCTTTACGGAAGAATCAACAAGACGAACACCAAAAGAACAAGGCTCAAAGGGCTTCAATTCAAACATATCAAATATTCTTTTGGGCATAACGGAGGTACTAGATCCAACATCACATAAAGCATAGCAAGAGAAGTTATTTAATTTAATTTTGATCATAGGGTCCCAACCATCATCTAGCTTCCTAGGTATGGAGGCTTCTACTCTAGGCTTCTCCTCCCTAGCGTTGATGAGAGCATTTGTGATATGCTCCGTGAAGGCAAGATTAAGTGTGCTAGTGTGGGGGTCTCTAGACATTTTGTGTAGTAAGCTAATAACTTCTGAGAGGGTACAACTATCAAAATCAATATCACTACTATCAAAGGTGGTAGTAGTGTC
This sequence comes from Bromus sterilis, assembly GCA_950022295.1. NCBI lineage: Eukaryota > Viridiplantae > Streptophyta > Magnoliopsida > Poales > Poaceae > Bromus > Bromus sterilis. The sequence continues at coordinate 320,800,251 of OX465596.1, read as the reverse complement.
ATCTAGGCTCACTTGTTTGAAACCCTCTATATTCATAGGAGTTTCTTTATCTTCGGTTGAGGTATTAGCATCACCATTAATAGGTCCAACGGGACTAGGAGTGCATTGGGTGCTAATAGTTTGGGTGTCCTCAACCATTTGGATAGTGGCAACTATGTGGTGTGTAGGAAGGCTCTTAATTCTATCCTCTTCCTCTTTTTCTCTAGCCCACCTTTCTTTAAGTTTAGCCATCATCCTAATATTTTCATTAATTTGTAATTGGATAGCATTAATAGGAGTGGCCTTATTCTCCTCAAGGGGAGAGGTTCTAATTTTAAGCATCTCAATATCAAGGGCTAAGCTTTCTACCTTCAAAGAGAGATTATCTATTTTAGCTAATTTCTCCTCTACATTTTTGTTGAAGGCTTTTTGGGTAGTGATAAAATCTCTAAGCATGCTTTCTAATTCAGAAGAGGGGTTCATGTTGCTAGGGTAAGTGTTGTTGTTCCCATAGTTGGATGAAAACGGTCTAGGATTGCAAGCAAAATTACCCCTATAAGCATTGTTGTTGAAGTTGTTTCTAGCAATAAAGTTCACGTCTACTTGTTCTTGGGCAACCAAAGAATTTAAAGGGACATCATGAGGATCAATAGAGGGTTGCTTGGTAATTAGAGACATAATTAAGTCAACTTTTTCATTGAGGGAGGTAATTTCCTCGACAGAGTTTACCTTCCTACCTGTTGGAGCGCGTTCGGTGTGCCATTGGGAATAATTGGTCATCATCTCATCGAGAAGCTTCGTGGCAGCACCAAGGGTAGTTGACATAAAGGTTCCTCCCGCGGCCGAATCTAACAGGTTCCGCGAGGTAAAGTTCAGGCCTGCATAAAAAGTCTGGATAACCATCCAGGTAGTCAAACCATGTGTAGGGCATTTCTTAACAAGAGATTTCATTCGTTCCCAAGCTTGGGCAACGTGTTCATTATCCAATTGCTTAAAATTCACAATATTACTCCTCAATTGGATAATCTTAGCAGGTGGGTAGTACTTCCCTATAAAAGAATCTTTGCACTTATCCCAAGAATCTATGCTATTCCTAGGCAAAGATTGAAACCAGATTTTAGCATCTCCCCTTAAAGAGAAAGGAAAGAGCTTGAGCTTAACAATATCACCTTCTACTTATTTATACGTTTGCATATCACATAATTCAACAAAATTGTTCAAGTGTAAAGCAACATCATCTCCAGCACCAGAGAATTGATCTCTCATAACAAGGTTTAGCAAAGCAGGTTTAATTTCATAAGAAGTAGTTGAAGTGGTGCTTAATGCCCCACAGGCGTAAGGTATCGAGATAGTCTTCGCGGGTAAGTTAACCCAATTTATTGATTCGACACACGGGGAGCCAAAGAGTATTTATAAGCTTTGATAGTTGAGTTGTCAATTCAACCGCACCTGAAATATACTTGCTTGCAACAATAGATAAGTGGTAATGGTAGTATGATAGTGACGATAGCGACAGCAAAAGTAAATAGCAAAAAGTAACAACTAATGACCAGCAGGATTGAAAACACTGTAGGCTAGGGAGATGGATGGCTAGGCGCTACATGGATGAGAGTAAACGTATAATAGATTCTAACACGGGGCAAGGCACACAGAAAAGTAATGATCATCTAGGCAAATATCAAACATTAGGCAAGTATCCCGTAGGTATTTGTGCGTGCTTGCAATAAGAAATTGCACAACATCTTTTGTCCTACCATCCCGCTACGAACGGGGCCAAAAGGAACTTATGGAGATTAAGGTGCTTTTTTCAAAGAGCACCGGAACAAAGCAATAAACTCAATGGATACAAGGAATCCACAAATTATGGACCATCCCCTTTGGTGTCCCAAGCTGTCACCTTTGGGATCGCCGGTTCCGGACCATAATAGGTGCATACAACTCATAGATAGGATCTAGAACACAAATATATTCATGAAAACACATAGGGTTCAGATCTGAAAACATGGCACTTGGGCCCAAAGTGACAAGCATTAAGAGCAATAAGTTGAAGCAAAGAAGATAAACACCAATCTAGATGATAGGCAACATGCCCCCAACAATCTGACGAACTATTACATGATCAAACTCATCCAATCCCTACCATCCCCTTTGCCTACATCAGGGAATTACTCACACATGTGAAGAGAAGTCATGGAGGATGGATGGAGTGGTGATGGTGATGACGATGGCGACGATCTCCCCTCTCCGGAGGCCAAATCAGCCTCCAGATTAGCCCTCCCGAAGAAGAACAGAGGGTGGGGGCGGCTCCACGACGGAAACTGGGAAAACGACTTCTGTTTTGGGGTTTTCTCGTCACGGGGATAAATAGGAGCCTCGGTAGGGCACCAGAGGAGGGGGGAGCAGCCTAGGCGGCCAGAGGGCGCAGCCCCACCCCTGGCCGCGCCAGGGGCGCCTGGGGCCCCCCAGGGCTCCCCTCTGGTCCCACTTCTGGCTCCTAGCTCCTTCGGGTGCGTGGATTTTCTGGTAATTTTCTGGGAATTTTCTGGGACGTCTAAAAATCCATTTTCCTGCGCACAAATAAACCATACAGGCAGCTCTGCTAAAAACAGCGTTAGTCCGGGTTAGTTTCGTCCAAATCAAGCAAGAATGAGGGCAAAACAATAGCAAAAGTGTTTGGAAAAGTAGATACGTTTGAGACGTATCAAGTGGCAGGTGTGGGAATGGGGGTGCAGATAAAGTCTTGGTTGTTGTGACTGGTGAAGTCACACAACTTGGTGTTTTCAGTGGAACCCATAATAGCAGCAAGTGTGGCAGATTTTTTTGTGTTTTTTGGTAAAAGACACAAAGATAAAAACTGAAAGGTAAACTAACAAGACTAAAAAACAAAGGTAAAGGGTAGTGTGCAACTCCCCTATCTTAGCACTCAAAGTCCCCGGCAACGGCGCCAGAAATTCGGCTTGATGTGCGAGATGATGATATTGATTTCTCGCCCTTCGTTGGTAAACCCCAAGTGGAAGGCGTGATGTAGCACATCAGCAATTTTACCTCAGTAAAGATACCAAGGTTTGTCTCCAGTAGGACTCCGGAGATGATAAGTAGGTGTCAGCGGCGCAACTGACGCGGACCTGCACACAAACACGATAACTTTGTTCCCAACGAAGTTCAGAGAGGTTGTCAATCTCTCCGGTCTTGTTGTTCACAAAGGATCAAACACAAGGGATAATGATAGCAATTGAAAATAAAAGCAGAAAAGTAAATGAGCGCGTAAACAGTGATGAGGATATGCACCGGGATACGTGATGTTCACTAGTGATGTCTCTCTCCCAAAAGACGATAAAACTGCTATGCGAGGTAAACAAATTACAGAAAGGCAATTGACAGGATAATGAACGCACCGCAATGCTAACTATGCTACAAAAGAAAGGAAGAGGTTCAAAAGCATGGGCAGTACGCCAAAATAAGTAGACCGAAATCCATATGCATCTACTACTAATCATCCACCTTGAGATATCTATCCAGAACATCTCGCTCGTATTAAGTTGCGAGTCCCACCCAAAGTGTAAACCCAAAGCAACAGACAACTTCATTAAAAAGAACTTTGCATAAAGTAAACAATCCTTATAACCGCGGTTACAAGCACCGTTGTTTTCCCCCTTGTGGCAACAACACATCCCCTAGACTCATGTTTTTGTCACTCAAGCGTGTCATCGGGGGGCATGAACCCACAATCGAGCAAAACGTTCCCTCTTGGAGTTACTACCTACTACTTGGCCAAAGCAATAAACAGCAACGGAGAACATGCAACAATTACTTAGGAACATAAATATAAGAGATAAAAACCAAATATATTACCCAATCACAATCTGAACATAATCTCATAATCCATCAGATCCTATCAAACTCAGCATAGCAACAGCAGAAATATTACAAAAGTGCCTCGATCATGTAGGGCATCTCACGAGGTCTAAACCATGAAGAACAAAGAGGGGAGGAGAACATCAAATAGCTACTGATCACGGATCCATGGTCCAGGGGAAACTACTCACGAGACATCCGAGAAGCATCCATGGTGGAGAGGAGACTCCCGGAGGTCGGCCCTCCCTCCGGCAGGGTGCCGGAAAGAGGTCTTCTGGTGCTCCCGATCTCGGAAGCGCGGCGGCGGCGGAACAGAGGCGAGATCGCGAAATAGGGTTCTGTCTTCGGAGTTTCCCCGTGACGGAGAATAAATAGGCGAAGGGGGGCAACCAGAGGTGGACCAGGGGCCCCAGGCGCCCCCCTGGCGCGGCCAGGGGTGTGGCCACGCCGGGTGGCCGCCTGGGCCACCCCTGGCTCCCCTCTGGCCCCACTCGGGCTCTTCGTGAAGCTTCCTGTACGCTGATTTTTCCTGTATTTTTCCCGGAATTTTTCTGGCACATTTTATATGGGGGAAAACTGAAATAGAAAAACAGCAGAAAACAGGAACTGGCACTGGGGTGCACTGAGTTAATAGGTTAGTCCAAATATGATCAACAGTGTACGAAAGTGTATCTAGAACATAGCAATATCACACAAAACATGCATGGAGCAAGCAGAAATTACAGATACGTTTTGGACGCATCAATGTTCCCCTCTTTCATGTGGAATTATAGATAGAGGGAATTGGAATTTGATATTCCCCTCTTTCATGTCAATAACAACACCAACTGTGCGAAGAAAAGGACGTCCCAAAATAATTGGACAAGAGGGCTCACACTCAATGTCCATAATAGTGAAATCAACGGGAATATAATTTTCATTGACAATGATAAGAACATCGTCGATCTTCCCAAAAGGTTTCTTTACGGAAGAATCAACAGGACGAACACCAAAAGAACATGGGTCAAAAGGTTTCAATTCAAACATATCATACATTCTTTTGGGCATAACAGAGGTACTTGCTCCAACATCACAAAGAGCATAACAAGAGAAGTTATTCAATTTGATTTTTCTCATAGGATCCTGATGTGCGAGATGATGATAGTGATTTATCGCCCTTCGTTGGTGAGCCCTAAGTGGAAGGCGTGATGTAGCACAACAGCAAATTTCCCTCGGTGAAGATACCAAGGTTTGTCTCCAGTAGGACTCCGGAGATGATAAGTAGGTGTCAGCGGCGCAACTGACACGGACCTCCACACAGACACGATAACTTTGTTCCCAACGAAGTTCAGAGAGGTTGTCAATCTCTCCGGTCTTGTTGTTCACAAAGGATAAAACACAAGGGATAATGATAGCAAGTAAAAGTAAAAGCAGAAAAGTAAATGAGCGTGTAAACAGTGATGAGGATATGGACCGGGATACGTGACGTTCGCTAGTGATGTCTCTCTCCCAAAAGACGATTAATTTGCTATGCGAGGTAAACAAATTACAGAAAGGCAATTGACAGGATTATGAACGCACCGCAATGCTAACTATGCTACAAAAGAAAGGACGAGGTTCAAAAGCATGGGCAGTACGCCAAAATAAGTAGACCGAAATCCAACTGCATCTACTACTAATCATCCACCTTGAGATATCTATCCAGAACATCTCGTTGGTATTAAGTTGCGAGCCCCACCCAAAGTGTAAACCCAAAGCAACAGACAACTTCATTAAAAGAACTTTGCGTAAAGTAAACAATCCTTGTAACCGCGGTTACAAGCACCGTTGTTTTCCCCATTGTGGCAACAACACATCCCCTAGACTCATGTTTCTGTCACTCAAGCGTGTCATCGGGGGGCATGAACCCACAATCGAGAAAAACGTTCCCTCTTGGAGTCACTACCTACTACTTGGCCAAAGCAATAAACAACAACAGAGAACATGCAAGAATTACTTAGGAACAAAAATATAAGAGATAAGAACCAAATATATTACTCAATCACGATCTGAACATAATCTCATAATCCATCAGATCCTATCAAACTCAACATAGCAATAGAAGAAATATTACAAAAGTGCCTCGATCATGTAGGGCAGCTCACGAGGTCTAAACAATGAAGATCAAAGAGGGGAGGAGAACATCACATAGCTACTGATCACGGACCCATGGTCCAAGGAAAACTACTCACGAGACATCCAAAGAGCATCCATGGTGGAGAGGAGACTCCCGCAGGTCAATCCTCCCTCCGGCAGGGTGCCGGGAAGAGGTTTTCTGGTGCTCCCGATCTGGGAAGCGTGGCGGCGGCGGAACAGAGGCAAGTTTGCGAAATAGGGTTCTGTCTTCGGAGTTTCCCCGTGACGGAGAATAAATAGGAGATGGGGGGCAGCCAGAGGTGGACCAGGGGCCCCAAGCGCCCCCCTGGCGCGACCAGGGGTGGGGCCGCGCCGGGTGGCCGCCTGGGACCCCCCTGGATCCCCTCTGGCCCCTCCCGGGCTCTTCTCGAAGCTTCCTGTATGCTGATTTTTCCTGTATTTTTCCCGGAATTTTTCTGGCATTTTTTATATGGGGGAAAACTGAAATAGAAAAACAGCAGAAACGAGGAACTGGCACTGGAGTGCACTGAGTTAATAGGTTAGTCCAAATATGATCGAAAGTGTATCTAGATCATAGCAATATCACACAAAACATGCATGGAGCAAGCAGAAATTATAGATACGTTTTGGACGTATCAACATCCCCAAGCTTAATTCCTGCTTGTCCTCGAGTAGGTAAATGATAACAACATAATTTCTGTGGTGACATGCTAGCAACCATACAAGTACTTTGAAAAGTAAAACAATCAAGGTTAGAGAATCAATTCAAGTCATAACATGCAAGAGTATATATTAGCATTGAAACAAGTAACAAAAGAACATTAGGTGCAAGAGCTCTCGCTGTCCGTGACTCGAATGTATCCAAATTGTGTTTGCATGCAAGAAGGAGGATAGGGAATACGAGAAAAAGTATTTTTGTGTTGAGAACTCAATCTATTAAAGTTTCACACTTGGTCTTCTTTGGAATCTTATCTTGACTCGTCCCCATACCACTAGCCAGGTACAAGTCAATTTGATCCACTCCTTTTTGATATTTTGAGCACTCATGCAATGGATGAGCGTAAGCACGAGAGTTGACACTTAGGATGGCCAAGAGAGAAGTGTGGAGGAGGAAGACAAAAAGGATGAGAAAGGCTCACATCAATGAGGACAATCATAGGCAAGAGATGCCAAATGATAGATATGATCTGAGGAGTAGGGATTGCCATGCAACGAATGCACATACGAGCTAAGAAGCTCTCCAAAGGAACTAGTGGGGGTGCATCTAACTTGCTCGCTCATGAAGACCTAGAGCTCGTTTGAGGAGGCTCATCCTTGGAATATGCAAGCCAAGTTCTATAGTGTGAAGGTCCCCACATAGCTATATGCATGAAGATCATCTCTATGGAGTACACGGATGTAAAGGGAGTACTAGTGTGGATCTCTCAAAAGGATAGTGGTGTTGCCCCTTTCTCTCTTTTTATTTCTTTTTCTCTTTTTTCTATTTTTTTGTATTTTTTTTGTGGCCTCAATGGCTCTTTATATTTAACTCTCATTTGTCCTCTTTGGGAACTTTTATTGTGTCCACTTTGGGATCTTTTCCTCACTTAAGGGCAACACTCTATTTTACAAGAAGGTAAAGGAGATCTTTCACAGTTTACAAGGTACTCAAAATCATAAATAAGATGTAACTATCATGATGTATGCAATGTATGTCGCTGCCAGTGTAGCAGGAACATGTATGACATGAAGATGAAGTCATGAAGAGGTGGATGTTGCATGGCAATATATCTCGGAAAGGCTATGGAAATGCCTTGATAGGTAGGTATGGTGGCTGTTTTGAGGAATGATATAAGGAGGTTTATGATGACAGAGCGTATCATGCCAAGGGTTTGGATGCACCGGCGAAGTATGCGCCAACTCTCAAGGTGAGAAAAGGCAATGCACGGTACCGAAGAGGCTAGAAAAAGTATTGGTAGGTGGAAGTGTCAACTTTCGAATACTCACATTAGTCCGAAGAACTCATGCACTTATTATCGGAACTCTCAATCTAATCAGGAGGTTCACAAAGAGACAAGTACCCCGAGGAGGAGTGTATGGGGGTTTGGTTATCCTTGCGCATCCTCGACTCATGGTACGTGAGTGTTATCTGATATTCGAGTCCTTAGAAGAGTAGTGATCCATCTAGTAGCTATTGTTCTCAACTAGTTTTTTAGGTTTTGAAAATACACACGGATTGCCCAAAATACGACACCTATCACTAATAGGCTAGAGCTCTTGATACCAAAAGTTCAAACATTACTCATATCAATACTTGAAAACTATTGCAAGCTACTACTAGAATTAAATAGCAACCTCAATTACCTAATTCTCAAAACAAGACACAACTCAGTGCAACAACCAACTCTCTTAACGAGATAAACATGAAAACTAAAAAGAGTTCCAGCAACAAACTAAACAAAATCCAAGGCTCTTGCTAAAGACAAACTAAGACTAAAACTAAACATGGCAGTAGCTATGGAAAGATAAAGAACACACAACAACAAAAAGACAGGCAGGAAAAATCCTATGATGTGTTCTAAATTTTGAAAGTGGAGCGTGTTTCTCTCCCACACAAAGTAAGATAGGATCTAACTTGTTATGAACAGCAAGCAAATATAAAGAAAACTAAAAACAAAACCTAAGAGCAAGACACTCCAAGCATAGCACATAACGCATGAAGTGATAAAAATATAGTGAGACGAAGGACGAACTGATGATTGTTGATGGAGAAGGGGATGCACGGGGGCATCCCCAAGCTTAGACGCTTGAGTCTCCTTGAATATTTATTGGGGATGCATGGGGGCATCCCCAAGCTTGAGCGCTTGACACTCCTGGATCTTCTTTCATCATCTTCCATCGCACACTTGAAAACTCCCTTCATACATAACTCATCATAAGCTGATTAGAGAGGTTAGTACCCTTAATAAATAATTTTTCTCCACTGGAAATAAAGATATTCTTGAAGAGCTATTGTTTCTCAAGAGTGCCAAAAAGTTTTTGCAAAGAAAAAGCAAGCTTAAGGTTTGCAAAAGTTAATAGAGACAAAACGTGGCAGAATCTGTGAAAAACAGAACAGCAGATAGTAAAGAATTTTTTAGGGGCACTTCTGCAACAAAAATCAAAAAACTCAGAACATACGGAAGTTTCGTAATTGTATAGAGCATACTGTTTAAAAATTTCAGCTCAAAAAGATGAACTGGAATTTTTCTGGAATTTTTCTGGTCACGAGGACAGAATCTGTTTTCTGGACAGCATGTCACAACTTTTACTTCCCTTGCCGTAAGAGGCTATAACTTGGCACAAAGCTGAAAAATAAAGATACAGTGATGTTGCTACAGTAGTAACAAACATCAAGACACAACAAAAGCAGAAAGAAAAACCTAAATTCGTTGCGGGCTGCCTCCCGAAAGCGCTTCTTTAAAGCCATTAGCTAGGCTTAAAGATTATAGAAGATGCTCTCACAAGAATAAGAATTTTGAAGAAAAAGAGAGCATCAAGAAGCAAATGTGAAACACATTTAAGCCTAACCCACTTCCTATGCATAGGCATCTTGTAAGAAAATAAATCAAAGAAGCACAAAGTGACATGCATAGGAAGGTAGAAAAAGAACAACTTCAAAACTTTCAACATGAAGAGAGGTGTTTTTGTAACATGAAAGTTTCTACAACCAAACTTTCCTCTCTCAAAGCAATTTTCAGTAGCATCATGAACAACATGAAGAATATAACTATCACATAAATCATGTTGTTCATGACCTACAAGCACACGTGTATTGTTTCCAACACGGTTTTTAGGATGATAAGATAGATGCAACCCATCACATTGAGCCTTGATAAGAGCAAAATTCTCAGGAATATGAGTTGGAGATTTCAAAAGGATAATAGGACAATCAAGTGTGGGTGCAATAGCAAAAATTTCATGCTTAACATAAGGAACTATAGAGAGTTCATTTTTTTCAGAATCATCCATAGTGGCATCTTGGCCATCAACAAAGCAAGTATCGAAATTTTCAGAAAGGGATATTTCAAGTGAGTCCTCGGAATCATGGGATTCCTCCTCAAGGCAATCATTGGCCTCTTCTTGGGCAGCAAACATTTTATTTTTAAAATCCTCAATATAAGAATTGGAAGTATAATTCTCGAAGCAATAAGCAAGAACTACAAAGTTTTCAGGCTCGAAAATAGTATCGTGATACTTTTCAATCAAAGAAGCAATCTCATAGGCACCTTTAAAAGCAACAAACTCTTCAATCTTTTCAACATCAAAGTAATCATAAAAACCTTTAGCATAAGAAGATAAGATCTCAGTTTCATTACACTCACATTGTAAAGGGAGGTGTTTATGATCTATATTAGAACAACAAGTAAAATCGTAAATGTGGCACAAAAGTTTATCATGGCAATAAGAAACATGTATTTGATCCCATAAGTGTTTCCCTTTCTGAGATAGGCGGTGCCTCGTATAATGAGCATGCTCATCCAATAATTTTCCCTCAACCAAGTCGGTCGGGTTTTTAACGCGAGCACAAATTGATCGAAGACGATCCAAGTGAAAAATGTCCATGCTACCATATTTGGGTGGTTCATCACCCATGGTGAGGATAGCATAAATAGGCAAAGCAAGACAAAGGCAAAAGGTAGCAACTATTTTTGTGGTTTATCATAAAGGACACTGAGATAAAAACTGAAAGGTAAACTAACAAGACTAAAAACAAAGGTAAAGGGTAGTGTGAAACTCCCCTATCTTAGCACTCGGAGTCCCCGGCAACGGCGCCAGAAATTTGGCTTCATGTGCAAGATGATGATAGTGATTTCTCGCCCTTCGTTGGTGAGCCCCAAGTGGAAGGCGTGATGTAGCACAACAGCAAATTTCTCTCGTTGAAGATACCAAGGTTTGTCTCCAGTAGGACTCCGGAGATGATAAGTAGGTGTTAGCGGCGCAACTGACGCGGACCTGCACACAGACACGATAACTTTGTTCCCAACAAAGTTCAGAGAGGTTGTCAATCTCTCCGGTCTTGTTGTTCACAAAGGATAAAACACAAGGGATAATGATAGCAAGTAAAAGTAAAAGCAGAAAATTAAACGAGCGTGTAAACAGTGATGAGGATATGGACCGGGATACGTGATGTTCGCTAGTGATGTCTCTCTCCCAAAAGACGATAAAATTTCTATGCGAGGTAAACAAATTACAGAAAGGCAATTGACAGGATTATGAACGCACCGCAATGCTAACTATGCTACAAAAGAAAGGACGAGGTTCAAAAGCATGGGCAGTACGCCAAAATAAGTAGACCGAAATCCAACTGCATCTACTACTAATCATCCACCTTGAGATATCTATCCAGAACATCTCGCTGGTATTATGTTGCGAGCCCCACCCAAAGTGTAAACCCAAAGCAACAGACAACTGCATTAAAAGAACTTTGCGTAAAGTAAACAATCCTTGTAACCGCGGTTACAAGCACCGTTGTTTTCCCCCTTGTGGCAACAACACATCCCCTAGACTCATGCTTCTGTCACTCAAGCGTGTCTTCGGGGGGCATGAACCCACAATCGAGCAAAACGTTCCCTCTTGGAGTCACTACCTACTACTTGGCCAAAGCAATAAACAGCAACAGAGAACATGCAAGAATTACTTAGGAACAAAAATATAAGAGATAAGAACCAAATATATTACTCAATCACGATCTGAACATAATCTCATAATCCATCAGATCCTATCAAACTCAACATAGCAATTGCAGAAATATTACAAAAGTGCCTCGATCATGTAGGGCAGCTCACGAGGTCTAAACAATGAAGATCAAAGAGGGTAGGAGAACATCACATAGCTACTGATCACGGACCCATGGTCCAAGGAAAACTACTCACGAGACATCCGGGGAGCATCCATGGTGGAGAGGAGACTCCCGGAGGTCAATCCTCCCTCTGGCAGGGTGCCGGGAAGAGGTCTTCTGGTGCTCCCGATCTCGGAAGCGCGGCAGCGGCGGAACAGAGGCGAGTTTGCGAAATAGGGTTCTGTCTTTGGAGTTTCCCCATGACGGAGAATAAATAGGAGAAGGGGGCAGCCAGAGGTGGACCAGGGGCCCCAGGCGCCCCCCTGGCGCGGCCAGGGGTGGGGCCGCGCCGGGTGGCCGCCTGGGCCCCCCTGGCTCCCCTCTGGCCCCTCCCGGGCTCTTCTCGAAGATTCCTGTACGCTGATTTTTCCTGTATTTTTCTCGGAATTTTTCTGGCATTTTTTATATGGGGGAAAACTGAAATAGAAAAACAGCAGAAACCAGGAACTGGCACTGGGGTGCACTGAGTTAATAGGTTAGTCCAAATATGATCAAAAGTGTTTGAAAGTGTATCTAGATCATAGCAATATCACAAAAACATGCATGGAGCAAGCAGAAATTATAGATACGTTTTGGACGTATCAGATCCCAACCATCTTCTAGCTTCCTAGGTATGGAGGCTTCTAGTCTAAGTTTCTCCTCCCTAACTTTGATTAGAGCATTGGTGATATGCTCTGTGAAGGCAAGATTAAGTGTGCTAGTGTGGGGCCCTCTATACATCTTGTGTAGAAAACCAATAACTTCAGTTAAGGTGCAGTTGTCAAAGTCTAGGTCACTACTATCTATCAAGGAGGTAGTGATATCATTTATGCTCACTTGTTTGAAAGCCTCTATGTTCATAGAGGTTTCTTCATCTATGGTGGAGATGGTAGCATCACCATTGATAGGTCCAGTGGGACTAGGGGTGTGATGGGTGCTAACTGTTTGGACATCCTCAACTACTTGGATAGTGGCTACTATGTGGTAGGTAGGAAGGCTCTTAACTCTCTCTTCTTCCTTGGGAATGACTTCTGGTTTGGCTGCCATTTGGTTTATCAAGGTAGATTGGGTGTGAGACATGTTTGAAACATAGGTCTCAATGGCAGTGAGTCTAGTTTGGAGGCTGGAAATGTCACTATTTAGGCTCTCAAGTTGTTTGCTAATGTTTTGCAGGATATAGGAGTGCTCATCTAACTGTCTGGGAAAGGCCTTGTTTTGTTCAAACTGTGTGTGCATATAGCTTTTGGTGGCTTTTTCTATTTCTATAAGTTTCTCATAGCTGGGTAGGTCTCTTTCCTATAATTCTGGCTGTAGGAGTTGTTATTACCGTTCCCATAGTTGCTGGATGGGAAAGGCCTAGGATTGTTGCTACCAAAATTACTCCTATAAGCATTATTGTTGAAGTTGTTTCTAGAGACAAAGTTCACATCTACTTGCTCTTGAGCAACCAAAGAATTTAAAGGAACATCCTGAGGATCAATAGGAACTTGCTTGGTAAGTAGAGACATGATAAGGTCAACCTTTCATTTAGAGAGGAGATCTCCTCGACAGAATTTACCTTCTTACCAGTTGGAGATCTTTCGGTGTGCCACTGAGAGTAGTTCAGCATCATCTCATCAAGTAGCTTTGTGGCAGCACCAAGTGTGGTTGACATAAAAGTTCCTCCCGCGGCCGAATCTAACAGGTTCCGCGAGGTAAAGTTCAAGCCTGCATAAAAAGTCTGGATAACCATCCAGGTAGTCAGTCCATGTGTGGGGCAGTTCTTGACAAGCGTTCATACGTTCCCATGCCTGGGCAACGTGTTCATTATCCAATTTCCTGAAATTCATAATGTTACTCCTCAATTGAATAATTTTAGCAGGGGGATAGTACTTCCCTATAAAAGCATCTTTGCATTTACTCCAAGAATCGATACTGTTCTTGGGTAAGGATTGCAGCCACTCCTTGGCTCTTCCTCTCAAAGAGAAAGGAAAAAGCTTCAGCTTGATGATGTCTCCATCCACTTCCTTGTACTTTTGCATATCACAGAGCTCGATAAATTTTTTTAAGTGCAAGGCAGCGTCCTCTCCAGCACCTGAGAATTGATCTTTCATAACAAGATTAAGCAGAGCAAGTTTAATTTCATAAGAAGGCGCTGAAGTGGCAGGTGGAGCAATAGGAGTGCAGATAAAGTCACTGTTGTTGTGACTAGTGAAGTCACACAACTTGGTATTTTCATTGGAACCCATAGTAGGCGCCGAAGTGGCAGGTGGAGCAATAGGAGTGCAGATAAAGTCACTGTTGTTGTGACTAGTGAAGTCACACAACTTGGTATTTTCATTGGAACCCATAGTAGCAGCAGGTATTTTTGGTATTTTTGATAAGGGACACAAAAGTAAAAACTGAAAGGTAAACTAACAACACTAAAAAGCAAAGATAAAAGATAGTGTGCAACTCCCCTATCTTGTAGACTGGAGTCCCCGGCAACGGCGCCAGAAATTAGCTTGATACAGAGTGGCAACTCTCCTTGTTGGTTACCCCAAGTGGAAGGTGAGATGCAGTGTAGCAGCAAGTTTCCCTTAGCAAAGATGCTAAGGTTGAGTATCGAACCAGTAGGACTCCAAGAGATACAAGTAGGTGTCACGACGCTTGACGTGGACCTGCACACAGATACAAATAACTTTGCTCCCAACGAGTACAGAGGAGTTGTCAATTCCTCCGGCCTTGCTGTTTACAAAGGATCAACGCAAGAGATAAAAGTGGAACTGAAAGTAAACTAAGGGTGTAAACAATAATGTGAAGATGGACCGGGGTCCCATGATTTTCACTAGTGATGTCTCTCTCCCAAAAGACGATAAAAGTGCTAGCGAGGTATACAAATCACAGCTGGGCAATTGACAGAATTATGAAGGCACCGCAATGCCAACTATGCTGCAAAGAAAGGAAGGGCTCAAAAGCAATGGGCAGTACGCCAAGGTAAGTAGACCGAAATCCAACTGCATCTACTACGAATCATCCACCTTGAGATATCTATCCAGAACATATTGCTGGTATTAAGTTGCGAATCCCACCCAAAGTGTAAAATCAAAGCAACAGACAACTGCATTAAAAGAACTTTGCGTAAAGTAAACAATCCTTGCACCCGCGGGTACAAGCACCATTGTTTTATCACTGGTGGCAACAACACATCCCCTAGTCTCATGTTTCTGTCACTCAAGCTAGACATCAAGGGGCTGAACCCACAATCAAGCATAACCCTCCCTCTTGGAGTTGCAAGCAAACTACTTGGCCAAAGCAAAATACTGCAACCAAGAACATGAAAGAATTTACTCAAGAACAAAATGTAAAGAGAAGAACCAAATATATTACTCATCACAATCTGAATGTAGTCTCATAATCCATCAGATCCCAGCAAACTCAGCATAGCAACAACAGAAATTACAAAAGTGCCTCGATCATGTGAGGCAGCTCACGAGGTCTCGAAAGTGGAAGCACAAAGAGGGGACAGGTACATCACATAGCTACTAGTCACGGACCCATGGTCCAAGGGGGACTACTCACGGCACATCCGGGAGGCGTCCATGGCTATGGATGGTCTCCCGGAGGGGGTTCCTCCTCCCGGCAGGGTGCCGGGGCAGCTTCTCCAGGCAGCCCCGATCTTGAAACGGCGGCGGCGGAGGTACAGAGGCGAGTTCGTGGAAAAGAGATCTATATTAGGGGTTTCCACCCCGAGGGCTAAATATAGGCGGATGGGGGTATCGAGGGGACCCACAGGGCAGCCAGGAGGCCCCCTGGCGCGGCCTAGGGTGGGGCCGCGCCAGGGACCCTTCTGGAGTCCCTGTGGTGGCCCCCTCCGCTGCCTTGGTGATTCCGGAAGCTTCCGGGTCGCTGATTTTTTATCTGATTTTTCCGGATTTTTTCGAGCACTTTTAATGGCCGGAAAACCTGAAATACAAAAACAGCAGAAAACAACAACTGGCATCTGGGTGCACTGGGTTAATAGATTAGTCCAAATATGCTCAAAAGTGTATGAAAGTTCAAGGAAATCATGGCAAAGTCACACAAAACATGCATGGAGCAAGCAGAAATTATAGATACGTTTGGGACGTATCAGCATCCCGAAGGAGATGAAGGAGACGACGACGGCGGCGGCCCCGACGGCGGCGACGGCGACGCCCACGGCCACGGCGGTGGCCACGACCCTTGGGGGCAGCGGCTCTTGGCGCCTTCTTCTTCCTTGCAGACGGTGCCGCTGTGGAGATTGATCTCCCCCTCAAGACAACAGCCAAGGGGGAGGAAATTTCGTGGTACCCTTTGACCTAGGTTTCCTCTCTTTATATAGACTCTCGGATTCCCGTCATCCATATTAGGTCTTTAGTATTTCGAGGCTCCAGGGAGCATCCGGACTCCGATTGGGCCGAATTTTATGTATAGATCCACTGGAACAAAATTCTCTACAACTTTGTAGTTTTAAGTTTTTTCCGTTTGAGCATGTCTTCTAGACTTTTCTAGGCGATCTTTAAAACCTGTCTGGTGGGGACATATTTCGGGACAGTTAGAGTCCAACTCCTACAAGGCTTCTTTTTTTTGATTTTTCCTATATCCAAATAATTCCTACACATAAAGGACAAAAATAGGAACTTGTGCACTCTTGCAACCATTAATAGGTTAGTTTCAAAATATGTTATAAAAATATATGAAAGTGTAGCAAACACATAGAAATAACACCCAAAACATGCATGGAGCAAGCAGAAATTATAGATACGTTTGGGACGTATCAACATTCCCAAGCTTAATTTCTGCTCGTCCTCGAGTAGGTAAATGATAACCAACATAATTTCTATGGTGACAAGCTAGCAAGAGTCTATATTGGCATTGAAATAAGCAACAAAAGAACATTAGGTGCAAGAGCTCTCGCTGTCCGTGACTCAAATGTCTCCAAATGGTGTTTGCGTGCAAGAAGGGGGATATGGGAATACGAGAGAAAATATATTTGTTGAGAACTCAATCTACTAAAGTTTCACACTTGGTCTTCTTTGTAATCTTATCTTGACTCGTCCCCAGGCCACTAGCCAGGTACAAGTAAATTTTATCCACTCCCTTTCGATATATTGAGCACTCATGCAATGGATGAGCGTAAGCACGAGAGTTGACACTTAGGATGGAAAAGAGAGAGATGTGGTGGAGGAGAAAGACAAAAAGGGTGTGAAAGACTCACATAAATAAGGACAATCATAGGCGAGAAGGCCAAATGATAGATATGATGTGAGGAGTAGGGATTGCCATGCAACAGATGCACATATGAGCTAAGAAAAGCTCTCCAATGGAACTAGTGGGAGTGCATCCAACTTGCTCGCTCATGAAGACCTAGAGCTCGTTTGAGGAGGCTCAACCTTGGAATATGCAAGCCAAGTTCTATAGTGTGAAAGTCCCCACATAGCTATATGCATATATGATCATCTCTATGGAGTACAAGGATAGGAGGGAGTACGAGTGTGGATCTTTCAAAAAGGAATAGTAGTGTTGTCCCTTTCTCTCTTTTTATTTCTTTTTCTAATTTTTATATTTTTTGTATTTTTTGGTGGCCTCAATGGCTCTTTCTATTTAACTCTCATTTGTCCCCTTTGGGATCTTTTATTTTGTCCACTTTGGGATCTTTTCCTCACTTAAGGACAACAATCTAATTTACAAGAGGGTATAGAAGATCTTTCACACTTTACAAGGTACTCAAAACATAAAGAAGATGTAGCTATCATGATGTATGCAATGTATGCCTCTGCCAGTGTAGCAGGAACATGTATGACATGAAGATCAAGTCATGAAGAGGTGGATGTTGCATGGCAATATATCTTGGAAAGGCTATGAAAATGCCTTGATAGGTAGGTATGGTGGCTGTTTTGAGGAAAGATATAAGGAGGTTTATGATGAAAGAGCGCATCATGTCAGGGGTTTGGATGCACCGACGAGGTGGACGCCAACTCTCAGAGTGAGAAGAGGGCAATGCACGGTGCCGAAGAGGCTAGCAAATATGAGGAGGTGGAAGTGTCAACTTTCAATACTTACATTAGTCCGAAGAACTCATGCATTTATTATCGGTAACTCTCAATCTAATGAGGAGGTTCACAAAGAGACAAGTACCCCGAGGAGGAGTGTATGGGGGTTTGGTTATCCTTGCGCATCCTTGACTCATAGTACGTGAGTGTACTCTAATATTCGATCCCTCCAAAGATTAGCGATCCATCTAGTAGCTAGAGTTCTCAACTAGTTTTGTAAGATTTTGAAAATAAACACGGATTGCCCAAAATACGACACCTATCACTAATAGGCTAGAGCTCTTGACACCAAACGTTCAAACATTACTCACATCAATGCCTCAAAACTATTGCAAGTTACTACAAAAATTAAATAGCAACCTAAATTACCTACTTTCAAGACAAGACACAACTCAGTGCAACAACCAACTCTCTTAACAAGATAAAAATGAAAACTACAGAGAGTTCCAGCAATAAACTAAACAAAATCCAAGGCTCTTGCTAAAGACAAACTAAGACTAAAACTAAACAAGGCAGTAGCTATGGAAAGATAAAGAACACACAACGGCAAAAAGATAGGCAGGAAAAATCCTATGATGTGTTCTAGATTTTGAAAGTGGAGCGTGTTTCTCTCCCAAACAAAGTAAGACTGGGTCTAACTTGTTATGAACAGAAAGAAAAGCTAAAGAATACTAAAAATAAAACCTAAGAGAGAGACGCTCCAAGCATAGCACATAACGCATGAAGTGATAAAAATATAGTGAGAAGAAGGACGAACTGATGATTGTTGATGGAGAAGGGGATGCACGGGGGCATCCCCAAGCTTAGACGCTTGAGTCTCCTTGAATATTTGTTGGGTATGCATGGTGGCATCCCCAAGCTTGAGCGCTTGACACTCCCGAATCTTCTTTCATCATCTTCCATCGCACACTTGAAAACTCCCTTTATACATAACTCATCATAAGCTGATTAGAGAGGTTAGTACCCTTAATAAATAATTTTTTCCCACTGGATATAAAGATATTATTGAAGAGCTACTGTTTCTCAAGATTTACAAAAGGACTTTGCAAAGAGAAAGCAAGCTTAAGGTTTGCGAAAGTTTGGAGAGACAAAACATGACAGAATCTGTGAAAAACAGAACAACAGGTACTAAAGAATTTTTTAGGGGTAGTTCTGCAACTCAAATGAAAAAAATCAGAACATACATAAGTTTCGTGATTGTATAGAGCACGCTGTGTAAATAATTCAGCTAAAAATATGAATAGGTGATTTTATCTGATTTTTGCCGTCACGGGGACAACATATGTTTTCTGGATGGGGCTCGCAACTTAATACCAGCGAGATGTTCTGGATAGATATATCAAGGTGGATGATTAGTAGTAGATGCAGTTGGATTTAGGTCTACTTATTTTGGCGTACTGCCCGTGCTTTTGAACCTCGTCCTTTCTTTTGTAGCATAGTTAGCATTGCGGTGCGTTCATAATCCTGTCAATTGCCTTTCTGTAATTTGTTTACCTCGCATAGCAATTTTATCGTCTTTTGGGAGAGAGACATCACTAGCGAACATCACGTATCCCGGTCCATATCCTTATTACTGTTTCCACGCTATCTTTACTTTACTTCTTTTACTTGCTATCATTATCCCTTGCATTTTATCCTTTGTGAACAACAAGACCGGAGAGATTGACAACCTCTCTGAACTTCGTTGGGAACAAAGTTATCTGTGTCTGTGTGCAGGTCCGCCAGTTGCGCCGCTGACACCTACTTATCATCTCTGGAGTCCTGCTGGAGACAAACCTTGGTATCTTCACCGAGGGAAAACTGCTGCTGCACTACATCTCAAACCTTCCACTTGGGGTAACCAACGAAGGGCGAGAAGCCATCAAGCAAGTTTTCTGGCGCCGTTGCCGGGGACTCCGAGTGCTAAGATAGGGGAGTTGCACACTACCCTTTACCTTTGTTTTTTAGTCTGGTTAGTTTATCTTTCAGTTTTTATGTTTGTGTCTTTTATCAAAAACTACAAAAAAATCTGCCACACTTGCTGCTACTATGGGTTCCACTGAAAACACCAAGTTGTGTGACTTCACTAGTCACAACAACCAAGACTTTATCTGCACTCCCATTGCCACACCTGCCACTTCAGCTACCTCTTATGAAATTAAACCTGCTTTGCTAAACCTTGTTACGAGAGATCAATTCTCTGGTGCTGGAGATGATGCTGCTTTACACTTGAATAATTTTGTTGAATTATGTGATATGCAAAAGTATAAAGAAGTAGAAGGTGATGTTGTTAAGCTCAAGCTCTTTCCTTTCTCTTTAAGGGGAGATGCTAAAATATGGTTTCAATCTTTGCCTAGAAATAGCATAGATTCTTGGGATAAGTGCAAAGATGCTTTTATAGGGAAGTACTACCCTCCTGCTAAGATTATCCAATTGAGGAGTAATATTATGAATTTTAAGCAATGAGCTTGGGAACGAATGAAATCTCTTTTTAAGAAATGTCCTACACATGGTTTGACTACCTGGATGGTTATCCATACTTTTTATGCAGGCTTGAACTTTACCTCGCGGAACCTGTTAGATTCGGCCGCGGGAGGAACCTTTATGTCAACTACACTTGGTGCTGCCACGAAGCTTCTCGATGAGATGATGACCAATTATTCCCAATGGCACACCGAACGTGCTCCAACAGGTAGGAAGGTAAATTCTGTCGAGGAAATTACCTCCCTCAATAAAAAAGTTGACTTAATTATGTCTCTACTTACCAAGAAACCCTCTATTGATCCTCATGATGTTCCTTTAAATTCTTTGGTTGCCCAAGAGCAAGTAGATGTGAACTTTATTGCTAGAAACAACTTCAACAACAATGCTTATAGGGGAAATTTTGCTAGTAATCCTAGACCGTTTACATCCAACTATGGGAACAATAACACCTACCCTAGCAACAAGAACCCCTCTTCTGAATTAGAAAGCATGCTTAGAGACTTTATCACTACCCAAAAAGCCTTCAACAAAAATGTAGAAGAGAAATTAGCTAAAATAGATAATCTCTCTTTGAAGGTAGAAAGCTTAGCCCTTGATATTGAGATGCTTAAAATTAGAACATCTCCCCTTGAGGAGAATAAGGCCACTCCTATTAATGCTATCCAGTTACAAATCAATGAAAACATTAGGATGATGGCTAAACATAAAGAAAGATGGGCTAGAGAAAAAGAGGAAGAGAATAGAATTAAGAGACTTCCTACACACCACACAGTTGCCACTATCCAAATTGTTGAGGACACCCAAACTATTAGCACCCAATGCACTCCTAGTCCCGTTGGACCTATTAATGGTGATGCTAATACCTCAACCGTAGATAAAGAAACTCCTATGAACATAGAGGGTTTCAAACAAGTGAGCCTAGATGACACTACTACCACCTTTGATAGTAGTGATATTGATTTTGATAGTGGTACCCTCTCAGAAGTTATTAGCTTGCTACACAAAATGTCTAGAGACCCCCCACACTAGCACACTTAATCTTGCCTTCACGGAGCATATCACAAATGCTCTCATCAAAGATAGGGAGGAGAATCTTAGAGTAGAAGCCTCCATACCTAGGAAGCTAGATGATGGTTGGGACCCTATGATCAAAATTAAATTAAATAACTTCTCTTGCTAAGCTTTATGTGATGTTGGAGCTAGTACCTCCGTTATGCCCAAAAGAATATTTGATATGTTTGAATAGAAGCCCTTTGAGCCATGTTCTTTTGGTGTTTGTCTTGTTGATTATTCCATAACGAAAC
The DNA here is from genome assembly GCA_950022295.1 of Bromus sterilis. Lineage (NCBI taxonomy): Eukaryota > Viridiplantae > Streptophyta > Magnoliopsida > Poales > Poaceae > Bromus > Bromus sterilis. The sequence continues at coordinate 320,778,664 of OX465596.1, read as the reverse complement.
TATGTTCCCGTTGATTTTATTGTTATGGATATAGAGTGTGAACCTTTATGTCCAATTATTTTGGGACGTCCTTTTCTTCGCACCGTTGGTGCGGTCATTGACATGAAAGAGGGGAATATAAAATTCCAATTCCCATTCAAAAAGGGGATGGAACACTTCCCTAGAAAGAAAATAAAGTTGCCTTTTGAGTCCGTTACACGGGCTAGTTATTCTCTTTCTCTTGATAAAACTTGATTCTTCTTTTTGCATCATGCCTAGCTAATGGCTTTAAAGATGCGCTTTCGGGAGGCAGCCCGCAACGAATTTAGGTGTTTCTTTTTGCTTTTGTTGTGTCATGATGATTTTTACTACTGTAGCAACATCATTGTATCTTTATTTTTCAGCTTTGTGCCAAGTTATAGCCTCTTACGGCAAGGGAAGTAAAAGTTGTGACATGCTGTCCAGAAAACAGATTCTGTCCTCGTGACCAGAAAAATTCCAGAAAAATCCCAGTTCATCTTTTTGAGCTGAAATTTTTACACAGTATGCTCTATACAATTACGAAACTTCCGTATGTTCTGATTTTTTGATTTGAGTTGCAGAAGTGCCCCTAAAAAGTTCTTTACTATCTGTTGTTCTGTTTTTCACAGATTCTGCCACGTTTTGTCTCTCCTAACTTTTGCAAACCTTAAGCTTGCTTTTTCTTTGCAAAAACTTTTTGGCACTCTTGAGAAACAGTAGCTCTTCAAGAATATCTTTATATCCAGTGGGGAAAAATTATTTATTAAGGGTAATAACCTCTCTAATCAGCTTATGATGAGTTATGTATGAAGGGAGTTTTCAAGTGTAAGATGGAAGATGATGAAAGAAGATCCAGGAGTGTCAAGCGCTCAAGCTTGGGGATGCCCCCATGCATGCCCAATAAATATTCAAGGAGACTCAAGCGTCTAAGCTTGGGGATGCCCCGTGCATCCCCTTCTCCATCAACAATCATCAGTTCGTCCTTCGTCTCACTATATTTTTATCACTTCTTGCGTTATGTGCTATGCTTGGAGCGTCTCTCTCTTAGGTTTTGTTTTTAGTTTTATTTAGCTTTTCTTGCTGTTCATAACAAGTTAGATCCCGTCTTACTTTGTGTGGGAGAGAAACACGCTCCACTTTCAAAATTTAGAACACATCATAGGATTTTTCCTGCTTATCTTTTTGTTGTTGTGTGATCTTTATCTTTTCATAGCTACTGCCATGTTTTAGTCTTAGTTTGTCTTTAGCAAGAGCCTTGGCTTTTGTTTAGTTTGTTGCTGGAATTCTTTTTAGTTTTCATGTTTATCTTGTTAAAGAGAGTTGGTTGTTGCACTGAGTTGTGTCTTGTCTTGAAAGTAGGTAATTGAGGTTGCTATTTAATTTTAGTAGTAGCTTGCAATAGTTTTGAGGTATTGATGTGAGTAATGTTTGAACTTTTGGTGTCAAGAGCCCTAAACTATTAGTGATAGGTGTCGTATTTTGGGCAATCCGTGTGTATTTTCAAAACCTACAAAACTAGTTGAGAACTCTAGCTACTAGATGGATCACTACTCTTCTAAGGAGTCGAATATCAGAGAACACTCACGTACCATGAGTCGAGGATGCGCAAGGATAACCAAACCCCCATACACTCCTCCTCGGGGTACTTATCTCTTTGTGAACCTCCTTATTAGATTGAGAGTTACCGATAATACGTCCATGAGTTCTTCGGACTAATGTAAGTATTGAAAGTTGACACTTCCACCTTCCCATATTTTGCTAGCCTCTCCTGTGCCGTGCATTGCCTTCTTCTCACTCCGAGAGTTAGTTTCCACCTTCGCCGGTACATCCAAACCCTTGGCATGATACACTCTGTCATCATAAGCCTCCTTTTATCTTTCCTCAAAACAGCCACCATACCTACCTATCAAGGCATTTCCATAGCCTTTCCGAGTTACATTGCCATGCAACTTCCACCTCTTCATGACTTGATCTTCATGTCATACATGTTCTTGCTACACTGGCAGCGACATACATTGCATACATCATGATAGTTACATCTTCTTTATGATTTTGAGTACCTTGTAAAGTGTGAAAGATCTCCTTTACCTTCTTGTAAAATAGGGTGTTGCCCTTAAGTGAGGAAAAGATCCCAAAGTGGACACAATAAAATATCCCAAAGAGGACAAATGAGAGTTAAATAGAAAGAGCCATTGAGGCCACAAAAAAATACAAAAAAAATAGAAAAAAGAGAAAAATAAATAAAAAGAGAGAAAGGGGCAACACTACTATCCTTTTGAGAGATCCACACTAGTACTCCCTTTATATCCTTGTACTCCATAGAGATGATCTTTATGCATATAGTTTGGAGAGCTTCTTAGCTCGTATGTGCATCCGTTGCATGGTGATGACCCTCAACGTAGAGGGATCTATTGCAGTGTTTTCGATAAGTAAGAGTGTCGAATCCAACGAGGAGCAGAAGGTAGTAGCAAGTGACTTTGGTAAGGAGATAACTGCAAGCACTGAAAGATAACTTTTTAGGGGTTTTCTTGGTATAAGCAACAGGATAGTAAAGACTGACAGATTAAAAGGTAATGGATAATAAAGAGTGGCCCAATCCTTCCTTAGCAAAGGAGAGGCCTAGCAACTGAACTTATAAAAGCTAAAGTGTTCTTGAGGACACACGGGAGAGGTAGTCATGTGCTTTCACCATATTCCGTATCGGTACTATGTGCTGTGTTGATAAGTGTTTGGTGGGTGGACCTATGCTAGTGCACCCTCTAGAATAAGATGAATGCACTCTTATGATTAAACACCTTGCAAGCATCCGCAAATACAAGATAGTAATTAAGGCAAAAGCCTAACCATAGCAATACGATCAGTGATCCATTGTTCCCTTGTGCAAAAGCGTGAAAACTGGGGTTCAGGTTTCTGTCACTCCGGCAACCCACAGTAAGCATTCTTTATACACAATGCATTCCCCTAGGTCCTTGATAAGGCGAAGTGTTGAGTGTTCGACTCACACAACACCACTAGGAAAATAACAACACAACTTAAATATCAACCAACACATATTACTTCAATATGATATGGCTACTAGCAACTAGACTTCTCCCATGTCCTCAAGAACTAAAGTAACTACTCACAAGACATAAAAGAGATCATGATCAGTGGAGATAAATAGATGATAAACAATCTGGACACAATAATATTTCTCCAACAAAACTCTATAGCATTCACCACAAAGTAGTAATCAACATCGATAGAGTAGAGGGGATAAATAGTACGGATTACAACATGAGTTGCAATTGTGAGACAAGATTGGATGGAGATGGAGATGGTGCTGATGATGGGGACGATGTTGATGATGATCTCGATGATGCCCGTGACGATGGTGATGACGATGGCGACGATCTCCCCTTCCGGGAGGTGATCTCCCCGGCGGAATCTGCCCGCCAGAGATGGCTTTTCTTCTCTGTAGGTTTCCGCCACGGAGTGGCGGCGGAACTCCGGAAACTCTCCTCTTTTAGGGTTTTTGGATCACGAGGATTAAATAGGCCAGAGGGGGGAGCCGGGAGTGGCCCCGGGGGTCCAGGCGCCCTCCCGGCGCGGCCAGGGGTGGGGCCGCGCCAGGTGGCCGCCTGGGCACCCTGTGGCCCCCCTCTGGTTGCTCTTTTGCGTGTCTTCGTGATCCTGCTGGAAAACAGCCTCTGTCGATTTTCAGGTAATTTGGAGGTGTTCTTCTTCAGCAACTCAGCGTGCACTTTTTACTGCTGAATCCTGCGTCTGCTGCTTCTGCACCGGAAAGTTGTAAACTGTGTAAAATAAGCCAAAACAACATAAGAATAGCATCATATCATGAAATATATCAATGAATAAGAAAGAATTACTATATAAAATAGTGATGCATGTTGGACGTATCACATGGCAATCCCTACTCCTCACATCATATCTATCAGTTGGCATCTCTTGCCTATGATTGTCCTCATTGATGTGAGCCTTTCTCATCATCTTTGTCTTCCTCCTCCGCAATTCTCTCTTTGCCATCCTAAGTGTCAACTCTCGTGCTTATGCTCATCCATTGCATGAGTGCTCAAAATATCGAAAAGGAGTGGATCAAATTGACTTGTACCTGGCTAGTGGTCTGCGGACGAGTCAAGATAAGATTCCAAAGAAGACCAAGTGTGAAACTTTAGTAGATTGAGTTCTCAACACACAAATACTTTTTTCTCGTATTCCCTATCCTCCTTCTTGCATGCAAACACCATTTGGAGACATTCGAGTCACGGACAGCGAGAGATCTTGCACCTAATGTTCTTTTGTTACTTGTTTCAATGCTAATATAGACTCTTGCATGTTATGACTTGAATTGAATCTCTAAACTTAATTTCTTTACTTTTCAAATTTCTTTTATGGTTGCTAGCATGTCACTACAGAAATTATGCTGTTATCATTTACCTACTCGAGGACGAGCAGGAATTAAGGTTGGGCATGTTGATACGTCCAAAACGTATCTATAATTTCTGCTTGCTCCATGCATGTTTTGTGTGATATTGCTATGATCTAGATACACTTTCATACATCTTTGATCATATTTGGACTAACCTATTAACTCAGTGCACCCCAGTGCCAGTTCCTGTTTTCTTCTGTTTTTCTATTTCAATTTTCCCCCGTATAAAAAGTGCCAGAAAAATTCTGGGAAAAATACAGGAAAAATCAGCGTACAGGAGGCTTCGAGAAGAGCCTGGGAGGGGCCAGAGGGGAGCCAGGGGGCCCAGGCGGCCACCCGGCGCGGCCCCACCACTGGCCGCGCCAGGGGGCACCTGGGGCCCCTGGTCCACCTCTGGCTGCCCCCCTTCGCCTATTTATTCTCCGTCACGGGAAAACTCCAGAAGAAGAACCCTATTCCGCGAACTCGCCTCTGTTCCGCCGCCGCCGCGCTTCCGAGATCGGGAGCACCAGAAGACCTCTTCCCGGCACCCTGCCGGAGGGAGGATTGACCTCCGGGAGTCTCCTATCCACCATGGATGCTCCCCGGATGTCTCGTGAGTAGCTTTCCTTGGACCATGGGTCCGTGATCAGTAGCTATGTGATGTTCTCGTCCCCTCTTTGATCTTCATTGTTTAGACCTCGTGAGCTACCCTACATGATCGAGGCAACTTTGTAATATTTCTGCTATTGCTATGCTGAGTTTGGAGGGATCTGATGGATTATGAGATTATGTTCAGATTGTGATAGAGTAATATATTTGGTTCTTATCTCTTATATTTTTGTTCCTAAGTAATTCTTGCATGTTCTCCGTTGCTGTTTATTTCTTTGGCCAAGTAGTAGGTAGTGACTCCAAGAGGGAACGTTGTGCTAGATTGTGGGTTCATGCCCCCTGATGACATGCTTGAGTGACAGAAACATGAGTCTAGGGGATGTGCTGTTGCCACAAGGGGGAAAACAACGGTGCTTGTAACCGCGGTTACAAGGATTGTTTACTTTACGCAGAGTTCTTTTTAATGCACTTGTGTGTTGCTTTGGGTTTACACTTTGGGTGGGGCTTGCAACTTAATACCAGCGAGATGTTCTGGATAGATATATCAAGGTGGATGATTAGTAGTAGATGCAGTTGGATTTCGGTCTACTTATTTTGGCGTACTGCCCGTGCTTTTGAACCTCGTCCTTTCTTTTGTAGCATAGTTAGCATTGCGGTGCGTTCATAATCCTGTCAATTGCCTTTCTGTAATTTGTTTACCTCGCATAGCAATTTTATCGTCTTTTGGGAGAGAGACATCACTAGCGAACATCACGTATCCCGGTCCATATCCTTATTACTGTTTCCACGCTATCTTTACTTTACTGCTTTTACTTGCTATCATTATCCCTTGCATTTTATCCTTTGTGAACAACAAGACCGGAGAGATTGACGACCTCTCTGAACTTCGTTGGGAACAAAGTTATCTGTGTCTGTGTGCAGGTCCACGTCAGTTGCGCCGCTGACACCTACTTATCATCTCTGGAGTCCTGCTGTAGACAAACCTTGGTATCTTCACCGAGGGAAAACTGCTGCTGCACTACATCTCAAACCTTCCACTTGGGGTAACCAACGAAGGGCGAGAAGCCATCAAGCAAGTTTTCTGGCGCCGTTGCCGGGGACTCCGAGTGCTAAGATAGGGGAGTTGCACACTACCCTTTACCTTTGTTTTTAGTCTTGTTAGTTTATCTTTTTATCAGGATAATTCGCACCAAATTTAGAAGGTTCCCATACGGATTTATTTTTAGTTGCGTCTGCGATACCACTTCTCCCGCCTATATCCTCCCCACCTACCGAAATTTTTTTCCAGTCGCTGGAATATCTAAGCCCCTCCCTCCTTCCTTCCACCACCAAAGGCCGCATCCCCCCTTCTTGTTCAAACCCTCCCCTGCTCCTCCTAGCGCTGCGGGCTAAACGGCGCAGGCAACTCCAGCGAAGTGGTACATGGCGCAGCCCCGCCCCTGTTCCGCATACCGGGCGTAGCGGCCTACACGGTGCAACCCCCCCTTCGGTATACCACGCGCGGCGGGCTAGGCTGTGTACGCCGGCCGCCCCCTCCCTGCTAGCCGCGCCGCTCGCCTTATTCCGATAAGATCCCGAACACCCTCATCATGCGTATGCTCTTACTCCTCCATCGATCCTGTATGGCCCGACCACCAAATCATGGATGATACACTTGCTGTGGATGCCACCCTCACCGCACTCGCTTGACATCACGTGCTTTCCCTGAATCTAGGTCCAGCAGTCGTCTGCTACGACGGTGTGGAGGGCAGCCACGACGAGGAAACCTCGCTTACTTCCTTCCAATGGGAAGGATCCCATTGCCCTCTCCATCAGCGATGAGTATGTCATTCTTAGCTTCCTAGATACATATGTTTAGTTAGATATGCCACCGAGTTAAATTATATTCAGATCACCATTTCCACATGTGTTGCTCATACCTTGCATATATTTTTTTCTCTTTCAATTGCATCTGAAAATTATTATTTTGTTTGGATTGCATCTACAACTTCAAGTAATTGAAACCATAATATGTATAATGTTATGATGCAATGTGATACCCGAGTTAATTAGCGATCATTATCACATTAAAACCTATTCATTTCCTATATTTATTAGGCATGTTGTAGTTACTTAGCTAGACTTTCCATGTCTTGAATATGTTGGATTGTATGGTGTATTATGTATGCACGAACCTGTTATCATTGGTTCCATGCCAATTCTTACATTACCTAATCATTATGTACTTTATGCAATTTCAGGGTAGTAATGGATGACTCTGAGATTTACAACCGAGGTATGCGCATGGTCTACATGTCTTATATCCCATTTGTGTACAAATGAAGGAGAAATGACACTACTCATGTTCTAATATTTAAATTTTTCTTGTAGCTCCCTTTGTCAGAGGACTAGATCCACTGTTCGACCCATTTTGCATCTGGGGAAACAAGGTGACCATGAATATCAATCAAGTCAAGAAACTTACAAAAATTGTAAGGATAAAGAAACTGGCCACAAAAGACAACAAACTCTTTGTCTGCACAATGATGAAGACTTCAGACTCCTAAAGGATGGTACTAATTTACGTTCCAACCATATTTTCCCCTACGCACACAATTTCCATACTGAAAACTATATTTATGCATATCTTTGAATTCTGTTTTTCCCGAAGCAGTTCACTGATGATTATCTATCAAACCACCTGTATGGTCAAGAGGCAAGAAAGGTTTTTGTACAACACCTATGCTATAATATTGAAGCCTTCCTGAAGAGGGAAAACGGTGGATGGGAAATCATCCACAGGCGCTACACTAAAGTTGCAAAGGCCTTTAACGTTCTCGAAGGCTCAATTTTGGCATTCCGCTTCGACAGTTTCCCAGATGAGATTCATCTGTATATCTACCGACTATGATTGTACTTTGCAAAGGTTTTTTCTGTATTGCGGCCTGATATACTATCTGTTGGTTGTTACCATAGATTTCGTGTTTATGTAATGCGGCCTACTCTACTAGCTGCTGGATGTACTGTGATTTCAGTAATTATGAAAATCCCGGTAACCATTACAAGCATATGAAAGATATTGTGTTATATATATATGAATGTGCTTATATTAACAATTAAAAAATATCCTAAAATATTTAAGATAAATACAATGCTAATTAAACTACGAGCAATTGAATCATTGCACACGGTTCTGCATATAAGTTCGTCACTAATAGCTATGTACATTGCACACATTCGATAAGAAATGAGCGTTGGGGATTTATTTATAATTCCACACAATATTTTGTGCACAACCATTTGTAATGTTCAGCATACAACACACATATTTCTGACGAAAAGAACGTTTAGGATTTAATTCTGAAACCACACGAGCATTTGTGCACAAACGTTTGTGTAGGTGTCAACAACACAAAAGTGTACTATATACAAACTGTATGTAATAGCTTTGGGTATCCCACGCAGTTCCTGACACACCCGCGTTTGGGATAGTATAACTCAACACAAACGTAGTTTCTGCATTAAACGTATGCCATAGGATAATAATCCCGGACGGACATTCGTGGATAAGTGTTTGTGATAAAAAGGTCATCTCAAACGTTCGAGTTATCTTCTGCGTCTGCGCGGACTATCCATAGGAAACGGTTTCTGGCTATCGTGTGGAATAGGCCCACTTATCGCAATCGAAGGCAAGGCGACGGTTCTGATTCCCGTATGCGATAGGGGTCAAAACCGTTTGGATACCTATCGCGCGCACTAGTGTTGGTGACAAAGTTTTCTTGTATAGATCTCGTTTCAGGTTTGCTCCAGGTAAATTACTTTCCAAGTGGGAAGGACCGTACCTCGTAGAAGATGTCTACTTCTCCTGTGCGATCAAGATTAAAAAATTTGAAGGCACCAAACCACAAGTCGTGAATGGACAAAGGCCCAAGCTATGACTCATGAAGAATGTATTAAAGCAATGTATCAGATGCCCGCAGAACCAAAAAAGGAATATGTATGGAGTACGATAAGAAAAAGTTCATAAAATGTTAAGAAAGCTCCGTATTATCAGTTTCCAGGAAATAACAAAAATTCAGAACCGAAGAAGAGTCGGAGAGGAGCCCCTAGTGGGCCAGGCGTCCTGGCGGCACAGCTAGCCCCTTGGTCGCGCCCTCTGGCCGCCTGGGCCACCAGGATTATGCCTCCAACTCTCCTTTGGTGATTTACCTTCCTTACGTTGCAGAATATTTTGCTATATATTTGCCACGATCGTCCCGGCTATGTATCTTGCGATTCCGTGGTGATATGTTCCAAACGTATCTATATTTTTTGTTTGTTCATGCTCCTTTTGGTGATAATGCTATATGTTTTGATGCACTTTCATATCAGTTACATCATATTTGGGAATAACCTATTAACCTAGTGCCCAGTGCTAGTTTATGTTTGTCTGTTTTTGTCCGTCTGTTGCAGAAAAAGGTGAAAAATCAAAGTGCTCGGAAAATTCCATAAAAAATCCTAAATATCTTTTAGGCTATAAGACTCCAGAAGCCAGAAGGGCTCTCGGAGGAGGGACACCCCTAGCCCAGGAGTCTCTAGGGCGCGGCTAGGGGGCATGCCCTCTGGCTGCCTGGGCTAGTGGGGCCACCCCCGATGCCCCTTTTGGCATATATTTACGTCATCCCTCGAAAACTCCAGAGGAGGAACCCTTTTTCGCGAATACCCTACTATTTCGCCGCCACCGCGATTCTGAGATCGGGATCAGCTGAAGGTCCTGTCCCGGCACCCTGCTGGAGGGAAGATTGATCTCTGGAGGCTCCTCCACCACCATGCTCGCCTCCGGGATGCGCAGTGAGTAGTCCCCCTTGGACCATGGTTCCATGATCAGTAGCTAGTAGATGTATTCTCTCCAATCTTGTGCTTCAATGTTAAGCCCTTGTGATATTCCTATCATGATCAAGGCATCTATCTATGAATTCTTGTTTTTGCTATGTTGAGTTTGCTGGGATCCGATGGATTATGAGATTATGTTTAGATTTGTGAGAGTAATATATTTGGTTTGCGTTTATATTTTTGTTCTTGAGTAGTATTGCATGTTCCCTGTTGTCGTTTGTTACTTTGGCCAAATAGTATATTGCAACTCCAAGAGGGAGCGTTACGTTATATGATGGGTTGATGCCTCCCGATGTCTAGCTTGAGTGAGAGAAAAATGAGACTAGGGAATGTTTTGTTGCCATTAGGGGTAAAACAACATTGCTTATGACTGTGTGTTATATGGATTGCTTACATTATGCATAGAGTGTTAAGGAAGTTGTTCGTTCCTTTGGGTTTACCGCTTTAGTTGTGGCTCACAACTTAAAACCAACGAGATGTTCTGGATAGATATCTCAAAGTGGATGGTTAGTGAGTAGATGCGGATGAATAAACGATCTACTTGTCTTGGTGGAATGACCATACGATTGAGCCTTTTACTTTTTCAGTAGCATAATTAGCATTGCGGCGCGTTTATAATCATGTCAATTTCCCAGCTGTAATTTGTTCACCTTGCATAGTTGTTTGCCGTTTTTGGGAGAGAGACACTACTAGTGAAATTCATTGTACCTCGGTCCATCTTCGCATCATATTTTACACCGTCTACATTTACTACATTACTTTTCCTTTCCGTTGCATTACTATTTCCCCTTTGTGTTTGATCCTTTGTAAATGACAAGGCCGGAGAGATTGAGAACCTCTCTATACTCGTTGGGAGCAAAGTTATTTTTGTTATTGTGTGCAGATCCACGTCAACTTAGCCACCAAACAAACTTCTGGCACCGTTGCCACCTACTTGTCGTCTCTGGAATCCTACTGGATTGATAACCTTGGTATCTTCACCGAGGGAAATTTGTTGCTATCTACATCATAACCTTCCACTTAGGTAACCAACAAGGAGGTGTTATCTACGCCCATCAGGAAAATTTCCGGCGCCGTTGTCGGGGATTCCAAGCTTCAAGATAGGGGAGTTGCACACTACCATTTACACTACTAGAAAAATGGACATTAATAGCGCACCGGTTTTGGGTACTAATGGCACAAATCAGGTGCGCCATTGCTACAACGCCATTAGTACGCAATAGTAATGGCGCACATTTGGTGTGCCATTACTATTCCGGACAGTAGTGGCGCATCGGGAGTGCGCCATTACTACCTCTTCTGGAGTGCCACAGGTTCCTTCTTTTTTTTTCTTTTTTTTTGAATTTGGAACGCGGGAACATAGTAGTGGCGCACATTCTAACCTAAGGTGCGCCACTACTAACTTTTTTTCAAAAAAAAACTTTTTTAATTTTTAATCTCGGGTCACTATGGCTTAATCTCAGCTCAAATTGCACTCCATGGTCAAACTTCCTGGTGGGTCACCCATCCTCACACTACTGCAGCCCCAACACGCTTAACTTCTCAGTTCCATTCTACTCCAGCCGTAGCTCAATTAACAGGTACTTGTTGATATATTTACCATATCTATCCTATTAAACCTTGTTGATGTCTAGGACCTTGTTCATGTCCGTGGGTGTGATACAATTTTGAACATTTTTTAAAACTTACCGATCGGTCACCTATCATATTTTGAACTTTTTTAAAATATTTTTTCAAAAAACAAAAAAAACTTTTTCATCGGAGTTTGTATGCAAAAGTTATGCCCTTTTTACAAATTCTAGAGAGATTTTCCAAAAATAGTGAAAATTCATGTTTGTAAATTTTCCTAACAACAAGACCACATAACACTTGGGCATCTCGAAGGATTTTATTTTTTGAATTTTTCATCATTTTCTTTTTTTTCAAACTAAAAAGGCGGTCCACGGGGGGTGCATTTGGTAAAAAAGTTGTCCACCTCAGAAAGTTAGTAATGGCGCACCTTTACAATGTGCATCATTACTATGTCTATGACTAGGCCAAACCTTGGTCAAACATAGTAATGTCGCACTTTGTATACGTGCGCCATTACTAAGTTTGACATAGCAATGGCGCACATATACAAAGTGCGCCATTACTATGTCTAGGACTGGGTCAAACCTTGGTCAAGCATAGTAATGGCACACTGTTGTAAAGGTGTGCCATTACTATGTCAACTTACTAATGGCGCACCTATAAAAAGTGCGTCGTTACTATGTCTAGGAATGGGTCAAACCTTGGTCAAACATAGTAATGGCGCACTTTTCACCTGGTGCGCCATTACTGTTTAGGTCACTAATGGCGCACCTACACATGATGCGCCATTACAATATAGTAATGGCGCACCACATGTATAGTGCGCCATTAGTGTCCATATTATCTATATCCTGTTTTGCAGAGTGTTACCTTTGATTTTTAGTCTTGCTAGTTTATTTTATAGTTTTTGTCTTTGCTTGTGTGTCTTATATAAAAAATACCCAAAAAATTGTTTACTTTGTTCTTACTTGTCTCTCTCTGTTACTATGGGTTCCATTGAAAACACTAATCTTTTTACAATAATGACTTTATTTGTACTCCTATTTCTCAACCCGCCACCTCGACTGTCGTGGGGGATGATCCCGCGGATGTGATGTTATCGGGTGTGCACGTGGAACACTATGAAGCTCGTCATCGATGGGACACGTTGAGGTTTACCCAGGTTCGGGCCGTCCGGAGACTAAAATCCCTACTCTTGCTTGTCTAAATTGCTTGGTGAAGGTACAATGGCAGGAGTGCTTTCCGGAGGGAAAGGGCAACTCTTCACGTATCAGTGGTTATTTTAGGGTGTCGAACCCTTTTCTTGGTGGCCCGAGCCTCCCTTTTATAGATGAAGGGGGTCATCACAATAGCTCTTTCCAGGTGAGGCTCCTCTGGCAGTGGCTTGGCAGGTGTCAACGCAGCGCCACTTCTGGCAAGGACGTGTGGCGGAGGGTTTTTGCACTTGTCGTGTTGTCGCACGGGCCCCTGGCACGTACGAGGAGTGAAGGGGATCGAAGGCACCGATGTAACCGCCGCCCCTTTTTCCAGAGGGCAGCGCATTAAATATGTCTTGGAACATTCCGCAGGTGGTGGGCCCTTTCCTGTCTCCCACCGCTTAAGAAAAGCGGTGGGTAGGTTCCTTTCCGGGAGGCGCCGCAACAGGGTATTTCCGGGTGAGCTGAAGATGCTCTGTGATGATATTTTCCGGAAGAGTGGTGAGGCTCCCGGGTAAACAGAGCGAGCTTATATCGTCCTACAGTAGCCCTGGGGTTTGTCTTGGCGAAGGTGGGTTGTCCGAGAGCCAAGTCAGGCCTGATGTTCCGGGAAGCCGAACCTCTAGGAGGTATTTCATGTCGTGGGATGTGCGTGTGGCCCCGAGCCCTCCTGGCAGGCGAGTGCTGACACGTGGCGGTCGTGAAGACCAGGGGACGCCACGACCCAAAGCCCAAGGTGGAGTAACGGCGGTAGTTAACACTCCGCTCCCTAAGTAGGTACTTAACTCTCCAACCGGTGGGTGAGCCGTGCGTCCTTTGGCAGTTGCTTTCTTCCTCCGACGGACTGCGGGCGCGTGCACGATGGCTCCAGAGCTTCGGAACCGCGCTCCCTCGACCAGCGACGATGAAAGCCCACCGGCGCTCCGCAGTGGCAGGCCGCGCGATCGTCGCTTTCATGGAAGGGGAAGTAGAGGAGGTCGAGTAGTGCCGTCCATCGGGCCTTCAAGGGGAGCACGCTCATCAACCCCGTGGGGGCGAGCGCTCGGGGCCAGAGGTAGCATATGAGGGGGTGCGATATTGGTGGCTGCGGGAGAGGCGGCTCTATGCTGCCGGCCCTCCTCCGCAGTGTGGCTCATGATGAGCCCATTGCTTGTGAGTTTGTTGTGGAGGTTGCCTCGACCACTTGCAGGTGGATACCGCTCACAAAGACATTCCTACGCGCGGTAAGGGTCGCCCCCCCCCCCCGTATATGTGGATAAGGGTGGATGGGTGTCCTCATGGGGCGATACAGGTGGACACATGCTTCTCGGCCAAAAGAGAGATGCTCCTGACGCACGGATGGAAGGTCTTTGTGCGCGGACGCAAACTAAGCAGAGGGGATGTCCTCTTGTTCAGGTACGAAGGCGACGCGGTCTTTCGGTGAGGATCTTCGACTTCAACGTCAATCATGTTGAGTGCGGCCCGGAGAGCTCGAGCAGCGGCGCCAGGGATTCTGATGATGAGGAGGAAGACGAGGCGGTTTTGGGTCGCCGAGGTGGAGAGGAGGACTACAACGACGATGGAAGCAAGGACCTCCAGGAGGAAGACATCAATCCTATAGTTCGCTCCACTAAGTCCCTCCCCTTTTCTTCTCTATGTATAAACTTGTCCCGGAGAGCTAATAAGTTCCGGTTGGTGAACCGTTTCCGCGATGTGCGGGGTTGGTTGCTTATATCTTGTCTATTTAGCTCGATGTCTTGTGCTTGCGATAGAAAAAATAGGGAACTAGCAATTATCACAAACTGCGATCCGACACGCAAACTAGGAGGGGAGAGTTTTGTCCGGTGAGATTTTGCGCGTCGGTTAGGTCTGTTCTGAAAAGCTTGGTGGAAAGCAGGGTTAGCCTAACATCGCTGGATGTAAATCGCACTAACACACACTGATTTTTCCCCGGGGTCTTTATTTTTGGGTTGCATTTATAAACATGGATCCAGAGATTACATTTCAAAAATGTTGTGCCACCGGGAAACTGGTCATCCGGCAACTTTATGCCCTCACGGGTAGAACTTACGAAAATGGTACATCCGGAGGTGCTCGATGCTCCACAAGTTTCTCACGGGGACTCCATCCTCGGTCTCCAGGTGGACGGATCCGGGCCAGGTGACTTGGCCTACCCGATAAGGGCCTTCTCACTTTGGAGACAACTTGTTTAGACCCCTCTCGGACTGTAGCCGACAGAGGACAATGTTGCCTTCCTCAAGTACTCGGGAGAGGACATGGCGGTTGTGATAGCGGTGTAGTCCTTGCTGGTATCGCGCGGCGCGTGTAACACCCCAAGTACGTACTTCCTCGGCAACGACGACATCTCCTTGTCAGAGTTGCTATTGTTCGCCCTCATCGAAGGCTCGAACTCGGGGAGATCCGTATCTGAGTTCTGTGAGGGTGCACTGCCTTTGCCCCGTAGACAAGGGTGAAAGGCGTTTCATTTTTGGCGTGGTTGGGTGTTGTCCGGATCGACCATAGAACAGTTGGGAGTTCATCCACCCACCGCTTTCCACACTTCTCGAGATGATGGAAGGTTCGGGTCTGGAGACCTCGCAGAACCACGCGTTAGCTCTCTTCGACTGGTCGTTGCTCCTCGGATGAGCGACTGAGGTGAAACACACTGAGGTGCCCATATGCCCGCAGTACTCGAGGAAGGTCTGACTTGTGAACTGGGTGCCTTTGTCCATGATGATCCGGTTGGGAACTCCGAAACGGCATACCAGGATTCAGATAAACTTGATGGTGGATTGCGCCGTGACCTTCCGGACTGGTTCCACTTCATGCCACTTGGTAAGCTTGTTGATCGTGAAGTGGAGGAACTCATGTCCTCCGGTAGCACGGGGGAATAGTCCAAGAATTTCCAGCCCCCATACCGCAAAGGGCCGGGATAGGGGGATGGTCTGGAGTGCTTGCGCTGGTTGATGAACATCTTTAGCATGGAACTGGCAGGCATCAAAGGTGTTGACAAGCTCCATGGCGTCGTTCAAGGCGGTGGGTGATACGTCTCAAACGTATCTACTTTGCCAAACACTTTTGCTATTTTTTTGCCCTCATTCTTGCATGATTTGGACAAAACTAACCCGGACTAACGCTGTTTTAAGTAGAGCTGCCTGTATGGTTTTATTGTGTGCAGGAAAATGGATTTTTAGACGTACCAGAAAATTCCCAGAAAAATACCAGAAAATCCACGCACCCGAAGGAGCCAGATGCCAGAAGTGGGACCAGAGGGGATTCCTGGGGTCCCAGGCGCCCCCCTGGCGCGGCCAGGGGTGGGGCCGTGCCCTCTGGCCGCCTGGGTGCCTCCCCACCTCTGGTGCCCTACCGATGATCCTATTTATTCCCGTGACGCGAAAACCCCAGAACAGAAGTCGCTTTTCCAGTTTCCATCGCGGAGCCGCCGCCACCCTCTGTTCTTCTTCGGGACGGCTAATCTGGAGGCTGATTTGGCCTCCGGAGAGGGGAGATCGTCGCCATCGCCATCACCATCACCAATACATCCCTCTTCCATGACTTCTCTTCACATGTGTGAGTAATTCCCTGCTGTAGGCAAAGGGGATGGTAGGGATTGGATGAGTTAGATCATGTAATAGTTCGTCAGATTGTTGGGGGCATGTTGCCTATCATCTACATTGGTGTTTATCTTCTTTGCTTCAACTTGTTGCTCTTAATGCTTGTCACTTTGGGCCCGAGTGCCATGTTCTCAGATCTGAACCCTATGTGTTTTCATGAATATATTTGTGTTCTTGATCCTATCTATGAGTTGTATGCACCTATTAGGATCCGGAACCGGCGATCCCAAAGGTGACAGCTTGGGACACCAAAGGGGATGGTCCATGATTTGAGGATTCCATGTATCCATTGAGTTTATTGCTTTGTTCCGGTGCTCTCTGACAGGAGCACCTTAATCTCCATTAGTTCCCTTTGGCCCCGTTCATAGCGGGATGGTAGGACAAAAGATGTTGTGCAAGTTCTTATTGCAAGCACGCACAACTACCTACGGGATACATGCCTAATGTTTGATATTTGCCTAGA
This sequence comes from Bromus sterilis, assembly GCA_950022295.1. Lineage (NCBI taxonomy): Eukaryota > Viridiplantae > Streptophyta > Magnoliopsida > Poales > Poaceae > Bromus > Bromus sterilis. The sequence continues at coordinate 320,761,969 of OX465596.1, read as the reverse complement.
TGATCATTGATTTTCTGTGTGCCTTGCCCCGTGTTAGAATCTATTACATGTTCTCTCTCATCCATGCAGCGCCCAACCATCCATCTCCCTAGCCTACAGTGTTTTCAATCCTGCTGGTCATTAGTTGTTACTTTTGCTATTTACTTTTGCTGTTGCCATCATCACTATCATACTACCATTACCACTTATATTTTGTTGCAAGAAAGTATATTTCAGGTGTGGTTAAATTGACAACTCAACTGTCAAAGATTATAAATACTCTTTGGCTCCCCATGTGTCGAATCAATAAATTGGGTTAACTTACCCGCGAAGACTATCTCGATCCCTTACGCCTGTGGGGCATCAGTGGGCAAATATAAACCTTCCAGGAAAGCTTTGCCAACCAAGGCCCGGGAGCCTATGTGTGAGCCGCATGTTCCTTCATGTATATCTTGGAGCAACATCTTTCCTTCATCGGTGGGGATGCACAGCAGCTTCACACCGTTGGGACGCCGACGATAGAGGATCTCATCGAGTATGAGGTACATCGATGATTGGCGAGCGACTCTTTCGGCATACTTTCGGTAGCTTGGTAGTTCTCCATTCTTCAGGTAGTCCAGGATGCCGCTGGCCTACTCCGGGGAGGCTGGGCCAACATCAAGGACTTGGTGCTTTTCGGGGACGAGAGAGGAAAGTTCTCCGGGAAACTTCTCCCCGTCCTTGATTCTTTGTTTCTTGGGTTTCGGTCGAATGGGGTCGAGCGAGGGCCTGAGCAAGCGCTCGACGTACACGTCGGGCGGCACCTTCTCCTTCCGGGCAGCGATCTTGGATAGTTCGTCCACGAAGCTTTTCTTGGACCTCGGGATGTGCTCCATCCCCAAGCCGTGGAAGTATTTCTTGAGCTTGCGGACCTCATCAACGTATGCCTGCATTTGGGGGCATCCGTAATCGTCCTTAACTTGATTGACTACCGGCTGAGAGTCGCCCTTGACTAGGAGTATCTTGATCCCGAGACCCCTAGCGGCTCTCAAACCAACGAGTAGCCCCTCATACTCGTCAGTGTTGTTGGTGGAGGCTTCTCCTTCAAACAACATCTACATGGCGTACTTCAATATTTCTCCGGTAGGGGAGACCAAGACAGCGTCGGCCCCGCCCCCTGCAGGGAGAAAGATTCATCAAAGTACAGGGTCCACTCGTTGTTGTCTTCACTACCGGGAAGCGATGATGCTTCCCGGGGATCTTCATCATCTTCTGGGGTCGGAGCCCATTCAGCAATGAAATCCCCCAACGCTTTGTTCTTGATGGTCGAGGAGTTGACAAACTCAAGGTTGAAGCTGGATAGCTCCAATGCCCACTCCACAATCCGCCCTGTGCCTTCTCGGTTCTTCAGGATGCGCTCGGATGGGAGGATGGTCACCACGCGAATGGGATGCGCCTGAAAATAGTGCCTGAGCTTCCGGGAAGCTATGAGGACTCCAATAAGAATTATTTGAACTTGGGGGATATCGGCGTCTTTCATCTCTCAGCATAGTACTGACAAAGTAGACCGGCTTCTGGACTAGCTTCCGGGCCGGAACCTTGGCCCCGTGGGCTTCGGCCTCAAAAGATGATTCCGGCAAAATTCTCGCTTTGAGCGGTTGCTCGCTGCACTCTTCTTCCAGTTCGCGCCCAACCACCAGTGCACCGCTTACCACTTGCGGTGTTGCCGAGATGTATAACAACAAGGGCTCGCACGGATGAGGCGCCTCTAGGACTAGTAGCGAGCCGAGGTATCACTTCAGGTCTTGGAAGGCGGCTTCGTCTTCTGGGGTCCACTCAATTAGACCAGATTTCTTCAATAGTTTGAAGAATGGGAGTGCCCTCTCAGCTAATCGGGAGATGAACCTCCCGAGAGCCGTGATGCACCCGTTCAACCTTTGGACATCCTTAATGCGCTTTAGGGGCTGCATTTGCTTGATCGCGTTGATCCTGGCGGGGTTTGCTTTGATGACGCGATGGGACACCAAAAACCCGAGGAGCTTCCTGGAGGGTACCCCGAAGACGCATTTCTCCGGATTCAGCTTCAATTACATTTTGTCGAAGTTGAGGAAGGTCTCAGGAAAATCCTCAACAAGGGTATCTTCTTCTTTGGTCTTGACTACAATGTTGTCCATGTAGGCCTCGACGTTGCGGTGTAGCTGCGGCCTAAGGCCGACGTGGATGGCTCTCTGGAAAGTGGAACCTGCGTTCTTCAACCCGAAAGGCATGCACATGTAGTAATATGTGTAGGAGGGGGTGATGAACATTGTCTTCTCTTCGTATTCAACCGCCATCTTGATTTGGTGGTAGTCGGTGTAGGCGTCCAAGAACGATAATCTGGCGCACTCTACCGTTGAGTCCACAATTTGGTCGATGCGAGGGATAGGAAAAGGATCTTTCGGGCAGAAGTCATTGACGCAACTGTAATCAATGCATAACCTCTTTTTTCCGTTCGCTTTTGGGACAACAATGGGGTTGTAAAGCCAGGTAGGATGTAGGATTTCCTGGATGAACCCGACTTTGATGATCTTTCAGACCTCTTTAGAAATGAACTCTTGCCAGTCAGGAGCTTGCCGATGAACTTTCTGCTTCACAGGCTTGGCGCCAGGCTTGACTACGAGTTTGTGCTTAATCACCTCCCTGGGAACTCCGGGAAGATTAGAGGGTTTCCATGAGAACACGCTGGAGTGTTCTCGGAGGAAGGTGACGAGCACGCTTTCCTATTTGGGAGGGAGGTCCGCGGCTCCCATCCTCAGAAATAGGGACTTTCTTTGACACAGCCGTCAGGGCGAGCTAGACAGGCTTTCGCTTCTTGGTCGCTTCACGGACGGAGTCCCCAGTGGGTCTAGGACGTCCTTCGGGAATCTTCTTGTCCGTTGGGACAGTGGGTGCTTGGGGCTCCGTTCTTCTTTCTTCGTTGGCGGAGGGGCTTCCGTGAGGCGCAGGACCGCTCCCGAGAACGTGTACATTCCCCGAGAGGGATGCCTTGTTGGATGCCCTCGCAGCAGCGGCCTTCTTAGCTTCTCCTTGGATACAACGCACGGCCTCTCGTGCATCTCTGACGACTAATAAGGGCCTGTGGGGCCCCGGGATCTGGACGATGTTGTACAACCCGTGGTGCACGGAAGCGAACTCCGGATAAACGGACGCCCGAGCAGCCCATTGTACAAAGGGGGTAGATCGGTTACATCGAAGACAAGCATATTTGTCCGGAATTTGCCAGGGTCCCCGAGAGTGACGGGTAGCGATACTTTCCCGAGAGGTTGCACCTCCATCCCGCTAACTCCGCGGAAAGCGACGGATGAGGTGAGGTGGTCTCGGTGGATATTCATCTTCTCTAAAGCACAAAGGGACAATAGGTTGATGCTGGAGCCGGTGTCGTACATCATTTTGCTGACCTTGATGTTTCTCATAGTTTGCGAGAGAAGTGTGGGAGGAAAGCCGTCATCGTCACCCGAAAGGGTGGCAAGGTGGTCGCCGACGTCCACCACCAAAGGGACATTGGCCCAACGGAACATCCGAGGACCCTCTGGGGGAGACTGGACCGCGGGAACTTGCATCATTGCTTTCTGGTACTTACGGTTGGACATGAGAGCGGACGCTCCACCGTGGATGCAACCCACGAAGTCCATGGTGGCTTGGAACTCATCTCCGGTGTCGCCTCCGGACCCCTCCTCCCCGGATCCGGCGCCATCGGCCTGGGGCTACGGTCTTGCACCGCCTCTGCTCTGGTGTACACCTCGGCCTCCGTGGTGGGGGCCTCCACCCCTCTGAGCCTTCTTCTCGGCTTCCTTCTTGGCAAAGAAGGTAGCCATGTCTTCCTGTAGTTTATCCCAGAGCGGCGGTCGGAGAGGTCATTCTTGTTGGTCTTGTGGATCTTGTAGAACAGAGTTGAGGTGGCGTCGGCGGCGGCGACAACGGCCTCGACCGCGAGCTTCTATAGGGTGGACCTTCCTCCGTAGGTGGTGAAGACGGCTTGGTGCGTGTGTTTGCGGACCCCTTCCTCTATAGAAGGTTGGCTTCTTCCCGGAGGGCCTCGTGCCGCATTGCGCCTTCCAGCGTCTCTATTGACAGGTTGGACAACCTCCTCGACTCAGGCGACCTTGTCGGCTAGCTCGAACAAGGTGGTGATGGTGTTGATGGATATGGTGCTCATCTTCTCCAACATGCGTGGGTTCTTGACATTCACATGGAAAGTAGCGATGATCGCCGCTACATGTGCGTCGGGGAAGCTATGGTGCATCTGGGTGAATCTCTGGACGAACTTCCGTAAGGGCTCGCCGTCCTTCTGAACAACCCGACACGGGTCGCTGACGGTTTTCGGAGATTGGACCCCTCCCGTAAAAGCCCCGACAAACTTCTCACAGAGCTTAGTCCATGAGCTGATAGATTTGTTTGGGATATGCATCATCCATCGGCGAACATTGTCTTTCAGCTTCAAGGGGAAGTAGTTGGCCTTCGCTTTATGATCTCCCCCGCGATTTCCACAGCAGTGATGTACATCCGGATGAATCCGCGGGGGTCATTCTCACTGTCGTATGGGGGAGGACCATCAATCTTCTTGGGCCACTTGTCGAAGCAGAGATCTAGGGTGAAAGCTAAGCACGCGGTGCTGTAATCTCTCTCGCCAGAAAGAATCCCTTCTCGGGCAGCATCGACAGGGGGAACCCGGGCGTCGGAACACCGGAGAGTTTCTTGCTGCCTGATGATGGTGGTCCGAGAATCTTCGTGGTGGCGTTCATCCAGACGAGCACGCTGGTCCGGGGACCAGCGGTGTCCGGAGGAAGCCACAGAGGCTACACCAGGAGATCCAGCCCGTCGAGGAGCAGCCGGGCGAACAGCAAGATCACGACGGCGGTCCTCTCGGGGGTGTTCTCGTCGGTGTCCATGCTGAGGGGAGTGCACGGTGCACTCCGGCTCATGGGCTGAAGCGCTGGGATGGACGGTCGGCCCCGTGCGCTGCCGGTATGATGCAGGGGATCGGTGGTTGAGCTCGTGTTGCTTCTGCAGCGCCCACGCAAAGATCTGCGCAATGGTGAGTCTCCAAGTCTCTAGCCGATCGCCCGTCGGGAGGAATTGGATGAGGGATTTGACTTGCGCTAATTCTTCTGCGGGAGTACGAAGGCCATCAAGGGTGGGGACGTGCGGAGTCCGCCACTCTGATCGAGTGTTCGGTCCCTACTCGGCTCCGGGACCGCACCGTCAGGGAACGACAAGAAGGTCTGGCACCGTGAGCGAGGGGGTGATCGCCGGGAGGCGCCATTCCCTGAGGTCGCTCATTGGGGTGAGATGTACACTTCTCGGCAATGGTCTGGGCGTGCCTCTCCTCCTCGCAGTGGCGCCCAGACAGATTTTCTCCGGAAGGCGGTGATACCGCGGCACCTCCTGCCCTGCAGTGTCCACCAACGTGCTCCTGAGGTGGAGAACTGCCAGCGGGGTGCCCTCCCTCGGAAGCAGTCCCAATTCCTTGTTGTCGGTGCGGCGAGTGGTCACTTAGCATCTCTAGGGCGGAGAGCCCTCGTCGATGTCGTTTTGAGGTAGGTCTTGCGTGTGTCGCTGGGTCGACATTGCGAGACCAGCTTGTCGATGAAATTGATGCAGAGACGACGAAGAACCCCAGATGGCGTACATGCGGCGCCCTCCTTCTAGCGCCAGATGTCGCGAGGGATAATCCCGCGGATGTGATGTTCTCGGGTGCGCACGTGGAACACTATGGAGCTCGTCGTCGACGGGACACACTAAGGTTTACCGGTTCGGGCCGTCTGGAGACTAAAATTCCTACTCCTTCTTGTCTGAATTTCTTGGTGACGGTTACAATGGCGGGAATTCTTTCCGGAGGGAAAGCACAGATCATTGCGTATCAGTGGGTTTTTTCAGGTTGTCGAACCCTTTTCTTGGTGGCCCGGTGAGGTACCAAAGAAGATAATGGCTTGTCGCCCTTCGTTGGTTACCCCAAGTGGAAGGTGAGATGTAGGATAGCAGCAAATTTCCCTTGGCAAAGATGCCAAGGTTTAGCGTGTCTCCCGTAGGACTCCGAAAGCGACAATTAGGTGGTTCGGCAAGTGATGTGTCGTCTGAAAAGAATCACTTGCTTCTCCTGGACCTGCACATGACACAAATAACTTTTCTCCCAACGAAGTTCAGAGAGGTTGTTAATCTCTCCGGTCTTATTGTTTACAAAGGATCAAACACAAGGGATAATGATAATGGTGAAAGAATCTAGAAAGTAAAAGCAGAAAATAAATAAGTGTGTAAACAGTGATGAGAATATGGACCAGGGTCCCGTGATGTTCACTAGTGATGTCTCTCTCCCAAAAGACGATAACACTGCTATGCGAGGTAAACAAATCACAACTGGGCAATTGACAGGATTACGGGCGCAAACCAATCCTAACTATGCTACAAAGAAAGGACGAGGCTCAAAAGCATGGACGATACGCCAAAATGAGTAGACCGAAATCCAACTTCATCTAATACTAATCATCCACCTTGAGATTTATATCCAGAACATCTCGCTGGTATTAAGTTGCGAGCCCCACCCAAAGTGTAAACCCAAAGCAACAGACAACTGCATTAAAAAGCACTTTGAATAAGGTAAACAATAATTGCAACCACGGTTACAAGCACCATTGTTTTCCCCCTTGTGGCAACAACACATCCCCTAGACTCATGTTTCTGTCACTCAAGGTAGTCATCAGGGGGCATGAACCCACAATCGAGCATAACGTTCCCTCTTGGAGTCACTACCTATTACTTGGCCAAAGCAAGAAACAGCAATGGAGAACATGCAAGAATTACTCAAGAACATAAATATAAAAGATAAGAACCAAATATATTAGTCAATCACAAACTGAACATAGTGTCATAATCCATCAGATCCTAGAATGCTCAGCATAGCAACAGCAGAAAATTACATAAGTTCCTCGATCATGTAGGGAAGCTCACGAGGTCTAATCCATGAAGAACAAAGAGGGGAGGAGAACATCACATAGCTACTGATCACGGACCCATGGTCCAAGGTAGACTACTCACGGATCATCAGGGAAGCGTCCATGGTGCAGGAGAGGCTCTTGGAGGTCAATCCTCCCTCCGGCAGGATGTCGGGAAGAGGTCTGCTGGCGCTCCCGATCTTGGAAGCACGGCGGCGGCGGAATAGAGGCGAGATCGTGAAAAAGGGTTCTGTCCTCGGAAGAATCCCGTCACGGAGAATATATAGGCGAAGGGGGGCAGCCAGGGGGCCCACCAGGGGTCTAGGCACCCCCTGGCACGACCAGCCGCTAGGGCGCGCCACCAGGGCGCCTGGGCCCCTGGTGGTGACCCTCTGGCCCCACCTTGGTGATTCCGGAAGGTTCCTTCACGCTGATTTTTTTGGAGCACTTTTAATATTGGGGAAACCTGAAATAGAAAAACAGCAAAAAACTGGAACTGACACTGTGGTGCACTGAGTTAATAAGTTAGTCACAAAATGATCAAAATTGTATGAAAGTGTATCTAGATCATAGCAATATCACACAAAACATGCATGGAGCAAGCAAAAATTATAGATACATTTGGGACGTATCAACATCCCCAGGCTTAATTCATGCTCATCCTCGAGTAGGTAAATGATAACAAGCATAATTTATGTGGTGACATGTTAACAACCATATAAGAACGTCGAAAGTAAAGCAATCAAGGTATGTAATTCAATTCAGGTCATAACAGGCAAGAGTCTATATTAGCATTGAAGCAAGAAACAAAAGAACATAAAGGTGCAAGAGCTCTCGCTGTCTGTGACTCGAATGTCTCCAGATGGTGTTTGCGTGCAAGAAAGGGGATATGGGAATACGAGAAAAAAGAAAAAAAGAAATTTTTGTTGACAACTCAATCTACTAAAGTTTCACACTTTGGTCTTCTTTGGAATCTTATCTTGACTCGTCCCCATACCACTAGCCAGGTACAAGTCAATTTGATCCACTCCCTATCGATATTTTGAGCACTCATGCAATGGATGAGCGTAAGCACGAGAGTTGATACTTAGGATGGCAAAGATAGAGATATGGTGGAGGAGGCAGACAAAAAGGGTGAGAAAGGCTCACCTCAATGAGGACAATCATAGGCGAGAAGACCAAATGATAGATATGATGTGAGGAGTAGGGATTGCCATGCAACGGATGCACATATGAGCTAAGGAATGCTCTCCAATGGAACTAGTGGGGGTGCATCCAACTTGCTCGCTCATGAAGACCTAGAGCTCATTTGAGGAGCCTCATTCTTGAATATGCAAGCCAAGTTCTATAGTGTGAAGGTCCCCACATAGCTATATGCATAAATGATCATCTCTATGGAGTATAAGATATAGAGGGAGTACGAGTGTGGACCTTTCAAAACGAATAGTAGTGTTGCCACTTTCTCTCTTTTTATTTCTTTTTCTCTTTTTTTTGGTGGGGTCAATGGCTCTTTCTATTTAACTCTCATTTGTCCTATTTGGGATCTTTTAATTTTGTCCACTTTGGGATTTTTTCCTCACTTAAGGGCAACACTCTATTTTACAAGAAGGTATAGAAGATCTTCACACTTTACAAGGTACTCAGCATAAATTAGATGTAGCTATCATGATGTATGAAAATGTATGCCTCTGCCAGTGTAGCAGGAACATGTATGACATGAAGATCAAGTCATGAGAAGGAGGATGTTGCATGGCAATATATCTCGGAAAGTCTATGGAAATTCCTTGATAGGTAGGTATGGTGGCTGTTTTGAGGAAAGATATAAGGAGGTTTATGATGACAGAGCGTATCATGCCAAGGGTTTGGATACACCAGCGAGGTGGACACCAACTCTCGGAGTGAGAAGAGGGCAATGAGCGGTACCGAAGAGGCTAGAAAAATATGAGATGGAAGTGTCAACTTTCAATACTTACATTAGTCCGAAGAACTTATGCACTTATTATCGGTAACTCTCAATCTAATGATGAGGTTCACAAAGAGACAAGAACCCCGAGGAGGAGTGTATGGGGCTTTGGTTATCCTTGTGCATCCTCGACTCATGGTACGTGAGTGTACTGTAATATTCGATCCCTCAAAAGATTAGTGATCCATCTAGTAGCTAGAGTTCTCATCTAGTTTTGTAGGTTTTGAAAATAAACACGAATTGCCAAAAATATGACACCTATCACTAATAAGCTAGAGCTCTTGACACCAAAAGTTCAAACATCACTCACAACAGTACCTCAATACTATTGCAAGTTACTACTACAATTAAGTAGCAACCTCAATTACCTACTTGCAAGACAAGACACAACTCAGTGCAACAACCAACTCTCTTAACAAGATAAACATGAAAACTAAATATAGTTCCAGAAACAAACTAAACTAAACTAAAGCTCTTGAACAGATAAACATGAAAACTAAGAGCTAAACATGGCAGCAGCTTACGAAAAGATAAAGAACACACAACGGAGAAAGATAAGCATGAAAATCCTATGATATGTTCTACTTTGAAGTGGAGCGTGTTTCTCTCCCACACAAAGTAAGTTGGGGTCTAACTTGTTATGAGAAGGCAAGCAAAACTAAAGAAAACTAAAAAGGAAACCTAAGAGCGAGACGCTCCAAGCATAGCACATGACGCATGAAGTGATAAAAATATAGTGAGACGGAGGACGAACTGATGATTGTTGATGGAGAAGGGGATGCAAGGGGGCATCCCCAAGCTTAGACGCTTGAGTCTCCTTGAATATTTATTGGGGAATAAAATAATTTTCCTCTGCTGTAAATAAAGATATTCTTGAAGAGCTACTGTTTCTCAAGATTGACAAAAAAAATTCAAAGAAAAAGCAAGCTTAAGGTTTGCAAAAGTGAAGAAAGGAAAAACGTGGCAGAATCTGTGAAAACAGAACAACGGGTAGTAAATAATTTTTTCGGGGTACTTAATCAACTCAAATCAAAAAGCTCAGAACATATGAAAGTTTCAAAATTGTATAGAGCATGTTGTGTACAATATTCAGCTCAAAAAGATGAACTGGTGATTTGTTTTGATTTTTTCCGTCAAGCAGACAGAATCTATTTTCTGGACAGCATGTCACAACTTTTGCTTCCCTAATCATTAGAGGCTATAACTTGGCACAAAGCTTGAAAATAAAGATGCAATGATGTTTATACAGTAGTAAAAATCATCAAGACCACTAAAAACAGAAGTAAAAACATCTTGGGTTTCCTCCCAACAAGCGCTTTCTTTTACGCCTTTAAGCTAGGCATAAAGCAAAATAAGAATCAAAGGTCCCCAAGATCATCGGATTCATAAAAACCTTCAAATTGATTTTCAACAAGCTCATTCTTCTTTTTCCTAGGGATGAGGTACTTACCTTTCAGTTTTCCACATAAGCGTATGTGCCCCTCCCAATATCTATGAAGCCTTTCATAGCTCGGAGCAAGTCCCTTCCAAGCACGATGTTACTTTGGTTTGGCTCCATGAAGAAGAAATCCATCGTTGCAACCATATTAAGGAATTCAACTTGGACTTCTTTTACCTTTCCCTTAATCTCTGAAATATCTCCATTAGCATGTTCATGATAAGATGACAATTTATCCATGTCTAGTTTCAAAGAATCATAAACTATTTTTGGCATTGTAGAAATCATGGATCCAATATCACAAAAAGCAAGGAAGTCTTGGTTAGAGATGCTAATCCTAACAAAAGGCTCCCAATCATCATCTATTTCCAACATTTCTTTATTGTTGGACTTAAGTTCCGCTACTTTTCTCAAGTCTAGAGCATCCATCCTCTTTTCAATAGTGGCAAGTATATCTATAACAGTATCAAAACTACTATCATAAACAAAATAACTAGATAGACCATGAAAAATATCAAGAGCACTAGCTTCATCACACTCTAATAAGTCTCCTTCAGCTATAATATCAAGAGAGTGTTTACACCACTTAAAAATACCATGGTAAAAATTTCTAAGCACAATTTTATGTGCCTCAGAAATTATGTCCCATGCCTTCTTCATATTTTCTCCATCCCTTTGACGGAAATCTAGAACTTCCGATTCCCTCAAAGCACCAAGTCCTAACATGTTCATCTAAACAAGAAGGACTACTAAAAGCAAGGCAAATAATTTTTTTGTGATTTTTGATATAGGACACTAAGATAAAAACTGAAAGGTAAACTAACTGGACTAAAAAGCAAAGGTAAAAGATAGTGTGCAACTCCCCTATCTTGACGATTGGAGTCCCCGGCAATGGCGCTAGAAATTTGCTTGATGCGCGAGAGATGATAATGGCTTCTCGCCCTTCGTTGGTTACCCCAAGTGGAAGGTGAGATGTAGGATAGCAAAAAAATTCCCTTGGCAATGATGCCAAGGTTTAGAGTGTATCCCGTAGGACTCCTAAAGCGACAAGTAGGTGGTTCGGCAAGTGATGCGCCGTTTGAAAATAATCACTTGCTTCTCCTGGACCTGCAGACGACAGAAATAACTTTGATCCCAACGAAGTTCAAAGAGGTTGCCAATCTCTCCGGTCTTGTTGTTTACAAAGGATCAAACACAAGGGATAATGATAATGGTGATAACAGCTAGAAAGTAAAAGCAGAAAATAAATAAGCGTGTAAACAGTGATGAGAATATGGACCGGGGTCCCGTGGTGTTCACTAGTGATGTCTCTCTCCCAAAAGACGATAAAACTGCTATGTGAGGTAAACAAATCACAACTCGTCAATTGACAGGATTATGGGAGCAAACCAATTGTAACTATGCTACAAAGAAAGGATGAGGCTCCAAAGCATGGGCGGTTCTCCAAAATAAGTAGACCGAAATCCAACTGCATCTACTACTAATCATCCACCTTGAGATATATATCCAGAACATCTCGCTGGTATTAAGTTGCGAGCCCCACCCAAAGTGTAAACCCAAAGAAACAGAAAACTACATTAAAAAGCACTTTGCGTAAAGGAAACAATACTTGAAACCGCGGTTACAAGCACCGTTTTTTCCCCCTTGTGGCAACAGCACATCCCCTAGACTCATGTTTCTGTCACTCAAGCTAGTCATCAGGGGGCATGAACCCACAATCGAGCATAACGTTCCCTCTTGGAGTCACTACCTACTACTTGGCGAAAGCAATAAACAACAACGGAGAACATGCAAGAATTACTCAAGAACATAAATATAAAATATAAGAACCAAATATATTACTCAATCACAAACTGAGCATAGTATCATAATCCATCAGATCCCAGAAAACTCAGCATAGCAACAGCCGAAAATTACATAAGTGCCTCGGTCATGTAGGGCAACTCACGGGGTCTAATCCATGAAGAACATAGAGGGGAGGAGAACATCACATAGCTACTGACCACGGACCCAAGGTCCAAGGTAGACTACTCACGGATCATTCGGGAAGCGTACATGGTTGAGGAGAGGCTCCCGGAGGTCAATCCTCCCTCCGGCATGGTGTTGGGAAGAGGTCTGTTGGCGCTCACGATCTTGGAAGCGTGGCAGCGGCGTAATAGAAGCGAGATCACGAAAAAGGGTTCTGTCCTCGGAAGAATCCCGTCACGGAGAATATATAGGAGAAGGGGAGAAGCCAGGGGGGCCACCAGGGGTCTAGGCGCCCCTGGAATGGCCAGACCCTAGGGCGCGCCACCAGGGCGCCTGGGCCCCTGGTGGTGGCCCTCTGGCCCCACCTTGGTGATTCCAGAAGGTTCCTTCACGCTGATTTTTTATCTGATTTTCCCGAATTTTTGGAGCACTTTTAATATGGGGGAAACCTGAAATATAAAAACAGCAGAAAACAGGAATTGACACTGTGGTGAACTGAGTTAATAAGTTAGTCCAAATATGATCAAAATTATATGAAAGTCTATCTAGATTATTGCAATATCACACAAAACATGCATGGAGCAAGCAAAAATTATAGATACGTTTGGGACGTAACACCCGGGCCTCCCTTTTATAAATGTAGGGGGTCACCACGATAAATCTTTGCAGGCGAGGCTCCTCCGGTGGTGGCTTGGCAGGTGTCAACGCAGCGCTACTTCGGGGAAGGACACGTGGTGGAGGGTTGCTGCACTTGTCGTGTTGTCGCACGGGCCCCTGGCACGTATGAGGAGCGAAGGGGATCGAAGGCGCCATTGTAACCTCCGCCCCTTTGACCAGGGAACAGCGCATTAAATATGTCTTGGAACATTCCGCAGCTGGTGGGCCCTTGCATGTCTCCCACCGCTTAAGAAAAATAGTGGGTAGGTTCCTTTCCGGGAGGCGCCGCAACGGGGTCTTTCCGGGTGAGCTTAAGATGCTCGGTGCAGGATCTTTTCCTGAAGAGCGGTGAGGCTCCCGGGTAAATGGAGCGAGCTTCTATCCTCCGACATCAGCACCTTCTTATGAAATTAAACCTGCTTTACTTAATCTTTTTATGAAAGAACAATTCACCCGAGCTGGAGATGATGCAACTTTGCATTTAAATAATATTGTTGAACTCTGTGATATGCAGAAGTATAAAGAATTGGATGATGATATTGTTAATCTCAAACTATTTCCTTTCTCCTTGAGAAAAAGAGCTAAAGAGTGGTTGCAGTCTTTGCCTAGGAATAGCATAGATTCTTGAGATAAATGTAAGGATGCTTTTATTAGGATGTACTATCCACCTGCTAAGATTATTCAGTTGAGGAGTAAAATTATGAATTTTATAAAACTTGATAATGAACATGTTGATCAAGCTTGGGAACGTATGAAATATCGTGTTAAGAATTTCCCAACTCATGGATTGACTACTTGGATGGTTATCCAAACTTTTTATGCAGGATTGAACTTTGCCTCGCAGAATCTGTTAGACTCGGCCGCGGGAGAAAACTTTATGTCAACCACACTTGGTGTTGCTACAAAGCTGTTAGATGATATGATGACAAACTACTCTCAATGGCACACCGAACGATCTCCAACAGGTAGGAAGGTAAACTCTGTTGAGGAGATCTCCTCTTTAAAGGAAAAGGTTGATTTAATTATGTCTCTCCTTACTAAGCAAGTGTCTGTTGATCCTCGTGACGTTCCTTTGAATTCTTTGGTTGCTGATGCTAGCGAGGAAGTTGGCTTCTTCTCGCCCCTCGTTGGTTACCCCAAGTGGAAGGTTGCGATGTAGCTAGCGGCAAATTTCCCTCGGTGAAGATACCAAGGTTTGTTTCCGGCGGACTCCGAATTCTTCAAGCAGGTGTCAACGGCGCCAGAAATTAAGTTGCCAGATAGAGACAAGGTTGACGTGGGCCTTCACACCGAAACAAATAACTTTTCTCCTAACGAGTTCAGAGAGGTTATCGATATCTCCGGACTTATAGTTTATAAAGGATCAAACACACGATGGAAATAGTGATGGTGATTGCAACTGAAAGGAAATAAAGCAGTAAAGAGTTGAGGTGGAAATATGGACCAGGGTCCCATGATGTACACTGGTGATGTATCTCTCCCAAAAGACGATAAAACAACTAAGCTGGGTGTACAAGTTACGGTTGGGCAATTGACAAAATTATAAACGCACCCCAATGCTAATTATGCCACAAGAAAGTTAGAGGCTAAAAAGTATGGGCAGTACGCCAAGACAAGGGGTGCCCCTCCAGCTGTCTTTCGGGCTTCTGGAGTCTTCCGACTTGGATATTTTTCTTGTATTTTTCTAGATTTTTTCGAGCACTTTTATTTTTCACCTTTTTCTGCAATGCACGGACAAAAACAGACAGAAATTGGCATTGGGCACTGATTTAGTAGGTTAGTACAAAATATGTTGTAAATGATATGAAAGTGCATCAAAACATGTAGCAATATCACCATAAGAAGCATGGAGCAAGCAGAAATTATAGATACGTTTGGGACGTATCAACATCCCCAAGCTTAGATACTTTCCGTACTGACATGCTACCAAAAAACACTTGAACTTTAAAGTACAACAAGCAAGATATGCAATTCAAGTCAGTACAATAACAAGCAAGAGTCTATATCTAGTATTGAACTAGCAAAGTAAGAACAGAAAGGTGCAAGAAGCTCTCGCTGTCCGTGACTCAAATGTCTCCAATCGGTGTTCCCGTGCAGAAAGTGGGAGATGGGTTCATAGTATAAAAATATTGAATAGTTGTTTAGAAATCAAACTACCAACTTTCACACTTAGCCTCCTTTGGAATCTTATTATGACTCATCCCCAGACCGTTGGCCAGGTACAAGTCCATTTGATCCTCTCCCTTTCAATTTTGAGCACTCATGCAATGAATGAGCAAGAGCAAGATTAGTTTGCACTTAGGATGGCGAAGAGAATAAAATTATGGTAAGGAAGTCAAAAAAAAGTATGAAAGTCTCACACCAATGAGGACAATCTTAGGCTAGGGTAGGTCTAATGGTAGATATGGTGTGAGGAGTATGGATTGCCATGCAATGGATGCACAAATGAGTTCTGAGTATGAAATCTCTCCAATGGAACTAGTGGGGGTGCATCCAACTCGCTTGCTCACGAAGACCTAGAGCTCTTTTTAGGAGGCTCATCATTGGAATATACAAGGCAAGTTCTTTAGTGTAAGGGTCCCCACATAGTTATGCATGAATGATATGAAAACTCTCTATGAAGTACAAATGCTACTTTGAAGCACGAGTGTCGATTTTTTTAAAGGAATATTAGTGTTTCCCCCTTCTCTCCTTTATTTGTTTTCTTTCTCTTTTTCTATATTTTTATATTTTAGTGGCCTCATTGGCTCTTTCTATTTATCTCTCATTTGTTCTCTCTAGGATCTTTTCATGTGTCCTCTTTTGGGATCTTTTATTTGTGTCCTCTTTGGGATCTTTTCCTCACTTTAAGGAAAACACTCTATACATTACAAGGATGATGAAGATCAACACACTTTTACAGACGTACTCAACATAAAGAAAACTAAAACTAAATCATGATGTATGCAAATGTATGGTGGTTGTTTTGAGGAAGATATAATGAGGCTTACGATGACAGAGCGTATCATGCCAAGGATTTGGATGCACCAGCGAAGTTTGCACCGACTCTCAAGATGATAAAGGGCAATGCACGGTACCGAAGAGGCTTGCAAAATATGGATGGTGGAACTGCCAACAATCAAATACTCGCATTAGTCAAAGGAACTCATGCTCTTATTATCGGTAACTCTCTATCTAGTTAGGAAATTCAAAAGGAGATATGTACCCCTAGGAGGAGTGTATGGGGGGCTTGGTTATCCTTGCGCATCCTCGACCCATGATAACGTGAGGGTACTCTATATATTACAACCCCTCTAGAGGTTAGTGATCCATCTAGTAGTTAGAATTCTCAACTATTTTTTGTAGTTTTCAAAAATAAGCACGTTGAACCAAAATAGGACACCTATCACTAATAGGCTTGAGCTCTTGACACACAAAAATCCAAACATTACTTGAAACAACACCTCAAAACTATTGCAAGTTACTACTGAACTTATAATAGAAACCTCAATTACTTACTCAAAGCAAGACACACCACTACAAAATCAACAATGTCAGTTGACGGGCTATTTGTGTCATGGAAAATCATTTTTAGTCAATAATAATACCCTAATGCCGGTTTGCCTCCGTCAATCCACTTGTCACTAACGTGCCGTCATAAAAAACGAAAATGATGATGGTACCACTTTTTTCGACATGCAAAATTATATCTTAGGTGATGATGGCTTCTCGCCCCTCATTGGTTACCCCAATAGGAAGGTTGAGATGTGGCACAGCAGTAAATTTCCCTCAGCAAAGATACCGAGGTTTATGTCTCCGACGGATTCCGACGATGACAAGTAGGTGACAACGGCGCTAGATATTACTTGATAGCGCGAGGGTTGACGTGGACCTGCACACCGCAACAGATAACTTTGCTCCAAACGAGTACAGAGAGGTTGTCATTCTCTCCGGCCTTGTTATTTACAAAGGGTCAAACGCAAGGATAGATGGTAGTGATAAATGCAACAGAAAGTAAAAAGCAGTAAAATAAAGTGGAGTTGTAAACAATGGTGGAAATATGGACCGGGGTCCCGTGATGTTCACTAGTGATGTCTCTCTCCCAAAAGACGATAAAATAGCTAAGCTGGGTGAACAAATTACAACTAGGCAATTGACAGAATTATAAATGCACTGCAATGCTAATTATGCTACTTGAAAGTAAGAGTGCTCTAAAGTATGGGAATTATGCCAAGACAAGTAGACCGAAATCCATCTGCATCTACTACTATTCATCCACCTTGAGATATCTATCCAGAACATCTCGCTGGTATTAAGTTGCGAGCCCCTCCCAAAGTGTAAACTCAAAGCAACAGACAATTGCATTAACAATCTATGCGTAAGGTAAAAAATACTTGCAACCACGGTTACAAGCATCGTTGTTTTCTCCCTTCTGGCAATATCACATCCCCTAGTCTCATGTTTCTGTCACTCAAGGTAGACATCGGGGGGCATGAACCCACAATCATGCATAACGCTCCCACTCGGATTTACTATCTACTACTAGGCCAAAGAAATAAACAACAACGGAGAACATGCAAGAATTACTAAGAACAAAATATAAAAGGTAAACCAAATATGTAACTCATCAAGATCTGAACATAATCTCATAATCCATCGAATCCCAGCAAACTCAGAATAGCAACAACAGGAAAATTACATAGGTGCCTTGATCATGTAGGGCAGCTCACAAGGTCTAAAACATTGAAGAACAAGGGTGGATAGAAGACATCACATAGCTACTGATCACGGACCCATGGTCCAATGGGGACTATTCACGGCACATCCGGGAGGCGTCCATGGTGGTGGAGAGGCTCTTGGAGGTTAATCCTCCCTCCGGCAGGGTGCCGGGAAGGGGTCTTCTGGTTCTCCCGATCTTCGGAGTGCGATGGCGGCGGAACAGAGAGGTAAATCGCGATGCGGGATTCTCCTCGAGGGTTTCCTGGATGAGGGGTAAAAATAGGCCGAAGGGGGGCACTAGAGGTGGGCCCCACCTCACAGGCGCCCTGATGGCGCGCCTAGGGGTGGGCCCGTGCCACCTGGCCGCCTGGGAGGGGGGTAGCCCCTCCGGCTCTCCTTCGGTGGTTCCTGAAGCTTCCTCCATGCTGATTTTTATTCTGATTTTTTCGGGCATTTTAAATTGCGAAAAATCACTGCAACTAAAGACATCAGCGGACAGGAACTCACACTGGGTGCACTGAGTTAGTAGATTAGTCCAAATATGTGTAAAATGATATAGAAGTGTAGAAAAACATGTAGCAATGTCGCACAAAAGTGCATGGAACAAGTAGAAATTATAGATACGTTTGGGACGTATCAGGTGACAACTCTTTTTTGTCAATAATGAGGTTCTTCAAGGAGGGGTCAACTTGTCATGTATACCACGTCAATTTATCACCCAAGAACGTTTTTTCTGACGATAAAACCGTCACTGGGTTTAGTTTTTTTATTTACCCGATTACAATTTCTGCCAAATGGGGCCCACCACTTGTTGATGTGGCTCCCTCCATGTGGGCCCACGTAATGAGGGATCCACCGGTTTTGACCGGTCAATGGGCCTACCACGCGGTCCCACATGATGTTGACACGGTAGTCTGTCTATGGGACCGGCTATCATATTTTCTGTGACGGGTGCTGACATGTAGGCCCGGTTTTTTTGTGACGGTACCGACATATGGGCCCAGTGGATGGTGACGTGGCTTCTTTACATGTGGGTCCACGTGCTTGTGACACCTTGCATAACCGTCACTGTTTGCACATGCGTTCAATTAGTTTTATATACGGCGATCGACGATCGTATTTGAATCAAATTCATAAAAAATTGAATTAGAATGCAAATTCAGCTCACGCTGCTGTTATTAATACTTAATAGACGTCACACAGACTTTCTGAGTCATTACAATACCAACCATGTGGCAAGGACACAAAATAAAAATAGGGACATTATTCAGTTTCATGCCAAGGGTTGCTAGCAATGACATCCTAAGGAAGAACGAAGAATGCAATCAAGTTGATTCATGCCTTCTCCAGAAACCAAAGTATTCTTATGTTTACTATTCTCTTTGTTGTCTTCCTGTTGTTGAATGAAGGTACATATGACAGATTCAAGACGACTATGCAACTGTAGCATGGCAATTTTCAGACCTTCGATATCTTCCTGCTGCTCTGGCAGGGACTTCTTAACAAGTTTAAATTCTTTTCGTTGGTCCACAAGCATAATCTTCATAGTTTGAAGCTCATGATTTGGAGGCAAAACATGCTTCACATCATCAATTAGTTGTTGTTGCTCTGACAGGGCCTTCTTGGCTGCTTCAAGTTCGAGGTTTTGTTCTGCCAGAGTGTTCTTCATAGCTTCAAGTTCATCCTGCAGCTTTGCTAGGGAAATCTTGACAGCACTTGGTCCTCGTTGCTTCTCTGCCAGGATATTTTTGAGTAATGGATATTGTTGTTTGTCGGCATCATTTGAGAATATTATAGTGTTCTACAGCAAAAAAATATCAAGCTTAGAACAAGTGGAAGATTTCGAAAAGAAAGACAGTGGTTGTGTAAAAGGAAGACAATCATACATTTGAAATAAGTGTTTAAGGAAAAGAGTACATGCACTTACCCCTTTAAACCACTTTTTCTTTTATGTGCTTGAGCTTGGTAGTACAACTTCAGAAAAATAGATGAGACGCTCAAACTCTACTAGTAAGATCTCCATCTTGTTAGACACATCTCCATGTTGATGATTATAACAGCCATGTGATAATGTGGATGAAGACATTATGTTGGAAGCTACAAATTATATTTCCTATGCATGTGAGAGAAAGTAGATATCTTCTAACCACATCTGAAGAATTTGCATTAATATTGTCTTGTGAATCACTTGATTCACTTTCAGCATTCTCACATTCTTTCAGTTGTTCTTGATGGATTGTACAATGTTGTGAAGGAACAGGAGCTCATAGATCTGACAGGCTCGTATGATATTTAGTACCGCTTGTAAGGAGCAATCTTCAATTCATATATTGTGCCTGTCGTCCCAGGCTCTTCTTCTCCATGTGTTCCTCAAACATGCGCTATTGTGAGCAGAAATCATCCACTATGTAAAAGTGAACATTAGTTAACAGTAGATAAAAAACACAGCGACGAGTAATTAACAAAACATGTGTGGCACATATGGGAGAATTTCTAGGGCCTAAACGATGACAATGATGTGTTTAATGATTCTGATCGGTGATGAGTAATTAACAAAACTTTTGTAAGGCACATGTGGAAGAATTTCCATCAGTTGATCAAACGTTATGTACTGAAGAAGCGTTATGTAATATAGCCAGAACCAACACAACAATCAAGTATGAGCAGTACATTAATGAAATCAAGCAGGTCCATGAGGATGCATACGATTGGCTCAAGGAAATAGAAACAACGACTTGGGTTAGGGCTTTCCAAAATGACCTAAGTATGACATCATGCTAAACAATCTATGTGAAGTGTTGAACAAGTAAGAATATTGTCATTGCAATTGCAATCAGTATATACGAACATGGATCAATTTAGACCCAAAGCATCATCAAATGGCATATAGACTAAACAAGATATAGTGAAAGATCGCATAAACAAGATGCTAATCAATGAAGTAATTATAACTACCGACCCATAGTTGGAACCCTAACTGCAATGATATGAAGTGTTAACCCGAATAAGAACCCTAATTTTAAAATATGGTGGACATAACAACGAAGTTATTTTCATATTTTGATAGAAATGAAATAGAAGCGAAGGTCTAAAAAAGCTTGGTTAGATAGAGGGGTGCCAGGGGGTATTAAAACCTCGTCGATTTGGATGAGATATAGATTGATTCATACCTTCATTTCCGATAGGGACCTGCCGGATGCCGTCGATATCACCATGCGGCAACATGGTGATACAAAGATTTCTGACGTCCTACCAAGAACCACCGGTCGGGAAGGAGGCAAGATCTGGAGGCGAAGAAGAAGATAGAGAGGGAGAGGGAGAGGGAGAGGGAGAGGGAGGGAGATGTGAGGCGGCTCCTTTCTAGGAAGGAGATGGGGTAGCTCTTGAAATAAGAGCATGTATTTAAGTAAGGTTGGGGAGTTGAAAAACGAGTGGAGGGAATGAATGTTTTAAAGGAATGCTAAGTAGGAGCCAAGTAAACATTTAGAGGCAACGCTAAGTGAGAGAATCTTTTAGCATTTTCACAAAAAATTTGTGACAACTTTGATATGAAAAACAACACAGTTCAAATAGTTTGTCTTCATTTCACACATTTGTTTGGTTTCCATATACTTTGTTGTGTGTAATGTGTTCATCTGTGCTAGGATATGATGTTCCTCACATACTTTAGGTGACCCCCAAGAGCATTGCGATCCACGATCATTTTGTTTATGCATATAACCATCTACAAGGTATATCCATGTGTTAATTACAAACTGAAGCTCGACCGTGTGTCATCGCTTTTGCATGCGGACAGGCATCGCACCATATCGAGCCCAGATCCACACTCCATTCAAGTGTACTTTGAAAACATGCATTATGGGTTTTGAAGATTTCGTATGACTTTATATGCATTTTCTATTTGCACTCATAAGGTAAGACATGATATGTATAGTACACGGTGTACTATGATGGTCATAGGTGATTGTTCAAATAGTTTGTCCATTTGACACATTTGTTTAGTTTCAATTGACTTTGTTTGTGTGTAATGCATCCGTTCATGTATAGGGTTTATATGATGTTCCTCGCATAATCTAGGTGACCCCAAAAGAGGATTGCGACTCACGATCATTTTGTGGTGTTCAAATAACATATACAAGGTATCCATGCATGTAAAGGGATAAATAGAAGTTCAACCGTGTGTCGTTGCTTGTCACGACATACTTTGACACAAGTATCCCCCTATGTACATTTGCATGCGGGCATATGTTTCCCACCATACATATCAAGGCTGGATTCACTACACCTCCATTCAGGTACACTTTCTAATCATGATGCATGCTATAATATAATAATAGTTTGGGATTATTTAAAACAAATACAAAACATTGTTTGCATCACATGCATATGCATTAGTTAGTTTGAATTTACTTTGTTGTTTCTATGGTGTTCATGTATGATAGAATGTTCCTCACATAGTTTAGGTGATACCCAAACAGGATTGCGGCGCACGATCATTTTGTGGTGTTCAACTTACCGTCTACAAGGTCTCCATGCATGTAAAGGGATAAATTGAAGTTCAATCGTGTGTCGTCGCTTGTCACAACATACTTTGACACAAGTAACCCCCTATGTACTTTTGCATGCGGGAATATCTTTGCCACCATATATATCAAGGCTGGATTCACTACACCTCCATTCATGCACTTTGTAATCATGATGCATGCATATAACAAAATACTAGTTTGGCAGTATTTCAAACAAATACAAAACATTGTGTGCATCACATGCATATGCATTAGTTGGTAATTTCAATTTACTTTGTTGTTTCTATGGTGTTCATGTTTACGTGGTAGGATGTTCTTCACATAATCTAGGTGATCCCCCAAGAGGATTGCGGTGCATGATCATTTTATTTCTTCATATATAATCATGTACAAGGTCTCCAAGTAACAGGTATCAAATGCAAAGTTCGATCGTGTGTAGTCGCTTATCACGTTGTCATACTTTCACACATGTAACCCCTTAATTAGGTATAGGGAATAGGTGATTGTTCAAATAGTTTGTCTGCATTTGACACATTTTGTTGATTTCAATATACTTTGTTGTGTGTATTGTGTGTTGATGTGGTAGGATGTTCCTCACACAATTTAGGTGACATATAGAGGATTACGATGCATGATCATTTTGTTTGTGCACGTTGGAGATTTTGAATGTTTACACGAATTTTGCACCACTGCACTATTAACCATCACAAGAATTGTGTTCTTTTGAGAAAATTTCTAGAAAAAATTAATGGAAGATACAATGTACGGTCACATACTCCTCTTCCTTGTGAAAACAGGGATGCATTAACATCCTTGCTGCGGACGCTTCGTGTTTTGAGGATATTGAGTAAAAACGTAAACAGACCCTTCGTTAACCTCATCGTCTCCCTCCAAGATTTAAGCAGTTGCCAAATCTCATGAGCAACACAACAAACGCATCCCACTACCTCCCTCCATTTCCCCTCTCCCAATCTCTAGCGCTTACCTTAGATGCTCCCCACCATGTCGGGCTCTCATTTTCCCCACTAACGCCCCGTCCAAAAGATTGTGTTGCCCCGATAGAGAAGGATCTTCGCCAACACCATGGATGTCCCAGTCCTTGGCGACGTGAAGGTCACCACCGTCTACACCAATGACTTCAAATAATTCCGACGATGGATAGTACATTCGATGGCGTATCTCGAAGACCATGAAGAGCATGTCATCGGTATGGACGTCGAGTACACTCCATGTCCAAAGCGTGGGCAGTTTCCTGTCGAGAAGCAGAAGTCCGCCCTGATCCAACTCTGTTGTGGCACGAGATGTCTCCTTTACCAGGTGTCCTTGCCAACAGAGGTGAGTCGAGAACTATGAACTTTTGGTGTCAAGAGCTCTAGCCTATTAGTGATAGGTGTCGTATTTTGGGAAATCCGTGTGTATTTTCAAAACCTACAAAACTAGTTGAGAACTCTAGCTACTAGATGGATCACTACTCTTCTAAGGAGTCGAATATCAGAGAACACTCACGTACCATGAGTCGAGGATGCGCAAGGATAACCAAACCCCCATACACTCCTCCTCGGGGTACTTGTCTCTTGGTGAACCTCCTTATTAGATTGAGAGTTACCGATAAAAAGTGCATGAGTTCTTCGGACTAATGTAAGTATTGAAAGTTGACACTTCCACCTTCCCATATTTTGCTAGCCTCTCATGTGCCGTGCATTGCCTTCTTCTCACTCCGAGAGTTGGTTTCCACCTTCGCCGGTACATCCAAACCCTTGGGAAGATACGCTCTGTCATCATAAGCCTCCTTATATCTTTCCTAAAAACAGCCACCATACCTACCTATCAAGGCATTTCCATAGCCTTTCCGAGTTACATTGCCATGCAACATCCACCTCTTCATGACTTGATCTTCATGTCATACATGTTCTTGCTACACTGGCAGCGACATACATTGCATACATCATGATAGTTACATCTTTTTTATGATTTTGAGTACCTTGTAAAGTGTGAAAGATCTCCTTTATCTTCTTGTAAAATAGAGTTTTGCCCTTAAGTGAGGAAAAGATCCCAAAGTGGACACATTAAAAGATCCCAAAGAGGAAAAATGAGAGTTAAATAGAAAGAGCCATTGAGGCCACAAAAAATACAAAAAAATAGAAAAAAGAGAAAAAGAAATAAAAAGAGAGGAAGGGGCAACACTACTATCCTTTTGAGAGATCCACACTAGTACTCCCTTTATACCCTTTGTACTCCATAGAGATGATTATTCTGCATATAGTTACATTGGAGAGCTTCTTAGCCCGTATGTGCATCCGTTGCATGGCAATCCCTACTCCTCACATCATATCTATCATTTGGCATCTCTTGCCTGTGATTGTCCTCATTGATGTGAGCCTTTCTCATCCTTTTTGTCTTCCTCCTCCGCACTTCTCTCTTTGCCATCCTAAGTGTCAACTCTCGTGCTTACGCTCATCCATTGCATGAGTGCTCAAAATATTGAAAAGGAGTGGATCAAATTGACTTGTACCTGGCTAGTGGTCTGGGGACGAGTCAAGATAAGATTCCAAAGAAGACCAAGTGTGAAACTTTAGTAGATTGAGTTCTCAACACAAAAATACTTTTTCTCGTATTCCCTATCCTCCTTCATGCACGCAAACACCATTTGGAGACATTCGAGTCACGGACAGCGAGAGCTCTTGCACCTAATGTTCTTTTGTTGCTTGTGTCAATGCTAATATAGACTCTTTCTTGTTAAGACTTGAATTGAATTGCACGCTTTAATTGTTTTACTTTTCAAAGTTCTTAAATGGTTGCTAGCATGTCACCACAGAAATTATGCTGTTATCATTTACCTACTCGAGGACGAGCAGGAATAAAGCTTGGGGATGTTGATACGTCCAAAATGTATCTATAATTTCTGCTTGCTCCATGCATGTTTTGTGTGATATTTCTATGATCTAGATACACTTTCATACACTGTTGATCATATTTGGACTAACCTATTAACTCAGTGCACCCCAGTGCCAGTTCCTGTTTTCTGCTGTTTTTCTATTTCAGTTTTCCCCCATATAAAAAGTGCCAGAAAAAATCCGGGAAAAATACAGGAAAAATCAGCGTACAAGAAGCTTCGAGAAGAGCCTGGGAGGGGCCAGAGGGGAGCCAGGGGGGCCCAGGCATCCACCCGGCGCGGCCCCACCCCTGGCCGCGCCAGGGGGGCGCCTGGGGCCCCTGGTCCACCTCTACCTGCCCCCCTTCTCCTATTTATTCTCCGTCACGGGGAAACTCCGAAGACAGAACCCTATTTCACAAACTCGCCTCTGTTCCGCCGCCGCCGTGCTTCCGAGATCGGGTACCCTTCCGAGACCTCTTCCCGGTACCCTGCCGGAGGGAGGATTGACCTCCGGGAGTCTCCTCTCCACCATGGATGCTCCCCGGATGTCTCGTGAGTAGTTTTCCTTGGACCATGGGTCCGTGATCTGTAGCTATGTGATGTTCTCCTCCCCTCTTTGATCTTCATTGTTTAGACCTCGTGAGCTGCCCTACATGATCGACGCACTTTTGTAATATTTCTGCTATTGCTATGTTGAGTTTGATAGGATCTGATGGATTATGAGATTATGTTCAGATTGTGATTGAGTAATATATTTGGTTCTTATCTCCTATATTTTTGTTCCTAAGTAATTCTTGCATGTTCTCCGTTGCTGTTTATTGCTTTGGCCAAGTAGTAGGTAGTGACTCCAAGAGGGAACGTTTTGCTCGATTGTGGGTTCATGCCCCCCGATGACACGCTTGAGTGACAGAAACATGAGTCTAGGGGATGTGTTGTTGCCACAAGGGGGAAAACAACGGTGCTTGTAACCGCGGTTACAAGGATTGTTTACTTTACGCAAAGTTCTTTTAATGAAGTTGTCTGTTGCTTTGGGTTTACACTTTGGGTGGCGCTCGCAACTTAATACTAGAGAGATGTTCTGGATAGATATCTCAAGGTGGATGATTAGTAGTAGATGCAGTTGGATTTCGGTCTACTTATTTTGGCGTACTGCCCATGCTTTTGAACCTCGTCCTTTCTTTTGTAGCATAGTTAGCATTGCGGTGCGTTCATAATCCTGTCAATTGCCTTTCTGTAATTTGTTTACCTCGCATAGCAATTTTATCGTCTTTTGGGAGAGAGACATCACTAGCGAACATCACGTATCCCGGTCCATATCCTCATCACTGTTTACACGCTCGTTTACTTTTCCGCTTTTACTTTTACTTGCTATCATTATCCCTTGCGCTTTATCCTTTGTGAACAACAAGACCGGAGATATTGACAACATCTCTGAACTTCGTTGGGAACAAAGTTATCGTGTCTGTGTGCAGGTGTGCGTCAGTTGCGCCGCTGACACCTACTTATCATCTCCGGAGTCCTACTGGAGACAAAACTTGGTATCTTCACCGAGGGAAATTTGCTGTTGTGCTACATCACACCTTACACTTGGGGCTCACCAACGAAGGGCGAGAAATCACTATCATCATCTCGCACATCAATCGGCGAAGTGACTTAGCTTACTGCCATCCGGATCTCTCGGGATCATGCATTTATGACCTTGTACCAGAGGCGTCCGATCTGGACAAGGTCAACTCCTGAGTCGATTGAAGGGTGGGTCGATTGCGCCTGGGCTGACTGCTCGCATTCGGCATGGTCGATTGCTTGAGAGCAATCGGCCATGCGACTGCCTAGCTCGGCCCAGTAGCAACCCAATCGGCCTCATCCTTGTCTTGAAATATTGCTTTCGTCTGGGTGACCCTACCCGGGTATCATTCCCCCGACAGCAATGATAACAGTTGTCACGCAGGTTAATTAAAATGCTAAATGATTCGGCGGATGACTTGAGAGGCCCGTTGGTCTGTACGCACTACCTTCACGTGGGATAAGGAGTTATGGGCTCCCCAGCGTCGTAGTTTGTCCGAAAGCTCTTCAGACGTCAGCAGTTCTGCGGCCTGCGCCGGGAAGTGGTGTCTTCTTCTCCCGGACGGTGTATTTGGATTTTCTTTTGCTTCACCGGCCAGCCATGCACCATGCAGGAGCATGAAGGGTGAGGGTTCCTAGACACCTGATCGCATAGGATATAGTCCGGCGGATGTCCTCTCTGTTGAGCCTAGGATGGGCTGCGGTGTGTCAGATAGCTTTGGTGGAGTGTTGCCTAACAAGGTTCCCGCCACCCTGGATATCCGAGCGTGCAGGCTGAACAGTAGTGCACCCCTGCAGGGAGTTTAATCTATTCGAATAGCCGTGTCCACGGTAACAGGACGCTTTATGCTGAAGCTGGATCTTATCACTACAAACTACTACTATTAATCTGTTGGTTCCGGGTTTTCTTCCTCGCAGGGAAGTCGAGGAGGGGAACTCGGAGGCATATATTATTATTAATCATTACAACTTACTATTATACAATGCTGCAACAACTTCTGCTTCGTTGTTATTTTATGCTTTATATAAACTGTTGGCCGTCCTCTTCTTGTGCTGCAAGACACGTCAGAAGATGCTAGTCTTTGATAGGCCTAGCTTCTTACCCTTATTCTGATTTCTACCCTGCAGTCCACTATATACAGCCTCCCCTTTCCATTTGATATAAATGCATAAATTCTTAGTAGCGGACATAAGACTCGCGGGTATGCTAGATACTCACCCTTGCTTTATTTCCCCCTTTATGTTTTGCATGATCGGCTGCTGTAGTCGACGTTGGAGCCTTGGAGTCCTGGAGCAGGAGATCCCCGATGCCGACCACTGCAACATGAAGATCCACGATGCTTTCTATGACGTCGAGTTCCCCGTTGACCAGGAGTAGTTTGGAGGTTCCCAAGCAGGAGGCCTCGCATTTTCAATCTGTTGTGATTTGTGCTAGCCTTCTTAAGGCAACCTTGTATTCTTGTGTATGTACTCAGATACTATTGCTTCCGCTAACTTTGTGCTCTCGAGCTGTTGTATTCGAGCCCTCGTGGCCCCTGGCTTGTATTAAACAGCTTGTATTATTTTATTTGTAGAGTTGTGTTGTGATATCTTATCGTGAGTCTCTGATCTCGATTGTGTACCTTGCGTGTATGTTTATTGTACACAGTCTGATTTTGGGGGCGTCACAAGTTGGTATAAGAGTCGACTGCCTGTAGGACACCCACTTCCAACTCCTTGGTCAAAGTCGAGTCTAGTCTTTTCAAAAACTACTTTACTAACAGTGTCGTGTGGCTTATCGGCCCACGTCGCAAAAACTGGATGGTATGAGGATCCTTTTTCTCCGTACCTTTACTCTGGGACTCTGATATCTCTTCTCTTTCGGGTTAAAGGTTTTGCTAACTCTAACTTTAGGTTCTCGTGACTACTTCCTCTCGGAGAGCCCCTCATTACAGATGATCGCTTGCTTCATGAGAAGATACCAAAGATTACTCTCCGATAAAACTCCCGAGACCATAGGTGCCGATCACCTTTACAATTCCCTGCCACCGATAAGTCCGTATGTATAACCACATACACCTTTCATTCATCCAATTCAATCCCAGTCGCTCTTGTGTTCACAAGATGCATCAAAATACATTACGTTGTTTCGGGAATCCTTTGAGCCTACTGCCTTGCAGCTTCTTTTCACCCTACAGATAATTCCTCACATTTATCGAGGATTCGTTCATCCTTAGTGGCTCATGTGATTCCCATGATACTTTGAAATACTATTCAATCTTGCGACAATCCTCAGCAGCCTACTGCTTTGGAGATTCTTCTTGCCTGCTTGCACTGTGATTAATCCCGTTTGTCTTGTGGTCTTTGATGACCTCCCTTGGCATTGCCATTCTGATATGTTGAATCATCATGTGTGCTAGTGCACACAATCATCCGTTGATCCCTATGAATCCATTCTTCTGTCTCAGACGTCATTCCGTACATGAGCTGGTTCTTGGTAAATCAAACCTTAATTTATTAACCGTCAAGCTTATATTCAACTTATCCATGTTTGATTGATGTATCTGAATCTGATACACCGATATTGGAAATCATAATTCCTTTGTACGTAAGCATCGAATTATTCTGATGTTACTATAATCCGATGCCTTTGCATTAATTCTCCTTATGGTTGAGTATCAATACTCACACCAGACTCATCTGCTCCGTGTCGTCAGCCTTCTGCTTTCGAACTTGTATCCTTTACTTCTGTTGTTGGTTGTAAAGCTTCGAAAAATGTCCCGTTTGATTGTATCTATGTTTCAGCCATCTGTGTGAACCTCGGAAACTTCTGTGGGTCATACTCTACTGGTGTTACGCCAGATAAATTTCCTACTCTACAACTTCATCGAAAGTGAGAAGTGATTGAAATGTTAGCCATTGAAGAAGTGGGAGTCGACCCTGAACCTTTGTGTTCATGCCCATGGATACTATGTAGAACTTATCATGAAAGCTTCTTGTAAAAATAATTATCCCCTTGGTATAAATTCTGCTGCACCTATGATCCTCCATTCTACCTTCGAGTATTACCGCTGGTATCTCAAGGATATCATGCCTTTGCACTACATCTTTTGAATTGTGATGAAACAATGCATATCCCGTTCATAGGCATTTCATGGTTCCGGGTGGTCGTCGACCGAGAATACCGTTTACCATTTGCTCCACCACCCCTTTTGTTTGGTGATGTTGATATTCGATTGCGTTCTCTTGAAATCTCTCGACATAAAGTGTTGTGGTCATCATCAGCATTTTTTCCTCTTCCAAGTGTTAATTGGATTCATCGTGTGAAATACCATCCCTGCCCCTCAAGGATTTGTGTTATCATCGACAACCTCCTTTGACTCCCTGCCAATACAAACTTGGTCCTGTATATCGTTCTCTGCTTTCCCTTGGGAAAGATATACTTGGGTATCATTACATTTTCCCATCCATTGGTCTGATTAATCGGATAATCACATTTTCCCTTTCATTGGTCTGTTTAACCTTTCTTTTAATATAAATTATCCGTGCAGTGATAATCCCCTGCTTATGTAAACACTTCGGTGTACTACTTTGTCCTTACAACCTGTTACTACTGTTGATAACATTTCGGTAACCACCGATGGACGAGAACTTTGCCTATTGGTCCGCCTCGTCTTAACGAGCAGGAAAATGGTTCTCTTTGTTCCTTGCCCTTGGTACCGACGTTGTTGCCGACATAGCTAACAACTTGTTCTCTGACTTACCTTGCAACTTGATCTCATTGTTTGTCACCACCCTTCTTATTCAATGTGGGCCCATAACCCACAGTTCCATAGGATCGAAACCTGGCTCACTTGTACCTTTCTGTTCTCGAGGTTATTCCTCTTGCTTGACCTCGTATGCAACTCACGAGTCCTCTACCCTGTGATATTCCGTTCGATATCAGACTCAGTGCTTATGCCTGATGCTCTGGACCCCTTTTATCCTCCGTTATCATCGTCGAATGCTTGCATATCCGCTTGAAACTTCTCGTACGTTCTTTTGTTTCTCTCGATGTATTTCCCTGAGTTTAAACTCAAGAGATACATTGTACTCCATTCCCTTGGACAACCCCGATTGATTAACCTGGTACCGATCCGACCCCCTCAAGTTTCCCCCCTAACCTATTCGTAAGTACGATGCAGCCCCGAGAGAAGGAGAACAACACGTCGAGATGCACTGATGCAGAGAAAGGAAGACATCAACGTAAAGGATTAACTTCTTCGAGAAGGACAACAAGACCCAGAAGATTCGTTAGAATACGAAACCAAAGTTTTACCCCTTTCACTACCTTTAATTCTCGGGACGAGAATTCTTTGTAGTGGGGGAGATTTGTAACACCCCGGGTGTCACGGTACAGTAATCACCTTGTGCTAATGCCAAGTCACCTTGATTAACTTGTGATGATCACCTGGATCAAAGCTTGTTCAAATTCAAACCAAATAAAAATTCCAAATACAAGTAGAAATAAAACTTAAACCAAAAATATTGCAACCACTTTTATTAAATGCATAATAATCATTAGGTCAAATCAAAATAATAGTGGGCATTTATTAAAAGGTTTAAATATTTTAACCAAATCAAAACAATAGCAAAACAGTAGAATTTGACCCCTTTTAAATAAAAAAATGCAATTGATTTTATATGGGCACCAAACTTTTTGTGGCACTATTATAAAGTGCATCACTAATTTTGGTACATGTTTCACATTTTACAAAAATGAAACAATAGCTAAATAAATAAAACAAAAGAAAATCGAAAAAGAAAAGAAAAGGAAACCTAAAACTACTAAGTCTCGCATAGGGCAAAGCCTCCCAATGGCCCAACCCCAATCCCACCACGGCCCAGCCCCCCCTCACTCATCCCCTTCCTTTGTTCACAGAGGGGGCGTGGTGCGCATCCTGCGTTCAGCCATGCCGTGGCCGCGCCGTGGAGGGTATCCGGCGGCTAGCCGGCGGGTATAAGACCCTGACCCTCCTGGTGGAACCCTAGCCTCCCTCCCCTTTTTCCCCATCGCACCCCCTTGCTCAGGTCCGGCAGCACCGAGTCGCCCGTGTGCTCCCCATCTCCGGCCGCCGTGCTTGTCGTGGCCAACATCGACGGATCAATGCCCGAGCATGTCCAGGCGCTGCGCCACCATCGACCTCATCAACCTTTGAGAGGAATCGACCGGAGCAGCCCCCTAGCCGACGCCACCTTCACCTTTTCACCCCGCGGTCTTCGACGCCATTGACGCCGATTGGCTTCACCCGACTACCCCCGCGCTCCCCAGGACGCCCTCGAGCTCCCTGTGAGATCCCCTATCGATTCCCCTCTCCCCCGCGCCTAACGGCCGTTGTAGCACCCTCACCCGCCATGGTTCCGACCGCCGCCGTTTCTCCGTGGTCGCGCGTCGCGTGCCCTGGGCCCGTGGTCACTCCCGTGTGCGCGCCCGCACTAACCTCGCTCTGCACTCACTCGCCGCGCCCCGCACCCCCTCCCGCCATGGCGCCCTCACTGGGGTGCCTATTTCCCTGCTTCCCCATGGTCGTGCTCACCCTGAGCCGGCCGCCTCTGGTCGCGCCCACGCCCGAGCTTGCCCGCACTGGCCACGCACCCACCAAGCCCTCGCTGGCCACCCCTGTGCCGCCCCAGCAACCCCTCACCGTGCCCCCCCCCCTCGTTGAAATGCCTCTATCGTGGCCCTCGTCGCCTGCTTGCACAGGCGGACACAGCCAGGGTTAAGCCAGGGGGCTTGCCCAATGACCGGTGGCCCCCCCTGGGTGATTAGCCACTAACCTGGAGATTAAAAAGGAAATACCCCCCCTGGTACAGCATGACATGTGGGCCCCCTTGGTTAATTAAACAATAGAATGAATTATTAAAACATGGCTCAATGACATGTGGGAGCCAACCTTAAGAAATACCTGTTTAATTTAGATTAATCTCTGTTTAACAAACTATGTCAATGACATCTGGGCCCCACCCACTGTTTAATTAAACTAAACTATTTTATCAACTGTGAGGCTGACCAGTGGGACCCACTGGTCAGGTTTGACCAGTCAACCTGACAGGTGGGTCCCATCTGTAAGTTTGACCCAGTCAAAGATTACTTGTGGATAATGCTAGAATTATTAATAAAAGTAAATTCCAGAAATTGATTTAAATTGATTTAAACTTTGAAATTGAATATCTTTTAAACCGTAACTCCGATGAAAATATTTTATACATGAAAATTGATCAGAAAAATGTAACGAAAACGAATACGCCACCCATACACCCAGCACACCCCTCTAACACACCGAACCCTAGACTTTCCCCCTCCGGATCGTCTGCCCTGTAATTATCCGATACCGGTAAAACTTTCCGGATGAAAATGTTCTGAACATAAAAGTTGTTCGGAATGCATCAATGATCACGGATACACTATCCACATTTCTGTCAGATATTCATGACGCTACAGACATGGAACCTTCCCCCTCTGGGCCGTCTGTCGATAATCACCCGGAGCCGGTATTTCATCCTCGGATGAATTCCCGCTCCGAGCATAATACATTGTACTGCGTTAGAACACCGTTAGCATTGCGTTTTCCATGTCTTGTATTCGTATCGCTATTATTGTTGTGTATTTTTTTGTTTCTTCCCCCTCTCTTATTGTCCGGTAGTCCCAACGACCGTTGCCGATGCCCCTGAGATCGACTACGTCGTCGACGACCGTACCCCTATCGCGAGCTTCCAGGAAAGCAGAGTCATTCTCCTCCCCAGATATCGCCTATCTTTTCTGTACATTTCTTGCACTAGGCATTGTTACTGTTGCTGCTACGATTACAATCCTATTCATTTGCATAGCATATTTTTGTCGCCCCTTGATGTACCTTGCTTTATCCTATGTTTCCTTATAGATATATATTATATTCAGCAGTGAGCCCTGCGCTTTGTTAGTCAACTAGGATTAGATAGCGGGTCGTGATCACTCTGGAGAGTGAACGCGTGATATCTACACACGCTTCTATTCTTGTAGACTATGTTGGGCCTCCAAGCGCAGAGGTTTGTAGGACAGCATCAATTTCCCTCAAGTGGATGACCTAAGGTTTATCAAACTCGGGGAAGTAGAGGTTGAAGATGGTCTCTCTCAAGCAACCCTACAATTAAGATACAAGAAGTCTCTTGTGTCCCCAACACACCTAATACAACTAGGAGTTGTATAGGTGCACTAGTTCGGCGAAGAGATGGTAAAATATGGGTGATAGGTGTGGCAAAACAAGGTCATATAAATTTGTAATAAAAAGTGAAGCAAGAAAACATGTGACAAAAGTGAGCACAAACGGTGTAACAATGGTGGAAACAAGGCCTAGGCTTCATACTTTCACTAGTGGCAACTCCCAACAACATTAACATAGTCTAATCACATGATATTTCCCATAAAACATGCAATGGAGACGCACTCGGAGGTCAATCCTTTGTGGTCAAGACAGGACGAGAATTATGTAGGGCTACAAAAGCACACCTCAGAGTTCGTAGTTCTCAATCTATGGATTTCCCAATGTCACCGCGGCCATCCAAAGAGAGTACCACAATCACCACAACATATCTCAAGGATAGTCAAAGACAAGCACCAAGAGACTCTCAATCTTCAATCAACACACAAAACAGTAAATCACTCATGAAAATATTCTTCTAATCCATGTCCAATAGACCACTGTCACCATGGTCTCCGGGATTATACTAGATAAGATCAAGTGAGTACATCAATCCAATACATAGAGGAAGGGGAAACATCATGGGATCACCCTAGATTAACATAGCCTATGATCACAACAAAGATCACATCATGGGAGAGAGAGAAGAACACAAAGTTACTGGTAGAAACCTCATCCCCGAGGAGGGACTACTCACACATAGACATGGTGAGAAAGAGAGAGATGTTGATGGAGAGGTGCGGCCCGGAGGAGGTGAAGGAGACGGCGGCGGCCACGGCCACGCCGGCGGCGGCCACGACCCTTGGGGAAGCGACCCTTGGCCCCTTCTTCTTCCTTGGAGATGGTGCGGGTTGTATATGGATCTCCCCCTCAAGACGGCTGCCAAGGGGGAGGAATTTTCGTGGTGCCCTTTGACCTAGGTTTCCTCTCTTTATATACACTCTCGGATTTCCGTCATCCAGATTACTTCTTTGGTATTTTGTGGCTTCAGGGATCATCCGAACTCCAATTGGGCCGGATTTTATGTCTAGATCCACCGGAAAAAAATTCCCTACAACTTTATAGTTTTAAGATTTTCCGTTGGAGGCCGTCTTCTAGCGTTTCCGAGGCGATCTTTAGAACCTGTCTGGTGGGGACAGATTTCCGGAGAGTTAGAGTCCAACTCCTACAAGGCTTATTTTTGTGATTTTTCCTTTATCCAAGTAATTCCTACATATAAAGTAAAAAAATAAGAACTTGTGCACTCTTGCACCATTAAGAGATTATTTCCAAATTATGTTATAAAAAAGATATGAAAGTGTATCAAAAGCATAGCAATATCACACAAAACATGCATGGAGCAAGCAGAAATTATAGATACGTTTGGGACGTATCAACATCCCCAAGCTTAATTCCTGCTCGTCCTCGAGTAGGTGAATGATAAAAAAACATAATTTCTGTGGTGACATGCGAGGAACCATATAAGAACTATGAAAGTAAAGCAATCAAGATATGTGATACAATTCAAGTCATAACAGGCAAGAGTCTATATTGGCATTGAAACAAGCAACGAGAGAACATAGGTGCAAGAAAGAGGATAGGGAATACGAGAGAAAAAGTATTTTTGTTGAGAACTCAATCTACTAAATATCACACTTGGTCTTATTTGGAATCTTATCTTGACTCGTCCCCAGACCACTAGCCAGGTACAAGTCAATTGGATCCACTCCCTTTCAATATTTTGAGCACTCATGCAATGGATGAGCGTAAGCACGGGATTTGACACTTAGGATGGCAAAGAGAGAGATATGGTGGAGGAGGAAGACAAAAAGGTAAGAAAGGCTCACATCAATGAGCACAATCATAGGCGAGAAGGAAAAATGATAGATATGATGTGAAGAGTAGGGATTGCCATGCAACGGATGCACATATGAGCTGAAAAGCTCTCCACGGAACTAGTGGGGGTGCATCTAAATTTCTCTCTCATGAAGACCTAGAGCTCGTTTGAGGAGGCTCATCCTTGGAATATGCAAGCCAAGTTCTATAGTGTGAAGGTCCCCACATAGCTATATGCATGATCATCTCTATGGAGTACAAGGATAAGAGGGAGTACTAGTGTGCATCTTTCGAAATTATAGTAGTATTGCCCTTTCTCTCTTTTTATTTCTTTTTCTCTTTTTTCTATTTTTTGTATTTTTTGGTGGCCTCAATGGCTCTTTCTATTTAACTCTCATTTGTCCTCTTTGGGATCTTTTATTTTGTCCACTTTGGGATCTTTTCCTCACTTAAGGACAACTCTCTAATTTACAAGAGTGTATAGAAGATATTTCACACTTTACAAGATACTCAAATCATAAAGAAGATGTAGCTATCATGATGTATGCAATATATGCCGCTGCCAGTGTAGCAGGAACATGTATGACATGAAGATCAAGTCATGAAGAGGTGGATGTTGCATGTCAATATATCTCGGAAAGGCTATGGAAATGCCTTGATAGGTAGGTATGGTGGCTGTTTTGAGGAAAGATATAAAGAGGTTTATGAGGACAGAGTGTATCATGCCAAGGGTTTGGATGTACCAGCGAAGGTGGACGACAACTCTTGGAGTGAGAAGAAGGCAATGCACGGTATGGGAGAGGCTAGCAAATATGAGGAGGTGGAAGTGTCAACTTTCAATACTTACATTAGTCCGAAGAACTCATGCACTTATTATCGGTAAATCTCAATCTAATGAGGAGGTTCACAAAGAGACAAGTACCCCGAGGAGGAGTGTATGGGGGTTTGGTTATCCTTGCGCATCCTTGACTCATGGTACGTGAGTGTACTCTAATATCCGACCCCTCAGAAGAGTAGTGATCCATCTAGTAGCTAGAGTTCTCAACTAGTTTTGTAGGTTTTTGAAAATAAACACGGATTGGACAAAATACGACACCTATCACTAATTGGCTAGAGCTCTTGACACCGAAAGTTCAAACATTACTCACATAAATACCTCAAAACTATTGCAAGTTACTACTAAAATTAAATAGCAACCTCAATTACCTACTTTCAAGACAAGACACAACTCAGTGCAAAAACCAACTCTCTTAACAAGATAAACATGTAAACCAAAGAGAGTTCCAGAAATAAAATAATCAAAAGCCAAGGCTCTTGCTAAAGACAAATTAAGACTAAAACTAAACATGGCAGTAGCTATGGAAAGATAAAGAACACACAACAGCAAAAACATAGGCATGAAGAATCCTATGATGTGTTCTAGATTTTGAAAGTGGAGCGTGTTTCTCTCCCACACAAAGTAAGACGGGATCTAACTTGTTATGAACAGCAAGCAAAGCTAAAGAAAACTAAAAATAAAACCTAAGAGTGAAATGCACCAAGCATAGCACATAACGCATGAAGTCATAAAAATATAGTGAGATGAAGGACGAACTGATGATTGTTGATGGAGAAGGGGATGCACGGGGGTATCCCCAAGCTTAGATGCTTGAGTCTCCTTGAATATTTGTTGGGGATGCATGGGGGCATCCCCAAGCTTGAGCGCTAGACACTCCCGAATCTTCTTTCATCTTCTTCCATCGCACACTTGAAAACTCCCTTCATACATAACTCATCATAAGCTGATTAGAGATGTTTGTACCCTTAATAAATAAATTTTCCCCACTAGATATAAAGATATTCTTGAAGAACTACTGTTTCTCAAGATTTTCAAATGGTTTTTGCAAAGAAAAAGCAAGCTTAAGGTTCGCAAAAGTTAGGAGAGACAAAACGTGGCAGAATCTGTGAAAAACTGAACAGCGGGTAGTAAAAAAAATTTAGGGGTACTTCTGCAACTCAAATAAAAAAACTCAGAATATACGAAAGTTCCGCGATTGTATAGAGCACGCTGTGTAGAAATTTCAGCTCAAAAAGATGAACTGGTGATTTAATATGATTTTTCCCATCACGAGGACATAATCTGTTTTCTGGACAACATGTCACAACTTTCACTTCCCTTGTCATATGAGGCTATAACTTGGCACAAATCTTAAAAATAAAGATACAATGATGTTGCTACAGTAGTAACAATCATCAAGACCACTAAAACGGAAAGTAAAAACTCAAAGTAAAGATAACAAGGGTTGTCTCCCTAGAGCTCTTTCTTTATAGCCATAAAGATAGGCTTAAAATTTTAGTGATGCTCTCGTAGGAATAAGAGTTGAAGAACAAAAGAGAGCATCAAGAAGCAAATATCAAACACATTTAAGTCTAACATGCTTCCTATGCAAAGGTATCTTGTAGAGAAATAATTCATTGAAGCATAAAGATATTAGCATAGGAAGCGAAAATAAGTGCAACTTCAAAACCTTCAACATAAATAGAGGGAACTTGATATTATTGAAATATATATAAGCATATGTTCCCCTCTCATAATAATTTTTAGTGGGATCATGAATAAACTCAACAATATAAGTATCACATAAAAAATTCTTATCATGATCCATAAGCATAGAAATTTTTTTACTCTCCACATAAGCAAAATCCTTCTCATTAGTAATAGTGGGAGCAAACTCAAGAAAATAGCTATCACATGAATCATTCTTATCATGATACACTTCCAAACATTCATTATTTATAGCATAAGTGTCATCACCATAATCATCATAGATAGGAGGCAAAGTATCATCAAAATTCGAGGGGCTAAAAAGATCATCTTCATAAAACGTAGCATCCCCAAGCTTATAGCTTTGCATATCATTAGGATCAAAGGTATTCAAAGAAGACATACTAATAACATTTCTACTATCATGAGTGTTGTGCAAATAGTAAATCTCCATAGGATTTTTTATTTTCTCTTCAAACACTTCATGTCCTCACTCAAGATAGAGCTCATAAAGCTCTCTCATAATGTTCTTGTTGTTTTCCATAAGCCTAACTAGTGAAAGTAAAAATAAGAAACGAAAAGATTTAATTGCAAGATCTAAAGATATACCTTAAACGCTTACCTCCCCGACAAAGACGCCAGAAATAGCTTCATGTCTACACACGCTTCTATTCTTGTAGACTATGTTGGGCCTCCAAGCGTAGAGGTTTGTAGGACAGCAGCAATTTCCCTCAAGTGGATGACCTAAGGTTTATCGAACTCAGGGAAGTAGAGGTTGAAGATGGACTCTCTCAAGCAACCCTGCAATTAAGATACAAGAAGTCTTGTGTTCCCAACACACCTAATACAACTAGGAGTTGTATAGGTGCACTAGTTCGGCGAAGAGATGGTAAAATATGGGGATAGGTGTGACAAAACGATGTAATATAAATCTGTATAAAAAAGGGAAGCAAGCGAACATGTGACAAAAGTGAGCACAAACGGTGTAACAATGGTGGAAACAAGGCCTAGGCTTCATACTTTCACTAGTGGCAACTCCCAACAACATTAACATAGTCTAATCACATGATATTTCCCATAAAACATGCAATGGCGACGCACTCAGAGGTCAATCTTTTGTGGTCAAGAGAGGACGAGAATTATGTAGGGCTAAAAAGCACACCTCAGAGTTCGTAGTTCTCAAATCTATGGATTTCCCAATGTCACCGCGGCCATCCAAAGAGAGTACCACAATCACCACAACATATCTCAAGGATAGTCAAAGACAAGCACCAAAAGACTCTCAATCTTCAATCAATACACAAAAGAGGAAATCACTCATGAAAATATTCTTCTAATCCATGTCCAATAGACCGCTGTCACCATGGTCTCGGGGATTATACTAGATAAGATCAAGTGAGTACATCAATCCAATACATAGAGGAAGGGTAAACATCATGGGATCACCCTAGATTAACATAGCCTATGATCACAACGAAGATCACATCATGGGAGAGAGAGAAGAACACATAGGTACTGGTAGAAACCTCAGCCCCGAGGAGGGACTACTCACACATAGACATGGTGAGAAAGAGAGAGATGTTGATGGAGAGGGGCGGCCCAGAGGAGGTGAAGGAGACGGCGGCGGTGGCGGCCACGGCCCTTGGGGCACCGGCCCTTGGCCCCTTCTTCTTCCTTGGAGATGGTGCTGGTTTGTATATGGATCTCCCCCTCAAGACGGCTGCCAAGGGGGAGGAATTTTCGTGGTGCCCTTTGACCTAGGTTTCCTCTCTTTATATAGACTCTCGGATTCCCGTCATCCAGATTACGACTTCGTTATTTTGGGGCTCCAGGGAGCATCCAAACTCCGATTGGGCCGAATTTAATGTCTGGATCCACCGGAAAAAAATTCCCTACAACTTTGTAGTTTTAAGTTTTTCCGTTTGAGGCAGTCTTCTATCGTTTCCGAGGCGATATTTAAAACATGTCTGGTGTGGACAGATTTCGGGAGAGTTAGACTCCAACTCCTACAAGGCTTCTTTTTGTGAATTTTCTTTTATCCAAGTAATTCCTACACATAAAGTAAAAAAACAAGAACTTGTGCACTCTTGCAACCATTAATAAGTTAGTTCCACAATATGTTATAAAAAGATATGAAAGTGTATCAAAAGCATAGCAATATCACACAAAACATGCATGGAGCAAGCATAAATTATAGATACGTTTGGAACGTATCAACGCGGATACGATGATTATAACTGCACAGGTACGGTACAATGCAGACACCGCCTAAGGCCCCTACCTCGGCTCTGCCGAGCCACACCAAGTGGAGCTATCGAGGAGTATTCCTCGTACTCCACTCGTTGCTGAATCTGTATAGCCGCCCTAGGGTCCTGAGCCCCGGTTGTCCTGAAGGTAAGAAGTCGGGCGACCAACGGTGCCCGCGAGCGGTATTGCATCGGGAACGGCTGGGAGGGTACGACCGACGTTACTGGCGTGCTTGGCCCCTGCTCGTATCTCGCGAGAGTTACCGAACCACGAAAAGTCGAGCTCTACCAAGAGCACACGCGAGATAAGGTAAGGAGTCATTTCACCTTGTTGGTAACCGCATGGAGTTGGTGGGACGACAGGGCAGGCATCGATGTACTGGTGGTCCTGACTGTTGTCGTTGTCCGCGGGTCAGTTAAGTCGAGGTAACGATAACGGTTTTCACGCAGGTTAATTAAAATGCTAAATGGTTTGGCGGATGACTTGAGAGGCCCGTTGGTCTGTACGCACTACCTTCACGTGGGATAAGGAGTTATGGGCTCTCCTGCGTCGTAGTTTGTCCGAAAGCTCTTCAGACGTCAGCAGTACCGCGGCCTGCGCCAGAAAGTGGTTTCTTCTTCGTCTGGACGGTGTATTTGGATTTTCTTTTGCTTCACCGGCCAGCCACGTACCGTGCAGGAGCGTGAAGGGTGAGGGTTCCTAGACCCATGATCGCATGGGATATAGTCCGGCGGATGGCCTCTCTGTTCAGCCTAGGATGGGCTGCGGCGTGTCGGATAGCTTTGGTGGAGCGTTCCCTAACAAGGTTCCCGCCACCCTGGATATCCGAGCGTGCAGGCTGAACAGTAGTGCACCCCTGCAGGGAGTTTAATCTATTCGAATAGCCATGTCCATGGTAACAGGACGCTTTATGCTGAAGTTGGATCTTATCACTACAAACTACTACTATTAATCTGTTGGTTCCAGGTTTTCTTCCTCGCAGGGAAATCGAGGAGGGGAACTCGGAGGCATATATTATTATTAATCATTACAACTTACTATTATACAATGTTGCAGCAACTTCTGCTTCATTGTTATTTAATGCTTTATATAAACTGTTGGATGTCCTCTTCTTGTGCTGCAAGACACGTCAGAAGATGCTAGTCTTCGATAGGCCTAGATTCTTACCCTTATTCTGATTTCTACCCTGCAGTCCACTATTTACAGCCTCCCCTTTCCATTTTATAAAAATGCATAAATGCTTAGTAGCGGACGTAAGACTCGCGGGTATGCTAGATACTCACCCTTGCTTTATTTCCCCCTTTATGTTTTTCCTGATCGGCCGCTGCAGTCGACGTTGGAGCCTTGGAGTCCTGGAGCAGGAGATCCCTGATGCCGACCACCGCAACATGAAGATCCACGATGCCTTCTACGACGTCGAGTTCCCCGTTGACCAGAAGTAGTTTGGAGGTTCTCGGGCAGGAGGCCTTGCCTTTTCGATCTGTTGTGATTTGTGCTAGCCTTCTTAAGGCAACCTTGTATTCTTGTGTCTGTACTCAGATACTATTGCTTCCGCTAACTTTGTGCTCTCGAGCTGTTGTATTCGAGCCCTCGTGGCCCCTGGCTTGTATTAAATAACTTGTATTATTTTATTTGTAGAGTTGTGTTGTGATATCTTACCGTGAGTCCCTGATCTCGATCGTGTACCTTGCGTGTATGTTTACTGTACACGGTTTGATTTTGGGGGCGTCACACGCGACAAAGAAATGTTGAGGCAATGGGACATCGAAGTAACCAATTACTTCGACATCCAGGCGGATTGGGTTGTTCCTCGTTCAACAAAGGCTCTTGATTCACTAGCGGACGTGGCGGGACGCTTCGTTGGTTCCTCCTTAAAATTGAAGGATAAATTCAACAAGGATCATCATGCTCGCTTGGCGGAGCCACTTTGCGAGGAGAAAATCGTGTATGCATGCAAGGACGCATATGTATGCTAAGCCATATGGAATTATGTCGACTTCATCTTTCAGGGCCTACATACAGCAGAGAATAGGAGAACGTGGAAGTCCCTCAAGAATAAGTCGGAGGCGGAGCATGAGACCGGACATTGTTGGTAGATCTCTTTATGTTCTGGTGCTACGAGACATGATGGTGGCTTCCTAGCCTTCTGCCTATAATTTTGTAAGACTTAAATAAGTTCTAGACTTCCTGGGTTCATTTCGTCTAGTTTTCCAAGTCTATAGCTGAACTACTTTGATTTCTTTATATGAAATCTGAAGTGCTCAACATAAAAGATCTATTTATGTTCTACAATTTTCTGTTGTCGTACTGATCTTATCTTATTGTAGCGCTATTCCTTTAGAAGTATACTCTATTTCAGTTAAATTATATATGTGTTACTTAATTTATCATCACTCGTCAGATGAATCATGTGAAATGATGTGATTACCTTCAGAAATGTTTGCAAACACTCATAGAAATGAACTAAATTACTTTCAAAAATATATAGTTGCCAGCACTTTCTGAAATATTACAAGACAATAAATTAAAAAATGCATAAGATATTCAACACTAGTACCAAGTAATAAGACATTACAACAAACGCTTCAACAAGCCAAGAAAAATTGCAATGAAATAGTTCTTATTCTACATCACTATCGTAATCTTGTGGTTCCAGGATTTCCTCGCCAAGTTGTTTATCGTCGCTGAGCTCAAAGATGGAAATTTCTTTACACTTTAATTCTTCAACAACATAAATAGGAACTTCTTCCCCTTCTTTGTCATCTGGACCGATGTCTTTGCCGTGAACATGAACATTCTCATCTACATCTTCCACTTGTACGGAAGCATCGTCTACCTCGTTTCGCTGATCAACATCAGCAATGATACGACGTGTAGTATTGCCCGATTCCTGGTAGGCTACTTTATTTGGTCGAGGTTCATCATCATCATTCATTTCTAGAACATCATATGTACCTCTCAGCTCGATAGGCACAACCACCTTCCATGGACCTCAATCCTTTGTGTCTTCCAAATAAATACATGTGCTAGCTTGGGACGCTAGCATGTATGGATCATACTTGTACGAAAAGATAGAGGTATTTAAACTTTGATAATAACCATCCGACTTCATCTTCGTCCCTTTCTTCCTACTACCAGAAAGGTCATACCAATCACATTGAAAAACAAATATTGTCTACTCATCATAGTTCAACTCAACAATTTCCTTCAAAACCCCATATATTTCAGCTTCTTCAGAGTTGTCCATACATACCTTCAACATGACGCCAGAATTTTGAGTCTTATTATTTTTATCTGCCTCGACAGTACGAAACAAAGCACCATTAACACCGCAGGCTGCAATCTGATACGTCCTAAATGTATCTATAATGTTTGCCTGTTCCATGCTAATTTGCGTGACTTTGTTATATGTTTTGCTACACTTTCATACCTTTTTCAACATATTTGGACTAACCTACTAACTCAGTGCGCGAGTGCCAGTTTCTATCTTCTGTTGTCCGTGCATTGCAGGAAAAGGCCAAAATTTGAAGTCCTCGGAAAAAACTGGAAAAAATATATAACAAATCAGCAGAATAGAAGACTACAGAAGCCCGAAGGTCGGCCTGAGGGCCCACCCGCATGCACCAAGCGGGTGCCTGGCGCGTCCAGGTGATGGCACTGAAGTAGTGCTCCCCGTTGGTTACCCCGAGTGGAAGGTTGAGATGTAGCCTAGCAGCAAATTTCCCTTACACGAGGACTGTAAGGTTTATCGAACCAGGAGGACTCCGAAGATCAACAAGAAGGTGGTGAAGCGAGAAACGCGCCGTCTGAAAGATATTGCTCCATTAATCTGGACCTGCACACGACACAAGTAACTTTTCTCCTAATGAGTACAGAGAGGTTGTCAATCTCTCCGGCCTTGT
Source organism: Bromus sterilis (assembly GCA_950022295.1). NCBI lineage: Eukaryota > Viridiplantae > Streptophyta > Magnoliopsida > Poales > Poaceae > Bromus > Bromus sterilis. Next base: position 320,717,671 of record OX465596.1, on the reverse strand, counting down.
CGTTTACAAAGGATCAAACGCACAGTGGTAATAGTGATGATGATTGCAACTGAAAGGAAATAAAGCAATAAAGAGTTGAGGTGTAAACAATGGTGGAAATATGGACCGAGGTCCCATGATGTTCAATAGTGATGTCTCTCTCCCAAAAGACGATAAAACAACTAAACTGGATGAACAAATTACAGTTGGGCAATTGACAGAACTATAAACGCACCTGGATAGATATCTCAAGATGGATGATTAGTGAGTAGATGCTGATAAATAAATGGTCTACTTGTCTTGGTGTACTACCCATACTTTTGAGCCTCTAACTTTCTTGTGGCATAATTAGCATTGTGGTGCGTTTATAATTCTTTCAATTGTCCAGTTGTAATTTGTTCACCCAACTTAGTTGTTTTATCGTCTTTTGGGAGAGAGACATCACTAGTGAAAATCATGGGACCACGGTCCATTTTTCCACCGTTTTTTACACCTCAACTCTTTACTCCTTTATTTCATTTCAATTGCAATCACCATCACTATTTTCATCGTGTGTTTGATCCTTTGTAACAACAAGACAAGAGAGATTGACAACCTCTCTGACTCGTTGGAAGCAAAGTTATTTTCTTTTGTGTGCAGGTACAGGTTAAACGAGTGATATTGAGTAAACGACGCGTCACTTACTTCACCACTTTCTTGTTTCTTCTTGGAGTCCTCCTGGACCGACAAAACCTTACCGTCCTTGTGTAAGTAAAATTTAATGCTAGGTGCATCTCAACCTTCCACTTGGGGTAACCAACGAGGGGCGAGAAGCCATCAACACAATTTTTGGCGCCGTTGTCGGGGACTCCAGTCTTCAAGATAGGGGAGTTTCACACTATTTTTAACTTTGCTTTTTAGTCTTGTTAGTTTACTTTCCATTTTTTGCTTTTTCTTGTGTGTCTTATATGAAAAACCAAAAGAATAGTTGCTACCTTTTATCTTTGTCTTTTTCTGCCTACTGATGCTATTTTTACCATGGGTGGGGAACCACCCAAATATGGTAGGATGGACATGTTTCACTTGGATCGTCTATTCCACGAAACCATGGACCATCGAGGGGTTCCGGACACTGATGAGCATGCGGACGGCGCTGCGACGTGGGAGGGAGGAAAGGTCCACGGATAGCGGCTTCCCAATCAGCTCGGCAAAGGCCATAAGAACTTTGTTACGCATCTCCAGGGGGCATCCTCAAGGAGGACCCAAGCATCCATCAGGGCACCAAAGGATCTATCAACCTCGACGGCTTCCTTGAGAGCAATCGCTGTTTGTGAAAGAGGTAATGTGAAGCTTGCACTCTTAGCAACCATTCTCAAACTCTCCATCGAAGGGAAGACAACTGCAAACTCACACTCGGACAGCTGCTCAATCTGCCAGTCTCATTCATCAGCCGCTCACTCACGCAATTCTTCAGTGAGCATCAACAAACAAAAATTCCCTTCCAGCACTGTGACAATGGTCGCGTTCTTGGATGAAGGGATGGCCACAACCAACAATGGTTATTATGAAACGAAGAAAGTAGATACCAGCATGTATCCTCCACCGGTGGCGCCTAATCTTGTTCGAACCCAACATCGTTTAGATCATCCTCCTATATGCCGAGGAGCAGGATCCTCTAACTTTACAGAGGAAATTCACAGTGTTGAAGTGTTAGGCTAGTATAAAATGAAGAAGCAAAGTTAGAAACTATTAACAGATTGTTTACTGTTAATATTTACTGTAGATATAATTAAATCTAAAATTAAGTTTATTTCATCATTAATTTGTTTGTATGTACACAATAAACATTTAATTTAAAAATATATTTTAAATCATTTTAGCATTAATCATATGGATTGAGAGAAGGAAAATTAAGCTACTATAGCTCGTCTAACTTTCCTTCTAAAGTTACAGGATCCAGCTCCATATGCCGACTGCTCACTGTTTCGTGTTTTATCGAGCTGTAAGAAAAAGCAACGGTAAAATCAGGAGAGCGACTAATTGGGGGGCGCTCGTCCGTTTCGTTTCGAACGAACCGGTATGGAGCGCTCCGAGCGCGACACTTGTCACGCGAGGAGAGCTCCCGCGCGCGCGAAAACCATTTTCCAGTTTTCCGGTTCCGCAGACCGGTTTCATACGTTTTGCAGTTTCACCCTCGTAGAATCCACAATTAATGGCGAACCGCGTGCGCTGCGCGTTTTTAAGCCTGCGTTTAGTATTGTTTCTACTCCTTTTTCCCTTTTTCCTTTTTTCCCATTATATTTCTGGGTAATGGAGATTTCTGGGGTAATTACGGGTGGGGCCTTACAACACTATCAAACGTTAACTTTCAACTCAGTCATATGAGGCACGATAACATAAATATCAGAGGCACGTTAACTTTCAACTCCGAGGACATACTTATCGAAGGCACGAGCACTTACATATCGGAGGCACGAGCACTTACATATCGGAGGCACGAGAACTTACTTATCAGAGGCACGATAAACTAACTTATCAGAGGCACGAACGCTTACATATCGGAGGCACGACCACTTACATATCTGAGGCACGAGAACTTACTTATCAGAGGCACAATAAACTAACTTATCAGAGGCACGATAAAATAACTTATCAGAGGCACGAACGCTTACATATCGAAGGCACGAGCACTTACATATCGGAGGTACGAGAACTTACTTATCAGAGGCACGATAAACTAACTTATCAGAGGCACGAACGCTTACATATTGGAGGCACGAGCACTTACATATCGGAGGCACGAGCACTTACATATCGGAGGCACGAGCACTTACATATCGGAGTCTTTGATGTCACGGGCTCGTCTCGGCGTCCGTCGTCGCTGCCGCGACGACGTCCGCCTCGACTTCGCGTACTTACACTAAGAACAGTGGTTCACTTCTGTTTCCCTTTCATTTTAAAAGGTATATAAAAGGGTGCTTATCCTCCCCCCCACCCTAAACCCTAAGATAGCTGGTGAGGCTCTGATGTCACGGGCTCGTCTCGGCGTCCGTCATCGCTGCCGCGACGACGTCCGCCTCGACTTCGCGTACACTAAGCTGGGGAGGTTCTGATGTCACGGGCTCGTCTCGGTGCCCGTCGTCGCTGCCGGGACGACGTCCGCCTCGACTTCGCGTACACTAAGCTGGTGAGGCTCTGATGTCACGGGCTCGTCTTGGCGTCCGTCGTCGCTGCCGCGACGACGTCCTCCTCGACTTCGCGTACCTACACTAAGCACAATGGTTCACTTATGTTTCCCTTTAATTTTGAAAGGTATATAAAAGGGTGCCATCCTCCCCCCCCCCCACCCTAAACCCTAAGATAGCTGGTGAGGCTCTGATGTCACGGGCTCGTCTCGGTGTCCGTCGTCGCTGTCGCGACGACGTCCGCCTCGACTTCGCGTACACTAAGCTGGTGAGGCTCTGATGTCACGGGCTCGTCTCAGCGTCCGTCGTCGCTGCTGCGCGACGTCCGCCTCAACTTCGCGTACCTACACTAAGAACAGTGGTTCACTTCTGTTTCCCTTTCATTTTGAAAGTTATATAAAAGGGTGCCATCCCCCCCCTCCCACCCTAAACCCTAAGATAGCTGGTGAGGCTCTGATGTCACGGGCTCGTCTCGGCATCCGTCGTCGCTGCCGCGACGACGTCCGCCTCGACTTCGCGTACACTAAGCTGGTGAGGCTCTGATGTCACGGGCTCGTCTCGGCGTCCGTCGTCGCTGCCGCGACGACGTTCGCCTCGACTTCGCATGCACTAAGCTGGTGAGGCTCTGATGTCACGGGCTCGTCTCGGCGTCCGTCGTCACTGCCGCGACAATGTCCGCCTCGATTTCGCGTACCTACACTAAGCACAGTGGTTCACTTCTGTTTCCCTTTCATTTTAAAAGGTATATAAAAGGGTGCCTATCCTCCTCCCCCCACCCTAAACCCTAAGATAGCTGGTGAGGCTTATTAACAAGAGGCACGATGATTAATCGAAGGCATGTTCTCGTACGAAACTGAGGCACGACGGCATATTAACAGGAGGCACGATGTGATATTAATCGAAGGCATGTTCTTGTACAAAACTGAGGCACTATTGGACATATAATCGGAACGACGAGCGACGATGTGATATTAATCGAAGGCATGTTCTCATACAAAATTGGAGGCACGACTGCATATTGACAGGAGCCACGATGTGATATTAATCGAAGTCATGTTCTTGTACAAATTGGAGGCACGACTGCATATAAATTGAAGTCTTGACAAATCGGAGGCACGACGGCATGAATAGAGGAGGCACGAGCCCTTATTAACAAGAGGCACGATGATTAATCGAAGGCATGTTATCGTACGAAACTGATGCACGACGGCATATTAACAGGAGGCACGATGTGATATTAATCGAAGGCATGTTCTCGTATAAATTGGAGGCACGACTGGATATAAATTGAAGTCTTGACAAATCGGAGGCACAATGTTAACAGGAGGAATGAGCCGATATTAACAGGAGGCACAATGTTATTTTAATCGAAGGCATGTTCCATAACAAAACTGAGGCACGACGGCAAATAAAATTGAAGGCTTGACAAATCTGGGGCACGACGGCATGAATAGACAAGGCACAAACTCATATCAACAGGAGGCACGAGCCCATATAAATCAGAGTCACAAGAACATAAATATACGATGAACAAATTCATATAAACAGGAGGCACGACATTAGAAAGAACTCATATAAACAAGAGGTACAGGATTTTTTCAAAGATACTTTACAGAGTACAGGACCATCTCAATGGTTGTGGTTGAAGAGTTGGCTAATCTCGGAACTTATTTCATTAAGATTAACTCCATTGTCTTCGCTGTCCAGTAGCATGTACAAAGTTTTGGCCTTCCATGTATTTACAACAATCTTCAAAAGCAGCAACAAACAATCAAATTTAATGTTACATATACCCAATTCTGTGTGAGAAAAAAAAAGGTTTAAGAGGACAACTTACGTCATAATCGTCAATGTCTTCGATCAATTTCTTATCGTTGAAGAGAAATGCAAATCTTAGAACATCATGTGGTGATTCACCAAATTCTAGTTTTGGCAAATCAGCTACATAATTAATGGTATATTTACCTAATTGACTTGCATCTGGAAAGAAGTGTTTCAATACATGCGTCATCCTAAGCGCCTGGTAACAAGGAATTTCATTTTGTTTTTTTTTAATAATTTAAAGCACAGGTTGACAAACTGAAGCACAGGTTGACAAACTGAATTCTTGCATTCATAAATACTTACGATTTTATTTCTATGAGAGTGGTATGCATCTCTTCTCAACTCTGCCAATTTTGCAACTTGATTATTAGTATTTTTAGCTGATGGAGCATCAAATTGTAGAAAGTCTTTAAGCATTTGGTCTTCTTCTTCTTGAGGAGAGGTTTCTCTTGCATCAAGTATGTGCAGTATCTTCTCACTTTTGTCCAACACATATAATGTGTACCTGTCTGCCTTCTAGACATGCATGAATATCTGCGTGGAAAAAAAATTCATTAGACATTGTTAGACATGACAGTTTAATGTAAAAGAATTAGTTTGTTGAAAAAAATGAGTTTGTCAACCATGGACATAGGAAGGCTCTCACCATCTTTGCTGTTAAAAGCTTTTCCTGTAGTTCATTTGTGACATGATCATCAAATTTCTTCATTTTTAATTGTTCTTTGAATTTTGGCATGGTTTGTTTGGGGTTATCGTCTTGAAGATTCAGAACCTCCTGGAAAGATTGTATATTAAAAAAATAATGATTATAATTTTTTAAGTGCAAACACATGTGTATTTTATAGGAAACATGTGTTTTCTATATTCACCTGTGTAAATAGTGGGCTTAATAATAGTCTGTCACTATCTTTTGATTTTGGGCGCAATTCACAGATTCTTGCTATTGTTGACAAAATATTCTTGACAATCACTTTATGCTGCGATGGTTATCTAGGGCCAAATACTGCCTTGATGTTTGCTGCTGAGAACTTTCTGGTACCACCATTTTCCATATATATAATTTTCCTGCATTTTTTTGTGAAGAAGAAAAATAAGTAGTTGTTTTAGCAACACGAAAACATGAATTTGTTGCAAAAAGAAACAACATACTTTGAGTATTTTTCCTGCCATTCGTTACTCATGATTATTGACATTAGTTGATGCGCTTTGTCGTCGTCGATCTGTAGGAAGTAATCGGTTTGTGATGGGTGTTCTACATCCCATTTTACTTCTTTTCTCTGTGTTTCTGCGAAACAATACCAGGTTATTGAAAACATATCTACAGAGAAAAAACAATGTATAACAAAAGTATAAACGAAAATGTACTTATTTACTTACCACTATAAAGCTGCGAAGATGCTTCAGGTTTGAATTCTCTGATTTTTGCGGGCAGGTCGTCAAACTTTATTTTGTTAGTCTGACCAAACACTACCGCCTAAAGGAACTCAGGCTTCCATTCATGTTCTGCCTTTGTTTTCTGTTATGAAATTTATACATTAAAGGGTCTCTGAAGCTTGAAGATTTGTTGAAAGTTGGAAGCAGTAGTGGACTTACATGAAAATGCTCATCGTCCTTTGTCAATGTTTTTCCGTTCCAGTATAATGCAAATTTCACCATATAGTGCCTGCATTGGTTAGGACCTTGTTTAGGCGTTTGAACTCTTTCAGGCCTTGTTGCTAAAACGGTCCAGTCTGGTTCATTGCAATCTATGAGTACCTTTTCTCCGTAATGCTTCTTCATCAGTAGATGGAACCTTATAATCTGTTGAACAAATAAATGTTTTGTGATGGATGGTGGCAGTTAAGTAAAATATTTTCAAATTTTTGACACCAAATTCTTGAAGTTGGTGGAAGTAGATACCAATTCCTCAGCATTCTTGTGAAACTTTGCCCAACCTCCCTTTGTTGCTTTGTAAGACAGTGAGTCCAGTATGTCGAAGGATCTCCTGTATTTGTTCAATACATAGAGTGTGTGGTGTCCCTTATTCCGGTAAGGTATCATGATCTGCGGTGGGGAAAGAGTTGAAAAATAAACGTTATTTTCCAAACAAAATCATGCATAGTAAAATAAATGATTCGGCTAATAACAAAGAGTTTACCAGTTTTTTCTTTAAAAGGTTTTCTTTAACCAGATTTTTAAAGCTTCAAGTGCTTCATCCTCTTTGAATTCCATAATTTCTCCAGTATCGGTTTTCTGGCCGAGGATATGTTGCATGAGCATGAGATTGAATAGTATACTAGTTAAAGAAATGTCATTGTGTTAAATTAATTTGTATATATTTATGTAAGGATTTTGGTAATACATATGTTAATTCTGCATTCAAAATGATTCTATCGTTATTGAATAGTTTCTGCTCCCTCCATTCGTCTATTACAACATTTGCCATGTTGTTGTCCATTAATGAGTCTGGTCCTGCTCCTACACTTTCGTATAGTTGATGTCCATTAAAGGAATCATGTCCTTTGGAGCTTTCATATAAGATTGTGCTGCAAAGAAAAATGTTTAATAATAAGTCATTTGTTATGTTTTTGTGAAAAAAAAACTAACAAAAATAATTTGTGAAAAAGAAATTTCTTAACATTTTGAATTGTGATTGTCCTTCTTTGCTCATTAGGTATTGGAAGAGGGCTTTAGCTTTGTCCATTTGATTGAAAACTCGCGGTGTAAATGATGGTACATCAATTTTTTCATAAATCTTATATGATGGTTTGAATACCCTCTTTGTTGACAATATGTTCGCCGAGCTGATTTCAAATGCTAAAGCTGAAGCTGGTGAAGGATCTGCTGGTGAAGCATTTGGGGAGCTGCCTTCCCCAAGAAAATAGGTCAAATCCTTGCGTCCTGAGGATTTCAGATTTCTTATATACTGTCGGATTGATTTACATTCTCCAGATTCCTGAAGATCTGTGAATTGTTCAATGTCTTCTTCAGAAAGCATACTCCAAATGACTGCATCGACTAAGGTTTCATCACTTTCATTGCTTCCTTGTTGAATATTTTTGGCTGCTGAAATTGAAGTGCTGCATGTTGTTGTTGATAATATTCTCTCATTGTTGTCATCGTTTCGATCACTGGATTCCAGAACATTAGATAAATTCTTCTTCATCGGCAGCTCATACTGAACAATTTGGAGGCCATGTTGATCTTGTGAGGCCATGCTGATCTTGTGTTGTTTTTTAGTACCATCTCCTGGGAGGCCATGTGTTGCACTTTGAACAATGTGTTGTTCTTCACTTGTTATATTTCCCTCTGGGGGACCATCTGGTTCTATTGGAAGCTTATTCTGTGATACAGGGTCAGGCATCTGAGACTCCACATGAACTAGAAGTTCGACGGCTTCTTCCTTGCCTTCGGCTTCCTCAGTCAACTGGTTCTTCTCTGATACAGGTGCATTGTCACCTGGAAGTTCGACGGCTTCTTCCTTGCCTTCGGCTTCCTTAGTCACCTCAGGAAGTTCCGAGCGTTGCACTTCTCCAGTCTTCTTTGTGCCATCTCTCTTATCTTCTTGAGCAACAGTGTGAGCCTCTTTCATCTCCATCTCCACGTCATTGCCTTTTCCTTCTTCAGCATCTTTCATCTCCTCTTCAGTAGGGTTTTCCATCTCCGCGTTCCGATCTGGTTGCATTGGTTGTTCTTTCCTTTTATGTTGCTCAAGAATGCTTATTTCAATACTTTGTTGGTCTTGATTGCTTACTTCAATACTTTGTTGGTCTTGATTGCTAGTATCTTCCTTTGGTTCATTATCATCAGCTACCTGTGTATCCTCTTCATATATTTTCTCTTGTTCTACCTGTTGCTGCTTAGACACTGGCAGACCCTCATCTTGGTCCTTGGAAGCAGCCATCTTAGCAGAAGTCTTATCAGGGGGGACGTCTTCTGTGATGGCGGGGGCAGCTTCATATTCCGCTGGGTTTTCTTCTTCCTTGTTGTCTGATCCAATGGCAGGCATCTCAGCGTCCACGGGACCTACTTCAGATTCAGCTGGCTCTTCATTTTTCTTGTTCTCTGATACAGGGGTAGGCATCTCAGATTCCACGGTAACTAATTCAGATTCAGCTGGCTCTTCATTTCCCTTGTTCTCTGATACAGGTGTAGAGTCATCTGGAAGTTGTACGGCTTCTTTCTTGCCTTCGGCTTCCTCAGTCACCTCAGCAAGTTCCGAGCGTTGCGCTTGTTGAGTGTTCTCTGTGGCTTCTTTCTTCTCTTCTTGAGCAACAGTGTGAGTCTCTTCCTGAATATTTTCAGCTTCTTTCATGTCCATCTCCACGTTAGTGCCTTTGCCTTCTTCAGCATCTTTCATCTCCACTTCAGTAGGGTTTTCTTCTTCTTCACTGCTTAACAGGTTAACAATAAATATTTCTTCTTCACTGGTAGGATTTTCCTGTGGAATTGGGCTGTGTGGAATCTCTATCCTTTCTATATCACAACTTTTCAATTCCCATTTTTCATCTCCAATATCCAGATGCTTTTTCAATAGTTCTGTTGGAAAAAATTTAAACGATAGTCATTAGTTCATGTTAGGGTGTAGTACTGTCTGGTGCAAAAATATAAGCTTTCTTAAAACTTATTTTTGTTTAGAAAGACGTACCTTTGTCAAACCGGCTGATTAATTCGAGACACACATTGATCTTGAATTTTTGGATTAATGAAAATAGAAGCTTATTCCTCAACTCACTAACACGGTCTTCATTCAAAAGTACCGTTTCTCCATCCCCGGAGTAGTGCTTCAAATTCATAAGCATGTAAAATGCGCAGTTCAACCTGCATAATAAGAAGAACGAATTGTTATTATCGGTCGGTGTGGAATGCTTGTTTCTATACTATTTATTACAAAACAAGTTCTTACGTTTTTCCCTGCTCTGGCACCTTCACAATGACCTTTCCGAAATGGTCAATATTACTTGGTGTTAGATTGAGTTTGGAGCTGATTTGCTTCCAAATCTTCTTCAGTTTGCTCGTTACAGCATGGAAGTATTCCTTTACATTGTCTGCATATGGAGGATTAGAGTCGAGGAGTTCAAATCGCTCTTCTTTAACGTTAACTGTGATGGCAAAGTAGTGACCAATAATTCCCTTTTTTTCATCGGCCCCGTCGACTGTTGGGAAAAATATCTGCAAAGTGAACCAATTTTTTTTCAGTTTCCAATCGTTAACAAGTAGATACGGAGAAATGATTTTTTTAGGCATAGAGAATTTTATTAGGTGACGTGCCTTACCGTGTCTATACCATTCAGGTCTTCTCCTTCCTCTCTATCCATTAGCCGTTTAAGGCCTTTCTTTATTTTTTTTCCACGACTTTCTCCCCCATTTCAGTTTTGATACACAATGGATTTTGTGCATCAGTAATGGCCCTTATTGACCTCTGTTTGTATTGTCATACATATAAGCAAAAAAATAATAATTTATACTTCATCGGAAACAAGGTTGATTGACATATTTCTATTTCTATTAATTGTTGAAAAATGTTTTCCATGTGCAAAAAGAGGGTTTGAGTTCTTTACTTACCGTGCAAAACATTGGTACTATCTTTCTGTTTGAACCTTTGAATTGCTGCTTCAGAAAATCTACAAATATGTCAATGAATATAGAGTTGCATGCATGTCCAATTGTAAAGGATTTGACTACATCTCTCATAGTTGTAGCAAAGTCTGTTGCTGAAATGAAAAACATTTCCCTGCAAAATAAATTCAGAGACAATTACTTTTACATAAAACAAAAAGCAATTGTATAAAATTGTGTTCTCTCACTCATAATTGTAACATAAAATAAATATTCAGAAATCAATAGTAACATGAACTTTCCCTTCTTTTTCATTTCTCTGTGTATTTATTACAGCGTCATATAGGCGTTCAATATCTTATGTTGTGGCAATGTTATGAATGCTTGATTCCTGCGTCGAACCTGAGATGGTTTTTAAAATAAACCATATTATTTGATTTATTATAATTTGGTTAAATTGATACAACTTTTTTAGAAAATTGGCTTGCCTGGTGTGCTGATAGAAGGTGCTCCCAGTATGCTTTCATGACCTTCTTCTTGTGGTGCTGGCATCGCAATGCTATCCTTTTCTGCGGTATCCGTGTGCTTGTCCACTTCTCGAGCTACCTACATTTTCATATAAAAAAGCATAGTGAGAAATTGTTTCATCTGTTTTCTGTTGAGATGTTGCTTTTTCCAGTACTTTGATGGTGGCAGTACAGTCTTCTTTTATTGGTACTTGTTCATCATGTTGCTGCTCAGAGGTTGGAAGTTGCTCATTATCTACACAATCTCGTTGATCGCTGCCAGCAGGTGATTGTTCTGTTGTCCTTTCTTCTCCTCCTTCGTTGGTGCTATCATGTAGCTTGGTATCTTGTGCTTGTAACACCTGAAAAACCAACCATTACAATTTGTCAAATTTCAGAAATCTATAAGCTTTTTCCATGAAAAAAATTGTACTATAAAACTAACATCAATTTTTTCTGTGCCGCGTGTTGCAATGTTCGTCCCTTGTGTTTCTTTCTGGTCTGCTTTTCCTGAGGTTGAGAATTGTTTATCTATAGTTGCTCTATCATCATGGTCTGCTCCTCCTTTTTCTCCCCTATAACACATATTCTGAAAGACTTTGTGGTTCAAGAACCTTTGCTTCAGGGATTCTGTGTCTTTCAAAAGTATTTGTTTTGTTGATCTATCTACATTTTCCTCCTCCTTGCTGCATTCAGTTTCTGACCTATTCGCTATATCTTGCAACTCTTTGGTGAGGTTTATGACATCACTCAGATTTTTGCAAATCAAATTGTATATGTCATCACTGCTTCTCGTTTCGCTGGTGTTGGCCGATGCAGCGTGGTGACCCTGCTCTGAAGTTGAACGTGATCCTACACCGCTTACATGAAATCATTCGGAATGTTTCTTCTGATATTTTGTCACCGCTTGGCTCTTTTGCAGTGCTTCTGGTTTCGCTGGTGTTGGCCGATGCAACGTGCTGACCTTGCTTCGAAGGTGCTGGTATGATGGGCTTGCGCCTTGTTTCTAGTTTTCGTGCCTTTGGTGGTACGAGTGCCAGCGAGGATGAACGTGATCCTTGACCTCGCTCTGAAGGTTGTTGCACGTTGTTCTTCCGCCTTGTTTGTCGTGTTTGCACCATTTCTACTTGTACGAGCGCCGTCGAAGTTGAACGTGATGCTTTGTTTTTGCTTGTTGGGTTCAAGAAAACCCTGTCATTGGTTGCTTTCCACGTCTGCATTGTTTACAGCACAGTGAAACTTGTCAGATTTGAAAGGCTGTTACTATAACAGGGAGTCTAAAATTTGACAGAGTGTAGAACCAAACCTGTAACTTGCCAAATTTGTAGTCATCTGGCATGTCTTTTCCATCAATGATCATGTCTGCTTTAGTTATTGCCCTTAGATCAGTCTCAAGCAGATGGTTTACTCGAGGCGTCTCCTTGTTCTTGTTGGTTTTCTCTGCGATTTTTCTCAATGTTTTAGGGTTCATAGGGACCAGCAGTGTGTCAAGGTACATAATCGCTGGTGCGAGTGCCAAACCCTCAATGTGCTTTGTGTTCTTTTTTTCTGGACTGTGTCCTCTCCAGATTTTAGCTCCTCTACTAATCTCTTCAACGATGAGCTGGCAGAAATCCATTGTTGCCATCTTTTTATAGTCCAAATCGCCTTTAACCATTGAGGCTACTCTGTTAAAGCGAGGACTGCTATCCGCAAGAACAACCTTTTTGAAAAGGATGATGAAGAATATTTTAATTGATAGCTTGTCTGATTCATCGCTGACTTTTGTGGCTTCAACTTCTAGCTTGTCCATCAGCCATTTAATTGTCAAACTCTCTTGTTCCGGCGTAGGAATGAACCCAAGCTCTTTGTTCAGATCGTCCATACAATGATTATCTTGCGGCCTTGGTGCAGAATCTGTGTTTCCGTTTGGGAAGTCAAACAAGAGATGGATGGCATCTTTGGTAATCTGAATCTCTTTTTCTTCCCCGAAACTTATGGTCATGTCGTCTGTGTCTAGTTTATCGTACAGGTACGACAAGAGTGTTATGTAGATGCACGAGGATATCTTGCAATTATCTATGTTGCCAAATCCTGCAGTTCTAATTTTTGCTTTATGACGATCTTCATCTAGTAATTTCCATGCTTGAATGACTTGGCTGAATGTTCCTCCTATCTTGATATCACATTTGCCCGCTTTTGCTATTTCTTCGTCTTTGGCATCGCTTGTTGCTTCCGAATTCTTTGCTCTTGTCTTTCTACTCTTAACTTTCTTGGCGCTTGTTTCTGGCTGATTTAAACAGGAAGGGGGTTCATCAGACGCAAACGCATTTTCAGTAGTAAAGCAAGTAAGCAGCAAAAGATGTGCAGGCGAAATGAGCTTTTACCTCATCGTCGTGCTTCCATTCTTCATCTTCTTCGTCATTTTGCAGCCACTTTCGTTTACTTGCCTTCTTCCTCGGCTCTGGTTCTTCTTCTGCTGGTGGCAGAAAACAAATAGGAAGGGCATCTTCAACACGATGCATTTGTTTTTGCTTTTTAGCTCTTGAGGATGTGCTTCCTGGCATCTTCTTCTTTCTAATTTGTGCTTTTACCTCTGATTCTGATGAAGCAACAACAGCGTGTTCTTGCCCTTTGTCAGTCACAGCCAGAGGTGTGGCAACAACATGTCCTCCCTGGACGTTAGTAATTTCTGAAAAACCCAATAAACAGGTGTTAAGTACACTTGAAGCACATGTCTGCTAACTATTGGAGCACGAGCTCCATCAGATTTGATGATGAAGCAAAGCAGAGTGTGGTACAAAAAACCAATAAACAGAAAATATGCTTGTTAAGTACACTTGAAGCACATGTCTGCTAACTATTGGAGCACGAGTTCCATCAGATTTGAAGCACATGTCTCCTCTATTGATTTTTTTTGACTAAGCACATGTCTGCTAACTATTGATTTTTTTTCTCGAAAAGAGGATTTTCGAGAAAACAGATTAACTGCGGCGGCTAGGGTTTCTGTTCGGGAAAAGGGGGGAAATTACTATGCGCCAATATGGTGGGTTTTGATTGGAGAAGTTTTTACCTTGGATTCCTGGTGTGATATTTCTCGAAGCCATTGGGATGTTGTATCGCTCCTCTCTTGCTTGTGATCTCCGCCCGCGGATTTGAGAGCCTAGGTTTTCCAACGCCAACCGCCGGCGGGAGTAATTTCGTGCGGTCGTGTGGGCACCGTCTGGGCTCCCTTTGTATATCGAAGCGGAGAGCGGTTGCTGAAGCGTGGTGCCCCCAACCGGCGAAACGGCGAAGAGTGGTTTGGAGAAGAGAGCTCAAATGGAGAAGAAATCGTGCTCAACGCGAACTCGTACGAGAGATTTCCCGTGCGGTTGGAGAAGAAAGAGAGAACAAGAGTGAGGGAGGGAACTCATCGAACGGTCCCCAATCTTCCGCCGTCCGATTCTTTTCGTTCAGCCGCGATTTTACACTCGTTGCGGGCACGAATCAGTTGTCCCTAAGTGCACTAATAATTAGTACATCGGGGCACTTACGAGAGGTTTTCAGTGTTATTTTGAGGCAGTTATTAGTGGATTCTAAGGATGACGAGTATGTGTGACTATCTTAGAGGCACGACCTCTCAATAATTCTTTGCCGAAGAGAGTTTTTCAGGGGCATGAGTATGGGTTTATTCTCGGCACGACCTTGTCGGTACTTGATACATAAAAGGGGCGGTACTTAGAGACAGAATTTCTTATACATCGGAGGCACGTCCAGTACGTATTTGGAGGCATGATTTTGATATAAATTGGAGATACGTTCAGTAGGGACTTGGAGGCACGACACCTTGTCGTAGTTGAGACAAATGAGGGGCACCATTTGTTATACGGACGGAGGCATGTTCAGTACATATTCGGAAGCACGACTTTGATATAAATGGGAGGCACGACAGCATAGAAACTGGAGGCACGACCGCATAGAAACTGGGGGCACGTCCAGAATGCACTCGAAGGTTCGATCGCCTTGGAAATAGAGGCACGTTCTCCATGAAAGGTCTGCTAGAATGCGTTTGGAATCATAAAATATTGATATAAAAATAGAATGATAATTGTACCAAAAATATAGGATAAAACAGGAAATGTACCCATTAACAAGTGGTATTTTCAGGGAGTACAAGCTAATATTTCTGACTATAAATTTCAACGCATTAACAGGGAGTGACTGATCATAAATTTGTAATAAATACTAGTTCAAAATTATTTGATCAATGACTGATCAGGTTTACAAAAAACAAAATGAAATAATTTATGAAAAAAAATCCACAGGACCCCCGCACCCCACAGTTTTGCAGTTAACTGTAAGTGCTTCATAGGAATACTTGACTGAACCCAATGATTTGTTAATCCTTCCCTGTCTGGGTCTTGTTCTGCCGTTTGCTTTGCTAACCTTTGGTTCAATAATTTTTCAAGAGCTTGTTTTTGTGTATTATAGTTGGAACTCAGCAGCATGTATAAAGATTCTTCTTTCCAGGTCTTTAATTCAATCTACAAAAAATGGCAACAAAAAACTATGGTTAGTTATCAGCATACTTGTGCATCAATCTACAAAAATCTACATCGACAATGCATATTTATGTGTCAATACGTTCAAAAGGAAAACTTACGTCGTAATCATCTATTTCTTGGATTAACTTTTCACCGTTGTAGAGAAATGCAAATCTTAGAACAGCATGTGGTGATTCACCAATTTGTACTTTTGGCAAATCTGATACCCAATTTATTTTGTAATTTCCCATGTGTCTGTCTCTCAATTCGTCATCTCCAAAGACTTTTTTTAATACTTCGTTCATCCTAGGCACCTGTAAAAGAATTTCATTTTGTTTAAAACAACTTAAAAATCATGTACAAATGGAATTGAAAATAAATAAATATATAAAACTTACGATTTTATTTCTATGAGAATGGTAGTCCAACTTTATCTTTTTTGTTTTTTTTCAAACTTTTGTTTATTCTTTTTGCATTCATTTTTTTCCTTCTCTTCATTCTCAGGAGACGTTTCTTTTGGATCAAGGATATGCAGTTTCTTCTGGTATCTGTCCAATACATACAGAGTGTAACGTTTCTCTTTCTCAATGGGAATGAATACCTGTGTGGAAAGAAGAAAAGTTTTCATTGCACATGAGAGTTCAGTAATAAGTACTCCCTCCGTCCCATAATGTAGTATCATTTTTCTAGCTTAGCTAGCTTGAAAAATGATACTACATTATGTGACAGAGGGAGTACCTGCTGAAAGTAGTTTTTTCTAGGTTACACAATTACATCTTGTTTAGACCAAAAAAAGTGCTTACCAGATTTGCTGCTAAAAGCTTGTTCTTTTGTTCTTGCTCGACGTTATGATTAAATACGGTCATAAATGGATACTTAGAAATTTCTTTTATAAAATCTTCAATAGTTCCTTCTTTGTCTTCAATATGCAGTATCGACTGCAAAAAAAGTTTGGGAAAAAATTGTTAGAAAAAACAAATTAATGTGTTTTTGATAGGACTTCCATGTTCTCTACACTTACATCTGCAAAGTATGGGATTAATATGAGTGTTTCACTTTCTTTTGATCCTGGTTGCTTTTCCCATATAGCTACTATTGCTGCTAACACCTGTTTTTCCATGCCATGTTTGTCTCCAGCTGATCTTGCACGAAAAGCTCTATCTAGGTCTCTCCCATAAAATTTTCTACTCTTTGCTGATGGTATTTGGCGATAATCTGCATATACGAGTTCACTGCAGACGGACACAGAAATTAGAAATTTTGTTGTAATGAGCAAACTGCAAACATGAATTTCAGTATGATCTATGTTCATTACTTTGACGTTATAGTTGTAAACAACTCACTCTGCGTATTTTTTCTGCCATTCATCGCTCATGACTAATTGCATTAGCTTGGATGCCTGCTCGCTGTGTTGAAAGTGATGGTCATGTTTTTGGTATGCCCATTTTTGTTTCTTCTTCTTGTTCTTCTTTTCCTCTTCTGCTGAAAAAAAGTTATTTAGAAAGATCATTCCACAGAAATCACTCCCGATCAAGAAATAAAGAGAAAACAGTATAGTTTATTTACCGTTGCTGGTTGAATAAAAGTTGATATCGTGCGGCTTGAATTCGTTGATTCTTCCTGGCAGTTTGCTTCCCTTGAGTTCGTTAGTTATACCAAATATCATTGTGTATAGGAACTCTGGCTTCCATTCCTCTTGTACATCTTTATGCTGTTAGGAATTTCAATCATAAAATTAGAAACTGTCAAGTTTGAATACACGTGGACTTGTTTAGTTTCAGCAGTAGTAGTAAACTTACATTAAAATGCTCATATTCCTTTGTAAATTCTTCACCGTTCCAGTGTAATGCAAGTTTTAGCATGTAGTGTCCGCACTGTTGTATGCCTTGTTTCGGAGTAGGAAATCGGACAGGCCTTTCTGCTGCTTTTGTCCAGTCTGGTTCTTCATAGTGTAGGAGTTCCTTTTCTCCGTAATGCTTCTTCATCAGTAGATGCATCCTTGCAATCTGTTGAAAAGATTGGATGCTAGTCAATGGTGAACAAAAGTATTGTATCTGGCTTTGCTTTTGTTTCTAAGCACTTACGAGTTCATGAGCGTGTGCATGATGCTCTGACCAAGAATAACCGCTATTCCTATAATTAAGTGGGTCTAGTATGTCGAGGGATCCGTTGTATTTGTTCAACACGTACAGTGTGTAGTGAGCTTCGCTGTAATGATGTATCATGATCTGTCGTGCGCAAAGTTGAAAAATAATGTTATTGGATAATAATTTCTTATGGAGACTGAGCAAAAAACTTAATTAAGATGAATGTCGGTGTAAAAAGGTTTTGTACAATACGGAACTTACCAGCTTTTTCTTTAAAAGGTTTCCTTTCAGCAACTTTTTAAATTCTACAAGTGCTTCATCCTCGTTGAATTTTCGTAGACCTCCATCACTCACATTGAGACCGAGCGCAAACTGCATGACGGTGTGTGTTGTGTTAGCAAAAAAACTATGTTAGGATAAACGACGGTGTGTATTGAGGGGTTAATACATTTGCAAATTCAACAATAAGAACAATTTTATCGCTGCTGAATAGTTCCATTTCCGTCCATTCATCTATGATACCATTCGCGACTGCGCTCTCAACTTCTGCATCTCGTTATCGTAGTTGGCCTAGTAGTTCCTCTCTATTTAAGATATCAACTCGTTTTGAGCTTGAGAATAAAGTATCGCTGCAAAAAATAAAATAAAATAAAGGTTTTAAAAAAGGTTTAGTGATTTGGAATACTTGTTTTGGTAAATAAGCAACTTCTTACTCTCTGCAGTCTCTTTCTCCTTCTTTGCTCATGAGATATTTGTAGAGTCCTTTGGCCTTCTCCATTTGGTTGAATTATCGAGGCTTAAATGTTGGAATTTTAGGCTTTTCAAATACTCTGCTTGATGGTCTGATTCGCCTCTTTATCGAGATTATGTTTGCTGAGCTGATCTCAGACCTCTTCAGAGATAGTTCCTATGAGTCACCTTTCGAGAAACCTGTGAAATCCCTGCTCCTGCCCATTTGACTTTTCAATGATTCCTGTGATTCAAAAACTGGGCTAATGTCTCTAATCATTTTTTTCACTGAGTGTGCTTTCGTCCTTACTGCCTTGCTGGATGTTTATGGATTCTGCTGCACTCAAATGCACCAAAACTTCTTTTCCCAATAGTTTCCTGTTCTCAATTGACTGAGCTTCCAATCTTCTTTTTTGAAGTCTTTCATCTGCCAGTTCGTCTAACGCATTCTTTCTTTGTTCCATTTGGTGTTGCTTCAACAATTTTTCCGTGATTGTGTCGTGCAAGTCTTCAATGGAACGCGTTGAGGATCTTGGGGAACGATGTTGTACGTCAACAGATATTGATGCCTGTTGATGATTGGTATTTTGTGTCGTCTCTCTTTCATTCATCTCTTCAAGCATGCTTGGATGTGGATAATCGGATACTGAAAGTAAAACTCCGTCATCTATTAGATCTAGATCAGCAGCTGATCCTGTTACTTCAGGAGCATCTGCCTTTATCTCCGCTGGAGGAGGTGTCGCTGGATTGATGGTGCTATCTGCCTCCTCTTTATTTTCCAGAAAAGATGCTGGAGGTGGCACGTCGGACTTGAAGGTCAGGCCGTTTTCAGTTTTCTCGCCCTCCTCAGGAACTGCTTCATATTCTGCTGGTTTTTCTTCTTCCTTGTTGTCTGATCCAGGGGCAGGCATCTCAGCCTCCATGGGAACTACTTCAGATTCAAATGGCTCTTGATTTTCCTTCTTCTCTGATCCAGGGTCAGGCATCTCGGACTCCACGGTAACTACTTCAGATTCAGCTGGCTCTTCATTTTCCTTCTTCTATGATACAGGGGCAGAGTCACTTGGAAGTTGTAGGGCTTCTTCCTTGCCTTGAACTGGGCGTTCCTCAGTCACCTCAGCAAGTTCCGAGCGTTGCACTTCTCGAGCTTGAACTGGGCCAGGGGGAACGTCTTCAGTGATGGCGGGGGCAGCAGGCACATCTTGTGCAATGGGAGCAACGGGGGCAACAGGTGGAGTAGGAGCATCTTGCTCGATGGATGGAGCAGAGGCAGCCGAGGGCTTTGATTTCAAAGATTCCTCGATTTTTTTTTTGAGCTTCTTGGTGACTTTGGGATTTGTGGGTTTCCGAGCTTTCTTCTTCGCGACACTGGGGGCCGGGATTTTATCGAGAGCAACAGACGCGGTAGCAGCTTGCTGCTGTCTTTCGGCAACCTGCTTGAGGCGGCGCTCAGTATCATATTTTACAGAGACCAAATGAGTGATGCCCAATTCCTTGGCATACCCTGCCTTCTTGTCTTCCGAGTGAGCATAAAAGCTCACCAACAATGCCTTCTCCTGATCTTTTGCTCGAGCCTCTACTTCCTTGGCAAGCCTGTCTTGCCTCTTAGTCATAGATTCTTTATCTTCGATAACTGTGGATTGCTTAGACACTGGAAGACCCTCATCTTGGTCCTTGGAAGCAGCCATCTGTTGTGCTGTTGCACCAAGTGAAAGCTCACGTTGTTCCGCTGTTCCTTCTTCCGCTGATATCTGAAAATGCCAAACATGCTTAGTGTGATGCACATTCTATGTATTTTTTAAGAAAAAGAGATGAACAATAGAGTGTAAGAATATGACCTCTTCATTTGTTGTTGCTGCATCATCAATATTTGTTGTTGTTGCTTCTTCTAATTCTTCTTCTCGATCTTCGCGCGAGACAGTTGGTGTCGGAAGGTTTCGGTCCTCTAATCCTTCTTCTCCTTCTTCTTCTTCTTCTTCATATGCTACATATTCGTCCTCGTCCAAGACAGTTGGTGTCATGAGGATTTGCTCTTCTTCTTGCTTATTTTTTTTTGTTACAAATAAATCTCTGATAGCTATTGTGTTGTTTGAACTTTTCCGACAAGGATTCTGTGTCTGCCAACAATCCTGTTATTATTGTTTTATCTAGATCTTCCTCCTCCGCGGAGTCTCCAGTTTCTACTCTGTTCCTTTTTTGCGCTAACTCTTTTGTCAGCTCAACAACCTCATTGAGCTTACATGAAATCATTCGGAATGTTTCTTCTGATATTTTGTCACCGCTTGGCTCTTTTGCAGTGCTTCTGGTTTCGCTGGTGTTGGCCGATGCAACGTGCTGACCTTGCTTCGAAGGTGCTGGTATGATGGGCTTGCGCCTTGTTTCTAGTTTTCGTGCCTTTGGTGGTACGAGTGCCAGCGAGGATGAACGTGATCCTTGACCTCGCTCTGAAGGTTGTTGCACGTTGTTCTTCCGCCTTGTTTGTCGTGTTTGCACCATTTCTACTTGTACGAGCGCCGTCGAAGTTGAACGTGATGCTTTGTTTTTGCTTGTTGGGTTCAAGAAAACTCTGTCGTTGGTTGCTTTCCACGTCTGCATTGTTTACAGCACAGTGAAACTTGTCAGATTTGAAAGGCTGTTACTATAACAGGGAGTCTAAAATTTGACAGAGTGTAGAACCAAACCTGTAACTTTCCAAATTTGTAGTCATCTGGCCTGTCTTTTCCATCAATGATCATGTCTGCTTTACTTATTGCCCTTAGATCAGTCTCAAGCAGATGGTTTACTCGAGGCGTCTCCTTGTTCTTGTTGGTTTTCTCTGCGATTTTTCTCAATGTTTTAGGGTTCATAGGGACCAGCAGTGTGGCAAGGTACATAATCACTGGTGCAAGTGCCAAACCCTCAATGTGCTTTGTGTTCTTTAGTTTTGGACTGTGTCCTTTCCAGATTTTAGCTCCTCTACTAATCTCTTCAACGATGAGCTGGCAGAAATCCATTGTTGCCATCTTTTGTTAGTCCAAATCGCCTTTAACCGTTGAGGCTACTCTGTTAAAGCGAGGACTGCTATCCGCAAGAACAACCTTTTTGAAAAGGATGATGAAGAATATTTTAATTGATAGCTTGTCTGATTCATCGCTGACTTTTTTGGCTTCAACTGCTAGCTTTTCCATCAGCCATTTAATTGTCAAACTCTCTTTCTTCGGCGAAGGAATGAACCCAAGCTCTTTGTTCAGATCGTCTATTGAATGATTATCTTGCGGCCTTGGTGCAGAATATGTGTTTCCATTTGGGAAGTCAAACAAGAGATGGATGGCATCTTTGGTAATCTGAATCTCTTTTTCTTCCCCGAAACTTATGGTCATGTCGTCTGTGTCTAGTTTATCGTATAGGTACGACGAGAGTGGTCTGTAGATGCACGAGGATATTTTGCAATTATCTATGTTGCCAAATCCTGCAGATCTAATTTTTGCTTTATGACGATCTTCATCTAGTAATTTCCATGCCTGAATGACTTGGCTGAATGTTCCTCCTATCTTGATGCCACATCTGCCCGCTTTTGCTATTTCTTCATCTTCGGCATCGCTTGTTGCTTCCGACTTCTTTGCTCTTGTCTTTCTACTCTTAACTTGATTGGCGCTTGTTTTCTGCTGATTTAAATGGAAAGGGGTTTGTCAGACACAAACGCATTTTCAGTAGTAAACCAAGTAAGCAGCAAAAAATGTGCAGGAAAATGAGCTTTTACCTCATCTTCGTGCTTCCATTCTTCATCCTCTTCATCACGCTGCAACCGCTTTCGTTTTTTTCCCTTCTTCTTAAGCTCTGGTTCTTCCTCTGCTGGTGCCATAACAGAAATAGGCTGTGGATTTTCAATATCATGCTTGTGCTTTTGCCTTTTAGCTCTTGGGGTATCAGGAAGTGGTTCTTGGTGTAGCTCTTGTGCCGTTGTTTCTGACTGCTTCATGGACTTACTTTGTTTTTCTTTCAATGTCTTCCTCCTTGTGTAAGTAATTATTTCCGGGCTTGGTTCGGCAGATGGTTCGATATTCTTATTTTGTTGCCTCGTTTTTTCAATTGGATGAGGAGATATGCTGGCTCTATCTGAATATTGTGTTTTCAATTCTGACAACACTGCTTGAAGATCAAATTGGCCGTTATCTGCTCAATTGTTAGCAAACAAAAAAGCCTTGTGATAGAATTTTTGATATTCAAGCAAATGAAAACAAAAGTAGTTAAATATCGTAACGATAATTTTTTAAGCTTCCATCTAAGCAGCGCTATATGTTCTTTGTGCTACTATATGTTCAAGTTGCTAACGACTGTAAAAATACACGAATCGAAATTACTTGAGAACATTAAAACCGGATTTTCAAGGTAACAGAGTTACTCCGACGGTTAGGGTTTCTGTTCGCGAAAGGGGAGAAAATACTATGTTGACTCAAGAAGGGGGGATCTGGACGCAGAATTTTTTACCCTCGATTGCAGGTGTGGTGGTTGTCGAATCCATCCTGATGATTTGTTGTTGTTGGTTGTGATTTCCGCCCCCGGATTTGAGTCATCCGACGCCGTTGACTGGCGGCGGGAGGAATTTGGTGCCGTGGGGCACCGTTTGAGGCCAGCGGTTGCTGAAGCGTGGTATCGGGCGTGCAACCGGCGAAATTGATTTTGAATTCTACTGGGGTGTGCTTTGGTTTGGAGAAGAGAGAAGAATCGAAGAAGAGAGCGTGCTCGACGTGAACTTGTTTGAGATTTTCCGTGCGGGGGAAGAAGAAAGAATCTTCAGCCTTCCATTAGTGGTACCATCTATAGGTTACTTTGAGGCACGACATTCTGGCACTTTCGAGTACATTCAGGCAATACCAATTGCTGCTTCGGGGCACTGATGAGAGATATTGACGGGGCACGACTACAAGTTCTTTTGACGCGCGACATCGTGGCACTTCGGGGCACGACAGGTGGTATTTTCAGGCAATACCAATTAGTACTTCGGGGCAATTATGAGAGGTTATCACGGGGCACGAGTATGGGTTAGTTTGAAGCACGACATTGTGGCACTTTGGGGCACGACAGGTGGTATTTTCAGGAAATACCAATTAGTACTTCGGGGCAATTATGAGAGGTTATCACGGGGCACGAGTATGGGTTAGTTTGAAGCACGACATTGTGGCACTTTGGGGCACGACAGGTGGTATTTTCAGGCAATCATGCCAATTAGTCTGATGAGAGGTTTTCCCGGGGCACGAGTAATGGTTCCTTCCACGCACGACATTGTGGCACTTTGGGGCAATACCTATTAGTACTATCACAAGCACGGTCATAAATTTAATAAAGCCACAGTCGTAAAGTTAATGCAAAAGACTGTTGTCAATGGAGAAACATAAAAACAAAGAAAGTAGACTGATTTTTTTAATTGTTCAAGGCTAAAGGCTGCTCTAGACTGGAAGTAGAGACACAACGGCATTGATACCATAAAAAGGTTAATGTTATTTCTTACACAGCGGCTTACACAAAATATTATACACGTCCGTCCATTAACATCTAACTGTAGCACTGGCTTACACAAATGATGATACACGTCCATCAACATCTAACTGTAGCACTGGCTTTCAGCATCTGCAATCAAATGGTTCCCTCAGAAAACTGAGATCGTCCAAAAGCATGTTCTCTAAATCAAAATCTAGGTGCTTACAAGTTCTTCCAATTGTAAGCGTAGCACAATTAGAAGCCCTTTTATCCATCTCAAACTTGATTTCTTGCTTCCTGTAAAACTCAGGCATGCATACTTTGCCGGAGCGGGAAGGGTGGAACTTAAGCCTAATGCTCTGTAGCATCTTCGCATTGAGAACAAAGAATTTTACAAACTCAGTGTTATTCTTTGTGACTTCATAGTTCTCCATCGTTAATGTCTTTAAACAAATGTCATGCCCTTTGAGAAACACCTTGTGCTTTTGACGCCAAGTATTTGTTGCAGTTGGCTCATTGCAATAATATCCCTGAATATTCACGAACATTGAAAATAGAGTTTGTCAAAAGGAGCAAATGGTTAAATATCGTACGCTATCAACGTGCTTTAAATTTGCGTGAAAACATCACCTGAACAAACAAGTTCTCCAGACATGGAAAGAATTTCAACATGCAAATAGCCTCATCTAATTTGAACCACCTCATCATTATGAACAAGGTCTTAACAGAATGCACCAGCGAAGATAGGTTGTCTATGGACAAACGCTTCATTGATCACAGAACATAATATTATTTTGAAGTGATAGGTATTTGATATGAAACTTGTACGCCACAAAGAATGCAAGTGAAAGTATCGTGGACAGAGACAGTACCTAAATAACTATAGAACCAAACACGATCTTATGCTCTTCGCAATCACAAAATCTCCCCAATGTCTTAAGTTTAGGTGCAGAGAAGATAGTTATTTGCATTATCGATGCATAAGGATAATGGAACAAGTTTTCAAGAGAAGGCGCGTTCTCGATGATGAGCTCCCCTTTGTCAGGGTGGATGCCAATGGTTGTAAGGTTACGTGAATTTATTCGTACACAGGGGAATTCAAATTCCATGTCTTGAACAAGCATCAAGCATTCCAGTGCTGGACAAGTAGAATGGATAAGGCTAACCAATGAGACTTCTGACATTTGTACTTTCACAAGCGAAAGTCTCTTAACCAATGGTAGTTCAAGCCTCTCCACAATATTGTCTGGTAGTTTGCACATGGCAAAGCAGGCGGTGTGGAGAGAGGACAATCGCAAGATGGACAGCGGTGGCGAGGGTGTAAATGAAGGGCATGTGTGTATTGTTCTGTCGTGGTGGAAATCAAGAACCTGGATGTTGTCCAGTTTTTCGGACTGAAGCCAGGCGTCGACGAGCCTGGCTCTGCACTTGAGGTAGCACGATGGGATGCGCAGGCAGTTAACGGGACCATCATGGCCGGACATTACGGCTTTCGGAAGGTTGGAATCATTACGACGGAAAACAGAAATTATAGGAATCTCACGACAGTCAAGATTGAGAGGTGCGGCACGCCATAGAGGGCTCCACTGAGATGCGAGCACCTTGGTGCGGATGCCATCCTTTGTGGGAAGACGGGAGATGATCTCACCAAGTATGGCTTTGGGGAGGTTGCTGATGCGGTCGGCTTGAGATCCAGGCTCGCCGTTTCTCTCCGAGTCCCCGTGCTCCGGATCTGGATCTATAAAAATTGGCTCTCGGTTTGAAGATCTGCCAAAATGACTGGGTTAGAAGATCAAAAAAGGTTAATTGGAAGAAAAAATGAGTTATGTGATGATGATAGAAGAGGCATCACCGTGACGCCGCCGATGACGCGACTCTCATCTTCTTCTTCTTCGTGGTTGCGGCGGCCGAGTTCATCTTGTCGGATTCCCGCCGCCTTTGCGTTGAATCTGTCTGTAAGGGGGTGGATCTGGGAAGAGGACTAGGGTTAGCGAGAGTGGGAGACGGAGAACAACAGGGGTAGCGAGTGGTGGTCGAAAATGAGGTTGTCACCTGTCGAGCAGAAGCCGAAAGAGCGCCACGTGTCGAGGTTGTCACATGTCGAGCAGAAGCAGAAAGTGTTGAGGCACGAATCTCCTTCTGTGGGAGGCACGAACGTGCATCTCGCCGAGGCACGAATCTGCTTCCGCGAGAGGCACAATCGTGCATCTCCCCGAGGCATTTGAGACACGACCAAGTGGCACTTTGGGGCAATAACTAATAGTACTTCGGGACACTTCTCAGAGGTTTTCACGGGGCTTGACTATGGGTTAGTTTGAAGTACGACATTGTGGCAATACCAGTTAGTACATTCGAGGTACATAAAGTTAATCTTTGGGGCGGTCACATCTTTGTGTTAGTTTGGAGCATTTGAGTCTCGACCAAGTGGTACTTTGGGGCACTCAGTTTAAAAAGTCAGTCATTCGAAGCACGACCGAGTGTACCTTTGGGGCATGATTAAATGGTTCTATTATCGTCAACCTTTGGGGCACGAACAAGACCATCCAAGGCTTCAGTGGTTCGAGACCAAAAGATATGTTTGCATTGTCATATTTTTGTAGATACATTATATTCATGTGTTGGTTTAGGTGAATGGAAACCACTCCATTTATAAAAGATACAATACAAAAAAAGAAACATAGGAGAAAAACAGAGGCAAACAACAATTAACATAGGATTAGCTTCATGAAAAGGATTCATCATAGTCTGATAAATGCATCAAGAAGCAGAGCTGATGTAATAGCCCAGTTTTCACAAAAATCAAAAAATTTGTTTTCGGTGTGAATTGTTTGATTGTCTGATTTGTTTGCGGTGTTTGCATCCCCGATTTATCGATCGGCGATTATTTTCCCCCCTTCTTATCTCGTACCGAACGGAGACCGACCTTTGCCACCCTGACACTCGACCTTTGCGACACCGGGTTTCACCCGATCACCGTCGCGAAAATTGCACGAGACCAGCCGCAGCCAACGGAACTAAAACCCCGTTTAATAAGTAAACGGGATATTTTTATAGCGCGCCGGAAAGTGTTTTCCGAACGGTTCCAGCGCGAGATGAACGCCTCCGGCTCGACGCGCTGATCGCGCAGTTTGAAGTTTTACCCGAATCGGAGGTACTGCGGAACCCCGGCGGTCAGAAACGTGAGCACCGCGCGCACGAGAGAAAAACCGGAGATGTTTTTGCAAACTGCCAGCCATCGGGGCTATATAAAGACCACCACACTCCCACCCATTTCTAGGGTTTCCCTAGCACAAATTTGCAGCCACCCCCCTATCAATGCCCCCAATTTCGCAGTTTGCCCAATTTTTCCCCAAAATTCTAGCCCCTCTCGATCTGGACCGTCGGATCTGCAGATCCAACGGCCCAGATGCGTTCTGCCTCTCTCCTCTCTCTCCCATGGAATCAGCCCGTAGCCGCCCGAGCCCGTGGAGCTCCTCACCGCCGCCTCCGGCCTCCGCGCCCGCGCCGGCGAGCCGCCGGCAGCAGCAGGCCGCAGCCGCCGAAGCCTCCCCAGCCGCCTCATCTCCTCCTCCCGCTCCCTTCTCTTCCTCTCCCCGTCTCCTCTCACCGCCCCTCGTCTCCCCCTGCAGGAAACCAGCCGCGCCATGAATGGCCGCCATGGAACCCCCTAGAGCTCGCGCCGCCGCACTCCCCTGGCTCCCCGTCGCCGGCGCCCCTCCATGACCGGATCCGGCGGCCTCCTGCCCTCCAGCGCCCATCACCAGGCCAGCCGCGGCCCAGCAGCGGCCAGATCCGAACCCAGCAAGCCACTTGGGCCGAGCCCAGTGGGGTGAGGCCCCCTTTTTTTTCGCCTGTTTTTTTTTCCAGCACCCTGTTATTTTTGCTAAGTGTTGGAACAACTGCTACTGATTCGATTCCGCGTTGACGATAGCAAGCGATCCGTAGCCCAGATGACTTCGCGCCCAAAAGACGAATTGTTTAGAATTGCGTGCTCTAGCTTTCATCTTTTGTGAGCATTTGCATTTGAGCTCATCGTGATTGTGTAATTGTGTGCTGAACAGGGCATCAGGCCATTAAACTGCTACATTTTCCTGTTTAGTGCTGCTGTTAATATTTTGTTGCAACTTTGCATGATGAGTGTAACAAATCCATGAGTCCTATTGCATTGATTATTTATCCATTGTGTTAATCATCATGTGTACTTCAATTCTATGCTTTAACTTGCCATGTTTGGGTGTTTTAGCTGTATTAAATCTTGCTCCAAAGTAGCTATCCTGATGTTATTGTGCTGCTGTTGCTGAAACTGTTATTTTGTTGCAACTTCGGTCGACGAGTGTGTCGCGACTGTTTATCAGAATTGAGTGATTCCAATTGCATATTGTTAAGCATCATGTCTACTTTCATTACATGTATTGCATTGTCATGATATGTTTGCTGGTCATATAGATATTCTGCTCCAAAGTTGCTATGCTGCTGTTTTTGACAGCCACCTCTGTTTTTCTCTAAGTCTGTTATTTTGCGATGCCATGTTGTTTGCTTAATATCTTTTGATCCATGATGCCTTTTTGCATGATTCGTTTTGCCATGTCTTCCTTGTCATGTCTAGTTTAATTTCATATCATTTGTGAGCATGTTCGCATTCATTATCCTGTTTATGCATTGCTCTAAAGTGTGCTTCGTGATGTTGGCAGTTTGTGCCCGTAACTTGTTTTGCTTGTATCTTTTTAACCGCAACTCCGTTTGGGGCGTGCCTTATATGTAACTTGATTAGTTTTTCATGTTCTTTGTGTTTATGCTATTGTTTGCTGTTGTTAACCAACCTAAAATATGGTTTAGGGCAGATCAGTACCAAATCCTTTAATTGTCGTGCGGCACTTAGTGTTATGCCATGTTTAGGTTGTGCCTCACTTAAATTGACTAGCATAAATAGTTTACTTTGTGCTTCACCTTTTTTCATGTTTGTGTGCTATGCCATGCTTGCTTGAGTTGCCATGTTAACAACCGTTGGTTGATCACTTGTAGCTAAGCAACTTGAACCACCGTAAACGTGCGGTATTCGTCGTGTGTGACGAGTACTCCACTTAAATCGTTAGTAACCGTTCTCGACGATAGATCCGTATCGCGTTGCCGTGCCTTGTGTTGCCTCTTTGATCTTGTATTGCTCCGTAGTAATAGTGGTGCACCGTTGATTGCTTTCAGTGTTTACTTCTTGTGTGCTCATGCGGGTACCTCTCGGAGACAATGCGAGTGTGCGATCGACTACACCTTCGGAACCCGACTTATCAACAGGCAAGGACTATACATTACTTATGATCCATTCTATTTCAACCAGCGGTTTGCATGCTAGTCTAGGTTAGGTTCGATGTTTGATCCTACCACATGTTTACAGCCTCTTTCAAACCGATACAGCCATGTCCCCTCCCAGCAAACCTTGTACTGCTATGTTACTATTGCTCGTTGCTCAGCCCATGCTTAGTATGCATCCTTAGGATGCTATGATGTTACCCTGTTACTCCTGGGTTTGGGATATCAAATTATTATTATATTGTTGTTGATGATATGATTATTATAAATGTTGACTATATTCGACGAAGGATGGAAGGTCTAGGCTATCCCGCCCCGACGCTTTGTTCCATTTGAGTCACCTAGGATCCGAGTTCCAGGTATTGGTTTTAAGACTGAGCGTGCCTAACCGCGTGTGGGATTTTATGGGGTCCCCTTTTCTTACCTACCTAGCTTCAAACATTTCTAGTGGTGGCCCAAGCTGATTTTACCATTTGAGAAACTGTGTGCGTAACTGGTCTGCAGCCAGTGGATTTAAAATAAACCGGGCCAGTGGGGTGGTATATCCTATTGGTCCACACCTAGAAGCTAGGGAACCTGCCCGGGCGAGGGTAGGTTATCCCGACCTCGTCCAGACGGTAGAGGCCGATTCGAGAGCGCGGCCGGCTTTTGAGTTGGATGTCGACTCACCGGGGGCCACCCGGATTTGTTCGTTGTTAGCTAGAGGGACCTGTCGTTTCGGATCTCTTGGAACTAAATCATAAAATGGCTGCCTATGATGGGTAGCAACTGAGAGAGATGGGTGTGCGTGTGGAGCCTCGTACTGGGAAGTTGGTACACCCCTGCAGGGTTAAATCTTTTCGAGAAGCCGTGTCCACGGTTATGGACGACTTGAGACCTACTCCTTGTTCATAGACAACAACAACTGAGTTAATCTTAATATAACTTGATCAACGTGTGTGTGCCTTGCTTTCTTCTTCTTCGTCGGGATGCGAAGAGGAGGACAAGGATAGGATAGGTTTTATGTTTGCGTAGTAGGTGGATAGCAAGACTTGTTGGAGGCGATTCCTCATCGAATGCTTGGCTTCTTATCTTACTCTCTAGATCGTTAGCCACTTCATAAATGCTAGTGCGGCAGCAACCTCACCACTTACCCCATCCTTACCGTAAACTACTAGTTGTCCTAGAGTGACGAGTGATGAAGTCCTTGCTGGGTCAGATGACCACTACAGTTGGATGTTGAGTACCTCTGTACTCATGATACTACCCCCAAACTCTTTTCAGGGTTCTTGATCGACAACAGGTATGGTGATCGACGTTTCACGTGGAGACTCGACGACGACTAGTTAGGCGGATCCCGGCGGAGGGCCTGGACCCGTGTGGTTATGGGATCGATGTTTTCTCTTTGCCACTAGGCTTTTGATTGTAGTATGTACTCAGACATGTACCTTCCGCTGTTGTATTATATTTAAGGCAGTTGTATGCCGATTGTATGAGATGTTGTATCCTTGTATCTGTAATGTTGTGATATCATGTTGGAAATCCGGGGCATATGGCTTTGTCATATGTCGCGGTGGGACCGATATGTGCTTCGTCCCCGGATCTGGATGGAAACATCTAGATCTGGAACAGTACCGCATATCGGGCCTTACAGCTGACGCCTTCAGATAAAAACAAAGTAAACAACGTCAAGCGGCTGAACAGTCCGGTGTTACACTGCTTCTTGATAGACTTGTAAGAACAAAATACAGATAGATGTTGCTACTAAGAACGACAGACAGATGCAAGATAAAACGACAGAAGAACTATAATTGTAAAAGCTTTCTTGAGCACATCAGGGTTGAATGATGCTCTCAGTCCTCCTTGCGAAGCTTGCTGAGGCGCAACGACCGACGAACTCCTCCCTCCGGGATCTGCTTCAAAGCTCTTTTTCTCTTCTTTTCATTCGACTTTACGCCAGTGTCCTCCTGCGTTGCTGACGCAGAGATCTCCTGCTCAACTGGCGCAGCTGGGATGCGTAGCACAGGCAGAGCGATCACCGGCACTGCGACCTTCTCTGCGAGGTAGTCCCGACGCATCTTGTCCCGCGGTTGGTACATGACCCAGCGCGTCCGTTGCACAGGATCGGGCGATTGCGTAGCCTCGCGAAACGCCCAGATAAGAAAATCTGTAGGCGGTCTTGGATGATTGGGCATGCGTGCCCTTTCTTCCGGTGTGCCAACCTCCTGAATCGAGCGCGCGTGGTTCACAAGCATAGGTATGCTACTGAACCAGGAGCTAACCTCCTTCGCCTCTGCAAGCTTCTTGTCATCTCCGGCTTAGATCTTCTCCAGGCCGGCCTGCCAACCCAGCCCAAACGGCATTGTCGTCGAAGAATGTGAAAAGAATGGAGAGAAGTGCAATGGTCGCGGTGGATGAAGAAATGTGGAGAAGGAAAGGAAGTACTGGTAGCGAAGGAAAGGAGGTAGTGATGGATGTATTTATTAAATGAGGTTTTCAGAATTCGAGGAGCCGCCTAGAAGCGGAATGGTCGCATGGTATGAAGCGGAATGGTCGCATGATGCGTTTGAAAATCATTAACATGAATTAGCGGCACGACTCAGCACGAGAAAGAGGCGCGAGACAACATGATTTAGAGGCACCAAAACTCAAGAGTTTTACTTATCTGAAAAAACCGACCGACTATTTCTTATTTCCTTTTGTATCCGTTGTTTCACAATAATAAAGTACTAGATAGGACGCACGTATACTGATGAACAAGAGGCACGACCTGACATGAATCAGAGG
Source organism: Bromus sterilis (assembly GCA_950022295.1). NCBI lineage: Eukaryota > Viridiplantae > Streptophyta > Magnoliopsida > Poales > Poaceae > Bromus > Bromus sterilis. The sequence goes on along the minus strand of OX465596.1, from coordinate 320,685,812 downwards.
CACGACCCTACATGATTCAGAGGCACGTACCTACATGAAAAAGAGGCACGACGCGAAATGAATCGGAGGCACGAGTTTTACCTATCTGAAAAATCTGGAGGACTTGTCTCAGCTGTTTCACATAATAAAGTACTAGATAGGACGCACGTATACGGATGAACAAGAGGCAGTACCCACCGTCTGAGATACACGACTTCACATGAATAAGACACGCACGACTTGTGATTCCACTGAGATACCACGGTGCAATAACAAGACAAGGCACGAATTAACACACATAAAATCGGAAGCATGTTTTTGTACAATTCAGAGGCACGACGAAATAACATTACGAGGCATGACTAGTAACTTAGACGAGGCACGAACTGAGACAACTAAGTAACATGACGACAAATAATTCGGAGATCACGCATTCACTGATATATCATCACATGTTGTCTTTAAATTTAGCCAATCTCCAATTTATCATAACTAAAACATTTGACTCACAATCCTTAGCAAATTACACAACCCCGACTCTATCATTATTACATTTATCATGTACGACCTGCAACAAGTGCCCTCAGGCATCAAACAAATATTCTGGCATCAAAGGAATTACACTGAAGATAACTGCTAATAATTCACCACGATTTTTGAATGTAAGAAGCACCATGCTAGCTTCTCCAAAAGATGTTGCTTGAAGAAATCTGCTGAAATCTTCCCTCTTGAACTCAATTTCTCCATCCAAACAAATTTTGTAGGATGCCTGTATGTTCACATATTCATCTATTCCATAATCTTCCATATTAGCTTCAAGGGTTGCACGACCATGACGAGGAATATGAACAAATTCCATCAAACTTGATACCACAATTGATGGAATTTGCTGGATAAAAATGAAACAAACTAAAAGTAAGATTAAGAAAAAAAAATGAAATTTACTTATCAACAACATAAAGTTAAAGTCAAACTGACCAACACATGATTCGCAACATCGAGGCCGCTGAATCTGTGCACAAAAGGACGGCACGGTATGAAGCTGTCACTGAACAGTTCATGTATCAAGGAATGAAACTGCCAATAGTTAAGGTAGACTCCGCGAGTGTAAACGCAGCCATCAAGAAGCTCCATCTGGGACGGATAAAGATCCATATGCTTGGCAGCTAAAAAAACACACAATACTCAGACTGGCTATAAATTTGAAAAATAAGAATGGAGATTTTTACTAAAAAAATAGGTAAGTAACAAATCAGAGTACAAAACCAACTTACCAAACCAAGGATAAGGAAGTAATAATTCTTCACCCCGATAAATATCAACACATAGTACCATGTCGTAAAACTGAAGAGTAACCACAACTCTGTCGCTCGGAGAAAGTCCATATTCATAAACTAATTCCTTCCAACCAGGACCATGGATTTCACTCCTCAAACGACCATGACTGAATTCTACCTCATAAGTATTTTCCTGATCAGTCTGTAACTCAAGAACCTTTGTTGGAAGCCCCGCCTGAACACACTTTGACTTGCAGAAACCGATGTACCATGCAAGATACTGAGTCATATTACAAGGAACAACCTGCAAAACAAAACAAATATCATCCACATTAGCAAGATACAATATGTTGTAAATATCATCGCCTCAATATTTCCACCATAATAAAAATAGTGTTCTAAAAAATTGAGGAAAATACCCCACGACTAGAATAGCGGTCATCTAACACAATAGTGAACTCAAGAGACCCATCTTCAGCGCGACAGACACTGCGCGGACCACCACAATAAACACTGTGCGGACCACCAGAATAATAACAAGAATCCGCAGACATAGCTACAAAAATTTCTGCATAGTTACTGTTTAGCATAGCATCGAATTAACCAAGGAAATCGACGGACGAACTAACCACCACAATAATAACAAGGCATATCAAAAGGATCTTCATCGTCAAAACAAACTCTGCGCGGAGCACCGCAATGGGAACAATACTCTTCCCTCATTTCTGCAAAAAATTCAAAGAACATATTATGACACATCTTACTAGTACTGAACCCAATTAAGATTGGTGCAAATAGGGCAAGACATGCTGGGCTACATCATATGACAAGGTGAAAGGTGCGTATTACAATTATGATATAACCGCACAAAGTAATAGTCTGTTAGATCTAATTTCAACATGTTGATAGGTCGACTTCCTCCTCTGACTATCTTAGCTTAATCAAATCTACGAGCAGCCTCGCCGACATCCCTCATAGTCTAAACGCTCCCGGGACGCGCAAAGCCTCTAAGCGCTCCTTCTTAGATCTATATCGTTACTTTGGTTTTCGCACCGTAAGCATCTTTTGGTCTCGGTGACCGACTCGAATTTGACACAGCGCGCACCATAATTTTCAGGAAGAGGATGCTTAGAATAACATCAAAAAATCAATTGGGTGTCGGAGATAAAACGGACGAACCATGCATTGATTGAGATGGAAGATGAGTGCAAGAGGAACAAGAGAGCTAAGATGTGCTCGTTCTTAGATTCGGTTAGATCTATATCGTTACTTTCGTATTCGCACCATAATTTTCAGGAAACACGAGTATATATTAATACAAAGGAAACAATCCACATCGAAAAATCAATTGGGTGTCGGAGATAAAATGGACGAACCCTGCATCGAGATGGAAGAGGGAGCGCAGGAGGAAGAACAGATCTGGTATGAATAATGTCAGCCAGAACACAGGGGATTGAGATTGAGATGAAAGACGCAGATCAAGAGACCATTATAACTGACAAGTGGGTCCTACACAAGAGACCATCAGGTTGACATTGAGACTGAGGTGTTTGCAACAGTGTCTTGGAAGACCTACATCAGAAACACGAATCCACAAACCTAAGAGACACGACCTAAGAGACACGACGTGTTCGTATTCGTGCCTCCGAGGTGCATGGTGTCGTGCCTCGTTATGTCACTAGTACGCCAACACTCTTTTGCAGGGTATCGCTTGCCAAGATAAAACCAGAGGCACGTATCGGCATTAATAGGAGGCACGACAGCACATCATAAAAACGCACGATTTTGTGCTTCTGTGAGCTGTATGAAAGAGTGATTTGCAACACCTACATCAGAAGCACGAATCCACAAACCTAAGAGACAAGACGTGTTCGTATTCGTGCCTCCGTGGTGCATGGTGTCGTGCCTCCTTATGTCACTAGTACACCAACACTCTTTTGCAAGGTATCGCTTGCCAAGATAAAACCAGAGGCACGTCTCGGCATTAATAGGAGGCACGACAGCACATCATAAAAACGCACGATTTGTGCTTCTGTGAGGTGTTTGATTCGTGATTTGCAACACCTATATAAGAAGCACGAATCCACAAACCTAAGAGACACGACGTGTTCGTATACGTGCCTACGAGATCCATGGTGTCGTTAATAACGACAGGTTTTAACTGAGGTCTCTGAAGACCATTAGCAAGCATGAGTCAACTAAAATAAGAGTCAAGACTTGTGTTTGTGTGCGGTTTCATTCGTTTCCAGTATTACTGAGTACTATATTTGAACAACATTTGTTCTCACGACTCGTAAAAAATTTGACAACTTTAGTACAACTAAACAAGTCTTGCTTCCTCAATCTTCACCTATTCAATCCGCTTTCTTCAACTTTCTTCTTTCTTTCTCATCGTCCCTGACTGCTTTTGCTGCATAAGTGTGAAAGAAAATAATCATTAAAGTCTTTTGCAGTCTTTTATTGAAATAGATTTTTTTAAGCCGCCTTTTTACCTTTCAAACCTCTAATCGTACTTTTCACCGGTACCAAACAGTCTCCATTCCTTTCTTTGTCTTTTGTTGCTAGATTCTGCACATTCTAAAAGTCGATCCGAGGTCTGTCTGGTTAGAGTGGTATTTGATTGTGCTATAAGTGGCGGAGAATGGTCTCCGTAAGCTCTTGTTGATGATGTTGTTTGTGCGTGCACTGTTTCTTGTCCCGTGCTTGCAGAGAGTTCTACATCTGGTGATATCGGTGCCGTAGGTGTTGTGGGCCATTTCAAAGATTTCTCCTTCTTCTCCTCCTTCCGTTTCCTAGCTTCCTCTTTCAACCTTTTTCTCTCTATTACTGCTGGGTTTCATGAACAGACCGTTTGCATGTGTCCTTTAATCTTGCAACGGCCGCATGTTGGTAGGGATTTTCCACCTCTTCCCTTCTTTTCGGAACCGGCTTTCAATCGGTCTCCTCTTCTCGTGCCCTTGGAGAAACTCATTGGAGGGTTTTTGAGGGTTATGGTGGCAAGGTTGTTTGTCGTTGGTTCCTCATTTTCTACCTCAGCAAGTGCTGCCATCACTTTAATTTTTGTCTCTCGCATGCACTCCATTAGAACATTGTATGATTTATCTTTTTTGCAACCATGTGAGCAGAGTTCTTCCATTTCTGTGTAGGCCAGGCTGAATCTCATAGTTTCTTCTTGTTCTCTTGTCATGATGTTTCCTTGACCAGTGGCCAGTGATTTCAAGCTCTCTGATAAGTTCCTTCTCCATCTAGGGTTGATAAAATATTTTGGAAGCTGATCCACCATACCAGTTTGATCCATGACTTTAAGCACGTGGCAGCACTGTATGGCATCCCTTTGCATCTTATTGCAAGTGCAATTGTACACTTCCTTCTGCTCATCGACATCCACCCTGAATTCAGATCTTTCGAACTCCTCGCCAGGGTATGGTTTACCATCTTCCGATGGAATCCTTTTCAACTGATACTGTCTTCCTTTAGCAAGATCACTGCACTTGTAGTACATCCTGTTATGTAGCTCTCGCTGGAATTTCCTGAATATTTCATTGGTGTAAATTTTGCTTCCTTCTCTTTCGATTGGGAATCCAGTCTGTATTGAAGGTGTCTTCTCCAGTGTTCTGTATGTCCTCTTGTCCAGCGTGGCAAGGCAATTTTGCTGGATTAAATCATAAGCAGCAACAAACTTTGCAATCGTGTCTTTGTGGTACACGTAACATTTCCACATTGAGTTCGTGCTTTCACTTTGTCCCGTTGTTGTTGTGAATGGATAGAAGCAATCCTTGAAGTAGGATGGTACCCCGAATTCCCTGATCTCCCATAGGGATCTTAAGTGTGTGTTACCTTCTGCATTGTTTCTCAAAATAGCTGCTTCCCATGCTCGTTCAAACTCATCAGAATTTTGTGACTTTTTGCTTATTAGAGTGAGTTCATCAGAAAAAATGGGTACTACGCAAACACTGATGCGTTATTTTCCTTCATGTTTTTCCTAATGTGCCACCAACAGAACATGTGCCTGGTGTTTGGAAGTATGTCCTTTATTTCCCTCTTCATCGCCGCGTCCTGATCCGTTATTATGAATTTCGGCTCCTTTCCTCCCATTGCCTCGACAAATGTGCTTAGGAGCCACTTGAATGACCCTATTTTCTCGTCCTTCAGAAGGCCTATCCCGAAGAGGACGGTTGACCCATGGTTGTCAACCCCTATTATTGGTGCAAATGGTAGGCCATAGACATTGGTGGAGAAAGTTGTATCAAAAGATATGTACTCTCCGTATAGACTATAGTTCATCTTGCATAGTGAGTCAGTCCAGAAGAGGCTTCGTAATGAATTGTTCTCGTCTGTCTCTTCCACATGGTGGAACCCTGGTCTACTTTTCTGTAGACCTGCAAAAAATTTCATAGTGTCCTCGATATCGGTGTTCCTTTTTCCATCTTTTTCATTGCAGGAAATGTTGCTTATGTCAATCGTGTCAAACATAATCTGTCGCCTCTCTTTGCCCATCGCAGTGAAGACCTGCATCACCTTCCTTGGTTCTAGCTTTGCTTTCTGCAACACTGATATGAAAAACTTCTCCTGTGGGGTCATCTTCTTGTAGCATCTCATGAACTTGAGCATCCAATCTGATGGGTGAAGCTCGTGATTGTGCTCAAGCCGTACATTGCGAAGGCACCATGATCCTGTAATTAAATCTCTCTTCGTTGTTATCTGCACGGGGCAACCTGTCCTCATCAAGCAGTTGCTCCTCATGTGCTCTACTATCATGCTTGTTGTCTTGTTATCTCCTGACTTTGTGCATTCGAAGACTTGCTTATCGAGCTCATGGTCAATTCCTGAGTTTCTGCTGGTCGATTTCCTAACTGCAAAGCCCACTTTCCTGGCATACGTGCAGAAGAAATTGAATGCCTCATCCCTTGACTTGAAATGCATGCCATCCTCTAGTGTGAGAGCTTCTGTCAACTCCTCGATGGACGGGTGTGTGTCACCTTTGAACATGTCATACGTATCCTTCTCTTCATGTGATGGTTGCCCCATGTCACTGTTATCAATAGTATCATCAACGCTGTCACAAACGGCATCATCAGTTTCGACAGCACAGGCGATAACATTTTCTTTAGAGCTGCTGCAGCTCTGTTGCTTGTCATATGTGACATCGCTGTTCATCGATGGTCTCCAGTCCATCACTTATTCTGTTTCCAATCTGACAGCATGTTGTGTTATATTCTCTGCTTCACTGAATTGTGATACTTGTCCAATAAAATCTGTTGCACTGTCGTAGCTGCCGACACAGATTTCTTGCTGTTCTATAGGTTGCTTTCCATTCAACATGACCCGGTCTTTCTTTGAACCCGATGTTCTGCCCTCCGTCTCCGTCAAGACCTGTGCACATAGCACGCAATAAAATTAGGTATTCACAGGCAAGGTTCATGATTTTTATACTTTCAACACCGCGTCTGTCATCACTGAGTGAACATGTGACAAGAAAATTTTCCTACTAGTACCACCATTCCCTCCTTAAATTCAAGTGAGGACCTCACTGATCACACATACAAAAATTTCAACCTCACATTTAGCATGGATCCTGCCTATTATACTATTATTTAACCGACCGTATGACTCACTGATTAATGTTGAGTTCATGGCTGTGTTGTTAGTTTGCTTGGTAAAATTGCGTTCTGTAACAAAACAGAAGATCGTACTTGTGTTGTTACCTCTTTGCTCTGCTCATTATCATTTAGAGTACATCTTGGTGTCGTCGTCGTACGTGCACTGGTCAGTTGGCTTACGATTCTGTATGCCATCAGTGACACTTTGCAGTTCCCTTTCACGTTGACTGCCACGGGTGATACTCACAAATCTACATTGTCACCACTTTCTCCAGTCTGACGTTGAAGTTTTTGTCGTTGCAACATGATTTCAGGGCTTGGATTCGCTCGTCGCTTCTTTCTTTGATCGTAAGCCTATGTGTATGTCAAATATAAGTGAATAATTATATGCTGTCAGAAAAATGAGAAAATATAAATGTTGTTGTGAAGTAAAGTTTCTTACTCCAACTTTTATTGCTGTTTCTGGAATCTTGATTGTTGCGTGTACCGTGCTTGTAGCTTCATCGTGTGCGCTTTCGCCATTTTTTTGTTGACCCTGCGATTCTTCATTCACATCGAACCCTCGAGCCATCCGTCCGTCAGACAGTATGCTATCCGCTAAGGTAGAAACCTGTGTTTTGAAGCACGAAATTAACAAAGGACATACTTCCAAACACAAGGAACATGTTCTGTTGTTTGACACAAAGTTCTTACCTCTGGTGCATTTGAGGACGTTCGAGCAACAGTTCCTTTTTCAAAGGTCAGCCTGTTGCTCCTAATGCTCCTCTTCTGGATAGGACGTTCCTGGATAGCACGTTTGTCAATGTTGCCTCTGCCTGCAACATTGTCTTTCTTCCTTTGTAATTCTCTCTTCTTCAACCATTTACCTACCTTCACCTGTGAATTTACATTGCATGGGAAATAAACTTACTTAGACATTTTTACATTGCTTTCACCACAAATGACAGCAAAAGGCGTTGAACATTACCTTCCTTTCACTTGTATTCGTTCTATCGTTCAATGCAAAGGTGCTCCTGATGTCCTGTGAACCTTCACCTGGTGCGATCCTAAACATCTGCATGAAAAAATTATGTCAACAAACACTTTTTCTATGTATTACGTGTAGTGATTTCTATTATAGGGAGTCAGTGTAAACAAAAATATAGAACTCATTTAAATTACAACTAAGATATTTTGAGAAAATGGCAGGGCACACAGCAAAAATTTGAACAGGTATTCATAGAATTAAGTTGATCTGAAGATGATATGGCACTGCATAGCATAAAAACAGATGGAAATTTGAACTATGCCCCTACAATACTACCACTTGTCAACTGAAACCATGCGCTCTTGGGGAATGAAAACTATCAAGGATGCGTAAATAATTTCGGGACAAAGAAGTTACACTAAGCATGGATTAAAAAGCCCACATGGGGTGTGGGATGATTTGCCCATAACCTTGATTTGCTGAATCTTCCTTGATGATTCCTCACACGGGATCGCCTTCGATTTTGTGGGCGATCTAATATTGCATAGCGATCTATTCTGATAGAATTGAAATTGGACGGGAGATAGAGAGATAGAGGCTGCTTTTGTGTGCGATCTAGTTTTGCGGAGCGATCTATTCTGATAGTTTTGAAATTGGATGGGAAATAGAGAGATAGAGGCTGCTTTTGTTTTTGCGTGCAGGTAAAGACTAAGCTTCCATTTGGAACCGAGATCCGGTGCCTTGCCACAGGCAACTCACCGATGAACAGTGCGCTCATGCCTTGAGCCCATTTCGGTCGTTGGATTTAAAAGCAACGGCCAAAAACCATCCGCAATAAAATATTGTTGCTTGTCTCAATAATAAATCTGCTACTGTTTATTATTTGTGCGTAAGCGGAGGCACGATGTCATACAAAAAGGAGGCACGACCTCATATAAAACAGAGGCACGTCCTCGTACAAAACGGAGGCACGTCCACATAAAAAATGGAGGCGCGACCTCATACAAAACGGCAGCACGACCTCATACAAAACGGAGGCACGACCTCATACAAAACGGAGGCACGACCTCATACAAAACGGAGGCACGACTTCATACAAAACTGAGGTACGACTTCATATACCGGATCTCGGTACCAACTTTTGGTGGTTTGTTTTTGCGGTGCCTTGAGCCCCCAATCTCGGCCATCGGTGACTCTTAATGACCATCTGGCCGTTGCTTCTGAATCCGACGGCTGGGAGGGGGCTTCTGAATCCATCTGAAGTCGTGCCTCCGTGACTTGCCTGTGGCAAGCCATCTAAGCTTCCATGTGGGGTCAGTTTTCCACTATTTTTGCTTGGCGAGTCATACTACTAGCAAAGTCATACTGCTAGAATTCCAGATCCCCCCTCTGGCGACGGTGACGGTGCCAGATCGGAAGGAGATCGGAGATTTGGTCCTCCTTCCTTGTCGACCTTGCTCCTAATTCCCCGCCGTCCGTGTGCTCTTGAGGTAATACATGATTCCCCGCCGTTCCGTATGTACTACTCGCGTTTCTGCTATTTCTATGGGAGATCAGAGAAGCACTGCGAGTACTGACATCTCGTATTGAGATTTTCCCGACGAGGTTTATGGAGTTTTATGGGAGGTTTACGGGAGGTACTGGTATCTCGCATAAAGTAGGTGTAACAAATTGTAGGATTTGCCTTTACAAGATGGAACACGAAAATTCCTCAGTTACGAGTTATCAGTACCTCGTTTCTGATATCGTTGCGAGTTAAAGAAGATACAACAATACTTGTTAAGTTAGTTGTTCACACTAATGAGTTCTCGTGACCTTTTTATGTAGTGATGCATGAAATGGAGTCCACCCAAAAAATCTCAGGATATCAATCTAAGTCCGTGGATGGAACAAAAGGTGGAAATTTTAGCAAACAAACTGTAAGTCTACTTTTCATATTTTTGCTTGCGCTCTTTATATGAACAAAAATGATTTAGCTGCCTCCCTCAGTTTGACATGATGTCTTTATTTTCCCCCAATCTCAGCTGGACGAAATTCTTGGAACTAGTTTCGACACATCGACTACCTCGGAAGGGAAGTTTTTTCAGATGAGCGATAGAATTGAAGCTTACTTAGAAAGCTTTGTGACTGAAGACAAGTTACCTGCAGTAAGTGATTTTTTATCCTTTCTGTACAACTAAATCTGTTTGTCTGAAATATGTTATATTCTAGTTTGCAGTGATTCAAAAATACAGTTCAATTTTTAGGAACAGCTTACCCTTCCCTCGTTTTGGTTGTAATCATTTTTTGTTTTTTTGTTTTTTTGCAGGCCAAGCAGTAGGTGGCGAGCGTTGTTAAGGACATGTACACAGATATTTTTTCTGTGATACAACCTGTCATTGAAGACAATGTGGAGAAGCTTATTTCCATTGGTAGGGATCTTGCTGGTAACAAAGTAAAACATTCTGACCAAGGTGTCAATCGTAATTTGACGGAAGAAATCTTCAACGCAAAACAAACTTTTTCAACAATTCCGTTTTCCAGCATTGATTCACGAAAGGGGTGCTCTTCTAGTCAGAACAACGCTAGTCAACATTCCCAGTCCCAGTCCCAGTCTGAAGCAGAAATTAGTTGTTCACAGAAGCAATCATTCCCAGTCCCACACTCAGGCATCACAAACTTTGTCAACACTCTGTCAAGTGGAGAAAATTCTGATTCCCACCCAACTATCAAAACTAAGAACTCTGCAAATTGTCAAAACAGTACTTGCGCAACGGTGGATGTAATAAAACAAGATGGTGAGACAAGATGTGATAAGCAACCAGAGAAAGCTTAGGAAGATAATATTATTCATGAGAAGGACGTTGACGCTGCTGACAACGCCTATGTGAACTCTCCGTCAGACACTAAAAAGGATGTTGCTGTCCAGCATGGAAAGGGGTGCTCTGCTAGTCAACATTCCCAGTCCCAGTCCCAGTCCCAGTCCCAGTCTGAAGCAGAAATTAGTTGTTCGAAGAAGCAATCATTCCCAGTCCCACACTCAGGCATCACAAACTTTGTCAACACTCTGTCAAGTGGAGAAAATTCTGATTCCCACCCAACTATCAAAACTAAGAACTCTGCAGATTGTCAAAATAGTACTTGTGCAACGGTGGATGTAATAAAACAAGATGGTGAGACAAGATGTGATAAGCAACCAGAGAAATCTCAGGAAGATAATACTATTCATGAGAAGGACATTGACACTGCTGACAACGCTTATGTGAACTCTCCTTCAGACACTACAAAGGATGTTGATGCCCAGCATGGAAAGGGGTGCTCTGCTAGTCAACATTCCCAGTCCCAGTCCCAGTCTGAAGCAGAAATTAGTTGTTCACAGAAGCAATCATTCCCAGTCCCACACTCAGGCATCACGAACTTTGTCAACACTCTGTCAAGTGGAGAAAATTATGATTCCCGCCCAACTATCAAAACTAAGAACTCTGCAGATTGTCAAAAGAGTACTTGCGCAACGGTGGATGTAATAAAACAAGATGGTGAGACAAGATGTGATGAGAAACCAGAGAAAGCTCAGGAAGATAATACTATTCATGAGAAGGACGTTGACGCTGCTGACAATGCCTATGTGAACTCTCGGTCAGACACTAAAAAGGATGTTGCTGTCCAGCATGGAAAGGGGTGCTCTACTAGTCAACATTCCCAGTCCCAGAACAACGCTAGTCAACATTCTCAATCCCAGTCGCAGGATCACACAGAAATTAGTTGTTCTTTACCAAAAAAATCATCATCTGAACTAAAAGAAATAAAGGAGGGGTATGAAATGGACTTGATCGAATCCATCAGTGACGAATGCAAAGCACAATGCCAACATACGATAAACTATATCAACACATGCCTGGATAGTTTGCCAATTCACTCACCATTTGAGTCAATTTTGGATATGATCGAGAGGGGAGCATACATAAAAACGTGCGAAAATTCTGATTCTGATGAAGCAACATTGCTTCACAAGAATTGTGCAGACTGTCAAAGTAAAATTTGTGCAACAGAGCATAGAATACAAGGAAAAGGCGATGTTGCAAATTGTCAAACAACAACAGCAAAATGTGTAAATCAAACACAGAAAGCTCATGCAAACAGTACTCCATTGGCAGATAAGAGTACCCTCCATTGATGGAACATGCACACCTTTAGTTGTTGCCGCCTACAATCAACAACAAACTTGCGTGACAAGCCAAGCAGAAACTTATTGGAGGTAAAAGGAGATGTTAGTGCCAGTGAAAAATCCACAACGAAATGTGCAAATCAACCAGAAAAAGATGAGGCAGGAAAAACTCCATTGCCAGCTTAGCCAACACCGACAGTTGCACACCCTAAGAATATCAGCAAAGTAGATGTATCAATGAACAAAGTAAAGAAGATGTCCTTGTTGGACTATTTCGATATAATAAAAAGGGATAAAAGAGTTAAGGTATCAGATCCATCAATAGAAGGTGCAAGCAAACAGGAAGTGGATGCTGGGAATTACATACCACTGTCTGATAACACATTCCTACATGATGCTAATGACACATTTTCCTATGATGATGACAATTTTTGGATAAAAGCTTTCAAACATTATGAACAATCCCAACAATGCGCATCTGATGACCTAAAACCCCAAAAACTTGTTCACTGTGATGAAACTCAGTCTTACTCGCAGAAGCCAGAAGGTCCTATCCCTCAAGGAAACAACAGTTCTCACAGTACCGAGGAGGCGTCAGCGTTACAGTGATGCTAAAGTGCCAGAATGAGCGTACGTGTAGCTGGACACAAATTAAGCTCGAAAAGCACAGGACGCATCCACTTTTATGATCCTGTATCTCCTCCACTTGTACGATCATGCATCTCCTCCACTTGTATGATCCTGTCCAGACACAACTGTAAGCTCGTGCCTTTTCTAATTGTATGATCGAGAACCATGCCTTTAATACTTATATGATTTGTATGTAGTCGTGCCTCCGTTTATATGATGTCGTGCCTCCGTTTATATGATGTCGTGCCTCATTTATGTATGATGTCATGCCTCCATTTTTTGTATAGTCGAGCCTCCGTTTTATATGAGTTCATGCCTCTGTTTTGTATGAGGACGTGTCTTCGTTTTATATGAGGTCGTGCTTCCGTTTTGTATGAGGTCGCGCCTCCGTTTTATATGAAGTAGTGCCTCCGATTTGTATGAGGTCGTGCCTTCGTTTCATAAGAAGTCGCGCCTCCATTCTGTATGAGGTCCTGCTTCCGTTTTATATGAAGTAATGCCTCCGATTTGTATGAGCCCGTGCCTTCGTTTCATAAGAAGTCGCGCCTCCATACTGTATGAGTGCCTCCGATTTGTTTGAGGTCGTGCCTTCGTTTCATAACAAGTCGCGCCTCCATTCTGTATGAGGTCATGGCTCCTTTTTATATGAATTAGTGCCTCCGATTTTTTTGAGATCGTGCCTTCGTTTCATAACAAGTCGCGCCTCCATTATGTATGAGGTCCTGCCTCCGTTTAATATGTAGTACCTTCGATTTGTATGAGGTCGTGCCTTTGTTTCATAAGAAGTCGAGCCTGCATTCTGTATGATGTCCTGCTTCCGTTTTATATGAAATAGTGCCTCCGATTTGTATGAGGTCGTGCCTTCGTTTCATAAGAAGTCGCCCCTCCATTCTATATGAGGTCGTACCTCCGTCTTATATGAAGTAGTGCCTCCTATTAGTATGAGTTCGTGCCTTCGTCCATTGTGTATGAGTTCGTGCCTCCTTTGTATACGTTGTATTGCCTCCTTTTTGTATGATTTCGTGTCTCCGTTTTATGTGAAGTAGTGCTCCATTTTATAGGAAGTACTCAATGGCACACAAATTCTGTTGTGAGCGCACTGTTTATGAGATCTATCCATTGATTCTCGATCGAATGGTGTACTGTTCACCGGTGACTTGTCCACAGCAAGTCACCTGATTCCTGTCCCACCGAATCTGTGTCCGACGAAGAAACAAGAATGTTTGGTTTTTTGCGTGGGGGAAAAGTTTTTGCTGCTATGTGGGGTCAGTTCCGTACGGAGTGAGAGATGCAGTATTTTTGAACACCGTCCGCGCACTGCACGGGTCTGTGCTAATTCCAGATCTATCTCGTTTGCATTCTTTTCCCCCCTGTCGACTGCGACGGTGCCAAATCGGAAGGAGGTCGGATTAGGTACCCCTTGTCCGAAATTCTCCTGATTCTTCTACTGATTCCCCACTGTTGACCCCTCCATGTTGACGTAATCCATCGCCTATTTCTATGGGTCTGTGCTAATTCCAGATCTATCTCGTTTGTAATTTTGAGATCCGGGATGATTCACATCCTGGCAATTCAGATCCAGGATGAAACCCTAGTAATTCTCGAAGATAAAAATTTTTGTTTTTCCAAGTGATTCATTACAATTTTTCGTTTGTGGGATCGTTTCTATGTAGCATAGGAGATGGACTCTCAAATTTTGTAGCCTGTTTATGATGATTTACGGCATCCACTTTATGCAACCAAACTACTACTCCCTCCATTGCGAATTACTTGACATGGCCTTAGTTCAAGTTTAAACCAAGCTTGAACTAAAGCCATGACAAGTACTCCCCCAAACCAAGTTTAAACCTCCGGAAAAAATATAAGAGTGTTAAAATTACGTTAAGATTACTAAAGTAGTCATCTATATGCTCTTATATTTCTTTACGGAGGCAGTAACTCGGAACGCAGGGACTAATTCATACAAACTTCACACACTACTTGATGCTAGCTAGCAGTACAAACGGGACTGAGCTTCGGTGACTTGTAGGCTACAAGACACCACGTGACTTGCACCAAACGGCTAAAAACCATGGGTGCGTAATTGTGATATGTAAACGGAGGCATTTTGTATAAGGTCATGCCTCCGTTTTTTATTAGGTCATGCCTCCGTTTTGCATACTCAGTACGTTTTTGTATGTGGTCGTGCCTCCGTTGACTTGTAATTTGGACAAACATTTTGTGAGTAAGCATCATCTTAAGTTTCAGCTGAAAAATGCAAAGTGTAGATGAATGATGAAATCTCGTGAACTTTTTATGTAGCGATGGATGAAATGGAGTCTACTCCACAAATATCAGAGACTCAATCTCAGTCTGTCGATGGCACAGAGGATGTCACGCAAGAATATATGGTCCCTGAACAGCTAGAGAAGGAAAGGTTAAGGACCGAGATCAAACGAAGGAAGCACGCAAAACTTCTCGACGACCACTACAAGAAGAAGAATATCAATAGTTTGTCGTAAGTGTACTTTCGTTGCAGAAATAGGTGCTCTTATCCTATTTTGTGTGCATCGTTGCATTTCATTTCAAATTTATATTATAGTAAATTAATGTGTACTCACTATTGTATATATTGTTTGCAGGTTTGAAACGATCGATGATTATGAAGAGGAATTCAGTACAAAGCTCAGCTTGCAGAAATTTATTAACGTGTGCAAGAATCTGACGCCCAATCAGATAAGCCTTGTCAAAGATACTGGATTCGGAAATCTCCTTGACTTGTGCTGTACAGAACTTCCAAGGACATTGGTCCGATGGCTTGTACGTTACTTTCAGAGCTCCACAAACACTTTCAATTTTCCTGGTGGTTTCAGCTTTATCCTAAACTTTTTCACTGTGCACCGTATACTGGGAATTCCAATTGGAGGCCGCAACATTCCTAAAAAGTGTTCACAGTCTCTAAGGCAGCAGCTGAAGATAGAGACTAAATGTGCTGGACAAACGCCAAGCATAAAAGAGATGATTGATTTGCTTACACCACCACAAGATGAAGGAACACCGGAGCTCCTGGGAGATCAGTTTAAGCGGATATTTGTGATGTTCGCAACGGCTGTCTTCTTATGTCCAACGACATATGAATGCGTTAGCCCAGACTACCTTGCAGCTCTGGAAGGACCAACAACAGATATCTCAACATATGATTGGTCTGGTGCTACATTGGAAAAGCTAGTCAGCTTGATAAAGACATACAAGCAAAAGGAATTCATAGGCGCATTGTGTGGCTGCCTCATAATTCCTGTGGTTAGTCTATCAACTTTACTTCCAATATTATTTGTGCCAGCATCTGCCTTCACTGTTGACCGTGTAATTATTTGTCTCTGTCTCTGCCTTGACTGTTGACCGTGTAATTATTTGTCTCTGCAGATAACCTATTTCGAATATCTGAACATAGAGGTTGAAAATAACCTGCTTATAAGATCTCACATGCCTGCAAGGCTTCAAATCTGGAACACAGACATTGTTAAAAAATATGCCCAACTAGACAGATTGTCATTATTGGAAGGAAATTTTGGCAGACACTCTGTAAGTGAACATTTTTATAAAAAATTTGCGGTACAAAAAAAATGATTTAGCTGCTTCCCCTTATTTAGACATGTTGTTTATTGTTTTTTCCCCATATCAGTTGAAGGATATTCGGTGCATGCCTTTCCACCCATCAAGTACCTCTGAACCAAAGGTTTTCCACATGAGCTCGAGAATGGAAGCATACTTAGATGTTTTGTGCCTGAAAACAAGTTATCTGACGTAAGTGGTTTTTAGCTTTGTGCACATCCAACTATTTTTTTCCCAAATGTGTTATAGTTGTACAGTATATTAGTTTTTCAAACGTGTTATAGCATAAAACATAAATATCAATTTGAGAACAGTCTATTTTCTATGATCAGTCTATTTTCTATGATCAGTCATCCCTTGCGGTTCCCTCGTTTTGGTTGTAATCATTATTTGCCTTTTTTTTATTGCAGGCCAAGGTGCAAGTGGCAAGCATTGTTAAGGACATGTACACAGATATTTTTTCTGTGATACAACCTGTTATTGAAGGGAATGTCGAGAAGCTTCTTTCCATTGGCAGGGATTTTGGTGGTAACAAAGTAAAACATTCTGACCAAGGTGTTAATTGTAATTTGACGGAAGAAATCTTCAACGCAAAAGAAATTTTTTCAACCATTCCGTCTTCCAGCATTGATTCAGGCAAGGGGTGCTCCCGTACTCAACATTCACAGTCACAGACTCGGGAAGAAATAAGTTGTTCTTCACAAAATAAATCATCCTCTGAGCTTAAGTTGACCGAAGGCATGACAAACATTATCAACACACTATCAACTGGAGAAAATTCTGATTCAAATTTGACAACCAAAAACTCTGCAGACTGTCAAAAAAGTACTTGTGCAACGGCGGATGTAATAAAACAAGATGGTCAGCCGATATGTGATAAGCAAACAGAGAAAGATCAGGCAAAAAATACTCTTCCTGAGAAGGTCAATGCAACAGAAGCATCCGAAGTTGCTAACCATCATAGAACAGCTTCTGTCACAAGCCCAGCACAGAACTACTTGGATAAAACCCGCGTTGTTACTGCCAATGAAAAATCCGCAACAAAATTTGGGAAACAACCAGAACAAGGTGAACCACAAATAAGTCCATTGCTATATCGGACAGTTGCAGACTCTGAGGATAAAACTTCATCACACTGTGAAGTGTTCAAAACTCAACAGTGCAAAGTATCTCACATGGATGTTAAAACTTCATCAAAAAAGGAGAAGGTTTATGCAACAGAACAATCTACACCTGCTGACGCCTGCAATCATGATGGTTCAAAAAATATTTCAGCAAACACATCACATACAAAGGATGCAGGTCTTGTTCTCGCTGGTTCTAAGCGTACAACCGAAAAACAAATGTATGAGCATAGCAACAAAAGAGTTAAGATGCCCAGTCCATCGATACAAGGTGCAACCAATAATCCAGTAGATACTAGGGATTACAAACACCCGTCTGATCACTCATTTCTCTATGATGATGATTTTTGGATAAAAGCTTTCGATGTTATTGAACAATCTGAAACTGCATTGAAAGCAACAGCTCACACACATGAAGCAGAGTCTTCTGCTCACAACCATGAAGCAGAGTCTGTTGGAAATATGCCCTAGAGGCAATAATAAAATGTTATTATGTATATTTCCACGTTCGTAATTAATGTTTATATTTCTGTGCTATAATTGCAATGACCCTGACTGTGAGATTCAGAAGAAAACTCATTTGCATGTGTGGAAATGTAAACACCAAGAGTTCCTGGTTTAGCCTCTAAGGCCAGCTCATGTGCTAACTGATGATTACGTTTTCTTAATCATGGACATTGTTCTTGTAACAAGGATGTCAGTAGCAATGGGAACATATTGTTAGCAGAACAATGATGTTGAACCGACCCCAGTATTGAATGATATACTTAGAGATCACATCGTAACTACGTTATAAGTCATATCATGAAATTTTATCATATACGTAATTCCTTAGACCATGAGAGTATCGAGTTGCTTCACACAGGAAGATGTGCTTTGGTTCTTAGATGAATCCTCCCGTAAATGGGAAGTAGTAAAATAAGTTCTGGGTACATTGGATAGTGTGTATAGTGACTGTGATAGTTCAAGAATGGGATTTGCTCCTTCACGATGAAGAGATATTGACTTTGGGCCCACTTGGTATGACGGTATCCATTCTAGTCTGGCCAGACGCATTGTGATTTAATCACGGGGATACCGGAATACAATAACGAGAAAATGGACAAACGAGCAAAGAGGATAACGAGTGGCTTGTGTTCAAGAAGTTGTTACACATGGGTGCCAAACATCTCTCCTCTAACTTTGTCATATATCATGAAGCAAAGGGAATGGTACATGAATAAACATAATGGTTCACTCGAAGTTTCTTCGTGTATGTGCGGGAGTCAACATGGGTGTCCATGGCTCCGCTGTTGATTATTGGCTATTGACGAAAGGTTGTTGACCTATGTCCGGAAGATGTTCTGAGTCATGTCCGCATTATACCGAACCTATTGGGTCACACACTTAATGAGCAGTAGTCTGTTAGAATACTAGTATGGTAGAAGGTTTAGTGGAAGCAAAGCAGAATAGTTCATACGGGTACCGGAAGTAGTTCCGGAGATTTATGGAATTGTTCATAAGGGCACCAGAAGTAGTTCTGGGTATTTAAGGTTATGTCCGGATCACTATGGAGTAGTCCCAGGTGGTTCCGGAACATATGAGAATGGTACTGGGGAAGTCCTGGATCAACCGGAATAGTTTCCGGATAATCGCTGGGCGTCCCGACAACTTTCGCGGTCATCGGGTGGCTTAAACTGTAACTCGGATGGTCTTGGAAACTATACGGATGGCTCCGGAACGTCCGAGAACGGTCCCGGAAGGTCCTGGAAGTGCTCCAGAAGTGTCCGGAATGTCCCGAAACGGTCCCGATATGTCCCGGAAGGTACTGGAAGCTTCTAGAAGGTCATGGAAGGTTCCGGAAGGTTCCGGGCAGTACCACCCACTCCCCTGCGCCCCTGGCCTTGGGGGGCAAGCCACCTAGGCTGCCCTGGCCGGCCAAGGGGGTGGGGGCGCACCAAGGGGAAGGAATTCCCCTCCAGGTGGAAATACCAAAACCCAGTATGGCAGGTTTCCGGTGGGAAGGTGTGGGAAGGTTTGGAAGGCTTGGGAGTCCAAGTTGGACTCCCAATCCTCCTTGAGCTGCGCCCTAGGCCTCCTGGCCACCTATATGATGTGAGCCAAGGGGAGGGGGAGAGCAAGACAACTTGTCCCCAAGGCCTATGCGCCACCCTCCCTCCTCTAAACCCCGTTGCTCCACAATTAGACCCCGGTTTAGACGTTGTTCTAGATCGGAATCCGTTAGGGTTTTCTCCCTCTAGTTTTTTCGGTGGCGTTCATCTCTGGACGGCGGAGCGCTGCTGGATTGCTGCTACGGGATGTGTGGATACTAATGGAGGGGTCGTACCTTCGACCCTTCTTCGAGGAGCTTGTTCATGGGACTTGTCCGTGGGACTAGATCGCGGGACTTGTTCGTGGGATTGATCGAGGGACTGTTCGTGGGAGAACTTGCGAGATCTACTTCCACTACGTCCACGAGCTTCACCAACTCTACTTCCGCTACATCGGTTGGTGAGCCATGACCTAAAACCTTGTATGCAATCTTCTTGGATGATCTTGGGTTCTTGATTCGTAGGCCGAAAATTTTGTTTTCTACTACGTTTCCCAACAGTGGTATCATGAGCGATCCTTGATTAGATGCATGTTTAGGTCTAGATCATATGTGTGATATGAGGCATTGATTTTCTTGTTGCTTCCCTGTCATGTAATTTTTTCTATGCTTAATGGCAAGTTGAGGTTTTGCTACAAGGATTGAGTTTTCCATCGATCCCTCTATGCTGCTTTCAGTATGGTGGTTGCCTTGATCATGGTCTACATCAAACTCCTTGGATCTCATCTTAATCTCGCCATAGAAGATTTAACATGGAGGGGCTTGTGGATTTTATGAACTCAAATCCACACGGGGGTCACGCGTTGAACGAAGTTTGGCTTGTGGCATTAGTTGCTACACGCACCCCGAACGTTAAACTAGCAACATTGAAGTATCGTGTTTGGTTTGTATAGGCAACAACGTTTGCATGTAACCTGCTAATCAACCACGATAAAAGTTGCAACAACCCGAGTAGATGGCGATCTAACTTGTTTTTGCAGAGTATGCATGTGATGTGGTATAGCCTTCAAGATTTGCAATGTGTTTGTATGAGATGCTATATGTTATGTAATATTTATTCGCGACCTGCGTGTCGTGGTACGGCATGATGACTGGAGTCATATGATTGTCACTTAATTATGGCCTGCGTGCCAGAACTGTTTATTAGCTCGAGGCAAAGCAATAGATGGATGCAAGGTGATGATCTACGATGCGGAGGTGGACCCCGACGCACATGCCGGAAGCCGTGGTGATGTTCCCGGCACCAAGGACAAAGTTGGTGGACACGGTGACTTCAACCACGACGACGTGAAGACAATGAAGAATTCACGAAGCAAAGGGCTATATCATATCACATAATTTTATGAACTGCCTGTGATGTTTATCCCTTTGATGCACCCTTGTTTGATGCGCCGTAGTCGTGTTTTATTAGGGTGATCTCTCGCAAAACAATATCAAGTTGATAGTGTTCTTCCAACTGTAGCACCGTCTATACTATGTTTCACATCGGAGCAGGTCATGTCACATGGGTGCACACGTGTGTGACGCATAAAAGGCGGGTGTGTTAAAAGAACACACAGCGCATTACACTTGGTTGTCTTGACGGTTTGGATAAGAGTTTGCTACCGGAACACGCCCATCGAAAGATGAACAAGAATCACATGTGTTGTGATTGGCAAGTTGGCCTACCGGTCCAATCTAAGTCATCAGTGATGTCACATCAATGGCGGACGATTGGGTCGGATCTTGAATCACTCCAGCATCAATTACGAGAGATATTGATCTGAGTGGGAGCGCACTTAGTAATTAAATTGATTAATCACAAGTGCAACTTAATTATGAACAAAGTCTTAGTATTTGCATTATCGTTGTAGAATAATGGCTCGCGTTACCACCTTCCCAATTGATTTTGATTAACTGTATTATCTGGTAAAAACTTTACGATTGGTACCGTATTGTGAGGACTATCCTCAATAGTGTCGAGAAGGAGCTTGTCCTATCGCAAATTTTTGATGCTCTCCCGCTGATGCTATGGATGATGTGACTTATGTCCATAATCCAAAATGCTAAAATTCCACGACAGCTAAGTGCATTGTCTTCACCACCATGAAACCCGAACTTCGAAAAGTTTGGGATAGTTATGTTATATTCATGGAACTGAAAAATAAGTTTTCAGTAGTAAGACAATTAATGTTGGATATAAGATATCTAGTACAATGTATGATTGTAAGCATTAGTGAAAATGTTCATTGTGCTCTAAACAAAACTGATAAGTGTGGGATCCAGAAGAACAATGGTCATATGATGATGAGGATTAAGGGAAAGGAAGTTCCATAGGGTGTTAATAAGACTTACACGCCGGAAAGTCCATGGCCAGCGCCACCCTTGATCATGTGTGATCTTCTATGAGTAGGAGTGACATTGGAAATAGAACTATGATACATATAAAGGCAAAACGAAAGAAGACTGGAATAACCAGCTCAGAAATGAAAGTCATAAGGAGTTATAGATGAATTCATTGCTGGTCAAGAGATGTAATTCTTGGGAAATCATGATTAAGCAGTTAATTGTGGATTCTGTATATTGTGATTAAACTGTTGATCACCAGAATATCACATCGATTGCATATTGTTGCAACTCGATGCAAGAAATACTATGGCCTTTATGACTAGCTAATGATGAGTTTTGACACGCTCGGGAACACGGTAAAAGGTTTACTATACCGTGTGGTGACTCTATGATTATCTTCATCATTCATTTTAGAGTTGAGTAAATTGTTACTACACTTTAGCCTTGTTGCAAAACATCATTTTGAATCATGTTTGTTGCAAGAGAGTTGTTCAAAGCTATGAATAACGTAAAGGCCATACTTCCATTATGAATAGGTTGTATGTTATGAATCTTGATAATAATACTAAACATCCATAACACTGACGCTAAACGTCGCAAGACTAACAGAAATACCACATAGATGTGGCACTGCCGTTTATCACAAGTGACATAACATGCATGAAGAATTTCCATAAGTGATGGACTTTCGAGTCATATGATTATGAATCACTTGACGCTTGCGATCTTTGTCTCGAAGTAATGTGACTAAAACACCGTTGATAGGTCATACATGAACGGGCAACTAAACCATTGGTAATCATACATGATGATGTGTGTAGTCCAATAAGTGTAGTTGTGTGCAGTGGATTCCCTATCTTCACTCATGAGTTGAAGTAGATACGTGGATATATGTTCAATAGAGACATACGTCTGAAATCTTTGAAATGTTCAAGGAATTATAGAGTGAAATAGAAATTCATTGTAACGAGAAAATAAAGCTTTTGCAAATTAGATTGTAGAAAGTAATATTTGAGTTACAAGTTTAGCGAACGTCTGATGAGTTGTGAAGAAGTGTCATAACTTGCGTCTCCCGGAACACCACTATGAGTAAAGTATTCGAGAGATGTAACCAAGCCATGTATGACACGGTAAGATCAAATATGACGTTTATCAATTTGCCATTATACTTATTAAATTTATGCGTTAGTGACTACGGCTTTTACACTGAAAAGAGCACCATCAAATCTGTTGAAATGACGCCATATTAAATGTGGTATGGACTGTTAAAACCATGTTGTCTTTTCTTAAAATTTGGGTATATGAGGCATATGTTTGACATACTCAAAAACACCAAATCAGATAAGTGCTACTTTGTGAAGGTTATTCCAAAAGGTTTGGTATTCCTCTATCACTACACAAAAGCAAAACTATTTGTTGTTAAGAACAATGTGTTTTGAAGAAAATGCTTTCTTGCAAAAGAGTGAGTGGGAGGACAGTGCAACTTGTTAAAGATTGTTGAATCTTCAAATAAGTGTGCAGCTGAACCACACAGGTTAGACAAAACTCGTACAAACATTCATGATATGTAAAACGAGATATTGTTGTTCGACAATGATAAACCTGTGATATACAAAGAAGCGTTGATGGGCCCTGACTCCGGGATTTGGCTAAATGCCAAATAATCCGAGATAGTATCCATGGAAGTAAGTCAAGTTTTGAACTTGGTAGACCCTCCGACAGACTAAAAGTCTGAAGAATATATATGGATCTATAATTGATTCAGATGAAATTGTTTTATCCATAAAGCTCAACTCGTTGGAAAATTGTTTTCTAGCAAGTTCAAAAGTTGACTACGGAGAAATAGTGTCGACCGTAGAAATGCTTTAGTCAGTTCGGGTTATACTAGCAATTACTACATATGTCATTTATAGGATATGGTAGAATGAACGTCAAAACAAAGTTCCTACACGAAAATATAAAAAAAGGACGTATACGTGATACGACCGGAATGTTTTGTCGATTCAAAGGATGCTAAAATAGATGCAAGCCTTGGATATCCAGTGATGGACTGAAGCTAGCATAATGGAGTTGGAATTTTCGTTGTGATGAAATTGCCAAAAGAGTTTGTTTTCATCAGGAATAACGAATATGCTTGAATATTCAAGAAAGTAAGTGGGAGCTAAATAATATTTCTAAAACCTTATGTAGATGACATATTGTTGATTAGAAATGATATAAATTTCTTGACACGAATAAGGACTTTATTGGAAACAGTTTTCAGCTGAAGTACTTGGGCTAATATAGCATTAGTATTGAGCACAATGATCTATGTAGATAGTAAGTGTCTGATCATGCTAAAGCCAACGTTACATGTTGACATGATACTAAAGTAGTTTAGTATGAAAACGCCAGGAAGGATGTTCTTGCCGAGGTCATGGTGAAAAGCTGTTTGCATAAATCGGTGTTCATGAACACAGATAAGCAAAAGCACGTGAACTGAATTCCACTCACCTGTGTGTTTGGACAAATCATGTACACCATAATATGTAAAATAACCAGATATGTCCAATGCTCCAAAAGGTTTTGAGCAAGATACCAAAGTGATCAATATGTTGATCATTGGACAAACAGTGAAAAGTTAAACTTATGATAGATAAGGTATGTTTCTCGGAAAATGGAGATAATGAAGAGCTCGTTGTAACAAGTTACACCAGCTGAATTTTGATGTAAACGGTTACACCAATTCAGTCTTCATACTTACTCCGATCGATTTTCGATTTTAATTGGGATTATGTGTTTCACACGTAAGGGTGGCACAGTATGGAGAACTATGTCAAGTTCGATACTGTGGCGAATTCTATAACAGAGGCTAAGTATATTGTTGCTTAAAGAAGTAACAAGGAGGGTATTTTGAATCATAAATTCATTTATGAACATGGTATGGTTTTTTAGATGCTTGAATCTCATGGAACATTGATGAATGATTTAATGACTTATTCTAAGGAACCAAGGTCCTACCAAATGATTCAAACATATACAAAGCTAAACTGATAAAATTAGTGAATTTTATGATAGCGTGAAAACGCGAAGATATGCAAGATACAAACGGGTCTGAAACGTCAGATCCGATGATGAAGTCTATACCACAAATGAAGCATGTATTACACCGGTATGCCATAGGTGTAAAGTGCTCAAGCACTGATGATATTATTGACTCTAGTGCAAGTGGGAGACTGTTGGAAATATGCCCTAGAGGCAATAATAAAATGTTATTATGTATATTTCCACGTTCGTAATTAATGTTTATATTTCTGTGCTATAATTGCAATGACCCTGACTGTGAGATTCAGAAGAAAACTCATTTGCATGTGTGGAAATGTAAACACCAAGAGTTCCTGGTTTAGCCTCTAAGGCCAGCTCATGTGCTAACTGATGATTACGTTTTCTTAATCATGGACATTGTTCTTGTAACAAGGATGTCAGTAGCAATGGGAACATATTGTTAGCAGAACAATGATGTTGAACCGACCCCAGTATTGAATGATATACTTAGAGATCACATTGTAACTACGTTATAAGTCATATCATGAAATGTTATCATATACGTAATTCCTTAGACCATGAGAGTATCGAGTTGCTTCACACAGGAAGATGTGCTTTGGTTCTTAGATGAATCCTCCCGTAAATGGGAAGTAGTAAAATAAGTTCTGGGTACATTGGATAATGTGTATAGTGACTGTGATAGTTCAAGAATGGGATTTGCTCCTTCACGATGAAGAGATATTGACTTTGGGCCCACTCGGTATGACGGTATCCATTCTAGTCTGGCCAGACGCATTGTGATTTAATCACGGGGATACCGGAATACAATAACGAGAAAATGGACAAACGAGCAAAGAGGATAACGAGTGGCTTGTGTTCAAGAAGTTGTTACACATGGGTGCCAAACATCTCTCCTCTAAATTTTTCATATATCACGAAGCAAAGGGAATGGTACATGAATAAACATAATGGTTCACTCGAAGTTTCTTCGTGTATGTGCGGGAGTCAACATGGGTGTCCATGGCTCCGCTGTTGATTATTGGCTATTGACGAAAGGCTGTTGACCTATGTCCGGAAGATGTTCTGAGTCATGTCCGCATTATACCGAACCTATTGGGTCACACACTTAACGAGCAGTAGTCTGTTAGAATACTAGTATGGTAGAAGGTTTAGTGGAAGCAAAGCAGAATAGTTCATACGGGTACCGGAAGTAGTTCCGGAGATTTATGGAATTGTTCATAAGGGCACTAGAAGTAGTTCTGGGTATTTAAGGTTATGTCCGGATCACTCTGGAGTAGTCCCAGGTGGTTCCGGAACATATGAGAATGGTACTGGGGAAGTCCTGGATCAACCGGAATAGTTTCTGGATAATCGCTGGGCGTCCCGACAACTTTCGCGGTCATCGGGTGGCTTAAACTGTAACTCGGATGGTCTTGGAAACTATCCGGATGGCTCCGGAACGTCCGAGAACGGTCCCGGAAGGTCCTGGAAGTGCTCCAGAAGTGTCCGGAATGTCCCAAAACGGTCCCGATATGTCCCGGAAGGTCCTGGAAGCTTCTAGAAGGTCATGGAAGGTTCCGGAAGGTTCCGGGCAGTACCACCCACTCCCCTGCGCCCCTGGCCTTGGGGGGCAAGCCACCTAGGCTGCCCTGGCCGGCCAAGGGGGTGGGGGCGCACCAAGGGGAAGGAATTCCCCTCTAGGTGGAAATACCAAAACCCAGTATGGCAGGTTTCCGGTGGGAAGGTGTGGGAAGGTTTGGAAGGCTTGGGAGTCCAAGTTGGACTCCCAATCCTCCTTGAGCTGTGCCCTAGGCCTCCTGGCCACCTATATATGGTGAGCCAAGGGGAGGGGGAGAGCAAGACAACTTGTCCCCAAGGCCTATGCGCCACCCTCCCTCCTCTAAACCCCGTTGCTCCACAATTAGACCCCGGTTTAGACGCTGTTCTAGATCGGAATCCGTTAGGGTTTTCTCCCTCTAGTTTTTTCGGTGGCGTTCATCTCTGGACGGCGGAGCGCTGCTGGATTGCTACTACGGGATGTGTGGATACTAATGGAGGGGTCGTACCTTCGACCCTTCTTCGAGGAGCTTGTTCATGGGACTTGTCCGTGGGACTAGATCGCGGGACTTGTTCGTGGGATTGATCGAGGGACTGTTCGTGGGAGAACTTGCGAGATCTACTTCCACTACGTCCACGAGCTTCACCAACTCTACTTCCGCTACATCGGTTGGTGAGCCATGACCTAAAACCTTGTATGCAATCTTCTTGGATGATCTTGGGTTCTTGATTCGTAGGCCGAAAATTTTGTTTTCTACTACGTTTCCCAACAGAGTCTTCTACTCAGGGTTACAATGGCAGCAAAGCTTTAAACATTCATTCAACTTCGACTTATCACCAGCGAGTCAGTGCGTATGAACAGCAGATGCAGCAGAAGCAACAAGAGCTTATTCTTGAAGAAAAAATCTGTCTATGAAGCCCCAACGCATGTTGCAGAAAATTTCAGCAACATATCACACCCATGAAGTAGAGTCTTCTGCTCAGGGCAAAGCTTTCCTCTCCTTTCCAACAAACATACATTCAACTTCAACTTATCACCAGCGAGTCAGTGTGTATGAAGCGCAGATGCAGCAGAAGCAACGAGAACTTATTCTTGAAGAAGAAAACCTGTCATCCAAAAATGAGGGGCGACAGCGTTACAGTGATGATCATGACCGTTACAGTAGTCCTGGCTTCCGACAGATGCAACTTCCTTATGACCGTTACAATGTTGCCGACAAGCATTATAGTGATCCTCATGAGCATGACAGTGATGGTGACGACCGTAACATTGATTCTGATGAGAATCACAGTGATGCTCATGAGTGTTACAGTGGTCCTGTTTTCCAGCAGATGCAACCTCCCCGTGTGCAATTTCCTAATGTGAGACCTTCTAGACCATTCGAGGAACTTGTCTACAAAGCTGTTATTGATAATATCCCACATGCGGGTGTGATTAAAAGGTAATGATTTTGTTGTTACTAATTGTACAAGTTCTTCCACGCAGCATACACCAGCGTACTTCTTCTGTTGTTTCATAAGCAACATAAGAAGTACAATTTTTTCTGCATTATCTCTCACGATTGTTCATAAGGCAACGTTGAATTTATTTTATTTGTTACAGCTACAGAATTGTCAGCATTAATCCTAGATGGGTTGACCACAGAACATTTGGTTTGTCAATGAAGGTCTACGGTTTTGTAAACTCGTCTACGATCAACGTATATTCGGCGTTGTTGTTGTGTGAACAGTTTCATAAGGACCAAAGGGAAGGAGATTTGCGGAAGCACATAATGTTCACTAGGGCAACAGTAAGAAAAAAAAAATTCTTCATATTCCCTTTTTTGTAAACATCTTTTATGAAAACATTACCGCAACAAAAAAAATATGGTTTGTGAGCCTCTACTTCTTTCCCAGACACTGTTTGTTGATCCAGGAGCAGACATAAAGGTGCTAAAACACCAAATAGCTGAAGCACATGTTGGATACCGAATTCCCAGAGCATGCCATTTCGTGAGTTCATCTTACCATACTGTCCAGCACTTGGTTTTTATTTCTTAAATATTTGTTTCTCATATTTCTCGGTGATAAAATTTTATAGGTGCTAATTCCTATCAGAAGAGAAGACCATTATGTGTATCTTATCGTAGTCAATTTCCTCAAGAGTTGTTTCGAAGTTTTCTGCCCATTCACAGATTGTGATTCAGTCAGCGAGCACGCGGCAATTGTTATTGAAAATTTTAGGAGAACCTACAGACAGGCCTACAACACTTTTCCATACAACTTAAACAACTATCCTGTACAAACTTACTCTATCTCAGACTCTGAAAGGAAGTGAGTCAGCTACTGAATTATTTCTTGTTGTTAACATATATTCCACATAGGTTGTTCCAGGGTTTTTCCGCTTGGAATCAGTGATATATCATTGCAATTTGCAGGGACGACAGTGGCATTTACATAATGGCGATGATGGAACACATTGGTTCGGAAAATACTTTTTTCATCAAATCAGTAAGTTTAAGTTTATTGAAATAGTCAATTTTGCTATAATGAATTGTGCGTTATTTTTTATTAATTTTGTTCTTACGTGATTGCAGACTAATGTTGTGCTCCTGCGAGAACAAATTACAACTCGTCTCATGACAACGCCACACAATACAGGAATAATGTTTGATGCACTTAGCAAGGTCTTCAGACAATACGACTACAACCGACCTCGACCACCTAACAGAAGATGACTAATTCTTTGGTTGCTGAATAACAAGATAACTGAAGACGGTTTTGGGAACAACATTCCACACTGATAAAACCGGTCGTGCCTTTTGTACTTTCTTGGAGAAAATTCTTCCCACTAGCACGGGTCGTGCCTTATTTAACTGTAATGACGTGCTTCTTCCCACTAGCCAGTAAAGTGCTTTTGAAATCTCGAGTATACTACACGTGCCTCTTTTAATATCATGGTAGTGCCTCACTGATAAATCGGGTCGTGCCTTTTATACTTTCAGTTAAATGTTTCTTTTAGATTGAAGCGAAGAACCGCACTAAGAAGACATATGACGTGTTTCTTTGCACTCGCAGTCACGTACTTTTTAAATGTCGAGAAGAACGGAGATGGGTCGTGCCTTCTATGATTGTAATGAAGTGCTTCTTTCCACTCGCACTAACGTGCTTTTGAAAAATCGATAAGCACCGGTCGTACCTCCTTTCCTTGTAGGGACGTGCTTATTTTCGATTGAACAAAGTGCCTCGTTTAGAAAACGGGTCGTGCGTTTTCTACTTGCAGTGACGTGCTTCTTATACATCCAACGAAGTGCCCACTGAGAGAACATGCGACGCTTGACTATCCCTATTTTATAATTTCATTTTTTTTGGGAACGTTCCACGTTCATGGATGAAGCATGAACGTGCCACGTGCCACGTTCACGCTCCACGTGCCACGTTCCGGTAATGCTTTAACTCACTTGATGAATCGCGTGCCCATTTGTATTCATCCATCCACTCATTTACACTCACTCATTCAACACCTCTCCTTCAGAGATCAATCCAGTTCCGAACGATTTTCTCCGTGCACTTCGACTCATCCCCGTTCTCGAAGGTAATCTAATCTCCTCCCATTCCCTTCAATTTTGAGATCCGGGATGATTAGGAGATGCGATTTGGGCGAATTGGGATGCTTAGGCTTAGGGTTTTGGTGCCTTTGTTGTTTAGACGGACGGGGGGTTTGGATCTGAGGACTCGAGCTCTCGAGCGAGGTGAGGTGATGCATTTTGAGATCCGGGATGATTCAGATCCCTAGCAATTCAGATCCAGGATGAAACCCTAGTAATTCTCGAAGATAATCTTTTTTGTTTTTCCAAGTGATTCATTACAACTTTCTATTCGTATGAGTATTCAGTAACCCTTCTCGTTCTCATTCTCCTTGTATCATTAAAAAAGCAGCAGTCATCGAGATTCTATTCTCTTCTCCTCCTTGTAGATATTTTGATTTAAATGTCAATTCGTCAGCACTCTCTACCACCTACCTATATAAGATGTAATCTATCTTTTCAGTTCTACATGTTTTGATATTTTTGTTTGATTTTAATAGTTGAAAATTTTGTTCATGCTGCAGGATGGCCTGTCCTTTTTGTCCTTTTTGCTACTCATCTGATGGACCTTGCAATGTAAACAACAAAGACTCTACGGCACCTATCGTTCACATTAATGTTCCTCCAGGCTTTCAGAAATTCCTTGTAAGTTAACATACTTATGCAGTGTCTCTTTCTTGCCATTAATACTTGTAAATGTGACCTTTTTAACTAATATTTTCAGCATTTTTTTCAACTCTAGTATGTAGATTGCAAGCACCGCGACATTTTCAATGATAAGTTCCTCCTCGATGATGATAACGATACACGTATAGTCTCACTGAAGGATAAACCTTGGAAACGTGGTGGACAAGTTTTTAAGGTTCATGTCAAGAGAATGGATGACAGGACAAGACTTTCAGGACCAGCTCCTCGTAGGTTAATGTTCCAGTACTCACTAGAGGATGGAGACGCAGTTATCATCCATATAATGAACAAGATGCCTGGTAACAAATTTAGAATTTCTGTCTACAAGGATGCAGATGAGAAGCGTCCATCACATGGTTGTCTTTTTACCTAACCTGCTAAATTATGTACTCGTCTATTATGTTTTCAACAATAACTGCACCTCCTAACATTCAGTAAAGTTCCTTTGAAATTTTAATAAGTAGATGTGAGAATGTAACAGAATTGTTTTTCTATTAGGTGCTTCACCAATAGACGCCTATTTTGATGGCCATTACGCGAACGTAAAGTTCTCAGACTCTGTTGAACTAAACAAGCACCAGGATGAAATGTTGGTTAAGTTTCTCTATGACTTTCTAGATGCAAAGGGTCCAAGCTATGCTCCACTGTTTGTCCACAAGCTCACCAGAACAAACATATTAAACAAAGAGTTGGTGAGTCCAAAAAATATTATTATTTACATCTCATTTGTTTTAATATCTTTGCTACTTTGAGCTTAAATATTATTATTTTTCTTTCTTACAACTAATCTGTTGATCTTGTTTATTTTTTTTCAAAAGCTGGCCAAAGATGTGTTTCAAGGACTCGATTTACCTCGCACTGGGACAGTCAACATGCACATGATGTCGCAACAAGATTATTGTCAGTGTTCCTACTCCATTGCAAAAGACGGGAGGATGACAATCAGAAGTGGATGGGATGTTTTCATTGACAACAATGGTCTCGACGTTGGGATGAATGTGGTCATGGCATTCAAGATGCTTTCAGGAGTGCTGGGCATGTTCCTCACTTCACTTCCTTAAGAACTTCACTTCCCTACCACCTTCCTTAAGTGAATTTCTAGCATTCAAAAATGCTACAAATTCAAGATCAGTGACTGTTTGGTACTCCTAAATGACTGTTTGGTAGCGTTCAAGTATGCGCAGCTGTAAACCCTTCTTAAGTATCTTTAATGTGATGAATGATCAATGACTGTTTCATAATATGTGCATCCCTTTTATGAATTTTGCTCGTGCCTTTTCTAGGGAAAAAGTGTTCATTCGGAGCACTAGTAACTGTTAATCGCAGGCACGAGTAACTCCTCAATTGAGGTCATGAATCAGTGTATCTTGAAGCACAGGTCGTGCCTTCTTATCTGAATGTATAGAAGTGCCTCTTTTAAAATCAAGGTAATGCCTCACTGATAAAACGGGTCGTGCCTTCTTCTCTGAATGTATAGAAGTGCCTCTTTTAAAATCAAGGTAATGCCTCAATGATAAAACGGGTCGTGCCTTTTGTACTTTCAGTTAAATGTTTCTTTTAGATTGAACGAAGTGCCTCACTAAGAAGATATCTGACGTGCTTTCTTTCCACTCGCAGAACACGTGATTTTGAAATCTGAAGAAGAACGAGCATGCGTCGTGTCTTCTCTGATTGTAATGGCGTGCTTCTGTCCACTCGCAGTAACGTGCTTTTGAAATATCGAGAAGCACCGGTCGTGCCTCCTTTCCTTGTAGGGAAGTGCTTCTTTTCGATTGAACAAACTGCCTAGTTTAGAAAACGGGACATGCGTTTCCTACTTCAGATAACGTGCTTCTTATACATTCAACGAAGTGCCTCACTTGATCTAGGTTTGTATCGAGCATATTTCTTTCAACGAATTATGTATATTTAGGTATAAGAGTGTATAGATCCAATTTCTTTCAACCAAATGCTTTATTCGAGCAAACTAATCATTTGTGAATGCTGAAACATAGGACTTGAATAACATAAATATTCAACAAAAACAATCGAATAACACAGTTTTTTCTACTAACACACAATACCACATATTAAACTGAAAGAATGGAATGTGCGTTGTAATAATATATAAATAATGGAAAAAATAAATAATAACTTGTTATTCCACTAATGGGTAGAAAAACAATGAAAACTGAATTTTATTCCACTAATGAGACTGACAGTACGGCACGACACCTATTAAGTCCTGGCAACCTGGTTTTCATCCATAGGATCTTCTGGTTTAATGGGTAGCACATTGCTGACTGCACAAAAGCTGACATGCTCCCCGCCCCATTCAAACATTTTGGCATGAAGTCTAATAAGGTCAATGTGCCTCATTTTCACATAAACATAGCCATTGTCACCAGCCTGATGCGATTGCACAACACGCCATTTATAGTTTCTGAACTTGTTCTGTAGTATGGAGGACACAGCAAAGCATGATGCCTGCAAATTTGGTTTTACAATGGCTTCAATAACCTTAGTCTTATCACTCTGAGGACCCCACTTTATCCTCCGTTGTTTCAAAACTGCTCTTGACACCCTTACGGCTTTGGCTGATTTTAGATCATAGTCTGGTGATGGAGGAGCAACATTTTCATGAGCATCACTGATGCAGCCTTCATATTCGTTGTCTTCAAGAGAATCATACCCCTCTGACGCAATGTATTCATCTTCACTTTTATCCTCTTCTCCAGACTCAGCCCAGAAGGCACCAGATGTGTTGTCCAGGTTTGGCTGTTCTTCGGATCCTTGGTAATTGGTTGAGTCTGGAGATGATTCATCATCTTGTGTTTTCAGTTTCTGCTAGTGTAGACAACCAATTAATTTTGCCTCAAACAATATGATCAAATGAAAGTGTTTGATCCGGATAAATTACCTTTTCTTCTTGATAAACTACCTTTTCTTCTTGGCTGGCTTCTTCACCGGATAAATTCCTCTTTCTTGAGCCTTCACCATCAGCCATCTCTGAAACATATTCACAAATTATAGTAAGTGCTTTTTGAATATTTTTGGATTTTGTCTTGTGAAGTTCTCTTTAATTTATGATTTTTTTTTGATAAGATTATTAAGATGTTGCGCAATGGAAACGAGGGAAAAAGATCCAATTCGCGGGATTTTGTGAGCACAATGTCATCTAAAGATGAGGGGAAAACAAATCCGAGGCTTTGACACAATAAGATGTAACAAAAACTACGCCTGAGATGCAACAAAGACATGGTTGAACAAAGTACAAAGTTGTTATTGACTTTCCTCTAATGTTTGGTTTCCTCTAATATTTTCGCACAATCAATTCAAAAATTCATATCAAATCTAAAAAGGTTACCTCAACCAGAGATGTAAGAGACTGAGATATCCTTTCCGCGTTTGACTGGATATCGATGAAGATATGACTGGTGTTCCTGACTTTTGTTTGCACACCGTGACCTCTGCGAGACCACCTTTTATAGCTTCAGATATGTGGGAAGTTACCCTCATGCCGCTTTAATAGTTGATATTTTCCCGCTGGCTTAACCATTGATAGCGGAGGTAGTTTTAAGGCTTATCCACGAACTGAAAGAAAAAACGATGAACTCTATCGTGCTGATAGTAACAGAAAATATGGTAATTCTGTTAGCAACAGAAAATATAGCAACAGAAACGATAAACGTAACTTTTTTATTAATACTGAAACGAACAATATCTAAACCATCTTATGTTTCCCCGTGCTTCAAATTTTCGAAAACAAAAACATTGAGAAATCTATTTATTGTACGAGGTTGTTGCCGTGTGAGCCTGAAATTTTGCCATACATGTGAGGAATATAAATATCAGGGACAATATTAAAAATATACTCATTCTTCAGTTAATTTAAAGAACTTGATTCTAAAATCAACCACACTTATTAATACATAAGCAACCACACAGATTCTAAAATGTACAAGTACATAAGTACATACTCTGGTACTAAATCTATAAATTAATAAAAGACAATTGGTTGGCAGTGTCAAATCGTCTTTATATTAATCTATAGATGTAGTACGTTAATAATAAAGTACTAGGTTCTTAATTACAACACACATTTCAATAGTTAGCTCTACTTCTACTTATAGTAGTTTCTACCCTCGTCGAAGTGTTCAACAACGCAAATTTCTCCACGCAGTCTGACTGTGAACTGGGCACTCCATCCTTCGATCCAATCCATGACCTCTCCACGTGGTGGCTTGTATGCTTCTAGCCAGTGCCTTAGGACATTCTTCCACTTTGCAAAGAAATGATTTTCAAGAAAATCAACCATGATGCCTTTAGGAACAAAGTCAGAGTACTCCATAAGGTTTATGAAATTCCGTACACTCTTTTGGTTTTCTACTGGGGGCGTAATTTACAATTCATCCATAATGCTCTTCAGTTTGTGCAATAGATAATTGTCACAAAAACGTTTAACTTGACTTTCATTGAGGTTGTCTTTCCACAACACCAAATAGTAGGCTGAAAGGTTCCGCATCTTGTTTTGAACCTCTTCGTAAAAGCAGTCAGGAAGATGGTCCATCAATGGGAGCCATTGCTTCACGAATGTTTGATCGGTACTCCATGACGACCAACTATAAAATTCCGCTGCTATTTTTGGCATGATGATTTTTTGACGAAGAAAGACATGCACCTCATTGGATAGAGTGTCCTTCCACTCTTCTTCACGGTCCAGATCACTGAAAAAACTCATAGATTCCACCATCAATTTAAGCATTGAGTCTCTCAACTCTGGCTGCACATCATCACCGAGATCAAAATCCTGAAAAAGTTTCAAAAGGAGAATAAAATTATTTAAAATAGTTTTAAGTCTTCTTTTCAGATTTAAGGCTGTTTTTTTCACACCCTCAGAATCTGAATGATTCTTTCACAACATTCCTTCGCTTCAATGTTTTTTTTGTAACGACCTTCATCCCAGATAGATTCGTTGTGGAACCACCACGAACGTTCCTGCAATCCGTTGTGTCTATATTTTACCTCTTGTATTCCAGTAAGGTCATAGGGTAGTCGTTTCTGAGGCTTAATTGGCTTCCCAATGCCCTTGTTGGCAACTCCACACCCTCTTCCATGAACAAAAACCTTATTTTGGGCTAGTTTTTTGATCAATGGATTAGAATAGTTCACCCACTTCGGGTGGTTTTTGTAGAGCGGATGCTCTCTCCACAGTTTGGAATGCCGTGGTGCTCCATTGAAGAGTTGTCAACCTCCTCTTCCATGCGATTGCGCTGCCAACGTTTCTTATTGGGAAACGCTTTCTTGGCGTCTAAAGTTGGTGTTTATCTGAGTGAATGATCTGAGACAAGCAAATGAGTAATATATTGCGAAACTGCCGAATGCCAAAAGTCCCTTACTCCCTCTAACCGTCATTTTTTAGCAACCGCTATCCAGTTTCTGCGTTCTAAAGGTTTTTTTGAGTTGTGGCCGATAATATGATGTTGTACCCGTATCTGTTCAAACTAAAAGTGCCTCCAAATCAATACTGAAAGTGCCTCTAAAGTCCCTACCGAACATGCTGATCGCGCATCTAATTATATAGTAGTGCCTTCAAGTACCTATGATACGTGCCTCTAAGTACATCATGTACGTGCCTCCAGTAATGCTTCCAACTCCATACGTCCGTGCCTCATAAAGACATAGTAACGTGTCCCCCCATTTATATGAAATGATATCTCTAAGACCCATCCCGTTCGTGCCTCCAATTGTTATAAAGTCATGCTTCCAACTACATACTTGTAATGTTGTCTCTAAGACCCGCTCTGTTCGTGCCTCTATGTCCCTAACGGCCGTGCCTACAAGTCTATAACGAACGTGCCTTCAGTTTTTATAGGTTCGTGCCTTTAAGTACCTTAATGACGTGCCTACAAGTCTATGGTGAACGTGCCTTCAGTGCTTATAGTATCGTGCCTCTAACTCTGGCACAACATCAGAACATCGGCCAAAGTATCAAAAAGGTTGTGGCTCTCCTGGGACCACGTGGCACTATAACTGTAGCTTCTCTTCCGATTCCTTATATTTTATTCGCGGCAACCTCTAAATCACTCACTTCCCCTCTATCACTCTCTCTTCAATCCTCTGCCTCAGTCCGCTCGTCTGTCTAGGGTTCATGTTCTTGATGCTCAGTCCGCTCTTGTGACCACCCCCCCCCCCCACACACACACACACTCTTATTTCGTTTGGGTTGACTTCTTGCGTTATTTTTTTGCTGCTCCCTGCTGCAGAATTGGTCTCCTCAGCCCCCGTAACTCTGTTTGAGTTTCCATTTCTAGGATTCGTCAGCGGAAAGACAAGTTCCGATCTATTAGACAAGTTCGGGTGAGTGAATTCATAGAGTAAATAATGTGTCCCTCATGCTCGAATAATATATATTTTGATTTCGGTATAGTGTGTAGATATCTTTGCTCATGATGTATTAGATCTGTCTTAATTAGTTTTTATATTTCTTTGCTAATGATCTATTACATCTGTCTTAATTGGTGTTTAGATTTCTTTGCTAATAAACTCACAGATCTATTACATTTGGTGATCATTTAACAGTATCGGGGACATTTGGTATGGCTTGCCCTACTTGCCACCACCCAAATGGATTGTGCCATCCTTTTCCGGTATTCCACAAATTACCTGACAACTTTCTGTCCCATCTTGATGAGAAGTGCTCGAATCGCATGTTTAGTTCTCAAATTTATGCATCGTATTTCAATTCTCGTTTATCATTTAAAAAGCTACTCCCTCCAATCCTTATTATTAGAGTTATGCCTTACTTGAGTTACGTTGGTCCAATTAGCAGTCATAACCACTTTTTTAAAAATATTTTTTCCAGTATGTTGAATGTAACATTAGAGCATTGCTAGCTCGTTACATTGATGACAACAAGGAACATGTAATACAATACCATGACAATCAGGTCAATCCTCGCCTTCTTACATCCGAAGGCAGGTCTTACTCTCTATTGTTTAAGCATAGCCCTAACTACACAAAGTTCTATGGCAATGATTGGATGCTGTTTGCTATCGACTATGGACTCAAATCTGGAGACATCATAGAGATTATTCATGGTAATTGTGGGCTGGATTTTTGGGTAAACGCTTACCGTCAAGAGAAAAGGCTGCCTCCATTACCTCATGTTGGTAAGACAACACTAGTCTATTTCATGCGTATTTACTTTTATATACATGCTTTGATATTTAATTATCATCTGGAATAATATTGTGTTTCACTGACTGGGATAACACTAGTCTATTTCATGCGTGTTATTCTTTCATCTTTCGAAAATCTGGCTGATAACGATTTCGAGTACGTCAAATGTTCTGTCTACTCCGGCAATATTGAACTTAACTACAACCAGACAAAGTCATTTTTGACTTGCCTTTTTGGAGACAACTTCATCCGATGCCGCCCATTTGTCCATGTGCTCACTGCAACAAACACCAAAAACAATATCATGGTTAGTTGAACCTTTATGTTTCTCATGAAAATCAACCTATTAAATGCTTCATGTTAGTTATGCTACTGTCATACCAATATGCATTGTTAAGAACTTGTACAAGTGGTAACAACAAAATCATTACATTCTAGTAAAACCCACATGTGGGATAATGTCAATAATCTGACCATTGTTTTTTTGGTTTATCTCTGATTAATTTAGAAAATCCCAAATTCTGTTGTATCAAGCTTGAAGAAATGGGTAGATGTGCCTACCAATGCTACCGTAACTCTTGAAGTTCCTGATAAAGCTGCCCATGTCATTACTCCTTCATCATACTCCATATGCAAATCAGACGGAAGGATGTTGATTGACAAGTATTCTTTCATGGAGTTCCTATCAGCTGCAACCTTTGTTGAAGGAAATGTTGTTCTTATCACCTTCAAAGAACGCAGTGATCATTCCGTGTCCATCATCTTTCAACGCATTATGATCTAGGTTATGCGATATTTCGAGTCCTGTTAAGATGTTAGTCGTTCTAGAATTATCTTTGAACTTTCTGTATAAGTCAGTATGGATTATCATTATGTAAGATGACAACTAAACCGACTGTTTAATCCTATATTTTTCAGTCCAATTATCGTTCTACATCAATATTATTATGATTCAAACGCATTCTAACAGACCTTTCATAAGTTAACATACCGAACACGTTTCCAGTTTATATATGAGTGCCTCAAATTTTTATAGCGGCGTGCCTCTAAGCTCCCTACGGAGTGGAACGTGTCTCCAAATCGATACGGAACGTGCCTTTAATTTTTATAGAGTCATGCCTCTAATGTCTCTACAGAACGTGGCTACAAATAGATATAGAACGTGCTTCCATTTTTTACCGTCCTGCCTCTAATATCCCTACCGAACGTGCCTACAAATACATACAGAACGTGCTTCCAATTTTTATAGCGTCGAGACTCTAATGTCCCTATCATACGTGCCTACAAATCCATATAGTACGTGCTTACATTTTTTACCTTCCTGCATCTAATGTCCCTACCGTACGTGCCTACAAATACATATAGGACGTGCTTCCATTTTTTACCGTCCTGCCTGTAATATCCCTTCCAAAATTTCTTTGAAATTTTATAGTGTCTTGTGCCTCTAAAGTCCCGAACGAAGGTGTCGTGCCTCTAAAGTCCCTAACTAACGTGCCTCCAAATCCGTACTAATAGGGCCTTCAATTGTTATATTGTCGTGCCTCTGAAGTACCTAACGTAACGTGCCTCCAAGTCCATACTGTTAGTGCCTGTAAATTTTATAGTGTCGTGCCTCTAAGTCCATACAATCGGAATTTTTTTATGTAGTCTTGCTTCCAACTCCATATGTTTGTGCCTCATAACGTGTCCCCCATTTATATGAAATGATATCTCTAAGACACGTCCCGTTCGTCCCTCCAATTGTTCATGCTTCCAACTACATACTTGTAATGTTGTCTCTAAAACCCGCCCTGTTCGTGCCTCCAAGTATTTACCCAACGTGCCTTCAAATCTTATAGTATCGTGCGTCTAAGTCCATACACTACATAACGTGCCTCCAAGTCCAGACTTCATATTGGACGTGTGCCTCCAGTTTGTATATGGTCGTGCCTCCAAGTCCATACTTCATATTGGACGTGTGCCTCCAGTTTGTATAGGGTAGTGCCTCTACTACCCTAGTTTTCGTCGCTCCAATTTTTA
This sequence comes from Bromus sterilis, assembly GCA_950022295.1. Lineage (NCBI taxonomy): Eukaryota > Viridiplantae > Streptophyta > Magnoliopsida > Poales > Poaceae > Bromus > Bromus sterilis. The sequence goes on along the minus strand of OX465596.1, from coordinate 320,646,069 downwards.
GAAGTCGTGTCTCTAAGTACATCATCAACATGCTTCCAATTTGCATGAAATATAATACTCCTTTAAGAGTCAAACACAACCAAGTGGTAGTTTGGGGCACTCTCTTTAAAAAGAGTCAGTCATTTGAAGCACACAATGTGGTTCTTTGGGGCACGCCTATGTTTCCTTTGGGGCACGATTAAGTGGTTCTTCGGTGCTCTCACAACTGATACTTATTAGTACTTTCGAGTACTAATAATTGGTTTTCCGAGGCACGACCAAGTTTTCCTTAGATGCACGACCATGTATTATTACAAAACATCATAGATTTTATAACTCAAAAAACTACGTAAGTACAAGATCAAAGCACACGAGAAACATTCAGAACCAAAAAGTTTGTTTTCATAAATCGACCACAATACTGAAACTTATTAGTACAACTCCAACTAAACTAAACCCATAACAGCAACTTACATAGATTAACTCGACCACAGTACTGAAACTTGCAAACAACAAAACTACTTAACTAAAAAAAGCGCCTGCAGAACTTGTTTTCCCTGTCCTCCTTGAGACGTTTAAAACCACTCTTGAACAATGTCATACGCCTCCATATGTCATATGAAGCAAAAGAATCTATTGTTGCATAGTTGATATGCTTGCGAGACAGAGGATAAAAAGCCCACTGACAGTGGTCATCAAAACTAAACCCATCCTTCATCGTGCCATAGTCCTCATCAATGATGAGTTCTGCGACATCCGCCAACGAATCAAGTTCTTTCCAGGCTTCTGGCACCCTCCACTTCCTTTGGATGTCCACGAAATTGTGCACAAATAAACCAGATTTCTCAAGCATCTCAATGTCTCTTCCAATGGAGAATCCAGCAAAAGTGTACCAGCTATTCTTGAGGAAGTTGTCGAATTTGAAGCACCTTTTCTCGGCCTCGATGATGTGGTACAGCAAAACCTTCTTCCCGACATAGAGTTGCACGACTGCTGCTCTTTGATTCTCGCCATCATTTGGCGACGTGTACTCAACGTCGATTCCCACTATCGCATTCTCCTCCCATTTCAGCAACCTCTCAAACTCTCCGATATGATAAGCCATGGCATACTCATCGTTGGTGTAAATAGTCTCCAGGAATTTGTTGCAAGGAGCCTCGACACTGAAGAACGAAGTGAACTTAGGGCAGAAACCCATGGAGCAATGTGGATTGTGGGTTCTGGCTGCAGCAAAAGAAAATAACAAGAGGAAGGAAGAGACTTCCAGCAGCACAGAGAACTTTGTACAGAGAGAATTGAAACACAGCAAAATTTATATTATATTGCGACTGGCAATGAACAGTCTCGACCGCACTATCATTGGAGCACGATCTCCAAGAAGAAAACGAAACGGCACACCCACTAACCCATACTCCAAAATAAATGAGAGAACGAACGGTTTGCATGGGAAAACGAAACCGCTCACCCACAATCTCTTAATTAATTCTATTTTTAAAATTATAGTATTCTTAGAATGACCCTCTACTCCTGATTCGAACGTACTATACAAAGATGCCTACACTCAGTGTTCAAACGTGCCTCCAAGCCACTAATCCACGTGCCTCAGATGTATATCGAATGGAGCCTCCAAGATGCCTCCAAGTGCCTCCTATTTGTATGTAGTCGTGCCTCCAAGCTACTAATGCACGTGCCTCAGATGTATATTGAATGGAGCCTCCAAGTGCCTCCTATTTGTATGTATGCCTCTAATGCACGTGCCTCAGCTGTATATCGAATGGAGCCTCCAAGTGCCTCCTATTTGTATGTAGTCGTGCCTCCAAGACACTAATGCACTTGCCTCAGATTTATATCGAATGGAGCCTCCAAGATGCCTCCTATTTGTATGTAGTCGTGCCTCCAAGACACTAATGCACGTGCCTCATATTTATATCGAATGGAGCCTCCAAGATGCCTCCTATTTGTATGTAGTCGTGCCTCCAAGACACTAATGCACGTGCCTCAGATGTATATCGAATGGAGCCTCCAAGATACCTCCTATTTGTATGTAGTCGTGGCTCCAAGCCACTAATGCACGTGCCTCAGATGTATATCGAATGGAGCCTCCAAGATGCCTCCAAGTGCCTCCTATTTGTATGTAGTCGTGCCACTAATGCACGTGCCTCAGATGTATATCGAATGGAGCCTCCAAGATGCCTCCTATTTGTATGTAGTCGTGGCTCCAAGCCACTAATGCACGTGCCTCAGATGTATATCGAATGGAGCCTCCAAGATGCCTCCTATTTGTATGTAGTCGTGCCACTAATGCACGTACCTCAGATGTATATCGAATGGAGCCTCCAAGATGCCTCCTAGTTGTATGTAGTCGTGGCTCCAAGCCACTAACGCACGTGCCTCAGATGTATATCGAATGGAGCCTCCAAGATGCCTCCAAGTGCCTCCTATTTGTATGTAGTCGTGCCACTAATGCACGTGCCTTAGATGTATATCGAATGGAGCCTCCAAGATGCCTCCAAGTGCCTCCTATTTGTATGTAGTCGTGCCACTAATGCACGTGCCTCAGATGTATATCGAATGGAGCCTCAAAGTGCCTCAGATGTATATCGAATGGAGCCTCCAAGTGCCTCCTATTTGTATGTATGCCTCTAATGCACGTGCCTCAGATGTATATCGAATGGAGCCTCCAAGATGCCTCCAAGATGCCTCCTATTTGTATGTAGTCGTGCCTCTAATGCACGTGCCTCAGATGTATATCGAATGGAGCCTCCAAGATGCCTCTAAGATGCCTCCTATTTGTATGTAGTCGTGCCTCTAATGCACGTGCCTCAGATGTATATCGAATGGAGCCTCCAAGATGCCTCCTATTTGTATGTAGTCGTGCCTCTAATGCACGTGCCTCAGATGTATATCGAATGGAGCCTCCAAGATGCCTCCTATTTGTATGTAGTCGTGCCTATTTTTAGCGAGTTGAAAGTTAACGTTTGATAGTGTTGGAAGGACCCACCCGTAGTTATCCCAGAAAACTCCATTGCCCAGAAATATAATGGGAAAAAAATAAAAGGAAGAACCAGAAAAAGGAGTAGAAACAATACTAAACAAGCCAGCAGCGTCGCAGGCAAAAAACAACGATGCGAAACACACACAATAGCAAATCCTTAAAAGTTCTTGGACCAAATTGCGAATGTGGAAACGGGAAAACCGGAAACCCCGCGGGAATGACTCCGCGCGCGACAAGTGTCAAACGCGGAGCGACGAGGAAAAGTCGTCCGCGCACGCACGTAGCGCTACTTGGCGCGCGCGGACGAGTTGAAAGTGATCATTACCACGAGTACTATTAAACTAGTGATTTCGTAAAATCAGGAACGCACTCGGATACCCCCATGATGGATGATTGCATGAAATGGCCCGCCACCATACCACTAGCTAAGGCCCATTAGTTTATTTTACTGACAGTGAGCCGTCCGTAGAAAAGAATATGTGTTTCCGTGCTAACTCCAAACAGCAAAGCTTGTTGCCTCCGGATTCCAGGCAATCTTGTTCGGAATCGTCATAGCTAGCAATGATTCTTTTGTTTGATGTGATGTAATGTTCATCCATATTTCCATTTAGCACCCAATATATATAGTAGCTGAATTCACCTTTGGTTAGTCAGCCAGGCCTAGGCCTCTATGAGGCTGCCACCATGTCCATGTGCTAGTACCAAGTATCTCCATCCATGTGTGGCTGCGTTTTCTCCGGGTTCAATTATGTTTTATGCGCTCCCAGTTCCAATCATGGCCAGCGTTAGCTCAATCTTGTGCATTTATACATTAATAATGCAAATCTGAGTCAAACCAATATAATTTTGGGGAATAGGAGGACCAAGCATACGCCCTGAAGAAAAAGGTTAGCATACAAATAAGATCACTATCGACCACTCTCCTTTGAAGCGTACATCCAACAAAACCATCCACAGATCAAGAACATGAGCTACGTAGACGAGTAAATAAACAACCAAAAAGGCGGCTTAGGCAGGCGCCTCTTGTGGTCAGGTGGGGAGAATCCATCATGACCGAAAATCCTACTAGTAGTACGTACTAAGCAAACGTTCACCACAAAAGACAAGCAATCTTGGCTCTAACTAAGCCTCTAAGCACCCGCCGTATACTTAATGGCACTAATTTTACACATCCTTGACCAGGCAGGGGGCATTGATGCAGGAACATCCAAGCACAGCGATGTTCACTAGAATAGCGAAACGTCCACGTCCGTCCGCAACTTGAAGTGGTCAAGTGGCGCTAACTCGCAAAAATGAAAGAAAACTGCAACAATTAGCTTGACCAGGAAAGCTACAGCCTTAGAGCCATTCATCTTCGAGAAAGAAAGCTTTTGCTTACCTGTTGAACCGGCAAGGATTCGGCGTCTGCTCTACTAACTCCTAGGTCAGGTTCAAAGTCAACCGCCGGCCTGCCTGGGAACCGGCCAAACATTTCAGAAAACTGACCACCAGTTGCAGGTTGCTCCATTTCACCCGCTTCAACTTTTCTACATGCACTATCATCAAAGAATATTCTCCTTTCCAAACACCGTGTCCAGAGCGTTGTCATGACAAACACAGGAAGGAAGCAGCAAGCCTGATGGGAGAAACTTCCACAGGTCCATGTCAACGAATCAGTGCGGAGGAATAGTTCTCCTGTAGATACACAAATGATGCCAAATTGAGATTCAGCATGCTGCCATGGTTCCAGTCACTCTGGTTCAACGCGGTATCAGGAAAACAAAAGGACTGGCAAAATCATGCAGAAAGGGGAAAGGTTTTAGGATGACCACAATCTAACAATTCCATTAACCCTATGTATACACTCTAGTTCACAAACTGGCCCTGATACGCCTTGATTTTTTCCAGTTCGGACTGGGCGCCGTAAGTTACATGGAAATAATGCAGGTACATCATGCTAACATTATGAAATATCAATAACAAGCATCACTGATCAGATACTGGACAGAACAGAAACATATGTTTGCACCAGATAAATCACAACCCAGTTAAATGCTTCTCACTACAAATACTAGCACCGTAGAATCAACTGGATCGAATAGCATAATTTTCATTTAAAGAATTTTTGTGAAACAGAGGAAGAAGATTTGCCTCATATATAGCATAAAATTGACCCCAGTGGAAAAGTGCAAGAATACAACCCAAATCTGTGCTGCTGAAAAAAATGTAACTTTGTATACATTCTTGTGCACAAGTTACTCATTATAATTTATTCCACAAATAACACTTTTCATGGAACACCATTTAGGTACTAGAAACAATCTTCAGGAGGAAGCCAGCACTGCAAAAATCTATTGGCCTGCATGAAAATAAGGGTGACTATGCAAGCATTGATTGACCTGGAATGCACTTCTCTTCAAAATCATATGTACATATTGTTGAATTCTGATTATTATTATTTCTAGGTCCTTATAGTTCAAAGTAATAAGGAAATTGCATTTGAAGACTAGAGAAACCAGCATGCAAAACTATGAAAGAGAGTTGACCATATTGCAGCTTGACATCATTTTTTTTTCAATTCAAGGCCACTTCTCATCTTAGTATCGGCTGCTGTAGTATGGATGTATTGTTGATTTCTGGCATCATTGTTTCCAGTCCTTATAGTTCAAAGTAATAAGCACTTTGCATTTGAAGACCATAGATACCAGCATGAAAAATTATGACAGAAAATTGACCATAGTGCTGCCTTCCCATATCATATTTTTCAATCCAAAAAATACCTTATAAAAGATTACATTGTGCGATCACACCGCACAGATCTCTGCTACTACAAAGAGCAAGATCAAATAATAAGTACCCTCTAAACAAACTAGCTGGTTCAGCAAGAACTGCATAGTACAATTCAGGAATACAAAAACATCAATCACACAGAACAACAACAGCATCAATCAATGTAACAAACATGAAAGAATCAAAGGACTGAGGGAGTAACCATAGCACACAATTCTTGTGAGTCATGAGTTATAGGAGATCCGACGCGGACGCCTCCGAAACATGGAAACCGACAAGCTCCTTGACATCAAAGAACCCATCCGTGCTTTCCACCCTGATGGTCTGCCACTGCTGCCACACAGAAGGTCAGGAACCCCTATCTGATCATCAGAATCATCTTGTACCACATCACTCCCTGCATTCTCCAGTACACCACTCTCATCCACACTCCTAGCATCCAGCAATTCACCTGCACCACCTGGCGTGTCAAAATTGACAGCAAGGGCGCCATGTCGACTAGCACGAAGCCGCTCAGCACACTCAAACGTCACCCTACGGCACTTCTTGACCTTCACCTTGACGAGGCGTGGGCAGCCTGCAGCAAGCTTATCCATTCCAGCATCAGAGACAGGGCATGCCTTGATGCACAGCTTCCGCAGAGAAGCACACTTAGTGGCCACACAAGAGATCTCTGCATCCCCAAATGTGTCAGATCCACAAAGTGCAAGCCGCTCAAGAGTGGGGCAGTTGGCAGCAATCAACTCAAGGCTCACCGATGTCAAATTCACACCAATGAGCACCAATTCCTGCAAAGCAGCACATTTCTGCGCCACGGTTGCAAGCCCACGGTCGCCGATCCTATTCGCCTTCCATCCATCAACATGCAGCTTGCGTAGAAGTGGTGACTTGGTGGCGAGTGCTGCCAACCCAATATCTGTGACCTCAGGCGCCTTGGCAAGGTACAGGACCTCTAGCCCACAAAGCGCAGCCACGCCACGGTCACTGACCTGCAGCTTCTCGAGATGAAGCTCGGCTAGCAAGGCACCCTGTGGGATCGCCTGGAGAACCGGGTCCCAATCACCGGAGCAGCGAATGATCTTGAGGATTTTGAGATTTGGGGAGTGCGTGATTAAACAGGAGAAGCACTGGCCGTTGTAGAGCTCTTTGAGGGCCAGAGACTGGAGACGAGGGCTGGAGATGGTGATGGGCTCCGAGTCAGCGAGGCCGCGCAGGCGCTTGACAGAGAGCTCCTCGAGCTGGGGGCAGGACCGGAGAACTGCCTCGATCCCCTTGGCGCCGAAGGTGCAGGACCCAACCGAGAGCTTGCGGAGATTTACAGCGGACGCGGCGAGGGCGGCGACGCCGTGGTCGGTGACGGCACGGAGCGAGCGGAGCTTGAGGCGGCGAAGGCCGGGGCCGAGACGGTGCGCGACGAGCACGAGCGCGGGATCGCCGACGCTTTCGGCGCGGCGGTCGCACTTGAGCGCGAGCTTGGACACGGAGGAGAAGCGCGCGAGGATGGCCGGGGCGGCGGCGAGGAGCGGCGCCCGCGCGTCGAGGGCGAGGCGTAGGCGCGAGGCGGCCTCGGTGGCGAGCCAGCGGCGGCACACGAGGGAGCAGCGCTTGCGGTCGCCCGAGCCGAGGAGACCAAAAACGACGGCCAGGAGCTCCTCGGGGAGGTCGGAGGTGTAGTCGGCCTCCGCCGCGGCGTCGTCGGCGGCTGCGGCACCGGAGAAACGAGGCGAGGTCGCCTGGGCGGTGGGGGACGGCAGCCGAGGGGGCTTGTGGTGGTGGTGGTGATAGCGCTGGGCGGAGGGGCACTGGCCCATGGGGCGGGTGGGGAAGGGGAAGGGGGCGGTGGTGGCGGATCTACGTAGGAGGCGGAAGGAATGGAGGAGGAGTTGGGAGATTGGGGAAAGGAAGGAAGGAATGGAGGAAGAGATGCTACGGACGCAACGCAAGGGTGATTAAATCCGGTTAAGTGCTCCCTCCCGGGTACACGGTTTTCCTTTTCTTTCGCAGTCTCGATGACCTCGATATGTCACTAGTAAAAAAATAGTAGTGGAGTTTTTTTTTTTAAGGTATATGCCTCACTGGTCATTAAACTTGCGCAATATGTTTATTTTGATTCAAAAAGTTATAAAATACAGTTAACTGGTCATTTAACTTGCACAGACGTTTATTATACATAAAAAACATGTCCGCAGCTTGTACAAAGTCAGCATGGCACGCCAGCGTGGCTGTGGCCCACTGTCAGCCACACAGTGACGCGCTCGAGGCCGGACCGAGTATAATTTGCAGACAACCCCTCTAAATAACGTTGCCTCCTCATTAACTCCCCACCGCTTCGTCTTCTTTCTTTGTTCTCCTCTTTTGATTGCAAGAAGGCGCTGGCGGAGGAGGCAGTGTGTGACGGCGATCGTCGTTGGACGAGATGGAAGAGCCGCGGCGCAGACGGTCGGGGCAAGCAGCACCGCTGTACGGTGAGTCAAGTCGTGCATCCACAACTCGATTTTGTTGTCGGGCGTCTGCCATCTGTCCTCGTTCTACCTCCACTTTTTCGATAGGGTTCGTGTTTTAGGATAAATAGGTTGGGGATTAATTGTAGTTTGGAGTGGATGGTCCTGTTATGCGAGGTTTGATGCATGTGAATCGGTTGGGGTTAGTTGTTTTTTGGTCTTGAACCTAGGGTTTAATTGGGGGTTTCAAGGTGGATCCTTTACGTTTGAACTTTGATTCTGAAAGCAATGGTGGTTCATGTTAATTAGGTACAAATGCCCTCATTACTGTAAACAATAGAAATGTGATGATCCTCATGACATTATGGCAATGAAAAATTGGAAGAAACTTATATCTGAACTTCTCTGTGTGTTTACTGAAATTGGTGCAATGTTTAAGTTAACATTGTGCTCTATTTACTCAATTTGGTGCATTATATACCTCTTTTTTGCATGTACAGTACTGAATTTTGTTCAATATATGTACAATGCAGGAGAATTTGATGGCGTGTTCAGTGTAGAGATCCACCACAAGGGTTTCTTTTGTGGAACTAGAAGTGACATGACATACATGGATTATACTGTTGATTGGTTTGATAATGTTGAAAGTGACACTTGGTCACTGCTATGGATCAGTGATTTTCTTCAGCAATTAGGACATAACAGTGGTGATGTGTATTGGTGGCAAGGTGGAATGTCATATAGTGAGGGCCTGAAGCTTCTTAAAAGTGATGGAGACATTGTGCTTATGATTGTTGCGTCAGTAGCACACAAAAGCATGGTGTTGGTAGTAGACCATGGTGAGAAACTGCAGTCAGAAAGGCACGGAAAAGATGATGCTATCTGTTCAGAGACAGAACCAATTCCAGTTTTTATGTCCTTCGGAGAAGGATCAAGTTCACGGTTTGTAGTAGATGGAGAGGAGGAAGAGTTTCACATGGACTGTAGTGATGAAAACAATGAAGGAGATGGGAATGCATAGGATTTAGAGGCTGAGACAGATGAGGACTTTTATGAGAGTGATTTTGATGTAGAGGAAGGCGATGATGATCTATTTGAGGGAAATGTTGACAAAGATGTACATGATCATAGAGAGAAGGAGAGTTTGGTTGACTTTGAAAAAGAACTCCCAAAATATGCTTTAGAGGATAGTCATTTGAATTTGTCAAAAGAAGAGAAAGAGAAATTGAAGCACAAATTCAGCACCTTCAAATCAAGCACTGATCTGAATGCACCTATTTTTAGGATAGGGGTGGTATTTGGGGATATGAAAGAATTGAGACATGCTATCATTGCCTATAGTGTGACAAATAGAGTGATAGTAAACAAGCTTAGGAATTCTGCCAAGTATTTAGAGGTTGTGTGCATCCTGGATGTACTTGGTACTTGAAGGCAGGGCATGATAACAGGTCAGGTAGCATTCAAATAAAAATATACAATGAGAAGCATACATGCACCAAACCTTGGGACCTGGAAGTTCTTACTGCTCCTTTTCTTACTGCCAAGTTTAGAGAAGAATTCAGAGATAATGAGAAAATGCCTTTGAGAAAAAAATTCGAAAAAGTTAAGAAAGAATAGAACTTGGTGGCAAACAGGTGCAAGTTGGGAAGGGCGAGAAGAGCAACATTGAAGCAGATAAGGGGAGAAGATGATGATCAGTACAGAACACTATGGGACTATGGCCATGAGCTTAGAAGGAGCAATCCAGGAAGCCAATTCTTTATGTGCACAAAGGAGGTGTTTGACAATAAAACAAAGATGACAAAGGAGCACTTCTCTACTCTATATTGATCTTATGATGCATTTAAGAGGGGGTTCCTAAAGGCTTCTAGACCAATCATTTTTCTTGATGGATGTCACATTAAAACAAGATACAAGGGTAACTTTCTCATAGCAGTTGGAATTGACCCTAATGACTGCATATTCCCTATAGCATTTGGTCTATGTGAAGTGGAGTCAACACACAGTGGGGAGTGGTTCTTATCCTCATTAAAAGATGATCTAAACATAACCAACACATCACCGTTCACAATTATGAGTGACAAGCAAAAGGTTAGTACTGACAATTATGATTTTAGTCTCTTTTGCTCTCAGCAAGGTTTCCAAGGCGTCGCCTAGGCGTTAGAGCGCCCCCCCCCCCGCTTCGAAAAATGGCCGCTTTGGGAGCCTAGACGTCCAGAGCGCCCGCCAAGCACCTTAGAACACCTTAACGCCTTAAAAACAATGGCTCTTAGTGCTAGTTGTTGCAGTTCTTGATGGTACTTATTTTTTGTAGGTTTAATAAATGCAGTTCAGATGGTTTTCCCTGATTCCGAGCATAGAAATTGTGTGAGGCAAATCTACCAAAAATTTCAAAAACTCCATAAGGGTGAGCAGCTAAAAAAGACTTATGGGCTATTGCAAGGTCACCAAACGAGGTGGCCTACATGAAAAGAATGGATCAGATGAAAGAGCACAACCTAGCTGCTTACATGTGGGTTGCCAAGTTACCTCCAAAGATTTGGATCAAAGCTTTCTTCAACCCATTTTGCAAGTGTGACATATTATTAAACAACATGTCTGAAGTCTTCAACAGGTTTGTGTTTTCCTCTCAATGTCCTCTGTTATTCCCCTCATATTGGCCATCATGTACTAACATAAAAAGTGTGTGCAGTTACATTTTAGATGCAAGAGAGCTACAAATTAAATCAATGTTGGACTGCATTTCCTCCAAGCTCACAAATAGGATAGTGCATAAACAAAAGGAAGCACAGAAATGGACAGGATGACTGTGCCCCAAAATTCAGAAGAAATTGGACAAATATGTGGAGTGGGCAAAAAACTGTAGGGTACATGAGTATGGTAGAGGTGTATTCCAAGTAGTTTCTCTTAACAACACATACGTTGTGGACCTAAATATGTTGAGCTGTGACTGCAAAAGATGCGAGCTCTCTGGCATTCCTTTCCATCATGCAGTAGCTACTTTCAGGCATGAGAGAATTGAACCAGAGAGCATGGTTCATTCCTGCTATACAGTGGAGGAGTACAAAAGATTCTATGGATATAACATGATGCCAATGAGGGATACACAAGCAATGGGAGAATATGAATGGCATCAATGTGCATCCACCAGTGTACACTAAAGTTATGGGCATGCCAAATAAGAACAGGAAAAAAGATCCAGAAGAAAAGAAGGACACGAATGGCATGAAGAAGGTTAGAAAGCATGGTGTGACAATGCATTGTTCCATATGTGGAGCAACAGACCATAATAAGAAGGGACACCACAATCATGCCAATGATAGTCCAACTATGCAAGAAGCTAGGGAATCTGAAGAGGAGTATGATGATCCATCAATACTTGTTGTAATACATTTTACTTAATAGTAAATTCTGTCATTTTACTTAATCCGTTATATTTATACATTTTTGTGTGCCTGACTTTAAATGTTCTCGCTATGCAGAACATTATGCCTCAGAGGGTATACCCTCAGCTTGATCCAACACACAACCCTGATTCAATGGTGTGCAAGATGGAGGAAAGGGTAATGTGACTACTATCTTACTAACTCCACTATATTCATAGAAAATTGTATGTTTTTTACTTGTAATTTTTGTATATTAACTATCTCACTTCCTTATATCTAAATTACTTGTCCATGAGAAATTCACATACCCACCACCTAGGGAATTTGGCCCCTTACCTGAGTCTAACTTCATTTCAACTGCTAGAGAAGCAATACTAGTGGGCAGAGTTACTATAACAATGGCTAGGGGCAGAGTTACTAGTCAACAAGCAGAGGATGCAGCTTCAACAAGACCCAGGAAAAGGCAGGCAAGGGGAGGAAGCACTACTCGCAATGTTGCAGGGACAACTGTTGGAACAGCTGGTGCAAGAGGGGAAAGAGGAGCAAGATTTGCTGGTAGAGGAGGAAGACATTGGGCAATAGGAGCAAGATCTGCTGGTAGAGGAGGAGGAGGACAAGATGCAAGAGTAGCAAGAGTTGTTGCTCATGGTTTTTATAATCTCCTGTTTGGAGATGATGGAGAAGCTTCAACTTCACAATCCATACATGCTGAAGAGGAATTTCTTTTTAGCCAAAATGCACCTGAAGCAACTCAGGATGGCTGGCCTAAAAATCTGCATGTTTTCTTTTAAATATAGATCAACCTCGATGAACTTGTATTTTGCTTTGGGCGTTGTCAATTCTCTGAACCTGTAGTTTTCTTTGGGCACAATGATATCATGAATGAAATGAAGTGTTACTTATGTTATTATTTGCAAAGCTGATGTGTCCTTTGTTCACTGCTACTAATCTCTTTTGCAAAAAATCTGGTGTCATTTGCTTACTGTTGTCATGTGCAAATTTGCAAAAATCTGCTCGCTGTTATTTGCAAAACAATTGGAGGCCTGGGATTCGAACCTGTGATCTGCCGCTAGTACACATGCTATATAACCAGTTGGGTAATGAGAGGGTTGTTGTCAGTTGTTTCCTTCGTCTTGTTTTGAGGCCTTCTTGCGATCAAAAGAAGAGAACAGAGAGCAAGGAGACAAAGCGGTGAGGAGTAAATGAGGAGGCAACGTTATTTAGAGGGGTTGTCTGAAAATTATACTCGGTCTGGCCTCGAGCGCGTCACTGTGTGGCTGACAGTGGTCCACAGCCACGCTGGTGTGCCACGATGGCCCTATATGAGCCGCGGACAAGTTTTTTGACATATAATGAACGTCTGTGCAAGTTGAATGACCAGATAACTGTATTTTACAACTTTTTGTATCAAAGTGAACATCTTGCACAAGTTTAATGACCAGTGAGGCATATACCTCCTTTTTTAACGTAATAGTACTTCTACTATGTAATAGTACCACAGGTTGGCGAATCAGTTGAGTTGGTTGGAGGGACAATGGTATCCCAGGCCACCAGAATTCAAATCTCAGATTTGACACTGGTGCTCACATTTTCCTGGATTTATTCTAGGGCTTTTGGCGATGTGCTTTTAGTGGGAGGAGATGTTTCCGTCGAAGACGAGGTGGTGACTTCGTTAGTTTCAAGATTGTGTGCCGGCTCAGTATTACGAAGATGCTCATAGGATAGGGTGTGCGTGTGCGTTCATAGGGGTGAGTGTATGCTCGTATATGTGAGAGTCTGCGTTGTACTTGAAACGATTGAGATAGACCTAGAGGGGGGGTGAATAGGTTCAATTACAAATTTTATCACTACTTAGCAATTTTAGTCAATAGTGCGGAAGATAAAGATGAGTCTAACAATTGAAAGGATGAACTAGTTAAGATAATGTAAACAACAAGCACAATATAAGGAAGCAAGTGAGGGATAAACAACAAGGTAACAACAAGGTAGTGCAAGTAAATGGGGGAAAGAGTAGGGATAACCAAATGACGCGAAAACAACGATGTATCCCGATGTTCACTTCCTTGGAGGGAAGATACTCATCGTTTGGAGAGAGTGGGTGAAACCACGAAGACACACCAACGCCACGAAGTCTCACTCTATTCCCCTTGAGATATCACCACGAAGGCGATTTCCAACCACTATCGGGTGACCTTAAAGGTGGTCACCAAACTCTCACAAACTGAACGGGGGTAATCACAATGGTCGATTCCTCTCCGAAGAACTCCTACCCGCCTAGGAGTCTCCAACTTCTAAGAGTAACAAGATCAATGAGGAATGCTCAAGATTTTCTCAAAATGCGATTTGCTTTGGTTGAAAGATGGGGAAGGGTCGGATCTATCACGGGGTGAAAGATCCGACGAGAACTCTCAAGAATCTCTCTGGGATCTGAGATTTGGTGTAAGAGAGAGTGAGAGGGAGCACTTGTGTTGTTATGAGTGATTGAAGTGAAGTGGTCGACCCTCACAAGTGGGTGTGAGTGTGTATTTATAGTCCAATGGCCGAAGTGGCCGTTGTTGCATTCAGCTGTGCAAATGTCGGACGTCCGTCAGAAGTCGGACGTCTGAACTCCAATTGTCGGACGTCCAAAATCTATCGGACGTCCAAAATGTTCTTGATGAACACAGTGGGGTATGCCAGGTTAGTAGTCAGTGACGCACGTACCAGACGTTCGGCGGGGTTCGGACGTCCGACATGTCGGACGTCCAAAGGCCGTCGGACTTCCATCCGATTTGGGCGGCCTACTGACCTTGTGAGGCATAAGGTGTAACGTGAAGTTTCGGACGTCCGACAGCTTTCGGACGTCTGAAACTCGTCGGAAGTCCGACCATATTTGCAGGCCTAATGACCTTACCAAATGTACTAGACGTCTGAAACATGTCGGACATCCGAAAGTAGGACAAAGTTAACTTTGTAGTTTTAATCTGAGTTGTGTTGTTTTAAGGTGATTTGAGCAAATCTTAAATACAACCCCACTGATCCCGTCTTAATAGTGCGGGATCCCTATACTCAAGAATAACCGGAAAATCTTACGCTTCAACTTCATTGTTTCATATCTTGAGATATTTATAATATCAATGGTCCATGATCCACACACACACAATGATCCGAGAACTAATACATGTGATATACTTGATAAACATTATTAGTCCCCTATATGTATATTGTCATCAACATCAAAATATGATTAAGGGCATGATTGCACTTTCAATCTCCCCCTTTTTGGTAGTTGATGACAACATACATATAGCTCCCAAAGATATACAAATTTAGCTTTAGTGAGAGAAAGTTTTATTATGAACTCCCCCTCAATGTGTGCATATAAGATACTTGTCTTTAAGCAAGATGAACAAATTGAGAGAAGTCCCATTACCACGATTATGAGACAAGATTGCTAACCATAAGTCATATCATTTGAAGCTAGCAATAATTAAGTATGAAGATGACAATAAGTATTGCAAGCTCAAGATAACCATATATGACCACACAATCAAATGTCAATAAGATTTTTCCAAGACACATATAAAAAACACCATGCATAGAACCAAAGGTCACACGTTTCACATAAACGACCCAACATAATAGTACGACCACACACAACGTTCACATAAAATCTTAACATACTCATAATCGATGCCTAGACCACATAAATAAACAGGATACATATATGTCTCTCCACCTTTGGTAGCAAGTACCAAAAAGGGGGCAACACCAACAAAGAGCGACTACTGAGTCCCACTACCGCTAGCTCTAGGGTCTCCGAGGAAGAAGTCAGACCACTCCGGGCTCGTGGGAAAGTCGAAGCCAAGATCAACAGGAGGGGCATCGGGAAGACGCTCGTCGTCACTGCCATTGGCCTCACTAGCTGCGCGAAGACGGGCCTTCAAAGAGTTCTTGGACAAAATCAAACTGGAGACCACCGTGTGGTTGGAGTGGCAGTTGAACGAGATGGCCCTCATCACATGTAACACCCCGAATGTCATGCTACAGTGATCACCTTGTTAAAATTATCACCCTTGATCACCCTTGATCATGGCTTGTTCAAATTCAACCCAATTAAACATTCCAAAACAAAGTGGTAGTTAATGTTCAACCAAAAATTGTGCAAACAATTTTATAAATACCTAAAGGTCAGTAGGTCATGATAAAATAGAAATGGGAATTTATTAAAGTGTTTCAGTAATTTAAAAAATTCAAATGGTGCTAAATAACCCCATTTAATCCCTACTAAAATAAAACAAAAATGCAAATGATTTTATTAAATACCCAAACTTTTTGTGGCACTGGTATAAAGTGTAACACTAATATAGGAACAAGTTTCACCATTTGCAAAAATCCAAATAATAGCAAACAAAATAAAACAGGGAATACAAGATAGACAGAAAAGCAGAAAAGAATAAAAGTGAAGAAGCCCAGCCCCCTGGTACCCCGAGTGCACAATGCCATCCCACTTGGCCCAACCAGCCCAGCTATCCCACCCCAGTCGTCCCCTTTGCACTGTTCATCCCCAGCGGCCGCTATCGCCATGGCACGGGCGATCGACACCGATTAGCCGATGGATGCTCGACAATGCATTGCTATAGTGTCCCCTCATGGTCAAGTACTCCCTCCCGCACTTCTGGGCCAAACCCTAGCCCTAGTTTCTCCCTCCTCGCCTCGCCATTTTCTGGAACGGAGCCGCCCGTCGAGGGCAGTTCGCCGTCGTGAACCCGCATGGCCACTGGCCACCCCAGCCCGAACCAAGGTGTCCTGGAGCTGCGCTGTCGTCTTCGTCATGCCCAATATGAGGAATCAAGCCGGGAGCCCCTACAACTTGCGCAACGACTACGTCTTCTACCTCGGACCGGCCGGCGAACTCCTTCGATTTCGGCCGCCGCACGAACTCTTTGAGCCCGTTGCCACCCTTGACACGTTCACGGTGAGCTTCTCGTCGTTCGCCATATGGTCCTAGCCGCCCCCTAAGCCCCAGTCAATTTCCCCTCTTTGATGTGCTTCGTCCGCTGCCATGGCCGGCGATGCACGAGCTCCAGTGCCGCTCAGCTCACGCCACTTGCACCGTTGCCCTCCTGGTGCGCCGTAGGATCCATCTGGGTAGCTAACTCGCTCCAACTCGCACTGGAACCAAGTTCCCTGTCTGACCCGAACATTGGCCGCTGCCATTGTTGGCGTGGAGCTCAGCTCCGTCCTTGCCCGTCGCGGCCCCGGTTACAGATCGACGCGTCTCGGTGCCCTCTTTCGAACGCGACCAACTGCGCTCCTTCCCGTGCCCTGTATCGCGCACACGGGCTCGCTGGAGCAACTCCGGTGACCGCTGTCACGCCGACGTGGTTAGTGGTTCATCAACCACTAACCCCCCCCCTCCGTTTGCCTATGACCAGTGGGCCATATGCCCCTAATAACTCCCCTAATTAAAATGCTAAAAGAAATAACCAGGGGAAAACCCCCTGTGTATGACCAGTGGCCCTAGGCCATTAGCTTAATGATTAATTAAATCTGTTAAGTTAATTAATCCCTGAGTCACTTACAGCTGGGTCCCACTGTCAGTTAATTAAATAATAGGGATTTATAAATAATCAGCCAATGACATGTGGGCCCTCTGTACTGTTTAATTAAATAAAATAGATTTAAATGCCTCTGTGTATGACATGTGGGTCCACCCTGTCAGTGCACTATTTTGTATAAGGTTGTGGATAATGTTGATTTAATAATTAAAATAAATCCAGAAATTGATTTAAATTGGTTAAAATTTTGAAAACCAATATCTTTTAAACCGTAAGATGGATCAAAATATTTTATACATCAAAGTTGATCAGAAAAATGCCACGGATACGAATACGCCAACCACCCCCTCTAACATACCGAGCATGTAACCTTCCCCTTCGGATCATCTGTCCGGTAATCAACCGGTACTGATGAGTCATCCCCGGATAAATTCCCGCTCCGCCTAAAATACTTAACACTGCGTTAGAACATTGTGTACAATTCAATTTCCATGTCCTTTTTCTGTGTTTGCATTGTGTGCATTATATTTACTGTCCCCTCCCTTTATTCTCTGGTAGACCCATTTGCTGCCGCTGACGACACTGTTTCCGAGTACAACTACTACGTCGACGATCGTACCCCTACTGTCGAGCTTCCAGGCAAGTAGTGCCCCTTCACCTCTCTCACATATCGCCTATCTGTCTATATTTATAAATTACACTAGGCACTGCTGCTACTACGTTGCTTACCTATGCAACTGCATAGACTGTAATTGTCGACCCATGATGTACCTTCCTTTATCCTATGCTGCATATTAAATATATATATATATATATATATATTATTCAGCAGTGAGCCCTGCGCATTGTTTGTCAACTAGGATTAGATAGCGGGCAGTGATCACTCTGGGGAGTGAACGCGAAACACAAAAGATTTAAATTGATGCAACAGGTACGGTACAGAGCAGATGCCCAAGGGAACCTACAATGGCGAGACTCTGCCGGGTCGCTTTAGGCTTGACTTACGAGTGGATGGACTCGTATTTCACTCTCGTCGCCGGCTCGATAGTGTAGCATCACCGGGGTGATACGATGATATTCCTCTTTAGTTCATTCCCGCTGATGTCTCTGTCGAACCACTTCAAGTGTACCATCGAGGGTGATTCCTCCTGGTTTCACTTGATGGTAGGCACCTGAATCAACTGGTGTCCTTAAAGGTAAGTAGTCGGGTGACCCAACGGTGCACGCGAGATGTATTGTATCGGGACGGCAGGACAGGCGAATATCATCGTGGGCTTGGTCCTTGCTCGTTGGCCGTGAGATACCAAACCACGAAAGTCGAGCTCCTCTAGGAGCACACGCGAGATAACGTAAGGAGACGGTTCACCTTGTTGGTAACCGCGTGCTTTGACGGGACGACAGGGCAGGCACCGATGTACTGGTGGTCCTGGCTGCTGTTCGTTGTCCGTTGTGTTACTAGTCAGACAACGATAGCGGTTGTCTGTGAGATAATAATGAAATGCTTAACTGGGTCAAGTGGATGACTTGAGTGGGTCGACGTGCCCTATACGCACTACCTCCACGTGGTATTACGGCGTGGGCCCTCCGTGTTGTCGTCTTGTTCGAAAGCTCTGAAATACGTCTAGTTCAGCATCGTGGTTGGGTCGGATCCGCATCCTGGAAGAGTTGCGTGGAATCCACATGGCGCACAATGACCCAGAGGGCGAGGGGCAACGACCCAAGACCCCCTTGCGCTTAGGACTTTAGACCGACGAGGACCTCTTTGATGATCCGTAGGATGGGCCTCGGCGTGTCGGATAGCCTCGGTGGGGCATTCCCTAACAAGGTGTATGCCACCCTAGAGATCCGAGCTTGTAGGGTAACAGTAGTGCAGCCCCTGCAGGGAAGATAATCTATTCAAATAGCCGTGTCCACGGGAACAGGACGCTTTATATTGAAGCCATACTCTACTACTACAAACTAATACTACTAAACTGATTGGTTCCGAGTTTTCTTCCTCACAAGGAAGTCGAGGAAGGATTCTCAGAGGCATTGATAATTGTTAACTAATACAACTTACTATTATACAATGCTGCAGTAACTTCTGCTGCATTGTTACTTTATGCTTTATGTATAACTGTTGGTTGTTCTCTTCTTGTTCTTCAAGAATCGTCGGAAGATGCCAGTCTTTGTTAGGCCTAGCATATTCCCTCTTACCCTGGTACTTCTATCATACAGTCCACTATACAGCCTCTTCATCCATTTTGATACAAGTGCATAAATTCTTAGTAGCATGGGTTTTAGTCTCGCTGAGTATGCTAGACACTCACCCTTGCTTTCCCCCTCCCCTTTTGTTTTGTATACACGGTTGCTTCAATCAGACGCGAGGTGTCCTGGAGCAGAAGACCCCCGATGCCGACCACCGCAACGTGAAGATCCCCGATGCGAGATCCCCAACGACAAGGAGTAGTTTGGAGGTTCCCAGGCAGGCGGCCTCGCCTTTTCGATCGTTTTTGTTTTTGTGCTAGCCTTCTTAAGGAAAATCATGTGTACCTTGTGTCTGTACTCAGATACTATTACAACCGCTAACTTTGTGCTCTCGATCTGTTGTATTCGAGCCCTCGTGGCCCTTGGCTTGTATTAAACAGCTGGTATTATTTTTATTATTAGAGTTGTGTTGTAGTATCATGCCGTGAGTCCTTGATCTCGGTTGTGTACCTTGCGTGTATGATTACTGTACACAGTCCGATTTTGGGGGCGTCACATCATAGCAACTCGGTGATACGTCCCAAATGTATCTATAATTTCTGCTTGCTCCATGTATGTTTTGTGTGAAATTGATATGATCTAGATACACTTTCATACACTTTTGATCATATTTGGACTAACCTATTAACTCAGTGCATCACAGTGCCAGTTCCTGTTTTCTGCTGTTTTTATGTTCCAGGTTTCCCCCATATTAAAAATGCTCCAAAAATTTGGGAAAATCGAATAAAAAATCAGCGCAACGGAACCTTCCGGAATCACCAAAGTTGGGCCAGAGGGCCACCACCAGGGACCCAGGAGGCCACCTGGCGCGGCCTAGGGCTTGGCCGCGCCAGGGGGCGCCTGGACCCCTGGTGGCCCCACTGGCTGCCCCCCTTCGCCTATTTATTTCCCTGACGCAAAACCTCCAAAGACAGAACCCCTTTTCGCGATCTCTCCTCTGTTCTGCCGCCGTCGCGCTTCCAAGATCGGGAGCGCTAGCAGACCTCTTCACGGCACCCTGTCGGAGGGAGGATTGACCTCCGGGAGCTTCCCCTCCACCATGGACGCTTCCCGCATGTGTAGTGAGTAGTTTCCCTTGGACCATGGGTCCGTGATCAGTAGCTATGTGATGTTCTCCTCCCCTCTTTGTTCTTCATGGATTAGACCTCGTGAGCTTCCCTACATGATCGAGGCACATATGTAGTTTTCTGCTGTTGCTATGCTGAGTTTGCTGGGATCTGATGGATTATGAGACTATGTTCAATTTCTGATTGAGTAATATATTTGGTTCTTATATTTTATATTTTTGTTCTAAGTAATTCTTGCATGTTCTTCGTTGCTGCTTATTGCTTTGCCAAGTAGTAGGTAGTGACTCCAAGAGGGAACGTTATGCTCGATTGTGGGTTCATGCCCCCCGATGACACACTTGAGTGACAAAAACATGAGTCTAGGGGGTGTGTTGTTTCCACAAGGAGGAAAACAACGGTGCTTGTAACCGCGGTTGCAAGGATTGTTTACTTTACGCAAGGTGCTTTTTTATGCAGTTGTCTGTTGCTTTGGGTTTACACTTTGGGTGCGGCTCGTAACTTAATACCAGCGAGATGTTCTGGATAGATATCTCAAGGTGGATGATTAGTAGTAGATGCAGTTGGATTTCGGTCTAATTATTTTGGTGTACCGCGCATGCTTTTGAGCCTCGTCCTTTCTTTGCAGCATAGTTAGCATTGTGGTGCTTTTTTAATCATGTCAATTGCCCAACAGTAATTTATTTACCTCGCATAGCTTCCAGTACGGCTACCTTGTTACGACTTCACTCCAGTCGCAAGCCTAGCCTTAGGCATCCCCCTCCTTACGGTTAAGGGTAATGACTTCAAACATGGCCAACTCCTATAGTGTGACGGGCGGCGTGTACAAGGCCCGGGAACGGATTCACCGCCGTATGGCTGACCGACGATTACTAGTTTTATCGTCTTTTGGGAGAGAGACATCACTAGTGAACATCACGGGACCCCGGTCCATATTCTCATCACTGTTTACACGCTCTTTTATTTTCCTGCTTTTACTTTCTAGTTGTTATCACCATTATTATTATTATTATTATTATTATTATTATTATTATCTGTTGCGTTGATCCTTTCTGAACAGCAAGGCCGGAGAGATTGACCACCTCTCTGTACTCGTTGGGAAGTAAAGTTATTTGTGTTTTGTGCAGGTCCACGTTAGTTGCGCCGTTGACACCTACTTATCATCTCCGGAGTCCTATTGGAGACAAACCTTGTTATCTTCACCGAGGGAAATTTGCCGCTATCCTACATCTCCCCTTCCACTTGGGGTAACCAACGAGGAGAGAGTATCACTTGAGCCTTGCCCAAAAACTGCACAATGCGTCGCATAGGAGCCTGCTCAGAAGTCTGATGATGAAGAGCAGCAACAACATTGGTGTGAATAGGAACAGGCCTGGTCATTGTGACGCCCCCAAAATCAGACCGTGTACAGTAATCATACACGCAAGGTACACGATCGAGATCAGGGACTCACGGTAAGATATCACAACACAACTCTACAAATAAAATAATACAAGCTGTTTAATACAAGCCAGGGGCAACGAGGGCTCAAATACAACAGCTCGAGAGCACAAAGTTAGTGGAAGCAATAGTATCTGAGTACAGACACCAGAATACAAGGTTGCCTTAAGAAGGCTAGCAGAAATATCAACAGATCGAAAAGGCGAGGCCTCCTGCCTGGGAACCTCCAAACTACTCCTGGTCAACGGGGAACTCGACGTCGTAGAAGGCACCGGGGATCTTGATACGTCCAAAATGCATCACTATTTTATATAGTAATTCTTTCTTATTCATTGATATATTTCATGATATGATGCTATTCTTATGTTGTTTTGGCCTATTTTACACAGTTTGCAACTTTCCGGTGCCGAAGCAGCAGACGCAGGATTCAGCGGTAAAAAGTGGACGCTGAGTTGCTGAAGAAGAATACCTCCAAATTACCTGAAAATCGACGGAGGCTGTTTTCCAGAAGGATCACGAAGACACGCAAAAGAGCGACCAGAGGGGGGCCACAGGGTGCCCAGGCGGCCACCTGGCGCGGCCCCCACCCTGGCCGCGCCGGGAGGGCGCCTGGACCCCCGGGGCCACTCCCGGCTCCCCCCTCTGGCCTATTTACTCCTCGTCATCTAGAAACCCTAAAAGAGGGGGAGTTTACGGAGTTCCGCCGCCGCTCCGTGGAGGAAACCTACAGAGAAGAAAAGCCATCTCTGGCGGGCAGATTCCGCCGGGGAGATCACCTCCCGGAAGGGGAGATCATCGCCATCGTCATCACCATCATCACGGGCATCATCGAGATCATCATCAACATCATCCCCATCATCAGCACCATCTCCACCTCCATCCAATCTCATCTCAAAATTGCAACTTGTGTTGTAATCCGTACTATCTATCCTCTCTACTTTATCGTTGTTGATTACTACTTTGTGGTGAATGCTATTGAGTTTTGTTGGAGAAATATCATTGTGTCCAGATTGTTTATCATCTATTTATCCCCACTGATCATGATCTCTTTTATGTCTTGTGAGTAGTTACTTTAGTTCTTGAGGACATGGGAGAAGTCTAGTTGTTAGTAGTCATATGATGTTGAAATAATATGTGTTGTTTGATATTTAAGTTGTGTTGTTATTTTCCTAGTGGTGTTGTGTGAGTCGAACACTCAACACTTCGCCTTATCAAGGACCTAGGGGAATACATTGTGTAAAAGAATGCTTACGGTGGGTTTCCGGAGTGACAGAAACCTAAACCCTAGTTTGCACGCTTTTGCACAAGGGAACAATGGATCACCGATCGTATTGCTATGGTTAGGCTTTTGCCTCAATTACTATCTTGTATTTGCGGATGCTTGCAAGGTGTTTAATCATAAGAGTGCACTTATCTTAGTCTAGAGGGTGTACTAGCATAGATCCACCCACTCAACACTTATCAACACGGCACATAGTACCGATACGGAATATGGAGAAAGCACATGACTACCTCTCCCGTGTGTCCTCAAAAACACTTTAGCCTTCATAAGTTTAGTTGCTAGGCCTCTCCTTTGCTCAGAAAGGATTGGGCCACTCGTTACTCTCCAGTGTCTTTGACTTTACTCGTTTTTACTTTCCTGTTGCTTATACCAAGAAAACCCCTAAAAGTTATCTTTCAGTGCTTGCAGTTATCTCCTTGCCAAAGTCGCTTGCTATTACCTTCTTCTCCTCGTTGGGTTCGACACTCTTACTTATCGAAAATGCTGCAATAGATGCCTTACGGTTGTGAGTCATCAAGTACCGTTTTCTGGCGCCGTTGCGGGGGAGCGTAGCGCTATTAGTAAGTGAAGCTGGTAAGGAAGTTTTTATATTTCTATTTTTAGTTTTGCTGTTGCTGTTTTTGTCCTTATGGACACTCCTACTCTTGGATCGTTGTTCTTGGGGAGCCGCCCCACAACTAAGGTAGTCACCCTGACCCTGCTGAAATTGTGCCTTATAAGATACCATCTGGTATTATCGATTATGTCTTAGCTAATCGCTATGCAGGAGACAGACATCCAGGTGAACACTTGCTATATTTATCACGACTATGTTCATTATTCAAGCTTGCAGGTGTGTCACTGGAGTTCGTTATGAAGAAATTATTCTCCATATCGCTTACGGACAAAGCTTCAGATTGGTATAAGCTCCTCGATAACTCACATTCTCTTAATTGGGAAGAGCTTATGTCTCTCTTTTATACAAAGTTTTACCCTCTTCATGAAGTTCATCGAGACAGGAATTACATCTATAACTTTAGGTCTCGCGACGGAGAGAGCATCGCTCAAGCTTGGGGGAGGCTTAAATCCCTAATGTTCAAATGTCCTATCCATAAGCTTCCCGAAGATATTATACTTACAAATTTTTATGCCAGGCTTTCTCGTCAGGATAAGGAAATGTTGGATGCCTCCTCTAGCGGGGTATTCCAGAGAAAGAGCATTGAAGAAAGGTGGTATCTCATCGAAAGGATCCAGAAGAATACTGAAGACTGGGAAATCGATAAAGGTATTGAACCTGCTATAAATTATGAGCACGATTATATTGAGATCTATGTGAAAACTGATTATTTTAATACCTTTTGCTCTAAGATTGGTCTGGATTCCCACCTAATTATTGATTTTTGTAAGAACTTTGCCTCTCATGTTGACTCTTCTATGATGAAGAAGGATCAATACCATAAGCCCTTCAAAGAAGTGCCTATTGATATTCACGTTGCTGATCCTATTTTTCCTGTAGTTATATATGAACAACCCCCTTTTCCTTCAAGAATAAGGGAGCACTCTTTTGTGACAGGTATAATAAATAAAAGTGAGAGGAGAACAGGCGAACCTGAGGACCAGATCAGAGTCAATCCTCAAGTTGCTATGGTTAAAGATTTAGTTACTAATGATGTTTCAGATTCTATTATAAATTTTTGTGCTGTTTCAACTAACATTGTCACAGCCAAGAATAAAAGCCCAATTTCAGGTACACCAGTTGTATCTGTTAAAATAGGAGATCACAATTATTACCGGCTATGCGATCTGGGATCAAGTGCTAGCGCGATTCCTTATTCGCTTTATCAAGAGATCATGGGTGAGATTTCACCCTGTGAACTTGAAGAGATTGATGTTACTATTCATCTTGCAAACAAAGCTACTATCTCTCCCATTGGGATTGTGAGAGATGTTGAAGTCCTATGCGGAAAGGTAAAGTATCATACCGACTTTCTCGTACTTGGTTTAGTGCAGGATAGTTTTTGTCCTATTATTTTTGGTAGACCTTTTCTCAGAACTTGTGGAGCTATTATAGATTGCAAGAAAGGTAAAGTTTCTGTTGAATTCAATGGTGAGCCATATGAATTTAACTTTTCTAAGATCTCTAAGTAGCCTCGTGGTACTGAATTACCTAATGATGATAAAATTATTGAAAGTATTGCTTCTATTGCTATTCCCCCTAATGATCCTTTGCAGCAATACATGGATGACCACGAGAATGATACTCATATGCAGGAAATAAATGAAATTGATGAAATCTTCTTGAGACAACCTGCTATCCTGAAGCACAACCTTCCGGTTGAACCTTTAGGAATTCTAACCAAACTAAAAGAAGACCCGGTGTTTGATCTCAAACCTCTTCCCGATACGCTCAAGTATGCTTATTTAGATGAAAAGAAAGTATATCCTGTTATTATCAACTCTAACCTTTCAGGATATGAAGAAGAGCGATTATTGGAGATATTTCGTAAACACCATGGTGCAATTGGCTATACCCTTGATGACCTTAAGGTAATTAGTCCATCTATCTGTCAACATACTATCAACCTCGAGCCCGATGCTAAACCTGTTGTTGACCATCAACGACGGTTGAAACCAAAGATGATGGATGTTGTGAGGACCAAAATCCTCAAGCTTCTAGCCGCAGGTATTATCTACCCTATAGCTGATAGTAAGTGGGTAAGTCCAGTTCATTGTGTTCCTAAGAAAGGAGGGACAACTGTAGTCCCTAGTGATAAGAATGAACTAATACCTCAGAGAATTATTATTGGATATAGAATGTGTATTGATTACAGGAAGTTGAACAAGGCAACTAGGAAGGACCACTACCCGCTGCCCTTTATTGATCAGATGCTTGAGATGCTGTCGAAAAACACCCACTTTTGCTATCTTGACGGATACTCTGGCTTCTCTCAAATCCATGTTAACACTGCCGATCAAGAGAAGACCACTTTCACTTGTCCTTATGGTACTTATGCTTATAGGCGTATGCCTTTTGGTTTATGCAATGCCCCTGCTACTTTTCAGAGATGTATGTCTGCAATATTTCATGGTTTCTGTGAGGAGATTGTGGAAGTCTTCATGGACGATTTCTCCGTCTATGGAACTTCCTTTGACCACTGTCTCCACAATCTTAATAAAGTTTTGCAGAGATGTGAGGATACAAATTTAGTTCTAAACTGGGAAAAGTGCCACTTCATGGTTAACAAAGGGATCGTGCTTGGCCACAAGATTTCCGAGAGGGGAATTGAAGTGGACAAGGCGAAGATTGAAGCTATCGAAAGGATGCCCTATCCAAGGGACATTAAAGGTATTCGTAGTTTTCTCGGTCATGCTGGTTTCTATAGAAGATTTATTAAAGACTTTTCTAAGACCTCGAGACCCCTCACTAATCTTCTCCAGAAGGATGTTCCTTTTGTATTTGATGAAGATTGTAAGGAGGCCTTCGAAGTTCTTAAGAAAGCTTTAATAACCACTCCTATAGTACAACCGCCTGACTGGAGTTTGCCCTTTGAAATTATGTGTGATGCTAGTGATTTTGCTGTTGGAGCTGTTTTAGGACAAAGGGTTGATAAAAAATTGAATGTTATATATTATGCTAGTAAAACCCTTGATAGTGCTCAAAAGAACTATGCTACTACTGAGAAGGAATTCTTAGCAATAGTGTTTGCTTGTGATAAGTTTAGGCAGTATATTGTTGATTCTAAAGTTATTATTCATACTGACCATGCTGCCATTAAGTATCTTATGACTAAGAAGGATGCCAAGCCAAGACTCACCAGATGGGTACTCCTCCTTCAAGAATTTGATTTACAGATTGTTGATAGAAAAGGAGCAGACAACCCTGTAGCGGACAATCTTTCAAGAATGGAAGATATACCGCATGATCCCATCCCAGTCAACGACAGTTTTCCAGACGAACAACTTGCCGTTGTTAAAGTACAATCTCTTTCCGATCCTTGGTTTGCAGATTATGCTAATTTTATCGTTGCAAAGTATTTGCCTACAGGTTTAACATTTCAGCAAAGGAAGAAGTTCTTCCATGATTTGAGGCATTACTTTTGGGATGACCCACATCTTTTCAAAGAAGGTTCAGACGGGATCGTGAGAAGATGCATACCGGAACACGAGCAGAAGGACATTCTCAAGCAATGTCTCGATAGTCCTTATGGAGGACATCACGCCGGTGAGAGAACCACACATAATGTTCTCCAATCAGGTTTTTATTGGCCTACTCTCTTTAAAGATGCTAGAAATTATGTTTTAGCCTGTGATAAATGTCAGAGAGTTGGTAATATTAGTAGAAGGAATGAGATGCCTATGAATTACTCACTAGTGATTGAGCCTTTTGATTGCTGGGGTTTTGATTTTATGGGTCCTTTTCCTTCTTCGCAGAAGTACACTCACATATTAGTCGTTGTTGATTATGTAACCAAGTGGGTTGAAGCAATCCCCACCGAAAGTGTTGATCACAAAACATCTTTGAAAATGCTCAAAGATGTAATTTCCCCCAGGTTTGGTGTACCTAGGTATCTTATGACTGATGGAGGATCACACTTCACGCATGGAGATTTTAGAAAAGCATTAGCCAAGTACGATGTCAATCATAGAATTTATTCACCATACCATCCTCAAACTAGTGGGCAAGTTGAGCTCACCAATAAAGAGATCAAGTTGATCTTGCAAAAGACAGTTAACAAAAATAGGAAGGACTGGTCAAATAAGTTAGGAGACGCTTTGTGGGCGTATAGAACTTCTTACAAAAACCCCATGGGCATGTCTCCCTATAAAATGGTCTATGGCAAGGCTTGCCATTTGCCATTAGAGTTAGAACACAAATCTTTCTGGGCTGTTAGAGAGCTTAATGCTGACCCAAAGTTAGCTGGTGAAAAGCGTTTCATGAACTTGACTTCTCTAGATGAGTGGAGAAGTGAAGCTTACGAGAGCGCTAAAATGTTCAAGGAAAAGGTAAAGAAGTGGCATGACAGGAGGATTCTGAAACGTGAATTAATGTTGGCGATAAAGTTTTATTGTTTAGATCCCATTTCAGGTTTTCTCCAGGTAAACTACTTTCCAGGTGGGAAGGGCCATTTCATATCGAAGAAGTCTACCGGTCTGGTGCAATCAAGATTAACAATTTTGAAGGCACCAAGCCTCAAGTTGTGAATGGGCAAAGACTCAAGCATTACATGGCGGGAGACCCCGTCAATGTTGATGTAAATATAATACGCGCAACAACTCATGAAGAACATGTTGCAGCCCTGTTTCAGACACCGACAGAAGCAGAATAAGAAAAGGTATGTATTACGGTAAGGAAACATCGCGAACCGCCATAAAAGTTCCATATTATGAGTTTTTGCAAAATTAGGAAAATTTGAGGCCTAAGTGGAGCCGGAGAGGAGCTCCAGGGGGCCCAGGCGCCCCCCTGGCTCGGCCTACCTCCTGGCCGTGCCGGGAGGCCGCCTGGGCACCCAGGAGTCCGTCTCCGACCCACCTTTGGCTCGTTACCTTCCTTTTGTTGCAGAAATTTTTGCTATATATTTGCCCGGATCGTTCCGGCAACGTATCTCACGATTTTGTGTGTTTTCTCTTCAATCTGTTTCTGCCAGGAAATCTTTTAGCTAGACCTAGGTGCCATGGATTCCCCAAGTTCCCCCAAGGACAAGTTCATCGTCAACGTCATCAACCCTTACCTCGCTGAGGTGAACAAGCACCCCCAAGTCCTTCGTGTGGAGGACGGTGTTCTCCACAAGGAAGATCTGAAGGGACCAGTCATGGAGGGGAGCATCGAGGAGCGGCTGAAGGAGATGGAACATGAGGTCTTCAAGTTCAAGAAGATGGTGGAGCGTGGTGTTGAAGCCAACTTCGACATCAGGAACGAGATCGAGGCTTCCCATAAGAAAGAGATGAAGGAGATGTGGTCAAGTTTGTCCGCACTAGAAGAAAAAAATTACGGGCTCCAAGCACAAATCTATGATCTCCACAACCAGAACTGTGAGTATGAACTAAAGTTTCTGCGCATGGGTTTAGGTGCTCAGTGCAGGATCCTGGAGACGGGAATGTCCTTCGAGACTGGAGAGGAGCTACCATGGAAGCGCCTCGCCAGGGAGTACCCGACGGAGAAGAACAAGAATGAGGAGTAAATCTCCTCGGGTAATGGCATCCCCTCAGCTTGTTCCAAGCTTGGGGGAGTGCCGGGTATCTTTATCTTTATCTTAGTCTTTTAGAGTCAAGTAGAGTCGTATCATGTTTAGGGAAGTTATTATATGAAATAGGTGTTTGCATCGAGGTCTATCACTCCGTCTGTGGAGAGATTGTATCCGTGAGTGTGGAGTCGTCTATATTGGAATATTAATGAGAATTCTATTAGTTCCTTCGCTGCACTCGGTATTCTCTTCACGCAATCGGCCTCATATGACGATTCTTATGGAGAGTATTGACCTTATATCAGGTATGGCTTTGAAAACTTTATTTAATTTTGGCAAACATAGATTTGGTCATGACAACATGCATGTTTTCTCAAGTAGCGACATAGCCTAAACCTTTATGTTATTATGCTTGAAGTGTTATGTTGACAAGGAAGACAACTTGATGTGTTATGCTTACCTTAATGTTTATGCCTTATAGGTTGTGCATCTAAATTAGCATCAATTGTCTGTTCTCTCAAAGCCTTTGCTAGCCAAACTCTTTGCCAAGTAGATTTCTGCTTGTGCATCCATACCCTGAAACCAATACCTTCCATTTGAGTCCACCATACCTTCCTATTCGTGGTATTCCCCTACCACTCCTATAAGTATAGAATTTATGTGTTATCCTTAAATGTTCAAAATCTTCTATTTTGTGCCTCTTGTTTAGCTCATGAGGAAGTAGTAGGTAATTCATGATCTTCTTAAGTTGGACAAGTTTTACCCCGGGATTGCATTTCTAATCTGCAAACCCATAATACGAGGAGGAACTGGCATGGGTGCGCCCAGCTCGAAAGATGATATAACAAACAAACCCTCCTTCACGCTTGGTCTATGAGAAATCAGAAACGTTGGCAGTGATAAACAAAGGAGATTAAGGGGATGTGATCGTCCCCACTTGGGAGCCATTCCTCGAAACTTGTCCATCTTGAGAAGTAATTGAGCTATCTATTAGCATTCGTTGACAAACTATGCACTGCCCCAAAAATCTATTTTTATTCTGTTTGATTTAAGGATAGCCCATGAGTTTTCCCTGCTTGCCCTTAACAAGGCCTTTCATCCACCTTCATGTTGAGTCAGTTGTCCCACTTCCTTTTTTCCCCTAAGAGAACAGACATTTGATGCTGATGAGGATTCATCCTTATAGAGCTGCATTAAGTTTTGCCATGCCACATCCTTGTTGACATTATCTTTTGATAAGTAAGTTGTTTGCGAAAGCTTTTGCCAAGAAAGCATCTTCCTTTGTGTTAGCATTTGCACTTCATGACTAATAACATGTTCTTTCAAAAGCTTCAAATTGTTTCATTAAAAAGAAAGAGCTTCAGTAAAATTTATTAGTTGTCCTTTGACCAAGGATATATTTTCCATAATTTGATGAGTTTCCTCAGCCCTACTTTTGATTATAATTGTTATTAGTTTCTCATAAGGGCCTTATGAGTTGAGGTTGCTGTTAAGGATGCTTGAGTTTGATGAAGAAACCTTGATGCTTCTTGTCCGTATTCTCTTTATCGACACTTCACTCTCTAAACTTGTGGACAGGTTTACCGAGCTCAGTATTCGCTTGGGGACAAGCGAGGTCTAAGCTTGGGGGAGTTGATACGTCCAAAATGCATCACTATTTTATATAGTAATTCTTTCTTATTCATTGATATATTTCATGATATGATGCTATTCTTATGTTGTTTTGGCCTATTTTACATAGTTTGCAACTTTCCGGTGCCGAAGCAGTAGACACAGGATTCAGCGGTAAAAAGTGGACGTTGAGTTGCTGAAGAAGAATACCTCCAAATTACCTGAAAATTGACGGAGGATGTTTTCCAGAAGGATCACGAAGACACGCAAAAGAGCGACTAGAGGGGGGCCACAGGGTGCCCAAGCGGCCACCTGGCGCGGCCCCCACCCTGGCCGCGCCGGGAGGGCGCCTGGACCCCCGGGGCCACTCCCGGCTCCCCCCTCTGGCCTATTTAATCCTCGTCATCCAGAAACCCTAAAAGAGGGGGAGTTTACGGAGTTCCGCCGCCGCTCCGTGGCGGAAACCTACAGAGAAGAAAAGCCATCTCTGGCGGGCAGATTCCGCCGGGGAGATCACCTCCCGGAAGGGGAGATCATCGCCATCGTCATCACCATCATCACGGGCATCATCGAGATCATCATCAACATCATCCCCATCATCATCACCATCTCCACCTCCATCCAATCTCATCTCACAATTGCAACTTGTGTTGTAATCCGTACTATCTATCCTCTCTACTTTATCGGTGTTGATTACTACTTTGTGGTGAATGCTATTGAGTTTTGTTGGAGAAATATCATTGTGTCCAGATTGTTTATCATCTATTTATCCCCACTGATCATGATCTCTTTTATGTCTTGTGAGTAGTTACTTTAGTTCTTGAGGACATGGGAGAAGTCTAGTTGTTAGTAGTCATATGATGTTGAAGTAATATGTGTTGTTTGATATTTAAGTTGTGTTGTTATTTTCCTAGTGGTGTTGTGTGAGTCGAACACTCAACACTTCGCCTTATCAAGGACCTAGGGGAATACATTGTGTACAAATAATGCTTACGGTGGGTTGCCGGAGTGACAGAAACCTAAACCCCAGTTTTCACGCTTTTGCACAAGGGAACAATGGATCACCGATCGTATTGCTATGGTTAGGCTTTTGCCTCAATTACTATCTTGTATTTGCGGATGCTTGCAAGGTGTTTAATCATAAGAGTGCACTTATCTTAGTCTAGAGGGTGTACTAGCATAGATCCACCCACTCAACACTTATCAACACGGCACATAGTACCGATACGGAATATGGCGAAAGCACATGACTATCTCTCCCGTGTGTCCTCAAGAACACTTTAGCCTTTATAAGTTCAGTTGCTAGGCCTCTCCTTTGCTCAGAAAGGATTGGGCCACTCGTTACTCTCCAGTGTATTTTACTTTACTCGTTTTTACTTTCCTGTTGCTTATACCAAGAAAACCCCTAAAAAGTTATCTTTAAGTGCTAGAAGTTATCTCCTTGCCAAAGTCGCTTGCTATCTCCTCGTTGGGTTCGACACTCTTACTTATCGAAAACGCTGCAATAGATCCCTTACGGTTGTGGGTCATTAGATCTTCACGTAGTGGTGGTCAGCATCGGGGATCTCCTGCTCCTGGACTCCAAGGCTCCAACGTCGACTGCAGCGGCCGATCAGGCAAAACAAAAAGGGGGAAGTAAAGCAAAGGCGAGTATCTAGTATACACGCGAGTCTTACGTCCGCTACTAAGCATTTATGCATTTTTATCAAATGGAAAGGGGAGGCTATATATAGTGGACTGCAAGGTAGAAATCAGAATAAGGGTAAGAAGCTAGGCCTATCGAAGACTAGCATCTTCCGACGTGTCTTGCAGCACAAGAAGAGAACAACCAACAGTTCATATAAAGCATAAAGTAACAATGAAGCAGAAGTTGCTGCAGCATTGTATAATAATAAGTTGTAATGATTAATAATAATATATGCCTCCGAGTTCCCCTCCTCGACTTCCCTGCGAGGAAGAAAACCCGGAACCAACAGATTAATAGTATTATATTGTAGTGATAAGATCCAGCTTCAGCATAAAGCGTCCTGTTACCGTGGACACGGCTATTCGAATAGATTAAACTCCCTGCAGGGGTGCACTACTGTTCAGCCTGCACGCTCGGATCTCCGGGGTGGCGGGAACCTTGTTAGGGAATGCTCCACCAAAGCTATCCGACACGACGCAGCCCATCCTAGGCTCAGCAGAGAGGCCATCCGCTGGACTATATCCTATGCGATCAGCGGTCTAGGAACCCTCACCCTTCACGCTCCTGCACGGTGCGTGTCTGTCCGGTAAAGCAAAAGAAAATCCAAAAACACACCGTCCGGACGAAGAAGACACCACTTCCCGGTGCAGGCCGCGGTACTGCTGACGTCTGAAGAGCTTTCGGACAAACTACGACGCAGGGGAGCCCATAACTCCTTATCCCACGTGAAGGTAGTGCGTACAGGCCTTTGCGACCTCTCAAGTCATCCACTGAACCATTTAGCATTTAATTAACCTGCGTGACAACCGTTATCGTTGCCTCGACTTAACTGACCCACGGATAACGACAGCAGCCAGGACCACTAGTACATCGGTGCCTGCCCTGTCGTCCCACCAAGTCTCTGCGGTTACCAACAAGGTGAACCGAGTCCTTACCTTATCTCGCGTGTGCTCTTGGTAGAGCTCGACTTTCGTGGTTTGGTAACTCTCGCGAGATACGAGGAGGGGCCAAGCACGCCAGTAACGTCGGTTGTATCCTCCCTGTCGCTTCTGATAATATACCGCTCACGGGCACCGTTGGGTCGCCCGACTCTTACCTTTAAGGACACCAGTTAGTTCGAGTGCCTACCATTAAGTGAAACCAGGAGGTATCACCCTCGATGGCGCACTTAAAGAGGTTTGACAGAGACATCAGCGGAATGAACTAAAGAGGTAAACCTCGTATCATCCCGGTGATGCTACGCTACTGAGCCGACGAGAGTGAAATACGAGTTCGTCCACTCGTAAGTCAAACTCGAAGCGACTCGGCAGAGTCTCGCCGTTGTAGGTTCCCTAGGGCGTCTGCATTGATCCGTACATGTTGCAGTTGTATATATTTTGTATCCGCGTCACTCCCCTGAGTGGCCACGGCCCGCTATCTAATCCTAGCTAACAATGCGCAGGGCTCACTACTGAATATAATATATAGATATAGCAGGCAGCATAGGATAATGAAGGTACAACAAGGGGCGACAAAATCAGGCTATGCAATTGAATAGGATTATAACGTAGCAGCAGCAGTAACAATGCCTAGTGCAAGAAAGTACAGAAATGGGAAGAGAATGGCTCTGCTTGCCTGGAAGCTCGCGGGTAGGGGTAGGGTCGTCGACGAAGTAGTCGTACCCGACAGCGGTGTAGTCGGCGGTAGCAGCGGGGTCTACCGGAGAATAAAGGGGGGGGGAAGACACATTAAATATAAAGCAAACTTAACAAACAGATGAATGGCATGGCATATGCAATGTTAACAGTGTTCTAACGCAGTGCAATGCACGTTGCTCGGAGCGGGAATTCATCTGGGGATGAAATACCGCCTTCAGGTGATTATCGACAGACGGCCCGGAGGGGGAAGGGATCATGCCGGAGGCGTCGTGGACATCTGACAAACGTGTGGATGGTGTAACCGTGCTAGTTGAAACATTCCGAACAACTTTCTTGTTCAGAATAAATTCATCCGGGTACTTTAACAGTACCGGACAAATCATCGGACAGATGGTCCGGAGGGGGACGATTCGATGTTTGGTATGTTAGAGGGGGTGGTAGACATACAGATAGTGTATTCGTATACGTTGTATTTTTCTGGTCAATTTTGATGTATAAAGTTTTTGAATCTGAATTCCGATTTAAAAGATATTGAATTTTAAAGTTTTAAATAATTTTAAATCAATTTCCTGAATTTCTTTTATTTATATAAATAAGCATTATCCAAAACCTTATCCAAAACAATGCTGACAGGGTGGACCCACATGTCATACACAGAAGCAATTTAAATAAATTTAATTTATTAAAAAGCCAGGGGGGTCCACATGTCATACACTGGATTTGGTATTAATTCATTTTAATTAACAAAACTGACAGTGGGACCCATGTGTCATAGAGACAAAGACATAATTAACCGTTTTAATTAGCCAGTAGATTAAATTAATGACTGGGCCCATCTGTAAGTGACAGAAGGTTATTACCCTATTTTTTTAAGTGCAGATTGATTAGAGGGGCACTGGACCCACATGGCATAGACTTACCTAACTAACAATGGGGGCTTATTTAACTTTAAACCCGATTAGCTTAATTAAACGGCCTTGGGCCCACGCGTCAGTTGGTGAACCCACTGGGATTATCCCAGGCTCTCCGGCGACGAGCACAGGGAGCCCGGTGGCGAGGCGCAGCTCGCCTCCGGCGACCATTCGAGCGGCGGATTGCGAGAATCGGGCGAGGGCTCAGCCGCGCGTCGTTTGGTTGTGCCAGGTTGGCAGGGGGATGGCTGCAGCGGTGCCGGCGGCGAGCCAAGGCGGCGACCAGTGGAACGGGCGTGATGGCGATGAGGTTCCAGTGCGGGAACCCAACCGCAAGCTACGCAGTTGGACTAATGGGGGCACGTGGAGCAAGGTGATTCGGCTAGCGAGCCAAACGCGTGCCCCAGGCCGCGTGGACGAGCACGGTGGCGGCGGGGTAGCCACGTCTCCCATGGCGGAGGCAGACATGGTGACGAGGAGGACCAAGGGATGGATGGGGAAGACGGGGGAGCTCACGGTGAGTCAGTAGGGGATGACAGCGGGCTCGGAGCAGCGTCGGCGGCGACGAATTCATCGGGGAGGATGGCGGCGGCCTGGCGAGAGGAACTGGCCCGATACACGGCTTGCGCGGCGCCCTGGTCTGATTGCTTGTACGTGAAGACGTAGTCGAGGGCAAGGCGTCGTCTGGACAATGCGGCGGGGCGCGGGGAGGTCGTTGGCCGCGAGTGCCCACGGCGGCAGCGGCGAGCGCATCGGGCACAGGTGGTTGTGAGAGAGCGGCGCGAGGGGGAAGGGAAGGAAGGGTGCTAGGGTTGTCCAAGGGCTCGGGGAGGTCCATATACACCACAAGGGCACGCTAGATGATCGACACGACGCCTACAGTGGCCATGGCACCATGGATGCTTGCCACGCCATGGTGAACAGGGGACTGGGGAAGAAGACAAGGAGAGGGGAAAGTGGGCCGGGTGGCTGGGCCTGGGTGGGCTGGGTTTGCCCTAGGCGTAGTATATGGGTTTTCCGTTTCTTTTGTTTTTTTGTTTTCTTTTCTTCTGTTTGCAATTAGTTTAGCAACTTAGAAATTTTTGTAAAATGAGCAATATGTTCCATAATTAGCTTTGCAAAATAATAGAGTGCCACAAAAATATTTGGACTTTTATAAAATCTTTTAATAATTCTTTTTAATATGCAATTGGCAAATGGGGTTGTTTTGCTACTGGTTTGAATTGTTAGCAATATTATTTATTGGAATAAATGCTCAAAGTTGGTTTAACATGGTCCACTGATTTTTTGGCTTTTAACAAAAGTGGTTGCTCAATTTTTGGACAAACTTTTATTTGTCACATTGTTTTGGAATTTTTAAACGGGTTGACTTTGTGCAAGCCTTGGTCAAGGGTGATCATCACATGCCTAATCAAGATGTCTTGGCCCTCATCAAAGTAATTACTGTTGGATTACTGTAGTGTGACACCCGGGGTGTTACAAATCTCCACCACTACAAAGAATTCTCGTCCCGAGAATTAAAAGTAGGGCAAGGGGTAAGGTTTCGGTTTCGTATTCTAACAAGTCTCCTGGTTCTTGTTGCCCTTCTCGAAACAGTTAATTCTTCTCGTTGACGTCTTCATTTCTCTGCATCGGTGCATCTCGACGAGTTTTCATTCTTCTTTTGGGGCGGCATCGTAGCTACGAATAGGTTAGGGGGGAAAACTTGAGGGGGTCGGATCGGTACAAGCTTAATCAACCGAGAAGGTCGAAGGGAATGGGGTACAAAGTATCTCACGAGTTAAACTTAGGGAGATACATCGAGAGAAACAAAAGAAGGCATGAGAAGTTTTCAAGCGGATATGTGATGGCTTCTCGCCCTTCGTTGGTTACCCCAAGTGAAAGGTTTGAGATGTAGTGCAGCAGCAGTTTTCCCTCGGTGAAGATACCAAGGTTTGTCTCCAGCAGGACTCCAGAGATGATAAGTAGGTGTCAGCGGCGCAACTGACGCGGACCTGCACACAGACACAGAAAACTTTGTTCCCAACGAAGTTCAGAGAGGTTGTCAATCTCTCCGGTCTTGTTGTTTACAAAGGATAAACGCACGGGATAATGATAGCAGATAAAATCAGTAAAGTAAATGTAGCGTGGAAACAGTGATAAGGATATGGACCGGGATACGTGATGTTCGCTAGTGGTGTCTCTCTCCCAAAAGACGATAAAATTGCTATGCGAGGTAAACAAATTACAGAAAGGCAATTGACAGGATTATGAACGCACCGCAATGCTAACTATGCTACAAAAGAAAGGAAGAGGTTCAAAAGCACGGGCAGTACGCCAAAATAAGTAGACCGAAATCCATCTGCATCTACTACTAATCATCCACCTTGAGATATCTATCCAGAACATCTCACTGGTATTAAGTTGCGAGCCCCACCCAAAGTGTAAACCCAAAGCAACAGACAACTGCATTAAAAAGAACTCTGCGTAAAGTAAACAATCCTTGTAACCGCGGTTACAAGGACCGTTGTTTTCCCCCTTGTGGCAACAGCACATCCCCTAGACTCATGTTTCTGTCACTCAAGCATGTCATCGGGAGGCATGAACCCACAATCTATCACAACGCTCCCTCTTGGAGTCACTACCTACTACTTGGCCAAAGCAATAAACAGCAACGGAGAACATGCAAGAATTACTTAGGAACAAAAATATAAGAGATAAAACCAAATATATTACTCTATCACAATCTGAACATAATCTCATAATCCATCAGATCCTATCAAACTCAACATAGCAATAGAAGAAATATTACAAAGGTGCCTCGATCATGTAGGGAAGCTCACGAGGTCTAAACAATGAAGATCAAAGAGGGGAGGAGAACATCACATAGTTACTGATCACGGACCCATGGCCTAAGGAAAACTACTCACGAGACATCCGGGGAGCATCCATGGTGGAGAGGAGACTCCCGGAGGTCAATCCTCCCTCCGGCAGGGTGCCGGGAAGAGGTCTTCTGGTGCTCCCGATCTTGGAAGTGCGGCGGCGGCGGAACAGAGGTGAGTTCGCGGAATAGGGTTCTTCTTCTGGAGTTTTCCCGTGACGGGGGATAAATAGGCGAAGGGGGGGCAGCCAGAGGTGGACCAAGGGCCCTAGGCGCCCCCCTGGCGCGACCAGGGGTGGGGCCGCGCCGGGTGGCCGCCTGGGTCCCCTGGCTCCCCTCTGGACCCTCCCGGGCTCTTCTCGAAGCTTCCTGTACGCTGATTTTTTCTGTATTTTTCCCGGAATTTTTCTGGCACTTTTTATATGGGGGAAAACTGAAATAGAAAAACAGCAGAAAACAGGAACTGGCACTGGGGTGCACTGAGTTAATAGGTTAGTCCAAATATGATCAAAAGTGTATGAAAGTGTATCTAGATCATAGAAATATCACACAAAACATGCATGGAGCAAGCATAAATTATCGATACGTTTTGGACGTATCAACATGCAAGCATTCAACGTCGATGACATAAGATGAAAAGGTCCATAGCAACAGACACAAGCACGAGGTCTGATATCGAACTGAATATCACAATTTAGGTGACTCGTGAATTGCATATGAGGTCAAGCAAGAGGAATAACCTCGAGAACAGAAAGGTACAAGAGAGTCAGGTTTCGATCCTGTGGAATTGTGGGTTATGGGCCCACATTGAATCATAAGGGTGGTGACAAACAATGCGATCAAGTTGCAAGGTAAGTCAGAGAACAACCTGTTAGCTATGTCGGCAACAACGTCGGTACCAAGGGCGAGGGACAAAGAGAACCGTTTTCCTGCTCGTTAAGACGAGGCGGACCAGTTGGCTAAGTTCTCGTCCATCGATGGTTACCGAAATGTTATCGACAGTAGTAACAGGTTATACAGACAAACTAGTACACCGGAGTGTTTACAAAAGCAGGGAATTATCACTGCTCGGATAAGTTATATCACAAGAAAGGTTAAACAGACCAATGGAAAGAAAAATGTGAGGATACACCAGTATCAAGTGTATATCTTTCCCAAGGGAAAGCAGAGCAAGATATACATGACCAAATTTGTATTGGCAGGGAGTCAACGGATGTTGTCGATGATAACACAAATCATCGAGGGACAAGGATGGTATTTCTCACCATGAATTCAATTAACACTTGGTAGAAGCAAAACTGTTGATGATGACCACGACACTTCATGTCGAGAGATTTCAAGAGAATGCAATCGAATAACAATGACATCGAATAAAAGGAATGGTGAAGCAAATGGTATTCGGTATCCTCGGTCGACAACAACCCAGAACCACGAAATGGCTATGACAGGGATAGGCATTGTTTCATCACAACTCATAAGATGTAGTGCAAAGGCATGATATTCTCGAGATACCAGGGGGTAATACTCGAAGGTAGAATGGTGGATCAAAGGTGTAGAAGAATTTATACCAAGGGGACAATTACGTTTACGAGAAGCTTTCATGATAAGTTCTACATCGTATCACACAAAGGTTCAAGGTCGACTCCCACTTCTTCGATGCATAACCTTTCACTCACTTTTCGCTCACATGAAGTTTGTAGGATTGCAAGCTCATCAGACAGAAGGACAGTAGGGTATAACCCGCATAAAATTTGGGTTCATACGGATTAGGGGAAGCATAGGGCTAATCCATCGGGGCATTTTTAAACCCATACTACAAACATCATAAGCGAGGGATACCAGTTCAAAAGCAGAAGGCTGACGACACCGAGTAGATGATATCATTCGCCAGAGGCATCTAATATAAGGGAAAATTCATGAACGACTTAGGACACAAGGGGACGGTAGGTAGTAATCCACCAAAAGGTCAGGAAGCGTACAGAGAGTCTGGGGAGAGTATCGGTACTCAACCATAAAAAGAATGCCAAAGCATTGGAGATATAAGCACCGGAATAATTTGATGCTTAGGTACAAAGGAATTATGACTTACATATAGGTGTATCAGATTCGGATACCTCGATCAAACATGAATAAGTTTAATAGAAGCTTGACGGTTAATCAATCAAGGTTTGATTTACCGAGAACCAGCTCATGTCCGGAATGACGTCTGAGCCGGAAGAATGGATTTATAGGGATCAAATAATGATTGCGTGCACTCGCGCACACGATGATTCAACAAATCGGAATGACAAAGCCAAGGGAGGGCATCGAAGACCACAAGACAAACAGGATTAATCATAGTGCAAGCAGGCAAGAAGAATCTCCAAAGCAGTAGGCTGCCAAGGATTGGCACGAGATCGGATAGTATTTCAAAGTATTTTGGAAATCACAGGAACCACTTAGGATGAACGGATAGTATTTCATTACTTTTCTGTGTGCCTTTCCCCAAGTAAATTACATATCTCTAATCCATGCAGTGCCCAACCATCTGTCCCCCTACCCTACAATGTTTTAATTCTGCAGGTTACAAGTTACTTTTTTTACTTTTACCATTTTACTTTCGTTGCTTTGCCGCCACTATATACGTTGCCACTATCACTTCCATATCATTGTTACTACTAATATCTCGTTGCCAAGAAAGTATCTTTCAGGTGCGGTTGAATTGACAACTCAACTGTCAAAGCTTACAAATATCCTTTGGCTCCCCTGTGTCGAATCAATAAATTGGGTTATCATGCCCGCAAAGACTATCGCAATCCCCTACACTTGTGGGTCATCAACAGGCCCTGGCCATGACCCCGGGTCGCTTGGGTGACTGGAGCCACCTTTCGGGACCCCTTTGTGTCGGGACCCGGAATATGCATATGTAATTATAGCCACAATTCAATCATTTGGAGAGCCGAGAGCCATGCCCACTTGTCTAAGTAGACAAGGCCAAGTACAAGACACTCTCAGAAAGCTCGAACGTGAGGGGCATCCCATCCAAGCCCGGATGATCAACTGAAATGGGTCCTCATCGTCCACTCACAAGTCTAAATGCTTATGGATGGTGAAATCCCATACTCATAGACAATCGCCTCAACCATATTGTCAATAGAACCATAGCATTTACATAAACAACTTCGGCCCGATCACTTAGTTGAGGTCTCAGGCGGGCTCGATCGTACAACAAAGTGTGCCACGTAACGGGGTTACGTACAATCGCATTGCGATGCTCCAAGCTGCACACAAATCAGAGCCACCTGGCTATAAGAAAGACTGTCGGCGAGAGCACAACTAAGCTATCAAACCCCACACTAAGACATGCACGTTAAAATCATACACGCAACATACATGTCCAGTGTAAACAACATGTACTCATCACATGAACTCTACAAAGTATACATCTTTATTGACTTATAGAGTACACAAAGAGATCACACAAATGTGATTCAACATTCATACAAGCAATGAAAGCAACATAGGTCTGAGTACAAACAAGTTTAACAAATGGCTTAGAGAAGCCTTATTCAACATACAAAGCCCTTCCACAAGGGACCAGACTGATGTCTAGAACTATACTAGCTTAGTCCACGTCGAGCTCCAGGAAGAAGCCACCTTCGGGGTCAGTGGTTTCATCTAAAAAACATAAATAATAAAATGTGAGTACAAAGTCGTACTCAGCAAGACTATCATCTAGGAAAATTGTCGGGGGGATGGATCAAGACCATAACCCGACATACAGAAGACCCACGTCAACTCAGCCCATGGAAGGCCCAGAAGGAGAACCCGGTTTCTAGACTGGGTCGCGCCCAGTATGAAGCCCAAAGACCGTAGAAGGAATAGGACTTACCTTGGTAAACAAGGAAAGTACTTGTAACTAGATTAGGACTTCGTCTCGTGTAGAAGTAGGATTCGTGTAACCCTAGGGACCCGACATATATATAAGCCGGTACCCCGGGGAACCAAAAGGACAACTCAACTTAGATATTCTCGATGCAGAGGTAGCGATTCCGCATCTTTGTATTCGAGAAGTCGACACCCAATAATAGAAAAGCAGGAGTAGGTCATTACCTTACGAGGGGCCAAAACCTGGGTAAAATATCGCGTCTTGTGATCTCGCCGACTCTCTCCTCGTATTCACCTCACAGCAAAGGTCCGACATTAAGTTCTCCAATGAGGACATCTGCCGTGACTTTCCCACGACAATTGGCGCCCACCGTGGGGCATGCGCACACAGGCGTCATATTTCTGGAGGGAGCTCAGCGAGACATGGATGACTTCATCACCGCACGGATCGCAGGAAGATCGGACCTAATCCGGCCGGAACCAGATGGCGATATCCCGATAGAAGCAACAAGCCGACCACGAACCGTCTCCCAACATGTCTTTGTTGGAGTCTTCGGTCAATCTTCAAAGCCAGCCCGATTTTTCCAAATCGCGGTGAACAATGACTCGGTAGAACTCTCCGACACCGACTCATGTTCCGGAGAAGTAAAGCATTCTGATACCAAGTCTATCGTCCCAATCAAAGGTAACCGACTCAGGCCCGCGCCAGAAGAATATGATTCGGATTTTCCCTGCTATCAATCAACGTACCGCTCCATCACAAGTCCCTGTACCGACTCCAAAGAATCAAATCATCAGAAACCGACTGATTCCACTCATCGTTCCGTCGGGTTTACCCGTGGATCTCCAGTACCAGATCATCCTGCCAAAGCCAAGGAAGGAGAAAGCGTTTCAAAATTCCCAGAAAAAAAATCTCCTTTTCAGATGAAGAAGCCGGCAACGACATTAGAAGAGCTAGTCCCTGTGAAGAAAACCAACATGAAGGAGTCCAAGAGAATCCACCAGACACTGTCGAATTCCGGCTCCCAGTTGACAAGAGTCTGGATTGTCTCGCTGGCAGGAGCCCAAACCCTTCGGAAATTCCCAAGAAACTCAAAACCAGCTTAGCAACCAGAGGAAGTCGGTCTGAATACCACGAGTAGCTAATGGAGTACCAAGAAAGGGCCGCCTGGCTACAAAAAGAAACAGTTTGGGAACACAAGAACTCCATAAAATCGCACAGTAAATTTTCACGAGAGGTTCAACAAACGATAATTACGTGAACTTGGACCGTCGGCTTGGACCTATGACCCACGTGCTAAGCCGCATGAAGGAAGTAGTCGGCGATTTACAAGGACTAGTAGACGCTATCATCAGAGACGCCAATTCCAATGAAGCCAAGTATGGAAGGGTTCAAAATCCAAATCAAAACAATGGAAAACGCAAGCTTATTGAGAACCCAGACGAAAACATCCGAGCCGGCTCCCAGAAGGACGGAAGTTTTGTGAAACCAGATAAAAGGACTCGGACAAATAATTCTGAAAAAACTCTACAAGAGCCCTGCCCAAAGCACTCCAGACCGGGTCGGCCGGAAAATCACTCTTGGGAACAATGCTACCATATGCTTGCATTCAAACGACAATGGGAAAAAGACAACAAGCAGTCTCACCTGCGTGAAGAAAATATGACCGGCTCCTATGGTCAAATAACGTCAGACCCAAGAGACGTCGGGCCCGCCTGTTATAGAGCCGGCCCAGGTCAACAAGCATCAAGGAACTGGTAAAAATGGCGGGTATCATTCGGCTTCCCCATCAAATAATCGACGGTCCCCTACGGTAAGAACAAGTTTTCCCAGTAAAACCTGTCGTTTAGTCAATAAGCGATAGCCGGCGATCACGTGCTTCGTCCAAATATGGAGATACATGAAGCCGCGGGATATATCACAGCTCCGTCTTTATTATATCCAAATTGGTCAGGGATATTCCTGGGCACTTGTTAAAAACATTAATACAAAAGTCAACTATTACATAACGACTCTTACTTTTCTGCCATTTTTCATTGCATTACATTTTTCGCATTTAAGTCCTTGGAAACCTGGAGGGCTTGATCACCCCTCCCTGGTACCAGACATGTATATCGCTTTATTTAGTGACCCTAGGGACTTGAAGTTTTTCGACTTCAATTCTTCAACTCGGGACTCGACATATACATGAAATAATCCTACCATGGATTTATCTTTGCATGTATAGCTGATTGTAACACCCTCAGGTCTTGTAACAGTAATCATTGTTGATGAAACAGTAATCACCTTGCTTTAGTTAAGTCTGTGCTTGATCATCACCTTGATCATCTTTGGATTCAAAGAAAAATTCAAAATGCTTTTGGTTGGTATTAAAAACAACGTGACAAATAAAACTTTATCCAAAAATTATGGAACTAATTTTGTTAGATGCATAATAATCAGTGGATCATGTCCATATGGTTGTGGAGCTTTATTGAACTTTAAAATAATTCAAACAGTAGCCTGAAAAGTCCAATTTAACAATTTATTATTTAAATAAAATATTAAATGATTTTATTTAGATCTCAAACTTTTTGTAGCAGTAGCACAAAATGTAACACTAATAATGGAGCAACCTTCATATTTTGCAAAACTCAAATACTAGTTAAATAAATTATAAACAGAAAAGGAATAAAGAAAAGAATAAAAAAAGGGGAAAACCTAAACTACGCACTGGGCAACAGGCCCACCCCCTCCCCTCCACTGGGCCTCGGCCCAACCCCCACTCACCCCCTACCTCTGTTCATGGGGGGGTGCCGTGGCGAGCATCCCACGACCGACCACCACCCCCTCGCCGTGTCCGCCATCGAAGCCAGCTCCGGCAGGGATAAAGCCCCCTGCCGCCCCAAACCCTAGTCGTGCCCCCTGCCCCTCCCTTTCCCTCGCGTCGCCACGTGCCTCTGACTCCCGATCGGGCCCGACCCAAGCCATCGCCGCCGTGGTGTCCGGGCGCTTCCCCGCGGACGGCTTCGTCTCCATGGATCTCCAATTTAAGCTCA
Source organism: Bromus sterilis (assembly GCA_950022295.1). Lineage (NCBI taxonomy): Eukaryota > Viridiplantae > Streptophyta > Magnoliopsida > Poales > Poaceae > Bromus > Bromus sterilis. Next base: position 320,601,153 of record OX465596.1, on the reverse strand, counting down.
CGGCCACCGTGCTTCGCGAATCAGGTCGCGCCCCTCCGTCGGCCGCCGCGCCCCTCGTCGACGATTGCCGCCACTCCGGTCCACCTCCGGCCTCCCCGTCGACTCCGGGCTCCCCTGCGCCACAGCCGTGAGCTTCCGCGCCGCTTTCCCCTCGCCCCCCTACCATTCCGCCATCATAGGTCGACGTGCTCGCGCTACGTCCGCCGCTGAGCCGCCATGGACGGAACGCGCATGGGCCGCACCCTGCCTCTCCATTGACGCGCTCTGCGTGCCTTGGTTGCGCCCGTATGCGTGCCCTCGCATGGCCGCAGCCCCTCCACAAGCCCCTCGCCGGAGCGGCCTCGCCACCACGCCCCAGGCCGCCGGCGCGGGCTGTATTAACCAGTGGGTTATCCCACTGACCAGTGGGGCCCACTTGGTTAATTAACCCCCCCTTTGCAATAACCCCCTGTTAAAAAGAAAAGAAAAAATACCCCCCAGTGGATGACAGATGGGCCCCAAGACTTTTAATTAAATTAAACAGATATTTAACTATGTGTGAATGACAATTGGGCCCCACTAGGTTATTAGTTTAAGTAAATTGTAATTTGTAAAATGAGTCAATGACATGTGGGACCCCATTGTCATTTAATTAATAAAATATATTTATTAAATATGTGAGGCTGACCAATGGGACCCACTGGTCAAGTTTGACCTGGTTAATAGAGCTGTTTTGGATAATATTTATTTATTACTTAAATAAAATCCAGAATTTCTATTAAATGATTTAAAACTTTAGAAATTAATATCTTTTAATCCGTAGCTCAGATTCAAAAACTTTATACATGAAAATTGATCAGAAAAATATAACGAATACGGATACGCTACCCATAACCCACCACATCCCTCTAACATACCGCACACGAGACATTCCCCCTCCGGTTCACTGTCCGGTAATGGCCCGGAGCCGGTAAAATTGCCGGTTGAATTCCCATTTCGTCTGCAACGTGTAGCACCTCGTTAGTTCACCTCTAGCTTAACGTTTTCCATGTCTTGTATTTGTATTGCTATTATTGTCATGTATTTATTGTTTCTTTCCCCTCTCTGATTGTCCGGTAGTCTCGACGTCCGCTGTCGATGCCCCTGTGATCGACTAATTCGTCGACGACCGTACCTCTACCGTCGAGCTTCCAGGCAAGCAGAGCCATTCTCTTCCCCAGATATCGCCTATCTTTATATACTTTTCTTGCACTAGGCATTGCTACTGCTGCTGCTACGTTACAATCCTATTTAATTGCATAGCCTGTCTTTGTCGCCCCTTGATGTACCTTCCCTTATCCTATGCTTCCTATAAATATATATTATATTCAGCAGTGAGCCCTGCGCTTTGCTAGTCAACTAGTAATAGATAGCAGGTCGTGATCACTCTAGGAGTGAACACGGGTACACTTATTATAACTTCACAGGTACGGTACAATGCAGACACCGCCTAAGGCCCCTACCTCGGCTCTGCCGAGCCATGTCAAGTGTGAGCTATCGAGCAGTAATCCTTGTACTCCACTCATTGCTGACTCTGTATAGCCGCCCTAGGGTCCTGAACAACGGTTGTCCTTAAAGGTAAGAGTCGGGCGACCCAACGGTTCTCGCGAGAGGTATTGCAACGGGACGACATGGAGCGTATGACCAACGTACTGGCGTGCTTGGACCCTGATCGTTGTCCGTGAGAGTTACCAAACCACGAAAGTTGAGCTCTTCCAGGAGCACACGCGGGACAAGGTAAGGAGTCGGTTCACCTTGTCGGTAACCGCGGTGCTTTGACGGGACGACAGGGCGGGCCCCGACGTACTGGTGGTCCGGGCTGCTGTTCGTTGTCCGTTGTGTTGTTAGTCAGGCAACAATAACGGTTGCCTGCGAGTTAATAATAAAATTACTAATGGTTCAGGTGGATGACTTGAGAGGCCGCAAAGGCATGTACGCACTACCTTCACGTGGGGTTACAGTGTGGGCCCTCCGTGAAGTGGTCTCGTTTGAAAGCTCTGGAAGACGTCCAGTTTCAGCATTGTGGTTGGGTCGGATCGTGCTGCGGCACTGGATCCATTTGGCGCACAACGACCCGGAGTGCGTGAGGTGATGGCCGATGAAGCTCTTGCGCTTAGGACTGTAGACCGTCGGGGACCTCTCTGATGAGCCGTAGGATGGGCCTCGGCATGTCGGATAGCCTTGGTTGGGCATTCCCTAACAAGGTGTACGCCACCCTGGAGATCCGAGCGTGTAGGCTGAACAGTAGTGCACCCCTGCAGGGAACATGATCTATTCGAATAGCCATGTCAACGATAACAGGACACTTTATGCTGAAGCCAGAGCCTACTACTACAAACTATTAGTATTAAACTGTTGGTTCCGGTTTCTCTTCCTCGCAGGGAGTCAAGGAAGGGAACTCAGAGGCATTTATAATTATTAATTATTACAACTTACTATTATACAATGCTGAAGCAACTTCTGCTACATTGTTATTACATTCATGCTATTGAACTATTGGCTATTCTCTTCTTGTGTTGCCAGACTCGTCGGAAGATGCTATTCTTCGATAGGCCTAGCTTCTCTTCCTTATTCTGAATTTCTACCATTCAGTCCACTATATATAGCCTCCCCTTTCCATTTGATACAAATGCATAAATGCTTAGTAGCGGACGTAAGACTCACGGGTATGCTAGATACTCAGCCTTGCTTTATTTCCCCTTTTTTGTTTTGCCTATCGGCCACTGCAGTCAACGTTGGAGCCCAGGAGGAGGGGATTCCATGAGGAGCCTACTACGACGTCGAGATCCCGTTGACCAGGAGTAGTTCGATGGATCCCAGGCAGGAGGCCTCGCCTTTTCGATCTGTATCTCTGATGTTATTTGTGCTAGGCTTCTTAAGGCAAAACTTGACTAACTATGTCTGTACTCAGATATTATGTGTGTATGACTTATGTATTCGGGTCCGTGCGACCCTCCCTTTTGTAATATATTGGTTTACCCTTTTGTGTTTAGTGTTGTGCTGTGATATTGTCACCATGGCACCTTGATCTCAATCTTGTACCCCGCGTGTATGGTTACTCTACATGATCATAAATCGAGGGTGTCACAAGTTGGTATCAGATCCGACTGCCTGTAGGAAGCCACCCACCCAGTCCTTGGTCGAAGTTGAGTCTAGTCTTTGAAAAACTATTTTGCTAACTTAATATTTGGCTTACGGGCCCACATCGATATCACCCCGTCGTGATATCTATGGTATTAGGATCCTTTTTCTCCGTACCTATGCTCTGGGACTCTTCTCTATTATCCTTGCTGGTAAGTTTTACTAAATATGACATTAGGATCATGAGCTTATTGATTCCACTCAGCGTTCTGTTGCTTACTGTAAGGCCCGATATGCGGTACTGTTCCAGATCTAGGTGTTTCCACCCAGATCCGGGGACGAAGCACATATCGGTCCCACCGCGACATATGACAAAGCCATATGCCCCGGATTTCCAACATGATATCACAACATTACAGATACAGGATACAACATCTCATACAATCGGCATACAACTGCCTTAATACAATACAACAGCGGAAGATACACGTCTGAGAACAGACTACAATCAAATGCCTAGTGGCAAAGAGAAAAACATCGGTCCCCATAACCACACGGGTCCAGGCCCTCCGTCGGGATCCGCCTAACTAGTCGTCGTCGATTCTCCACGTGAAACGTCGATCACCATACCTGTTGTCGATCAAGAACCCTGAAAAGAGTTTGGGGTTAGTATCATGAGTACAGAAGTACTCAGCATCCAACTGTAGTGGTCATCTGACCCAGCAAGGACTTCATCACTCGTCATTCTAGGACAACTAGTAGTTTACGGTAAGGAAGGGGTAAGTGGTGAGGTTGCTGCCGCACTAGCATTTATGAAGTGGCTAACGATCTAGAGAGTAAGGTAAGAAGCCAAGCATTCGATGAGAAATCGCCTCCAACAAGTCTTGCTATCAACTACTTACGCAGACATAACACCTATCCTATCCTTGTCCTCCTCTTCGCATCCCGATGAAGAACAAGCAGTCAAGGCACACACACGTTGATCAAGTTATATTAAGATTATCTCAGTTGTTGTTGTCTATGAACAAGGAGTAGGTCTCAAGTCGTCCATAACCGTGGACACGGCTTCTGGAAAGATTTAACCCTGCAGGGGTGTACCAACTGCCCATTACGAGGCGTCGCATGCTCGCCCATCTCTCTCAGTTGCTACCCATTATAGGCAACCATTTTATGATTTAGTTCCAAGAGATCCGAAACGACAGGTCCTTCTAACTAACAACGAACAAATCCGGGTGGCCCCCGGGGAGTCGACACCCAATCCAAAAGCTGGCCACGCTCTCGGATCAGACGCTCACGGGTTTAGTCTCACCTATATAACAGGGGACTTCCCTAGCTCACCAGTGTGGACCAACAAAGGAACTCTGTCTCCGCTGGCCCGAGTTGTTTGAAAACTACTGGTAGCTGACCAGCACACACACACGTTTCAAATGGTAAATCAGCTTGGGCCACCTCTAGATATGTTTGAAGCTAGCTAGGTAAGAAGAGGGGACCCCATAAAATCCCACACGCGATTAGGCGCGCTCAGTCTTAAAACAAATACCCGGAACTCGGATCCTAGGTGACTCGAATGGAACAAAGCGTTGGGGCGGGATAGCCTAGACCTTCCATCCTTCGTCGAATATAGTCAACATTATAATAATCATATCATCAACAACAATATAATAATGTGATAGCCCATACCAAGGAGTAACAGGGTAACATCGTAGCATCCTAAGCATGCATACTAAGCAGGGACTGAGCAACGAGCAATAGTAACATAGCAGTACAAGGTTTGCTGGGAAGGGACATGGCTGTATCGGTTTGAAAGAGGCTGTAAACATGTGATAGGATCAAACATCGAACCTAACCTAGACTAGCATGCAAACCGCTGGTTGAAATAGAATGGATCATAAGTAATGTATAGTCCTTGCCTGTTGATAAGTCGGGTTCCGAAGGTGTAGTCGATCGCAAGCTCGCATCGTCTCCGAAGGTACCCATGGAAGCACACAAGACGAAACAATGAAAAGCAATCAACGGTGCACCACTATTACTACAGAGCAACACAAGGTCTAGAAGACATCACACAACACGGCAACGCGATACGGATCTATCGTCGAGAACGGTTACTAACAATTTAAGTGGGGTATCGGTCACACACGACGATACCGCACGTTTGGAAGGGTTCAAGTTCCTTAGCTACAGGTGATCAACAACCGGTTATTAACATGGCATCTCACTCAAGCATGGCATAGCACACAAACATTACAAGAGGTGAAGCATAAAATAAACTATCTATGCTAGACAATTTAAGTGAGGCACAATCCTAAACATGGCATATCACTAAGTGTCGCACAAGAATTAAAGGATTTGGTACTGTTCTGCCCTAAACCATATTTTAGGTTGGTTAACAACAGCAAACAATAGCATAAACACAAAGTACACGAAAAACTAATCAAGTTACATATAAGGCACACTCCAAACGGAGTTACCGTTAAAAAGATACAAGCAAAACAAGTTACGGGCACAATCTGCCAACATCACGAAGCACACTTTAGAGCAATGCATAAACAGGATAATCAATGCAAAAATGCTCACAAATGATATTGAGCTAAAGTAGACATGACAGGGAAGGCATGGCAAAAAGAATCATGCAAATAGGCATCATAGATCAAAAGATATTAAGCAAACAACATGGCATCGAATCGTTACAGACTTAAGAGAAAAACAGAGGTGTCTGTCAACAACAGCAGCATAGCAACTTTGGAGCTAAAAAACTATATGACCAGCAAGCATATTATGACAATGCAATACATGTAATGAAAGTAGACATGATGATTAACAATATGCAATTGGAATCACTCAATTCCGATAAACGGTCGCGACACACTCGTCGACCGAAGTTGCAACAAAATAACAGTTTCAGCAACAGCAGCACATTAACATCAGGATCACCACTTTGGAGCAAGATTTAATATAGCTAAAGCACCCAAACATGACAAGTTAAAGCATGGAAAAGAAGTACACATGATGCTTAACACATAGGAGAAAGAATCAATGCAATAGGCCTCATGGATGTGTCACAATCATCAATCAAAGTTGCAATAAAATAATAACAGCAGCACATAACATCAATTTGTAGCAGTTAACGGCCTGATGCCCTGTTTAGCACACAATTACACAATCAAGATGACCTCAAATGCAAATGCTCACAAAAGATGAATTGAAGTGCACATGAAACTAAGCAACTTTCATTTTGGGGGCACGTTCATCGGAGCTACGGATCAACGGGAAATTACGTCGCAAAAACAGATCAGCAACAATAATTAAAAGACTTCGCAGAATTTTGCAGGGTTATACTAAAAAAAGGGGGCTCACCCGACTGGGCTCGGACCAAGTGGCTAGAGCGCTGGCAGGCCGGCCTGGCTGGGCTGTGGCGGCCTGGCTGGTCCGTGTGGGAGGCCGGCCCATCTGGCGGCTGTCGGCAGCCGATCCGCTGCTGGATCGGGCAACCACGGCGGCTCGTCGTGGCGGCGCGGCGGCGCCGGCCATCGGAGCTAGGCGGGGTCGAGGAGGCGCATGGGGCTCGGCGGGCGCGGCGTGGAGGCACGGTGGGGCGACGACCCGGTGGCGAGGAAGGCGCACGGCGGCGCGGGTCAGAGTTGGAGTGGCGCGCGGCCGAGCTCGTGGCCGGCGGCCATGGCGGCGACGGGCGCGACTCCGGCGGCTCCTGGACAGAGAAGAAGAATCCGGGGTGAGGGAGAAGAAGAGAGGAAGGAGGCAGAGCGCGGGGTGGCCTCACCGGGGCGCTGTAGCGCGGCGGCCAGCCGGGGTTGGTCGGCGCGGCGGCGCACCTCCACAGGCGGCGGCCTGGATGGGCCCGAGGCGGGCCGCGGCGGATGATCCAGGGCCCTGCGGGGCCCGGACGTGGGAGGAGGAAGGCTGGGCAACGTGGCTCGATCTGAGCCACAGATGGACAGATCTGACGGCCAGATTTGCTTGGGACCTAGGGTTTCGGGGGAGAGGGGTGTTTGGGGCAAAATTTGGGGCAAATTTAGGGGGGTGGCTGCAATTTTTACATGGGGGAACCCTAATTGGCTGGTTTGGGAGGTGGGGGTCATTATATAGGCAGGTTGGTTGGCCAGTTTACGCAAACGCCCCCAGTATCCCTCTCGCGCGTCCGGCGATCGCGTTCGTGACCGCCGAGACTCCGTACGGACTCCGATTCGGACGAAACTTTGACCCTCGCGCTCAGCGCGTCAAGACCGTCAATCGTACCTCACTGCGGTGACATTCCGACAACATTTTTCGGTGCCCCATAAAATAATCCGTTTATTAAATAAACGGAGTTTTTCGTTCCGTTGGTTGCGGCTGGTGTCGTGCGGTTTTCGCGACGGTGATCGGGTGAAACCCGGTGTCGCAAAGGTCGAGTGTCAAGGTGGCAAGGGTCGGTCTCCGTCCGGTACGAGATAAGAGGGGGGAAATAATCACCGATCGATAAATCGGGGATGCAAACACCGCAAACAGATCAGACAATCAAACAATTCACACCGAAAACAAATTTTTTAATTTTTCTGAAAACTGGGCTATTACACTTACCCCCCTATTGAGTCGTGTCGCAGGAGTTCTGACCCAGGTCCCGGACCGCGGATCCCCTTTCTCATTCGGGGCAGGCCACACGTTCTATGGCACAAACTCTTGTGGCCAACAGTTTTCTTGCGGCGTGATTGACACATCGGAAGCTATGTCGCGTCGTGTATTCCTTAACGCGGTCTGTGCGCCGCCTACTGAGTCATTTTTCCTTAATTTCTACGACGTTACGCTGTCCAATTTTGACCCACTATGTGCAAAGATATGTATGTCTTTATGACTACTATTGTGTATCTACTGCACTTATCGTTCATTGCTGGTACTACATCATGTAGGACTTCTTATCCTTGCAAATGTTTTGTCTGAACTAACCCCTACTGTTCAGGTAGGATGGCTAATGATCCCCCACCTCCACCTTATATGGTCGCAGTACTACAGCAGTTTGATCTGAACCATCAGTTTATGGCCGGAGTAATGGCCCAGCTTCCAACTCAGAATTCCCCAATAACACTGCAAGAGTTTTTGCGCCTTAGTCCGTCCACCGTCCGCAGCTCCGCCAATCCTATGGATGCCTATGATTGGCTCCGTGATATCGCTTTTCAGATGGAGTCAGTTGTTGTTGCCCCTGCCAGTTACCTTACCTTTGCGACGTATCAGCTGAGGGGTCCAGCTTCTCAATGGTGGGAAAGCCACCGGCTTGCGCTGCCAGATGGAACTGTACCCACTTGGCAAGAATTTCAGTCATCCTTCCGTGCATGGCATATTCCTCAAGGTCTGATGGACCAGAAGGAGGATTTCTGCCAACTCCATCAGGGCCAAACAACTGTTGATGAATATCATAGGAAATTCCTTGAGTTTTCCCGCTATGCTGAGAGAGACGTCGCCACCGACGCTCGCAAACAGGAGAAATTTCGAGAAGGACTGCATCCTGAAATAGAGCTCGCACTTGTCCTTCGTGATTGTGCGGACTTTTCGACCCTTGTCAGCAAGGCTTTCCAAGTCAAAACTGCTCTGACTAAGCACCATGAGTCGCTTAAGCGTGCTCGAGATGCTGGCCCATCTTCGGGTCGGCCTGTTCAGAAACTTCGAGTCTGGCTCCCGCACAATGTTTTTCACCGGCCTGCTTCAACGCCAAGGTCGTCTTATACTGCACCTCGTCTGCCTCCGCCTCCGAGACAGCTAACAATTCCGACTGGACAGCCCAATATTATGGCTCCTCCCCCGAATGATGGCTTATGCCGCCAGTGTGGACATCCAGGTCACCATGCACCATGTACTCCTGTTGACCGAAAGAGGAACTGTCGAAACCGTCGTACTAGGAAAGGTAATACCAAGCCGCCTCTTGTTGAACGTGGCTATGCCAATCATGTTGATGTTGAGAAGGCTAGGAAGGATCCTACTATCGTGATGGGAACCCTCCTTGTTAATTCAGTACCAGCTTCTGTTCTGTTTGATTCAGGAGCCTCACATTCCTTCATATCTGTTGCGTTTTCCCGTAAGAAAGACTTGCCGCTCGAAAACCTGTAACCTCCGCTGGTGGTTTATTCTCCAGGTTCCAGTTGGGATACCTCGATGATAGCCCACAACAATCATATTGAAATTGGAGGGTTGGTGTTTGCTGCTTCACTCATGGCCCTCAAGGTTTCTACCATTGACGTTATTCTTGGTATGGATTGGTTGAAAGCGCATGATGCTCACATCCTCTATGGTACTAAAACATTTCAGCTCACTCACCCTTCTGGCAAGACAATTCTGTACTCGGCCTGAACAGTTCAACATCTAGAAAGCCAGATATATGCTCTGAACGCACTGAATACTTCCCCTCTTGAAGGAATTGAGAATGTTCCAGTCGTTCGCAATTTTCTCGATGTCTTTCCAGAAGAACTGCCGGGAATACCCCCGATCAAAGAAGTCGAATTCGTCATCGACTTGAAGCCCGGCACCGCCCCTATTGCTAAGCGCCCTTATAAGATTCCGCCTCACCACCTCCTTGAACTGAAGAAGGAGATCGACATGGAACTCCACAAAGGCTTCATCCGTCCTAGTTCCTCCGCTTGGGGAGCACCTTCACTCTTTGTCAAGAAGAGCGATGGAACGAACCGTTTGTTCCAAGATTACGGACCTATCAACCAGGCAACTATACAGAACAAGTATCCACTTCCTGGGATCAACGATCTATATGATCAACTTGCTGTATCTACGGTGTTCTCAAAACTCGACTTGAGATTGGGTTGCCATCAGATCCGGGTCCGTGAAGAGGACATTCCTAAGACCCCTTTCATTACTCGCTATGGTTCATACGACTACACCTTCATGTCTTTTGGCCTGACCAATGCCCCGGCAACCTTCTCTCGATTGATGAACTATATATTCATGGAATATCTCGACAAGTTCGTCGTGGTTTATCTGGATGATATCTTGGTATACTCCAAGAATGAGGAAGAACATGTTGAACACCTTCGTCTTATACTGGAAAAGCTTCGAGAACACAAACTATATGCTAATTATTCTAAGTGTGAGTTCTGGCTTCCCGAAGTAACCTACCTTGGTCATGTGATTTCGAAGGATGGCGTTGCCATCAACCCAGAACGTATTCAGTCTATTCTTGACTGGACTCCTCCCATGACTGTCAAGCAAGTCAGAAGTTTCCTCGGCCTCGCTAGCTATTCCCTCTGTTTCGTCGAGAACTTCTCCAAGATTGCCAAGTCTCTGACTAATCTGCTTCACAAAGGCGTCAAGTTCTAGTGGAAGAAAAACTCCAGGAAAGTTTTCAAGCTCTCAAGGACAAGCTCACTTCTCCCCCAGTGCTTGCTCCCCCTGATACTCAGAAGGACTTCGTGATATAATGCGACGCGTCTCATCAAGGATTAGGCTGTGTCCTAATGCAAGAGCGAAAAGTGATTGCTTATGGCTCTCGTTAGTTGCGTTCTCACGAAGATAAGTATCCAACGCATGATCTCGAATTGGCAGCAGTAATTTATGCATTGAAGTTGTGGCGACATTACCTCGTCGGTAATCGTTGCGAGATCTACACCAACCGCCAAAGCCTGAAGTACCTGTTTACTCAGCCAGACCTGAATCTCCGCCGACAAAGATGGCTCGAGACAATAGCCGATTTCAACATGGATATTCATTACACCCATGGCAAAGCTAATGTGATGGTTGATGCCCTGAGCCGCAAAGCCTATTGTAGTGAACTTGAAGTTCAAATACAACAGCCACCACTGTATGAAGAGCTCTAAAAGCTGAACATCGGAATTGTTCTGCAGGGATATGTGAATTCCCTAGTTATCAAACCAAACCTCGTTGACCGCATCAAGACGGTACAACATTATGACTCTGAAATTGCAAAGTTTAAGCGCCATGTCGCCAGCGGAAAGCCCTCATTCATCACTATTGATGCAAATGATGATAATGCGGTGTACTTCAAGGGTCGTTTAGTGGTTTCGGTAGCCAAGGCCAACCTGAACTACGCCCTGATACGTGAGAGATGATAATTACTTCTCGCCCTTCGTTGGTTACCCCAAGTGGAAGGTGAGATGCAGCGTAGCGGCAAGTTTCCCTTGGTGAAGATACCAAGGTTGAGAGTGTCGACCAGTAGGACTCCGATAATGATAAGTAGGTGGTGAAGCGAGCAACGCACCATTTGAGATATTGATCTCTTAACCTGGACCTGCGCACAGCACAAGTAACTTTTCTCCCAACGAAGTTCAGAGAGGTTGTCAATCTCTCCGGTCTTGTTGTTTACAAAGGATCAAACACAAGGGATAATGATAATGGTAACAGAATGGGGGGTGCCGTGGCGAGCATCCCACGGCCGGCCAACCCCCTCCCCCCCTCGCCGTGGCGGCCATCGAAGCCAGCTCCAGCAGGGATAATGCCCCATGCCCCGCCACCAAACCCTAGCCTTCCCCCTGCCCCTCCCTTTACCTCGCGTCGACATGTGCCTCTCCCTCCCGCTCGGGCTCGACCCCAGCCGTCGTCGCCGGTCGCCATTGACGCGTCCAACGGCCTTCCCCGGACCCGCCGTGGTGTCCGGGAGCTTCCCCGCGGACGGCTTCGTCTCCGTGGATCTTCAATTCGAGCTCACAGCCACCGTGCTTCGCGAATCGGGCCGGGTCCCTCCGTCGGCCGCCGCGCCCCTCGTCGTCGATTGCCGCCACTCCGGTCCACCTCTGGCCACCCCGTCGACTCCGGGCTCCCTTGTGCCACCGCTGTGAGCTTCTGCGCCACCTCCCCCTCGCCCCTCCCGTTCTGCCATCGTAGGTCGCCGTGCTCGTGCTCGGTCCGCCGCTGAGCCGCCATGGACGGAGCACGCATGGGTCGCGCCCTGCCCCGCCATGGTCGTGCTCTTCGTGCCATGGCCGGGCACGTATGCGTGCCCTCGCATGGTCGCCGCCCCTCCACAACCCCCTCACCAGAGCGGCCTCGCCACCACGCCCCTGGCCGCCGGCGCGGGCTGTATTAACCAGTGGGTTATCCCACTGACTAGTGGGGCCCACTTGGTTAATTAACCCCCCTCCCCCTTTGCAATAACCCCCTGTTAAAAAGAAAAGAGAAAATACCCCCACCCTAGTGGATGACAGATGGGCCCCAGGCCTTTTAATTAAATTAAACAGATATTTAACTATGCGTGAATGACAACTGGGCCCCACTAGGTTACTAGTTTAATTAAATTGCAATTTGTAAAATGAGTCAATGACATGTGGGACCCCACTGTCATTTAATTAATAAAATATTTTTATTAAACATGTGAGGCTGACCAGTGGGACCCACTGGTCAGGTTTGACCTGGTCAACAGAACTGTTTTGGATAACGTTTATTTATTAATAAAATAAAATCCAGGATTTCTATTAAATGAATTAAAACTTTAGAAACTAATATCTTTTAATCCGTAGCTCAGATTCAAAAACTTTATACATGAAAATTGATCAGAAAAATATAGCGAATACAGATACGCTACCCATACCCCAACCACACCCCTCTAACATACCGCACACGAGACATTCCCCCTCCGGTTGCACTGTCCGGTAATCGCCCAGAGCCGGTAAAATTTCCGGTTGAATTCCCGTTTCGTCTACAACGTGTAGCACCGCTATAGTTCACCTCTAGCTTAACGTTTTCCATGTCTCGTATTTGTATTGCTATTATTGCCCTATATTTATTGTTTCTTCCCCCTCTCTTATTGTCCGGTAGTCTCAACATCCGCTGCCGATGCCCCTGTGATCGACTAATTCGTCGACGACCTTACCTCTACCGTCGAGCTTCCAGGCAAGCAGAGCCATTCTCTTCCCCAGATATCACCTATCTTTTCGTACTTTTCTTGCACTAGGCATTGCTACTGTTGCTGCTGCTACGTTACAATCCTATTCAATTGCATAGCCAGTCTTTGTCGCCCCTTGATGTACCTTCCCTTATCCTATGAAGCCTATAAATATATATTATATTCAGCAGTGAGCCCTGCGCTTTGCTAGTCAACTAGGACTAGATAGCGGGCCTTGATCACTCTGGGAGTGAACATGGGTACAACTTATTATAACTGCACAGGTACGGTACAATGCAGACACCGCCTAAGGCCCGTACCTCGGCTCTGCCGAGCCACGTCAAGTGTGAGCTATCGAGGAGTAATCCTTGTACTCCACTCGTTGCTGACTCCGTATAGCCGCCCTAGGGTCCTGAACAACGATTGTCCTTAAAGGTAAGAGTCGGGCGACCCAACGGTGCCCACGAGAGGTATTGCGACAGGACGACAGGGAGGATACGACCGACGTACTGGCATGCTTGGACCCTGATCGTTGTCCACGAGAGTTACCAAACCACGAAAGTCGAGCTCTTCCAGGAGCACATGCGAGACAAGGTATGGAGTCGGTTCACCTTGTCGGTAACCGCGGAGCTTTGACGGGATGACATGGCAGGCCCCGAAGTACTGGTGGTCCTGGCTGATGTTCGTTGTCCGTTGTGTTGTTAGTCAGGCAACGATAACGGTTGTCTGCGAGTTAATAATAAAATGACTAATGGTTCAGATGGATGACTTGAGAGGCCGCAAAGGCTTGTACGCACTACCTTCACGTGGGGTTACAGTGTGGGCCCTCCGTGTTGTGGTCTCGTTTGAAAGCTCTGAAATACGTCTAGTTTCAGCATTGTGGTTGGGTCGGCTCGTGCTGCGGCACTGGATCCACTTGGCGCACAACGACCCGGAGTGCGAGAGGTGATGGCCCATGAAGCTCTTGCGCTTAGGATAGTAGACCGGCGGGGACCTCTCTGATGAGCCGTAGGATTGTCCTCGGCGTGCCGGATAGCCTTGGTGGGGCATTCCCTAACAAGGTGTACGCCACCCTGGAGATCCGAGCGTGCAGCCTAATAGTAGTGCACCCCTGCAGGGAAGATGATCTATTCGAATAGCCGTGTCCACGGTAACAGGACGCTTTATGCTGAAGCCAGAGCCTACTACTACAAACTATTACTATTAAACTGCTGGTTCTGGTTTCTCTTCCTCGCAGGGAGTCGAGGAAGGGAACTCGGAGGCATTTATAATTATTAATTATTACAACTTACTATCATACATTGCTGCAGCAACTTCTGCTGCATTGTTATTACATTCATGCTATTGAACTGTTGGCTATTCTCTTCTTGTGTTGCAAGACTCGTCGGAAGATGCTAGTCTTCGATAGACCTAGCTTCTCTTCCTTATTCTGAATTTATACCATTCAGTGCACTATATATAGCCTCCCCTTTCCATTTGATACAAATGCATAAATGCTTAGTAGCGGACGTAAGACTCGCGGGTATGCTAGATACTCACCCTTGCTTTATTTCCCCGTCTTTGTTTTGCCTGATCGGCCGCTGCAGTCGACGTTGGAGCCCAGGAGCAGGAGATTCTAGGAGGAGCCTACTACGACGTCGAGTTCCCGTTGACCAGGAGTAGTTTGGTGGATCCCAGGAAGGAGGCCTCGCCTTTTCGATCTGTATCTCTAATGTAATTTGTGCTAGCCTTCTTAAGGCAAAACTTGACTAACTATGTCTGTACTCAGATATTATGTGTGTATGATTTATGTATTCGGGTATGTGCGACCCTCCCTTTTGTAATATATTGGTTTATCCTTTTGTGTTTAGTGTTGTGTTGTGATATTCTCACCATGGCACCTTGATCTCAATCATGTACCCTGTGTGTATGATTAATGTACATGATTGTAAATCGAGGGCGTCACACTGATGCAGACTCAAACTTTTATGACCTATGTGACCCATTTTAGTTCAAACACCAGACGACTCTATCAGATGCTTGTTGAGTTTGATTCTATTACAGAGAACAGTAGAATAAGTCATGTGATGATTGCTTACAGAGAAGTTTTGACTCACGTGCAATTAAGTGACCAACAATTCTTTTCTACAAGACAGACATAAAACCTCCTGCTTTAAGGAGTCGGTCAGTGCATATCTTGTACTGTTAAACAATGTTGAGACAGTCACGCGTACAGTCGTTTCTATATGAGCTCTTACATTTTTTGCATACATAAAGCATCATCTTCATTTTTTTGCATACAGGTTTTGCATATCAATTATCTCCTCTGTTAAAATATTGAGTTTCATGAATTATTAAATGAACTTAAAGTTGTTACATGGGGATCATAGGTTGACTCTACTATGATTCGATATGAACATAAACTAATCATACCGACTCATGGGGGCTACACCTCGACTCTAAAATATACAACCATATTGGCCTTACTATGACATGACATCGACTCATGAGGTCCACATATTATTATTTTTCTAAAAAACACCGGCGCATGAATGCTTGTACCTACACGCACATATATGTACCCCAGATGATGCCATGACAAGCTGGTATACACCGACTCCTATTCTGAAGACATGGTGATAATTAAGCTTGTTCAAGGAACCACTGGTGCACGTTACGCGTATGGCCGACTTCTTGTCAAAACCGGCTTCATCCAAATACGATTGTCAAAAAGGGGGTAGTTAGTTGACATACACCAGGTCGTTTAACCGATTTTCCAAATATCCTACTACTCGGAGTTGGGAGCACGAAACCCAGCATATCATACCTGCTTGAAAGTAGGAAAACATATTCAAAAACTTCACAAGGAGCGACCATATGACCGACTTCCATAAAAACGGAAATACAAATGCTAAAAGGAATTGGCATTCAGGCACTCAAAAGTTAAAAGGTAGTTTAACAAACACCGCGAAGGTTCAAGTGCCTATCACGCACAAAAGCAAGTAGTGCATATTACATCAGCCTACACTATGGCATTTCAAAAAAAATTGTCAATGACTCCTTGAAGGCAAGATAAATAGAGCAGACCCATTTGCAGTAGTTTTTCACTTAAGCTTGTCTTCCTTGATGGCTATACCTTCAGAGCTGCACTCCAGCACTACCTGCAGGTTCTACAAAGTTATCACAGCTTTCATATAATGCAACATCTGAGAGATCTTCGATCCTCATATCATCTTCTCCCTCACCTGAAGTCGGCTCGGTCGAAGTTGTCGGGTTTGCAGTCTTTGATGGAGGAAGCACAGAAAATTCGATCGGCTCGGGAGGAGTCAGTTTCTGCCTTTTGTTGGGCTCGTCGTAACCCGGTTCCATGTCAGACAAGTCAATTTCATCAGCTAACTTCATCGCGAACATCCGAGTCTCTTTGAAAATCTTGGCATGGTCATCCTTGGACAAAGAGGACCCGTCGATGTTTAGCTTAGGGAAGCCGTCCACTAGAAATTCCGGCCTCATGTCAGGGTGATAAGATTTGGCAAGTTCTAAACCACGCATCACTCCCAAACGACATGCCGAACGCTTTTCCAGATACACCCAAGCCGGTACAATCGAGAAAGACTGCATCATCCCGACTAGTTTGGGTATGTTGGTCGGCTTACACCGAGTCGTAGCAATAGCATTCACGGCTCCTTCGCATAACTGCTTGATCAATGTGTATAATGCAGTCAGTTTATTGCCAGGTGGCTCCTGGAGAGCCGGATGTTGTTCGCCTATACCAAAAATCACCAAGTCAGCAGGAAACTATGACTACATGATAATGGTTTCAGAATTTACATCAATTAAACCGACTTACCAAAGACTGATATCACGAACTGATGAATGCTCTTTTTAAGAACATTTAATATTTTCTCTATTTCTCGGAACTTGGACACGGCATCATCGGCTGCTTGACTCAAAGTAGCCTGAACCTCGGCGTGATGAGACTTTGCCGCCTTCAGTTCCTCTTCTTTATTTTTCAGCTCATCTTGAAGCCGGTAAATCTCCTTTTCAACTTGATGTCCCTTACCAGACTCGGCCTCGAGTTTTTCCTCCAATTGATGAGTAGCCTGACCGGTCTCTAGAGCTAAAGCCTGCACAAAACAATATAGTTCCTGTGTCTTACGAATATATAATAGACACTTCGGGGCTATATTGCGAAACAAACAAATAAAGCATAACAAGTTCCGGGTCACTATTGATATATCAACCCGGTACTTGGGGGTACATTGATATAGCTACATACGAGTAAACATACCTCTTAACGTTGCTTGATGCATACGATCAAGTCATGCTGTTGGCCGAGACGACTCATCGATTCAAAGTATAAATCTTCAAATGAAGCTTTTTCAAGAATCGCCACAAAGGGCTGACTCGTAGATTGTTTCTCCACATCTGCTTTCTTTCCCACCACTGTGGAAGCCGGCTCAACAGTATGATCCGCCGTCAAAATAACCTCCTCCTCAGCCACAGATTTATCAACTGCTGGAGTCGGAATTGGATCTTGGGTATCGACTATCTCCTTGGATTGAGCAACTGGCTCCTCAGCTTTACCCCTAGGAGAATCATCCTTGTATATCTCAGATGGGCTTGAGTCGGAAGGGGTGTGTGACGCCCCCAAAATCAGACCGTGTACAGTAATCATACACGCAAGGTACACGATTGAGATCAGGGACTCACGGTGAGATATCACAACACAACTCTACAAATAAAATAATACAAGTTGTTTAATAAAAGCCAGGGGCCACGAGGGCTCGGATACAACAACTCGAAAGCACAAAGTTAGCGGAAGCAATAGTATCTGAGTACAGACACAAGAATATAAGGTTGCCTTAAGAAGGCTAGCACAAAAATCAACAACGATCAAAAAGGCGAGGCCTCCTGCCTGGGAACCTCCAAACTACTACTGGTCAAAGGGGAACTCGACGTTGTAGAAGGCATCGGGGATCTTCACGTTGCGGTGGTCGGCATCGGGGAACTCCTGCTCCTGGACTCCAACGTCGACTGCAGCGGCCGATCAGGCAAAACAAAAAGGGGGAAAATAAAGCAGTGAGTATCTAGCATACCCGCGAGTCTTACGTCCGCTACTAAGCATTTATGCATTTGTATCAAATGGAAAGGGGAGGCTGTATATAGTGGACTGCAAGGTAGAAATCAGAATAAGGATAAGAAGCTAGGCCTAGCATCTTCCGACGAGTCTTGCAGCATGAGGTAAGAATCAGCCAACAGTTTATATAAAGCAATAAAGTAACAATGCACCAGAAGTTGATGCAGCATTGTATAATAATAAGTTTTAATCATAATTAATAATGCCTCCGAGTTCCCTCCCTCGACATCCCCGTGAGGGAGAAAACCCGGAACCAACAGTTTAATAGTAGTAGTTTGTAGTGGTAGGCTCTGGCTTCAGCATAAAGCGTCCTGTTACCGTGGACACGGCTATCCAAATAGATTATCATCCCTGCAGGGGCTGCACTACTGTTACCATGCACGCTCGGATCTCCAGGGTGGCGTAAACCTTGTTAGGGAATGCCCCACCGAGGCTATCCGACACGCCGAGGCCCATCCTACGTCTCATCAGAGAGGTCCCCGCCGGTCTAAAGTCCTAAGCACAAGAGCTTCATGGGCCATCACCTCTCGCACTCTGGGTCGTTGTGCACCAAGTGGATCCAGTGCCGCAGCACGATCCGACCCAACCACAATGCTGAACTGGACGTCTTTCAAAGCTTTCGAACGAGATCACAACGCGGAGGGCCCACACCGTAATCCCACGTGGAGCTAGTGCGTATAGGGCACGTCGACCCACTCAAGTCATCCACCTGAACCATTAAGCATTTTATTATTTTCTGTCGGGAAAACCGTTATCGCTGCCCCTTTTTGGGTGAGTCGCGGACAACGACAGCAGCCAGGACCCCCAGTAACGTCGGTGCCTGCCCTGACGTCCCACCAACTCGTGCGTTTGCCAACAAGGTGAACTGTCTCCTTACCTTGTCTCGCGTTTGCTCCGAAGAGCTCGACTTTCGTACAACAGGATACCCTTCGGGCACGAACAGTACCAGGCCCGCCGCACACCGGTGGAATACACCTGACCTGTCGTTCCGCTAAGATACCCTGCGCGGGCACCGTTGGGTCACCCGACTCCTTACCTGTAAGGACACCAGTTGATTCGAGTTCCTACCATCAAGTGAAACCAGGAGGTATCACCCTCGATGGTACACTTAAAGAGGTTCGACAGAGACATCAGCGGAATGAACTAAAGAGGAATATTCTCGTATCACCCCGGTGGTGCCGAGACACTAGCGGAATGGACTAAAGAAGAATATCCTCGTATCATCCCAGTGATGCTACGCTACTGAGCCGACGAGAGTGAAATACGAGTTCGTCCACTCGTAAGTCAAACTCGAAGCGACTCGGCAGAGTCTCGCCGTTGTAGGTTCCCTAGGGCGTCTGCATTGATCCGTACCTGTTGCAGTTATAATATTTTGTAATCCGCGTTCACTCACCAGAGTGATCACGGCCCGCTATTCTAAACCTAGCTAACAATGCGCATATATATTTATATATATTATAGGCAGCATAGGATAAAGGAAGGTACATCAAGGGGCGACAAAAACATGCTATGCAATTGAATAGGATTGTAACGTAGCAGCAGCAGTAACCATTCCTAGTGCAAGAAAAGTACGGAAAGGTAGGTGATATCTGGGGAAGGAAAATGGCTCTGCTTGCCTGGAAGCTCGGTAGTAGGGGTACGGTCGTCGACGAAGTAGTCATACTCAGCAATGGTGTTGTCGGCGGCAACAACGTGTCTATCGAAGAATAAAAAGGGGGGGAGAAACAATAGATTCACAACAATAATAGCAATACAATTGTATGACATAGCAGATATAAAGCAACGGGGCTCTAACGCGGTGTTCGGTGATTTGCCCGGAGCAGGGATTTATCCGGGGATGACTCATCAGTACTGGTTGATTACCGAACCGATGATCCGGAGGGGGAAGGTTCCATGTCTGCAATGTTAGAGACACCTGACAGATATGTTGATAGCGTATCTGTGTTAGTTGATTCCTTCTGAGAAACTTTCATGTCCAGAACATTTTCATTCGGAAAGTTTTACCGGCTCTGGATGATTACCGGAGAGGGCAATCGGAGGGGGAATGTCCCGTGTTTTGTATGTTAGAGGGGTGCGGTGGGTATGCGGGTAGCGTAGTCGTATTCTTTTTATTTTTCTTAGCAATTTTGATGTATAAAATATTTTGATCCGACTTACGGTTTAAAAGTTATTCCATTTCAAAGTTTTATTCATTTTAAAACAATTTCTGGATTTATTTTATTCAATAATTCAACAATATCTAAAACAGTATAATTAACCAGGTCAACCCTGATAGAAGGGACCCACATGTCATACTCTGGCATTTAAATAAATCCTTATATTTATTTAATAGCAAGTGGGGCCAACTTGTCATTGTCTCATTGCGTTCCACCGAAATTTTACTAAGTCTGGGATTTTGCGGTGTTAATCATCCATTAGCACATTCGAAAGGTTACGGTTTAGGGTTCTACTCCTCCGATGAATTTGTGCCCAACATCAACCTGCATCAGTTGTCCGTGATCTCGAATCCGGTACGGATGGTATTTAGGTTAGGGTTCATCTACTCAATTAAAACCTCGCCGAAAAAGTGTTGCCCGACGTTAATTCTCAAAATTGTGAAGAGATGCAAGGTTCGTCCGATGATTGTCGTTGATCCGTAGCTCAGATGGAGATGCATCCAACACGTGTTTTGCGCTATAACATTTGTACAATCATGCCATGTCCTTCGATGGCATGACAGATACCTACATCAAGTTCATCCATAGCACCAAATTGGCCATCGGGTCAACTTCATTTTGCGATTTAATATAAATCCGCATTTTGCAAATTTGGTACGATTTAATCCGTGCATTTTCTGAAGTTGCTCCAATGGAACCAATTGAAGCTGGTTATGTCTAGTTTCCATTCATAACATTTTTAGCTATCTTTGATTTGTTTACTTGCTAATATGTTGCTATCAAAACGGTTACAAGCTAGCAACAACAGCAAGGTTCAGTACACGTAACAGATTCAGAGAAGGCATCCAGCAGTTCCAGCGGCAGCAATACGCGACGGTCTCGGGCGGCCAGGGGCACACGCAAGCGCACGGCGCGGCCTGCGCGTGGGCGGGGCGTGGCCAGGCAAGGTCCGGGGCGAGCCCGAGCACGGCCAGGCTAGGCGCGGCCGGCGCTGGACACGGCGAAGGCGTGCCCGACCATGGCAACCACGACGCGAAACGGCACAACAGGGGGCATAGGGGAGGGGGAGCATGGGGAGGCTCACAGCGGGCGGGAACAGCGGCAGTTGAGGCTGCGGAGTTGTCCGGCGAGGGGGGTGGCGAGCCGCCCGGCCGTGGTGCGGCAAAGGAGACAGAGCAACGTCGGCGTCCGCGATGCAGAGGGGTTGCGCGGGGATGGCGAGGCGAGCCCGGGTGGAGCGGCGACTTGGTGCAGGGAAGGGGAGGCTCCGGCGACAGGAGCAAGCGAGGAGGGGCAACGGCGGCGCGCCAACGACGAGGCCGGGGCCACGGCGCAGTGGTGTGGTGGCGACGGCGCGGTTGGGGGAGGGGGGAAGGAGGCGTGCCCACCAGGGGACGTCGAGGGGCACCACCGAGGGGGCTGCACGGCGGCCAGGCTTGCCGGAGATGGCCGGGGCCGACAGCTGGGAGGAGGGAGCTCGGGGGCGGGGGCCGATCTGGATCGGGTGGGGAGGAGGGGATCGGGGGAGATGGAGTCGGGAGAGAGAAGGGGATCGAGCCGGCTCGGGCTAGGTCTAGGGGGCAGGGGGCAAGGTGGGCTGGGCCCTTTAGAGGAGAGGGGGTTGGGCTGGGGTAGATTAGGTTTTCTCCAATTTGTTTTTTTTCTATTTTATTTAAATTAGCTAGCATTAGGATCTTACAAAAATGGGTAACTAGCACCAATAATATTTTGAAAGAGTATATGAGTGCCACAAAAATTTTAGGTGCCAAAGAATTTCATTTAATATTTCTTTTAGTTAATAAATGATTAAATTGGGGTTTTTAGCCTACTGTTCGATTTATTGCATCTATTTTATAGTTCAACAAAATCCCAAATTGGTTTTCAATGGACCAGTGAATATTTGGGATTTAATAAAAGTGAATGCACAATTTTTAAACAAAGTTTATTTTGCCACATTATTTTTAATACCAATAAAAAGCACTTTGAATATAGCTTTGATTTGATTTAAATGTAGAGGGGTTGGACTGGTTGTGACTTATGATGATCAAGGCCCATGGCCATATTGCTATCAACAACATCAAAAGGAGAATTGAATGTGAACTGACCCAAGTTGATCAAAGCAAAATTTTGATCAAGGCCATTTTGAGCAACAGAGATTTATCAACAGTGATTAGCAACAGTAATCCTGATTACTGTAGGTGATTACTGTAGCGTGACACCCAGGTGTTACAAATCTCCACCACTACAAAGAATTCTCTTCCCGAGAATTAAATGTAGGGCAAGGGGTAAGGTTTCGGTTTCGAATTCTAACGAATCTTCTGGTTGTTGTTTCCCTTCTCGATGAAGTTAATCCTTCTCATTGGTGTCTTCATTTCTTTGCATCATTGCATCTCGATGAGTTATCATCCTTCTTTCGGGGCTCCATAGTACTTACGAATAGGCTAGGAGGGTAAACTTAAGGGGGTCACATCGGTACAAGGTTAATCAACCGATGCTGTCCAAGGGAATGGGGTACAAAGTATCTCACGAGTTAAATTCAAGGAGATACATCGAGAGAGAACAAAAGAAGGCATGAGAAGTTTTCAAGCGGATATGCAAGCATTCGACGATGATAACGTAGGATGAAAAGGGGGTCCAGAGCATCAGGCATAAGCACTGAGTCTGATAATGAGCTGAATATCACAAGGTAGAGGACTCATGAGTTGCATACGAGGTCAAGCAAGAGGAATAACCTCGAGAACAGAAAGGTACAAGAGAGTCAGGTTTCGATCCTGTGGAACTGTGGGTTATGGGCCCACATTCAATAATAAGGGTAGTGACAAACAATGCGATCAGGTTGCAAGGTAAGTCAGAGAACATCTTGTTAGATACGTCGGCAACAACATCGGTGCCAAGGGCGAGGGACGAAGAGAACCATTTTCCTGCTCGTTAAGACGAGGCGGACCAATAGGCAAAGTTCTCGTCCATCGGTGGTAACCGAAATGTTATCAATAGTAGTAACAGGTTGTACGGACAAAGTAGTACACCGAAGTGTTTACATCAGCAGGGAATTATCACTTCTCGGATAATTTATATTCAAAGAAAAGTTAAACAGGCCAATGGAACGGAAAATGTGATGATACACAAGTATCAGGTACATATCTTTCCCAAGGGAAAGCAGAGCAAGATATAGATGACCAAGTTTGTATTGGCAGGGATTCAAGGGAGGTTGTCGATGATAACACAAATCATCGAGGGACAAGGATGGTATTTCACACGATGAATCCAATCGACACATGGAATAAGCCATGTAAGATTAGTCGGATAATAATCCACCAAAGGTCAGGTGGTTCGCAAAGAATTTGAGGTGAGTATCGGCACTCAACCAGAAGGAGAAAGAATGCAAAGGCATCGGGTGATAGAAGCATCAGAATAATTCGATGCTTAATTACAAGGGAATTATGATTTCCAGATCCGTAGGTGGATGTAATTATCCATACAGACTTATTGTGGCACGGGATTGCAAAGGCGATGAACACAGAGGTTCTCAGGAATTTATTGAAGAGTAATCTTTGGAATCTTCAAGTGAAGCAAGCGATCCTCTTGGGTGAAGGACTCTCCGGGTAGATGCGACCACGAGATCCTAATGTCAGAGTTAGCAAAATTTCCCGAAGCGATAAGAGAGTAGAATCCTAGAGTAAAGGTACGGAGAAAAATATCCTAATACCACCAAGTTTGCGACGTGGGACGATAAGCCACACGACACTGTTAGTAAGGTAGTTTTGCAAAGACTAGACTCGACTTCGACCAAGGAGTGGGAAGGGGTGTCCTACAGGCAGTCGGCTCTGATACCAACTTGTGACGCCCCCAAAATCAGACCATGTACAGTAATCATACACGCAAGGTACACGATCGAGATCAGGGACTCACGGTGAGATATCACAACACAACTCTACAAATAAAATAATACAAGTTGTTTAATACAAGCCAAGGGCCACGAGGGCTCGGATACAACAGCTCGAAAGCACAAAGTTAGCGGAAGCAATAGTATCTGAGTACAGACACAAGAATACAAGGTTGCCTTAAGAAGGCTAGCGCAAAAATCAACAACGATCGAAAAGGCGAGGCCTCCTGCCTGGGAACCTCCAAACTACTCCTGGTCAAAGGGGAACTCGACGTCGTAGAAGGCATCGGGGATCTTCACGTTGCGGTGGTCGGCATCGGGGAACTCCTGCTCCTGGACTCCAACGTCGACTACAGCGTCCGATCAGGCAAAACAAAAAGGGGGAAAATAAAGCACGTGAGTATCTAGCATACCCGCGAGTCTTACGTCCGCTATTAAGCATTTATGCATTTGTATCAAATGGAAAGGGGAGGCTGTATATAGTGGACTGCAAGGTAGAAATCAGAATAAGGATAAGAAGCTAGGCCTATCGAAGACTAGCATCTTCTGACGAGTCTTGCAGCATGAGGTAAGAATCAGCCAACAGTTTATATAAAAGCAATAAAGTAACAATGCACCAAAAGTTGTTGCAGCATTGATGACGGGAAAATGGGGCGGAAATAAATAATACTAACGTGTCCACGTCATTGATACAGAGTGAATAAATTTAAGTGCGTACATAAATAAAATGGATATCAAACATTGCGAGTACTTTATTTCCAGAACTCTTACATTTACATAAAAGAACTGTTAATTACATCTCCGAAGAGAAAACCCCTGATTAAGAATTCCAACATATCTATTACATGGCATTTACAACATATGATCATTACAAATGTAGAAATGAAAGAAGACTACAAAGTATAAAAAGAAAAGTCTTCCTCCTCGCTGTTGTCATCTTCGGCGTGGTTGGGGGCCTTGAATTTGTCTATGCTAACATATGGGTAGCATAATATACATGATTTGATTCATTCATATCATATGACATTTGATGTTCATATATATAGCACGTGGATGCTTTGGCTATTTATGTCTAGCTCATTAACCATTTGATATTTTAGTAATAAGAAGTGCTTTCATATAAATATTTATTTAATGGTTTACTAGCCAGTTCAATGAGCATATGTGCATATAGGGGATAACTCTTTTTATGAGTTAATTTGATCATGCATATGATTTCTATATGGATGCATGGGAAATATTTGGTTCACTTTGTAGCAATGTATATAGCATTGCACCAAGCCCACATATGAAGAGGCTATATGGAATTTTATGATGAGATATTCAGTTGCACCATGGTATGTTTAGTGCAAGTGACATAGGCTATGATCCTATTTATCTTTGTTGTTGTCAATGCATGTATCTCTTTATTTTATAGTTTTATGTAGGTTATCATCTATAGTTTGGAGGATTTTCCTTATATTTGGAAACATAGTTTATACTCATAAGTTGTTGGAGTACTTTCTATATTTCCTTATATTTGGAAACATAGTTTATACTCATAAGTTGTTGGAGTACTTTCTATATTTGACCATAGTTTATACTCTTAGGGTATTAGAGTAGTTTTGATATTTGACCGTAGTTTATACTCTTAAGGCATTGGAGTATTTTATATATTTGACTATAGTTTATACTCTTAAGGCGTTGGAGTATTTTATATATTTGACCATAGTTTATACTCTTAAGTTATCGGAGTATTTTGATATTTGATTGACCATAGTTTATACTCTTAAGGTATTGGAGTATTTCTTATATTTGACCATAATTTATACTCTTAAGGTATTGGAGTATTTTCTATATATTTGACCATAGTTTATACTCTTCAGGTATTGGAGTAATATTTTGAATATTTTACCGTAGTTTATACTCTTAAGGCATCGGAGTAATATTTTGAACATTTTACCGTAGTTTATACTCTTAAGGCATCGGAGTAGTTTTGTATATTTTACCGTAGTTTATACTCTTAAGGTATTGGAGTAATTTTAATATTTGACCATAGTTTATACTCTTAAGGTATTGGAGTATTTTATATATTTTACCAATAGTTTATACTCTTAAGGTATTGGAGTAGTTTTAATATTTGACCATAGTTTATACTCTTAAGGTATTGGAGTAATATTTTGAATATTTTACCGTAGTTTATACTCTCAAGGCATCAGAGTAGTTTTGTATATTTTACGGTAGTTTATACTCTTAAGGTATTGGAGTAATTTTAATATTTGACCATAGTTTATACTCTTAAGGTATTGGAGTATTTTATATATTTTACCAATAGTTTATACTCTTAAGGTATTGGAGTAGTTTTAATATTTGACCATAGTTTATACTCTTAAGGTATTGGAGTATTTTATATAATTGACCATAGTTTATACTCTTACGGTATTGGAGTATTTTCCATTCTTGACCATAGTTTATACTCATAAGGTATTGGAGTAATATTTTGAATATTTTACCATAGTTTATACTCTTAAGGTATTGGAGTAGTTTTGATATTTGATTGACCATAGTTTATACTCTTAAGGTATTGGAGTACTTTAGATATTTGACTGACCATAGTTTATACTCTTAAGGTATTGGAGTAGTTTTGATATTTTACCGTAGTTTATACTCTTAAGGCATTGGAGTATTTTATACTTTTTACCATAGTTTATACTCTTACATCATTGGAGTATTTTATACATTTTACACTAGTTTAGCAAGAACGTGTGCGATATATGGCACGACTCATTTTTTAAGCCAAGTTTATCATTCATATGATTTCTATATGCATGCATGGAATATAAGGAGTATCTAATGTGCTTTGGTGAAGATACACATATCTTTATGTTCAGCTACCGTATGGACAAGCTATATGAAATATGATGATGAAATGCACTATGTTTTGTTTAGTGCAAATGACATGGGTGTGATCCTAGTCACAATATATTTGTATGGGTATACGCACCTATATGAGAGGAGTGTATGGTTTAAATTTAATCTAGATGGTTATCTTATAGCATGTAAGCTAATTTTCTACATGCATTTGATTGTTGAATATGCATGCACCTATATGGAATGTGTGGTTTGATTTACGCCTTATCAATACTAGTTCAAATATATCACATGGAACTAGTAAAATATTTATATAGTTCTAGATTTCAGATTTATGAGAATATTTTATAAAGTTTGGTTTCACTTGTATTAGTACTAACATCATGTAGCAACATTGTGCCCATGTGCAGCCTAACCAAGCGGAGTATGATTCCAACTAGTTTTATATGAGAAACTAGTGACATAATTATATGAGCATATTTTAATGCAGTTTCACTTCACTCATATTATGGCTAGCGTCGTGTAGCAATATGTTTCTCTTTTATTTGTACTATCACTATCATAGCATAGATTGTATGCTTGTAGTGTAGCCAAACAAGAGTATGTATCAGTTTATATGTTTCATGAGCATGATGTAGATTATCAACACAGTTTAATTATATGAGACTAAACAATGCATGGAGTAAATATCTTGCATGAGTATTTGATTGTCGTGTTTATTTTGTATGTGGGGAGTGCGATTTAATGAGCACTACTTCCTTCGCTTATTTGCTTTTTATCGGTTCAAGCCACTAGTTTTCCTGACACAAAATATATGCGCTCTTTAATTCGTGTTAATATGATCAAACTAGAGGGATGATTTAATGAGATGTGTATATTTGAAACGACTTGATTTGTGTCGATATAACGAAATCAAGCATGTATTATTTCATTTAATCTCATCTTCATACCACGGCTAGCATCACCTAGTGCAGCAATATCTCATGTATGTGGAGCCTAAACAATAATCTCGCATGGAGCAAATATGTCCTAATTTTTATCAGGTAGGACTTTATGAGACCACAACATTGGGAGGTTGTTTCTACTTCTATTCTTGATTTGTATCAACATGGAAGACCACCATGGCAACATATTTTAATTCTATTCTTGAGTTGTATCAACATGGCAAAATTACCATGAGACCAATCAAGACAACATATTTTCTAATCTTGAGTTGTGTCAACATGGAAGATTACCATGAGACCAATCAAGACAACACATATTATTTCTATTCTTGAATTGTATCAACATGAAAGATTACCATGAGACCAATCAAGATGATATTTAACTTATTTTACAATCTTGAATTGTATCAACATGGAAGATCACCATGAGACCAATCAAGATGATATTTGATTATTTTTACAATCTTGAATTGTATCAACATGGAAGATCACCATGAGACCAATCAAGATGATATTTAATTATTTTTACAATCTTGAAGTGTATCAACATGGAAGATCACCATGAGACCAATCAAGATGCATATTTAATTATTTTACAATCTTGAATTGTATCAACATGGAAGATCACCATGAGACCAATCAAGATAATATTTGATTATTTGTATTATTCTTGAGTTGTATCAACATGGAAGATTACCATGAGACCAATCAAGATGCATATATGAGGCATATAAAACATCAAAGCATGAGAGATACACGTCAGATGAGAGGAAAAGCAAGGATAGCCATAGTCTTAACCTTGTGTGCTGATGGATGAATGGATGGAACGGCCGGTACCGTGCAGCGGCAGCGTGTATGGATGATTTGTGTAGCAGCAGCTTTTGCATATGGGAAACAGGAACGTGTCTACGAGACGACCCCGCAGCAGCCGCCGCCGCCAGCTCCCTCGCACGCGGCCGCCTCCTCCCGCCTCCCGCCGGCGCTACTGCGGATCCGCCTCGTCTCCGTGGCCTTAGGGTCATGGTGATGCGGTAGATCTCGGTTGTTGTCGGTGGGAGGGCATCGTTTTTAGATATTTCCTCTAAAATTATTTAGGGTTTGTGTCTTGTTCAGAAAGATGAGATGGTGGCGGATTTCTGAAGATGAAATAAAAGTCTCCCCGCCTATTTCCCATCCCGGTGGTGTGTTTAGCATCATCGGTGGGCGTGTGGAGGTGTGTCTTCGGCAGATTTATCCTTGGAGGATTTTCTCGAAGCTCGTCATAGTTCGTCTGCGTTTGCGTGTCTTCAGGTTTGATCCTTCCGATCTACGCTACTCTTCAACGGCGGCGGTTGCCGTTCTGGTGCGTTGGCTCTACGGGGCCTTAGCACGACGACTTCCCGACTGTCTACTACAACAAGTTTTGCCCAACTCCGGCGAGGGAGGGGCGATGACGGCGGCGCGCCTTCGGCTCGCTTCAGTGCTTGTAGTCGTCGCTAGGTGGTCTATGAGTCTAAATGTAATTTTTATTATTTTTAGTATTCATTGTACTACCATGTTTGAAGATGAATAGATCGGAAGTTTTCTTCGCAAAAGAAAAAAAAAGGGAGCGATGGACAAAAAAAATGAGCCCGTCTCTCGGCCGGTACTTATAGGAGCGGTAGAAAGCGGCCGCATGCTCTGGCACACGCTCACGTCCTGGATGGGTCGTGGGATCGTGGGAGTTTGCCCACGTCGTTTTTTTTGGACGTGCAAACCGATTCACTGCTGAAAACTTGACCGAATGGATTTCTCTAATGAATTCATTTAGGCTTTGTTTGGTTATGTGCTAAACCACGTGTATTGACAGGGATCAGAATGGATTTCACGGGGGGCATCCACGCCGGGAATAAACACACGTGGGTTACATTTTTGCTGTTTGGTTTGGGCCTTAGTCGGACTGGCCAGTTTATTATTCTAAGCTAGCGCGCATAAGGAGGCCTGCAGTGACGCGTTTGGTACAACCTTGTTGGCCCAGGTAATGACCCTGGTAAATTATAGTTTAGCCGCTGCATGGGCTTTTAGCCGGCCAATAGCTAGCTAAGGTGGGCTCCTAGTGTACCGTACGCATTTAGACCATGGACTGCGTAATTAGTCCTTAACCTTGCCGCTTAATTAATCATTCCATGCATGCACGTTCACAAGTAGTTGCACCATTCACGTATGTTGCCATTTTGCACAAGCGAGCTAGCCCGGCTACATTATAATGGTACATGAAAAATATTCTTCCGTTGATGATAGCTTGATATTTTATATATACATCGCCGCCTGTCATATTATCATTATTTTTACACAAATCACGACAATATTTCATTAGCGATTATAGGATAATGCTCATAAATATGATGTAATATTTTGGCCATGGTAGTAATGTCTACAAAACTTCAAATTTGTGTCAACATTAAAGTTTTGCAGTTGATGAAGGTGTATCTATATAAATTCATATGCCCACTAATTTATACATCGATATTTGATTCATTTCCTTCTTTTTATTTCCAGGTCTATTATTTTATATTGAGCGGCTAAAATATATCATAGTCGTTTACAACACATTTTACTTTGGCCAAAATCGGTGTCAACAAGCATTGTATAATAATAAGTTTTAATCATAATTAATAATGCCTCCGAGTTCCCTCCCTCGACATCCCCGCGAGGGAGAAAACCCCGAACCAACAGTTTAATAGTAGTAGTTTGTAGTGGTAGGTTCTGGCTTCAGCATAAAGCGTCATGTTACCGTGGACACGGCTATCCAAATAGACACTACAAGGATACCTTTAAGCAACACAGATTCTACAACGTTTTGACTATACGTTGTAAAATTTATAATAGATACGCCATATAAACGTTGAAACATATGAGTTGCGGATTCTCAGCTCATCATCTTATCATACCCTCCCCCACCCCAAACAGATTCCCTCATCTCTCCCAAATCGCCGCCACCCATCACCTCATCTCCCTCCTCCGACCCACCTCGCCGTCGGCCCTCCCCTTCCCTTCTCCCACCTCATAGCTCTGGCGGCTGCCGGATCTGCCGCACCCCCCACCCACCAATCCCTCTGGCGTCCCATCTCTCTCGGCCCCTTTACACAGTTCTTCGCCGTGCCACCTGCGGCGGCTGAATCATGAGACATCCGGCGAATCCCGCCACCGCGAAGCACAGCCCGAGGCCCCCCTCGCAACGCGGCGCCCTCTCATCCGACTAGGTCCGGTGCTCGCGACCACCAAAGCCCACCCGCGACCCTCCCCCATGGCTAGGGCTTCGGGCATCGGCTCTGGCGCCGGTGGACATGTCGCCCTCCTCTCGTCCGGTGAGTGCATCCCCTCCCTGGCTTCGTCCTGTCTCTCTCCCTTTCTCTAACCTCTGCTCCTCTTCTCCTATAGATGTCGCCGCCGCTGCGGCGCTGCCTGGAGCCGCTGCTGGGAGTGTTCGTTGCTACCGTCTCGCCTCCTGGAGCTGCTGCGTCAAGTCGTCCTCACCCGTAGGGTCCTGTTCGTCCTACTCCCGTCCCTTCTCCAATCTGGACATGGTCTCTCCCCGATCCCTTCCTCTGCAATATTTCAATCTTCACTTCCCCAAAATTTCGCAAGCCATCTTGACTAAAGGGAGGTTCTTCCAATCTCAATTTCCCTGGCCGACCAAGCTATAATCCAATGCAGTGTACAAGGCAGTGCATAAAGATAATTTGTATCAGATTGAAGAGCCGCCATTACTAGTGAAGCTGCTGAAGCGAGGAACTATGGCAGATTGATTTCAGGCATGTGAGGAGCAAGAAGGGAGTACATTTTTGTTTTTGAGGATCTTTTATGTTCTGGTGCTGCAATTTGAGACTTTGTATCTGACGAGAAGAAAGTACAGTGTATCAAACATGTCTAAATGGGTTTTACTTGGATGCCTAGGATTTGTAGGTGCTATACAATGCAAATTCGAAAAAGAAACCAGTGGTAATCTAAATAGAAACATATGTCATAATTTACCTGTAATTTTGAAAACGTAAAACAGTCGGAATACTGTTATTTTCCTGCTACTATCACATTGCATCTCATAAAACAGATGGATGATCGCTTGAATTAACAGGAATACACCCTGATGAAAATCAAAGGATAGGATTGAGTGAGTCACCGGGTCGCTCGATGCAACAAGTGAAGTTTTTGTTTCAAAACAAGAGGACCCAAGTGAAGTCTGAACTACTTCCGTGTCATATCTTCCCTCCTTTAGCTACTCCAATAGTACACACTGCTTAGAATTTGAATTCAGTTAACTTACAGTAGTTAGCTACCCCAACAATACAAACTTCAACATTTTAATTCAGGTAAGGTCTGATGAATTTCTAGTGTACAAACTTACTGTATGTAACAGTAGGAGTTACCTTTTTCTTCAGATAACTGGACGCAAGAGAAAATTAAGATAAGTACTCCTAGAAATCATTCTACTGGAGTAAGCAATATGTATGGATTTAAGTTAGCAGGAAACTGATTATTAGCTGGAACAATGGCATGTTTTCCTTAAACAATACTCGTCGAAATCATTGTACTAGAGTATGTAAGGATCTAAGTACAATATTCCTAGTAATCATTCTCTTTTATATAAACTGTATTTACTGTAAATCTTGGTGTATTTAAATGTTCATTTACTGTATTACTCCTAGTAATTTTCTGATGTTCAATTACTGTATTTATTATTCTGGCAGTAGCACAATGGATTCCCCCCTCGGCTTGTTAATTTTCAGAGTCTCCATTGTTTTGCTATTTTTTCTTGCCTAAGCAAGGGCATTGTTCAGTTGCAGTTTATATCATGATACAAAAAGTTTAGCACTATGGTTACATCATGATACAATTATTTTTTGTTGTCCAGGCAATAATTTTGTCAATAATCATCTGAATTGAGCCGCCGGAAGGGTGGGAACGAGCTGCCTCTACCGGAGAGCAGAGCTTCGGCTCTCCACGTCAACCTGCGCTGACATCGCTATTGTGTTGCCCGAGCTGTTGTGCTCATGTGCTGCCGGCGCTGCTGTGCTCTAGCGCTGGGCAATTCGCGCTGGGCTCCAGCGATGGATGCGCTGGGCTCAGCGACCGCATGGGGGAGATGTGCTAGGTGCGGTGATCTGGTAAGCTGCGACAAATATTCTTGGATGGACGGAGTACATAATAAGAAAAGGTCTGCAGCAAAAATGGTCGCTCGCAAAAGCTCATCTGATGAAGAGGATAATCAAGTTGACAGTCGCCGGCGAGGACATAGTGGCTGGGTGAGCTTCTCATTCACACCCTGGCTCCATCCTGTGTCTCAAGGTGCAGGTATTGGCTTCATACAGTTCTATTTTATACATGTACGCACTGAACTACAAGTTCGATTATTAGGACAGATTCTTATCACTACTTTTCGCATGATGCATGGATGATGAGCTCATATAACTTTGGAGACCATAGATCATATGATTAGTTGTAGTGGGTTAATCTAAGAGAGGATTACTAATGTTAACTATACATATATACATAGGCACCCACGGATTTATATTGGTATGTATAGATATATGGTCTATATTTTTATTTTGACCTTCGAAAGACAGCAAAACCCTATCAAAAACAGTAGGAGTGGACTACATGTATAAACCATGATTTGCTATACTAATTAAATGTTAGAAAAAATTAAGCTACATATGTACTCCCTTGGTTCCGTATTATATGACGTTCTAGCTAATTTAGTTTGAACTAGTATGTGTGTATGTCTGAAAAGTGTAGAACGACATATAAAATGAAACAGAGGGAGTACGAATCATGCATGGAAAATATTTCTTATTCATGAGTGTGTATACCATAGATCTCATATGACTACATAATTTAACTAGAAATCCAGTTTTTTTTTGCCTCGCACGAGTGTAAAAGAAAAGCTTATAGATGGAAAAGAAAATTCATCCATCTCATTTGTGTTATCTCTTGAACATTTCGATGAATGTTGTAGATCACCCCAAATAGTGTCCTCCTTTTAGTATTTATCTTGAGTGCAAGAGCCAAACTGTTTCTTTCTATAGTAACATAGTTATCTGTACTAAGTAATTTTTCTAATTTTTAATCTTCATGGGTATGTACATTTTTACATAATAACCAACAATTTGTGTTATAATCTAAATAGCAATGTTATGATTTTGATCCACCATGTCCTTCATGTTGAAGGGGACAAATTTATTTATGATAATCTTCATATATCATACATGATTCCATGTTCTATTTTCGGGGAGTACATGTACAAGAAAACTAGCTATTTTCAAAATCTCATGACCTCCAATATGTGACGCTTTTTTCTTGATTAGTTTGGCAAGTAGTTCCTTCTAAATCTTTAGTTTTTTTGTTTCCAGTTTTACTATCCTAGAGTGGCAATCATTTTTTTATTTTTTTTGTAGATTCAAAACTTACATGGATGATTATATGGGCGTGTGGCAAGTACACTGCAATGATGATGAAGTTTCGGTTCATGATGATCATGATGATGATAGTTTTGGTTCATGATGATGGTGATGATGGTGATGATGATGGTGATGATGATGGATGCTTTCAGCTATAATTAAGTTGTAGGGATGATGTTCCTGTTGGATGATGTTTTTCTGGTTAAGTTTTAGTTAAGTTGTAGGGATGTTGTTGGGTGCTTATGTATTTAGATTATGCATCACGTTTAAATGATGTTTCTCCTGTAATATTCACTATTGTAATCTAACAGTTTTATCCAATATATGATTTCTTTCTTTTATGAGTATATTCTCTTTCTTTTCTTCATTTGATGTACATAATTATCGCAATCATGTGGAGCATCAATTTAATTGATGGCAATATATATACACATACATTATGCACATTTTAATTGCAAATTCTTTGTTGCCAAGCAATGAGATTATGATTCCTTTACGTAAAGCACCAACGTATAAAGGTGTTGTAAAGTTGGTTTTATGTGTTGTAGTCTTGCAACGGTTCTTTTTACCAACGATGGTATAAGCGTTGCATTACACGCTAGCAACACTGGATAAGGCTACGCATCCTAAACCGTTGGTAAAGACACTGGCAACGCATATATGGACCTTTAGATACGGAAAAAAGCGTTGCTATAGGGAGGGTCTTGTTGTAGTGAGATTATCATCCCTGCAGGGGCTGCACTACTGTTACCCTGCACGCTCAGATCTCCAGGGTGGCGTAAACCTTGTTAGGGAATGCCCCACCGAGGCTATCCGACACGCCGAGGCCCATCCTACGGCTCATCAGAGAGGTCCCCGTCGGTCTAAATTCCTGAGCACAAGAGCTTCATGGGTCATCACCTCTCGCACTCCGGGTCATTGTGCGCCAAGTGGATCCAGTGCCGCAGCACGATCCGACCCAACCACAATACTGAACTGGACGTCTTTCAAAGCTTTCGAACGAGACCACAACGCGGAGGGCCCACACCATAATCCCACGTGGAGGTAGTGCGTATAGGGCACGTCGACCCACTCAAGTCATCCACCTGAACCATTAAGCATTTTATTATTTTCTGTCGGGACAACCGTTATCGCTGCCCCTTTTTGGGTGATTCGCGGACAACGACAGCAGCCAGGACCCCCAGTAATGTCTCTGTGCTTCTATCAATTCCGACTCATGTCGTAAGCGCCTAGATTCTTGGGCAAGTTGCATTTCTCTCTCCACCATCTGTGCGTTCTGGGAGTTAATTTCTCTTCATATGCTCATCACCTGGGCCTTGAGCCCATTAACCCTGGTTCTCCAAGCTTGCTGGTTTTCAGGTGTTATTGGCGCAGCTAAGGCTTCATCCAAGGCGTTTAGTGCATCTGAGAGGACTTCTGCTCCCGTAAGAACTTCTGGCTGTTCCCTATCCGGATTAGGGGCCATGTTGTGATTCGTCTCCACATTCCGGTTCTGCGCTGCACCTTGAGCCGGTTGGCTTCCCTGCTCTTCGATGCCTGCCATGAACACTGTCACGCAATATGGAGGCTCGTACTGTGGAAAGTCGGGATTGTATTCAGCTGTTCCTGCGCCGAGTCTGTTGCTCCCGGTGAGCCGGTATCTGAGGAGCTTGTTTCACTGGCGTGTGAGTCGGCGTCAGACGTTTCTCCCGTGGTGTTGGGTGTCGAGGCTCGACAGAGCATGCTGGCTCTGGAGATCCAGTGACGAATCCGACAAAGGTGTGCCTTGAGCCGGCATGTCGTCGACTCGAGGTTTCCAGGGGAACTTCAGGATCCGGCTCTGGCTCAAATGGGTCTGTTCTCCCGATGAATATGTGAATAGCTCCAATCGGGACCCGATAACCGGATTCGACGGAATCGGCGTCAGGCCCCCAAGTTGAGTCATCGATGCAGAGCTTTCCGCGCCGGC
Organism: Bromus sterilis; assembly: GCA_950022295.1. Taxonomy (NCBI): domain Eukaryota; kingdom Viridiplantae; phylum Streptophyta; class Magnoliopsida; order Poales; family Poaceae; genus Bromus; species Bromus sterilis. The sequence goes on along the minus strand of OX465596.1, from coordinate 320,564,912 downwards.
TCCTGGTGATTCGTCCGGTCACAAATCCTTCCATGCCTTGTAGAGCTCCCTCTAGAATCTCAACACCTGCGAGCGCAGGCCCCACGGTTGGCGCCAACTGTCGTGGGAAAGTCACGACAGATGTCCGTAGAGTCGGACTTATTGTGGGACCTTTGTTGCGAGGCGAATTCGAGGAGGGAGTCAACATAGGCACAGGACTCGGCGAGTTACCCAGGTTCGGCCCCGACAATGCGGTAAATACCTACTCCTGCTTTTTGACTATAGGGGGATCGACTCTCAATAGGAGGAGTCGATCGTATTGATTACAGTGGTGTTGTTTCGCCGGCTTAGTCTCGTTGAGATCTAGGCTCTGGAGCGAGTTGTCTAAACCTGGCTTGAGATAAGTTCTGGCTCTGGCTCCCGTGGTCCTCGGCTTATAAAGGTGCCGGGTCCCGGGATTCCTAGAGTCCGACTCCTACACAATGTGGAGTTATATTCTACTTTACAAGTTTGCTACGTGTTGCACAAGGTAAGTCGAATTCCTTCTAGGGCTTCAATCTTCACGCTTCGGACGTCAGACTCCTCATCGGGTCTTCTTTATGGGCCTTCATATGTAAGTAGGCCCGGAGATTCCTAATGCCGGGTCTATGGGCCTGATCCATCCCCCCGACAACTCTTGCGTATGAGGATACCTGGTGCATATGAAGACAGAGGGCCAGCTGGGAAGCCACGACAGGCCCACGACTGGCCCAACCAAGCACCGACGTAGGAGTCCACGACTAGTATGGAAGGCACGACTTGGCGTACAAGGCAAGACTATAACTAGGAAACTATCTTTGTAACCTAGTACGGACTCCCCGAGATCTATCCTAGTATATAAAGGCTGGGAGGGGAGACGTCCAAATCAATCCAATATGCATCTACTCTCCTGGTCTTGTGAGATACTCGCCTGGCCTCCACTGTAATCACCCCCTCACGCAATAATATCAAGCAAGAACTGCTTCTCCTGTTAGCCGACGAGTATCGTCCAACCTGTGCCTTCTCTATGACTAACCCAGGGTCCCTGACCATGGGATTTTCCGGGGCCGATCCCCGTCACGGTCCCTTACGCTGAGAGTTTGGATTTGCCAACCAACCCAGCACCGGATCAGATCTGTGCCAAGAAGTCCATGGGCGAGCAGTGCCTTCATTCGGGAGAACAAAGGTTCAAGTTTCTACCTTCTCTTATCTTTCGGTTAAGCATTCAGGACCTCATGATAAATGAGTCGGCTATCACGAAAGCCGGGAAGGGGACATTCGCCCTCTGGGACTTTGACGGTGCAGTAGAAGAAAGACTTCTGCCATGTTTTAACATGGGTAGATAACCTCAAGGATGGGAACATACTCCTTTGTTTCTTTTGGATGGCGATTCCTCCACAGTGCTCAGTTTGTTTGTTGTCGTGAAAGAACTCAGCAAATAATGCCAAAGTCGGCTTCCTTTGTAAATATACTTCGCAAAAGACTTGGAAGTGGCAAATGTTCAGAATAGAATTGGGAGCCAGATCTTGGAGGTGTAAACCATACGCATGTAGAAAATTCCTAAAAAAATTGGAGCCGGGAGGACGAATCCTCGGGTTATGTGATCAGGGAAGACAATCACTTCGCCATCTCGAGGCTGTGGCCGGGTCTCCTCCCCAGGCACATGCCATTTGATTTCCGACAAAGGAGTCAAAATTACGGTTCTCTCCATCTCTTTCAACCTTACTTTGGTCATATGTGATTTCATTCAGTTGGCTTCTAAAGTATTCTTGGAAGCCGGTTTTTCTGTAGCTTTTCCCTTTTTTCCTTTGGGACCTATGCAGGCAGTTTTCTTCCCCATGGTGAAGGAAGAAGACCTATATTTGAAAATATGCTAAGTCGGCTAAATAAAAAGACGACTAAATTCTATAGTGTGATTCATTGTCTACAAGTCGGATTTCGAGAAAGATAAAAAGATCAGTGCAAACAGGTTTTTCATAAAACAATAAGGTGAATGGATCTACGGAACCTAGAAAATTCATGTGAAAAGACAAGTTTATTCCGATGCCCACGAGAAACCGAGATGACTGTTGTCTATCTAAAAACAGATCTGAACGAAGTAATTAAGAGGTAAAGGCGACTGATCTAAGGGCGATTCATGGATAAAATCTAACTAATCTATAGCATTTATGGAGACCTTCATTGATTCATCTCGTTTTCTACCGATCTTGAGCATGAAATGGCAATGGCGATACGAACAAGTAAATAACGATGAAGAGAGAAGGCTGGAAGAGAACTTACTCGCGTGATGGACAGGAATGACGAGGCCCAAGATCTCCTATGTGTGGCCGTAGTTGGAGGGTACGCTTGAGGTGGCTACGGAGGAGGTCGAGAGTTTCGTCTTCGGGGCGCGAGGAAGAAGAAGAAGAGATAGCACCCGAGGTGGAATAAAGAGGAAACAAATCTTGGGGGTCCATTTATAAGGTCGCTCGACCGAAAATCGAGGCGCCGCGGAGAACAGCCCAACTGAAATCCCCCTAGATCCTCGCAGCATTAAAAGGATACATTTGTTAATATAACCGAAGCAATCAAGGAAATCATTTTGGGAATCTCCACAATAAATGGAGGACAAGATTTATTGCCATAAATTCACTAATGAAGATCAAAAGGATTCGGCTTTTTGAAAAGTCGGCATGGATAAAACAGCTAAGGGGAATAAGATTACCGAGAAGCTAAAGTGTCGCGCTAATCTTGGGGGCTAATGTCGAGGGGATGGATCAAGACCATAACCCGGCATATAGAAGACCCAGGTCGACTCAGCCCATGGAAGGCCCAGAAGGAGAACCCGGTTTCTAGACTGGGTCGTGCCCAGTATGAAGCCCAAAGACCGTAGAAGGAATAGGACTTACCTTGGTAAACCAGGAAACTACTTGTAACTAGATTAGGACTTCGTCTCGTGTAGAAGTCGGATTCGTGTAACCCTAGGGACCCGGCATCTATATAAGCCGGTACCCCGGGGATCCAAAAGGACAACTTAACTTAGATATTCTCGAGGCAGAGGTAGCGATTCCGCATCTTTGTATTCGAGAATTCGACACCCAATAATAGAAAAGCAGGATTAGGTATTTACCTTACGAGGGCCGAAACCTGGGTAAAATCTCGCGCCTTGTGATCTCTCCGACTCTCCTCGTATTCACCTCACAACAAACGTCCCACATTAAGTTCTCCAATGAGGACATCTGTCGTGACTTTCCCACGACACAAATATCAAACATTAGGCATGTATCCTAAAGGTAGTTGTACGTGCTTGCAATAAGAACTTACACAACATCTTTTTCCCTACCATCCAGATACAAACGAGACCAAAAGGAACTTATGGAGATTAAGGTGCTCCTGTCAAAGAGCACCGGAACAAAGCATTAACAATCAATGGATACATGGAATCCTCAAATTATAGTCCATCCCCTTTGGTGTCCCAAGTTGTCACCATTGGGATCGTCGGTTCCGGACTATAATAGGTGCATACAACTCATAGATAGGATCAAGAACACAAATATATTCATGAAAACACATAGGGTTCAGATCTGAAATCATGGCACTCGGGCCCAAAGTGACAAGCATGAAGAACAACAAGTAGTAGCAAAGATGATAAGCACCATAGTAGATGATAGGCAACATGCCCCCAACAATTTGATGAACTACTACATGATCTAACTCATCCAATCCCTACCATCCCCTTTGCCTACAGTAGGGAATTACTCACACATGAAAGGAGAAGTCATGGAAGGGTGATGGAGTGGCGATGGTGATGACGATGGCGACGATTCCCCCTCACCGGAGGCCAAAACAGCCTCCAGATTAGCTCTCCCGGAGAAGAACATAGGGTGGCGGCGGCTCCGCAACGAGAATTGGCAAAACGAATTCTGTTCTGGGGTTTCTCCGTCTCGCGTAAAAATAGGAGTTGAGGTAGGGCACCATAGGGGGTGGGACAGGGGCCTGGCCGCGCCACCTGCCCGCCTGGGCCAGGGCAACCCCCCTCTGGCTCCTCTTCTGACATCTAGTTCTTCCCGGTGGGTGGATTTTCTCTGTTTTTATTGGAATTTTCCGAGACTCCTAAAAATCCATTTTCCTACACACAAGAAAACCATACAGGCAACTCTGCTAAAAACAGCGCCAATCCAGGTTAGTTTCATTCAAATCGTGCAAGAATGAGGCCAAAATAATAGCAAAAGTGTTTGGAAAAGTCGATACGTTTGAGACGTATCACCTGCTCGCTTGGCATGTCCGCCTGAATGAGTGCCCCCCCCCCCGAGAGTCCTTCTGGCTCCTAGGGTCTTCTGGTGAATAAGAATTTTAGGAATTTTTCTTGATTTTTCTGAGCACTTTGATTTTTCACATTTTTTCTGCGATGCATAGACAAAACAAACAGAAACTAGCAATGGGCACTGGGTTAATAGGTTAGTTCCCAAGTATGTTGTAAAAGACATGAAAGTGCATCAAAACATGTAACATTGTTAACCAAATAAGCATGGAACAAGCAAAAATTATAGATAAGTTTGGGACATATCAGCATCCCCAAGCTTAATTCTTTCTCGTCCTCGAGTAGGTAAATGATAACCATGATAATTTTTGTGGTGACATGCTACCAATAAGTATTTAACAGTTACATGAAAAATGCTCATAGAGATAATGAAACTTCAACAATTATGTTGGCTCATGAGAATATCACAAAGAACTAAAAGTTGACAATATGATACTGAAACACCCAATAGGTTTGTAGTGAGCATGGTGCAACCATCATAACGTGATATCTTGCTTTCCCCCTGTAGTGAAGAAAAACGTAAATGCAGGAGCACCTCTGAAGTTTAAGTGATGACTAGATATAATGATTTTAGAATAAGCAATATCACAATCATGTAGAAGACAATGCACATTATACTCATAATGACAATCATGCTCTCCTAGTCGACTTGAACTTTTTGCCTTAATAGAAAATGGAAAATTGCAGTGGGGCTTTGCCCTACTGTTCTGCCTCAAAAAATGCTCTCCTAGTCGGTGCTTTTTGATAGAATAAGATGGAGACTCTTGAACCATAGATTTTTTAAGACGAAGTTGAATGCCCATGGTCAGAAGCAAAGACTAAACATGTACTAGATCTCGCTACTTAAATCAGAGATAATTTATTTTTGAGAGTGTGCCTTTCTAGTCAAAGATTTACGACAAAGGTTTTCAAAATCTCCATGCCAACTATGTTAATGGCGGTTCCCATGCTTTTTTATATTGCTTACACTCCCCCTCCACCAAACAATCACAATCCATGTCTAGCCACATCCGTGGATGTCCTTCATACAATCTCAAGCCTAGGGGGAGTGTACGTTTTATTTTTCATAAACCGTTTAGAAGTGGGAATTCTGGAGACCAGCCTCTGCCTCATAAATTTGACTAGATTAAACTTTGTCATCGAGTAAAACATCTTTATCAAGGAAGATCATGTTTACCCCTACCGCTCCATGAGCTTGTACGGGTACAAATAGGAAGATTACTTGAAAGTTTAGAGATGGTACATGAAAGTCTTCGTTATGAATGGTATGTAAATACCATATATAGGAAGATATAGTAGACTCTCATGGCATAACTGGTTTCAAGGATTTGGATGCACAAGCAGTCAGTCCGCTAAGTACATGTGAAGGCTAGCAAAAGACAGGGAAGCGACCAACTAAGAGAGCATTAACGGTCATAATCATGTACAGCGACAAAACCACATTGAATCGGGCATGAAAGTGATATCACTATTCTAAAATAAAAGATCATCAAGGCTAGGTAGACTTTCTTTACAGTCTTAAATATGCGTGAGCATGTGCCAAGTCAATTCAAATAAATTCTTAGAGGAGGTATCACTAAACCATACAAAATCATAGACAAACAAATCATGTTGGTATTTCAAATAACACATTATGCACTCTCAGCTATTTGAGACTAATCATAATAAAACAAGAACTACTAAACAACATTATGCACATAGCATTTTTTTATCATGGACATATCAACCAGTGCAACAGAAGCCAACTCTCTAAAAGAATCAGAGTGAAACACAATAGAGTCCTAAAACTTCCATAAAGAATAACTAATAGCTCTTCAAAAGATAAACAGGATAAGCAAGAGCTAACAAGTAAAGCAGTAGCCAAAAACTGAAATTGAACACTCAACAAGTAAACATGAAGCACGGGAGTATTCTAAGCAAAAGTGGAGCGTGTCTCTCTCCCAATCAAGGATCATAGGATCACACAAGCTATAACCAGAAAACAAATCAAAACAAGACTAATAACTAAAACTAAGGAGAAAGACGCTCCAAGCATAGCACATAACATCTGAAGCAATAAAAATATAGAGCTATGAAGATAATTGTTGACGAAGAAGGGGATGCATGGGGGCATCCCCAAGCTTAGACACTTGAGTCTCCTTGAATATTTATTGGGGGTGTCGGGACATCTTCAAGCTTAAGCTTTTAGCACTTCTTGATCTTCTTTCATCATCTCCCTTCGTAACACTTGAAAACTTCCTTCACACAAAACTTCTCATAAACTTGATTAGAGCGGTTAGTGCCAAAAATAATAAAGTTTCACTTGGGTACTGTCGGAACACATTGGAACACTCAAATTAAACATTATCTACTGTTCCCCTACTTTGTTTAAGGGTTTTTCCCCAAAAGAACATGAACAAATCTCACAAGCAAATGCAATTGCAAGGCAGAAATCTAGGAAAAAAGGACAAACTGTGAAACTTGAATTATTGGAGGCACTTCTGTAGCTCAAATCAGAAAACTTAAAACTAATGAAAGTTGAAGAAAAGTAGAATGCTTGCTGTGTAAAAATTTCAGGTCAAGAAAATGATCTGGTAATTTTTAGAATTTTCTGCACTAGAGCATACATAATATTTTTTCTGGCAGCAAGTCATAACTTTTGCTTCCCACAACATTAGAGGCTAAAACTTGGCACAAAACTTGAAAATAAAGATAGAATGGAGTTGCTACAGTAGTAAAAAACTACAAGACACACTAAAACAAAAAGAACAAAACTGGAAGTAAAGATAACATGGGGTGCCTCCCAATAAGCACTTTCTTTGGTGGAGCGGCCTTCCCCAAGAAGCGAACTAAGAGCCCGATCTTCCATAAGCCTAACTAGTGAAAATAAAAACAAGAAACAAAAATATTTAATTGCAAGATATAAAGATATACCTTCAAGCACTCACCTCCCCGGCAAATGGCACCAAAAATAGCTTGATGTCTACTACACGCTTTTATTCTTGTAGACTATGTAGGGCCTCCAAGCGCAGAAGTTTGTAGGACAACAACAATTTCCCTCAAGTGGATGACCTAAGGTTTATCGAACTCAGTGAAGTAGAGGTTAAAGATGATCTCTCTCAAGAAACCCTGCAATTAAGATAGAAGAAGTGTCTTGTGTCCCCAACACACCCAATACAACTAGGAGTTGTATAGGTGCACTAGTTTGGCGAAGAGATGGTAAAATATGGGTGATAGGTGTAGCAAAGCAAGGTAATATAAATCCGTAATAAAAATTACAGCAAGGTAGCAAGTAACAAAGCTTGGAAATAAGGCCTAGGCTTCATACTTTCACTAGTGGCAACTCCCAACAACATTAAGATAATTTAAGCTCATGATATTTCCTCCAAAATCATGCAAGGAAGACTTAACTTTGAGATCGTTCTTCTCGTGGATCAAAAGAGGATGAGAATTGTGTAGGGCTAAAAAAGCACACCTTAGAGTCTGTATTCTACATCTATGGATGTCCCAGTGTCAGCGCAGCCATCCAAAGATAGTACTAACAAACACCACAACATATCTCAAGAATAGTCTCTTTCTAATATGACAAAGCACCCATCCTATCATCGAATCACTATGAAAATTATACTCAACACAAGCATCAAGAGACTCTCCGAGCCATGATTCAATCCAACAAGAACAACAATCTCATGATCAATATCACCATAATAATGGAGTCCTACGCGTCACCGTGGACTCCAAAAATATCACCAAAGGAGCACATCATATCCAATACATAGAACAAGGGGAAACATCATGGGATACAACTAGATTAACATAGACAATGATCACAATCAAGATCACATCATGGGAGAGAGAGATAACCACATAGCTGATGTAGAAGACCTCAGCCCCGAGGAGGAACTACACCCGCATCATCATGAGGAGGAAGAAACGTCGATGGAGATGGATCCGGAGGCACTTCCCCATCTCGGCAGGGTGCCGGATTAGGAACTTCTGGTCCCTCGAAGCTTGGTGGAGATGGCGCGGAGTTTAAAAAACTTATGGAAAAAAGCATTTGGATATTTAGGGTTTCTGCGTTCCAAGGGAATTTATAGGACAAAGGGGGTCCCAAAAGGTGGGGCCAGTCACCCAGGCGACCAAGGGGGTACGACTAAGGCCTTACCACTAGCCTAGCCGCCTGGATGAGTGGTCCCCCCCCTCCGATATTCATTTTGGCTCCTGGGGTCTTCCGGCGAATAAGAATTTGAGGATTTTTCCTGAATTTTTTCGAGCACTTTGATTTTTCACCTTTTTTCCACGATGCACAAAAAAAACAGACAAAATCTAGCACTGGGAGCTGGGTTAATAGGTTAGTTGCCAAATATGTTGTAAAAACATGAAAGTGCATCAAAACATGCAACATTGTCAACCAAATAAGCATGGAACAAGAAAAAATTATAGATATGTTTGGGACGTATCATAATTCACGGCTAATTCCATAATAAGCAAAGAAGTCAGTGGTTTCCTTTAGTACAAAATTATATCCATTGATTAGGATAATAGTAAGTAGACTTTTCATTCTAGGATCGCGAATATTAGGGAGTTCAACAGAAAAAAAATCACAGAAGAATGTAGATGCAAAAATTTCCTTTCAAGTTCAATAATGATCATTATGATAGCATCCACATAACTATTAGTTTCATATGTGTAGATTCTTCTATCATGGGTATACTTCCCGCAGAAGTAAAAAATCTTGGATAACACTTTTCCCTATAATATTACCACTCCCCACACGAAGACTTTTAGCTTTCCACATTAGAGAGGTATCATCTTTAGAAAAATCATTATATGTTGGTGTCTTAGGAGTTTCCTTAATAGAGATATCCTCACTAGCATTCTCAAAAATAACTTCTTTAGTGGAAGAAATGTTTCCAAGTAGATAAGATAATGACAAGTTTTTTTTTGATATTTTTAGCAAGCAAAGATGTGAGCAAGCATAAGTAACTAAGCAAGTTTTTTAACAAAGCAAGAGACGTGTCTGTGTGAAGGTACCTAGTTGCCAAGGCAAAAGAATCCCCGACAACGGTGCCAGAAATTTGCTTGATGACTAGTTGGGACCCCCAAGTGGAAGGGATGATGTAGACAGTAGCAAGTTTCCCTCGATGAAGAACCAAGGTTATCGAACCAGTAGGAGCTTCCAAACTCGGAAAGTCAAACAGTACCTACACACAAGAAACAAACTCTCTTTGCTCCTAACAAATGGCAGGAGAGTTGTCAAGCCCCTCCTGTCTTACTAGTCACAAGATCAAAAGTGATGGTAACTAATTTATATTGGAAGGGGACAATAATAAAGTAACAAAAAATGCGACAAATATGATAATGAGAATAAAACCAGGGGGCATATCATCCACTAGTGACATCTCTGTCAGAAAGAAAGATGGCATATTGAACAAATTACAGTTGGGTAATAAACAAATTTATGAACTTTATAGCTAGGATCATTCATGGCATAATTTAAATAAACATTATGTTCATGATGAGTAGATGTTGTTGCTCGAGCTACTTGTACTACTATTACTCCACTTCCAAAATCGCTATCTAACATGCATCTCGAAGTATTAAGTTTACAAATAAACACACTAATGCATATAAAAGCAAGATGACATAATGTAGACATGAAGAAGTTGTGCAATACAACAAAAATCCATTGTTTTCTTGTTAGTGTCAGCAATACAAATATGTGTCTTGTCCCAAACAAGATTACTAGGATATAGAGCACCGCAAGATTGAACCCACTACAATTCACCCCCTCTGAAGATCACCCACATACGTGGCCAAGGTACACAAGATAGATCAGAGAGCACGCATAGCTATGAAAATACACATATATAAAGCTTAAAATACCCAATTATGTGTCATGAACAATCTGATCCCTAAACACACAATTCATCATGTTCCAATAAACACGCCAAAGAATTACATCGAATTGTTCCCAAAATCATAAGATAGAATAGAGAACATGGTAGTGAAGATCCAAAGAAAGAGAGAGAGACATCTAGTTTCAGCTATGGGCCCTAAGGTCCTAAGACAACTACTCAGACATCACCATGAAGGCATCAAGGATGATGTAGAAGCCTCCGGTGATCGATCCTTCCTCCAGCAGCACATCAGAAATATCCTCCAGATTGGTTCCTCAAGATCCTGGAGTGTGTGGCGACGAAAGAGAAGGTCTCTCTAGAAATTCCTCGGTTTTAGAATTGGTGGAATAAACCCTAAGGAGTGTCGGGGGGAGGACATGGAATGGTGGCGCGACCCCCTCACGATGTGTCACCTGGATGTGTGGGCCACTGGCACACCAACTGGTGGTCCCAGGTCCTTCTTCAACTCCAAAAATAAATCCAAAAAATCCCCATATTGATTTGATGTTTAGAAAATAGGATTTTCTGTAAAAAGAACATGCAGAAAATAGAAACCGGCATTGGGCACTGAGTTAATAGTTTAGTTTAATAAAATGATATAAAATCTTATCAAAAGTATCACCAGGAAAACTATCATTAATATGGATACAATCATCGACTACGTTTTCCATTCTTGACTAATGATCAACTACATAATTATCTTCCCACTTTCTATCAACAATATGTAAGTCACATTCTTGCAATAACAAAAGCCACTTAATAAATCGAGACTGAGCATTTTCTTATTGATAAGATATTTAGTAGCAACATGAGCAGTGTGAATGATAATTTTAGAATCAACAATATAAGATCTAAATTTGTAACGAACAAAAAAATTGCTAACAAAAACAATCTGTAGTGGCATAATTCTTTTGGGTATTGTCCAAGGTTTTACTAGTACAATGTATAACACTAGGTTTTCTTATTAAGTCTTTGTCTTAGGACAAACCCTACTGCATAATCACTAATATCACACATAATTTTAAAAAGAGAATTTCATTCAAGAGGTTAAATTACGGATGCAGTAAGTAAAGTTTTCTTTAATGTTTTTTTTGCGGGTATAAAAATCTATTCAAACTCAAGGGGGCCTCTCAGCCATTACAATGTTTCTAGCACAATTCGGGATGGATAAAAACCACACTGCTGTACATGGGCCGCTACGCCCATATGCATCCAATGCATGACTAGCGCTATTTTGTGTCCGATTACAAGTTATGAAGAGGACCTCCCTTCCAGAATCAGCAACCATATGCTTGATGTCATCAATCAGGCCATAGTGCATAGACCTATCACGAACCGGGGTATTTATCATTCGGACTGCCTCAGTACAGTTCATCTCCACCTCGACCGGCCTCATCGTTCAGTAAAGGGCAAGTTGTAGCCCTTCTCTGCATGCCCAGTGTTCGGCTTGCAGACTATCGCATGCTGTGAGTTGCCGACATCCACTGAATATGACCTATCCATGCGCGTCCCGCAGGATCATCCCAGCACCACCCTCGCCGGTAGGCTGAACATAGCTTCCGTCAGTGTTGAGCTTTGTCCAGCCGGCCCTTGGTGAGGACCAGTTTAAAGGCGTCCCCACCGGAGCAGCATCTTTCGTCCCCTCCAGCCCAAGCTTGAGGATCATCTTCCCTTTGTCATGGTCTCCATTTTGGTGTTGTTTGATGCACAATAGCGATCGGATGTACCCGTTGAGGAACTGTCGGGATACTTCCATGGGCGGGGGCTGCTTTTCATGCGTGATTTCATTGCGGACGTGCCAATTCTGCCATAGGATCATCATCACCACCATCCTGGTCGTCTCATCTTGGGGTTCCAGTAGGGCAAAGAGCCATTTAGGACCAGTATTGGCCACCTTGCAAAGCTTCGGAATAGGCCAGTCTTCCTCCATTGCTTGCCATAGCATGGCTACACGGGGGTACCTGCAAAGCGCATGGAACTCGTCCTCACGTTCCAGTCTACAAACAGGGCATGTGTCAGTTACTAAATGACGAGTGACCTTATTTGCCCAGGTAGGAAGCGAGCATTTGATGACCTTCCAAGCAAAAATGCGTACCTTCGGGGGAGCAGGGCACCCCCATTTGATCTTCCAGATGGCACGACGACCATCCGGTGCCCTGCTCGAGGCATTGGCCAATGGACGCTCGCGCTCATCCATGGTGAGCCGGTATGCCGACCTCACTGTGAATATGACATTCTTCTCCGGCGCCCATGCGATGAAGTCTTCAGTCCTGCGACTTGAAGTCTTGATGGTAGTGATAGCCATCTGGTCCGCCGGTAGGAAGTGCTTGCGCAACAGATCCATGCGCCATGACCCATCATCCTCCAAGAGTTCAGACACCCTTCGGATCCTGCATGTGCCCTGAAGAGAGATAGGTTGGCGCGAGGGCCCCCGGGGGATCCAACGATCACGCCATATGCGGATTTTTTTCTCCATTACCCACCCTCCATATGATGCCTTTCTTCAAGAGTTCCAGCCCATGCTGAATGCCTTGCCATGTTGGGGATGGATTCCTCCCAAACACAGTGTCCTCCAGTCTCCCGTCTGGGTAGTATCTTGCTTTCAGCAGTTGCGCGCATAAGCTGTCCGGTTTGTCGAGGAGGCGCCAAGCTTGCCGGGTGAGCAACGCTTGGTTAAAGAGTCTGAAATTCTTGAAGACTAGCCCCCATTGTGACTTATGGCTTTGGATTTTTGGCCAAGCAAGCCAGTGAGTCTTCCTCTTCCCCTCAGCACATCCCCACCAGAAGTTCCTGACAGTTCTATTTAAGTCATCACACACCGATATTGGTAGCTTGAATATTCCCATGATATACGTTGGAATGGACTGCGCCACTGCCCTAATCATAGTCTCATTTCCATCTTGGGATAATGTGTTGCCCCATGCAATAATCCTCTTCTCCAATCTGGATTGCAGATTTTGGAATTTGCCACGGTTCATCCGACCATTCGGTGTAGGCAAACCAAGGTACAGCGGGTCAAAGGTGAGAGTCTCCACATGCAGCGCTTCCCTCACAGCTTCCTGGACATGGGTTGCGGTCGTGGGTCCAAATAGGGAGCTGCATTTTGCAGGGTTAATCAGCTGCCCGGTGGCCCGCTCATATATGTTCAGCGTCTCTTTAACTCTTCTAGCTTGCTCCTCCTCAGCCTTAAAGAATAGCATGGTGTCATCAGCGAACAACAAGTGAGAGATCCCCGGTGCACGTCGGCAGATTTTTAACGGTGAGTAGTCCCCTTTGGCTTCACCATCTTTAAGTAGCGCTGATAACCCGTCAGCTATAAACAAGAACAAGAACGGGGATAATGGATCTCCTTGCCGAAGTCCCCGCGTCGGTGCGAACGAATCCAAGAGGGCCCCATTGAATTTGATACTATATCTTACCGAGGTGACGCAAGCCATAATCCAGTTCACCCATCGGCAAGCGAAGCCCATCTTTTGCATCATTCGCTCCAAGAAGATCCAATCCACACGATCATATGCCTTGGATAAGTCTAGCTTATAGGCACAATATCCTTTATCTGGGTCTTTCTCCTGTTGGATGTAGTGGATGCACTCAAATGCAATGTAAGCATTATCTGTAATAAGGCGCCCCGGGACGAAGGCGCTTTGCTCTGGTGATATGATCTCATCAAGAAGTGGTCTCAGCCGATTCACCAAACACTTTGTTACCACCTTATAAATAACATTGCACAGGCTGATAGGACGGAACTCTGAAAGCTTTTCCGGTCTGTCCACCTTGGGTATAAGCACAATCGCCGTGTTGTTCACACCCTCGGGCATGATTCCTGTGCGGAAGAATTCTTTTACTCCCGCAATTACTTGCTCCTTCATGACCGCCCAATTGCGTTGAAAGAATCTTGTTGGAAACCCATCCGGGCCGGGTGCTTTTAACGGTCCGATCTGAAATAATGCATCCGCTATCTCTTTATCAGAAAAATCTGCACAAAGCACCTCGTTCATCTGTTCGGAGATGCGAGTCTGCACCAGGTTGATAATAGGGTCCGCCTCCAGCGTTGTATCTGCAGATTTTTTTTGCATAAAATACTTGTTAGCAAGGGCCGCCATAGCTAGGTATTCCTCATGTTTCACCCCTTATTCATCGACAAGTACTTTGATTCTGTTTTTGCGGGCTCGCCACACTGCTTTGCGGTGAAAAATCTTTGTATTCCGGTCCCCTTCCTTCAGCCATGCAATCCGCGACCTTTGCATCCACAACATCTCCTCCCTATATAGAAGTCCATTCATCCGATCCGTGGCTTCCCGGATCTCCTTCCTGTCAGCGTTCATCGCCATGAGTTTCTCCAGCCGAGAACGCGATTTATTTATCTCCTTAATAACGTTGCCGAACTTTTTCCGACTCCATTGTTGTAGCGTATCCATCATAGTGCCCAGCCCTGCAGCAATGTCACCAAGGTTCAGCATAGCACCTAGCTCAGTCCAGGCACTCATGATAACCTCCGGGAGTGCGTGTTCTCTTTCCCACATAACCTCATACCGGCGGCATTTCCTTTGCGGCTCTTGCTGCAGCCCCTCTTCCTCGCACTGAAGCAAAATAGCCAGATGGTCAGAGCTGGGAGCCACCAGATGATCCACCTTAGCATCGGTGAAAATATCCCTCCACCTATTTGATGCCACCGCCCGGTCCAGTCGGACCCTCACATTTGCGCTACCACTTCGCCTATTATCATATGTGAACGGCAGCCCGACAAACCCCAGATCCCCGAGTCCGCAAACCTCCAGTGTATCTCGGAAATCGAGCATCTGACTAGCTGACCGTTGTGTTTCCGAGAAGTGTTCGAAGCTCCAGATGGCTTCGTTGAAGTCCCCCATCACAAGCCAAGGCAGATCAGAAACTTGGTGTAGATCCCGAAGGGCTGTCCACATACGATATCGTTCCTCCTTTCGGGGTTCACCATAGACACAAGTAAGCCTCCAGGGGGGCTCCCCCGAAGCGCTTGTAATATACGCGTCAATATATCTTTCATTCATACTCTTTACATCAAGGTTCAGAGACTCATGCCAATACAACGATAGACCACCACTCAACCCAATGCTATCAGAACCATCAAAACCACTAAGACCCAAACGAGCACGATACCTCTTCATCTTATTCTTAGGTTGTCTCGTTTCACACAAAAAGACAATACTCGGGGAATGAGTCTGAACTAGACTCACAAGGTCACGAACTGTCCGAGGGTTC
Source organism: Bromus sterilis (assembly GCA_950022295.1). NCBI lineage: Eukaryota > Viridiplantae > Streptophyta > Magnoliopsida > Poales > Poaceae > Bromus > Bromus sterilis. The sequence continues at coordinate 320,549,498 of OX465596.1, read as the reverse complement.
CCACCCCCTGGGCAGTTCCAACTTAAGATTTTCATTGCTCCTGATGGGGCTCGACAGGCCCCGTCAGTTGGTCGGCGGCCCCAGAGCAGACTGCCTCCAAATCACAATCCATCTGCTCCCCTTCCATGATACTTGATGCATCCACTTGATACTGCTGCGCCACCGATGACTCCACGGCCCTCCGCTTCTTCGGTGTACCTTCCAGCACTGGTCCATCCTTCTCCTAATGCATATTGAGGAAGGCAATCCATGCTGCTGGTACCTGGTGATCAAAAGTTGCAAGAGGACCCTGCCCGAAATATGGTTCAGTGTCAAACATTGGCTCGTCCCGCTCGCTCTTGGGCAAGATGACACAACAATTCATCACCTCCCACATCTGAGATTTCGACCAGATCAGAGAGGATACTGGACACCAGCAAATCGAGATTGGAGCACACCGAGAATGCTCGCTCGACATCCTTCCTGCAAGCCTCATGACACTTAGCACAGTAGGAGTTCTTGCCTCCTGGCACAGGGTTTGAGATAGTCTTCACAAATGTTGACCATCTTGGATAGATGCCATCTGCTAAGTAGTATCCCTTGTTGTAGTGGTGCCCATTGACCTTGAAGTTCACCGGAGGAGCATGACCTTCAACAAGCTTGGCAAAGACATTTGAGCACTGCAGGACGTTGATGTCATTGTGAGTTTCTGGCATGCCAAAGAAGGAGTGTCAAATCTAGAGGTCCTGTGTAGCCACTGCCTCAAGTACCACACTGCAACCTCCTTTCGCGCCTTTGTACATCCCCCGCCAAGCAAATGGACAGCTTTTCCATGCCCAATGCAATCAGATGCTTCCAAGCATCCCAGGAAATCCTCTTGCTTCATTATGTGCTAGGATCGGAGCAGTGTATTCAACATTGGGTGATCGCAAGTATTGTGTTCCAAACACTGCCACCACTGCCATGCAGAACTTGTACAGACACTCAATGGTGGTGGACTCGACCATGAGTCCATAGTCTTCATGTATATCACCGGGAGCTCTGTATGAAAGCATCATCATAGCCACCGCGCACTTCTGGATTGAGGAGAATCCAACTGTGCCGGTGCAATTCTTCTTGCAAATGAAATAGTTGTCGAACTCCCGGATGGCATTCACAATCCCGAGGAAGAGCTTCCGGCTCATCCGATAACGACGTTGAAATACTTTCTCGCCGTGCAGTAGAGCATCGGCAAAGTAGTTGACGTAGAGCATTCTTCGCGAACAGACCGACCAGAGCGGCGACGATCATGAGGTGCTCTTCGTCATCGGTGTCGGCCTCAGCTTCCTCCTCCATCAAAGCCGTGAATGCCTCATCGTCGGTGTACATCGCCGAACAGGCAAATTGCCGAACACCCCGCAGGCGTGGTGGGCAGGTAGCCGTCGGTATCCTCCCTTGCGCGGTCAGAGTCCTCGAAAGCTCGGCTAGGAGCGGAATGGAGGCTGGGTCGACGAAACCCTCTCTGTCCCGCGGGTGAATGGCTTCTCTAGCAGTGGAGCAACGACTATGGGCATAGGGGTGGCGCCGACATCGGCATGGCGACGAGAGGGGAAGTGGTGTTCTGCCGCGCGTGGGTCAAATCTGGGCGGTGAAAGGCGTTTCTCGCCTGACAGTGGTGGTCCACGCGCCACTTTCTCTTTCGCCGGAACCCCCAAGTGCCTCCAGTGTGCTGGGTTCGGTCTGGGATCGTCGGGCGAAGAAATGACCCAAACCAACGAAATTCGACGTCCTTGGGGCACGAATGGTTTTTTTTTTGCGCCGACCGAAAAAATGGCCCCAACAAGCGCCTTGGAGGGGAGGGGGTTGTTGGGGGCGTGGCTGGAGATGCTCTAAGTGGCCTTCTGGCAAACAAGTCATTCTGACAATGCTGATTATATGCAGTAAAAGGTGCATATTTGTTTTTGCTAACTAGCTTCAGATGATTGCAATCAAACAAGCAACAATGCTTTACATAAATAAACGGATTGAATTTCTATGATGCTGCGGGTAATCTATCTTCTATATCTAGATAGCAGCTTCCACTAACCTATTTTTCTCAACATGTAAGCAAGTCACCTCACCATGCAACATGCATGGATAAAAAACTCACCTTAACATGCAATCATGAATAGAAAAGGCTCAGGATCCTAAAATAAATAATAGAAAAGGCTCACCTCATGCATGAGATTTCCATTCTATTATATGATATTTCATTTAACAAATATTTTATAATTACACAATAATCTAAAGCAATAGATCATGTGTATTTTCAGTTTTACTTATCATATTATTACTGCAAATATACATATTTCATACAATCAAATATTATTGAAATATATTGCAGAACATTCCCACAACAACACACGGGGCATCATCTAGTTTGAAAAATTCTAGGTCGAATTATACATCTTAGATTAAATCAACAACGACCCCATCTAATCAGTTTGCCTAGTTCACAAATTCTATTTCGGTGAATGGCTCCCCCGCGTGAAGCTTGAGAGCAACATCACCAACAACCTACACCAAAAGGCACAGCAAAATTCAGTACAAGAGGAAATGGTAAATGGTCAGACAAGTGAGCCAAATTGTATTCTTTTACATTGAGGATTTCAATGACAATACACACAGCTAGGAAAGCTGATCATCTAATTGGCCCCGTGGCGTTTAAACAGTGTGCTCATGAAACCAATGAGGTAGCTCATAAACTAAGTAGATGTCATATGATTCTACTGCTAGTTTTGTTCGGAACGATGATCCACCAGACATATTCTAGAGGTTAATGTAATTGATGCTACCGAGTGATATTAAAAAGTTGTAGTTGGCTCAAAAATAAATACTCCCTCCGATCCATATTAATGTACTTAAGTTTGTCTAGATACACATGCATCTAGTCTAAATACTTAACTAGATACATACGAATCTAGACAAAGTTGAGTATATTAATATGGGTCGGAGGTAATAAATAAATGTGGCGCTTCTGAATCTAAAAGTTCTATTAACATAAATATTATAGTGTAACTATAGGAGTTAACAGTCAAGATAACTACTAGCAACAAATACATGATTGGTTAATGAGAAGTAACTTTGTGCATTGCAGAGAAACAAGTGCAAACCTTTGCCATTGTTCTGTAAGAGTATTCCGTGATTCCTGCAACATGTGGTGTTATAATAACATTTGGGAATTTCAGAATTGGATCCTCTGGATCGAATGGCTCTGTCCAAGCAACATCAATGCCCAAACCACCTAAATGACCTGATTTAAGGTGATTAAACACAGCCGTATAGTCCAGTAGGCCTCCTCTAGCAATATTGATGAGGTATGATCCCTGCAAGAACATGGTAGCTATTGAGAATGGGTCTTCTGCTGCCAGGCTCATATTTGACAGTTTTCTAAAACAAAACAAAAATCATATATGTAGATTGCAAAATAATATATGCACTCGTAAGTTTTTTTTCAAGAAATATGTCCATTTGTGTGTGAGCAAGGAGAGAAGTGCTAATGGCAACTATATGCTACAAACCTTAGTTCATGATGGATAATACCGCCAGCCCAGTATGGCTAGGTTGATAGTGGAGAGGAGAGGCTCGAAGATAAGGCTGATTATTTCTTGTTTCATTAATATACTCTAAGAGGGTCTTCTTTACATAGAGGCCTACAAACCAAACAATAGAAAACAGGATATCTTATTTCTGCTGGCTTAAGGGCCAACCTACAAGATATACTCCTAATGTAAATAATTAACTACGCATCCATAATTTGTGCCGATTGGGGACGGTTATGCCTGTCACATGTGTTGCCAACTTGCCATCAAGTTTTTTTTCTCGATATAGTGTTTTTTCTTGATACCGTTTTTTTTTTCTCAATACCGTGTTTTTTCTTGATACCGGTTTTTTTTCATGATGGGCCGGAAGAACCTTTTCCGATAAATCTCGGATTTTTTCCATCCAAATGTATTCAAACAAATTTTGAAATTAAAATTTTATGTGTCACAACTCACAATATATAACATTAACCTGTCGCACACACATATTCACACATGTTCCACTGGAAAGCTCATGAATGCCTTTCCGTTCACCAAGAAGCTAAAAACATTGGTGGGACAATAGGGGAATCGATCCCGAGACCTCCAAGGGTGTCAAATTGGCTCCGTATGCATATGTATCACTACCCACTTCTTGGTGTGGTGTTTTTTAGCTATGAATGATCTTGGAATATTTCCTGGGGGTCATTCAAAATAAAAACAGTAGCGCTATTTCTCAGGGGTGAACGGAACTTTCAGTCGCTTATCAGAAATTTCGACCGGAAAAAACTTTGGCTTGCGGTGGTGCACACACACAACCTTTTTCTTCTTTTTGTGGGGATCACACGATGGTTGGGGAGCGTCGATTCGATGCCCGGATGCATCTGCACCCAGGGAGACGAAAAATAAATAAATAAATATGAAAAAAGCTCAAAAACATACAATTTCTTTTGTGGTGCAAGATGCTTACGTGCGAGATGTTTGTGCAAATTTTAAAGAAGTTCACACATCTGGGGAGCTCGCGGCAAAAAAGAAAATTCTGCAGTTTCTTTAAACGCTACTGTTCATGCACTATTCCGGACTGAATTTTCCTTTTTTGCCGCGAGCTCCCTAGAATCCAAAAAAGCTCAAATTTTACACGAATATCTAGCCCCTAAGCATCTTCCACCACAAAAAAATGGATTTTTTTGAGCTTTTTTGGTATATCTTTTGAAGAGTTTCTTGTGCGGGAGTGTATGTGTAACAGCCCAGATTTCACAAAAAAATTCGTTTTCAGTGTGAATTATTTGATTGTCTGATTTGTTTGCGGTGTTTGCATCCCCGATCTATCGATCGGCGATTATTTTCCCCCCTCTTATCTCGTATCGGACGGAGACCGACCCTTGCCACCCTGACACTCAACCTTTGCGACACCGGGTTTCACCCGATCACCGTCGTGAAAACCCGCACCAGACCAGCCGCAGCCAACGGAACGAAAACCCCGTTTAATAAGTAAACGGGATATTTTTATAGCGCGCCGGAAAGTATTCTCGAAACGGTTCCAGCACGAGGTGAACGCCGCCTGCTCGACGCGCTGATCGCGCAGTTTGAAGTTTATCCGAATCGAAGGTCCTGCAGACCCCCGACGGTCAGAAACGTAAACACCGCGCGCGCGAGAGAAAAACCGGGGATGTTTTTGCAAACTGCCAGCCACCTGGGCTATATAAAGACCACCACTCCCCCACCCCTTTCTAGGGTTTCCCTAAGCCAAAATTGCAGCCACCCCCTCCACTTTGCCCCAAAAATTACCCCATTTTCGCAACCCTAGCCATCATTTGATCTGGACCATCAGATCCGGAGATCCGACGGCCCAGATGCGCCCCTAGCCCCCACCAACCTCTCCTTCACGTGCAGCCGCCAGCCCGAGGGGCCTCGCCGCCGCCGCCGGGGTCTGCCAACACGCCGGCCAGCCGGGCCGCCGGCGCCTCTCCTTCCTCTCGTCCTCTTCCTCCCGATCCTCTCTCACCCCCTCACCTCATCCTTCCTTTACCTGCAGGAGCTGGCCGCCATGGGTGCCACCCATCCGAGGTCGAGCCGCCGCGCTCGGGAGCCCCGCCGGCGACCTCTCGCCGGGGTCCGGCCGCCACCGGCCCTGCCCTCCACCGCGTCGCCCCAGCGCCCTCCCTCGCCCCCTGTAGCTCGCCCCTCGCCGGAGCCAGCGAGCCGCGCCGTCGCTGGCCACCGGACGGCCCCAGTCGGGATCGAGCAGCCGCGCCGGCCAGGTGGGCCGGCCCAGATCCCGCAGCCGCCGCGCGGTCCAGCTAGGGCGAGAGGCCCAGCCAGCCATGGCCTCCTCTGGCCTGATGGGCCAGGCCCATGGGTGAGGCCCAGGCCGCCCCTTTATTTTTTTTCTTCTCTGCTGTTATTTTATTTTTCAAAGTCTGAGTAATTTGTGTTGCTAATTCATTTTTGCGGTGTAGTTTGCGAGTAATCTGTAGCCCGGATGACTTTGCGCCCAAAAGGAAAATTGTTTAGATTTGTGTGTACTTCAGTTCATCTTTTGTGAGAATTTTGATTTGAGGCCCTCTTGATGTTGTTAATCACTGTTGAAGTGGGCATCAGACTGTTAACTGCTGCAAATTTCTGTCAAGTGTTGTTGTTGTTATTTTATTGCAAGTTTGCATGATGATTGTGACACATCCATGAGGCCTATTGCATTAATTCTTGTTGCATACTGTTAAGCATCATGTCTACTTCCATTATATGTATTGCATTGTCATGTTTACATTTCTGGTCATAGATATGTTTAGCTCCAAAGTTGCTATGCTACTGGTGTTGACAGCCATCTCTGTTTTTCACTAAGTCTGTAACTTTACGATGCCATGTTGCATGCTTAATATCTTTTGATCTGTGATGCCTATGACCTTGATTCTTGTTTGTACCTGATCACTATCATGTCTACTTCATGCTCATATATTGCTATGTCATGTTGCTGCACTTTTGCATATAGTTTTGCTCCTGTTTATACAGCATGAAAATAATAGTTTATGCCATGTTTTCCTGATTTTCACTAAGTCCTAGACCAGTAATGTTTTATTGCATTTTGCATGGGCTATAATTAATTGTTCATGATGCCTTTTTGCATGATTCTTTTTGCCATGCCTTCCCTGCAATGTCTACTTTAATTGCATATCATTTGTGAGCATGTTTGCATTCATTATCATGTTTGTGCATTGCTCTAAAGTGTGCTTCCTGATGTTGGCAGATTGTGTTCCAAACTTGTTTTGCTTGTATCTTTTTAACCGTAACTCCGTTCGGGGTGTTCTTTATATGTAACTTGATTAGTTTTCTGTGTACTTTGTATTTGCGCTATTATTTGTTGTTGTAACCAACCTAAAATATGGTTTAGGGCAGAACAGTAACAATTGCTTAAATTGTCGTGGGGCACTTAGTGATATGCCATGTTTAGGTTGTGTCTCACTTAAATTGACTAGCATAGATAGTTTTCTTTATGCTTCACCTCTTGTCATGTTTGTGTGCTATGCCATGCTTGAGTGAGATGTCATGTTAACAACCTTTGTTCATCTTGTGTAGCTAAACAACTTGAACCCTTGTAAACGTGTGGTATCGTCGTGTGTGACGAGTACCCCACTTAACCTGTTAGTAACCTCTCTCGACGGTAGGTGCGATGTCTCGTGTTGCCTTCTTGTTGATGCTTGCTCGTGTTTGCTTCGTAGTAATAGATGCTTGCTCGTTGATTTCTTTCCAGTGTTTACCGTCTTGTGTGCCTCCGCGGGTACCTTCGGAGACAATGCGAGCTTGCGATTAACTACACCTTCGAAACCCGACTTATCAACAGGAAAGGACTATACATTACTTATGATCCATTTTATTTCAACCAGCGGTTTGCATGCTAGTCTAGGTTAGGTTCGATGTTTGATCCTACCACATGTTTACAACCTCTTTCAAACCGATACAACCATGTCCCCTCCCAGCAAACCATGTACTGTTATGTTACTATTGCTCGTTGCTCAGCCCCTGCTTAGTATGCATGCTTAGGATGCTACGATGTTACCCTGTTACTCTTTGGTTGGGCTATCACATTATTATATTGTTGTGGATGATATGATTATTATAATGTTGAGTATATTCGACAAAGGATGGAAGGTCTAGGCTATCCCGCCCCGACGCTTTGTTCCATTCGAGTCACCTAGGATCCGAGTTCCGGGTATTGGTTTTAAGACTGAGCGTGCCTAACCGCGTGTGGGATGCTATGGGGTCCCCTTTTCTTACCAACTAGCTTCAAACATTTCTAGTGGTGGCCCAAGCTGATTTTATCATTTGAAACCGTGTGCGTAACTGGTCTGCAGCCAGTGGATTTAAAACAACTCGGGCCAGCAGAGACAAAGTTCCTTTGTTGGTCCACACTGGTGAGCTAGGGAAGCCCCTGAGTTCAGGTGAGGCTAACCCCGACCTTAGCCATACGGAAGAGTCCGATTCGAGAGCGTGGCCGGCTTTTGGGTTGGGTGTCGACTCCCCGGGGGCCACTCGGATTTGTTCGTTGTTAGTTAGAGGGACCTGTCATTTCGGATCTCTCAGAACTAAATCATAAAATGGTTGCCTGTGATGGGTACCAACTGAGAGAGATGGGCGTGCGTGCGGAGCCTTGTAATGAGCAGTTGGTACACCCCTGCAGGGTTAAATCTTTTCGAGAAGCCGTGTCCACGGTTATGGACGACTTGAGACCTACTCTTTGTTCATAAACAACAACAACTGAGATAATCTTAATATAATTTGATCAACGTGTGTGTGCCTTGAATGCTTTTTCTTCATCGGGATGCGAAGAAGAGGACAAGGATAGGATAGGTGTTATGTTTGCGTAAGTAGCTGATAGCAAGACTTGTTGGAGGCGAATCCTCATCGAATGCTTGGCTTCTTATCTTACTCTCTAGATCGTTAGCCACTTCATAAATGCTAGTGCGACAGCAACCTCACCACTTATCCCATCCTTATCGTAAACTACTAGTTGTCCTAGAATGACGAGTGATGAAGTCCTTGCTGAGTCAGTTGACCACTACAGTTGGATGCTGAGTACTTCTGTACTCATGATACTACCCCCAAACTCATTTCAAGGTTTTTGATCGACAACAGGTATGGTGATCGACGTTTCACGTGGAGACTCGACGACGACTAGATAGGCGGATCCCGGCGGAGGGCCTGGACCCGTGTGGTTATGGGGATCGATGTTTTTCTCTTTGCCAGTAGGCATTTGATTGTAGTCTGTACTCAGACATATATCTTCCGCTGATGTAATGTAATTACGGCAATTGTATGCCGATTGTATGAGATGTTGGACCCTTGTAGCTGTAATGTTGTGATATCATGTTGGAAATCCGGGGCATATGACATTGTCATATGTCGCGGTGGGACCGATATGTGCTTCGTCCCCGGATCTGCATGGAAATATCTAGATCTGAAACAGTACCGCATATCGGGCCTTACAGTATGAGCTCGGGCTCAGGTTCGAATTACTCGTATATATATTCATTTCTTGATACAAACTTTACCAAAAAGTTGTACATAAAGTATCATTCCACAAACATCTATGTATGATCTTAGAATATTTGTCCTTTGAAAACGTGTGTTCTTTGAAACAAGAACATATGCTCCTGAGATCATTTTAGCATTTTCCGATGGTTATTACAATGCATACATCAGCACAATCTGATAAAACTATTATAAGATTAAATTTCCTCATTTGCATATTTTTTTCTTACAGGATGAATTAAGAATGATGGCTTATTTATTCTGTACAATAAATAAATCTCAGAAGGAGATTTATGAAATAAGAAGATGTAAATCTGCTATGATGTAGACAAGTAGTAGTATATTAAAAATACACATACCTTTTTCAAAGCTGACAGGAACTTGTGATCCACAATCCCAACCTATAAATATTTATAGCTTAGTAAACCGTCTAGCCAAAGTCAAATAGAGAATTTTCTGGCAGATTTTTCTATTGAATAAATGAACAAAGAGAAGAATTAACCGATTCATTGTTTAACGTCATGCAAGTTATAACTATGTCAGCTTCTTGAGCGAGTTCGTACATATCTTCTGGACCACCTTTCTTGTCAACCAGACCATCAAGATCTGCAATGGCAATGTTTTGAGAGAGGAAGATAACACAACATTTAATAAGAGACCGATACTGCAACTATGGCAGCCAGCTTACCACAAGGCACTGTATTTGATGACCAATTTCTTTTTGTAGCAAGAATTTTCACTCCAAATGGTCTTAGTCTCTTGGCAACTTCCATGCCAATGGATCCAAACCCCAGGATAAGTATCTAGCACAGGAAATACAAGTTTCTACTCAAATGGAATTTTTCTTGTGGAAAGTACATAACAAGTAACGTATACACGAAAAGCATACTGTTTTCCCGAATATTGTTTCGCCAACTGGAAGTCCCAAGTCCTTTTTAATGAAAGCAGTATCCATTTCCTTCTGCAAATTATGGCCAAAGTCCAAAAGATGAATGTTCCATTACAATTGACAGAAGCTAACTTATATTTATAGAACTAAAAACTTATCTTCCAAATGATGGAAGCTACGGAGGGTGGCTTATTTTTATTTATCGAAAAACTGAGTGAATATTCGGTACAAATATATGCAACATGATGAACCATGGCTCTAAAGCAGTGTCTAATTGCCTAAATTTTTGGACACTGTACTAAGTAGGATCCACGTGAAACAGAAACCATGTTTAATATGCTCATCATGTATGTGTTCCCAAATTTCTGCAGCTTGCAGGCCCTTTTATCCCAGGGTGGACTGTTTCAGAACACCATGTCATTTCCAATATCCCAATGTGTCATTATGACATTTCAATTTTCAAGTCGTATGCAATGACAACTAAAAAAGTGCAAACCTGAAACTTAGTACTTAAGCCAATATGTTTCATGTGCTGCAGAATACTATGTGCTCACTTGCTTCACTTTTTAAGTACTGATAATTTTACAACGAAAGGCCAAGCGGCGCAGAATATTATATGCTCACTTACTTTATATGCATCAATTTTTCACCAATCATTCAGGAATATCAACATAATTAGGCATGCTATCATGAGAACTGAGAAGCTCAGATACTGTATACAGGAGTGGAAATAATCTAATGAGATGAATGTTCATCAATAGGGACTCCATGATATGGAGAGTGCTTCCAATAGGTCAAAACTGCTAGCCATGTGACTTTACTTGCTTCCGCAGAACACCTAGAGTTAGATAGATAGCCATTTCTGCGCAAGCAGTTGCATTTCCTGTCGTACTCCCAGGTATCCGTGCAACTTTGATTTTTTGTTCTGTGGCAGCATTTATGTCAACACCTGTAAAAAATTGCATACTCCATATAAGAAGACCTAGTTATGTCGGCAGATCAATCAGAAAACAAGATAACACATCAGCACCAGACCCACTAATCCAGGCTTATAATCACCTTCTAAACCAACACCATACTGCATAATAATCTTCATCTTAGTAGCTTTGGCAATGATATCTGAATCTATACGTTTATTTTTCACTACACATATATGGTAGTTTTGAATAACATCGGGTACGTGCTCAAGGCCTACTTCATCAACCTGAAAGTACATCAAAATGTGGTTAGGCATTATTTCCTACATGCATAGTCACATTTCGCAGACGGAAAATGCTCTCAAGACTAAAATGTAAGCACATACCATCAACTATGATATCAGAAGCAGAATCTCAGGATTGAGGATTTTTTTTTCAGCACTCCAAATGGAGAAATAATAATGAGAAAGCAAAGTGGGTACACATAACAACACATGTTACAAGAAAACCAGGAACCAGTACTGCCTAAATTGCAAAGCTTTAAGTAATACCAAACTCTTGCAAGTTACCTTTTGTATCAGCAAGAAAGGCATTGAAAAATGACATACGTTATTATCAAAACATGTCGTTGGGTCCTTGCATGATCCTTATTTGATCAGATTGCTGGTTAGTCCTTACTGGAAGATGGAAAGCAAAGTATGTGGTCTGTATCCATTCTTATCATGTGTGTGCTCTCAAAGTCAAGCTTCGTGCTACTACAGCCAATAGAACTTAAACCAACAATCATCTGAAAGTTCTGAAGATGCCTCACCAAGCAGTATGGGTAGCTAACAGAAGATAAATTAATGATTTATGTGGCATTGGCGTTACAGAGTTGAAAAGTTTTACATTTCAGTTAAAGTTAGAAGACGATCAACTAAGTTCACATGCATCACTAACCTGAATAAATGGATAACTTTGCAAGTACTCCTTTGTATAAATAGTAGAAGCAGGCCAATAGTGGCCACAGAATAGCACGCGTGTTACAGCATTGTAGCCATTGCCTCCAACAGAACTAGCCATCTTTGAATAATCTGTAGTGTAAAACAAGCACAAATGAAAAAACTAATATGTACAAATAATATGTGGTGTCACTTGTCAGAGGCTGAAAATTTGCAGGATACAAACTATGTCCGTCTATCAACTGAACTATAAATATAACGAAAGCAATATTTCCCCCAATGAACTAATGTTTACTGATGGACATACCAACTATAGTCCTAGAGTTATAACGAATGACTGGTTTAAATAGTTAATCTCCTATGTAAGATTACAGAAAACACTGCATCATAATTAATACTCCCTCCGTTCCAAATTAGATGACTTCCATTTGTTCACATGTGTATATAGATATGTACACAAATGAAAGTCATCTAATTTGGAACGGAGGGAGTATTTGACTATTGCTTCCTTATATTCATTGAATGTAAAGTCATGAACAGTACAACTAAGTTAGGTCAAGAAGGAAGTAGAGAAAGGGAAGAAAAGAAAGTGACATTCAGGACTTAAAGAGAAGGCTGATGAGGCACAAAGGAGATACCGAAAAATGTGAAATAAAAACGAAATAACTAAAGACTGACAGAAGTTCTGGCATGCTCACTTTGCCAGGATTCTAATATCTTGACTTGCTCACTTACTCGTCTACTCTGCATCTAGATGTAAAACTTACTTTCACTAATTGTTGCTTGGCTGGTGTTAGTTACGAGCACAGAGACACAAATGAGTCTGCACCGACTAGCTCCCCCCAAAAAAATCTGAACCGACTAACTTTAGTACTGCCTCCGATCCATAATAAGTGGCGCAGTTTTGAACTAACCCCACTTCAAAACTGCGACACTTATTTTGGATCGGAGGGAGTATTTAAATTTTATATAGATACTTCGAAGGCAAGAAACTGATATGAACCAATTGGAATATATTCATGGTTTATGAATGATTTGTTATTCTTTCTTCACCATATATTTATTAACAGAAAATAGCACTGCTGATTCTGTGTTTATGTATTTAATGGTAACCAATTCAGAAGTGTTTCACAAGGCGACCTAACTCCTCCTCCCCCTCCCGTGACGCTCCCGCGGGAGCCGCCGGGAGGGCTCCCTCGCCCCAGCCAGTCCTCTCCCCCTCCCCGTCGACCTTCCCCTCGCCGCCGCCCCGGAGTGCTCGCGGGCAAAGCCCGGCCAGCACGGGCGGCGGCGGGGCACCTTCTCCCCTCGGCGGATCTGACAGGCGCGGGCCCGCGGATTTGCGGCGGCGCGGCGCTGGCTAGGGGCGCGGTGGCGCAGCAGCGGCGGCAGGCGGCGGCGTGGAGCGGCCTGGCGGGCGGCGGAGCGGGCGGGTCCTGCCGGCGTCTCCATCCGGCGCGGCTTGGGCGGCCTTGGGCACGGCGGCGGCCGGGCCTTGGCTCGCCGCTGGTGGGGCTGGCCCCGCCGGTCCTTCTCGGCGACGGCTCCTCCGGGTGGTGGTGGCGGCCCTGCCGGCCTCCGGCCAGATCTGGCTTTGGCCGGCGTCTGGCTCCGGCAGGGGCCGCGGGCTACGGTCAGCGGTGTGGCGTTCATCGTGGCAATTCTTCTGGTGGTGGTGGTGCGTGCTATACGGGGCAGCGACGGATCTTGGCTCTGTCGTCAAGTTGGCGGCGGCCCAGCCGGTCTGCCTTGTGGGGCGACGCGGGCTAAGGGCAGCTCTAGCGGGAGCTGCGGCGGCTCAGGTCGGTGGTGTGCGCAGGTGGCGCAGGGCGGTGGTGGCGGCTTGCCCTCTCCTGGATCTGTCTCGACGGTGCGCGGGGCTGGGCGGATGCCGTCGCACGCGCCCCGGGGCTGGGCCAGATCTAGGGTTCGTGCTCGGTCGGGCCTGTTGGGGGCCGGGGCGGATCGGAGCTTGCGCTCTGGGTAGGCATGGCTGGGCATGGCCCGGGAGGTGCTCGTAGGTGGTGGTCGTGGTAGCGGTTTGTCGGGTCGCATATCGGCACACGTGGTCCTGGATTTGGCGCCGCATGAGCCCGTTCGTTCGTGTGGATTGGGTTGGCTCTTCGGTGGCCGTCGGCAGTCTCGGAGTCGCGTCCCCCCCCCAGTTCACCGGTATTGGCTGGGGATGCAGGTGTGGGTGCTTCCGACGATGGAGGCGCCTACCCATCACCCCTCCGCCCGGCATCAGCCTCTGAGTCTGGGTAGGCGCCTCTATCGTCGGAAGCACCCACACCTGCATCCCCAGCCAATACCGGTGAACTGGGGGGACGCGACTCCGAGACTGCCGACGGCCACCGAAGAGCCAACCCAATCCACACGAACGAACGGGCTCATGCGGCGCCAAATCCAGGACCACGTGTGCCGATATGCGACCCGACAAACCGCTACCATGACCACCACCTACGAGCACCTCCCGGGCCATGCCCAGCCATGCCTACTCGGAGCGCAAGCTCCGATCCGCCCCGGCCCCCAACAGGCCCGACCGAGCACGAACCCTAGATCTGGCCCAGCCCCGGGGCGCGTGCGGCGACATCCGCCCAGCCCCGCGCACCGTCGAGACAGATCCAGGAGAGGGCAAGCCGCCACCACCGCCCTGCGCCACCTGCGCACACCACCGACCTGAGCCGCCGCAGCTCCCGCCAGAGCTGCCCTCAGCCCGCGTCGCCCCACAAGGCAGACCGGCTGGGCCGCCACCAACTGACGACAGAGCCAAGATCCGTCGCTGCCCCGTATAGCACGCACCACCACCACCAGAAGAATTGCCACGATGAACGCCACACCGTTGACCGCAGCCCGCGGCCCCTGCCGGAGCCAGACGCCGGCCAAAGCCAGATCTTGCCGGAGGCCGGCAGGGCCGCCACCACCACCCGGAGGAGCCGTCGCCGAGAAGGACCGGCGGGGCCAGCCCCACCAGCGGCGAGCCAAGGCCCGGCCGCCGCCGTGCCCAAGGCCGCCCAAGCCCAAGCCGCGCCGGATGGAGACGCCGGCAGGACCCGCACGCTCCGCCGCCCGCCAGGCCGCTCCACGCCGCCGCCTGCCGCCGCTGCTGCGCCACCGCGCCCCTAGCCAGCGCCGCGCCGCCGCGAATCCGCGGGCCCGCGCCTGTCAGATCCGCCGCGGGGAGAAGGTAGCCCGCCGCCGCCCGTGCTGGCCGGGCTTTGCCCGCGAGGACTCCGGGGCGGCGGCGAGGGGAAGGTCGACGAGGAGGGGGAGAGGACTGGCTGGGGCGAGGGAGCCCTCCCTCCGGATGTGTTTGGTTCGAAGGCTATCCTCTTAGGGACTGGGATAGCCCTTTTTTAAAGTGGTTACCACCTGTTTGGATCTGAGGCAAAGGGGATAGGTCAACCATATGCTTGGAATATGCTTCAAAAAAAGGATAGCCCCAGCCGGTCGTGGCATCCCTCCTGGGTCCTGCGCGCGACGGGAAGAGATGGGGCAACCGCTGGCGAGGCTGACCGGAGGAGGAGGGAGGGAGGGGCCGGAGGAGGAGGAGGGCGGGGCTAGCGGCTGGGGAGGCTCGCCGGCGGAGGAGGAGGGCGAGGCCGGAGGAGGAGAAGAGGGCGGGCCGGAGGAGGAGAAGAGGGCGGGCGGCGGGAGGAGGAAGCTGATGGGGACCGAGAAGACGCGCCGATGCCGTCGCTGGCGTTGGAGGTGAGCGCAACGGAGACCGCGCCGGGCAGCAAGCAGGCGGAGCCCAGGAGCGTGAGATTGCTCGCCCACGAGATGCGGTGGTAGGAGGAGGTGGCGATGGTGAACGCGTGGCCGCCGCGGTGGGGGCGGCGAGGAGGAGGAATAGCGCGGGGGAGTAGGACGTACGGGCCGGAGGAGGAGAAGAGGGCGGGCCGGCGGAGGAGGAGGAAGGGTTGGAGGAGAGGAGGCCGGGCCGGAGGAGGAGAAGAGGGCGGGCAGCGCTGTGAGGCTGGCTGAAGAAGAGAAGGAACGGGATAGCCTTTCTAACCAAACAAAAAAAAGCTAACCAATCCTTCCAACCAAACAAAAAAAAGGGCTAATCCTAGTCAACTGGTTGGGATACCCACAACCATCCTAGATCATCCCCCAAACCAAACACATCCTTGGTGGAGGGGCACACCATGTCACTATCTGCCGGATCCGCGAGATTGGAAAACTAGACGATGCCAATACATCTGAATAGTTTGTTGCAATAGCCTTTTCTTTCCGGCGGCTGATAACTCCTTCCACAGATGGACCCACTAACGCGTTCCTAGTTCTTAAACCCACCAAGCCACCGTGAAGCCAGCCAACGCGCATCACTCTGTTCGTGCTCCTGTTTCTTCCTTCACTATGTTCTGTTCCATTGACTCTTCTAAATAGTACTCCCTCCATTCCAAAATGTAGTGCGTTTTCGGTTTTCGCGCTTCAACTTTCACCATAAATTTAACCAACGAGACCAATTGCGGCGGAAGCAAAAATTATATCAATGAATTCGTATTCGAATGAAGTTTTCAATTATATAATTTTTACTCCCGCCGTAATCGGTCTCGTTGGCTAAATTTATGGTCAAAGTTGAACTTCGAAAAGCGCGGGCGCACTACATTTTGGAATGGAGGGAGTAGTACGTATCAAAATAGTACGTACGATAGTATCAAAATAGTAAGGGTGTGTTTGGAAGCTAGGTTTTTATGAAGTACTAGCAAATATGCCCGTGCGTTGCAACGGGAGACAAAAAGTTTAATGAATTTTTTTGTCACAAACACCTAGGTCAGAATATTCAAAAAACAATATATCAATTATATGACTATTTGACTCACAAACACCTAAGTCAGAATATCCAAAAATCAAAGAAAATGTTAAGATGGTTAGTGACAGAGACAATGGCAATGGCTAATCAATTATTTATTTACACAATTCCAGAAACCTCAATTTAGAAAATGTTGCTCATTTCAAATGTTTTTTGAAATCCTCAATAATGGTAATGTTATTTATTTTAAAGTTATAAATCATCCTTTCTTTCATTTAATAACACTAACCCGTGAATGTTGGGCTAATTGAAAAGAGCAATGCTACAACAACGAAGTTTTACATGCAGCTTACTGACAGTTTTTTACATGGTAGACTTTAATTGGATTAAGGGTGATGCTAGGCCCCACCCGGGTTGAATTAAGGGGCGGTGGAGAGTATTAGGTAAAAGAATTTCCCATAATAACCTATACGTTTAGCATTAATAACAACCGGCCAATGGATATTCTGAGAGTTCTTGAACCGAATGAGCCGCTGGATAGGTGCAGGACAGGAGAGAGACGGGCGCTCCACAGAGAGAAATAAAATAGATGAAACATTTTCCTTCACTTATAGATGGCATAAGGGGGTAATATTTGCTAACTTCAAGGATAATTTTATGGTTGAACTATCACGACGACCGCGACAGATTCCCTTTTAATTGTAGTGATTTGAGGAATACTATGGTTTTCTCAGAAACCATAGTTTTGAAAACTTTGTGGCGTTTGGCTTGAAAAAATACCATAGTTTTATAAACCTTAGTATTCTCAATACAATTGTTTTTTTGAAGTATTTAAGAAAGAGGTCTTCACTAGTTTTTTTCTGAACTGAAAAGAAAAACTATGGTTTTTAGAAACTAAAGTATTCATTGCTCAGGGAATTGAATACTAAGGTTTTCGATTACTATAATTTTGCGAATACTCCATTGCCAAACTAGGCCAAAGTATTCATTGCCCAGAGAATTGAGTACTAAGGTTTCAGATTACTATGGTTTTGAAAATACTATGTTGCCAAACTAGCTCATATGGATCATACATGCATATGCTCCTATTGGTCAGTAGACAGTGGCGGACCTAGGATTGGGCCAGACCCCAGGCAGGCTTCGTATACTATAGCAGGCAGCTACAGTAATCGCTACAGTATACGAAGCAGTTGGGCCTCACGCCCCAGGCCGCCGCCCCGTCTGCCTGGGGCCTAAAATCGCCACTGTCAGTATAGGAAGATCGTGCAACTTTGCTCGCATTGAATGTTAGTCATGTGACCAGCAGAAAACGTTGGTATTTCAACCCAGCCGACCCATACATTGTACTCGTATATGGATGGTGCATATGTACATTGGGTGTAATAGTGGCACCTACGGTGAAGGGATTGGTAATCACTAGTTAGAGGGTACCCCTTGCGAAGGTCACGCGCGCGCTCCGAGCGCGCCAAGTGTTATGTTCTGGTGCGTTTCGGAGTTTTCCATTGGCCCTTCCACGTTTTTCACGAGGTGCCTTTCGAACGCACATCCACGGCCAAAACCACACTCACAGCCACAGATTCAGTCACAACCACGGACGCAACCACAGCTTCAGCCACAGTCACAGTTTTCAGCCAAGTCTAAGTCACAGTCACAATTTTCAGCTACAGTCCGAGCCACATCCACAGTTTTCAGCGACCTCCCCTGCCATAGCCCGAGTCACGGTCCGTGACACAACCATAGTCCAAGCCACGGCCACAGTTTTCAGCCACAACCACAGCCACAGGCGGAGTCACAGATCCGTGCGCAGCCACATGAGCAAGCACATGTACAACCACTGTCCCACGCGCAGCCACTGTCCCACGCGCAGCCACTGTTGTTGCTTCGCACAGAATGCAGTCAAAGCGCGACATATGGAGGTTTCGGAGCGCGCCAAAAGTGACCTCCGCGGGGTTGCGTGAGAGGGTTCCCGCTAAGAAGTGATTCCCGAGGGATTCCGTTTAAAACAACTTAGTTAACACATGGTCCGTTGGACCAGGACTTGCTTCATACTTGGACCATGGTACATTTTTTTGCATGGTACAGACTTTATTTGGGCCAGCCAATCATTCATTGTGGTCCGCCGTCCTAGAGTGTTTCAATGGTTCAAATACGTATCTTAAAAAACTGTTATCTAGAAAAAAAATCTTCAACACATCTCATAAAAATAAAAAATAATAAAGGATCCCATAGACTTTACTCTAACTTCTCATATTTTAGAGCATCTCCAACAGTGTTCGTATCCGTAAAAAATCTACCATTTAGGGAAAATAGAGGTGAAAGACCAAGGATGTGATCAGAGGGGAAGGGGGTGATGTTGGGGTTCGCGGCAGAAAACAATATTTTCTTCTAACTAGTGTTGCCCATTGCCTAAGATCTATCTAGCCGTATTACCGTAACGGAGATACTTGTAGATAACATACTTCAGGGTGTAGTCCGTTGCGCGGGAAATGTTCCCGCAAATGTGGTTGATATAGACGAATGAAGTTCAAAGCCCCCTGGTTGTGTTAGCACATTGTCGGGTGGAGTGCCACACGTGTAGCACCTCGTAGTACTCGCACACGTATGGAACTCGTTGACGACCTCTGATCTCCGATCCAGCGAAGATGGCAGAAGTAGACCTCTGGAACAGAGTTTCGGCAGCACGACGGTGTCCATTTGGTGGAGAAGTCTCAATCCCACTATAGGCTCCAAACAAGGGGAGACCACCGTGGAAGAGACGAGGGAGGGGAGAAGCCCAGAGAAAACCGATCTCGATTCGGGATAATATTTATTTCTCCGCGAATTTATTGATTTTGGCTTAATTAAATAAGTGCACCCTCCTCATCTATATATGAGGGGGGAAAGGGCACCAACCCCTCACCTCTAGCAATGTGGGACTAGCTCCCTTGCTAGGGGGAGGTGGCCGGCCAAGGGGGTGGGGGCGCACCCCTCATGGGCCCAAGGCCCATGGCGCCCCCCCTCTCCTTTTATTTTTATTTTCCCTTTTATTTCCCTAATGGGCTTATTTCATAAATAAGGCCCATTGCACTTTTTAATTATAAATAAAATGTTTTAAATTATTAATTCATTTAATTAATAAATAAAACATACTATTTAATCTCCCGGTGATCCTGAACACCTTCCGGCTCACTCCGAACATCCTTCGGACCAACACGGAACATTCTCGGTATGTCTTCCCTTATTCTCTGGTAACTCCAATAGTTCCGAAAAGGTCTCCGATATCATCAAGCCCTTAAGTGTGTTATCCTACGGTCCGAGAATACTCCAGTCATGACCGAGATGAGGCTACAGTCAATGATCATCTGTGGGGCCTGGATGCCCATAATGACCCATGTGCATTCCAAATATGAACCACGTCGTATAGCATTCCCTTTGCCATCGTTACTAGATTAGTCTGAGATTCGATCAATGAAATCCTATGTCTGACTCAACCTCGTTACCGATAAATCTTATTTCACTCGTTCCGTGATATTCATTCCCCTGACCTAGTCACTGATGACCCACAGGTGTAAGGGACCTATCGTAGCCTCTTCGATAAGTAAGAGTGTCGAACCCAATGAGGAGCAGAAGGTATTGACAAGTGATCTTTGAGATAGGAATAACTGCAAGTACTAAAAGGTAACTTTTTATGGGTTTTCTGGTATAAGCAACAAGGAAATAAATGCAAGGAAAGTAAATTATGCTAAGGTGCAGCAAGTGGCCCAATCCTTTTGAACACAAAGGATAGGCTGACGGATCAAACTTATAAAAGCTAAAACATTCTTGAGGACACACGGGAGAGATAGTCTTGTGTTTTGTGTTGCTAAAACATTCATGTGCTTTTGCCATATTCCGTCTAGCACTATGTTTTGTGTTGATAAGTGTTGTGTGGGTGAACCTATGCTAGTGCACTTTCTAGACTAAGATAAGTACACTCTTATGATTAAACCTCTTGCAAGCATCCGCAAATACAAGAGAGAAATTAAGGCAAAGCCTAGCATAGCAATAAACTTTAGGATCCAACATTCCCTCGTGCAAAAGTGTGCGAACTGGGGTTCGGGTTTCTGTCACTCCGGCAACCCACCATAAGCATACTTTATACACAATGCATTCCCCTAGGTCCTTAAAAAGGCTAAGTGTTATGTAGTCGACGTTCACATAACACCACTAGAAGAATAACACCACAACTTAAATATCAAACAACACATATTACTTCAACATCATATGACTACTAACAACTAGACTTCTCCCATGTCCTCAAGAACTAATGGAACTACTCACAAGAAATAAAAGAGATCATGATCAGAGGTGATAAATATGTGACAAACAATCTGGTCATAACAATAATCCTTCCACAAAACTCAATAGCATTCACCACAAAAGAGTAATCAACACCGGTAGAGTAGAGGGATGAATAGCAAGTTACAAATTGGATTGCGATGGTGAGATGAGATGGCAAGAAGATGGAGATGGTGCTGGTGATGGGGATGATGTTGATGATGATCTCAATGATGCATGTGACGATGGTGATGATGATGAGGACGATCTCCCCCTCCGGGAGGAGTTCTCCCCGGCAGAATCTGCCCGCAGGAAAGGTCTTTTCTTCTCTGTAGGTTTCCGCCATGGAGGGGCGGTGGAACTTCGGAAACTCTCCCTTTTCTGGGGTTTTTAGGTCACGAGGAAGATATAGGCCAAAGGGGGCTCCGGGAGTGGGTCCCACCTCCCAGGCAGCCAGGTGCCGCCGCCTAAGGGGGATCGCGCCACCAGGGCGTCTGGAGCCCTCGTGGCCCCCCTTCGGGTGCCCTTCGGTTGGTCTTCGTCAATTCTTTAGAAAGTTACGCCCCGTGAAATTCAGGTCATTTGGAGATGTGTTGATATTGCCACTTGATGTGCACTTTTCCGCACTGATTCCTGCGTCTATTTTTTCGGCATCGGAAAGTTGTAAACTGTGAATAACAAGCCAAAACACTATAAGAACATCATCATAATATGAAATATATCAATGGATAGAGGTAAATTATGATGTAAAATAGTGATGCATTTTGGACGTATCAACTCGCCCAAGCTTAGACCTCGCTTGTCCCCAAGAGAATACTGAGCTCGGTAAACCTGTCCACAAGTTTAGAGAGTGAAGTGTAGATAATTAGAATACGGACAAGAAGCATCATAATTTGTTCTACTAAACTCAAGCATTCTCAACAGCAACCTCAACTCATATGGTCCTTATGAAAGAGTGATATCACTTACAATCAAAAGTAGGACCGAGAAAACTCATCAAATCATGGCAAACATATCCTTTGGTCAAGGAACAACTAATAAATTTTAACCTTTGCTCTTTCCTTTATATTTTAGTGAGATCATTTGAAGCTTTTGAAAGAACATGTTGTTAGTCAAGAAATGAAAATGCTAACACAAAGGAAGATGTTTGATGTAGCAAAGCTCAACAAATAACTTGATTATCTTAATGATAATGTCAACAAAGATGTAATATGGCAATTATTAATGAGATAATATAAGTGCATGCATGTTTATCAACATAAGGTGTGAAAGGATCGAGATAGACCTAGAGGGGGGTGAATAGGTTATATTACAAATTTTAACACTACTTATCAATTTTAGGCACTAATGCGGAAGATAAAGGTGTGCCTAACAATTGCAAATGTGACGTAGAAAAGATAAGGTAAACTACAAGCACAATATAATAAAACAAGTGAGGTATAAACGACAAGGTAATCAACAAGGCAGTGTAAGTAAAAGGGGAAAGATAGGGATAACCGAATGACGCGAAGACAATGATGTATCACGATGTTCACTCCTTGGAGGGAAGCTACTCACCGGTCAGAGAGAGTGGGTGAAACCACGAAGGCACACCAACGCCACGAAGGCTCACTCTATTCCCCTTGAGATATCACCACGAAGGCGATTCCCAACCACTACCGGTTGACCTTAAAGGTGGTCACCAAACCCTCACAAACTCAACGGGGGTAATCACAATGGTCGATTCCTCTCCGAAGAACTCCTACCCGCCTAGGAGTCTCCAACCTCCAAGAGTAACAAGATCAATGGGGAAAAGCTCAATGCTTGCTCAAATCATGATTTGCTTTGGTCGAAAGATGGGTAAGGGACGGATCTATCACAGGGTGAAAGATCTGACAAGAACTCTCACAAATCTCTCTGGGATCTTCGATTTAGTGTAGGAGATAAGAGAGAGGGAGCACTTGGTGTATTGAGTGAAATGAATGAAGTGGTCAACCCTAACCCTAAGTGGGTAGGGGGTATATATAGGTGCTCAAGAAAACTAGCTGTTTGGTGCTGTCCGGTATGATCCGGACGTCCGGGACTTAAGGCGGACGGTCCGGGCTGAGCCCGGACGGTCCGACCTGAGATCCGGATGGTCCGACCTGAGATCCGGATGGTCCGAGAGGGCCACATCATGCTCTAGATGTGTGCACGGGAACAACGTTGTCGGACGGTCCGGGGAATCAGTCGGACGGTCCGGGCAGGGGCCCGAATGGTCCGGCACGTGACCCGGACGGTCCGGCAACCGAAGGCTCTCGGGATAATTCTTCGGACGGTCCAGGGTCCAGACCGTACGGTCCGACCAGACACCCAGATGGTCCGATTAAGTATGCGCTAGAGAGGTCTCGGGTGTGTAATTCTTCGGACGGTCCGGGGCGAAGCCCGGACGGTCCAGGCGCTCGGGTCTGTATTTATTCGGACGGTCCGGGACAGGGTCTAGACGGTCCGGGCTGGGCCCGGACTGTCCCGGAAGTGGCCCGGTCGGTCCGGCATATGCAGTGAGTGCTCAAATTGAAGTGTTTTAAAAACCCTACACAACTACATTGATTTTTCATAGGTTGTGTGGAAGTGTATTTTACATGTTGGAGTTTTAATGATTTGAGCAAGACTTGAACTCAACCTTATGATCCCTTCTTAATAGTGCAGGGATCCCTATGACTCAAGATGTAATAATAAAGAAGACTTAGCGTCATCTTCAGTCGTTATGTCGAATTCTTGAGTGCGGTCGAGGTTCAGCCTATGATCCGTACACGATGATGTAAAGAGGACTAACCAACTTCCTTTGTATCACTTAACAAACATAGTTAGTCCCCTATATGTATATTGTCATCAACAACAAAATATGCTTAAGGGCATGATTGCACTTTCAATCTCCCCCTTTTTGGTAGTTGATGACAATACACATATAGCTCTCAAAAGGAATGATAATTACGATTTGGAGAGCATTTTCATTTCAAAGAGGGAGACTCCCCCTCAACATGTGCATGGTGGTTTTTAGGCATTTAAGCAAGGCACATGTTAGGGCGACTCCCCCATGATCATATAACCAACTAAATTTATATGATAATGCATATTAGTTATAAGGCACATGTTAGGGCGACTCCCCCATGATTCATTTCATGTCGAATTCTTGAGTATAGGTGATGTTGACACCGCGAAGATGTACCTTGGGTCCAACAATCACAACTCCATCTTTAACCTCTACACATGGTATCACCGTAGTGAGCATGCGGATTGTTGATGTGTGGGTCACTTTATGCATTGTGTAGAGAGTTGAGAACTCATGAATTGAGCTTCTCCCCCTACATACACGCCTACATCTAGACAAGTTATTTGCTATGTGCATGAATGAGATCAAGATACCCCTAAGCCGTAAAGCTATAACGTTCCAAGATACCAAGTTCACCCCTTAGTTGGCAAAACCTTGCTTCATCCAATGGATTGGTGAAGATATCGGCAAGTTGCTTGTCGGTGCCCACATGTGCAAGAACACTATCACCCTT
This sequence comes from Bromus sterilis, assembly GCA_950022295.1. NCBI lineage: Eukaryota > Viridiplantae > Streptophyta > Magnoliopsida > Poales > Poaceae > Bromus > Bromus sterilis. The sequence continues at coordinate 320,525,128 of OX465596.1, read as the reverse complement.
TTGAATATGATCTCGTATGAAGTGGTGACGAATGTCAATATGCTTGGTGCGAGGATGTTGACAAGGGTTGTTGGCAATCTTGATAGCACTTTCATTGTCACATAAGATGGGTACCTTTTGATAGGTGAGTCCATAATCCTTCAAAGTCTGCCTCATCCATAGGATTTGAGTGGCACAACTTGTGGAGGCCACATACTCGGCTTCGGCGGTGGAGAGGGAGACACAATTTTGCTTGTTGGAGTGCCAACTTACCACTGAGAGCCCAAGAAATTGGCATGAACCGGATGTTGACTTCCGATCCACCTTGTCTCCTGCCCAATCCGCATCGGTGTACCCCAAGAGATCAAACTTGGCTTCCTTGGGGTACCAAAGGCCCAACAAAGGAGTATGAACAAGGTATCTAAGAATGTGCTTAACCGCCAAATGATGACTCTCCATAGGAGAGGCTTGATATCTTGCACACATTCCTACACTAAGCATAATATCCGGTCTAGATGCACAAAGGTAAAGCAATGACCCTATCATAGAACGATAAAGAGTAGCATCAAATGGAGTACCGGAAAGGTCTTGATCTAGATATCCCTTGGTTGGCATGGGTGTCTTGCATGGCTTGGCATCCTTCATACCAAACTTCACAAGCATGTCTTGAATGTACTTTGTTTTGGAGATGAAGGTTCCTTCGGCAAATTGCTCGATTTGAAATCCAAGGAAATACTTCAAGCTCCCCATCATGGACATCTCAAAGTTCTTGGTCATAGTTTCCGAGAACCACTTGCACAAAGATGGATTAGGATAACCAAATATTATGTCATCTACATAGATTTGGCATATGAGCAACTCACCATTGGTTCTCTTGGTAAAAAGAGTGGCATCAATGACACCCCTCACAAATCCTTCCTCGAGTAAAAACTTCCTAAGATGGTCATACCAAGCCCGAGGGGCTTTCTTAAGACCATATAATGCCTTATGAAGTTTGTACACGTGGTCCTTGTGATGAGGGTCATAAAAGCCGGGTGGTTGTGCTACAAATACATTCTATTGTAGCGGACCATTAAGAAAAGCAATTTTACATCCATTTGAAATAATGGAAATCCATTGAATGCAGCATAAGCAAGAAGCATGCGTATAGATTCAAGACGGGCAACAGGCGCAAAGGTCTCATCAAAATCCAAGCCTTTAACTTCGGAGTACCCTTGAGCCACTAGCCTTGCCTTGTTGTGAATGATATTACCATATTCATCTTGCTTGTTCTTGAAGATCCACTTAGTTCCAATGATGTTATGATCTTGACAGGAAGGCCTCTTCATGAGAGACCACACCTCATTCCGGGTGAAACTAGTGAGCTCATCTTGCATTGTAATGAGTCAATCCGCATCCTCAAGTGCTTGTTCAACCCTAAGTGGTTCAATGCTAGACACAAACGAGAAGTGAGCGCAAAAGTTCATAAGTTGGCGACAAGTAACTATACATTTCCCCAATCCCGTGAGGATTTTATCAACATCAACCCGTCTAGCCACCAATGGCATGGTAGAAGTTGGAGTTTCAATAGGCTCCACCCATTCGGGTTCATGATATACTTTTGGTTCATCATCAAGGGTGGATCCATCTTCAATAACATCATTTTCTCCAAAGAAAATGTGGTCAAGCCGATCACATGGATCAACCGCATCATCAACTTGTGGTTGAACAACCACATCGTATTGTGGAGGGGCTTGTTCTTGTTCTTGGATAATGGGCTCATCTTGAGCAATTGGATCTCGAGTGGTAGGAGGAGGTGCTTGTGGTGATGGAATACTTGGCCCATCACCAACCTCATCATCTCTAGGTACTTGAGCAATGGGCACAAGATCTCCAATGCCCATAGCCAAAATGTCTTGAGAGGAATCCTCATTATTACCTACATCACTTAGATCAACTTGCTCCCCATGGGAGCCATTAGATTCATCAAACTCCACGTCACAAGTTTCCACAACACATCCGGTGGATTTGTTGTAGATCCTATAGGCGTGAGAGATTGAGGCATACCCAACAAACATACCCTCAATTGTTTTGGATTGAAACTTAGCTAACCGGTCTTTCTTATTGAGAAAGAAACACTTACAACCGAATACTCGGAAGTATTTGACGTTTGGCTTGTGGCCGGTTAGAAGCTCATAGGGAGTATTCATCAAGATCTTGCGAAGGAAGAGCCGGTTTGATGCATGACATGCGGTGTTGATGGCTTAGGCCCAAAAGCTATCTGGTGACTTGTACTCATCCAACATGTACCGGGCCATCTCCACAAGAGTGCGGTTGTTCCTCTCGGCAACACCATTTTGTTGATGGGTGTATGGTGCGGAATATTGATGCTTAATCCCCTCATCACTCAAGAATTCTTCCAAGGTGTAGTTCTTGAATTCAGAGCCATTGTCACTTCGTATTGCCAAGATAGCCATGTTGTATTTCCTTTGGGCTTGCTTGGCAAAATCAATGAAGTTGGGCTTCGTCTCGTCCTTGGACTTGAGGAAGAACACCCACGTGTATCTTGAGTAATCATCAACAATGAAAAGACCATATTTCTTCCCACGAAGACTATCCCATGATAGAGGCCCAAAGAGATCCACATGAAGGAGCTCCAAAGGCCTTGAAGTTGACACAATATTCTTGGGGGTATGCTTTGCTTGATGTTGCTTCCCGGCTATGCATGCACTACACATACGATCTTTCTCAAAAGACACGTTTGTTAGTCCAAGGATGTGTTCACCCTTTATAAGATCTTTTAGATTTCTCATGCCAACATGGGCTAGCCGGCGATGCCATAGCCACCCCTTGTTGGACTTGGCCATTAGACAAGTTGCATGGTAAGTACTCTCTTTCGAGAAATCAACCGTGTAAAGGTTGCCATCCAACTCTTCAACAAAGGACACTTCGAGAGTATCTCTCCTAAAGACTTTCACACTTGTTAGGCCAAATAGTGTATCATAACCAACGGAAGCTAATTGACGAATGGAAAGCAAATTGTATTGAAGGGATTGTACAAGCATGACATTTGCAAGGGACATGTCATTAGTAATAGCCACCTTGCCCAACCCAGGTACCTTTCCCTTGGAACCACCACCAAAGACAATGCTCATATATGGTTGAATTGCATCCAGAAGTCCTTGAGCAAACAGCTTTCTCCGGTCATATGATTGGTGCATCCACTATCAATCACCCATTTGACTCCACCGGAGAGAGCGCCCTACACATATATTTAGGCTTTGGTTAGAGGTGCCCATTTTGCAATGGGACCTATAAGGTTAGTAACAAGGGTCTTTGGAACCCAAATAGCATAGAAACGGAAAGAATTACAGGGCCCAATGAGTTTTTCAAACACTTCTCCATCCTTTTCCTTACGGAGCACATAGGATGGTGGCATCTTCTCCTTCTTCTTGTTGGAAATGAACTTGTCCCTAGTGGCCTTCCCACTCCCAACACCAACCTCATCAACCTTTTTCTTACCTTTGTCCTTGTGCCCTTCACGAACAAAGATCACCTTTTGAGGAGTTGATCCCTTGCTAAGGGTGACCTCCTTTGTCACACTCGTACTTGGATCAAACCCAAGTCCCTCCTTAGCAAAGGACTCCTTGTGATGACTTAGTACATCATTTAGGTTTTTCTCGCCTTGGGCACAAGTTAAGATGCCCTTCTTTAGTTGAGAATGAAGTGCTAAGTTCTCCTCAATGAGAGTTGCTTGATCAAGAGTAGAGTTAGTAGCACAAGCATCAACATGTACACTAGTAGGAGGAGACATCTTAGTAAGTGTTTTTATGTGAGCAAGTTTGTGAGCCTCAAGATTCTTCTTAAGGGTGGTGAGTTCATCATCTTTTGTCTTGAGAGACAACGTGAGTACCTCAACATCCTTAGAAAGGGAGGTTTTTAGCACAACAAGCTTGCTCATATCATTAGCAAGTTCCTTATAAATTTCATTAGCCTTTTTCAAGGAGGCAACATGCTTGTCATTTAAGTCATTTGAAGTGTGAACAACTTTGCACAAGTTATCATTTCGAGCCTCCTCAAAGTCAACCTTTCGCTCAAGGAGAGCATAGTTCTCCTTTTCCTCGGTGAGGAGGATTTCAAGATCCTTAATGGTTGGGGAGTGCTTACCTACCACATCCATAAGTAATTGAAACATTTTGAACTTGTTGACTTTGAGAGAGCTCATCATTTTGTTCACTTTAGCAAATAACAAATCTTCACAAGTGGCATTTGCATCATCATGTTCCACGTCATGAGGTTCGTAAGAGAACATGAAAGACTCATCAATAGGGGTTACCTTGATCTCGGTCGAGGACGAGGGAGTGTCATCAACCAACTTGGCCATGAGACACTTGTGTGCATTGCCGGTGTAGTCACTCATGTAGTTGTAGTTTACAACTTCACCTTCCTTGTTGAGGAGCTTCAAGGTCTTTTGTGTTTCTTGAGCAACTCCGGCCACACCACCAACATCCTCGGGATCAGACCCTTCTAGGGCCAACAAGGATTTCTTCTTGAACTTGTTGTTTAGAGGATTTGGGAGCTTCTTGGAAACCTCCTTCTGAGGAAATCGAGGCTTGTCCTCTCTCTTCTCATACGGACAATCCTCCGCAAAGTGTCCCGGTCTCTCACAGCTGTAGCAGTTTCTTGACTTCTTCTTTTGGAATCTTCCCTTGAAGTCCCCTTTGGTGAACCTCTTCACAAATAGAGCCATATCATCATATGAGGGAGTATCATCGGAGTTATCATCATCTTCATACTCATCTTCTTCCTCATCATCATCAAACTCCTCAAGCCTAGCCTTGAGGGCAAGGTTTGAGGATGGACCACCATATGTGGCAAGTATTCTTTTGGACTCCTTTAGGTGCCCTTCATATTGCAAGAAGGTGGCAATCACATCATCCGGTTTCATCTTGAAGAAGTCTGGCATACGCCTCAATTCCCACACCATTTGATGTGAATATACCATGAGAGCATTCAACATCTTGTCCACAAGGTAACAGTTTGTGATTTGATATCCATCCAAGGATTTATCACATGTGAAGGATTGGACATGAGCGGAGAGAACTTTGAGACGCATATGGAGTTGTTGGGGCGTCTCATCTTTCTTCATGTGAAGGTTGTGCAATGCATTCTTGGCGGTCTCATGTCTTGTCATTTGAAGAGAACCGGTACCAGACTTGGCAATGAGAAGAGTATCCCACATCTCCTTGGCATTGGTGATATGAAGAAATGGTGCTCGTGTCAACTCATCCATTCCTCTTTTCAAGAACCCAATAGTAGAAAGGTTGAGGTGTCTATCAAACACTTCACTTGGTGTAAGGTTGTTTGGATCAACGGGATAGTATCCTTTCCCGGAGTCGATGAGGTTCCACATGGGTTCACACACAAACCTAAGATAATCTGCCATAAGACTTTTCCAATCCAAAAAGTTAGTGTTCTCGGTTAGTACCGGCGGATTCCATTGAAATTATACTTAGGTTCCACAAGCTTAGGAGCAGGTTATTCCCATTGGTAGGGACCACCTCTCTGCAAGGGAGCTTCTGAACTGGGGTGCACAAAGGTCGCTTGTGGGGACCTTGGGGCCGTACCACTTGACGTTTGTGACTACGATGCCGGCGCCTTCATCCTTGCAAAGGAGGCTTCCATTTCCTTTCTTTGATTTCCTAAAGCCTTTTGCAAAGATTTATCCATATCACCGGAGGTGAACAACTTAGGATCCTCAATCTCGTAGTTAACATTCCCCGTGGAGGGGGGAGTCGCAACTTGTGCGGGAGCTATTCGTTCGGTCGCCGATCTCTCGGCTTCCAACTGAGCGACACCCGCAGCAATTGCGATGTCCTCCATGTTGGCACCCGAACTTTCGGGGATGTGATGCGCGAGAGATGATAATGGCTTCTCGCCCTTCGTTGGTTACCCCAAGTGGAAGGTGAGATGTAGGATAGTAGGAAATTTCCCTCGGTGAAGATACCAAGGTTATCGAACCAGTAGGACTCCAACAACGACAAGTAGGTGGTTCGGCAAGTGACGTGCCTTCTGAAAAGAATCACTTGCTTCGCCTGGACATGCACACAAATACAAATAACTTTGCTCACAACGAAGTTTAGAGAGGTTGTCAATATCTCCGGCCTTGTTGTTTACAAATGATCAAACACAAAGGATAAAGGATAATAGTGATAGCTACTGGAAAGTAAAAGCAGAAAATAAATTGAGCGCGTAAACAGTGATGAGGATATGGACTGAGGTCACATGATGTTCACTAGTGATGTCTCTCTCCCAAAAGACGATAAGACTTCTATGCGAGGTAAACAAATCACAGCTGGGCAATTGACAAGATTAAAAATGCAGCGCAATGCTAACTATGCTACAAAGAAAGAAAGAGACTCAAAAGCATGGGTGATACGTCTCAAATGTATCTACTTTTCCAAACACTTTTGCTATTGTTTTGCCCTCATTCTTGAATGATTTGAGCTAAACTAACCCGGACTGACGCTGTTTTCATCAGAGCTGCTTTTATGGTTTTATTGTGCGCAGGAAAATGGAATTTTAGACATCTCAGAAAATTCCCATAAAAATACAGAAAATCCACGCACCCGGAGGGATCCAGGACCAGAAGGTGGTCCAGAGGGGAGCCAGGGGGCCCCAGGCGCCTAGCTGGCGCGGCCAGCCCCCTGGCCCCGCCCACAGGGCGCCTGGGTGGGTCCCACCCCCTCTGGTGACCTACCTTGGCCCCTATTTATTGTCGTGGCGAGGAAACTCCGAAAAAGAGGTCGCTTTTCCAGAACCCGTCGCGGAGCCGCCGCCAACCTCTGTTCTTCTTCGGGAGGGCTAATATGGAGGCTGATTTGGCCTCCAAAGAGGGGAGATCGTCATCACCATCACCACTCCATCCTCCCTCCATGACTTCTCTTCACATGTGTGAGTAATTCCCTGCTGTAGGCAAAGGGGATGGTAGGGATTGGATGAGATTGATCATGTAATAGTTCGTTAGATTGTTGGGGGCATGTTGCCTATCATCTACTTTGGTGTTTATCGTCTTTGCTACAACTTGTTGCTCTTAATGCTTGTCACTTTGGGCCTGAGTGCCATGTTTTCAGATCTGAACCACTTATGTTTTCATGAGTATATTTATGTTCTTGATCATATCTATGAGTTGTATGCACCTATTATGGTCCGGAACCGGCGATCGCAAAGGTGACAGCTTGGGACACCAAAGGGGATGGTCCATAATTTGAGGATTCCATGTATCCATTGAGTTTATTACTTTGTTCCAGTGCTCTTTGACAGGAGCACCTTAATATCCATAAGTTCCTTTTGGCCCCGTTCGTAGTGGGATGGTAGGACAAAAGATCTTGTGCAAGTTCTTATTGCAAGCACGCACAACTACCTACGGGATACATGCCTAATGTTTGATATTTGCCTAGATGATCATTGCTTTTCTGTGTGCCTTGCCCCATGTTAGAACCTATTACATGTTCATTCTTATTCATGCAGTTCCCGACCATCCATCTCCCTAGCCTACAGTGCTTTAATCCTGCTGGTTACTATTAGTTTATTTCTGTTGTTTTACTTTTGCTGTTACCATCATCACTATCACTATCATACCACAATTGCTATTAATATTTTGTTGCAAGCAAGTATATTTCAGGTGCGGTTGAATTGACAACTCAACTGTCAAAGCTTATAAATACTCTTTGGATCCCCTTATGCCGAATCAATAAATTGGGTTAACTTACCCATGAGAACACTACAATCGATCCCCTACAGTTGAGGGTCATCAAGTACTGTTTTCTGGCGCCGTTGCCGGGGAGCATAGCAATATTTACAAGTCTACTTGAAGTATCCTGCCTACCACACTTCATCCGCTATGGGTAAGAAAGGAGACCCCAATGTTCCGATCCTACCATCTACTACAAGATAAGGTACCGTTCTGAGTACCAGTGCTACGCTTGATTCACCTTCCGTTATAAGTAAGTTTGCTTCACCACTACCACCACATGCTACTTGTACTGAGTCTGTTACCATGTCCGATACTTTTGATGATGCTTCCACTACTCTTGATGATACTAGTTTTCTTGGTCACTATATTGAAACTCAAATGGCTAAGGTTGTTGCAGAACCCGAGACCGAGACTCCTGCCACCTATATTCCTACTTGCAAAACCTTTTGTTACCCAAACTTAGATGAACTCAAGGAGAGACTCCTTGATGATGATTATATTACTCTTGATGATGATCTTTGCAGCGAACTCAGAGAGTGTGTTGACTCTGACCCTGATGCTGTTAAGGAGCTTCTCGAAAAGCACTCCATGAAGAACAAGATTATTCCTGATCCTAAATTTTCCACATCTCCTATATGCATCAATGATCCTGATTATGATTTCTCTGTTGATCTTTCACTTATATCTACAGTCGAGGCTGACCCCTTTTATGGCAGAGAAAATTATGATGCTATAGCACACCTGACCAAACTCGCTGAGTTAGGTGACCTATTTACTACTGATGAAAAGATACGAAACTTCTATGTGGCCAAGATTTTTCCTCTTTCTTTGAAGGAAGACGCTAAATTATGGTACGATGCACTACCCTATGGTTCCATTGAGAGTCCTCAGGACTTAGTTCAATTCTTTGTTGATAAATATTTTCCTGCTCATATGCAACATGCTGCTTTGCAAAGAATCTATAACTTTAAACAATTGCAGGATGATCACCTCCCTAAAGCTTGGGGGAGGTATTGTGACTTAATCAAGGCTAGACCGGGACATGAAGTCCCAAAGAATTAATTACTTGATATATTTTATGCTGGTCTAACCGATGAATCTAGATCCTATCTGGATAGTTGTGCTGGTTGTGTTTTCAGGGAAAGAACACCGGACGAGGCCGAAGAACTAATGAGCAAGATTGCCAAGAACCATGAAGATTGGTCCGTCCCTGAACCACCTCCACCACCAAAGAAGAGGGGCATGCTTGTTCTTAGCCCCGAAGATATGCAAGAAGCGAAGAAGTTATTAAGGAGAAAGGCATTAAAGCCGAAGACGTGAAGAATCTACCACCTATCGAGAAGTTGTGTGAGCCTACTACTCACCATCCCTTGGTAGAGGTACACTCTCTATTAGAATTTACTGAAAATGACATCCCTAAAGGTAAGCCTCCCGACCAATGCTTAGATGAGCTTGATAATTTTATTATTAAGCAAGAAAATTTTAATAGGAGGATACAAAGTCAGTTGCATGATAATTCTCTTGCTATCAGAAGTTTACTTGGTGTTCTTGAAAGAACAGTTAATGATGTTAAATGTCTTGTTAAGCATTTTCATATGGTTCAAACTCAGCTTGAACAAATTTCTAATGTGCAAAAAGATTTGCTCGCTAACAATGCCAAACAGGACATACAAGCATATGGCATCAAGACCAGGGGTGGAACACACACCCAGGACCCACTCTATCCTGAGGGGCATCCAAAGAGGATCGAGCAAGATTCTCAAGTACAAGTAGAAGACGAGATTGTTAGCTCTCCAAAGAATAAAAAAAGAAACACAAGGAGGCTGACAACTCCAATGATCCCATTACAAGTCAAGAACCTACTGTTGATCCTAACAGCATATCTACCTCCGATGCTAAAACTGAAGGCGGTGCTGAACCAGAAGAAAATGATAAGGAGAAGAATGATCCTCCCAAGGTGCGAGAAGAAGAAGCACCCAATACACGCAAGAAGTATACTAGAGAAGACTTCATTGCAAGAAGACATGGGAAGGAAAGAGAATCGTGGGTACAAAAACCCATGCCCTTCCAGGTAAGTCTCTCAAAACTAAAGAAGAAGAGCATTATAATAAATATTTTGAATGGATGAAACCTCTTTTTCTTCAGATTCCTTTGACTGATGCTATTAAGTTACCTCCTTATTCCAAATATATGAAAGATATTGTCACTAACAAAAGAAAAGTTCCTAATGAGGCAATATCTACTATGCTTGCTAACTACTCTTTCAGTGGCAAGATTCCTGAGAAGCTTGGTGATCCAGGTATACCCACCATTCCTTGCTCCATAAAAAATAATTATGTCAAAACTGCCTTATGTGATCTCGGAGCAGGGGTGAGTGTTATGCCTTTTTCTCTTTATAAAAGGTTATGTTTAGATAAGCTAATCCCTACAGATATCTCTCTTCAGATGGCTGACAAGTCAACAACCGTCCCGATAGGAATTTGTGAGGATGTTCCCGTTGAAGTTGCTAATTCCTTAATTCTTACATATTTTGTTGTGCTTGACATGCCCGAGGATGGGAGCATGTCCATTATTCTTGGCAGACCTTTTCTAAACACTGTAGGTACCATTATTGATTGCAATAAAGGAAAGGTCACCTTCAACGTAGATGATAAAGAACACACGATGTATTTTCCGAAGAAGATTGACAAAAGGCATGGCCTTAACTCAATAGAGAATATCGGGACCGTGAAGATTGGAGAATGGGATTGTCCTCTGCACGTGCACCACAATACAAAACCATTATGGTGGGGACAATGTCCATTAAAGTAAAGATGCAATGATCACTTCATAAGAGGTGAGACTTTTTGTTCTATATATCGCCGGTTTGTTGGTAAGACTTCATCAACCTTGCTAGCTAGCATGTTTTATATAGGCAAAAAGTGGAGCTTGTTATGTTTTTATTTGCTTTAGCTTTTATTCTCCTTGTTGTACCAAGTTTATATGTTTTTGAAGCTTCACAATTCTAATCACTGCTTCAAGTTTTCAGAAAGTTTCGCAGCTTTTTGAACTCCGGAAATTTTTCAACAGTGAAGTTTTCAGAAAAATTCCAAAAAAATAAAAATAAAAATTTCCATGTCGGGAGTGAACCAGAGGTGCCTGGGGCTGACCAGGGGGGCCCACCAGTGGCCCAGGCGGCCAGCTGGCGCGGCCAACCCCCTGGCCATGCCCACAGGGTGCCTGGGGCCCACAGGCCCCACCTGCAGGTATTTCTTCTTCCTCCTCCTTCCCCTCTCTCCAGAAACATGAGTTCTGCTCCAGTTCTTGCGTTCTTGTTGTTCTTGGAGGCGATTTTCGATATCTCTACATCCCACCATTTGAGCTGAGATTTTGAGCAAATACTCCCTAGTATTCAACTCCTTCACCCCTCCAATTAGATTTTTGATTGGTAGCTTCATTTGTGAGTATTTAGTAGTTCTTGGTGTTGTTTGGATGAGCTTGCATGCATGTGTAGAAATTTATTTTCCAAGTTTTGATGCAAGTTTATGCCTTAGGTAAGTGAGTAGAGTAGTTTGCCTCAACTCACTTTGTTTAAATCCTTGTTTTTGTGAATTGTCAAAAATTTCAGAAATAAGTTTGCTAGGAAAAGCAAAGGGGTGGCTTGGGAAGAAGAAGCCCGAGCGCTCCAATCGAGTCACTAGAGCTGCAGCTTCACCCTCAGCTGCTAGGGTGAGCTACAATGAAGATCATGTGCCCCTGGAGTTGCTGGAAGACACAAGTCCAACATCCGCGATGTTGTATCCGTGCGATGATTTTCTTGAAGCTGCAGGGATCAAGAAGGATTTTTATGGCCTTTGCGCCAATGCAGGTTTGACACGGCTAGCACTATGCCGTGTGGTGCAATACAAGAGGCTCACCTCCTGCTTTGTTAACAATTTTTTTTATAACCATTCTGCTGGAACCATCGAGTTCAAAATTTATAATAGTCTTATAACCATGTCTTTGGAATAGTTTTGTGAAATAATAGGTGTGCCGAATGCTGCCAGACGGCGAGGATGAACACTCAGCCCTCCGAGTTGAGGACCCTCTTCAACTCCCTTTGTAGCCAGGAGAAGAGCGACATCCGACGTACAAAGGTTTGCAGCATTTTATTCCCCCACATCAGGTATTTTACGTACTTTATTACTAGAGGGGTGTTGGCTCGTGACAACTCGAGCAACGGTTCTGCACCAGATTTCGCTATCTATGCGAACGCCCTCTCTGATAGGAATGATTATAATGTGGGTGCTTTAATTGCTCGACGCCTTGTGACGAACAGTAACAAGGGTGGTTTATTTGGTGGTGTTTACGCCACACTTATCCTTGAGTCTCTTAACTACACCCCGCATCCTGATGATGTTCCCTTTTCTTACGCAAGTCTTGATCTTGCTACTATGAAGAGGCATAAGTTTGTTACCATGACTTCCCAGTTTGGTAACCTTGTTTATATTTTGAGGTTTGAAAAGACCATTACTCGTGAGATCCGTCTACCTACACCACTTTTGTTTGATCACACTCGCAGGAACGTATGGTCCTTCAATGATGTCCAGTTCGATGAGTTCATGGACCAGTATCAGCTGCATAACCCCATGGAGGGGATTGTGCCCGACGAGGAGGAGCATGGTGAGTTCCCACCTTTCCAGGGGGAGACCTTCACCCAGCAGGGTGAGGGGTCTTCTTCTTCTTGGGACGCGGGACCTTCCTCATGGGAGGACCCGAGGACTTCGGTGTACGCGTCGGAGGACTCATACGACCCTTGGACTTACCATTACCACGGAGCAGGAGGCTCCTGGGGGCAGTAGCTGCTACCAACTTAGGCCAAAAGCCTAAGCTTGGGGGAGTATGTGCCCTTCTCCCTTTTACATTGTATTATCCGTTTTTATTTTGTTCGCTTTGATCTTTTCGAAGTTTTTGCCCGTTCTTCTTTGTTCTTTTAATTTTCAAAAACAACAAAAATATTTCTCTTTTCTTTTTCTTTCGTTAAACCTTTAAAAAACCCAAAAAGAATTCCTTTCTCTCTTTAGTTTGCTTTGTTTCCAGAGCTCAGCTCGAGTCCATGATGGCATTTGATTATATATTTCCCACGTCCGGTCATGCAAGTGACAAGGCAGTAATGACGAACATCGACGGAAGGGAAGCAACAAGGAAAACCAGTATGAACTCTTTTTGTTTCTACCTTTGTACATATGCCTGTACTTATGATCTAGAGACTAGCTTGTAGTGACATAGTGCTATGTTTACAATGCTTTCCCAGTGTTCATGCTTTCTTTGTGGATGATCTCAAATAGCTAGAGTGCATAATATGTTGTTGAAATGATTTACATGCATTGCATTGTTCATGGTTTGGCATATTGAAGTGGTATTTCCCTTCGGAGAATTCTTGGATTGACTTGGCACATGTTCGCACATGTTTATGACTAAAATGTCTATCATGCCTTGATGACCTTTTTATTTCAGAATAGTCGTATCAGTTTCATGCCCGATTCAAAGTTGCTTTGTCGCTCTGCATGATTATGACAATTATTGTTCTCTAGTTGGTCGCTTCCCAGTCTTTTGCTAGCCTTCGCTCGCACTGAGCGGAATTCTGCTTGTGTATCCAAACTCCTTTTCAAAACAGTTATTCCACTTGAGTCCACCATACCTTCCTATATGTGGTATTTACCGACCACTCCTAACTTAGACTTTCTTGTGCCATCTCAAAATTTATTCAAAAGCTTCTCTTTGGTAACCGTACAAGCTCATGGCACGGTGAGGGAAACTCAGTATCTGCCATGCCAAAAATATTTTGACGGAAGTTTTAACTAGTCAAATTTATAAAAAATAATAGAGAGTTACACCTTCCCCCATACGTGATGATGGAATGAAATGGACCAAATGCTGCTAATGATAGATGGAAACCTCCTTCCATACTTGAGGAAAAATAAAAGGTTCCATAGACCATCAAATGATGGATGGATAAGGGAAAAAAAGTGTAAGCAAAAGCATTAATATGGTTGGCATGGGAGATATTGAGAGACCTTTACCATTCACCGTTGACTGGAAAGTTGCACTTCTCAAAAAAATTTATCTCTGTTTTCAAAACCAAGAGCTCTGGCACATGTTTAGTCTTTGCTTCCAATCACGGGTTTTCAATCTCGCCATCAAAAAGCCACGGTTCGAGAGTCTCCCCTTCTTTCTTCAAAGCACCAACTATTGAGAGCATAATTGTCATTCTTAGTGTAACATGCATTGTCTCAAAGTATCACATTGTCTTCTGCATGCTTCTGATATTGCTAGTCTGAAATTCTTAGTTCTAGTTTCCTTTAAAACTCCGGATGAGTTTCTGCATTTATGTTTTGCTTCACTCATGGAGGCTAGCGAGATACCACTCTGATATGTTCAGCCTATGTGCATTGTGATCATGTCTTGATTTTCGGCAGCATATTGTTTACTTTTGGTTGTTTGTGATTGATCACTTGAAAGAAGGATTGCTTCGTGCATTTTCCTCATAGCATTGTTTTGATACTTGCTAAACTCTTTTCGCAGTACCGGCTTATATACATCTTATGAAGGAAAAGAGTTTGTCAAAGTTTTCTTTGTCGTGTCCAGTTCGTTGAACTGAATTGCTTGAGGACAAGCAATAGGCTAAGCTTGGGGGAGTTGATACGTCTCAAACGTATCTACTTTTCCAAACACTTTTGCTATTGTTTTTCCCTCATTCTTGCATGATTTGAGCTAAACTAACCCGAACTGACGCTGTTTTAAGCAGAGCTGCCTGTATGGTTTTATTGTGCGCAGGAAAATGGATTTTTAGACATCTCAGAAAATTCCCAGAAAAATATAGAAAATCCACGCACCCGGAGGGACCCAGGACCAGAAGGTGGGCTAGAGGTGAGCCAGGGGCCCCCAGGTGCCTAGCTGGCGCGGCCAGCCCCCGAGCCGCGCCCACAGGGCGCCTGGGTGGGTCCCACCCCCTTTGGTGACCTACCTTGGCCCCTATTTATTCTCGTGGTGAGGAAACTCCGAAAAAGAGGTTGCTTTTCCAGAACCCGTCGTGAAGCCGCCACCAACCTCTGTTCTTCTTCGAGAGGGCTAATCTGAAGGCTGATTTGGCCTCCGGAGAGGGGAGATCGTCGCCAACGTCATCACCATCACCACACCATCCTCCCTCCATGACTTCTCTTCACATGTGTGAGTAATTACCTGCTGTAGGCAAAGGGGATGGTAGGGATTGGATGAGATTGATCATGTAATAGTTCGTCAGATTGTTGGGGGCATGTTGCCTATCATCTACTTTGGTGTTTATCGTCTTTGCTACAACTTGTTGCTCTTAATGCTTGTCACTTTGGGCCTGAGTGCCATGTTTTCAGATCTGAACCACTTATGTTTTCATTAGTATATTTATGTTCTTGATCCTATCTATGAGTTGTATGCACCTATTATGGTCCGGAACCGACGATCCCAAAGGTGACAGCTTGGGAAACCAAAGGGGATGGTCCATAATTTGAGGATTCCATGTATCCATTGAGTTTATTGCTTTGTTCCGGTGCTCTTTGATGGGAGGACCTTAATCTCCATAAGTTCCTTTTGGCCCCGTTCATAGAGGGATGGTAGGAAAAAAGATGTTGTGCAAGTTCTTATTGAAAGCACGCATAACTACCTATGGGATACATGCCTAATGTTTGATATTTTCCTAGATGACCATTGATTTTCTGTGTGCCTTGCCCCGTGTTAGAACCTATTACTTGTTCATTCTTATTAATGCAGCGCCCGACCATCCATCTCCCTAGCCTAAAGTGCTTTAATCCTGCTGGTTACTATTAGTTTATTTCTGCTATTTTAGTTTTGCTGTTACCACTATCACTATCATACCAAAGTTGCTATTAATATTTTGTTGCAAGCAAGTATATTTCAGCTGCGGTTGAATTGACAACTCAACTGTCAAAGCTTATAAATACTCTTTGGCTCCCCTTGTGTCGAATCAATAAATTGGGTTAACTTACCCGCGAGAACACTACAATCGATCCCCTACAGTAGAGGGTTATCAATGGGCGGTACGCCAAAATAAGTAGACCGGAATCGAATTGCATCTACTACTAATCATCCACCTTGAGATATCTATCCAGAACATCTCGCTGGTATTAAGTTACGAGCCCCAGCCAAAGTGTAAACCCAAAGCAACAGACAACTACATTAAAAGAACTTTGCGTAAAGTAAATAATACTTGCAACCGCGGTTACAAGCACCGTTATTTTCCTCCTTGTGGCAACAACACATCCCCTAGACTCATGTTTCTGTCACTCACACTAGTCATCAGGGGGCATGAACCCACAATCGAGCATAACGTTCCCTCTTGGAGTCACTACCTACTACTTGGCCAAAGAAATAAACAACAACGGAGAACATGCAAGAATTACTCAAGAATACAAATATAAAAGATAAGAACCAAATATATTACTCTATCACAAACTAAACATAGTCTCATAATCCATCAGATCCTAGCAAACTCATCATAGCAATAGCAGAAAGAATTACATATGTGCCTTGATCATGTAGGGAAGCTCACAAGGTCTAATCCATGAAGAACAAACATGGGAGGAGAACATCACATAGCTACTGATCATGGACCCATGGTCCAAGGTAGACTACTCACGGATCATCCGGGAAGCGTCGATGGTGGAGGATAAGCTCCCGGAGGTCAATCCTCCCTCCGGAAGGGTGCCGGGAAGAGGTCTGCTGGCGCTCCCGATCTTGGAAGCGCGGCGGTAGCGAAACAGATGCGAGATCGCGAAAAAGGGTTCTGTCTTCAAAAGTTTCACGTCACGGAGCATATATAGGCACAGGGGCCCCACCAGGGGTCCAGGCGCCCCCCTGGCGTGGCCCCACCCTAGGGCGCGCCGGGAGGGCGCCTGGGCACCTGGTGGTGGCCCTCTGGCCCCACTTTGGCTCTTCCAGAAGCTTCCGGTATGCTGAATTTTTATCTGATTTTTCCCGAATTTTTGGAGCACTTTTAATATGGGGGAAACCTGAAATAGAAAAATCGTAGAAATCAGGATGTCGGGACCCGGGGTTAGCGTATGCAAGTCCCGCTACAACACAATCATATGGAGAGCCGAGAACCGTACCCACTTGTCTAAGCAGACAAGGCCAAGCACAGAACGTTCTTAGAAAGCATTGAACGTGAGGGGCATCCCATCCAGGCCGGATGATCAACTGAGATGGGTCCTCATCGTCCGCACACAAGTCTAAATGATATGGGTGGTGAACTCCCATACTCATAGACAAGTCGCCTCAACCATACTATCGATTGTATTATAACACTTACATAGATTTACTCCAGCCCGATCACGTAGTCGGGGTCTAGGGCGGGCTCGATCATACAACAAAGTGTGCACGTGACAGAGTCACGAGTAATCGCATCGCGATGCCCCAAGCTGCGCACATCTAAGGGCCACTTGGTGTATAAAAGACCGCCAGCCAGATCACAACTAAGGCCTCGAAAACCCATACTAAGACATGCATGTTATAATCATACACGCAGCACACATGTCTAGTATGAACAACATGTATCATTGCAATTCTCTACAAAGTGTACAACTTTATTGATAACTCTTACAGAGTACACACAGAGATCACGAGACCGTGATCCAACATTACATCAAACATGCGGAAGCAAAGTAGGTATGAGTACAGACAAGTTTAACAAATGGCTTAGAGAAGCCTTATTTATAAACAAGCCCTTCCATGAGGGACCAGTTGTGTGACTGGGACTACACTAGCTTGAACAGTAGTCGAGCTCCAGGAAGAATACACCTTCGGGGTCAGTGGGTTCATCTAAAACATAGAATAAGCAAACGTGAGTACAAAGTTGTACTCAGCAAGACTTACGTAGGAACTATACTACTCATGCACATGTATCAAGGTAAAGGCAGGTCGGGTTCATAAGCAGAAGTGCCAGCTTTGACTTGGCTAGTCCTGAACTACGAGTACCAGACTTGAGGTAAGAAGCGTACACGAGTCCACTATATCTCCAACCAATTACACCACTATGTTGCCTTCCTCGACTCCCCACGAGAAAGCACGCCATAACACTCACGCTTATCTTGGCAAGTTTTATAAGTATCCAGTTCAAGTTGTCTAATAATCAGGCACAGCTTTCCAAGTAGTCCCTTACCGCGGACGCGGCTATTCGAATAGTTTATTAACCCTGCAGGGGTGTACTGCTACACACATGAAACTATCAGTTACCGCCTTGGCCTCGACACCATTCAAGCGGGTGTCGGCGAGGATAATTTCCACAACTTTTACCTCACAGCCGTCTCAAGTTCAATGAAGACGCCTATCTGGGATGGTTTCCACATTCGTAACCCGGCCGGTTTACCGAAGTGGTCCCAGAAGATGTGTGCGTGGTGTAGAAGCCGGTCTCGGTTGAGCTGTTCTCTCACTTAGCAGCCAGGCCACAAACCTACCAGAACTCCGGACTACTGCGACTCATTGAACCGAGGAGGGGTGAGTTAGTAGGTTGAGCGGGGGTCCATGTGCCCAACATGTGGTAGTACTCTTCGTCTTGGATCACCACACAAGAACTCGGGCTTAGGGCGGTGTTCAACGAGACAACCCACTGTGTACTCCTACCCAACCTCTCATCGTTCACCTTGTATTAGGGTAGATTCACCAACACATTTCCACCATCATCAACATGATTGCTACCATCTCGACTCACATAACAGTATCACCATTGTATCACTCTAAGCATGCAATAAGCAGTAACAGTTTCAGGGGCCACATGATATCAATCAACTCCTACATCTGCTAGGATTGTGGTTTGCTTACTACTGTGACAAATGATAGGTCATGCAAAGGAATGGGTTCATCTATGCGGTAGAAACGTAGCATGGTAATCGTACTAAACAATGCATAAGCGAGACTGAGAGGGAAGTGGGATTTTATCAACATGATCAATGGGGGTTTGCTTGCCTTGCTGACGAGGGTCGTTCACGGTATCTTCAACGGAGGGGGTGATCTCGGGTTCCGGCTCCACCTCTATTCGACAAACAACACAAACATCGAAACAATAATAAGACAATGCTCAAACACATGAGTTGAAGGTTGAAACTTGATGTATGTGTCGCTGATGTGTGAGTTATTTCAATTAAAAGGAGTGTATTACATTTGAAATGCAAAACCAAACTCCAATTGAATTTCCAAAAGGGTTCATATGCAATGTTGCCACTGTTCACCCAATTTGATTTGGTCAAACATGAAAACAGATTGCATATTCAGAATCCTTGCATTTTTCTAATAATTTTACATGTATTATATGTTTAATTTGGAGTTAAAATGAATTAGTTATGAATTTCCAAAGTTTAAATCAATTTCCGGAATTTCTGAGTTATTTCTCAAATAGAAATTCGATTTAATGCGTCAGCATGAAGTGATGCTGGCGTCAGGAGGTCTCTGAGCAGGGGGTCCCACCTGTAAGTGACTCAGTAAGTTAATTAAAACTGTTTTAATTAGTTTTAAACTAATCCAGTGATTAGTCAGGGGTTGGGCCCACTAGTCAGTGTCACAGGGGCAGGGTTAGTGCTAATTAAGCACGTGCCATGTCACGGGCTGCCGGCGGCTCAACGCCGGCGTCACCAGACACGGCGGCACTGCACGGGAGGGCGATTCCGGCCACGGTTTGATGCATGGCTAGGTGCGTTTGGAAGCTGGGGGTGTCGCGCGTCTATCTGGCCTAGGCTGGGAGGCTGGGGGCACTGGAACGTCGTCGGCGACGAGCTCTAGCGGCGACGGAGCTACTGGCTCGGGGTGGAACTCGCTACACCGCGCCATTTGAAGCGGGGCTGGGATCAGACGAAGCAGCAGACCAAGGCAAAGGTGAAGGACATGGCCTCGAGCTCGATTGCTTCACGGGTGCTCTCCGACGAGCACCGCGGCGGCGCTGTTCTACGGCTCCCATGGCAGATCTCGATAGAGGCAGCAACATGGGGCGGGAAGAGAGGGGTTTGAACCGCCTGCTCACCAGGAGTTCAGCGGCGGTGACGGCTTGAGCTGGGGTAGCTTGACGGCGTCGCAATCGTCGTCGATCTCCTCCTGCTCCGGCGATGGTGTGAGCTCGAATTCGGCGGCTATGGAGGCTCCATCCACACCATCTTCTGCAGATCGACGAAGCGGATGTCGCTGGACACGAGGGACAACTTGGCTAGGCCTCTCGTCGGCGTTGGCTACGCGAGTGCATCGTCGTGCTCGGCGACCTCTTCTGTCTTCGTAAAATCCGGTGAGATGGGAGAGGGGGATGGCGCTGGAGGGGGGGGGGAATGGATCTGGGCGTCTCCCAGACGTCTCCAGACGTCTCCAGACGAGGGGATAACCCCTGGGGAGGCAGGAAGCTGCCTGGCGCGCCCACGGCGCTCGCCGACGACCTTCTTGACTGCCTGGAGGGGGAAGAAGACGCATGTACCCCCCCTGGACTGGGCTGGGCTGCTGTTGGGCCAGGTACGGCTAGTTGGGCCCGAGGCCAGGTAAGTACTGGTTTTGTTTTTCTGTTTCTTTTTCTTTTATGTATTTTGTTTTGCCTTGCTAAGTAAAATAGCTAGGCATTTTATAAAATGCTCCAAATTTTTATGTGGACTTGTAATGCATATAGCTAGCCACCCATAAAGTTTGGGCATTTTTAAAATTCAAATAATTTGAACCTTAATTCAAATAGGGGTTTAAATTTAAATCCATGCTCCCTTTTGAATATTTGAAAAATCCATGAGCATGGGATTGGTTCCACATCACTTGATATGTGATCACACTCATTTATGAGACTTTTCAAAAATGCAAAAGGAATTTTTGGAGCAACTTTTATTCTGGCCATATGAATGAAATTCATCTGGGGTGTGTTCTCTCTCCCATTTCATTTTCTTTTTGAAAATTTTCCATGATGCAAAGTGAGACTTGATCCTAGCACATACCTAACAGAGGGGAGTATCATGAGCCTCCTTAAGAATTATCCTCCTAAGATTGTGTTTTCGTGGTACAACCAATCGAGTGCCAAAGAAAACAACACCTTGATCATTTATGGAGAAACATTTAGCAACTTCGCTAGCAATGTTCTTCTTGATCTCTCAAATACCAGTATCACATTTCTGGGCAGCTATGATTTTATCCTCAAGGGTTGGTTTCGCCACCAAGGTAGAAAGATAGCCATGAGGAACAATCTCAAGATTGAGCTTGCGAAATTCCTCATGAAGAAGTGGTTGACACTGTTGTAACATGAGGTTGTTACAATACGACTTACGACTTAGTGCATCAGCCATGACATTGGCTTTGCCTGGGGTGTAAGAAATTCCTAAGTGATAATCTTTTATCAACTCTATCCAGCGTCTTTGCCAGAGATTAAGATCTGGCTGGGTGAATATGTATTTGAGGCTTTGGTGGTGGGAATAGATCTCACAACGATTACCAAGGAGGTAATGTAGCCAAGTTGTCAGGGCATGAACTACGGCAGCGAGTTCAAGATCATGGGTAGGATAGTTCTCTTCATGTGGCCGCAACTGGCGTGAAGCATGAGCTACCACATGTCTATCTTGCATAAGTATGCGTCCTAACCCTTGCCGTGAGGCGTCACAAAAGATCTCGAAATCCTTTTTGGTGTCTGGAGGCGCAAGTACAGGGGCATAAGTCAATCTTCTTTTTAGCTCTTGAAAGCTCTCCTCGCACTTGGGGGTCCATTCGAATTTACTATCTTTCTTGAGGAGTTCAGTTAGAGGCTTTGCAACTTTAGAAAAGTTCTCGACGAAGCGGCGACAATAGCTTGCTAAGCCAAGAAAACTCCTAACTTGCTTAACCGATTCAGGTGGAGTCTAGTCAAGGACGGCCTGAACTCTCTTGGGATTCAAAGCAATGCCTTTTGCAGAAATCACGTGGCCTAAGTAGGTCACTTCTGGTAGCCAGAATTCACACTTGGAGAATTTAGCATACAGGCGATGCTCTCGAAGTTTCATCAACACCAACCTAAGATGTTCGGCATGTTCTTCTTCGTTCTTCGAGTAGATGAGAATGTCATCAAGATAAACTACAACAAATTTATCCAAGTACTCCATGAAGGTTGAATTCATCATGCGCGAGAAAGTGGCGGGGGCATTGGTTAAACCAAAGGACATGACGGTGTACTCGTAAAGACCATAACGAGTAGTGAAAGCCGTTTTGGGAATGTCCTCGTTTCTGATTTTGATTTGATGATAGCCTAGTCTCAATTCCATCTTGGAGAAGACAGAGGATCCAGCAAGTTGATCATAAAGACATTGATCCTGGGCAGTGGGTACTTGTTCTTTATCGTCGCTAGATTTAGCGGGCGATAGTCTACGCACATCCTTTCTGTTCCATCTTTCTTCGTTACGAACAGAACGGGGCAACCCCATGGCGATGAGCTAGGGCGGATGAAGCCTTTTTCCAACAAAGCTTCAAGTTGGATTTTAAGCTCAGCTAACTCACGTGGGGCCATTTTGTATGGGCGTCTGGAAATTGGGGCGGTGCTTGGCATAAGATCCACTATGAACTCTACACATCTTTTGGGTGGCATGCCCGGCAGCTCTTCAGGAAAGACATCCGGGAAGTCACGAACCACCGGAATATCTTCAAGGTCGGGAAGGGGAAGCACATTCAAATAATGTATCTGGGTTCTTGTTCTTGGTGAGGAATAATCTATTGTCCGGCCTAAAGGATGTGTAAGTCTAACTGACTTGGCTTTACAATCAAGAAAAGCATTCTGCCTTGATAACCAATCCATACCAAGGATGACATCAATGTCTGAAGACTTGAGGGCTATGAGTGAAGCAAGGAATACTAAACCTTGAATTGCAATTTGATTACCATGGCTTACTCTATTAGTTTGTCATCTTGACCCTGGAGTTTGAATTATCATTGGGGTGGACAATTCAACAAAGGACAACTCATGACGAAGTGCATAACTTTCCGACATGAATGATTGGGATGCTCAGGGATCGAAAAGAACGGAAGTAGGAACATAATTGTCTGGGAGCGTACCAAGAATGACGTCAGAAGTGTCGTCAGTCTCTTCAGCTGAGATCTGGTTCACACGTCCACGATTGGCGGGAGGAGCGGGTTTGGTGGTGTAGACCTTCGGGGGTGGCTTTTCACGACCATTGTTGTTACCTCCGGCACGGGGTGGAGCATTCTGATTCTGGAGATGGTTCTGGGGACACTCGCGGGAGTAGTGACTTGCCTGACCACACTTGTAGCAGGCTCCAACGACAGTGCGGGGAGCTGGGTTGTTGGGTGGAGCTGGGTAGAACGAAGCTGGTGGACGAGGCGCCACATAGGGTGGCCTCGGTGGGTTGTTCTGGCGGAACATGCTGTTAGGGATCCAGATCTTGCGCTTCTGAGAGCTTGAGCTGGATGAACCATCATCTCTAGGGTGCTTGCGGAAATCATTGGGGGTGTTCATGTCCTCCGCCTTGATGGCCTTGTTGACAAGGACCTGTAAGGTGGCGAAGTCATGCAGGTTGAGCTCACGACGGAGTCCAGAATTGAGTCCACGGCGGAACCTCTCTTGCTTCTTGGCGTCGGTGGATACATCTTCAGTAGCATAACGAGGCAGTCGGTTGAACTGACGACTAAACTCGTCAACAGTCCTCCTGCCTTGGGTGAGGTTGCAGAACTCCTCACGCTTGCGGTCCATAAGACCCTTTGGAATGTGGTGCTCATGGAATGAAGTGCAGAACTCATCCCAAGTTGTGGGCGGTCCAGCGGGACGCATGTTCAGGAAATTCTCTCACCAAGAGCTAGCTGCACCCTCGAGGTGGTAGGTGGCATAGCTGACCCTGTCACCATCTGCAACATGGCCTGCCTGGAGCTTCCTCTCGATGCTGTGAATCCAGGGGCTCGGTGGAGTAGCTGAAAACCGGGGGATGAAGCCGGATGAAGTCATTCAAAGACACCAACTCGTTGCGCTGCTGAGTGGTGTTGCGGGCAATGACCTCCAGCAACTGGTGAGAGTCTCGGCGGTTCCTCTCAACCTCCATCAGAACCTGAGCCATCGTGGGTGGCGGTGGAAGATTGCTTTCCTCCGGTTCATTTCCACGTCCATGGGCACGACCAAGCTGGCCACGGGTTCCTTGAGACGTCCTGAAGGTTAAAACCAAAGTCAAACAAAGTTGATTGGAAGAGTCTAAACAAGGTATTGAAGGTACTGGAAGAATCATAGAGCAAAGGAAGTAATCATCTTGACAACATGGTGATAAAAGCATACAAGCCATATATTCACAAGCTGTCATACAAACCATACATCGTTTTAGTACAAGCTCCAAGCTAATACAAACGTGATTAAGATGATACATCCTTCAGAGGCACTCTGACTTCCTATACATTATTTATCTAAGCCTTTGGAACTTAGAACACCTTGTGTACAACATACTAAAGATACTACTACATCCTCACTAGAGAAAGACCACAGGCGGTCTCACTCATCTCCATCTCCATAGTAATCCTCATAGAAGTTACCCATGTAACCCGGTAGATGAAGGTGACCATCAGAAAACACGGAGGCCTGAGGACCCTGATATCCATTTGGGCAAGGATGGGGCCTAGGTCTACCGTAGTGTGGAAGCAGAGGACCACGGGGTGGAAAAATGCCTCCAATCTCGGGCCAAGCAACTCGAGAAGGCATCTGTGTCCTGACTGGGTAGATAGCATCATACTCCACTGATCCAACACTCACAAAAGAAGATAGGAATGTAAGTGCTTGGTATAGACGGACACGGGTGGCGTGAAGCTCAAAACGAAGGGCACGTGCATCACGATCTCTATCACAAGCGTGCCGAGCAGTGATCTGAAGCAAAGGATCCTCCAAGGAGTGATCTGAGTACAATCCGGTGTAATATCCCTCTTCTCCTGGAAGTGCAGCAGGGATATAGCGTAAAGGTGACTCTCCAAGAATTGCATGCTCCTCTCTCAGCAGGGTAATACATGAGTATGCCGCATCCTGCACAGCCATGTTCTCAGTCACACCAATGCCATGTCCAAAGAGGATAGGCTGAGTGCCTCCAGTGTGGTGCGGGTAGATCCTGACAGTGTAGTGTAACTGAGTCTGGTTGAAATCAAGGAACTGCTCCTCAACGGTGTACTTAGGATACCATCGATAGCCAATGAAGGACATTATCTCGGTGAGCATGGCTGGATGCCCACGCACATCGAGGCACCTAGTCAAACGAACAATCTTCCGAGGGGGAAGATCTGCCATCTGAAACAGAAAGAAGGATTTTGCAAATGCATCAGATTATGAAGAAACTTGGAATGACTCGGACAACATAACGGCTGTAATTGCAAGAAAAGACAATTTCTTACAACATGGAAACAACACTTACATACGCTGTAAGAAATCAGGAAGCACAACAACTCTAGCAAACCGAACACAACTCTCCTACGGCTACAAGGAAGCAATCAACGAGATGTTCTAGTAGGACATAGATGAGCCTAGTCCTATCTTCTCGGAGAAAAGATGAGGGTGATTCAGAACTCAGAAAGAAGGGGCTAAGGAGAAAAAAGAAGCCTTACGTTGTTCCCTTATATACCCAGAGTAACTATATAACTATAGAAGGCTAGACTCGACTTCGACGAAGGCTGATAATCCTATAGTCAGTCCTGCTCTGATACCAAGTCTGTCGGGACCCGGGGTTAACGTATGAAAGTCCCGCTACAACACAATCATATGGAGAGCCGAGAACCGTACCCACTTGTCTAAGCAGACAAGGCCAAGCACAGAACGTTCTCAGAAAGCATCGAACGTGAGGGGCATCCCATCCAGGCCGGATGATCAACTGAGATGGGTCCTCATCGTCCGCACACAAGTCTAAATGATATGGGTGGTGAACTCCCATACTCATAGACAAGTCACCTCAACCATACTATCGATTGTATTATAACACTTAAATAGACTTACTCCAGCCCGATCACTTAGTCGGGGTCTAGGGTGGGCTCGATCATACAACAAAGTGTGCATGTGACAGAGTCACGAGTAATCGCATCACGATACCCCAAGCTGCGCACATCTAAGGGCCGCTTGGTGTATAAAAGACCGCCAACCAGATCATAACTAAGTTCTCGAAAACCCATACTAAGACATGCATGTTATAATCATACACGCAGCACACATGTCTAGTATGAACAACAGGTATCATTGCAATTCTCTACAAAGTGTACAACTTTATTGATAACTCTTACAGAGTGCACACAGAGATCACGAGATCGTGATCCAACATTACATCAAACATGCGGAAGCAAAGTAGGTCTGAGTACAGACAAGTTTAACAAATGGCTGAGAGAAGCCTTATTTATAAACAAGCCCTTCCACGAGGGACCAGTCGTCTGACTGGGACTACACTAGCTTGAACAGTCGTCGAGCCCCAGGAAGAATCCACCTTCGGGGTCAGTGGGTCCATCTAAAACATAGAATAAGCAAACGTGAGTACAAAGTCGTACTCAGCAAGACTTACGTAGGAACTATACTACTCATGCACATGTATCAAGGTAAAGGGAGGTGGGGTTCATAAGGAGAAGTGCCAGCTTTGACTTGGCTAGTCCTGAACTACTAGTACCAGACTTGAGGTAAGAAGCGTACACGAGTCCACTATATCTCCAACCAATTACACCACTATGTTGCCTTCCTCGACTCCCCACGAGAAAGAACGCCATAGCACTCACGCTTATCTTGGCAAGTTTTATAAGTATCCAGTTCAAGTTGTCTAATAATCAGGCACAGCTTTCAAAGTAGTCCCTTATCGCGGACGCGGCTATTCGAATAGTTTATTAACACTGCAAGGGTGTACTGCTACACACATGAAACTATCAGTTACCGCCTTGGACTCGACACCATTCAAGCGGGTGTCGGCGAGGATAATTTCCACAACTTTTACCTCACAGCCAACTCAAGTTCAACGAAGACCCCTATCTGGGATGGTTTCCACATTCGTAACCCGGCCGGTTTACTGAAGTGGTCCTAGAAGATGTGTTCGTGGTGCAGAAGCCGGTCTCGATTGAGCCGTTCTCTCACTTAGCAGCCAGGCCACAAACCTGCCAGAACTCCGAACTACGACGACTCATTGAACTGAGGAGGGGTGAGTTAGTAGGTTGAGCGGGGGTCCATGTGCCCAACATGTGGTAGTACTCTTCGTCTTGGATCACCACACAAGAACTCGGGCTTAGGGCGGTGTTCAACGAGACAACCCACTGTGTACTCCTACACAGCCTCTCATCGTTCACCTTGTATTAGGGTAGATTCACCAACACATTTCCACCATCATCAACATGATTGCTACCATCTCGACTCACATAACAGTATCAACATTGTATCACTCTAAGCATGCAATAAGCAATAACAGTTGCAGGGGCCACATGATATCAATCAACTCCTACATTTGCTAGGATTGTGGTTTGCTTACTACTGTGACAAATGATAGGTCATGCAAAGGAATGGGTTCATCTATGCGGTACAAACGTAGCATGGTAATCATCCTAAACAATGCATAATCGAGACTGAGAGGGAAGTGGGATTTTATCGACATGATCAATGGGGGTTTGCTTTCCTTGCTGACGAGGGTCATTCACGGTATCTTCAACGGAGGGGGTGATCTCGGGTTCCGGCTCCACCTCTATTCGACAAACAACACAAACATCAAACCAATAATAAGACAATGCTCAAACACATGAGTTGAAGGTTGAAACTTGATGTATGTTTCGCTGATGTGTGAATTATTCCAATTAAAAGGAGTGTATTGCATTTGAAATGCAAAACCAAACTCCAATTGAATTTCCAAAAGGGTTCATATGCAATGTTGCCACTGTTCACCCAATTTGATTTGGTCAAAAATGAAAACAGATTGCATATTCAGAATCCTTGCATTTTTCTCATAATTTTACATATATTATATGTTTAATTTGGAGTTAAAATGAATTAGTTATGAATTTCCAAAGTTTAAATCAATTTCTGAAATTTCCGAGTTATTTCTTAAATAGAAATTCAATTTAATGCGTTAGCATGAAGTCATGCTGCCGTCAGGGGGTCTCTGACCAGGGGGTCCCACCTGTAAGTGACTCAGTGAGTTAATTAAAACCTTTTTAATTAGTTTTAAACTAATCCAGGGATTAGTAAGGGGCTAGGCCCACTAGTCAGTGTCACAGGGGCGGGGTTAGTGCTAATTAAGCACGGGCCACGTCACGGGCTGCCGACGGCTCAAGGTCGGCGTCACCAAACGCGGCGGCGCTGCACGGGAGGGCGATTCCGGCCATGGTTTGATGCGTGGCTAGGTGCATTTGGAAGCTGGGGGTGTCACGCGTCCATCTGGGCTAGGATGGGAGGCTGGGGGGCACTGGAACATCGTCGACGACGAGCTCTAGCGGCGGCGGAGCTACTGGCTCAGGGTGGAACTCGCTACGCCGCGCCATTTGAAGCGGGGCTGGGATCAGACAAAGCAGCAGACCAAGGCAAAGGTGAAGGACATGGCCTGGAGCTTGATTGCTTCACGGGTGCTCGCCGACGAGCACTGCAGCGGCGTTGTTCTACGGGTCCCATGGCAGATCGCGACATAGGCAGCAACAGGGGGCGGGAAGAGAGGGGTTTGAACCGCCTGCTCACCAGGAGTTCAGCGGCGGTGACGGCTTGAGCTGGGCTAGCTTGACAGCGTCGCAATCGTCGTCGATCTCCTCCTGCTCTGGCGATGGTGTGAGCTCGAATTCGGAGGCTATGGAGGCTCCGGCCACGCCATCTTCTGCAGATCGACGAAGCGGATGTCGCTGGACACGGGGGACAGCTTGGCTAGTCCTCTCGTCGGCGTTGGCTACGCGAGTGCGTCGTCGTGCTCCGGCGACCTCTTCTGTCTTCGTCAAATCCGGCGAGATGGGAGAGGGTGATGGCGCTGGAGGGGGGGGGAATGGATCTGGGTGTCTCCCAGACGTCTCCAGACGAGGGGATAACCCCTGGGGAGGGAGGCAGCTGCCTGGCGCGCCCACGGCACTCGCCGGCGACCTGCTTGCCTGCCCGGAGGGGGAAGAAGATGCATGTACCCCCCTGGGCTGGGCTTCTGCTGGGCCAGGTACGACTAGTTGGGCCCGAGGCCAGGTAAGTACTCGTTTTGTTTTTCTGTTTCTTTTTCTTTTCTGTATTTTGTTTTGCCTTGCTAAGTAAAATAGCTAGGCATTTTATAGAATGCTCCAAAATTTTATGTGGACTTGTAATGCATATAGCTAGCCACTCATAAAGTTTGGGCATTTTTAAAATTCAAATAATTTGAACCTTAATTCAAATAGGGGCTTAAATTTAAATCCATGCTCCTTTTTGAATATTTGAAAAATCCATGAGCATGGGATTGGTTCCACATCACTTGATATGTGATTACACTCATTTATGAGACTTTTCAAAAATTCAAAAGGAATTTTTGGAGCAGCTTTTATTCTGGCCATTTGAATTAAATTCATCTGGGGGGTGTTCTCTCTCCCATTTCATTTTCTTTTTGAAAATTTTCCATGATGCAAAGTGAGACTTGATCCTAGCACATACCTAACAGAGGGTTCTGGCACAGGAACTGGCACTGGGGTGCACTGAGTTAATAGGTTAGTTCAAATATGATCAAAAGTATATGAAAGTGTATCTAGATCATAGAAATATCACACAAAACATGCATGGATCAAGCATAAATTATAGATACGTTTGGGACGTATCAACATCCCCAAGCTTAATTCCTGCTCGTCCTCGAGTTGGTAAATGATAACAAGCATAATTTCTATGGTGAGATGCTAACAACCATATAAGAACTTTGAAAGTAAAGAAATCAAGGTATGTAATTCAATTCAAGTTATAACAGGCAAGAGTCTATATTAGCATTGAAACAAGCAACATAAGAACATAAAGGTGCAAGAGGTCTCGCTGTCCGTGACTCGAATGTCTCCAGATGGTGTTTGCGTGAAAGAAGGGGGAGATGGGAATACGAGAGAAAAAAATTATTTGTTCAGAACTCAATCTACTAAAGTTTCACACTTAGTATTCTTTTGAATCTTATCTTTAATCGTCCCCAGACAACTAGCTAGGTACAAGTCAATTTGATCCACTCCCTTTCGATATTTTGGGCACTCATGCAATGGATGAGCGTAAGCACGAGAGTTGACACTTAAGATGGCAAAGAGAGAGATATGGTGGAGGAGGAAGACCAAAAGTGTGTGAAAGGCTCACATCAATGAGGACAATCATAGGCGAGAGAAGGCAAAATGATAGATATGATGTGAGGAGTAGGGATTGCCATGCAACGGATGCACATATGAGCTAAGAAAATCTCTCCAATGGAACTAGTGGGGGTGCATCCAACTTGCTCGCTCAAGAAGACCTAGAGCTCATTTGAGGAGGCTCATCATTGGAATATACAAGCCAAGTTCTATAGTGTGAAGGTCCCCACATAGCTATATGCATATATGATCATCTCTATGGAGCACAAGACATAAGAGCGAGTACGAGTGTGGATCTTTTAAAAGGAATAGTAGTGTTTCCCCCTTCTCTCTTTTTATTTATTTTTCTCTTTTTTTCTACTTTTTGGTGGCCTCGATAGCTCTTTCTATTTAACTCTCATTTTTCCTCTTTGGGATCTTTTTATTTTGTCCTCTTTGGGATCTTTTTCTCACTTAAGGGCAACACTCTATTTTACAAGAAGTATAGAAGATCTTCACACATTACAAGGTACTCAACATAAAGAAGATGTAGCTATCATGATGTATGCAAATGTATGCCTCTGCCAGTGTAGCAGGAACATGTATGAAATTAAGATCAAGTCATGAGAAGGTGAATGTTGCATGGCAATATATCTCAGAAAGGCTATGGAAATGCCTTGATAGGTAGGTATGGTGGCTGTTTTGAGGAAAGATATAAGGAGGTTTATGATGATAGAGTGTATCATGCCAAGGGTTTGGATGCACCGGTGAGGTGGACGCCAAATCTCGGACTGAGAAGAGGGCAATGCACGGTACCGAAGAGGCTAGCAAATATAAGGAGGTGGAAGTGTCAACTTTCAATACTTACATTAGTCCGAAGAACTCATGCAATTTTTATCGGTAACTCTCAATCTAATAAGGAGGTTCACAAAGAGACAAGTACCCTGAGGAGGAGTGTATGGGGGTTTGGTTATCCTTGCGCATCCTCGACTTATGGTACGTGAGTGTACTCTAACATCCGATCCCTCCAAAGATTAGTGATCCATCTAGTAGCAAGAGTTCTCAACTAGTTTTTGTAGGTTTTGGAAATAAGCACGGATTGACCAAAATACGACACCTATCACTAATAGGCTAGAGCTCTTGACACCAAAAGTTCAAAAAACATTACTCACAACAATACCTCAAAACTATTGGAAGTTACTACTACAATTGAATAGAAACCTCAATTACCTACTTCAAGACAAGACACAACTCAGTGCAACAACCAACTCTCTTAACAAGATAAGCATGAAAACTAAAGAGAGTTCTAGCAACAAACTAAACAAAAGCTAAAGCTCTTGAAAAAGACAAACATGAAAACTAAAAGCTAAACATGGAAGAAGAAAGATAAGCATGAAAATCCTATGTTGTGTTCTAGTTTGAAGCGGAGCGTGTTTCTCTCCCACACAAAGAAAGCTGGGTTCTAACTTGTTATGAACATCAAGAAAAGCTAAAGAAAACTAAAAAGGAAACCTAAGAGCGAGACGCTCCGAGCATAGCACATAAAGCATGAAGTGATAAAAATATAGTGAGACGGATGACGAACTGATGATTGTTGATGGAGAAGGGGATGCACGGGGGCATCCCCGAGCTTAGATGCTTGAGTCTCCTTGAATATTCTTTGGGGATGCATGGGGGCATCCCCAAGCTTGAGCGTTTTGCACTCCCAGATCTTCTTTTATCATCTTCCCTCGCACACTTGAAAACTCCCTTAATACATAACTCATCATAAGCTGATTAGAGAGGTCAGTACCCTTAATAAAATAATTTTTCTCCACTCGAAATAAAGATATTCTTGAGGTGCTAATGTTTCTCAAGATTTCCAAAAAAAATTTGGAAAGAAAAAGCAAGCTTAAGATTTGCAAAAGTAAGGAAAGGCAAAACGTGGCAGAATCTGTGAAAAACAGAACAACAGGTAGTAAATAAAAAAAACTGGGGTACTTCTGCAACTCAAATAAAAAAACTCAGAATAGACGCTCGAAAGACAATTGTATGGAGCACGCTATCAAAACAGTTCAGAGCAAAAAGATGATCTGGTGATTTTAGGCTAATTTTTTTGTCCAAGGACAGAATCTGTTTTCTGGACAACATGTCACAACTTTTGAACTTTCTCGCAATCCGTGGCTAAAGTTGGCACAAAGCTTGAAAATAAAGAGACAATGACGTTGCTACAGTAGTAAAAATCATCAAGACCACTAAAAACAGAGGTAAAACATCTTGGGTTGCCTCCCAACAAGCGCTTTCTTTTACGCCTTTAAGCAGGCATAAAGCAAAAAGGAAGAATCACGTTGGATCAACCGAACCATCATCAAGATCATCAAAAACCTCTTCAATTGTACAACTAGTTTTAAGAGGTCTTTCAAATAAATTCCTAATGAAGATACTTCTAGGGATAAAACCAAAAGGCGAAAAATCAATAGGAGTTTCATTTATATATTTGTCTAAGAGGGGTATTTCTTCCAAAGTTTTGATGGTTTCAACTCCTTTGGCAATGGGTGGATTGTTTTTAGGTCGAGGAACCTTAGGGACATAATTGAACTTAGGTTCCTTCCTTTCCGAAGTTTCTACCTTTTTTGGTTTGATTGAGGAGAAAGTATTTCCCAAAGTGTCAATGATTTCCTCAATCTTATCTATCCTAGAAGGATCCAAATCATGGAATTTTATGGTCTCCAAAGTTTTAATAATTTTATGCATGGATCTATCAAGTCTATTCAAATTCCCTGGAATCTTGCAATCCAACTCATTTATCCTACTTATGCTTGGTATTTCTAGTTCTATCTTTTCAAGTTTTTTCATAATGTGAACTAGAGTGATATCCTCTTGAATGCTAGCAAGAGGGAGATTTCCAACAAGATTTTCAATAACATTAAGAGACTCCCATACTGGGGCATCTAGGAAATTTCCATTGATAGTAGTATCTAAAACAAACCTATTCCAAGGAGTAATCCCAACATAAAAATTTCTAAGCAGGATAGTGGTGGATTGCTTCTTGGTGGCTCTTTTCTGAGAATTATTAATTCTATACCAAGCATCTTTTAAACTTTCACTGCCTTTTTTTAAAGGTGAGAACCTCTATCTCAACAAAGGCAAAAGGACCAGACATGATGACAACTACTAGCAAGATAAATAATTTTTTTGTGATTTTCGATAAAGGACACTAAGATAAAAACTGAAAGATAAACTAACAAGACTAAAAAGAAAAAGAAAAAGATAGTGGGAAACTCCCCTATCTTGACGACTGGAGTCCCCGGCAACGGCGCCAGAAATTTGCTTGACGCGTGAGATATGATAATGGTTTCTCGCCCTTCATTGGTTACCCCAAATGGAAGGTGAGATGTAGGATATCAGCAAATTTCCCTCGGTGAAGATAACAAGGTTATCAAACCAGTAGGACTCCAACAAAAACAAGTATGTGGTTCGGCAAGTGATGTGCCATCTGAAAAGAATAACTTTCTTCACCTGGACCTGCACACAAATAGAAATATCTTTGCTCCCAACGAAGTTTAGAGAGGTTGTCAATCTCTCCGGCCTTGCTGTTTACAAAGGATCAAACGCAAAGGATAAAGGATAATAGCGATAGCTACTGGAAAGTGAAAGCAGAAAATAAATTGAGCGTGTAAACAGTGATGAGGATATGGACAGGGGTCCCATGATGTTCACTAGTGATGTCTCTCTCCCAAAAGACGATAAGACTACTATGCGAGGTAAAAAAAATCACAACTGGGCAATTGACAGGATTAAAAACGCACCACAATGCTAACTATGCTACAAAGAAACGAAGAGGCTCAAAATCATGGGCGGTACACCAAAATAAGTAGACTGAAATCCAACTGCATCTACTACTAATCATCCACCTTGAGACATCTATCCAGAACAGCTCGCTGGTATTAAGTTGCGAGCCCCACCCAAAGTTTAAACCCAAAGCAACAGACAACTACATTAAAAGAAGTTTGCATAAAGTAAAAAAATCCTTGCAACTGCAGTTACAAGCACCGTTATTTTCCCCCTTGTGGCAACATCACATCCCCTAGACTCATGTTTCTGTCACTCACGCTAGTCACCAGGGGGCATGAACCCACAATCGAGCATCACGTTCCCTCTTGGAGTCACTACCTACTACTTGGCCAAAGCAATAAACAGCAACGGAGAACATGCAAGAATTACTCAAGAACAAAAATATAAAAGATAAGAACCAAATATGTTACTCTATCAAAACTGAACATAGTCTCATAATCCATCAGATCCCAGCAAACTCAGCATAGCAACAGCAGAAAGAATTACATATGTGCCTTGATCATGTAGGGCAGCTCACAAGGTCTATTCCATGAAGAACAAAGAGGGGAGGAGAACATCACATAGTTACTGATCATGGACCCATGGTCCAAGGTAGACTACTCACGGATCACCCGGGAAGCGTCCATGGTGGAGGAGAAGCTCCCAGAGGTCAATCCTCCCTTCGGCAGGGTGTCGGGAAGAGGTCTGCTAGAGCTCCCGATCTTGGAAGCGCGGCGGCGGCGGAACAGAGGCGAGATCACGAAAAAGGGTCCTGTCTTATGAAGTTTCACGTCACGGAGAATATATAGGCGAAGGGGAGAAGCCAGGGGGCCCACCAGGGGTCTAGGCGGCCCCCTGGCGCGATCCCACCCTAGGGCGCGTCGGGAGGGCACCCGGGCTCCTAGTAGTGGCCCTCTGTCCCCACTTTGGATCTTCCGAAAGCTTCCGGTATGCTGATTTTTATCTGATTTTCCAAAATTTTCAGAGCACTTTTAATATGGGGGAAACCTTAAATAGAAAAACAGCAAAAACAGGAACTGGCACTGGGGTGCACTGAGTTATTAGGTTAGTCCAAATATGATCAAAAGTGTATGAAAGTGTATCTAGATAGCAATATCACACAAAACATGCATGGAGCAAGAAGAAATTATAGATACGTTTGGGACGTATCAGGATGCCGTCCTTGGTCATCTCGCTCTAGGGCGGTTAGGCCACAAGATTAGAGCACAAGGCTCTGATACCATTTGGAAGGGTAGATAGACTTAGAGGGGGGGGGGGGTGAATAGGTTATATTAAAAATTTTAACACTACTTATCAATTGTAGGCACTAATGCGGAAGATAAAGGTGTGCCTAAAAATTGCAAAGGTGACGTAGAAAAGATAAGGTAAACTACAAGCACAATATAATAAAGCAAGTGAGGTATAAATAACAAGGTAATCAACAAGGTAGTGTAAGTAAAAGGGGAAAGATAGGGATAACCGAATGACGCAAAGACAATGATGTATCCCGATGTTAACTTCTTTGTAGGGAAGCTACTCACCGTTCAGAGAGAGTGGGTGAAACCACGAAGGCACACCAACGTCACGAAGGTTCACTCTATTCCCCTTGAGATATCACCACGAAGGAGATTCCCAACCACTACCAGTTGACCTTAAAGGTGGTCACCAATGTAACAGCCCAGTTTTTGCAAAAATTTAAAATTTTGTTTTCGGTGTGAATTGTTTGATTGTCTGATTTGTTTGCGGTGTTTGCATCCCCGTTTTATCGATCGGCGATTATTTTTCCCCCTCTTATCTCGTATCGGACGGAGACCGACCCTTTCCACCCTGACACTCGACTTTTGCGACACCGGGTTTCACCCGATCACCGTCGCGAAAACCGCACGAGACCAGCCGCAGCCAACGGAACAAAAAACCCCATTTAATAATTAAACGGGATATTTTTATAGCGCGCCGGAAAGTGTTCTCAGAATGGTTCCAGCGCGAGGTGAACGCCGCCGGCTCGACGCGCTGATCGTGCAGTTCGAAGTTTTACCCGAATCGGAGGTACTGCGGACCCCCGGCGGTCAGAAACGTGAGCACCGCTCGCGCGAGAGAAAAACCGGGGATATTTTTGCAAACTGCCAGCCACCGGGGCTACATAAAGACCACCACACTCCCACCCGTTTTCTAGGGTTTCCCTAGCCACAAACTGCAGCCACCCCCCTCACAATAGCCCAATTTTCACATTTTTTCCCAATTCGTCCTGGACCGTCAGATCCGGAGATCCGACGGCCCGAGATCGTGCCACGTCGCCCCAACCACCTAGCTCTCTCTTCCTCCTCAACCTCTTGCCCGTGGAGTCCCGAGCCACCGCTGCGCTCGCCTCCGGCCGCCGCCGAGCAGCAGGCCAACCTCCTCTCCCTCTCCTCCTTCCCTCTCCTCCCCTTCTCCCTCTCTCACCCGCTGCTCCCTTCTCCTCGCAGGTTCTGCGCCGTCGTCGTCCGAGCACAGCCGCGCCATGGAGTTCGGGGCCGAGCTCGCCATGGCTCCCGACCTCGCCGCCGGCCACGCCCCGGCCTGGCCTGGATTCGGCCAGATCCGGTCGGCCCCGCTGCCTCCCGCCTCCCCGCGCTCCCTTGCTCGCCGGCGCGCGCAGCCCAGGTGGCCGGCGACGTCGCTGCCTCCTGCTCGGGCACGAGCCGAGCGAGACGACGGGGACGCCCGTGCTGGGCCGGACTCCTCCTCCCGAGCCTGAGCCGGCCTGACTGCCCAGCAAACCCCCAGCCAGCGCCAGGCCGAGATGGGCCAAGCCCATGGGTGAGGCCAGGCCGCCCTTTTTTTTTTTTTACCCTGTTGTATTTTTTCAAAGTCTGAGGTTATTGTGCTGCTGATTCGATTCCGCGTTGACGATAGCAAGCAAACCGTAGCTCCGATGAATGTGCCCCCAAAACAAAAGTTGCTCAATTTTGCGTGCTCTAGCAATCGTATGTAGAAAGTTTTTGCATTTGAGCTCATCTTGATTGTGTAATTATGTGTTGAAGTGGGCATCAGGCCGTTAAACTGCTACTTTTGCTGTTATGTGCTGCTGTTATTATTTTGTTGCAACTTTGCATGATGATTGTAACAAATCCATGAGGCCTATTGCATTTATTCTTTCTCGTATGTGTTAAGCATCATGTGTACTTCAATTCCATGCTTTAACTTGCCATGTTTGGGTGCTTTAGCTGTATTAAACCTTGCTCGAAAGTGGTGATCATGATGATATTGTGCTCCCGCGGGTACCTCTCGGAGACGATGCGAGCTTGCGATCAACTACACCTTCGGAACCCGACTTATCAACAGGCAAGGAATATACATTACTTATGATCCATTCTATTTCAACCAGCGGTTTGCATGCTAGTCTAGGTTAGGTTCGATGTTTGATCCTACCACATGTTTACAACCTCTTTCAAACCGATACACCCATGTCCCCTCCCAGCAAACCTTGTACTGCTATGTTACTATTGCTCGTTGCTCAACCCCTGCTTGGTATGCATGCTTAGGATGCTACGATGTTACCCTGTTACTCTTTGGTTTGGGATATCACAATATTATATTGTTGTTGATGATATGATTATTAAATGTTGGCTATATTTGACGAAGGATGGAAGGTCTAGGCTATCCCGCCCCGACGCTTTGTTCCATTCGAGTCACCTAGGATCCGAGTTCCGGGTATTGGTTTTAAGACTAAGCGTGCCTAACCGCGTGTGGGATTTTATGGGGTCCCCTTTTTCTTACCTATCTAGCTTCAAACATTTCTAGAGGTGGCCCAAGCTGATTTACTATTTGAAAACCATGCATATATGCCTGTCGGGTAGCTCCTGGCAGACATCCTTTAAAACAACCCGGACCAGTGAGGACTTTGTTTCCCTATTGGTCCACCTTTGACCGGCGAGGGCCCGAGGCCTCACGTGAGGCGTCTCGGTAACCCAAACCCTGTGGAGACGGAAGAGTCCGATCCGAGAGCGTGGCCAGCTTTTGGATTGGGTGTCGAATCCCCGGGGGCCACCCGGATTTGTTCGTTGTTAGTTAGAGGGACCTGTCGTTTCGGATCTCTTGGAACTAAATCATAAAATGGTTGCCTGTGATGGGTACCAACTGAGAGAGATGGGCGTGCGTGCGGAGCCTTGTAATGGGCAGTTGGTACACCCCTGCAGGGTTAAATCTTTTCGAGAAGCCGTGTCCACGGTTATGGACGACTTGAGACCTACTCCTTGTTCATAGACAACAACAACTGAGATAATCTTAATATAACTTGATCAACGTGTGTGTGCCTTGACTGCTTCTTCTTCGTCGGGATGCGAAGAGGAGGACAAGGATAGGATAGGTCTTATGTTTGCGTAGTAGGTGGATAGCAGACTTGTTGGAGGCGATTCCTCATCGAATGCTTGGCTTCTTATCTTATTCTCTAGATCGTTAGCCAGTTCATAAATGCTAGTGCGGCAGCAACCTCACCACTTACCCCTTCCTTACCGTAAACTACTAGTTGTCCTAGAATGACGAGTGATGAAGTCCTTGCTGGGTCAGATGACCACTACAGTTGGATGCTGAGTACCTCTATACTCATGATACTACCCCCAAACTCTTTTCAGGGTTCTTGATCGACAACAGGTATGGTGATCGCCGTTTCACGTGGAGACTCGACGACGACTAGATAGGCGGATCCCGGCGGAGGGCCTGGACCCGTGTGGTTATGGGATCGATGTTTTTCTCTTTGCTAGTAGGCGTTTGCTTGTAGTCTGTACTCAGACATGTATCTTCCGCTGTTGTATTGTATTTAAGGCAGTTGTATGCCGATTGTATGAGATGTTGTATCCTTGTATCTGTAATGTTGTGATATCATGTTGGAAATCCGGGGCATATGGCTTTTTCATATGTCGCGGTGGGACCGATATGTGCTTCGTCCCCGGATCTGGGTGGAAACACCTAGATCTGGAACAGTACCGCATATCGGGCCTTACAACTTGGTATCAGAGCCTTACCGATCGTAGGATCCCTTTCCTGGCCGAAGTCGAGTCTACACAAAAACTATTTTGTAGTTACTAAGTTAGTTATCGGAGAGTAGGAATCTTTTTACTCCTTACCCTTGCTCTGGTCAGGACCAGTGTCGTAAGTGTTTTATTCTCGCCTTACCCCCTTCAAAACTTTAGGATCTCGAGAATGTGGAGTTTCGGAACCGCTACAATGCCTTGCTTGCAGCGTATTGTCTCGATTCCGATATCAGGTTTGGAAAATCTTGTAGTACCTTTAGTTCTTCCGTCTCTGGGTAAACATCTTGGTCTTCTGTTGACTTTAGTTCCCTTCCCGAGTATCCTCACGATTTCAGTGAGAATGCTTCCCTTGATCGTCGCTTTGAATTGTCGTTCTTTCTCTTGATCAGCTGATGGTTTCGTTTTTCAACGTCACCATCTCTCTGCGGAAATTTATCTCGACAGAAGTTCGTCGTTCGGCATGGAGCAGAGTCCCTTGTTGGTGGTGTTGAAGATCGTCGTCTCTCTTTTCTTTCCCCCCCTCTTCCCCGGATCGTCCTGGATCTCGGGACGAGATCCCTTGTTGGTGGTGTTGTATTGTAACAGCCCAGTTTTTGCAAAAATTTAAAATTTTGTTTTCGATGTGAATTGTTTGATTGTCTGATTTGTTTGCGGTGTTTGCATCCCCGATTTATCGATCGGCGATTATTTTTCCCCCTCTTATCTCGTATCGGACGGAGACCAACCCTTGCCACCCTGACACTCGACTTTTGCGACACCGGGTTTCACCCGATCACCTTCGCGAAAACCGCACGAGACCAGCCGCAGCCAACGGAACAAAAAACCCCGTTTAATAATTAAACGGGATATTTTTATAGCGCGCCAGAAAGTGTTCTCAGAACGGTTCCAGCGCAAGGTGAACGCCGCCGGCTCGACGCGCTGATCGCGCAGTTCGAAGTTTTACCCGAATCGGAGGTACTGCGGACCCCCGGCGGTCAGAAACGTGAGCACCGCACGCGCGAGAGAAAAACCGGGGATATTTTTGGAAACTGCCAGCCACCGGGGCTATATAAAGACCACCACACTCCCACCCCTTTTCTAGGGTTTCCCTAGCCACAAACTGCAGCCACCCCCTTCACAATAGCCCAATTTTCGCATTTTTGCCCAATTCGTCCTGGACCGTCAGATCCGGAGATCCGACGGCCCGAGATCGTGCCACGTCGCCCCAACCACCTAGCTCTATCTTCCTCCTCAACCTCTTGCCCGTGGAGTCCCGAGCCGCCGCTGCGCTCGCCTCCGGCCGCCGCCGAGCAGCAGACCAACCTCCTCTCCCTCTCCTCCTTCCCTCTCCTCCCCTTCTCCCTCTCTCACCCGCTGCTCCCTTCTCCTCACAGGTTCTGCGCCGTCGTCGTCCGAGCACAGCCGCGCCATGGAGTTCGGGGCCGAGCTCGCCATGGCTCCCGACCTCGCCGCCGGCCACGCCCCGGCCTGGCCTGGATCCGGCCAGATCCGGTCGGC
Source organism: Bromus sterilis (assembly GCA_950022295.1). Lineage (NCBI taxonomy): Eukaryota > Viridiplantae > Streptophyta > Magnoliopsida > Poales > Poaceae > Bromus > Bromus sterilis. The sequence goes on along the minus strand of OX465596.1, from coordinate 320,484,895 downwards.
CCCGCTGCCTCCCGCCTCCCCGCGCTCCCTTGCTCGCCGACGCTGTCAGATCCCTCTGTTAGGTATGTGCTAGGGTTAGCTAGTACCTTTGCATCATGTCAAAATTTCAAAAAGAAATCTTGGAAATCAAATTCAAAATCAAAATGGGAGAAGGAACACCCCCCAGGTGAATTAATTCAAAAGGCCAGATAAAAATCTTTTCCAAAAATTCATGTTAGAGTTTTGAAAAGTCTTATAAATGAGTGTGATCACATTTCAAGTGATGTGGGACCCACCCCATGCTCATAGATTTTTCAAATATTCAAACAGTACCTTGGAAATAAAGAAATAACCCTATTTGATTTAAAATTCAAATCTTTTGAATTTTAAAAATGTTGAAAGTTTATGAGTGGCTAGTCTATATTATTATGAAGCCATATAAAAGTTTTCAGCATTTAATAAAATGGTTTGGTATTTTTATCAGAGCCAAAACAAATTACAGAAAAAGAAAGGAAAATTTAAACAGAGAGAAAAAGGAAAAGAGAGCTTACCTGGCCATTCGGCCCAACTCACTCCCAGCCGGCCCAGCCCACTCCCGCGCCTGTCGTCTTCCTCCCCACGCCCCGAAGCTGCTCGGTGGAATGCATGCAGCACTCCACCGACGCCGCCGACGAGCCCTGGCCACCTCCTGCTTCCCCCTCGCCATCTCTTCGCACCTGGAGACTTCTCACAGCCGTCCTGATCCATTCCCCCCCTCCTCTTCGTCTTCCTCCTCCTCCTGCGCCCGATTTCACCGCCGCCCGAAGACCGCCGTGGAGCACGCCGTCGAGAACACGTAGCCACCGTCGTCCCCGAGCCGTGCCGCCGTGTCCAGGAGAACCGCAGCAAGCCTCTTCATCGTTCCCCTCAAGCAATCGAGCCCGAGCACCTCAGCAATCGACGCCAGCTTCACCGAGAGCTCACCGGAACCGTGAGTCGCCGTCGTCGAATTCCTCGACTACACAGCATCCCCGGCCTCACCGTCTTCTCCATTAGCTTCAGGGTGAGCTCCTTCACCTTTACCCTAAGTTTGCAACGCCTCATTTTCCCCACAACTGAATCCGCCATGGATCCCGAGCAAGCTCGCCGCCATGGTCGTCGTCCTCCTCGCTCCCGTGCTTGTCGTGAACCCCCAGTGCACGCGTTTGACTCCCGCGTGTGCTAGCTTTCAAACGCAACCAAAATCACCCCAAGCCATGCTCCCTAGCCTCGGCTACGACCTCGCCGCCGTTCTGCTGCCGCCGGAGTCGTTGCCGTCGTCGCTCTCGACCACCCCGAGGACCCCCGTTGCCTCCAGATGATGCGCGAGACGTTGCTGAGTCGAATGGAGCCTTCCCCGTGCTCTCCCGTGGCCTCTGGCTCACTCCGGTGACCACGCCGCCGTGCCCGTGCCACCGGCGGCTAACCGCCGGCGAGTTAACCCTAACCCACCCCTAATCACACCCCTAAACCCACTGACTACTGGGCCCCAACCCCTAATTCCTCCGTTTAATTAATTTTTAACCACGAGATTAACCCCTGTATCACAGACAGGTGGGACCCCTTGTCAGTTTGACTCGGGTCAAAACCCCTGATGTCATGCTGATGCAATAATGACGCAGTAATGCTTTTCCAGAAAAGAAAAATAGTTTAATAAATCCAGAAATTCCAGAAAATACCCCAAACTTTGGAAATTCATAGATAATTCATATTAACTCCAAATTGGACAAATAATATATGAAAAATGATCAGGAGAAAATTATCTTTCCAAATATGCAACTTTCAACTCTGTTTGAGTTGAATTTAAAAAGTGATCAGTAGCATTTGCTATTTGATTTAAATGGAATTAAATCAAATTCAATTCAATTATTTTTGCAACTTGAACAATGGCAACATGCTACATTTCACTTACACATCAGAGGCATATCATACACATTTGAAGATAATTCAAAATGATCAAACTCTATCACATATAACTTGGTCATTGTTGAATTCAAATGTGGAGTTTGAATTTGCATTTTTAAATGCAATATATTCCACTTAAATGGAATTGCCTCACACATCAGAACTTATACTTCAAGCTTTAACATTCAATCATGTGCTTGAGCATTGCATTCATATTGATTGCTACTTCGTGCTTTGTTTGTCGAGTAGAGGTGGAACCGGAGCAAGAGGTCACCCCCTTCGCTGATGATCCAGAAACCGAACCTCGTCAGCAAGGCAAGCAAAACCCCATTGATCATGTCGATAAAATCCCACTTCCCTCTCATGTCTCGCTTATGCATTGTTTAGGATGATCACCATGCTTCGTTTCTACCGCATAGATGAACCCATTCCTTTGCATGACCTATCATTTTGTCACAGTAGTAAGCAAACCACAATCCTAGCAAATGTAGGAGTTGTTTGATATCATGTGGCCCCTGCAATGTTACTGCTTATTGCATGCTTAGTATGATACCATGTTGTTACTGTGATGTGAGTCGGGATGGTAGTGATCATGTTGATGATGGTAGAAAAGTGTTGGTGAATCGACCCTAATACAAGGTGAACGATGAGAGGCTGTGTAGGAGTACACGGTGGGTTGTCTCGTTGAACACCACCCTCAGTCCGAGTTCTTGTGTGGTGATCCAAGATGAAGAGTACAACCACACATTGGGCTCACTGACCCCTCTCAACCTATTAACTCATCCCTTTCGATGTCCAGATGTCGCAGTAGTTCGGAGTTCTGGTAGGCTTGTGGCCTGGATGCTAAGTGAGAGAACGGCTCACCCGAGACCGGCTTACGCACCACGCACACATCGCTTGGGTCCACTTCGGTAAACCGGCCGGGTTCACGATTGTGGTAGCCAACCCAAGTAGGCGACTTTCTTGGACTAGATAGGCTATGAGGTAACAATTGTGGTGAGCATCCTCGCTGGCACCCCTTGAATGGTGTCGAGATCAAAGGCGGTAAATGATGATCATGTGTGTGTAACGGTACACCCTTGCAAGGTTAACAAAACTATTCGAATAGCCGCGTCCGCGGTTATGGACTACTTGGAAAGCTTAGCTTGATTATTAGATAACTTGAACCGGATACTTCCAAAACACACCAAGATAAGTGTGAGTGCTATGGCGTGCTTTCTCGTGGGGAAGTCGAGGAAGGCACCATAGTGGTGTATTGGTTGGAGAAAGTAGTGGACTCGTGTACGCTTCTTATCTCAATTCTGGTACTCGTAGTTCAGGATTAGCCAAGTCAAAGCTGGCATTTCTGCAAGTGAACCCCACCTCCCTTTACCTTGATACATGTGCATGAGTAGCATAGCTCCTATGTAAGTCTTGCTGAGTACGCCTTTGTACTCACGTTTGCTTAATCTATGTTTTAGATGACGCCACTGACCCCGAAGGTGGCTTCTTCATCGAGTTGGACGACTGAAGTTAAGCTAGTCTAGTCCCAGTCAGCAGACTGGTTCCCTCGTGGAGGGCTTTATGTTTGAATAAGGCTTCTTAAGCCAATTTGTTAAATTTGTCTGTACTCAGACATAATTTGCTTCCGCTATGTGATGTAATGTTGGATCACTTGTAAGTGATCTCTGTGTGTACTCTATAAGAGTTATAAATAAAATGTACACTTTGTAGAGAATTGCAATGGTACCTGCTGTTCATACAAGGCATGTGTGCTGCGTGTATGTTTATAACATGCATGTCTTTGTATGGGTTTTCGAGACCTTAGTTGTGTTCTGGCTGGCGGTCTTTCATACACCAAGTGGCCCTTAGATGTGCGCAGCTTGAGGCATCGCGATGCGATTGTCCGAGACTCTGTCTCGTGCACACTTTGTGGTATGATCGAGCCCGCCCTAGACCCCGACTAAGTGATCGGGCTGGAGTAAGTCTATGTAAGAGTTTCGAGATAGTCGATAGTATGGTTGAGGCGACTTGTCTTTGAATATGGGAGTTCACCACCCATATCAGTAGACTTGTGTGCGTACGACGAGGACCCATTTCAGTTGATCATCCGGCCTGGATGGGATGCCCCTCACGTACGATGCTTCCCGAGAATGTTCAGTGCTTGGCCTTGTCTGCTTAGACAAGTGGGTGCGGTTCTCGGCTCTCCATATGACTATGTCTTAGCTGTACTTGCATACGCTAACCCCGGGTCCCGACAGGCGCGCGCAGCACAGGTGGCCGGCGACGTCGCTGCCTCCTGCTCGGGCACGAGCCGAGCGAGACGACGGGGACGCCCGTGCTGGGCCGGCCTCCTCCTCCCGAGCCCGAGCCGGCTCCCTCCAGCGGCCGAGCTGGGCCGGCCTGACAGCCCAGCAAACCCCCAACCAGCGCCAGGCCGAGATGGGACAAGCCCATGGGTGAGGCCAGGCCGCCCTTTTATTTTTATTTTTTTTACCCTGCTGTATTTTTTCAAAGTCTGAGGTTATTGTGCTGCTGATTCGATTCCGCGTTGACGATAGCAAGCAAACCGTAGCTCCGATGAACGTGCCCCCAAAACAAAAGTTGCTCAGTTTTTCGTGCTCTAGCATTCGTATGTAGAAAGATTTTGCATTTGAGCTCATCTTGATTGTGTAATTATGTGTTCAAGTGGGCATCAGGCCGTTAAACTTCTACTTTTGCTGTTATGTGCTGCTGTTATTATTTTGTTGCAACTTTGCATGATGATTGTAACAAATCCATGAGGCCTATTGCATTGATTCTTTCTCGTATGTGTTAAGCATCATGTGTACTTCAATTCCATGCTTTAACTTGCCATGTTTGGGTGCTTTAGCTGTATTAAATCTTGCTCCAAAGTGGTGATCATGATGTTATTGTGCTCCCGCGGGTACCTCTGGGAGACGATGCGAGCTTGCGATCAACTACACCTTCGGAACCCGACTTATCAACAGGCAAGGACTATACATTACTTATGATCCATTCTATTTCAACCAGCGGTTTGCATGCTAGTCTAGGTTAGGTTCGATGTTTGATCCTACCACATGTTTACAGCCTCTTTCAAACCGATACACCCATGTCCCCTCCCAGCAAACCTTGTACTGCTATGTTACTATTGCTCGTTGCTCAACCCCTGCTTGGTATGCATGCTTAGGATGCTACGATGTTACCCTGTTACTCTTTGGTTTGGGATATCACAATATTATATTGTTGTTGATGATATGATTATTAAATGTTGGCTACATTTGACGAAGGATGGAAGGTCTAGGCTATCCCGCCTCGACGCTTTGTTCCATTCGAGTCACCTAGGATCCGAGTTCCGGGTATTGGTTTTAAGACTGAGCGTCCTAACCGCATGTGGGATTTTATGGGGTCCCCTTTTTCTTACCTATCTAGCTTCAAACATTTCTAGAGGTGGCCCAAACATTTCTAGCGTGCCTAACCGCGTGTGGGACTTTGTTTCCCTATTGGTCCACCTTTGACCGGCGAGGGCCCGAGGCCTCACGTGAGGCGTCTCGGTAACCCAAACCCTGTTGAGACGGAAGAGTCCGATCCGAGAGCGTGGCCAGCTTTTGGATTGGGTGTCGAATCCCCGGGGGCCACCCGGATTTGTTCGTTGTTAGTTAGAGGGACCTGTCGTTTCAGATATCTTGGAACTAAATCATAAAATGGTTGCCTGTGATGGGTAGCAACTGAGAGAGATGGGCGTGCGTGCGGAGCCTTGTAATGGGCAGTTGGTACACCCCTGTAGGGTTAAATATTTTCGAGAAGCCGTGTCCACGGTTATGGACGACTTGAGACCTACTCCTTGTTCATAGACAACAACAACTGAGATAATCTTAATATAACTTGATCAACGTGTGTGTGCCTTGACTGCTTCTTCTTCGTCGGGATGCGAAGAGGAGGACAAGGATAGGATAGGTGTTATGTTTGCGTAGTAGGTGGATAGCAGACTTGTTGGAGGCGATTCCTCATCGAATGCTTGGCTTCTTATCTTACTCTCTAGATCGTTAGCCAGTTCATAAATGCTAGTGCGGCAGCAACCTCACCACTTACCCCTTCCTTACCGTAAACTACTAGGGTTCCTAGAATGACGAGTGATGAAGTCCTTGCTGGGTCAGATGACCACTACAGTTGGATGCTGAGTACCTCTATACTCATGATACTACCCCCAAACTCTTTTCAGGGTTCTTGACCGACAACAGGTATGGTGATCGCCGTTTCACGTGGAGACTCGACGACGACTAGTTAGGCGGATCTCGGCGGAGGGCCTAGACCCGTGTGGTTATGGGATCGATGTTTTTCTCTTTGCCAGTAGGCGTTTGCTTGTAGTCTGTACTCAGACATGTATCTTCCGCTGTTGTATTGTATTTAAGGCAGTTGTATGCCGATTGTATGAGATGTTGTATCCTTGTATCTGTAATGTTGTGATATCATGTTGGAAATCCGGGGCATATGGCTTTGTCATATGTCGCGGTGGGACCGATATGTGCTTCGTCCCCGGATCTGGGTGGAAACACCTAGATCTGGAACAGTACCGCATATCGGGCCTTACAACCAAACCCTCACAAACTCAATGGGGGTAATCACAATGGTCGATTCCTCTTCGAAGAACTCCTACCCGCCTATGAGTCTCCAACCTCCAAGAGTAACAAGATCAATGGGGAAATTCTCAATACTTGCTCAAATTACAATTTTCTTTGGTCAGAAGATGGGGAAGGGACGGATCTATCACGGGGTGAACGATCCTACGAGAACTCTCACAAATCTCTACGGGATCTTGGATTTAGTGTAGGAGATAAGAGAGAGGGACCACTTGGTGTTCTTGAGTGAAATGAATGAAGTGGTCAACCCTAACCCTAAGTGGGTAGGGGGTATATATAGGTGCTCAAGAAAACTAGCCGTTTGGTGCTGTCTTGTATGCTCCGGACGCCCAGGACTTAAGTCGGATGGTCCGGGATGTGCCCGGATGGTCCGACCTGAGATCCTGATGGTCCGCGAGGGCCACAACAGGCTCTAGATGTGTGAACGGGAACAACGCTGTCGGACGGTCCGGGCAGGGCCCGGACGGTGCGGCACGTGACCCGGATGGTTCTGCAACCGAAGGCTCTCGAGATAATTATTTGGATGGTCTGGGGTCCAGACCAGACGGTCCAGGCTGTGCCCGGACGGTCTGACCTAACACCCGGACGGTCCGATTAAGTATGCACCAGAGAGGTCTCGGGTGTGTAATTCTTCGGACGGTCCGGGTGTTGGGTCTCGCAGCAGAAAACAATAATTTTTCTAACTAGCGTCGCCCTTAACCCAAGATCTATCTAGCTGTAATGCCGTAATGGAAAGACTTGCGGAAACATACCTCGGGGTGTAGTCCGTTGCGTGGGAAACGTTCCCGCAAACGTGGTTGATGAAGCCATAAACCTTTCACAGCCCCCTGGCTGTGTTAGCACTCTGTTGGGTGGAAGTGCCGCACGTGCAGCACCTCGTAGTACTCGCACACGTACGAACTCGATGACGACCTCCGTTCTCCGATCCAGCGAAGGTGGCGTAAGTATACCTCCCGGAACCGGAGTTTCGGCAGCACGACGGCGTCCGCGTAGCAGAGAAGCCTCAATCCCAGCACAGGTTCCAGGCAAGGGGACCCCGACTTGAGAGAGACGAGAGAGGGGAGAAGACCGGTGAAAACCGATCTCAATTCGGAGTAATATTGAATTCTCTGCGAATTTTTCTGTCTTCAAGAAGTGCACCCCTGCCCATCTTTATATAGGCAGACGGAAGGAGTCAACCCCCCTTCCCTTGGCAATGTGGGACTAATCCCTTGCCAAGGGGGGAGGATGCGGCTAGGAGGAGGGGGGGGGGAGTGGGGCGCCACCCACATGGGCCCCAAGGCCCATATTGCCTTTTTTTTCTTTTTCTTTTCCCTTTTATTTTCCTCCTTCCCCTAATGGGCTTCTTTCACAAATAAGGCCCATTGCACTTTTTAATCTGAAATAAATTATTATTAATTATTAATTCACTTAATTAATAAATAATACATTTTATTTCATCTCCCGATGATCCGGAACTCCTTCCAGCTCAGTCCGAATGTCCTTCGAACCAACACGGAACTTTTCCGGTACGTCTTTCTCTCTTCTCCGGTAACTCCGATAGTTCTGAAAAGGTCTCCGATATTCATCGAGCCCTTAAATGTGTTACCCTACAGTCCGAGAACACTCCAGTCATGACCGAGACAAAGGCTACGGACAAGTGATCAATAGCGGGACCTGGATGCCCATAATGAACCCTGTGCATTCCGGAAGTAACCGATTGAACTGTACACGTTGTATACCATTCCCTTTGTCATGCGATACTAGATTAGTCCAAGATTCGATCAACTGCATCCAATGCATTAGTTCTATCTTGTTACCGACAAATCTTATTCACTCGTTCCGTGATATTCATCCTTGTGACCTAGTCACACGCTGCGCAGCTTTATGGATGCAATCCCACCGAGTTGGCCGTGAAGTATCTTTCCATTATATGGATTGACAAATCCCGCTCTTGAATCAACACTCCTCAACATATCCCATCGGATAGCCCAAGATACACTTTTATGGTCACCATGTTTCAGTGTGACGGTTAATGCACTCAAAGCATCCTCAGAAGATAGCAATTATGCGTGATCTCACGGTCAAAGGAACAGGCTACTACGTTCTGTAATTACAACACTAAACTTTTACGATTTTATCATGTTGCAATGCTTGCATTGGGTAATGTTCATCACGTCATTCATTCAATGAGGTGACCTTACCATCAATTGACTTGATTGTCCATGATCGTGAAACCACAATCATCAGTTGACGATAAACCAGTCATCATGAGAGGCTAACTAGGAACTCTGGTTGTTTCTATACCACACCTGTATCATTGTTTCACTGATACAGTTCCAGCACAGTATGAAACTGGTCATGAACTTATTTAGATATATTGGAATAATCATATATTATTTTCCTCTAGAGCATATATCCAACACCGGGGCGAAGCCCGGACGGTTCGAGCGCTCGGGTCTGTATTTATTCGGATGGTCCGGGGCAGGGTCCGCACGGTCCGGGCTGGGCCCGGACGGTCCGGGAAGTGGCCCTGTCGGTCCGGCATATGCATTGAGTGATCAAATTGAAGTATTTTGAAAACCCTACACAACTACATTGATTTTTCATAGGTTGTGTGGAAGTGTATTTTACATGTTGGAGTTTTAATTATTTGAGCAAGACTTGAACTCAACCTTATGATCCCCTCTCAATAGTGCGGGATCCCTATGACTCAAGATGTAATAATAAAGAATACTTAGCATCATCTTCAGTCGTTATGTCGAATTCTTGAGTGCGGTCGAGGTTCAACATATGATCCCTACACGATGATGTAAAGAGGACTAACCAACTTACTGTGTATCACTTAAGAAACATAGTTAATCCCGTATATGTATATTGTCATTAACAACAAAATATGCTTAAGGGCATGATTGCACTTTCAAGGTGTCTTCTCTTTTGTGGGATAGAAAGAAGCAGGTTTACTGACTCAACATAAAAGTAAAGGCTTAGTCCTTCGAGAGGGAATTAGGGAAAACTCATGTGCTAGAGCTTTGGTGGTTTTGAAAACAATAGGATTATAAAATAAGATTTTGGGAGGTGCATAATTCGTCAATGAATGCTAGTAGATAGCCCAATTACTTCTCAGGCTGGAAAAGTTTCGAGGAACGGCTCCCAAGGTGGGGACGATCACATCCCCTTAATCTCCTTTGTTTATCACTTCCAAATTTTTCTGATTTCTCATGAACAAAGCGTGAAGGAGGGTTTGTTTGTTGCTATTATCTTTTTTGATCTGGGCGCACTCATGCCAGTTCCTCCTCGTATTAGGGGTTTGCAGATTAGGCATGAAATCCCAAGATAAAGCTTGTCCAGCATAAGAAGATCATGAATTACCTACTACTTCCTCATGAGCTAAAATAGAGGCACAAAACAAGGAATATACTATTTGCAAGTTTAAAGATAGCACATGAATAATATACTTTAGGAGTGGTGGTGAAATACCACAAATAGGAAAGGTATGGTGGACTCTTTGGAAGGTTGAGGTTTCAAGGTATGGGTCCACAAGCAGTATTCCCGCTTAGTACAAGATTTGGCTAGCAAAGGTTTTGAGAGCAGACAAATGATGTTGACTTGGATGCAAAACAATATAAGGTCTAGCATTAAGAATTGACATGAAACATCAAGTTGTCTTGCTTGTCAACATAACACTTCAAGCATAAGAACATAAAGGTTTTGGCTATTTCGCTACTAGAAAAACTCATGCTTGTTGTTATGACCAAAGCTATGTTTGCCAAGATTAAATAAGATTTTCAAAGCCATACCTGATATATAAGATCAACACTCCCATAAGAATCAACGTATAAGGTTGATTGGGTGAAGAGAATACCAAGTGCAGCGAAGAAACCAATAGGCTTCTCATTAATATTCCATCATAGACAACTGCACACTCACGGATACAAGACTCTCCACAGAGGAGTGATAGACCTCAATGCAAACACCTATTTTGTAAGATAACTTCCCTAGACATGATACGACACTTAACTTGAACACAAAAGACAAAGATAAATATAAAGATACCAGACACTCTCCCAATCTTGGAACAAGCTAAGGGGATGGCATTACCCATGAAGATTTCACTCATCATCCTTGTTCTTGTTCCTCATGTAATCCTTGGTGAAAAGCCTCCATGGTGATACGTCTCAAACGTATCGACTTTTCCCAACACTTTTGTTGTTGTTTTGGCCTCATTCTTGCATGATTTGAATGAAACTAACCCGGACTGACGTTGTTTTCAGCATAGTTGCCTGTATGGTTTTCTTGTGTGCAGTAAAATGGATTTTTAGGTGTCCCAGAAAATTCTAGTAAATAATACAGAAAATCCACGCACCGGGAAGAACCACCTGTTAGAGCCACGCCACTAGGGCGCCTGGGGTGGGCCCTGATACGTCCCAAACGTATCGATAATTTCTGCTTGCTCCATGCATGTTTTGTGTGATATTGCTATGATCTAGATACACTTTCATACACTTTTGATCATATTTGGACTAACCTATTAACTTAGTGCACCCCAGTGCCAGTTTCTGTTTTCTGCTATTTTTCTATTTTAGTTTTCCCCTGACGAGGGGTTGACCCCACGAATCCTGCGTGTAAATATACCTGGTGCATATGAAGATAGAAGGCCCGCTGGAAGCTTCGACAGGCCCACAACCGGCCCACTCAAGGCACCGACGTCGGAGTCTACGACCAACATGGAAGGCAAGACTTGGCGTCCAAGGCAAAGCTAGATTAGGCAATGTTCCTTGTAATCTGAGACGGACTCCCCGAGACCCAGCCTAGTATATAAAGGCTGGGAGGGGTGACGGCTCAGGACATCCAATCTATAATCACCACCTCCGGTCTTGAGCGAACTTGCCTAGACCGCCATTGTAATCACCGCCCCACATAATACAATCGAGCAGGAAGTACTTTCTCCTGTTAGCCGACGAGTATCGCCAACCTGTTCCTCTCTACGATCTAACCCAGGGTCCCTGACCATGGGATTTGCCGAGGTCGATCCTCGTCAATTGGCGCCGTCTGTGGGAACTACGCAGGTTGGAATCACGATCTCGGCGGTCCCGTCATCAGCAAGTCACAACTCAAGAACTCGAGAAAGATCCAATCCACTCGAAGAACTCAAGTTCATCGCAAACCTCTCCATCGCACCACCGAGATCGCTCGGCCCGCAGCTAGGCCAAGTTTGATCTTTTGGTGACTACCAAAGTCGTCACCGACGAAAAAGAACTCGACGATCTAGAAGGCAAGCGCAAGCCGCAACCACGAAGCCAACCAAGATGCTGGAACAAGTACAAGAAGTCTGCATAGAAATCCCACTCGAGGAACCGCAACGTGGCACAACAGCCTTGGCCTCCACTCGAGCACCCGCCGCCACCCGGACACCCGCCACGGGACACGACTGCGACTCCGAAACTCTGTCCGGCGAGTACTACGACCCAGATCAAAGACTAGATGAGTTCGCCAAGTTTATTCGGAACCACTCGATCAACCACGGAATAGATATCGACCCAAGGTTCCACTGTCGGTCAGAAGACCACTCGCAGTCGTTCCTAGTCGCAAGAAGAAGAAGGCACGCCGGCTCCAGCAAGCTCACAGCCAAAGAACAGCTGGATGGACCCTGCACAATCCACTGTTTCGAAGACGACTGGGGGCGCCTTAGAGCAGGCCACACCCTGAGAGATTGTCATCTGTTCACCAATCTCTCCAACAGCCTCAAGGAAGAGAAGCAACGCAAAGCCAAACGGGCTCGAGGAACTGCGCAGCCACCAGCACCCAATACAGAAGAGCAATACCCCCGTCTCATGGACGGGTCTGCATGATCCAAGAAGGACGACCCTCAAAAGCAAAACAGGATGCCCACACCCTGCAGACCCGAGCAGACGAGGACCTAAAAATAGCAGAAACCTACCATCTATACGGCGCAGAGACCAACATTACTTTCTCACAAAGCGATCACCCACCCGCAATTCCAAGGCCAGGGCATGCACCACTGGTCCTCGAAGCAGAAATCGGCGGTTACGACATGGACATAGTTTTCATGGACGGGGGCAGTAGTTTAAACATAATCTTTACCAGCACCTTGCGCAAGATGTTGATCCCGCGATGAGTCTGGAAGAAGTCAGGCGTCACACTCTACAGCGTAGTTCCAGGGGAAGCAGCCTCCTCCCTCGGAACAATTGAGCTTGATGTCATCTTCGGCGGCAAGGGCAACTTCGCAAGAAAAGTCCTCGAGTTCGAAGTACTCGACTGGCAGGCCCAATATCACGCCATACTCGGGCGGCCCGCATTTGCTCAATTTATGGCGGTCCCGCACTACGCGTACCTCAAGCTCAAGATTCCAGGACCCTCAGGGGTCATTATGGTCAATGGGAGTTTTATCAAATCAGACCAATGCGACCGAGATTTTCACGAAGTTCTCGACACATTCGGAGCTCAGCAGCAGCTCGAAGAAATAGCCATGGTGACAGACAAGAGCATTTTTCCACTGGCAAGCAGAAGCGAATAAAAAGAATTTACTCGAAACTTCAGCTTCGACAGCGACACAGTCACCCATCAGGTGCACCCAACGGACCCGGACAAGACAGTCCGAATCTAAGTTCATCTCCTAGAAGAACAAGCAATTTCCCTTATGGATTTCCTCTGTGAGGAGTGGAAATTTTTCGCCTGGTGCCCGGCCGACATGCCCGGAATACCACGAGATTTCGCAGAGCACGCACTACACATACATCCAAACACCAAACAAGTAAAGCAGGCATTGCGCAGATTCTCCGAACCCAAGCGCAGAGCCATTGGAGAAGAAGTCAATCGACTACTCGACGCGCAATTCATCCGGGAGACGAAGAAGGCCACCTGGATAGCAAACCTAGTCTTAGTACCTAAAAAGGACACCGACGTACTACGCATGGGCGTTGACTACGGGCCCGTCAACAAACACTGCCCAAAGGACCACTTCCCTCTGCTAAGGATAGACCAGATAATCGACTCTACCGCAGGATGCGACCTCCTGTCTTTCCTCGACGCCTACTCAGGATACAATCAAATCAGGATGAAGGAAGAAGACGAAGAACACACCTCGTTCATCACACCCTACGGCGTATTCTGCTACAGGACAATGCCTTTCGGACTGAAAAACGCCGGAGCCATGTACCAACGGATGATGCAAGCATGCTTAAGAGACCAAATCGGCAGAAACGTCCAAGTCTACATCGACGACATCGTCATCAAAACTTACAGTGCAAACATGTTACTCGACGACCTCCGCGAAACCTTTGCAGCACTCAACAGATACAAAATCGAGCTCAACCCAAAAAAGTGTGTGTTCGGCGTCCTAGACGGAAAACTGCTCGGATACATGGTCTCTGCCCGAGGAGTCGAAGCAAACCTGGAAAAAGTCCAAGCAATCTCCAAGTTGCAAGAGCCGGTGAACATCAAAGGCGTACATCAACTGACAGGAAGACTCGTAGCATTGAGCCGCTTCATCAGCAGGCTGGGAGAAAGGACTCTACCATTCTACCAGTTGCTCAGAAAAGGAGGGAAATTCGAGTGGACTGAAGAAGCCCAAAACGCATTCGCGGACCTAAAAAAGACCCTCTCGACCCCACCAATCCTGGTGGTGCCCAAGGAGTGAGAACCTCTCTACCTCTACATAGCGGCACGCAGCAGCGTAGTCAGCACGACGCTCGTCGTCGAGCGTGATGAAGAAGGAAAATCCCAGAGCATACAAAAGTCAATCTAATACCTCAGCGTGGTCCTCACAAAATCTCAGCAGCGGTACCCGCACTACCAGAAGCTTGTATATGCCATCGTCATGACTTCAAGGAAAGTAACACATTACTTCGATGAGCACCTCATCACGGTTGTGAGCAGCGCACCACTCGCAGACATCCTTAACAACCCTGGAGCAACGGGCCGAGTCACCGAGTGGAACATCGAGCTCAGCCACCGCGACCTGCAGTTCAAACATCCAACGGCAATCAAATCCCAAGTACTCCCAGATTTTATGGTCGAGTGGATAGAGGTGCAAACACCTGGCCCTCCAGACCTCTCCAAATCATGGACGATGTTCTTTGATGGATCAAAAAGACATCAAGGAGCCAGAGCTGGCTGTCGGGACCCGGGGTTAGCGTATGCAAGCCTCGCTACAACACAATCATATGGAGAGCCAAGAACCGTACCCACTTGTCTAAGCAGACAAGGCCAAGCATAGAACGTTCTCGGAAAGCATCGAACGTGAGGGGCATCCCATTCCGGCCAGATGATCCACTGAGATGGTTCCTCATCGTCCGCACACAAGTCTAATTGATATGGGTGGTGAACTCCCATACTCACAGACAAGTCGCCTCAACCATACTATCGATCGTATTATAACCCTTACATAGACTTACTCCAGCCCGATCACTTAGTCGGGGTCTAGGGCGGGCTCGATCATACATCAAAGTGTGCACGAGACAGAGTCTCGAACAATCGCATCGCGATGCCCCAAGCTGCGCACATCTAAGGGCCACTTGGTGTATAAAAGACCGCCAGCCAGATCACAACTAAGGTCTCGAAAACCCATACAAAGACATGCATATTATTAACATACACGCAGCACACATGCCTTGTATGAACAGCAGGTATCATTGCAATTCTCTACAAAGTATACATCTTTATTAATAACTCTTACAGAGTGCACACAGAGATCACAAGCATGTGATCCAACATTACAACAAACAAGCGGAAGCAAGTAGGTCTGAGTACAGACAAGTTTAACAAATGGCTTAGAGAAGGCTTATCTAAAAAAACAAACCCTCCACGAGGGAACCAGTAGTCTGACTGGGACTACACTAGCTTGGTCTTGGTCTGAGTCTTCATTCTTCGAACTTCAGGTATCGGGGTCGGTGGTTTCATCTAAAACATAGATTAAGCAAACGTGAGTACAAAATCGTACTCAGCAAGACTTACATAGGAGCTATACTACTCATGCACATGTATCAAGGTAAAGGGAGGTGGAGTTTCACTTGCAGAAGTGCCAGCTTTGACTTGGCTAGTCCTGAACTACGAGTACCAGACTTGAGGTAAGAAGCGTACACGAGTCCACTACATCTCTTCAACCAATTACACCACTATGGTTACTTCCTCGACTTCCCCACGAGAAGCACACCATAGCACTCACGCTTATCTTGCGAGTTTTAGAAGTATCCAGTTCAAGTTGTCTAATAATCGAGCACAGCTCTCCAAGCAGTCCTTAACCGCGGACGCGGCTATTCGAATAGTTTTGTTAACCTTGCAGGGGTGTACCGCTACACACACGTGTCATCAGTTACCGCCTTTTTCATGTCACCGTTCAAGAGATGACAGCGAGGATGCCACCACAACACTTCGCCCACAGCTCCGTTCTAGTCCAGAGAGTCGCCTATCTGAGGGGGATCCGTATGGAAGTCCGGCCGAGGTTCCAGTACAGCCTCAAACGATGTGTGCAGGGTCCCAAGCCGGTCTTGAAAAGCCGTTCATCCACTTCACAGACCGTGCCACAGCCCTACCAGTACTCTGAACTACTGCGACTCTTGGGGTTCGAACGGGGTGAGGTACTAGGATGAGAGGGGTCAGTGAGCCCAATGTGTGGTTGTACTCTTCTTCTTGGATCACCACACAAGAACTCGGACTTAAGGCGGTGTTCAACGAGACAACCCACTGTGTACTCCTACACAGCCTCTCATCGTTCACCTTGTATTAGGGTAGATTCACCAACACGTTTCACTTTCATCAACACCATGTTCATCATCCTTCCGACTCACATCATAAGCAACCTCATTGTACCACTAAGCATGCAATAAGCAGTAACAGTTGCAGGGGCCACATGATATCAACCAACTCCTACATCTGCTAGGATTGTGGTTTGCTTACTACTGTGACAAGATGATAGGTCATGCAAAGGATATGGGTTCAACTATGCGGTAGAAACGTTATCATGGTGATCATCCTAAACAATGCATAAGCGAGACATGAGAGGGAAGTGGGATTTTATAGACATGATCAATGGGGTTTTGCTTGCCTTGCTGACGAGGTTCAGTCACGGGGTCTTCAACGAAGGGGGTGCTCTCGGGTTCCGGCTCCACTTCTAGCAGCAACATGACAATCATAGGATCAACATAATGTACAATGCACAATCACATGAATAAGATTGTAATGGTGATGTTCAAGGTACTGATGTGTTGAGCATTCCATTTAAAAGGAGTATATTGCATTTGAAATGCAAATTCAAACTCCATTTGATTTATCGATGAATTTCAAATGCATTTGAATGCATGAAAGTTCATTTGAAAAAGTTGATCATGAAGTGATGTGGTATAGTTGAAGTAAAGCTTCTGATGTGTGGATGAATCCATTGGAATTAAGGGTGTTGCAAAATCATTTGAAAATTCACTTCAAATTTGAATTAAAAAAGGATCCATATGCATGTTTGCTACTGTTCACCCGTTTTAAAATGGTCAAATATGAAAAAAATTTGAATATTCATAATCCTTGTATTTTTCTGATA
Organism: Bromus sterilis; assembly: GCA_950022295.1. Taxonomy (NCBI): domain Eukaryota; kingdom Viridiplantae; phylum Streptophyta; class Magnoliopsida; order Poales; family Poaceae; genus Bromus; species Bromus sterilis. Next base: position 320,467,843 of record OX465596.1, on the reverse strand, counting down.
ATTTTAGACATATTATTTGTCCAATTTGGAGTTAAAATGAATTTTCTATGAATTATTGAAGTTTTGGCCATTTTTTGTAATTTCTGGAATTCTTTTAAAAAGGACAAAGACTTAATGCGTCAGCATGAGGTCATGCTGACGTGGGGGGGGGGGCTCTGACCAATGGGCCAGCCTTGTCAGTGGCTCAGGGGTTAACCCCGTTTTATTTAAATTAAACCGTGTTTAATTAGAGGGACTGGGCCCACTGTCAGTCTCACCAGGGGGGTCATTAGCACCTAAACTAATGGCGGCCACGTCAGCGTTGCCGGCGACATGTCGACGGCGACATCCGACGCGGCGGCGATCCGCTGGACGACGACTCCGGCGACCAAAAGGCACGCCACGACCACCAAACGCATCCCCGTGCTTGCGCGCTTTACCCAGGGCACGGCAGCGTCACCGGGGAGCACTGGAGTGACGCCGGCGACGAACTCCCGCGGCGGCCGTGGCATGGCGATGAAGCAGACGTCGCCGTAGTGCTTCTCCGCGTCCGTGTGCTGGTGCAACGCGTTGCTGGGAACCTCAGGAACGCGACGGACAGGCTGGGCTGGTCAGCAGAGCACGGTAGCGAGCAAGTCGTCGACCATGGCGGCGAGCTCGCTCGGCTCCCATGGCGGATCGAACTAGGGGCCAAACGGGGAGGCGACCAGTTGGGGGAAACGGAAAGCTGCTCACCCTGGAGCTACTGGAGTGGACGGCGAGGTCGATGAGGGTTCCACGGCGACGAATTTGGAGAAGTCCTTTGCGGCGGCCGGCGGTGAGAAGAAGAAGCTGTCGACGTCCTCGGGGCTGCCGGGAACGATTCCTTGCGCACGAAGAGGAAGACGACCACGGCGAAGACGAGGGACATGGCGGTGCGGCGTCCTGCCGTCGTTGGCCGCGTGGAAACAGCGTCGCGCTCCGCGGTAGCGCTCGGGCGTCGCAGTTTTCCGGCGAGGGAGGGGTGGAGAGAGAGCCAGAGGAGGGGGAAAGGAAAGGGGACGTCGTGGGAAGCTCCATGGCGCGCTTAGAGGCCAGGGGAGGTCTGGAAGCCGCTGGGCGTCGCGGTGGCGCCGTGGCCTCGCTCTGCCCTCCACCGAGCAGCTTGGCTCGGCGGGGAGGAAGAGGACAAGGCGAGAAGGCTGCTGGGCTGGGCCGGCTTGGGTGAGTTGGGCCTCGCCTGAGGCGCAAGGTAACTCCCTTTCCCTCTGGTTTTCTCTTTTCTTTTTATTTCTTCTGTAAATAGGTTGACCTAGCCAAATAAAATAGCTAGGTATTTTTATAAATGCTGAAATTTTTTATATGGCCTCATAATAAAATAGACTAGCCACTTATAAAGTTTCAACATTTTTAAAATTCAAATAATTTGAATCTTAACTCAAATAGGGGTTTTTGATTAAATCCAAGGCACTGTTTGAATATTTGAAAAATCTATGAGCATGGGGTGGGTCCCACATCACTTGATATGTGATCACACTCATTTATAAGACTTTTCAAAATTCTAACATGAATTTTTGGAGAAGATTTTTATCTGGCCATTTGATTTAATTTCTCAGGGCTTTTCTTTTCCCCATTTTTGATTTTCTTTTTGAATTTTTCACATGATGCAAAGGGACTTGCTAATCCTAGCACATACCTAGCTTGGGGTTGTGACAACTCGCCCCCACTCAAAAGAATCTCGTCCCGAGATTCAGAAGTCTGTGGGAGGAAGGAGGGGTACTCGGCACTGAGACGGTCTTCTCTTTCCCACGTGGCTTCTTTCTCTGAGTGATGAGACCACTGAACTTTCAGAAACTTGATCTTCTTTCGGCGAGTGACACGCTCTGCGGAATCAAGAATACGGACGGGGTATTCTCGATAAGAAAGGTCATCTTGGAGATCAAGCGTTTCATGGTCGACTTCGCGGATGGGGTCCTTGAAGCAACGCCTGAGTTGTGACACATGGAATACATCATGTACTCGGAAAAGGTGCGAGGGTAGTTCAAGTTGGTAGGCAACTTCTCCACGTTTAGCAAGAATACGGAAAGGTCCGATGTAACGTGGGGCCAATTTGCCTTTGATACCGAAACGTTGGGTTCCCTTCAGAGGAGTAACCCGAAGGTAAGCCTTCTCATCCAGATTATAGCTTTCTTGCCTATGATGACGATCATAGTAGCTTTTCTGGCGAGACTGGGCTGCTTTCAATTGATCACGAACAATGCAAACTTGCTCTTCTGCTTCCTTGATCATGTCCGGTCCAAAGAATTGTCTTTCACCGGTTTCTGACCAGTTTAGTGGTGTTCGACATCGTCGTCCATAAAGGAGTTCAAAAGGAGCCATGTTCAGACTAGATTGAAAACTATTGTTATAAGAAAATTCGGCAAATGGAAGAGACTTCTCCCAATTCTTTCCGAATGAGATAACACAAGCTCTGAGTATGTCTTCAAGAATTTGGTTAACCCTTTCGACTTGACCGCTAGACTGAGGATGGAAAGCTGTACTAAAGGAGAGATGAGTTCCCATAGCATGTTGGAAGCTTCCCCAAAATCTAGAGGTGAAAAGGCTACCACGATCATAATTGATTTCCAAAGGAACACCGTGAAGAGACACAATTCTAGAGACGTACAAGTCTGCCAACTGGCTAGCAGTTATAGACTCGCGAACTGGAAGGAAGTGAGCAACTTTGGAAAGTCGGTCAATGACCACGAAGATGGCATTGTTTCCTTTCTGGGTTTTTGGAAAGCCGGTGATGAAGTCCATACCGACTTTGTCCCATTTCCACTCTGGAATAGGCAAAGTTTGAAGTGTACCAGCAGGTCTTTGATGTTCTGCCTTAATGCGACGACAAACATCACATTCAGCAATAAATTGAGCAATGTCTCTCTTCATCCTAGTCCACCAAAATCTCTGGCGTAGATCTCGGTACATTTTTGTGCTACCGGGATGAATCGAGAGGGGTGTGTCATGGGCTTCTTTGAGGATGAGTTGCCTTAGTTCCCTATTCTTAGGTACTACCAAACGATTTCCAAAGAATACCGTTCCTTTACTATCTGTGGAGAAACATTTAGCAACTCCGCTAGCAATGTTTGTCTTGATCCGGCGAACACCTCATGCACGTCTTTGGGCAACTATGATTTGATCCTCAAGGGTTGGTTTCTCCACCAAGTTGAAAAGAGATCCACGAGGAACAATCTCGAGGTTAAGCTTTCGAAATTCCTCATGAAGAAGTGGTTGATACTGTTGTAACATGAGGTTGTTACAATACGACTTACGACTTAGTGCATCAGCCATGACATTGGCTTTTCCTGGGGTGTAAGAAATAACTACGTCGTAATCTTTTATCAACTCAATCCAGCGTCTTTGCCTGAGATTAAGATCTGGCTGGGTGAAAATGTATTTGAGGCTTTGGTGGTCTGAAAAGATCTCACAACGATTACCAAGGAGGTAATGTCGCCAAGTTGTTAGGGCATGAACTACGTCAGCGAGTTCAAGATCATGGGTAGGATAGTTCTCTTCATGTGGCCGCAACTGGCGTGAAGCATAAGCTACCACATGTCGATCTTGCAGAAGTATGCATCCTAACCCTTGCCGTGATGCATCACAATAGATCTCGAAATCCTTTTTGGTGTCTGGAGGTACAAGTACGGGTGCAGAAGTCAATCTTCTTTTTAGCTCTTGAAAGCTTTCCTCGCACTTGGGATTCCATAGGAATTTCTTATCTTTCTTGAGGAGTTCAGTAAGAGGCTTTGCAACTTTAGAAAAGTTCTCGACGAAGCGATGGCAATAGCTGGCTAGGCCAAGAAAACTCCTAACTTGCTTAACCGATTCAGGTGGAGTCCAGTCAAGGACGGCCTGAACTCTCTCGGGATTCACAGCAATGCCTTTTGCAGAAATCACGTGGCCTAAGTAGGTCACTTCTGGTAGCCAAAATTCACACTTGGAGAATTTAGCATACAGGCGATGCTCTCTAAGTTTCATCAATACCATCCTTAGGTGTTCGGCATGTTCTTCTTCGTTCTTCGAGTATATAAGGATGTCATCGAGGTAAACCACGACGAACTGGTCCAAATACTCCATGAAGATCGAATTCATCATGCGTGAGAAAGTGGTGGGGGCATTGGTTAAACCAAAGGACATGACGGTGTACTCGTAAAGACCACAACGAGTAGTAAAAGCCGTTTTGGGAATGTCCTCGTTTCGGATTTTGATTTGATGATAGCCTAATCTCAAATCCATCTTGGAAAAGACAGAGGATCCTGCAAGTTGATCATAAAGATCATTCATCCTGGGCAGTGGTTACTTGTTCTTTATCGTCGCTAAATTTAGCGGGCGATAGTCTACGCACATCCTTTCTGTTCCATCTTTCTTCGTTACGAACAGAACGGGGCGACCCCATGGCGATGAGCTAGGGCGGATGAAGCCTTTTTCCAACAAAGCTTCCAGTTGGGTTTTAAGCTCAGCTAACTCACGTGGGGCCATTTTGTATGGGCGTCTAGAAATTGGTGCGGTTCCTGGGGCAAGATCCACTATGAATTCTACACATCTGTCGGGTGGCATTCCCGACAGCTCTTCAGGAAAGACATCCGGGAAGTCACGAACCACCGGAACATCTTCAAGGGCGGGAAGGAGAAGCACATTCAAAGAATGCACCTGGGTTCTTGTTCTTGGTGAGGAGTAAACTATTGTCTGGCCTGAAGGATGTGTAAGTCTAACTGACTTGGCTTTACAATCAAGAAAAGCATGTTGTCTTGATAACCAATCCATACCAAGGATGACATCAATGTCTGAAGACTTGAGGGCTATGAGTGAAGCAAGGAATACTAAACCCTCAATTGCAATTTGATTACCATGGCTTACTCTATTAGTTTGCCACTTGGAACCAGGAGTTTGAATGATCATTGGGGTGAACATTTCATCAAAGGATATCTCATGTCGAAGTGCATAACTCTCCGACATGAATGAGTGAGATGCTCCTGGATCGAAAAGAACAGAAGTGGGAACAAAATTGACTGGGAGCGTACCAAGAATGACGTCAGAAGTACTATCAGTTTCCTTAACTGAGATTTGGTTCACACGTCCAAGATTTTCTGAGGTGGATGGCTTAGCGGTGGAAACCTTTGGGGGAGGCTTGGCACGAACAGTGGGGTTTCCTTTGGCATGGGGTGGAGCATTTTGATTGACGGGGCACTCACGAGAATTGTGACCAGGCTGGCCACATCTAAAGCAGGCTCCAAAGATAGTGCGGGGAGCTGGGTTGTTTGGTGGAGCTGGTGGACGAGGCGGCACAAGGGATGGCCTCGGTGGGTTGTTTTGGGGAAACAAACTGTTAGGAATCCAGATCATACGCTTCTGAGGGCGTGAACTGGAAGAAGGGGTAAGCTCAAAAGCATGATTGCGAGACTTCTCGAAAACTTCATTGCCATGCTCAGCTCTGAAGGATCTGTTGACTAAATCCTCAAAGGTGGCAAATTCGATGAGGTTGAGATCATGGCGAAGGATGTGGCTAAGTCCCTTACGGAACCTTGCCTGCTTTCTGGCATCGGTGGTGATCTCATCTTGGGCATAACGAGCAAGACGATTGAACTCTCTCACATACTCATGAATGGACATCTCTCCTTGATTCAGATTGCAAAACTCTTCCTTCTTGCGCTCCATCAACTCATCCAGAATGTGGTACCCTCGAAAGGCAACACAGAACTCCTGTCAAGTCACTACGTGACCATCTGGCTGCATTGCAACATAGTTCTCCCACCACTGAAGAGCAGCACCTTCCAAGAAGTATACCGCGAAAACAACTCGGTCATCGGGAGCAACATGTGCAGTATCAAGCTTACGCTCGATGGAACGGAGCCAATCATCAGCTTCAAGGGGTTCAGAAGAACATCGGAATACCGGTGGTTTGAGGAGGATGAAGTCCTGAATGCTGACCACCACATTACGATGGTGGGCGGTATTCTGCTCGATGAGCTCCAGAAGGCGTGTCTGATCACGTCTATTCTTCTCAGCTTCCATCATGATTTCCTCCGCAGAAGGCGGGGGTGGAAGTTCATCATCATTTCGATTCCGATCACGGTCTCGATTCCGAAGAACAACACTACGAGTTCCACCTGACATCCTGTGTGATAAAAATCAACAATCAGAACAGGTTGTACGATGGAGTCAAGGATAAAAGGATATGATTTCAGAAGGAGAAGACTATAATGCAAAGGCAATGATTCAAAGAAACACGGGATAATTTCGGCAGCATAACGGCTACACTGGGATGGAAAATGAAACAACCTCGAAGAATTGGACAGAACTTCTTCAAGGAACTGAAAACACGGAGACTCTGGACAACCAAAACAATCCTACGGCTATAGGGAGGCAATCAGCGAGATGTTCTAGTCAGACAGAGGTGAGCCTAGTCCTATCTTCCCGTAGAATAAGATGAGGGTGACTCAGAACTCAGCTCGATGAGGGTAAGGAGAAAAAGAAGCCTTACGTTGTTCCCTTATATACCCAGAGTAACTATATAACTATAGAAGGTTCGACTCGACTTCGGCCAAGGCTGGTAATCCTACAATCAGTCCTTCTCTGATACCAAGTCTGTCGGGACCCGGGGTTAGCGTATGCAAGCCTCGCTACAACACAATCATATGGAGAGCCGAGAACCGTACCCACTTGTCTAAGCAGACAAGGCCAAGCACAGAACGTTCTCGGAAAGCATCGAACGTGAGGGGCATCCCATTCCGGCCGGATGATCCACTGAGATGGTTCCTCATCGTCCGCACACAAGTCTAATTGATATGGGTGGTGAACTCCCATACTCACAGACAAGTCGCCTCAACCATACTATCGATCGTATTATAACCCTTACATAGACTTACTCCAGCCCGATTCACTTAGTCGGGGTCTAGGGCAGGCTCGATCATACATCAACGTGTGCACGAGACAGAGTCTCGAACAATCGCATCGCGATGCCCCAAGCTGCGCACATCTAAGGGCCACTTGGTGTATAAAAGACCGCCAGCCAGATCACAACTAAGGTCTCGAAAACCCATACAAAGACATGCATGTTATAATCATACACGCAGCTCACATGTCTAGTATGAACAACAGGTATCATTGCAATTCTCTACAAAGTGTACAACTTTATTGATAACTCTTACAGAGTGCACACAGAGATCACGAGATCGTGATCCAACATTACATCAAACATGCGGAAGCAAAGTAGGTCTGAGTACAGACAAGTTTAACAAATGGCTTAGAGAAGCCTTATCTAAAAAAACAAACCCTCCACGAGGGAACCAGTAGTCTGATTGGGACTACACTAGCTTGGTCTTGGTCTGAGTCTTCATTCTTCGAACTTCAGGTATCGGGGTCGGTGGTTTCATCTAAAACATAGATTAAGAAAACGTGAGTACAAAATCGTACTCAGCAAGACTTACATAGGAGCTATACTACTCATGCACATGTATCAAGGTAAAGGGAGGTGGAGTTTCACTTGCAGAAGTGCCAGCTTTGACTTGGCTAGTCCTGAACTACGAGTACCAGACTTGAGGTAAGAAGCGTACACGAGTCCACTACATCTCTTCAACCAATTACACCACTATGGTTACTTCCTCGACTTCCCCACGAGAAGCACACCATAGCACTCACGCTTATCTTGCGAGTTTTAGAAGTATCCAGTTCAAGTTGTCTAATAATCGAGCACAGCTCTCCAAGCAGTCCTTAACCGCGGACGCGGCTATTCGAATAGTTTTGTTAACCCTGCAGGGGTGTACCGCTACACACACGTGTCATCAGTTACCGCCTTTTGCATGTCACCGTTCAAGAGATGACAGCGAGGATGCCACCACAACACTTCGCCCACATCTCCGTTCTAGTCCAGAGAGTCGCCTATCTGAGGGGGATCCGTATGGAAGTCCGGCCGAGGTTCCAGTACAGCCTCAAACGATGTGTGCAGGGTCCCAAGCCGGTCTTGAAAAGCCGTTCATCCACTTCGCAGACCGTGCCACAACCCTACCAGAACTCTGAACTACTGCGACTCTTGGGGTTCGAACGGGGTGAGGTACTAGGATGAGAGGGGTCAGTGAGCCCAATGTGTGGTTGTACTCTTCTTCTTGGATCACCACACAAGAACTCGGACTTAAGGCGGTGTTCAACGAGACAACCCACTGTGTACTCCTACACAGCCTCTCATCGTTCACCTTGTATTAGGGTAGATTCACCAACACGTTTCACTTTCATCAACACCATGTTTATCATCCTTCCGACTCACATCATAAGCAACCTCATTTTACCACTAAGCATGCAATAAGCAGTAACATTTGCAGGGGCCACATGATATCAACCAACTCCTACATCTGCTAGGATTGTGGTTTGCTTACTACTGTGACAAGATGATAGGTCATGCAAAGGATATGGGTTCAACTATGCGGTAGAAACGTTATCATGGTGATCATCCTAAACAATGCATAAGCGAGACATGAGAGGGAAGTGGGATTTTATAGACATGATCAATGGGGTTTTGCTTGCCTTGCTGACGAGGTTCAGTCACGGGGTCTTCAACGAAGGGGGTGCTCTCGGGTTCCGGCTCCACTTCTAGCAGCAACATGACAATCATAGGATCAACATAATGTACAATGCACAATCACATGAATAAGATTGTAATGGTGATGTTCAAGGTACTGATGTGTTGAGCATTCCATTTAAAAGGAGTATATTGCATTTGAAATGCAAATTCAAACTCCATTTGATTTATCGATGAATTTCAAATGCATTTGAATGCATGAAAGTTCATTTGAAAAAGTTGATCATGAAGTGATGTGGTATAGTTGAAGTAAAGCTTCTGATGTGTGGATGAATCCATTGGAATTAAGGGTGTTGCAAAATCATTTGAAAATTCACTTCAAATTTGAATTTAAAAAGGATCCATATGCATGTTTGCTACTGTTCACCCATTTTAAAATGGTCAAACATGAAAACAAATTGCATATTCATAATCCTTGTATTTTTCTGATAATTTTAGACATATTATTTGTCCAATTTGGAGTTAAAATGAATTTTCTATGAATTATTGAAGTTTTGGCCATTTTCTGTAATTTCTGGATTTCTTTTAAAAAGGACAAAGACTTAATGCGTCAGCATGAGGTCATGCTGACGTGGGGGGGGGCTCTGACCAATGGGCCAGCCTTGTCAGTGGCTCAGGGGTTAACCCCGTTTTATTTAAATTAAACCGTGTTTAATTAGAGGGACTGGGCCCACTGTCAGTCTCACCAGGGGGGTCATTAGCACCTAAACTAATGGCGGCCACGTCAGCGTTGCCGGCGACATGTCGACGGCGACATCCGACGCGGCGGCGATCCGCTGGACGACGACTCCGGCGACCAAAAGGCACGCCGCGACCACCAAACGCATCCCCGTGCTTGCGCGCTTCACCCAGGGCACGGCAGCGTCACCGGGGAGCACTGGAGTGACGCCGGCGACGAACTCCCGCGGCGGCCGTGGCATGGCGATGAAGCAGACGTCGCCGTAGTGCTTCTCCGTGTCCGTGTGCTGGTGCAACGCGTTGCTGGGAACCTCAGGAATGCGACGGACAGGCTGGGCTGGTCAGCAGAGCACGGTAGCGAGCAAGTCGTCGACCATGGCGGCGAGCTCGCTCGGCTCCCATGGCGGATCGAACTAGGGGCCAAACGGGGAGGCGACCAGTTGGGGGAAACGGAAAGCTGCTCACCCTGGAGCTACTGGAGTGGACGGCGAGGTCGGCATTACAGAAGCCCGACAAAACAGTTCCTTAGATTCTTAATTCAAGGCACCTTTCCGCAAGACATTACAGAAGCCCGACGCATCAGTCGGCGATCTAAAGCATTCACAGTAATCAACGGACAGCTCTACAAGCGCAACGTTTCGAGGTCTTCCAAAAGGTCATCGAGGAAGAAGACGGCAAGGCACTATTGCTCGAGATCCACGAAGGCACTTGCTGGCACCACGCGAGCAGTCGCGCACTCGTGGCCAAACTTTTCAAGCAGGGTTCTACTGGCCAACCGCAATGCGAACGCGGAGGACATCGTACGACGCTGCATTACCTGTCACAAATTCGCCAGCAGGCCACACGCTCCAGCATCTGAACTCAAAACCATACCACTATCCTTGCCTTTCGCCACTTGGGGACTCGACATGGTGGGTCCACTCAAGAAATCCTCAAAAGGAGGTCGCACACATCTCCTAGTAGCAGTGGAGAAGTTCAGTAAGCTGATTGAGGCAGTACCAATCACAAGCTCAACAGCCCTCACGGCAGTTAACTTCATCAAGTCCATCATCTTCCGATTCGGCGTACCACATAACATCATCACAGATAACGGTACAAACTTCACGGCAACAGAATTTCAGAACTTCTGCCAAGATTTGGGCTTCAATATCAACTATGCATCGGTCGCGCACCCACAGTCCAACGGCCAGTTGGAAAAGGCTAACGGCTTAGTGTGCGGAGGAATAAAAAAGTGACTCCTCGCAGCACTCGAACAAGCTGCAGGCAACTGGGTAGAAGAACTACCTGCAGTCCTATGGAGCCTGCGCACCACCCCCAACGCCTCAACCCAGTACACGCCTTTTTTCATGGTATATGGGGCAGAAGCTGTGCTTCCACACGACCTAAAGTTTGGAGCTCCCCGAATCTCGGGATACGAAGAAGAAGAGGCAGAAGAAGCACTCCAGGATGATAAAGACACCGCAGACGAAGCAAGGGACACAACTATAGCAAGGTCAAAAGGATACCAAGATAAACTACGCACATACCAAAGCAGTCGCTTGCGGACAAGAACTTTCCGCAAAGGAGATCTTGTCCCGCGACTAATACAAGAAAAAGTCCACAAGCTTGCCCCGCAGTGGGAAGGACCGTTCATCGTCTCAGAAGTCATAGGAGGAGGAGCATACAGGCTGAAGAACCCGAATACCGACGAAGACATGGGAAATCCGTGGAACGTGGAAAACATGCGCATGTTCTACCCATAAAGACTACCCGTAGGCACTTTCGACCAGCAAAGTAGTATCGGCAGCAGAACCGATTGGCAACTTATGTAAAAACTCAAAGAAATAAATGAGGTGTCGCCCAAATATTATTACTTAAAGCACTCGGGGGCTCGAGCGCAGACTCCCCCCAAGAGACGCTATTTTCGCTTATGCGACGACAATTAAATCACTCAGGGGCTCGAGCGCAGAATCCCCCCCCGAGAGACGCTATTTCTCTTACGCGACGACACCTACAGCACTCGGGGGCTCGAGCAAAAACTTCCACCGGTAGGCATTACTTCGCCCGCATAACCTCACTCAAAATCTTCCGCATCAGAACAATCTATTTCCTAAAGATAAGGATAAAGCAGACACCATACGAAGAAATTTCTTAATCTTCAACCGATCACAAGTGATCACCTAAAGACTCAGGGGCTACTCCCATCGGGAGCGCTGCCGCACACCCGATGAAAATTTGGAACAATAGTGCAACCGTAAGAAGGGCTAGCATGAATGAATAACGATCAAAGTCTACGTCCGAATCTACAAGTCGAACGTCGCCTCGGGGACTACTCCCATCGGGAGCGCTGCCACGCACCCGATAGTACTACGAGGCACTTGAAGACAATTTCCGCTACAAAGGACTCGAAGGAAGTTTTCACTTCAAAGGACTCGAAGGCAGTTTTCACTACAAAGGACTCGAAGGAAGTTCCCATTATAAAGGACTCGAAGGCAGTCTCCATTAAAAAGGACTCGAAGACAATTTCTGTTACAAAGGACTCGAAGGCAGTTTCCATTACAAAGGACTCGAACACAATTTCTATTACAAAGGACCCGAAGGCAGCAAAAATTACATATCAGAGTGATTCAAGGCTCAGTACCAAAAGACAAAAGCCCTACTACACATCAGAGGACCACAAGACCAAACAAGACCAAGGCATTATGACTCCTACATGTGTGCACATGCTGAGATAATTGGCATTTTTCTCCTCGTCTTGACGGGCATCATCACATACAAAGTAAAAAACTAAGCATGCGAAGAGAAACTCACCACCTTCCTGAGCCTGGTGACCTTGCCTACCGGCGCACCCGCTTGACTGATGGCTTGACGTCCGAGCTCTCCCTAGAACTAGAAGAGCAAGCATCACCAGTCGAGGAGTAGGCAGATGAAGAAGTTGAAGCTGAAGCACCATTTGACTCTCCAGAACCAGTGTTGCTCGAATCCTCCTAGTACGGGTCCAGGCGATTGCCACCGACATCAAACGCACAGACGATGAGAGTGTATTCACCATCAAAACGACAGCAAAGGCTATCCCCATCACTCAAATTAAGACGTCGAGAAAAGGACCTCTAGCAAGATCCAAGAAAAATCAGGAACGAATTATCAACCTCCAGCTCCACCCATGAGGGAGATCGAGCACACCCTTGAAGCCGGAGCCTCAGACCCCTCAAATTGAGCTCAGAAATAATGGAGGCAAATGAAAATGGAAGAGGGATCCGAGTAGCGTTCCGGCTAAGAATACGCAGAAGAAAGTCGTAGCGCCAAACACCCTCCTCCATGTAAGAAGAGGGAGGCGCTGTCGTAGCTCCACGACGTCCACCACGCGAAGAGCGAGGTGTGCGGCCACCACGACCGCGTCGGCCACGACCTCGACCAACCACGCCGCCACCACGCTTGGGCGCCATATCATGAAGAAGGAGAAGGAAGAGATGGGAGTAGAACATATGCCGAGCCCAGGCAAATAACAACTGGTATTTATAGCACAGCCCAGGGGCAAGAAAGGAAAACTTGCAGAAATCCAAATGGCGTCATCATTAATTCAAGACCAAACGCGCTTGGTGCTAAAAATTCCAAGACTAGATGCCCCTTCACATCAAGCACAATTCAATAAAGGATGCATCAAATCTCGCATGTTTCCCATGCACGCCTCGGAAACCCAACGGGCAGCAGAAGAGCAGGACTGCGGCGCAATGTCCAAGGTATCATTATGGCTGTCCACAAGATGTGACGGTTCGGAGACCAAGCGTTGTCATCACAATAGTCATCAAAAGGATTATTACGATGATTATCCTCGCAACAGCCCACGAAGGATGACTCCAAGATAAAAACAATTGGTAAAAATCAAGTTCGATAAAGATTCCCTGTCTCTTTGTGCCAAATGTTTTGACATTATTTCAAAAAATTTACTCCCATCGGGAGCACCTTGCCTTCGCTAAAAACAGAGCAAGGTCTAAACGTTGAGATTACGGGTGGCTATTACCCCATATCAAGAAAAAATACATCCATAGAGTTTGGGTGCTCCCTCACCCAGAAGGCAACAACGTGCTCGAGTGGTCACTCGCACTATAAAAAAACCCGATACATCTACAAAGTACGGGTGCTCCCTCACCCAGAAGATAACGAAGCATTCGAGTGGATACTCGCAAGACTCAACTGATGCCCAGGAGGACAACCTGCACACGAACTTGACGACTGTACGAGTGGGTGCATCTCTTATCGACTCCTCGCCTGAGCTCGCAAAAGCTCCGCGGGTGACTAATGATAGCCTACTTGATCTGTTTATTCCAAGTGGGTTCATATCTGATTAGGCGCCACGCCTCTATAACAAAATGATTCCTGGGCTGCGACTCGCTGCACCCCAGATGCCGCGCAAGCTTAGCGCGTAGGTAAGAACCCACTGCGCAGTCGGCCGGGCTGGGACTTGCCACAGCGTGACTTCACTCCCGATGTTTTCCATGCGCTTGCATGAAGAAAGATGAGCCAATAACAGACACGTTAAGGGTGTTTGCTAAGACCGGCGGCATTGATCTTGTAAGGCCTGCAGCGGCATGGACTTTGCTAGACACCGGTCGTTTCCAAGTTTGTGTCGAGGGACACGAGCTTGATTGGGGTATTGAGGTACTTGCCACTAGCACAATCCACCAAGTCTCGACCAGTCGACTACCTTGGGCCATTTCAGCTTATCATCCCTCGAATAAACATTTTTTTATGGTTAAACAACCAACGACTCGCAGCCGCGCTGTGCATGTGAAAGCAAGCGATGATGGATTCGAGTCCCTGCGTGACTCTTCGAGTCCCCCAGGCACTCGGGGGCTACTGATGAGGGGGTGACCCCACGACTCCTGCGTGTAAGGATACCTGGTGCATATGAAGACAGAAGGCCCACTGGAAGCTTCGACAGGCCCACAACCGGCCAACTCAAGGCATCGACGTAGGAGTCTGCGACCAAAATGGAAGGCAAGACTTGGCGTCCAAGGCAAAGCTAGATTAGGCAATCGTCCCTGTAATCTAAGACGGACTCCCCGAGACCCAACCTAGTATATAAAGGCTGGGAGGGGTGACGGCTCAGGACATCCAATCTACAATCACCACCTCCGGTATTGAGCGAACTCTCCTAGACCGCCATTGTAATCACCCCCACATAATACAATCGAGCAGGAAGTACTTTATCCTGTTAGCCGACGAGTATCGCCAACCTGTTCGTCTCTACGATCTAACCCAGGGTCCATGACCATGGGATTTGCCGAGGTCGATCCTCGTCATCCCCCATATTAAAAGTGCTCCAAAAATTCGGGAAAAATCAGATAAAAAATCAGCGTGAAGGAACCTTCCGGAGTCCCGAAGGGGGACCAGGTGGGACCCACCAGGGCCCCAGGCGGCCACCTGGTGCGACCTAGGGCTTGGCCGCACGAGGGGGCGCCTGGACTCCTGGTGGCCCCCGACTGCCCCCCTTCGCCTATATATATCCCGTGACGTGAAACTTCCGAGGACAGAACCCTTTTTCGTGATCTCGCCTCTATTTCCCCACCGCCGCGCTTAAAGATTGGGAGCACCAGCAGACCTCTTCCAGGAACCCTACTGGAGGGAGGATCGACCTCCGGGAGCTTCCCCTCCACCATCGACGCTTCCCGGATGTGCCGTGAGTAGTTTCCTTTGGACCATGGGTCCGTGATCAATAGCTATGTGATGTTCTACTCCCCTCTTTGTTATTCATGGTTTAGACCTCGTGAGCTGCCCTACATGATCGAGGCACATATGTAATCTGTCTGCTGTTGCTATGCTGAGTTTGATGGGATCTGATGGATTATGAGATTATGTTCAGATTGTGATAGAGTAATATATTTGGTTCTTATCTTCTATATTTTTGTTCCTAAGTAATTCTTGCATGTTCTCCGTTGCTGTTTATTGCTTTAGCCAAGTAGTAGGTTGTAACTCCAAGAGGGAACGTTATGCTCTATTGTGGGTTCATGCCCCCTGATGACTCGCTTGAGTGACAGAAACATGAGTCTAGGGGATGTGTTGTTGCCACAAGGGGGAAAACAACGGTACTTGTAACCGCGGTTGCAAGGATTGTTTACTTTACGCAAAGTTCTTTTTAATGCAGTTGTCTGTTGCTTTGGGTTTACACTTTGGGTGGGGCTCGCAACTTAATACCAATGATATGTTCTGGATAGATATCTCAAGGTGGATGATTAGTAGTAGATGCAGATGGATTTCGGTCTAGTTATTTTGGCGTACTGCCCATGCTTTTGAGCCTCTTACTTTCTTTTGTAGCATAGTTAGCATTGCGGTGCGTTTATAATCCTGTCAATTGCCCATCTGTAATTTGTTTACCTCACATAGCAGTTTTATCGTCTTTTGAGAGAGACATCACTAGTGAACATCACGAGACCCTGGTCCATATTCTCATCATTGTTTACCTCTTATTTACTTTTCCGTATTTACTTTCAGTTGCTACCATTATCATTATCCCTTGTGTTTTGATCCTTTGTAAACAACAAGACCGGAGAGATTGACAACCTCTCTGAACTTCGTTGGGAGCAAAGTTATTTGTGTTGTGTGCAGGTCCACGTCAGTTGCGCCGTTGACACCTACTTATCATTGCCGGAGTCCTACGGGAGACAAACCCTATCCTCTACATAGGGGAAATTTGCTGATATCCTACATCTCACCTTCCACTTGGGGTAACCAACGAAGGGCGAGAAACATTATCATCATCTCGCACATCAAGCAAATTTCTGGCGCCGTTGCCGGGTACCCCGAGTGATAAGATAGGGGAGTTTCCCACTACCTTTTACCTTTACTTTTTAGTCTTGTTAGTTTACCTTTCAGTTTTTATCTTTGTGTCTTATATCAAAAAATAATATTTATCTGCTAGTAGCTGTCATTATGTCTGGTCCTTTTGCCTTTGTTGAGACAGAGGTTCTCACCTTTAAACAAAAAGGTGGTGAAAGTTTAAAAGATGCTTGGTATAGAATTAATGATTCTCAAAAAAGAGCCACCAAGAAGCAATCCACTACTATCCTGCTTAGAAATTTTTATGTTGGGATTACACCTTGGAATAGGTTCATATTAGATACTGCTATCAATGGGAATTTCCTAGAAGCCCCAATTTGGGAGTCTCTTAATGTTATTGAAAATCTTGTTGGAAATCTCCCTGTTGCTAGCATACAAGAAGATATAACTCTATCTCACATTATGAAAAAGCTTGAAAAGATAGAGTTAGAAATACCAAGTATAACTAGGATAAATGAGTTGGATCGCAAGATTCAAGGGAATTTGATTAGGATTGATAGATCCATGCTTAAAATTGTTAAAACTTTGGAGACCATCAAATTCCATGATATGGATCCTTCTAGGATTGATAAGATTGAGGAAATCATTAATACTCTAGGAACCGCCTTCTCCTCAATCAAACCAAAAAGGGTAGAGACTCCGGCAATGAGGGAACCTAAGTTCAATTATGTCCCTAAGGTTCCCCGACCCAAAAATAATCCACCCATTGCCAAGGAAGTTGAAACCGTGAAAACTTTGGAAGAAATACCTCTCTTTGATAAATTTATAAATGAAACTCCCATCTATTTTCCGCGTTTTGGTTTTATCCCTAGAAGTATTTTCACTAGGCCTTTATTTGAAAGACCTCTTAAGACTAGTTGTACAATTTAAGAGCTTTTTGATGATCTTGATGATGGTTCGATTGATACAACTTGATCTTTTGCCTTATGCCTAGCTTAAAGGCGTAAAAGAAAGCGCTTTTTGGGAGGCACCCCAAGATGTTTTTGCTTCTGTTTTTAGTGGTCTTGATGATTGATACTACTGTAACAATAACATTGTATCTTTATTTTCAAGCTTTGTGACAAGTTATAGCCTCTTATGACAAGGGAAGCAAAAGTTATGAGTCCAGAAAATAGATTCTGTCTTCTTGACGGAAAAAATCGGATCAAATCACCAATTCATCTTTTTGAGATGAATTTGTTACACAGTGTGCTCTATACAATTGTGGAACTTTCGTATGTTCTGAGATTTTTTGATTTGAGTTGCAGAAGTGCCCCGAAAAAATTCTCTACTACCTGCTGTTCTGTTTTTCACAAATTCTGCCACGTTTTTTCTCTCCTTACTTTTTCAAACCTTAAGATTTCTTTTTATTTGCAAAGTCCTTCTGGAAATCTTGATAAACAGTAGCTCTTCCAGACTATATTTATATCCAGTGGGGAAAATTTATTTTATTAAGGGTACTAACCTCTCTAATCAGCTTATGATGAGTTATGTATGAAGGGAGTTTTCAAGTGTGTGATGGAAGATGATGAAAGAAGATCCGAGAGTGTCAAGCGCTCAAGCTTGGGGATGCCCCCATGCATCCCCAAATAATATTCAAGGATACTCAAGCGTCTAAGCTCGGGGATGCCCCCGTGCATCCCCTTCTCCATCAACAATTATCAGTTCGTCCTTCGTCTCATTATATTTTTATCACTTCATGTGTTATGTGCTATGCTTGGAGCGTCTCGCTCTTAGGTTTTATTTTTAGTTTTCTTTAGCTTTGCTTGCTATTCATAACAAGTTAGACCCCATCTTACTTTGTGTGGGAGAGAAACACGCTCCACTCCAATCTAGAACACATAATAGGATTTTTCATGCTTATCTTTCTGCTGTTGTGTGTTTTTTATCTTTTCGTAGCTACTGCCATGTTTAGTTTTCGTTTTAGTTTGTCTTTAGAAAGAGCCTTGGATTTTGTTTAGTTTGTTGCTGGAACTCTCTTTAGTTTTCATGTTTATCTTGTTAAGAGAGTTGGTTGTTGCACTGAGTTGTGTCTTATCTTGAAAGTAGGTAATTGAGGTTGCTATTTAATTTTAGTAGTAACTTGCAATAGTTTTGAGGTATTGATGTGAGTAATGGTTGAACTTTTGGTGTCAAGATCTCTAGCATATTAGTGATAGGTGTTGTATTTTGGGAAATCCGTGTTTATTTTCAAAAACCTACGAAACTAGTTGAGAACTCTAGCTACTAAATGGATCGCTAATCTTTGAGGGATCGAATATTAGAGTACACTCACGTGCCATGAGTCGAGGATGCGAAAGGATAACCAAACCCCCATACACTCCTCCTCGGGGTACTTGTCTCTTTGTGAACCTCCTTATTATATTGAGAGTTACCGATAATAAGTGCATGAGTTCTTCGGACTAATGTAAGTATTGAAAGTTGAAACTTCCACCTCCTCATATTTGCTAGCCTCTCCTGTGCCGTGCATTGCCTTCTTCTCACTCCGAGAGTTGGCGTCCACCTTTTCCGGTACATCCAAACCCTTGGCATGATATGCTCTATCATCATAACCCTCCTTATATCCTTCCTCAAAACAGCCACCATACCTACCTATCAAGGCATTTACATAGCCTTTTCGAGATATATTGCCATGCAACATCCACCTCTTCATGACTTGATCTTCATGTCATACATGTTCCTGCTACACTGGCAGCGGAATACATTGCATACATCATGATAGCTACATCTTCTTTATGATTTGAGTACCTTGTAAAGTGTGAAAGAACTTTTATACCCTCTTGTAAATTAGAGTGTTGCCCTTAAGTGAGGAAAAGATCCCAAAGTGGACAAAATAAAAGATCCCAAAGAGCACAAATGAGAGTTAAATAGAAAGAGCAATTGAGGCCACCAAAAAATAAAATAAAATAGAAAAAATAGAGAAAGGGGCAACACTACTATCCTTTTGAAAGATCCACACTAGTACTCCCTCTTATCCTTGTACTCCATAGAGATGATCATTCATGCATATAGCTATGTGGGGACCTTCACACTATAGAACTTGGCTTGCATATTCCAAGGATGAGCCTCCTCAAAAGAGCTCTAGGTCTTCATGAGCGAGCAAGTTAGATGCACCCCCACTAGTTCCATTGGAGAGCTTTTTAGCTCATATGTGCATCCGTTGCATGGCAATCCCTACTCCTCACATCATATCTATCATTTGGCCTTCTCGCCTATGATTGTCCTCATTGATGTGAGCCTTTCTCATATTTTTGTCTTCCTTCTCCCCCATATTTCTCTCTTTGCCATCCTAAGTGTCAACTTTCGTGCTTACGCTCATCCATTGCATGAGTGCTCAAAATATCGAAAAGGAGTGGATCAAATTGACTTGTACCTGGCTAGTGGTCTGGGGACGATTCAAGATAAGATTCCAAAGAAGACCAAGTGTGAAACTTTAGTAGATTGAGTTCTCAACAATAATATTTTTTCTCGTATTCCCTATCCCTCTTCTTGCACGCAAACACCATTTGGAGACATTCGAGTCACGGACAGCGAGAGCTCTTGCACCAAATGTTCTTTTGTTACTTGTTTCAATGCTAATATAGACTCTTGCATGGTATGACTTGAATTGAATCACATACCTTGATTGCTTACTTTTCAAAGTTCTTATATGGTTGCTAGCATGTCACCACAGAAATTATGCTTGTTATCATTTACCTACTCGAGGACGAGCATGAATTAAGCTTGGGGATGTTGATACGTCCCAAACGTATCGATAATTTCTGGTTGCTCCATGCATGTTTTGTGTGATATTGCTATGATCTACATACACTTTCATACACTTTTGATCATATTTGGACTAACCTATTAACTCAGTGCACCCCAGTGCCAGTTTCTGTTTTCTGCAGTTTTTCTATTTCATTTTTCCCCCATATTAAAAGTGCTCCAAAAATTTGGGAAAAATCAGATAAAAATCAGCGTGAAGGAACCTTCCGGAGTCCCGAAGCGGGACCAGGTGGGACCCATCAGGGCCCCAAGCGGCCACCTGGCGCGGCCTAGGGCTTGGCTGCGCCAGGGGGGCGCCTGGACCCCTGGTGGCCCCCCTGGCTGCCCCCCTTCGCCTATATATCTCCCGTGACATGAAACTTCTGAGGAAAGAACCCTTTTTCGCGATCTCGCCTCTTGTTTCCGCTTAATACAGTTATATCACAGTATAAAACTTATTATGAACTAATGGAATATGTCAATAAACATATTTTATTTGCCTCTAGGGCACATTCCCAACAGGAGTCACATACCAGGGAGCAAATGCTTAAAATATCAACACAAATGATGAGCTGAATAGAGAGATCGAAATTCGGCTCCAAGAACAGCAAGAACTCGGGTTCCAACAACAAAACTCGAGTTTTTGGGGTGAGAGAGAGAGAGAGACAGAGGAAGAAGACACACTTGAAAATGGGGATAGGGGGGCCCAAGCGCCCTGGTGGCGCGACCAGGGGCCAAACCGCGCCACCTGGCCGCCTGGACCATGGGTGCCCCCCTGGTCAGCCCCAGGTGCCCCTGTGCTTCTATTCTGTGAATTTTTTAATACAATTTTCTGGAATTTGTCAGACAACTTCATTTTTGAAAATTTTCTGAGCTAGCGAAAGCTGCAAAAACTTCCGGAGGGCTCGAAATAGTGGTTAAACATATGAAGTTTCAAAAGCATAAACTTGGGCACAACAATATGGATGAAATCTAAAAGAAAATAAAATATAATAAGCTCCCCTTTTACTCATATAAAACTTGTTTATTAGCAAGGTTGATCAAGTCTTACTACTAAACAAGTGATATATCAAGCAAAAAGTTTCACTTCTTATAATGCATTCATGGTACCTTTATTTGGAGGGAATATGTCCCTACCATGATTGTTTTATACTTTGTGGTGCACATGTAGAGGACAATCCCAATCACCAATCTTCACGGTCTCAATATTCTCAATGGAGTTAAGGCCTTGCCTTTTATCGATCTTCTTCAGAAAATAAACCGTGTGTTCTTTATCATTAACATTGAAAATGACCTTTCCTTTATTGCAATTCGTCAAGTTATTGCAATCAATAATAGCACCTGCGGTGTTAAGAAAAGGTCTGCCAAGAATAATAGACATGCTCCCATCCTCGTGCATGTCAAGCACAACGAAATCAGTAAGAATCAAACAATTAGCAACTTCAATAGGTACATCCTCACAGATACCGATGGGAATGGTTGTTTACTTGTCAACCATTTGAAGGGAGATATTTGTGGGGATTAGTTTATCCAAGAAAAAGTATTTTGTAAAGAGAGAAAGTCATAACACTCACTCCTACACCAAGATCACATAAAGCAGTTCTAACATAATTATTCTTTATGGAGCAAGGAATGGTGGGTATGCCTGGATCACCGAGCTTCTCAGGAATATTGCCACTGAAAGAGTAGTTAGAAAGCATAGTAGATATTGCTTTATTATGAACTTTTCTTTTATTAGTCACAATATCTTTCATATACCTCGAATACAGAGGAAACTTAATAGCACCAGTCAAAGGAATTTGCAAAAAAAGAGGTTTCATCCATTCACAAAATTTATTGCAATGCTCTTCTTCTTTAGTTTTGAGAGACTTACCTGGAAAGGGCATTGGTTTTTGTACCCATGGTTCTCGTTCCTTCCCGTGCTTCCTTGAAATGAAGTCTTCTCTAGTATATCTTTTGCATTTATCTGGTGCTTCTTCTTCTCGCACTTCAGGATGATCCTTCTTCTCTTTATCTTTATCAAGTTCAGCACCATCTTCAGTTTCAGCATCAGAAGTAGATATATTGTTAGGATCAATAGTGGTCTCTTCATCAATTATGGGATCATTTGAATTGTCATCTTCTTTGTGTTTCTTTTTCTTCGTCTTAGGGGAGCTGACAATATCTTCATCCTGCATTTGAGAATCTTGCTCGATCCTCTTAGGATGTCCCTCTGGATAAAGAGGATCTTGAGTGTGAGTGACACCTTATGTTTCAATCCTGTAGGCCTGCATATCTTGTTTGGCATTGTTAGCAAGCAAATCTATTTGCACATTAGAAGTTTGTTCAAGCTGAGTTTGAACCATATGAAAATTCTTAACAAGTCCTTTAACGTCATTGACAGTTCTACCTAAAACATCTAGCAAACTTTTGATAGCAAGGGTAGTATCATGCAACTGACTTTGAATCCTTTCATTAAAGTGATTTTGCTTCATAATAGAATTATCAAGATCATCTAAACATTGATCAGGAGGCTTACCATGAGGGATGTCACTTGAATTGAAATCTAAAAGAGAGTGTACTCTACCATAGGAGGGTGAGTGGTAGGCTCACAAAGTTTTTCAATAGGAGGTAGATTCTTCACATCTTCAACTTTAATACCTCGCCCTCTGATAGACTTCTTAGCTTCTTGCATATCTTCAGGGTTCAAGACGAGCATTCCCCGCTTCTTTTGTGGTGGAGGTGGTTTAGGGACGAGCCAATCTTCGTGATTTTTGGCTATCTTGCCCATTAGTTCTTCAGCATTGTCCGGTGTTCTTTCCCTGAAAACACAACCAGCACAACTATCCAGATAAGTTCTAGATTCATCGGTTAGACCAGCATAAAATATATCAAGAAATTCATTCTTAGGGACTCCATGTCCCGGCCTAGCCTTGAGCAAAGTGCAATACCTCCCCCAACCGTTAGGGAGGTTCTCATCCAACACCTATTTAAAATTATAATTTCTTTGCAAAGCAGCATGTTGCATATGAGAAGGAAAATATTTAGCAACAAAAGATTGAGGTAATTCTTGAGGACTTTTAATAGAACTATAAGGTAGTGCGTCATACCATGCTCTAGCACCCTCCTTCAAAGAAAAAGGAAGAAGCTTAGTAACATAATAATTTCTCTTCTTGTCCTCCGTAGCGAATAAGCCACATAGATCATTGAGTTTTGTAAGGTGTGATATAGCGTCATCATTTTCTCTGCCATAAAAGGGGTCAGCTTCAACTGTAGATATAAGTGAAAGATCAACAGAGAAATCAAAATCAGCATCTTCAATGCAAATAGGAGATGAAGAAAATTTAGGATCTGGAGTAAACTTGTTCTTCATGGAGTGCTTTTCAAGCAGCTTCCTTACCACACTAGGGTCAGAGTCAGCGCACTCTGTAAGTTCCCTGCATAAATCATCATCAAGTTCAACATAATCATCATCAAGTATTCTTTTCTTGAGTTCACTCAAGTCTGGGTAACCAGAGGATCTGCAAATAGGATAACGTGTAACGGGAATTTCAATTCCGGACTGTTTTGCAGCCTTAGAAATTTGAGATTCAACAAATCGACCAAGAGAACCAATCTCCTCAAAAGTAGTGGAAGCATCATCAAAAGTATCAGACATAGTAACAGACTCAGTAGAAGCAGCATGTAGTGGTGGCGAAACAAGCTTACTCATAACAGAAGGTGAATCAAGCTTAGCACTAGTGCTAAGAGCGATACCTTTTCTTGTAGTGGATGGTAAAATCGGAACCATGGGGTCTCCTTTCTTACCCATAGCGGATAAATTGCAGCAAGCAAAATAACTTCAAGTAGACTTGTAAATAGAGCTATGCTTCCCGGCAACGGCGCCAGAAAACAGTCTTGATGACCCACAAGTGTAGGGGATTGTGATAGTCTTCGCGGGTAAGATAACCCAATTTATTGATTTGACACAAGGGGAGCCAAAGAATATTTATAAGATTTGACAGTTGAGTTGTCAATTCAACCGCACCTGAAAGATACTTGCTTGGCAATGTGATATAAGTGGTAACGGTGGTATGGAAGTGATAATGGTAAAGAATATAGTGGTGGCAAAGCAACGGAAGTAAAAACGGTAAAGTAAAGTAACTTGTAACAAGAAGAATTAAAAGACAGTAGGCTAGGGGGACGGATGGTTGGGAGCTGCATGGATGAGAGACATCTGTATTTTACTTGGGGTAAGCCACAGGGAAAAGTAATGATCATCTAGGCATATATCAAACATTAGGCATGTTTCCCAAAGGTAGTTGTACGTGCTTGCAATAAGAACTTGCACCACATCTTTTGTCCTACCATCCCGCTACAAACGGGGCCAAAAGGAACTTATGGAGATTAAGGTGCTCCTGTCAAAGAGCACCGGAACAAAGCATTAACGATCAATGGATACATGGAATCCTCAAATTATAGTCCATCCCCTTTGGTTTCCCAAGCTGTCACCATTGGGATCGCCGGTTCCGGACTATAATAGGTGAAGACAACTCATAGATAGGTTCAAGAACACAAATATATTCATGCAAACACATATGGTTCAGATCTGAAATCATGGCACTCGGGTCCGAAGTGACAAGCAATAAGAACAACAAGTTGTAGAAACGATGATAAACACCATAGTAAATGATAGGCAACATGCCCCCAACAATCTGATAAACAATTACATGATCTAACTCATCCAATCCCTGCCATCCCCTTTGCCTACAACAAGGAATTAATCACACAAGAAAGGAGAAGTCATGGAGGGATGATGAAGTGGCGATGGTGATGACGATGGCGATGATTCCCCCTCACCGGAGGCCAAAACAGCCTCTAGATTAGCTCTCTCGGAGAAGAACAGAGGGTGGCGGCGGCTCCGCGACGGGAATTGGAAAAGCAACTTCTCTTCTGGGATTTCTTCGTCGAGGTTAAACATATGAGTCCTCGTAGGGCACCAGAGGGGGTGGGGCCTGATGTGCAAGATGATGATAATGGTTTCTCGCCCTTCCTTGGTTACTCCAAGTGGAAGGTGAGATGTAGGATATCAACAAATTTCCCCTATGTAGAGGATAGGCTTTGTCTCCCATAGGACTCCGGCGATGATAAGTCGGTGTCAACGGCGCAACTGACGTGGACCTGCACACAACACAAATAACTTTGCTCCCAACGAAGTTCAGAGAGGTTGTCAATCTCTCCGGTCTTGTTGTTTACAAAGGATCAAAACACAAGGGATAATGATAATGATAGGAACTGAAAGTAAATACGGAAAAGTAAATAAGCGTGTAAACAATGATGAGAATATGGACCGGGGTCCCGTGATGTTCACTAGTGATGTCTCTCTCCCAAAAGAAGATCAAACTGCTATGCGAGGTAAACAAATTACAGATGGGAAATTGACAGGATTATAAACGCACCGCAATGCTAACTATGCTACAAAAGAAAGGAAGAGGCTCAAAATCATGGGCAGTACGCCAAAATAAGTAGACCGAAATCCATCTGCATCTACTACTAATCATCCACCTTGAGATATCTATACAGAACATCTCACTGGTATTAAGTTGCGAGCCCCACCCAATGTGTAAACCCAAAGCAATAAACAACTGCATTAAAAAGAACTTTGCGTAAAGTAAACAATCCTTGCAACCGCAGTTACAAGCACCGTTGTTTTCCCCCTTGTGGCAACAACACATCCCCTAGACTAATGTTTCTGTCACTCAAGCGTGTCATCAGGGGGCATGAACCCACAATCGAGCATAACGTTCCCTCTTGGATTTACTACCTACTACTTGGCCAAAGCAATAAACAAAAACGGAGAACATGCAAGAATTACTTAGGAAAAAAAATATAGAAGATAAGAACCAAATATATTACTCTATCACAATCTGAACATAATCTCATAATCCATCAGATCTCATCAAACTCAGCATAGCAACAGCAAAAAGATTACATATGTGCCTCGATCATGTAGGGCAACTCACGAGGTCTAAACCATGAAGAACAAAGAGGGGAGGAGAACATCACATAGCTACTGATCACAGACCCATTGTCCAAAGGAAACTACTCATGGCACATCCAGGAAGCGTCCATGCTGGAGGGGAATCTCCCGGAGGTCGATCCTCCCTCCGGCAGGGTGCCGGGAAGAGGTATGCTGGTGCTCCCGATCTTGGAAGAATGGCGGCGGAGGAACAATACACATGTGATATAAAATAACCGGGCCCTGGTTAACTCTAGTATACTAGCTCATTGGGCAAGTGATGATCAAGGTTTCCTGATCATGTAGACACATAAGTCCGTTGAAAATGAGGTCATGTGATTGGGAGAATGATATGATGGACGCACACCCACCAGAAGTGTTCCAATGTGATCGAGTCACATAAGTTCAACATTGCGACAACTATAACGTAGTGACCAGATCCTTTGACCGTGATGATCATACGTAATTGCTATCTATTAGGATGATTTGATTTGCATCCACCGTCTGACTGAAATATGTTGGCCATAAAGGTGTACTTTGGGTATTCCGAAATAGATATGTTGATGAGTATGCAAATAGATCAAAGCAGGATTTGTCCATCCGAGTGACGGATAGGTACTTTGGGCCCACTTGGTGATATTACATGATAAAGATTGCAATCATGTGACTAGGTCACGAGGTAGTAATATCACGGGAACGAGTAAACATGTTTGTCGGTAACGAGGGTGAGCTAGGTATATTGGATACCGACGATCAAACCTCGGACAAGCAAAGTACCATAGGACAAAGGGAACATGACTCAACGTTAACGAATTCAACAACGTTGAAGTTCATTCGATGGAAGCGCAGGGGCTATCAAGGATTGTAACCAGGTACAATTGATTAGTCATTGGTCAGAGAGTGTCTGATCATGTCTGTCGTTTCCCAGACCGTAGGGTGTCACACTTAAGGGTATTCGACGCAATAAGGATAGATTCAGGATCACCGAAGAAATAAGAAAGAACACCGGAATTGTTCCGGTGGAAGCCTGAAATGGTTCTGGGTATTTTGAAAGGTTCAAAATATTAGTTAATAATGTTTAAATATGTTTAATTATTTAATTAACAGAATTAAATATTAAAATATAATTAAATATAATTAAAAATGAATTAAAAGGCACATGGGCCTCATAGGGCCCATTAGGGGAAGAGGGAGTCTTCCCCCATGGGCCATGGCGCCATGAAGGGGCCCACCCCTTTATTGGTGCGCCTCCCCCCTCCCTTGGGATTAGTCCCACATGGGAAGTTGAGGGAGGTTGCCCCCCTCCTTGGCATATATAAGGAAGGGTAGGGTGCCCTTTTTTCTACATCAATTTTTGAGACAAGTTCTCTTTTCTCTCTCTCTTTTCTCCCGCCTTTGAGCGAACTCCCCTTTTTTGGAGTCTGCACTGGGTTGGGGGTTTCTTCACCATACGCACACCATTGTGCTGCTGGAATCGGGATCCGAATCCATCTTCTTTCCGCTGCTCCTCTGGTTCGGAGCCCGGAGGGACGTCGGGTACACCGTATGTGTGTAATCCCGCGAGGCGCTATACTTGTGGTGCTACTTCATCGTCGTAGACGTATCGCGACGTCTTCACCGACAACGTTCCGATGGGGAAGTAATCCCGTCATCGGTCTACAAGGACCGGGTGGCTACTGGAGTCATCGTGGATCTGCGCGGCATCGGGGATTGCCGGTACGACTACATCATCCACTATCACGCGGGAACGTGTCCCGCTTAACGGACTACATATTGGTATGTGATCTAATTCCATCCGTTACTTACATCGCCATAGCATAGGTATTGGGCTTGGGTCTCTTAGGTTAAGAAAAAATATTGTTTTCTTCCCCGAACCCCAACAACTCCTCCACCCCTCCAATTAGAATTTTGAATGGTGGTCACATTTATGAGTAATTAGAAGTTTTTAGTGCTGTTCATATGAGCTTGCATGCCTGTTTAGATTTTTTTTTAAGTTTTGATGCAAGTTTATGCCTTGGGGAAGTGAGTAGAGTAGTTTGCCTCAACTCATTTGGCTTAAATATTTGTTTTTGTAACTTGTAAAAAAATCTGAAATGAGTTTATTTGGAAAGGCTAAGAGATGGCTTGGGAAGAAGAGGTCCGAGCCTAAGGATAGAGTAACTAGAGCAGCAACTTCATCCTCTTCTGCGAGGATGAGTTACAGTGATGATATCGTGCCACTGGAGTTGCTCGATGAGACGGACATGGCGCGTGCCATGACGTACCCGTGTTTGGACTTTCTTACTGCTGCAGGAATTAAATATGCGTCTGATAACCTTTGTGCAGCTGCAGGTTTGACACACCTTGTGACACATCATGTGCCACAGTATCCAAAACTCACGTATTATTTTGTCAACTAGTTTAAATATAATGATAAAACTTTTATGGTTGAATTTAAAATATATGGGAATGTTATTATCATACGGTTGACAGAGTTTTGTGATATTTTAAGTGTGAAAGATACCTACTCACCCCCACCGAGTTGAAGGCCCTCGTCACTTCCCTTTGCAGCAAGGATCCGAAGGATGCTCATCGGGGGAACATTTCCAGTATTTTGTTTCCCCACATCAGGTATTTCGTGTACTATATTTCTTGAGGGGTGTTAGCTCGTGACCACACGAGAAACATTTCGGGGCCAGATATTGCTATCTTGGCAGCCGCCCTTTTAGGAGACAACCAGTATAATATTGGTGCTTTGATTGCTCACCGCCTTGTCGCTAATAGCGGCAAAGGACCTCACTTTGGTGGTGTTTACGTCACGCTTATTCTTGAGCGGCTCAAGCTCACTGCACGTGTCGATGATGCACTTTTTCCATTCTTACGCTTTGATCTTGCTGCTATGAAGAGGCATGAGTTTGTTACTAGGACTTCCGAAGTTGGTAACCTTGTTTATGTTATGTGATTTTGGAGACTACCACTCGCGAGATCCGACTACCTGCACCAATTTTGTTTAACTATACTAGCAGGAACGGATGGTCTTTCACCGTAGTCGAGCTGGATGAGTTCGTTGTCCAGCAGCAGTTCCACAACCCCATGGTGGGGGTTGCTCTCGAGGAGGAGGAGGAGCCGGAGATTCCACACCCCCAGGAGGAACCTGTTGCCTAGTGGGGCGAGGGACCTTCTTCTTGGGGTGGGGAGCCTTCTTCTTGGGAGGACAGTGATACATCCCAAACGTATCTATAATTTCTGCTTGCCCCATCCATGTTTTGAGTGATATTGCTATGATCTAGATACACTTTCATACAATTTTGATCATATTTGGACTAACTTATTAACTCAGTGCACCACAGTGCCAGTTCCTGTTTTTTGCTGTTTTTCTATTTCAAGTTTCCCCATATTAAAAATGCTCCAAAAATTTAGGAAAATCAGATAAAAAATGAGCGCAACGGAAGCTTCCGGAATCACCACAGTGGGGCCAGAGGGCAAGCACCAGGGACCCAGGCGGCCACCTGGCGCGGCCTAGGGCTTGGCCGCGCCAGGTGGGGCCCTGCACCCCTGGCTGCCCCCCTTCTCCTATATATTCCCCGTGATGCGAAACCTCCAAAGACAGAACCCCTTTTCGCGATCTCGCCTCTGTTCCGTCGCCGCGCTGCCAAGATCGGGAGCGCCAGCAGACCTCTTCCCGGCACCCTGCCGGAGGGAGGATTGACCGCCGGGACCTTCCCCTAAACCATGGACGCTTCTCGGATGATTCATGAGTAGTCTCCCTTTGACCATGGGTCCGTGATAAGTAGCTATGTGATGTTCTCCTCCCCTCTTTGTTCTTCATGGTTTAGACCTCGTGAGCTGCCCTACATGATGGAGGCACATATGTAATTTTCTGCTGTTGCTATATTGAGTTTGCTGGGATATGATGGATTATGAGACTATGTTCAGATTTTGATTGAGTAATATATTTGGTTCTTATCTTTTATATTTTTGTTCCTAAGTAATTCTTGCATGTTGTCCGTTGCTGTTTATTGCTTTGGCCAAGTAGTAGGTAGTGACTCCAAGAGGGAACATTATGCTCGATTGTGGGTTCATGCCCCCTGATGACACGCTTGAGTGACAGAAACATGAGTCTAGGGGATGTGCTGATGCCACAAGGGGAAAAACGGTGTTTGTAACCGCGGTTGCAAGGATTGTTTACTTTACGCAAAGTGTTTTTAATGCAGTTGTCTGTTGCTTTGGGTTTACACTTTGGGTGGGGCTCGTAACTTAATACCAGCGAGATGTTCTGGATGGATATATCAAGGTGGATGATTAGTAGTAGATGCAGTTGGATTTCGGTCTACTTATTTTGGCGTACCGCCTATGCTTTTGAGCCTTGTCCTTTCTTTGTAGCATAGTTAGCATTGCGGTCCATTTTTAATCCTGTCAATTGCCCATCTGTGATTTGTTTACCTCGCATAGCAGTTTTATCATATTTTGGGAGAGAGACATCACTAGTGAATATCACGGGACCCCGGTCCATATTCTCATCACTGTTTACACACTCTTTTATTTTCCTGCTTTTACTTTCTAGCTATTATCATTATCCCTTGCGTTTGATCTTTTGTGAACAACAAGGCCGGAGAGATTGACAACCTCTCTGTAGTCTTTGGGAAGCAAAGTTATTTGTATTATGTGCAGGTCCACATCAATTGCGCCGTTGGCACCTACTTATCATTGCCGGAGTCCTACGGGAGACAAACCCTATCCTGTACATAGGGGAAATTTGCCACTACACCACATCTAACCTTCCACTTGGGGTAACCAACGAGGATAGAGTATCAAGCAAATTTCTGGCGCCGTTGCCGGGGACTCCGAGTGCTAAGATAGGGGAGTTGCACACTATCTTTTACCTTTGCTTTTTAGTCTTGTTAGTTTACCTTTCAGTTTTTATCTTTGTGTCCATATCAAAAATCACAAAAAATCTATCTATCTTGCTTTTAGTAGTCCTCCTTGTTTAGATGAACATGTTAGGACTTGGTGCTTTGAGGGAATCAGAAGTTCTAGATTTTCGTCAAAGGGATGGAGAGAATTTGAAGAACGCATGGGACATAGTTTCTGAAGCACATAAAAGAATTATGCCTTGGATACCTATAAAAAGTGTGCTTATAAATTTTTACCATGGTCTTTTTAAGTGGTGTAAACACTCTCTTGATATTATAGCTGTAGGAGATTTTTTAGAGTGTGCTGAAGCTAGAGTTCTTGATATTTTGCATGGTCTATCTAGTTATTTTATTTATGATCGTAGTATTGATATTGTTGTAGATAGACTTGCCACTATTGAAAAGAGGATGGATGCTCTAGACTTGAGAAAGGTAGAGGAATTTAAGTCCAACAAGAAAGAAATGTTGGAGATAGATGATGATTGGGAGCCTTTTGTTAGGATTAGCATCTCTAACCAAGACTTCCTTGTTTTTTGTGATCTTGGATCCATAGTTTCTACTATGCCAAAAATAGTTTATCATTCTTTGAAACTAGATATGGATAAATTGTCATATGATCATGAACATGCTAATGGAGATATTTCATAGGTTAAAGGAAAGGTAAACGAAGTCCAGGTTGCATTCCTTCATAGGGTTGCACCGATGGATTTCTTCATCATGGAGCCAAACCGAAGCAACATCGTGCTTGGGAGGGACTTCCTCCGAGCTATGAAAGGCTTCATTGATATTGGTAACGGGCACATAAGCTTATGCGGTAAGGCGAAAGGTAAGTATCTATTTCCTAGGAAGAAGAAGAATGAGCTTGTTGAAAATCAATTTGGAGGTTTTTATGACTCCGATGATCTCGGAGACCTTTGATTCTACTTTTGCTTTATGCCTAGCTTGGTGGGTGGCAACCCAAGCTGTTTTTAATTCTGTTTTTAGTGGTCTTTATGATTTTTACTACTGTAGAAACATCATTGTATCTTTATTTTCAAGCTTTGTGCCAAGTTATAGCCTCTTATGATAAGGGAAGCAAAAGTTGTGACATGCTGTTCAGAAAACATATTATGTCTGCTTGACGGAAATAATCGGAAAAAATCACCAGTTCATCTTTTTAAGATGAATTTTTACATAGCATGCTCTATAAAATTTTGAAACTTTCGTATGTTCTGAGCTTTTTGATTTGAATTGCATAAGTGCCCCGAAAAATATCTCTACTACCTGCTGTTCTGTTTTTCACAGATTCTGCCACGTTTTGCCTTTCCTTACTTTTGCAAACCTTAAGCTTGCATTTTCTTTTGAAAAAACCTTTTGGCAATCTTGAGAAACAGTAGCCCTTCAAGAATATCTTTATATACTGTGGGGAAAAATTATTTTATTAAGGGTACTAACCTCTCTAATCAGATTATGATGAGTTATGTATGAAGGGAGTTTTCAAGTGTGCGAGGGAAGATGATGAAAGAAGATCCGGGAGTGTCAAACGCTCAAGCTTGGGGATGCCCCCATGTATCCCCAATAAATATTCAAGGAGACTCAAGTGTCTAAGCTTGGGGATGCCCCCGCGCATCCCCTTCTCTATCAACAATCATCAGTTTGTCCTTCGTCTCACTATATTTTTATCACTTCATGCGTTATGTGCTATGCTTGGAGCGTCTCGCTCTTAGGTTTCCTATTTTTTTAGTTTTGCTTGTTTTTCATAACAAGTTAGACCCCAGATCACTTTGTGTGGGAGATAAACACTCTCCACTACAATCTAGAACACATCATAGGATTTTCATGCCTATCTTTTCTCTGCTGTGTGTTTTTTATCTTTTCGTAGCTGCTGCCATGTTTAGGTTTAGTTTTAGTTTTTGTCTTTACCATTAGCCTTGGCTTTTGTTTAGTTTGTTGCTGGAACTCTCTTTAGTTTTCATGTTTATCTTGTTCAGAGAGTTGGTTGTTGCACTGAGTTGTGTCTTGTTGTAACACCCTCACTGTCAGTGAACAGTAATCACTGTTACTGTTCATCTCTACTGTTCAAAACTTTTGTTTGATCAGCTGGTTCAGTTCAAATTCAAATTCTCCTTTGATATTGTTGCAAGAAAAGTGAACCATGGGCCTTGATCATCATGGATGAAAACAAAGTCCAAGCCATTTGAAATAAAATTCAAACAAACCCTAAAATGCCTTTTGATGAATATTAAAAATATGGTGACAATAAATCTTTTCCAAAAATCTTGGAACCACTTTTATAAAATCCCAAATAACCATTGGACCATGCCCATGTAATCATTGGTATTTATTGGGCTACTGAAAATTGAAAACAATTAATAACAGTAGCAATTCCAGGCCAATTGCTCATTTAATAATAAAACAAAAATGCAAAAGAGTTTATAAAAGTCTAATTCTTTTTGTGGCACTTCTTTATGGTGCTGCAATATTATTGGAGCAAGTTTCACATGTGGCAAAAATCATTTCAAAGCAAAACAAAAATTCCAAACATAAAAGAAAAACAGAAAAGAATTAAAATGAATTAAGAGCAAGAGGCTCATCCCCCTCTTCCCCCTGGGCCAAACCAGCCCACCCCCAGGCCCAGCCCACCCGGCGCCCTCCTCCTTCCTCCTGTTCCTGGGGGGGGGGTTCGTGGAGGGCATCCCCCGGCTGAGCCACGCCGTGGCCGCCGTGTCGGTCATCGACGTCGTCCTGGGGAGGATAAAGACGACCCCCTGCGCGCCCTTCACCCCCCATTCCGCGAACCCTAGAACCACCCTCGAGCCGCCGCGCTAACCCTCCCCTGCGCCATTTCCCCCTTGCCCGAGCTCCCCGTCGACGCGTCGCGGCGGCCCGCGTGGCCAACGGCCTCCTCGGCGACCAAGGTCTCGTCCAGCGCCTCCCCACCGACGAGTCCGCCTCCTCAGCCGTTTGCAGACGTCGACGACCCCCCCACCTCGCCGGATTTGAGCCCTCCTCACCCACGGTGCCGTCGACCTCGGCGAAAAATTCCTCACCGGCAACGCAAGTCCGGCCTCCCCGAGCTCTGCATCGTGCTCCCCGTGAGCTTCCGCACCCCCCATCCTCTCCTTGCCCTTCATTGCACTCCGTAGCCGTCGCCCCGCGTAGCCTGCACTCCGGCCGTCGCCATTGATGGCGTGGAGATCAGCTTCGGACGTCCCAAGCCCCCCTGACCTCCCCTCGGTGCGCGGCTACTACCCCTCGTTCGATCCCACCGCTCCCCGTACCGCCTGGCCGCCAGAACCGGCCGTTGTGGCCTCGCCGCCGGGCTGCAGTCGCCGCCGGTGGGCGCAGGCTGTGGCTACGTGCCACTGACCTAGGGGCCCCACCCCGTTGTGTTAGCCTAATCCCCTAATTAAGTTAACCCTCCCCATGTGACACTTACAAGTGGGCCCAAGGCCATTAGTCATAAGCTAATATAAAATAACTGTTAGATTATAACCCTGTTAGACTCACTAGTGGGCCCCTGGCCTTTTAAGTAAATTAAAACTGTTAATTATATTTCTGTTACTATGACATGTGGGTCCACTGGATTCTTAGAATTAATAAAACCATTTTTATTAATTGTGATGCTGACCAGTGGGACCCACTGGTCAGTTTGACCTGGTCAACCCCCTCTGTGGATAATGTTGGATTTAATATTAAAATAAATTCAGAAATTCTTTTAAAAACGATTTAAACTTCAGAAATGAATATCTTTTAAACCGTAAGTCAGATTCAAAAACTTGATACATGAAAATTGATCATAAAAATACAATGAATAAGAATACGCTATCCATACCTTGACCACACCCCCTAACGCACCGATCATCGACATTCCCCCCTCCGGGTTGTCTGTCGAATATTTCCGGTACCGATAAAAATTGCCCGGATCAAAATACTTTATACACGAAAGTTGTCCGGAATGGTTCAACTAACACGTATACACCCCCGTTATCTTTGTCGGATGTCCACGACACCTCCGGCATGAACCCTCCCCCCTCCGGACACCCTGTCCGGTAATCACCCGGAGCCGTAGTTCATCCCCGGATGAATTCCCGCTCCGAGCAACATGCGTTACACTGCGTTAGAACACCGTTAACATTTCATCTGTCATGTCATGCATATGTTTGTATGTTATTGCTGTGTATTTACTGTTTCCTTCCCCCCTTAATCTCCGGTAGACCCTGCTGCTACCGCCGACTACACTGCTGTAGCTAGGACTAGATAGCGGGCCGTGATCTCTCAGGGGAGTGAACACGGATACAATATATACAACTGCACAGGTACGGTACAAAGCAGACACCGCCAAAGTCCCCTATCTGGGTTATGCCTAGTCACCTCAAGTGTGAGCTATCCAGGAGTAATCCTTGTACTCCACTCGAGGCTGACTTTGTCTTGCCGCCATAAGGTCCTGAACAGCGGTTGTCCTTAAGGTAAGAAGTCGGGCGACCCAACGGTGCCCGCGAGCGGTATTGTGTCGGGAACGACAGGGAGGGTACGACCGACGTTACTGGCGTGCTTGGCCCCTGCTCGTATCTCGCGAGAGTTACCAAACCACGCCAAAGTCGAGCTCTACCAAGAGCACACGCGAGACAAGGTAAGGAGATGGTTCACCTTGTCGGTAACCGCGCGCTTTGACGGGACGACAGGGCAGGCCCCGACGTTACCGGTGGGCCTTGTTGCTGTTCGTTGTACGTTGTGTTGTTAGTCAGACAACGATAACGGTTGTCTGCGAGATAATATTAAAATACTAAATGGTTCGGTGGATGACTTGAGAGACCCGTTGGTCTGTACACACTACCTACACGTGGGATTACGGTGTGGGCCCTCCGCGTCGTAGTTCGTCCGAAAGCTCTTCAGACGTCAGCAGTACTGCGGCCTGATCGCCGGGAAGTGGTCTTGTCTTTTTGCTGCAGCAAGTGTGTTTAGATTTGCTTTTGCTTCACCGGCCAGACTCGCACCGTGCAGGAGCGTGCAAGGGTCAGGGACCTAGACCCCTTGGCGCATAGGATATAGTTCGGCGGATGGCCTCTCTGCTGAGCCTAGGATGGGCTGCGTCGTGTCGGATAGCCTCGGTGGAGCGTTCCCTGACAAGGTTCCCGCCACCCTGGAGATCCGTGTGTGTAGCGTAACACAAGTGCACCCCTGCAGGGAGTTTAATCTATCGATAGCCGTGTCCACGGTAACAGGACACTTTATGCTGAAGCTGGATCTTACCACTAGAAACTATTATTATTAAACTGTATGGTTCCGGGTTTTCTTCCTCGCGGGGATGTCGAGGAGGTGAACTCAGAGGCATTATTATTATTGTTAATCATTACAACTTATATTATACAATGTTGCAGCAACTTCTGCTTCGTTGTTACTTTATGCTTTATATGAACTGTTGGCTGTTTCTCTTCTCATGCTGCAAGACATCGTCAGAAGATACTAGTCTTCGATAGGCCTAGCTTCTTATCCTTATTCTGATTTCTATCTTGCAGTCCACTATATATGCAGCCTCTTCTTTCCGTTGATACAATGCATAATGCTTAGTAGCGGACGTAAGACTCGCGGGTATGCTAGATACTCACCTTTGCTTTATTTCCCCCTTTATGTTTTGCCTGATCGGCCGCTGCAGTCGACGTTGGAGCCCAGGAGCAGGAGTACCCCGGAGGCGGATACTACTACGTCGAGACCCCCGCTGACCAGGACCAGGAGTTGTTTCGGAGGCTCCCAGGCAGGAGGCCTTGCCTTTTCGATCGTTGTTGATATTTGTGCTAGCCTTCTTAAGGCAACCTTGTATCCTTGTGTCTGTACTCAGATATTATTTGCTTCCGCTGACTTGTGCTCTCGAGTTGTTGTATTCGAGCCCTCGTGGCCCCTGGCTTGTATTAAACAGCTTGTATTATTTTATTTGTAGAGTTGTGTTGTGATATCTCACCGTGGCACCCTGATCTCGATCGTGTACCTTGCGTGTATGATTACTGTACACGGTCTGAATTTGGGGGCGTCACAAGTTGGTATCAGAGCCGACTGCCTGTAGGAAGCCACCCCACCACTACCTGGTCGAAGTTGAGTCTAGACTTTGAAAAACTATTTTGCTAACTTAAATGTTTGGCTTACGGGCCCACATCGATGTCACTACGTGTGATATCTATGGTATTAGGATCCTTTTCTCCTTACCTATGCTCTGGGAATATGCTCTCTTATCCTTGCTGGTATGTTTTACAAAATATGACATTAGGATCACGTTCTCTTGATTCCACCCGACGTTTTTGGTGCTCCCCCCTTTGATTGAGTCGTGTTGCAGGAGTCATACCCCAGGTCCCGGATCGCGGATCCCATTCTCATTCTGGGCAGGCCGCGCGTCCTCAGGCATTAACTCCTGTGGCCAACAGTTTTCTTGCGGCGTGATTGACATAGTGGAATCTATGTCGCGTCGTGTAATCCTTACCGCGGTCTGCGCGCCGCCTAGTGTGTCCTTTTTCCTTAATTTCTACGACGTTACGCTGCCCGATTTTCGATTGATTCTATGTGTGGATGTGTATGTCTTATATGACTACTCCTATATATCCGCGCCTCCTCTTTGTTGTCGCTTTACCTCTTACTCGTTTCCGGCATCTCGTTGAAATGATCATCGCTGAAATACCCCTGTTAAATTCTAGCAGGATGGCTGGTCGTGGTGGTCGTGGTCGTGGTCGTGGTCGTGGTGCCAATGATCCACCTCCGCCGCCGGACTACATGGCCGCGATGATGCAGCAGTTTCAGATGAACCAAGTGTTTATGCAAGGAGTCATAGATCAGCTCCAGAACCAGAATCAGAACCAGAACCAGCACCAGAACCAACCGCCTGTGGTTACTCTACGGGATTTCATGCGCCTCAATCCCCCTCTCTTCCACCAACCGGAACAGCCGCTGGATGCTGATGATTGGCTTCGTGACATCACTCGTCAGCTGGAGTTCGCTAATGTGAGCGCTGCTGATTATGTCAACTTCGCGTCCTATTTCCTGCGTGGTCCCGCTGCTTAGTGGTGGGACACTTACAAGGGCTCGCTAGCTGAAGGGACTGTCGTCACCTGGAATGACTTCAAGACTGCCTTCCGTGCTCGTTATGTCCCCCAGGAGATTATGAACCGTATGAAGGCCGAGTTCCGCAACCTCTTTCAGGGCAACAAAACTGTCGAGGCATACCAGAGGGAATTCCTCCGCCTCTCCCGCTATGCTGCAAGTGACCTTCCGAATGATGCAAGTAGGCAAGAGAAGTTCCATGATGGACTCAACCCAGATCTCCAGCTTGCACTGGCTTTGCACGCCTTCCCCGACTTCGCCACCATGGTGAACCAGACTATCACTCTTGAGACAGCTCAGCTTAAGTTCGGTGGTTCGCCGAAGCGCCCCCGTGATGCTGGCTCATCTTCGGGCACAGCACAGAAGCAACGCGTTTGGCTTCCACACAGTGTGTTTCATCCAAATGCCCCTGCACCAAGGCCGTCGTATGTTGCACCACGTCTGCCTTTGCCCCCGCCGAGACAGCGGAAGACTGAGACTGCACCCCTCCGTCCTCAAGATGGCCTATGCTTCAAGTGCCGTCAGCCAGGCCATATTTCCAGAGACTGCCCTCAGCGACAGAATCAACTGGTAATTCACCCTGCTGGCCGCGGAAATGGTCGTGGCAACAATGGGACCCTCAACTATAATACTGGGTCAAATCCTCATGCTCGTGGTCATGCTTACAACATTGATGTTGAAGCATCTCAGGAACTGCCCGCTACTGTGATGGGTACACTCCTCGTTAACTCAATACCTGCTACCGTTTTATTTGATACAGGAGCATCGCATTCATTTATGTCTGGAGCATTTGCTTCTAAACATGGCATTTACCACGAAAAGATGCATACCCCCTTAATAGTCCGGACTCCCGGTACCCATTGTCGTGTCGACATGGTTGCACCTAACCTCACTGTCGAGATCGAAAGATTTGAGTTCATGGTTTCTCCACACATTCTGAAAACCTCCACCATCGACCTTATCCTTGGCATGGATTGGCTGAAAACCCACAATGCCGCACTTTACTGTGGCACCAAGGTCATCCAACTTTTTCATCCTTCTGGCGCGATATTGAGTCACACTGCCATTGTGTCGATGAATGCCGAAGCTCGTATATATGCTCTGAATGCCTTGAATGTCGCACCTCTCGAAGGGATTGAGAAAGTCCCAATCGTTTGTGATTTTACCGACGTATTCCCAGAAGAACTGCCGGGGATACCCCCGATTAGGGAAGTGGAATTCGTCATCGACTTGAAGCCTGGCACCGTCCCTATTGCCAAGCGCCCATATAAGATGCCACCTCACCACCTCCTTGAATTGAAGAAGGAGATCGACACGGCCCTCGAGAAAGGCTTCATCCGTCCTAGTTCCTCCGCTTGGGGAGCACCTTCGCTCTTTGTTAAGAAGAGTGATGGCACGAATCGATTGGTCCAAGATTACCGACCTATCAACCAGGCCACGATACAGAACAAGTACCCCCTCCCTCGGATAAATGATCTTTATGATCAACTTGCTGGATCCACGGTGTTTTCAAAACTCGACTTAAGGTTGGGTTACCATCAGATCCGGGTCCGTGATGAGGACATCCCGAAGACCGCATTCATTACTCGCTATGGTTCATAC
The DNA here is from genome assembly GCA_950022295.1 of Bromus sterilis. NCBI lineage: Eukaryota > Viridiplantae > Streptophyta > Magnoliopsida > Poales > Poaceae > Bromus > Bromus sterilis. The sequence continues at coordinate 320,428,521 of OX465596.1, read as the reverse complement.
GAGTACACTGTCATGTCATTTGGCTTGACCAATGCACCAGCCACCTTCTCCAGATTGATGACCTATATATTCATGGAATACCTCGACAAGTTCGTCGTGGTTTATCTGGATGATATATTGATTTACTCCAAGACCGATGCAGAACATGCTGAACATCTTCGTCTTATACTGGAAAAGCTTCGAGAACACAAACTCTATGCTAAGTATTCAACGTGTGAGTTCTGGCTTCCCGAAGTAACCTACCTTGGTCATGTGATTTCCAAGGATGGCGTTGCCGTCAACCCCGAACGTATCCAGGCTATTCTTGATTGGACTCCGCCCAGGACTGTCAAGCAAGTCCGAAGTTTCCTCGGCCTTGCCAGCTATTGCCGCCGTTTTGTCGAGAATTTCTCCAAGATTGCCAAGCCTCTGACTAATCTGCTTCACAAAGGCGTCAAGTTTGAGTGGACTGATAAATTTCAAGAAAGTTTTCAAGCTCTCAAGGACAAGCTCACTTCTCCCCCGGTGCTTGCTCCTCCTGATACTCAGAAGGACTTCGTGATTTATTGCGATGCGTCTCGTCAAGGATTAGGCCGTGTCCTAATGCAAGAGCGCAAAGTGATTGCTTATGGCTCTCGTCAGTTGCGTGCTCACGAAGAAAACTATCCAACTCATGATCTCGAATTGGCAGCGGTAATTTATGCCTTGAAGCTGTGGCAACATTACCTCGTCAGAAATCGTTGCGAGATCTTCACCGACCACCAAAGCCTGAAGTACCTGTTTACGCAACCAGACCTGAATCTCCGCCAACAGAGATGGCTCGAGACAATAGCCGAATACAACATGGGAATTTCTTACACCCCTGGCAAAGCTAATGTGGTGGCCGATGCCTTAAGCCGCAAAGCCTATTGTAGTGAACTTGAATTTCAAGTGCAACAGCCACGTCTGTATGCAGATCTCCGCAAGCTGAACATCGAAATTGTTCCGTAGGGATATGTAAACTCCCTGGTGGTCCAACCAGACCTCGACACCCGCATCAAGACGGTACAACATTATGACTCTGACATTTGGAAGATTAAGCGTCGTGTCGCCAGCGGAGAACCCTCATTCTTCACTATTGATGCGAATGATGATAATGCGGTGTACTTCAAGGGTCGTTTAGTGGTTCCGGTAGCCAAGGCCAACCTGAATTACGCCTCTGATGTGATGAAAGAAGCTCATGATACACCCTTATCAATCCACCCTAGTAGTACCAAGATGTACCAAGACATTCGTCAGCGGTACTGGTGGTCCAACATGAAACAAGACATTGCTCGTTATGTTGATGAGTGTGACGTTTGCCGTCGCGTGAAAGCAGAACATCAGAGACCTGCTGGAACTCTGCAACCACTCTCTATTCCTGAATGGAAATGGGACAAGATTGAAATGGACTTCGTCACCGGATTTCCCCGATCACAGAAAGGTCATGATGCCATCTTTGTCGTCATCGACCGATTCTCCAAGGTTGCTCATTTTCTGCCTGTCAAGGAGACGATCTCTGCTAGTCAGTTGGCAGACTTGTATGTTTCCAGAATCGTGTCGCTCCACGGTATTCCGTTGGAGATCAGTTCCGACCGAGGCAGCATTTTCACCTCAAAGTTCTGGGATAGTTTCCAAGAAGCTATGGGCACTCATCTGAATTTCAGCACCGCTTACCACCCCCAGTCGCAAGGACAAGTTGAACAAGTCAACCAAGTGCTTGAAGATATTCTCCGAGCTTGTGTCATCTCATTCGGTAAGAAATGGGAGGAATCTCTTCCATTTGCTAAATTCTCGTATAACAATAGCTATCAGGCTAGTTTGAAGATGGCACCCTTTGAAGTTCTCTATGGACGTAAGTGTCGAACCCCTCTGAATTGGTCAGAAACTGGAGAACGAACTCTCATTGGTCCGGACATCATACAGCACGCTGAAGATCAGGTTCGCGTTATTCGTGAACACCTGAAAGCTGCTCAGTCCCGTCAGAAAAGCAACTATGATCGCAAGCACAAGGAAATGGTCTATCAACCTGGCGAATATGCTTACCTCCGTGTCACCCTGATGCGAGGCACCGATCGTTTCAGAATCAAAGGCAAGTTAGCTCCTCGCTACATTGGTCCGTTCTGTATTCTTTCTCGAAGTGGACCAGTGGCATACCGATTGGAATTGCCGCCGAACCTCTCCCAAGTCCACGATGTATTCCACGTGTCGCAACTCCACCGCTGCTTCAAGGACCCTATTCGAGAAGTGGAACATGATATGATCGAGCTGCAACAGGACTTGACTTATCAAGAACATCCGAGCCGCATTCTTGATCAGTCTGAACGCAAAAGCCGCAACAAGACGACGAAGTTTCTCAAAGTCCAGTGGTCGAATCATTCTGAAGATGAAGCCACTTGGGAACGCGAAGATCGTCTTCGTGATGAATACCCCGATCTTTTCCCCCCTACCACCTAAATTCTCGGGACGAGAATTCTTGTAGTGGGGGAGATTTGTAACACCCTCACTGTCAGTGAACAGTAATCACTGTTACTGTTCATCTCTACTGTTCAAAACTTTTGTTTGATCAGCTAGTTCAGTTCAAATTCAAATTCTCCTTTGATATTGTTGCAAGCAAAGTGAACCATGGGCCTTGATCATCATGGATGAAAACAAAGTCCAAGCCATTTGAAATAAAATTCAAACAAACCCTAAAATGCCTTTTGATGAATACTAAAAATATGGTGACAATAAATCTTTTCCAAAAATCTTGGAACCACTTTTATAAAATCCCAAATAACCATTGGACCATGCCCATGTAATCATTGGTATTTATTGGGCTACTGAAAATTGAAAACAATTAATAACAGTAGCAATTCCAGGCCCATTGCTCATTTAATAATAAAACAAAAATGCAAAAGAGTTTATAAAAGTCTAATTCTTTTTGTGGCACTTCTTTATGGTGCTGCAATATTATTGGAGCAAGTTTCACATGTGGCAAAAATCATTTCAAAGCAAAACAAAAATTCCAAACATAAAAGGAAAGCAGAAAAGAATTAAAATGAATTAAGAGCAAGAGGCTCATCCCCCTCTCCCCCCTGGGCCAAACCAGCCCACCCCCAGGCCCAGCCCACCCGGCGCCCTCCTCCTTCCTCCTGTTCATGGGGGGGGGGGGGGTTCGTGGAGGGCATCCCCCGGCTGAGCCACGCCGTGGCCGCCGTGTCGGTCATCGACGCCGTCCTGGGGAGGATAAAGACGACCCCCTGCGCACCCTTCACCCCCCGTTCCGCGAACCCTAGAACCACCCTCGAGCCGCCGCGCTAACCCTCCCCTGCGCCATTTCCCCCTTGCCCGAGCTCCCCGTCGACGCGTCGCGGCGGCCCGCGTGGCCAACGGCCTCCTCGGCGACCAAGGTCTCGTCCAGCGCCTCCCCATCGACGAGTCCGCCTCCTCAGCCGTTTGCAGACGTCGACGACCCCCCCCCCCCACCTCGCCGGATTTGAGCCCTCCTCACCCACGGTGCCGTCGACCTCGGCGCAAAATTCCTCACCGGCAACGCAAGTCCGGCCTCCCCGAGATCTTCATCGTGCTCCCCGTGAGCCTCCGCACCCCCCCATCCTCTCCTTGCCCTTCATTGCACTCCGTAGCCGTCGCCCCGCGTAGCCTGCACTCCGGCCGTCGCCATTGATGGCGTGGAGATCAGCTCCGGACGTCCCAAGCCCCCCTGACCTCCCCTCGGTGCGCGGCTACTACCCCTCGTTCGATCCCACCGCTCCCCGTACCGCCTGGCCGCCAGAACCGGCCGTTGTGGCCTCGCCGCCGGGCTGCTGTCGCCGCCGGTGGGCGCAGGCTGTGGCTACGTGCCACTGACCTAGGGGCCCCACCCCGTTGTGTTAGCCTAATCCCCTAATTAAGTTAACCCTCCCCATGTGACACTTACACGTGGGCCCAAGGCCATTAGTCATAAGCTAATATAAAATAACTGTTAGATTATAACCTTGTTAGACTCACTAGTGGGCCCCTGGCCTTTTAAGTAAATTAAAACTGTTAATTATATTTCTGTTACTATGACATGTGGGTCCACTGGATTCTTAGAATTAATAAAACCATTTTTATTAATTGTGAGGCTGACCAGTGGGACCCACTGGTCAGTTTGACCTAGTCAACCCCCTCTGTGGATAATATTGGATTTAATATTAAAAGAAATTCAGAAATTCTTTTAAAAATGATTTAAACTTCAGAAATGAATATCTTTTAAACCGTAAGTCAGATTCAAAAACTTTATACATGAAAATTGATCAGAAAAATACAACGAATAAGAATACGCTATCCATACCCTCACCACACCCCCCTAACACACCGATCATCGACATTCCCCCCTCCGGTCTGTCTGTCGAAAATTTTCGGTACCGATAAAAATTGCCCGGATCAAAATACTTTGTACACGAAAGTTGTCCGGAATGGTTCAACTAACACGTATACACCCCCGTTATCTTTGTCGGATGTCCACGACACCTCCGGCATGAACCGTCCCCCCTCCGGACACCCTGTCCGGTAATCACCCGGAGCCGTAGTTCATCCCCGGATGAATTCCCGCTCCGAGCAACATGCATTACACTGCGTTAGAACACCGTTAACATTTCATCTGTCATGTCATGCATATGTTTGTATGTTATTGCTGTGTATTTACTGTTTCCTTCCCCCCTTAATCTCCGGTAGACCCTGCTGCTACCGCCGACTACACTGCTGCCGGGTACGACTACTTCGTCGACGACCCTGCCCCTACCGTCGAGCTTCCAGGCAAGCAGAGCCATTCTCTTCCCCAGATATCGCCTACCTTTTCCGTACCTTCTTGCACTAGGCATGTTTACTGCTGCTGCTACGTTACAATCCTATTCAATTGCATAGCCTGATTTTGTCGCCCCTTGATGTACCTTTCTTATCCTATGCTGCCTATTATAATTATGCATATATTCAGCAGTGAACCCTGCGCATTGTTAGCTAGGACTAGATAGCGGGCCGTGATCTCTCAGGGGAGTGAACACGGATACAATATATATAACTGCACAGGTACGGTACAAAGAAGACACCGCCAAAGTCCCCTATCTGGGTTATGCCTAGTCACCTCAAGTGTGAGCTATCCAGGAGTAATCCTTGTACTCCACTCGAGGCTGACTTTGTCTTGCCGCCTTAAGGTCCTGAACAGCGGTTGTCCTTAAGGTAAGAAGTCGGGCGACCCAACGGTGCCCGTGAGCGGTATTGTGTCGGGAACGACAGGGAGGGTACGACCGACGTTACTGGCGTGCTTGGCCCCTGCTCGTATCTCGCGAGAGTTACCAAACCACGCCAAAGTCGAGCTCTACCAAGAGCACACGCGAGACAAGGTAAGGAGACGGTTCACCTTGTCGGTAACCGCGCGCTTTGACGGGACGACAGGGCAGGCCTCGACGTTACCGGTGGGCCTTGTTGCTGTTCGTTGTCCATTGTATTGTTAGTCAGACAACGATAACGGTTGTCTGTGAGATAATATTAAAATACTAAATGGTTCGGCGGATGACTTGAGAGACCCGTTGGTCTGTACGCACTACCTACACGTGGGATTACGGTGTGGGCCCTCCGCGTCGTAGTTCGTCCGAAAGCTCTTCAGACGTCAGCAGTACTGCGGCCTGATCGCCGGGAAGTGGTCTTGTCTTTTTGTTGCAGCACGTGTGTTTGGATTTGCTTTTGCTTCACCGGCCAGACTTGCACCGTGCAGGAGCGTGCAAGGGTGAGGGACCTAGACCCCTTGGCGCATAGGATATAGTCCGGCGGATGGCCTCTCTGCTGAGCCTAGGATGGGCTGCGTCGTGTCGGATAGCCTCGGTGGAGCGTTCCCTGACAAGGTTCCCGCCACCCTGGAGATCCGTGTGTGTATCATAACACAAGTGCACCCCTGCAGGGAGTTTAATCTATCGATAGCCGTGTCCACGGTAACAGGACGCTTTATGCTGAAGCTGGATCTTACCACTAGAAACTATTATTATTAAACTGTATGGTTCCGGGTTTTCTTCCTCGCGGGGATGTCGAGGAGGTGAACTCGGAGGCATTATTATTATTGTTAATCCTTACAACTTATATTATACAATGTTGCAGAAACTTCTTCTTCGTTGTTACTTTATGCTTTATATGAACTGTTGGTTGTTTCTCTTCTCATGCTGCAAGACATCGTCAGAAGATGCTAGTCTTTGATAGGCCTAGCTTCTTATCCTTATTCTGATTTCTATCTTGCAGTCCACTATATATACATCCTCTTCTTTCCGTTGATACAATGCATAATGCTTAGTAGCGGACGTAAGACTCGCGGGTATGCTAGATACTCACCTTTGCTTTATTTCCCCCTTTATGTTTTGCCTGATCGGCCGCTGCAGTCGACGTTGGAGCCCAGGAGCAGGAGTACCCCGGAGGCGGATACTACTACGTCGAGACCCCCGCTGACCAGGACCAGGAGTTGTTTCGGAGGCTCCCAGGCAGGAGGCCTTGCCTTTTCGATCGTTGTTGATATTTGTGCTAGCCGTCTTAAGGCAACCTTGTATCCTTGTGTCTGTACTCAGATACTATTTTCTTCCGCTGACTTGTGCTCTCGAGCTGTTGTATTCGAGTCCTCGTGGCCCCTGGCTTGTATTAAACAGCTTGTATTATTTTATTTGTAGAGTTGTGTTGTGATATCTTACCGTGGCACCCTGATCTCGATCGTGTACCTTGCGTGTATGATTACTGTACACGGTCTGATTTTGGGGGCTTCACACTTGTCTTGAAGTAGGTAATTGAGGTTTCTATTCGGTTGTAGTAGTAATTTGCAATAGTTTTGAGGTATTGTTGTGAGTAATGTTTGAACTTTTGGTGTCAAGAGCTCTAGCCTATTAGTGATAGTTGTCGTATTTTGGGAAATCCATGCTTATTTTCAAAACCTACAAAAACTAGTTGAGAACTCTAGCTACTAGATGGATCACTAATCTTTGGAGGGATCGGATATTAGAGTACACTCACGTACCATGAGTCGAGGATGCGCAAGGATAACCAAACCCCCATACACTCCTCCTCGGGGAACTTGTCTCTTTGTGAAACTCCTTATTAGATTGAGAGTTACCGATAATAAGTGCATGAGTTCTTCGGACTAATGTAAGTATTGAAAGTTGACACTTCCACCTCCTCATATTTAATAGCCTCTTCGGTACCGTGCATTGCCCTCTTCTCACTCTGAGAGTTGGCGTTCACCTCGCCAGTGCATCCAAACCCTTGGCATGATACGCTCTGTCATCATAAAATCTCCTTATATATTTCCTCAAAACATCCACCATACCTACTGTAAGGCCCGATATGCGGTACTGTTCGAGATCTCGATGTTTCCATCCAGATCCGGGGACGAAGCACATATCGGTCCCACCGCGACATATGACAAAGTCATATGCCCCGGATTTCCAACATGATATCACAACATTATAGAAACAAGGATACAACATCTCATAAAATCGACATACAACTGCCTTAATACAATACAACATCGGAAGATACTTATCTGAGTACAGACTACAATCAAATGCCTAGTGGTAAAGAGAAAAACATCGATCCCCATAACCACACGGGTCCAGGACCTCTGCCGGGATCCGCCGAACTAGTCGTCGTCGAGTCTCCACGCGAAACATCGATCAACGTACCTGTTGTCGATCAAGAAGCCTGAAAAGAGTTTGGGGGTAGTATCAGGAGTACAGAGGTACTCAGCATCCAACTGTAGTGGTCATCTGACCCAACAAGGACTTCATCACTCGTCATTCTAGGACAACTAGTAGTTTACGGTAAGTATGATGTAAGTGGTGAGGTTGGTGCCGCACTAGCATTTATAAAGTGGCTAATGATCTAGAGAGTAAGATAAGAAGCCAAGCATTCGATGAGGAATCACCTCCAACAAGTCTGCTATCCACCTACTTACGCAAGCATAACACCTATCCTATCCTTGTCCTCCTCTTCGCATCCCGACGAAGAAGAAGCAGTCAAGGAACACACACACGTTGATCGGGTTGTATTAAGATTATCTCAGTTGTTGTTGTCTATGAACAAGGAGTAGGTCTCAAGTTGTCCATAACCGCATACACGGCTTCTCGAAAAGATTTAACCCTGCAGGGGTGTACCAACTGCCCATTACAAGGCTCCGCACGCACGCCCATCTCTCTCAGTTGCTACCCATCATAGGCAACAATTTTATGATTTAGTTCCGAGAGATCCGAAACGACAGGTCCCTCTAACTAACAACGCACAAATCCGGGTGGCCCCCGGGGAGTCGACACCCAATCCAAGAGCCGTCCGTGCCCTCGGATCGGACTCTTTCGTATGGCTAAGGTCGGGGTTAGTCTCACCTATATAACATGGGACTTCCCTAGCTCACCAGTGTGGACCAACCAGAGGAACTATGTCTCCGTTGGTCCAGGTTGTTTTAAAACTGCTGGGGGCCCAACCAAGCACACACACGGTTTCAAATGGTAAATCATCTTGGGCCACCACTAGAAATGTTTGGAGCTAGGTACGTAAGAAAAGGGGACCCCATAAAATCCCACACGCGGTTAGGCACGCTCAGTCTTAAAACCAATACCCGGAACTCGGGTCCTAGGTGACTCGAATGGAACAAAGCGTCGGGGCGGGATAGCCTAGACCTTCCATCCTTTATCGAGTATAGTCAACATTATAATAACCATATCATCAACAACAATATAATAATGTGATAGCCCAAACAAAGGAGTAACAGGGTAACATCGTACATCCTAAGCATGCATACTAAGCAGGGGCTGAGCAACAAGCAATAGTAACATAGCAGTACATGGTTTGCTGGGAGGGGACATGGCTGTATCGGTTTGAAAGAGGCTATAAACAGGTGGTAGGATCAAACATTGAACCTAACCTAGACTAGCATGCAAACCGCTGGTTGAAATAGAATGGATCATGAGTAATGCATAGTCCTTGCCTGTTGATAAGTCGGGTTCCGAAGGTGTAGTTGATCGCAAGCTCGCATCATCTCCGAGAGGTACCCACGGAAGCACACAAGACAGTAAACACTGAAAAGCAATCAACGAGCAGGCACTCTAATACTACGAAGCAATCACGATCAAGCATCAACAAGGAGGCAACACGAGACATCACACCTATCGTCGAGAGCGGTTACTAACAGGTTAAGTAGAGTACTCGTCACACACGACGATACCGCACATTTTGAAAGGTTCGAGTTGTTTAGCTACAGGTGATCAACAAAGGTTGTTAACATGGCATCTCACTCAAGCATGCCATAGCACACAAACATGACAAGAGGTGAAGCATAAAATAACCTATCTACGCTAGTCAATTTAAGTGAGGCACAACCTAAACATGGCATACACTAAGTGCCGCACGATAATTAACAGATTTGGTACTGTTCTGCCCTAAACCATATTTTAGGTTGGTTAACATCAACAAACAATAGCATAAACACAAAGTACACAAAAAACTAATCAAGTTACATATAAAGAACACTCCAAACGGAGTTACAGTTAAAAAGATACAAGCAATACAAGTTTGGAACACAATCTGCCAATATCAGGAAGCACACTTTAGAGCAATGCATAAACATGATAATGAATGCAAACTTGCTCACAAATGATATGCAACTAAAGTAGACATGGCAGGGAAGGCATGGCAAATAGAATCATGTAAATAGGCATCATGAACCACTAGTTATAGCCCATGCAAAATGCAATAAAACATTACTGGTCTAGGACTTAGTGAAAATCAGGAAAACAGGATAGAAACTATTATTTTTATGCTGTACAAATAGGAGATAAACTATATGCAAAAGTACAGCAACATGACATAGCAATATATGAGTATGGAGTAGACATGATGATGATCAGGTACAAACAAGAATCAAGGTCATAGGCATCATAGATCAAAAGATATTAAGCAAACAACATGGCATCGAAACGTTACAGACTTGGAGAAAAACAGAGTGGCTGTCAAAAACTGTGGCATAGCAACTTTGGAGCTAAAAGTAACTATGACCAACAATCATATCATGACAATTCGATACATATAATGAAAGTAGACATGATGCTTAACAGTATGCAAAAAGAATCAGTGCAATAGGCCTCATGGATGTGTCACAATTATCAAGCAAACTTGCAATAAAATAACACCAGCAACACATGACAGAGAATAATAGTCGTTAACAGTTTGATTCCCACTTCAACACAGATTATCAACATCAAGATGGCCTCAAATCAAAATTCTCACAAAAGATGGATTGAAGTACACACAATTCTAAGCAATTTTCCTTTTGGGCGCAACGTAATCCGAGCTACGGTTTAATCGCAAATTTACTCGCAAAATTGAAACAACAGTAAAAATTCCAGGGACTTAGCAAAAATAAACAGAGGGCAAGGAAAAAAAAGGAGCCTCACCCCTGTTGGGCTCGGCCCAAGGCGGCTGGATCTGGCCTGGCAGGCCAGCTGGGAGTTGGTGGCCCGCAGGGGACCTGGGCCGCGGAGGGGCGTCGTCCCACGACGGCTGGAGGCCTCGCTCGCCCCCTCGTTCTCGTCAGAACAGAGGCCAGCGGCGGCATTGACTTCGGTGGCCTCTCCGGCGAGGCACGACGGCGGCCGGGAGCAGGCGCAGAGCGCGGCGGCGCGCTGGAGGCGGAGGGAAGCTGACCGGGTAGCGGATCCGGCCAGTTCCAGGGGAAGGACGGCGGCGCGGCTCGGAGTTGCAGTGGCGCGGCGGCCGAGCTTGTGGCTGGCGGCTCGTCCTGTAGGTGAAGGGGGCGCTGGGTGAGAGGAGAGGGGAGGAGAGGGAAGGAGAATGTAACATCCCAAAATTTTCAAAATTTTGGAATGTTAATAAATAATATAATATTGATTGACTTGTTTGAATTTTAGAGTAAATGAAAACTTTTCATTTGAGTTTTTGTTTAAACCTTTACAAACCATTTAATAAATTTTGGATAATCATTTATCCAATAATGAAAATTTTGGTTGTGAACTTTATTCAAAATTTCAAAGAATGATTTTCTTTCTTTTGTCCTTTTGAAATTTGGTACGAACCACAATTAAATATTTCCGAGTGAGAATAAAATGACTTTCTTAAATTTATTGTGGTCCCATACTCATTCTCGAATTCTTATTTTGGAGTTTATTGGATATTGACGTTGAAGAGATATTTAAATATTTCCAATAATTTAATAAACAAAATGAGAGGAGATAATATGACTTCTCCAAAAATAGTATTGAATTTTTTTAATAATGTCGTTAATGAGTTTTGTTTTTATAAAAATCTATTTCTAAAATGTATTCTGAGAGGGAAATATAGTTTTCCTAGACTCTCTATGTTTTATTTGGCTTATAAAATTTTATTTGAGAGTGTTTAATCCAGATAATAAAAATAGGATTCCTAAGTCAATTGGACTGAGGTCATCTATCTAAATTTTTTCCCCTATCTCTCTTTCCTTTTTATTTATCTTAGGCCAAATTTCCACTAAGGCCCATAGCCCGAGCGAGCTGTCTTCTTCCTCTCGTTCGTTCATGTGTACGTGAAGACAGAAGAAAATGGCCATGGCAACTGAAGCTCTTCCTCCTTTCCTCCCATATACTCTTTTGACTGATTCACTTCAGAACCTACATAAAAATTGTGGACAAGTTCATGAGGAATCCATTCATGGAAACAAACACGCGTTTTAATGCTTTTAATTGTCCATCATTTTCTCCATGAATGACATTAAATTCATTTCCAAAACCTCGCTTTTAATGCCCATTATTTCTCCATAATTGCCATTAAATCTATTTCCAAAACCTCGCTTTTAATGCCCATTATTTCTCCATAAATGCCATTAAGTCCATTCCAAAACCTCACCCACTCTCCTTCTATGGACCTACCATGACCCTATAAATACCGCCCCTAGGACACCTTTGAACCACACATCCCCACGCAGAAAGTCCCTCCCCAAAACCCTGTCATTCGTTAACAATTCATCGTCGGAGTTAGGATACATCCACACTTCCGATGAAGATTGCGTCACCATGGAAGGCCGGAGCACGCCGTCCGTGTCATCATGCTCTTCATGCGTTCTTATCTACTCCGACGGAACTTCTTCGCTATCCGAGGGCGAACCTGGAGCTATAACCTTGTCCATCGAGTCGCCCAAATCATCCTCTATCCCGTTCGGCTGTTTATTGACGCCCGCGACCTTTTTCCAAAATTCCGGCGAGATCTCCGGTGAGCCTTTCTCCCCTCTTTGTTCATCATATTATTTTGTAAAAATCGAATGGGTACAGACCTATCAGAACTCGCCATTTTGCATCCTTTTTATTAATCCCGTAATTCATTTTAGCAAAAATAGTCAAACTTCAGAAATTCATATCTTCTATCCCGTAAGTCGGATTTCGACAAATTTTATATCCCCAAATTCCTTGGAAATTTTAGTTTATCATTTTCCAATAATATTCCACTTTTGATAATTCGAAATTTAACTCAAATTTATTTTTATAATTTGAGTATATTTGATATACATCTTATTCTATAATTTATTTGGAATATTTTCTTCATCAAATTTGATCATTAAAATCAAATCTTTCTGTTTGGACAATTGTCATATTATTTCCATCATATAAATACACTATTTTGACCTCAAACCTTCGTCTAAGTTTCCCTTTAGTTATATCTCTTTTTTATATAAATTTGGCTACAAAAATTCAATCTTCTCAACAAGATCATCACGATTTCTATCGGATCTTTTTGAATCCAATCCAAGAATTGATTTCCTATGCAAATATTCATATGGACAAACCAACTGAGTTGACATACTCTCCATCCAATTGATTTTATAATCAACCTCCAACATATCCAATTTATTTTACAATCCTCGGATATACGATTTCCATCATATTTCCATCCAATCCAACTTGATCCTATCTCAACCTATCCATGCCATAGTAATTAGTTTATTAATAGTAATAACTAAATATTTATGTTGTAGTTGTATCTTATTTGGATCTTGACTTTGGATTGAGTTGTGTGTTGAAGTGTTTCTCTTTTACCGTTAGATATATTGTAACGAGATGGAGAGATGACTACGAGTAGAATATTTCACCGTCAAGATCCAGGCAAGTTACTCTTTTGATCATGCTCCACTATTACCTATATTTTTTATATGCATTGTAGTCCAACTTAAATATTATGCATTGACAGGATTATATATTATGCTATGCTATTACACCCAGTAGTTCATTGAGGTAGGTCTGAACCTTATATCATTGTCGCCACCGTGTAGAATTATACTGCTTTGCTAAGGAGACGTGGATTAGGAAGTGATCCATTATGAGGTATGAGTGACTAAGTAGTAAACATGACCAAGATAATCTTAATGAACCACCTGGGTGGAATGGTTGGGGGCACCCTGGAGGAACCAGTGGATTTGCCTGAGTGACCTGGAGATGGCCAGTAATCACTGCGGAATGCCACCCAGGCTTAAAGGGATCAATCATATTTTTCATAACTAGAAGCTTACGTGTGCAGCCACAAGCTATTATGGGCTCTGGCTTGGTTGATTATTTGTAGTGACTCTTACTAGGTGGTGCTACGAACGTAGTTATGAGTAGGTGGGATGGGCACCGCCAGAGTGAGGGAAACTCTTCTAAAAGACCATGTCTCGACCTTCCGGTTCTCATACAACATGCAGTGTGACGAACTAAAAAGGAGGTGGTCGAGTCTTGTGGGGAAAAGTGCACAAACCTCTGCAGAGTGTACAAACTGATCATGATTAGCCGTGTCCCCGGTTACGGACAACTTTGAGCATCTAGAAGTGGGAATGTTGACGGATCTCATCATATTTAATTAATCAATCGGGTTTAATCAACTTTGGGAATAGATTGACTTGGAGAAACCAATTCAATCATATTATGAGCTTTGTAGTACTGTTATGATAATCCTTGAGTAGGACAAAATCAGCTTTATGCAAACTGAAACTCTTAGAGCTTTTCCACCAGCCAAAATTGCATGTAGAAGATAGGTCTGTTATATATTTTTTTGGGAGTAACTTGCCGTACATTCAAAGTACTGACCCATTTTGGGCTGTAACCTTCGGTGTTGCAGGATTGTATACGACGAGTAAGTGATGCGATGTAGGGTTACGATGTCTACACTCAACTTTGCCGTTGGTGTTGATGGGACTCCACTTATGTATTGTTTATTTCCGCGGTGTATTCTAGCCCAAAGGCTATAAGGTAATAAGTACCATGTATTTACGTTACTTTTTGACATGTGATTCATGGTATTTCATCGAGTACTGTGTGTGCTAGCATACTGATCCAGGGATAGCACAGAAGCACAGTAGACTTGGTTCCTTTTGGGACCGGGTCGTTACAGAGAAGGGGGGACTCTCCGGGGCGCGCGGTGGCTCGGCTGTGGAGGCGGCGGCGTGGACGAGGCGGCTCGGGCGGTGGAGCACGGGCTGCCGCACGGGGAGGATCCCAAGCGTTCTCGACCGTTGGATCTGCCGATCCAACATACCAGATCCAAGGGGGCTGCTGTCCAGATTTGATGGAGAGGCTAGGGTTACAGATTTGGGGCAAAAATAGCTGTGATAATGGGGCAACTTTTGGGGCAAAGTGGATGGGGGTGGCTGCAATTTTGTGGCTCGGGAAACCCTAGAAAGAGGTGGGGGTGTGGTGGTCTTTATATAGCCCAGGTGGCTGGCAGTTCGCAAAAACATCCCCGGTTTTTCTCTCGCGCGCGCGGTGTTTACGTTTCTGATCGCTAGGGTCCGCAGTACCTTCGATTCGGGTAAAACTTCGAACTGCGTGATCAGCGTGTCGAGCCGGCGGCGTTCACCTCGCGTGGGAGCTGTTCCGAGAACACTTTCCGGTGCACTGTAAAAATATCTCGTTTACTTATTAAACGGGATTTTTCGTTCCGTTGGCTACGGCTGGTCTTGTGCGGGTTTTCGCGACGGTGATCGGGTGAAACCCTGTGTCGCAAAGGTCGAGTGTCAGGGTGGCAAGGGTCGGTCTCCGTCCGATACGAGATAAGAGGGGGAAAAATTATCGCCGATTGTGAGAACCCTCTGTTAGGTAATGTGCTAGGATCAATTTCAGTTTGCATTCATGAAAGAAATCAAAGGAAATTCAAATTCAAAAGCAAATGGGAGAAGGAACTCCCCCAGTTGAATTAATTCAAAAGGCTAGATAAAAATCTTTTCCAAAAATTCATGTTAGAGTTTTGAAAAGTCTTATAAATGAGTGTGATCACATATCAAGTGATGTGGGACCCACCCCATGGTCATAGATTTTTCAAATATTCAAACAGTGCCTTGGATTTAAAGAAATACCCCTATTTGATTTAAAATTCAAATCATTTGAATTTTAAAAATGTTCAAAATTTATGAGTGGCTAGTATATTGTTTTATGAGGCCACATAAAAATTATGAACATTTAATAAAATGTTTAGCTAAATTATTTAGCTAAACAGAACAAATGTCAGAAAAGAAAAACAGAAAAGGAAAAGGAAAAGCTTACCTGTCGCCCAGGCGGAGCCAGCCCATCCACCCAGCCGGCCCAAAGGGGCAGCGGGGTCTTCTTCCCCGATCCCGCGCCTCCAAGCTGCTCGGTGGAATGCCACCGAGCTAGCCGTGCACGTCGCCGCCTCTCCAGACGCCACCTGCCCCTCCCGCGCCTTCTAGCGACGCCACGGAAACACTAGAGACGCCGTACGTCCATTCCCCCCCTCCAGAGCTTCCTCCTCCTCCTCCCGTGCTCGTTTTCGTCGCCGCCCGAGAACTCGCCGGAGCACCGAAGCGCCCCCGCGTGGCCATCGACGCCGAGGAGCCCTTCCAAGCTGTCCAGCATAATCGCCGTCCTCGACTTCGACGACTAGCAGCAGGAGACGCATCAATTCGGGCCAGGCGAGACGCAAGCTTCACCGAGAAGTCGCCGGACCCGCGAGCTTGCCGTCGTCGATTCGCCGTCGTGGAAGCCTCCCCGAGCTTGTCGTTGCTTCCGTTCGAACCGCGGTGAGCTTCTGAGTTTTCCCCCCAAGCTCCTAGCACCCCGTAGCCTTTGTAGCCGGATCCACCATGGGAGCCGAGCAAGCTCGCCGCCATGGTCGAGCTAGAGCTCGCTCTCGTGCCTCTGTTGATTCCCTAGTGCGCGCGTTTGACTCCTGCGTGCACTAGTGTTCGAACGTGACGAGTCCCAGCTAAATCCGTGCCCCCTAGCCTCGACTACGACCTCGCCGGTTCTCTGCTTCCACCGGAGTGGTCGCCGCCGTCGCTCCCGACCTCCCCGTGACCCCCTGATGCTTCCTCTCGACGCGGACGACCTCCAGGAGCACGCCGATGCCCTCCGTTTCCTCTCCCATGGTCTCTAGCCGATTCCGGCAAGGGCGCCGCCGTGGCCAGGCCACCGGCGTCAAGCCGCCGGTGGGTTAGCCCTTAACCCCTCACTAAACACCCCCTGGCTCACTGACCAGTGGGCCCAGTGGCTTAATTAAGGCACTGGTTAAATTAACCAGCCGGGTTAATTAACCCAGTCACTGACAGGTGGGACCCCCTTGTCAGCCCCCCCCTGACGCCAGCTTGACGTCAGCCTGACGCAATAAATCATTTAAATGAATTTCCAGAGATTATTTGAATTAAAAGAATTCCAGAAATTCCAGAAAATACCCCAAACTTTGGAAATTCATAGAAAATTCATATCAACTCCAAATTGGACAAATAATATATGAAAAATGATCAGGAGAAAATAAGCTATCCAACTATCCAACTTTCAACTTTGTTTGAGTTGAATTTAAAATGTGATCAGTAGCATTTGCTATTTGATTTAAATGGAATTAAATGAAATTCAATTCAAAAGATTTTGCAACTTGAACCATGGAAACATGCTACATTTCACTTACACATCAGAGGCATATCATAGACATTTCCAAATGATTCAAAATGATCAAACTATGTCACATGCAACTTGACTAAGTTGAATTCAAATGTGGAGTTTGAATTTGCATTTCAAATGCAATATACTCCACTTAAATGGAATTGCTTCACACATCAAAGCTTTTACATCAAGTTCCAACCTTCCATCATGTGTTTGTGCATTGTATTTACTTTCCTACTTTGCTTGTTGTTTGTCGAGTAGAGGTGGAACCGGAGCAGGAGGCTGCCCCCTTCGTTGAAGACCCAGAACCCGAACCTCGTCAGCAAGGCAAGCAAACCCCCATTGATCATGTCGATAAAATCCCACTTCCCTCTCATGTCTCGCTTATGCATTGTTTAGGATGATCACTTTGATTCGTTTCTACCGCATAGATGAACCCATTCCTTTGCATGACCTATCATTTTGTCACAGTAGTAAGGAAACCACAATCCTAGCAAATGTAGGAGTTGTTTGATATCATGTGGCCCCTGCAAATGTTATCGCTTATTGCATGCTTAGTATGATACCATGTTGTTACTGTGATGTGAGTCGGGATGGTAGTGATCATGTTGATGATGGTAGAAAAGTGTTGGTGAATCGACCCTAATACAAGGTGAACGATGAGAGGCTGTGTAGGAGTACACGGTGGGTTGTCTCGTTGAACACCGCCCTAGTACGAGTTCTTGTGTGGTGATCCAAGATGAAGAGTACAACCACACATTGGGCTCACTAACCCCTCTCAGCTTACTAACTCATCCCTTTCAATGTCCAGATGTCGCAATAGTTCGGAGTTCTGGTAGGCTTGTGGCCTGGCTGCTAAGTGAGAGAACGGCTCATCCGAGACCGGCTTATGCACCACGCACACATCACTTGGGTCCACTTCGGTAAACCGGCCGGGTTCACGATAGTGGTAACCAACCCAAGCAGGCGGCTTTCTCGGACTAGATCGGCTATGAGGTAACAGTTGTGGTGAGCATCCTCGCCGGCACCCCTTGAATGGTGTCGAGATCAAATGCGGTAAATGATGATCATGTGTGTGTAGCGGTACACCCCTGCAGGGTTAACAAAACTATTCAAATAGCCGCGTCCATGGTTATGGACTACTTGGAAAGCTTAGCTTGATTATTAGATAACTTGAACTGGATACTTCTAAAACACACCAAGATAAGTGTGAGTGCTAGGCGTGCTTTCTCGTGGGGAAGTCGAGGAAGGCACCATAGTGGTGTAATTGGTTGGAGAAAGTAGTGGACTCGTGTACGCTTCTTACCTCAAAGTCTGGTACTCGTAGTTCAGGACTAGCCAAGTAAAAGCTGGCACTTCTGCAAGTGAACCCCACTTCCCTTTACCTTGATACATGTGCATGAGTAGTATAGATCCTATGTAAGTCTTGCTGAGTACGACTTTCTACTCATGTTTTCTTAATCTATGTTTTAGATGATACCACCGACCCCGAAGGTGGCTTCTTCATCGAGCTGGACGACTGAAGATCAAGCTAGTCTAGTCCCAGTCAGACGACTGGTTCCCTCGTGGAGGGCTTGTGTTTAAATAAGGCTTCTTAAGCCATTTGTTAAACTTGTCTGTACTCAGACATAATTTGCTTCCGTTTGTGTTGTAATGTTGGATCACATGTTTGTGATCTCTGTTTGCACTCTATAAGAGTTATCAATAAAAATGTATACTTTATAGAGAATTGCAATGATACCTGCTGTTCATACAAGGCATGTGTGATGCGTGTATGTTTATAACATGCATGTCTATGTATGGGTTTTCGAGACCTTAGTTGTGATCTGGCTGGCGGTCTTTCATACACCAAGTTGCCCTTAGATGTGCGCAGCTTGGGGCATCGCGATGCGATTGCTCGAGACTCCGTCTCGTGCACACTTTGTGGTATGATCGAGCCCGCCCTAGACCCCGACTAAGTGATCGGGCTGGAGTAAGTCTATGTAAGAGTTATGAGATAGTCGATAGTATGGTTGAGGTGACTTGTCTTTGAATATGGGAGTTCACCACCCATATCATTAGACTTGTGTGCGGATGATGAGGACCCATCTCAGTTGATCATCCGACCTGGATGGGATGCCCCTCACGTACGATGCTTTCCGAGAACGTTCTGTGCTTGGCCTTGTCTGCTTAGACAAGTGGGTACGGTTCTCGGCTCTCCATATGACTATGTCTTAACTGGACTTGCATACGCTAACCCCGGGTCCCGACAGACTTGGTATCAGAGCAGGACTGACTGTAGGACTAGTAGCCTTGGCCGAAGTCGAGTCTAGCCTTCTATAGTTATATAGTTACTCTGGGTATATAAGGTAATAACGTAAGGCTTCTTTTTTTTGCTCCTTACCCCCTTCGTTCTGAGTTCTGAGTCACCCTCATCTTATTCTACGGGAAGATAGGACTAAGCTCTCCTCTGTCTGATTAGAACATCTCGTTGTTTGCTTCCTCATAGCCGTAGGAAAGTTGTGATCGGTTTTTTAGAGTGGTTATGCTCCCTGTTTTATTACATCGTATGTAAGTGTTGTTTCCATGTTGGAAGAAATTGTCATTTCTTACAATTACATCCGTTATGCTGTCCGAGTCATTCCACGTTTATCTCATAATCTGATGCATTTTCAAACTCCTTCTTCTGTTTCAGATGGCAGATCTTCCCCCTCGGCAGATTGTTTGTTTGACCAGGTGCCTCGGTGTGCGTGGCCATCCCACCACGTTGATCGAGATGATGTCCTATGTGGGATATCGGTGGTACCCTGAGTACACCGTCGAGGAGCAGTTTCACGACTTCAACCAGACGCAGTTCCACTGCATTGTCCGGATCTACCCGCACCACCTTGGAGCCACTCAGCCTATCCACTTTGGACATGGCATTGGCATTACCGAGAACATGGCTGTGCAGGATGCTGCATACTCATGTATGACCCTGCTGAGAGAGGAGAACACTTTGCTGAGAGAGACTTCTTTCCGCTATATCCCTGCTGCACTTCCAGGAGAAGAGGGATATTACACCGGACTCTACTCAGATCACTCTGCAGAGGATCCCGCACTTCAGATGACTGCTAGGTTTGCTAGTGACAGAGATTGTGATGCACGCGCTCTCCGTTTCGAGCTCCACGCCACCCGTGTTCGTCTGTATCGAGCACTGACACTTTTGGCACCCTTTGTGAGCATGGGATCAGTTGAGTTTGATGCGATCTACCCAGTGAGGACTTAGATGCCTTCTCGAGTTGCTTGGCCCGAGATTGGAGGCATTTTTCCACCCCGTGGTCCTTTGCTTCCACCCTACGCTGGACCTAGGCCCCATCCTTGCCCAAATGGATATCAGGGTCCACAAGCCTCCGTGTTTTCCGATGGTCACCTCCAGCTACCGGGATACGCGGGTAACTTTTACGAGGACTACTATGGAGATGGAGATGAGTGAGACCGCCTGTGGTCTTACTTAGTGAGGAGGTAGTGGTATTTTAGTGTATTGTACGCAAGGGTCTAAGTTCCAGAGGCTTAGATAAATAATGTATAGGAAGTCAGAGTGCCTCTGAAGGATGTATCATCTTCATCACCTTTGTATTAGCTTGGTGCTTGTACTAAAACGATGTATGGTTTGTATGACAGCTTGTGAATATATGGCTTGTATGCTTTATCACCATGTTGTCAAGATGATTACTTCCTTTGCTCTGTAATCCTTCCAATACTTCAATACCTTGTTTAGACTCTCCCAATCAACTCTGTTTGACTTTGTTTTCACCTTCAGGATGTCTCAAGGAACCCGTGGCCAGGTTGGTCGTAACCAAGGTCGTGGGAATGACCAGGAGGAAGGCAACCTTCCACCCCCACCCACGATGGCTCAGGTTTTGATGGAGGTCGAGAGGAACCGCCGAGACTCTCACCATCTGTTAGAAGTCATTGCTCGCAACACCACTCAGCAGCGCAATGAGTTGGTGTCCCTGAACGACTTCATCCGACTTCATCCCCCGGTTTTCAGTTACTCCACCGAGCCCCTTGACGCCGATGACTGGCTTCGCAACATCGAGAGGAAGCTCCAAGCAGGCCGTGTTGCAAATGGCGACAAGGTCAGCTATGCCACCTATCACCTCGAAGGTGCAGCTAGCTCTTGGTGGGAGAACTTTCTGAATATGCGTCCCGTTGGACCGCCTGCATCTTGGGAGGAATTCTGCACGTCCTTCCGTGAGCACCACATTCCCAAGGGTCTTATGGACCGCAAGCGTGAAGAGTTCTGCAACCTCACCCAAGGCAGAAGGACTGTTGACGAGTTTAGTCGTGAGTTCAACCGACTTGCTCGTTATGCTACCGAAGAAGTCTCCACCGACTCCAAGAAACAAGAGAGGTTCTGTCGTGGCCTCAACTCTGGACTCCGTCGTGAGCTCAATCTTCATGACTTTGCCACATTCCAGGTCCTTGTCAACAAGGCCATCAAGGCAGAGGACATAAACACCCCCAACGACTTCCGCAAACACCCTAGAGACGACAGTTCATCCAGTTCTGGCTCCCAGAAGCGCAAGATCTGGATCCCCAATAGTATGTTCCGCCAGAACAACCCACCGAGGCCATCCTATGTGGCGCCTCGTCCACCAACCCAGTTCCACCCAGCTCCACCAAACAACCCAGCTCAACGCACTGTTTTCGGAGCCTGTTACAAGTGTGGTCAGGCAGGCCACTATTCTCGTGAGTGTCCCCAGAACCAGATCCAGCATCAGAATGCTCCACCACGTGCCGGAGGCAACAACAACAATGGCCGTGGCAAGCCACCCCAGAAGGTCTACACCGCCAAACCCGCTCCTCCTGCCACTCGTGGACGTGTGAACCAGATCGCTGCTGAAGAGACTGACGACACCACTGACGTCATTCTTGGTACGCTCCCAGTCAATTATGTTCCTACTTCCGTTCTTTTCGACCCAGGAGCATCTCATTCATTCATGTCGGAAAGTTATGCACTTCGTCATGAGTTATCTTTTGTTGAATTATCCACCCCCATGATTATTCAAACTCCAGGGTCAAGATGGCAAACTAATAGAGTAAGCCATGGTAATCAAATTGCAATTGAGGGTTTAGTATTCCTTGCTTCACTCATAGCCCTCAAGTCTTCAGACATTGATGTCATCCTTGGCATGGATTGGCTATCAAGACAGAACGCCTACCTGGATTGCAAAGGCAAATCCGTGAAACTCACCCACCCTTCAGGAAAAACAGTGAACTATACCTCACCCAGAACAAGAACCCAAGTGCATTCCTTGAATGTACTTCCCCTTCCCGAACTTGAAGATATTCCGGTGGTTCGTGACTTCCCGGATGTCTTTCCTGAAGAGCTGCCGGGCATGCCACCCGACAGATGTGTAGAGTTTATAGTGGATCTTGCCCCAGGAACCGCACCAATTTCTAGACGCCCATACAAAATGGCCCCACGTGAGTTAGCTGAGCTTAAAACCCAACTGGAAGCTTTGTTGGAGAAAGGCTTCATCCGCCCTAGCTCATCGCCATGGGGTTGCCCCGTTCTGTTCGTAACGAAGAAAGATGGAACAGAAATGATGTGCGTAGACTATCGCCCGCTAAATTTAGCGACGATAAAGAACAAGTACCCACTGCCCAGGATCAATGATCTTTATGATCAACTTGCAGGATCCTTTGTCTTCTCCCAGATGGATTTGAGATTAGGTTATCATCAAATCAAGATCCGAAACGAGGACATTCCCAAAACGGCTTTTACTAATCGTTATGGTCTTTACGAGTACACCGTCATGTCCTTTGGTTTAACCAATGCCCCCGCCACTTTCTCACGCATGATGAATTCGATCTTCATGGAGTATTTGGACCAGTTCGTCGTGGTTTACCTCGATGACATCCTTATATACTCGAAGAACGAAGGAGAACATGCCAAACACCTAAGGCTGGTATTGATGAAACTTAGAGAGCATCGCCTGTATGCTAAATTCTCCAAGTGTGAATTCTGGCTACCAGAAGTGACCTACTTAGGCCACGTGATTTCTGCAAAAGGAATTGCTGTGAATCCCGAGAGAGTTCAGGCCGTCCTTGACTGGACTCCACCTGAATCGGTTAAGCAAGTTAGGAGTTTTCTTGGCCTAGCCTGCTATTGCCGCTGCTTCGTCGAGAACTTTTCTAAAGTTGCAAAGCCTCTAACTGAACTCCTCAAGAAAGATAAGAAATTCCTATGGACTCCCAAGTGCGAGGAAAGTTTTCAAGAGCTAAAAAGAAGATTGACTTCTGCACCCTTACTTGCACCTCCAGACACCAAAAAGGATTTCGAGATCTATTGTGAAGCATCACGGCAAGGGTTAGGATGCATACTTCTGCAAGATCGACATGTGGTAGCTTATGCTTCACGCCAGTTGCGGCCACATGAAGAGAACTATCCTACCCATGACCTTGAACTCGCTGCCGTAGTTCATGCCCTAACAACTTGGCGACATTACCTCCTTGGTAACCGTTGCGAGATTTATTCCGACCACCAAAGCCTCAAATAAATTTTCACCCAGCCAGATCTTAATCTCAGGCAAAGCCGCTGGATTGAGTTGATAAAAGATTACGACGTAGGAATTTCTTACACCCCAGGCAAAGCCAATGTCATGGCTGATGCACTAAGTCGTAAGTCGTATTGTAACAACCTCATGTTACAATAGTATCAACCACTTCTTCATGAGAAATTTCGCAAGCTCAATCTTGAGATTGTTCCTCATGGCTATCTTTCTACCTTGGTGGCGAAACCAACTCTTGAGGATCAAATCATAGTTGCCCAAAGGCGTGCACGAGGTGTTCGCCGGATCAAGGAGAACATTGCTAGCGGAGTTGCTAAATGTTTCTCCACAGATAGCAAGGGAACGGTATTCTTTGAAAATCGTTTGGTAGTACCTAAGAATAGGGAACTAAGGCAACTCATCCTCAAGGAAGCCCATGACACACCCCTCTCAATTCATCCCGGTAGCACAAAAATGTACCGAGATCTACGCCAGAGATTTTGGTGGACTAGGATGAAGAGAGACATTGCTCAATTTGTTGCCGAATGTGATGTTTGTCGTCGCATTAAGGCAGAACATCAAAGACCTGCTGGTACACTGCAACCTTTGTCTATTCCCGAGTGGAAATGGGACAAAGTCGGTATGGATTTCATCACCGGCTTTCCAAAAACCCAGAAAGGAAACAATGCCATCTTCGTTGTCATAGATAGGCTTTCCAAAGTTGCTCACTTCCTTCCGGTTCGCGAGTCTATAAATGCTAGCCAGTTAGCGGACTTGTACATCTCTAGAATTGTATCACTTCATGGTGTTCCTTTGGAAATCAATTCTGATCGCGGTAGCCTTTTCACCTCTAGATTTTGGGGAAGCTTTCAGAATGCTATGGGAACTCATCTCTCCTTTAGTACGGCTTTCCATCCTCAGTCTAGCGGTCAAGTCGAAAGGGTTAACCAAATTCTTGAAGACATGCTCAGAGCTTGTGTTATCTCATTCGGAAAGAATTGGGAGAAGTCTCTTCCATTCGCGAATTTGCTTATAACAATAGTTTTCAATCTAGTCTGAACATGGCTCCTTTTGAACTCCTATATGGACGACGATGTCGAACACCTTTAAACTGGTCAGAAACCGGTGAAAGACAATTCTTTGGACCGGACATGATCAAGGAAGCATAAGGACAAGTTCGCATTGTTCGTGATCAATTGAAAGCCGCCCAGTCTCGTCAGAAAAGCTACTATGATCGTCATCATAGGCAAGAGAGCTACAATCTGGATGAGAAAGCTTACCTTCGGGTTACTCCTCTGAAGGGAACCCAACGTTTCGGTATCAAGGGCAAGTTGGCCCCACGTTACATCGGACCTTTCCGCATTATTGCTAAATGAGGAGAAGTTGCCTACCAACTTGAACTACCTCCGCACCTCTCCCGAGTACATGATGTATTCCATGTGTCCCAACTCAGGCGATGCTTCAAGGACCCCATCCGCGAAGTCGACAATGAAATGCTTGATCTCCAAGATGACCTTTCCTATCGAGAATACCCCGTTCGTATTCTTGATTCCACAGAGCGTGTCACTCGTCGTCAGAAGATTAGGTTTCTGAAAGTGCAATGGTCACACCACTCTGAAAGAGAAGCTACGTGGGAAAGAGAAGACAGTCTTAGTGCCGAGTACCCCACCTTCCTCCCACAGACTTCTGAATCTCGGGACGAGATTCTTTTGAGTGGGGGCGAGTTGTCAGAACCCTCTGTTAGGTAATGTGCTAGGATCAATTTCACTTTGCATTCATGAAAGAAATCAAAGGAAATTCAAATTCAAAAGCAAATGGGAGAAGGAACCCCCCCCAGTTGAATTAATTCAAAAGGCCAGATAAAAATCTTTTCCAAAAATTCATGTTAGAGTTTTGAAAAGTCTTATAAATGAGTGTGATCACATATCAAGTGATGTGGGACCCACCCCATGCTCATAGATTTTTCAAATATTCAAACAGTGCCTTGGATTTAAAGAAATACCCCTATTTGATTTAAAATTCAAATCATTTGAATTTTAAAAATGTTCAAAATTTATGAGTGGCTAGTATATTGTTTTATGAGGCCACATAAAAATTATGAACATTTCATAAAATGTTTAGCTAAATTATTTAGCTAAACAGAACAAATGTGAGAAAAGAAAAACAGAAAAGGAAAAGGAAAAGCTTACCTGTCGCCCAGGCGGAGACGGCCCATCCAGCCCAGCCGGCCCAAAGGGGCAGCGGGGTCTTCTTCCCCGATCCCGTGCCTCCAAGCTGCTCGGTGGAATGCCACCGAGCTAGCCGTGCACGTCGCCGCCTCTCCAGACGCCACCTTCCCCTCCCGCGCCTTCTAGCGACGCCACGGAAACACTGGAGACGCCGTACGTCCATTCCCCCCCTCCAGAGCTTCCTCCTCCTCCTCCCGTGTTCGTTTTCGTCGCCGCCCGAGAACTCGCCGGAGCACCGAAGCGCCCCCGCGTGGCCAGCGACGCCGAGGAGCCCGTCCAAGCTGTCCAGCGTAATCGCCGTCCTCGACTTCGACGACTAGCAGCAGGAGACGCATCAATTCGGGCCAGGCGAGACGCAAGCTTCACCGAGAAGTCGCCGGACCCGCGAGCTCGCCGTCGTCGATTCGCCGTCGTGGAAGCCTCCCCGAGCTTGCCGTTGCTTCCGTTCGAACCGCGGTGAGCTTCTGAGTTTTTCCGCCAAGCTCCTAGCACCCCGTAGCCTCTGTAGCTGGATCCACCATGGGAGCCGAGCAAGCTCGCCGCCATGGTCGAGCTAGAGCTCGCTCTCGTGCCTCTGTTGATTCCCTAGTGCGCGCGTTTGACTCCTGCGTGCACTAGTGTTCGAACATGACGAGTCCCAGCTAAATCCGTGCCCCCTAGCCTCGACTACGACCTCGCCGGTTCTCTGCTTCCGCCGGAGTGGTCGCCGCCGTCGCTCCCGACCTCCCCGTGACCCCCTGATGCTTCCTCTCGACGCGGACGACCTCCAGGAGCACGCCGATGCCCTCCGTTTCCTCTCCCGTGGCCTCTAGCCGATTCCGGCAAGGGCGCTGCCGTGGCCAGGCCACCGGCGTCAAGCCGCCGGTGGGTTAGCCCTTAACCCCTCACTAAACACCCCCTGGCTCACTGACCAGTGGGCCCAGTGGCTTAATTAAGCCACTGGTTAAATTAACCAGCCGGGTTAATTAACCCAGTCACTGACAGGTGGGACCCCCTTGTTAGCCCCCCCTGACGCCAGCTTGACGTCAGCCTGACGCAATAAATCATTTAAATGAATTTCCAGAGATTATTTGAATTAAAAGAATTCCAGAAATTCCAGAAAATACCCCAAACTTTGGAAATTCATAGAAAATTCATATCAACTCCAAATTGGACAAATAATATATGAAAAATGATCAGGAGAAAATAAGCTATCCAAATATCCAACTTTCAACTTTGTTTGAGTTGAATTTAAAATGTGATCAGTAGCATTTGCTATTTGATTTAAATGGAATTAAATCAAATTCAATTCAAAAGATTTTGCAACTTGAACCATGGCAACATGCTACATTTCACTTACACATCAGAGGCATATCATACACATTTCCAAATGATTCAAAATGATCAAACTATGTCACATGCAACTTGACTAAGTTGAATTCAAATGTGGAGTTTGAATTTGCATTTCAAATGCAATATACTCCACTTAAATGGAATTGCTTCACACATCAAAGCTTTTACATCAAGTTCCAACCTTCCATCATGTGTTTGTGCATTGTATTTACTTTGCTACTTTTCTTGTTGTTTGTCGAGTAGAGGTGGAACCGGAGCAGGAGGCTGCCCCCTTCGTTGAAGACCCAGAACCCGAACCTCGTCAGCAAGGCAAGCAAACCCCCATTGATCATGTCGATAAAATCCCACTTCCCTCTCATGTCTCGCTTATGCATTGTTTAGGATGATCACCATGATTCGTTTCTACCGCATAGATGAACCCATTCCTTTGCATGACCTATCATTTTGTCACAGTAGTAAGCAAACCACAATCCTAGCAAATGTAGGAGTTGTTTGATATCATGTGGCCCCTGCAAATGTTATCGCTTATTGCATGCTTAGTATGATACCATGTTGTTACTGTGATGTGAGTCGGGATGGTAGTGATCATGTTGATGATGGTAGAAAAGTGTTGGTGAATCGACCCTAATACAAGGTGAACGATGAGAGGCTGTGTAGGAGTACACGGTGGGTTGTCTCGTTGAACACCGCCCTAGTACGAGTTCTTGTGTGGTGATCCAAGATGAAGAGTACAACCACACATTGGGCTCACTGACCCCTCTCAGCTTACTAACTCATCCCTTTCGATGTCCAGATGTCGCAATAGTTCGGAGTTCTGGTAGGCTTGTGGCCTGGCTGCTAAGTGAGAGAACGGCTCATCCGAGACCGGCTTATGCACCACGCACACATCACTTGGGTCCACTTCGGTAAACCGGCCGGTTTCACGATAGTGGTAACCAACCCAAGCAGGCGGCTTTCTCGGACTAGATCGGCTATGAGGTAACAGTTGTGGTGAGCATCCTCGCTCGCACCCCTTGAATGGTGTCGAGATCAAAGGCGGTAAATGATGATCATGTGTGTGTAGCGGTACATCCCTGCAGGGTTAACAAAACTATTCGAATAGCCGCGTCCGTGGTTATGGACTACTTGGAAAGCTTAGCTTGATTATTAGATAACTTGAACTGGATACTTCTAAAACACACCAAGATAAGTGTGAGTGCTATGGCGTGCTTTCTCGTGGGGAAGTCGAGGAAGGCACCATAGTGGTGTAATTGGTTGGAGAAAGTAGTGGACTCGTGTACGCTTCTTACCTCAAAGTCTGGTACTCGTAGTTCAGGACTAGCCAAGTCAAAGCTGGCACTTCTGCAAGTGAACCCCACTTCCCTTTACCTTGATACATGTGCATGAGTAGTATAGATCCTATGTAAGTCTTGCTGAGTACGACTTTGTACTCACGTTTGCTTAATCTATGTTTTAGATGATACCACCGACCCCGAAGGTGGCTTCTTCATCGAGCTGGACGACTGAAGATCAAGCTAGTCTAGTCCCAGTCAGACGACTGGTTCCCTCGTGGAGGGCTTGTGTTTAAATAAGGCTTCTTAAGCCATTTGTTAAACTTGTCTGTACTCAGACATAATTTGCTTCCGTTTGTGTTGTAATGTTGGATCACATGTTTGTGATCTCTGTTTGCACTCTATAAGAGTTATCAATAAAAATGTATACTTTATAGAGAATTGCAATGATACCTGCTGTTCATACAAGGCATGTGTGCTGCGTGTATGTTTATAACATGCATGTCTATGTATGGGTTTTCGAGACCTTAGTTGTGATCTGGCTGACGGTCTTTCATACACCAAGTGTCCCTTAGATGTGCGCAACTTGGGGCATCACGATGTGATTGCTCGAGACTCCGTCTCGTGCACACTTTGTGGTATGATCGAGCTCGCCCTAGACCCTGACTAAGTGATCGGGCTGGAGTAAGTCTATGTAAGAGTTATGAGATAGTCGATAGTATGGTTGAGGCGACTTGTCTTTGAATATGGGAGTTCACCACCCATATCATTAGACTTGTGTGCGGACGATGAGGACCCATCTGAGTTGATCATCCGGCCTGGATGGGATTCCCCTCACGTACGATGCTTTCCGAGAACGTTCTGTGCTTGGCCTTGTCTGCTTAGACAAGTGGGTACGGTTCTCGGCTCTCCATATGACTATGGCTTAACTGGACTTGCATACGCTAACCCCGGGTCCCGACACCGATCAACAAATCGGGGATGCAAACGCCGCAAACAAATCAGACAATCAAATAATTCACACCGAAAACAAAATTTTTAATTTTTGTGAAGTATGGGCTGTTACAATACAACACCACCAACAAGGGATCTCGTTCCGAGATCTAGGACGATCCGGGGGAGAGGGGGAGAGAAAAGAGAGTCGACGATCTTCAACACCACCAACAAGGGACTCTTCTCCATGTCGACGTCGAACTCGTGTCGAGATAAATTTCCGCAGAGAGACGGCAAAGTCGAAAAACGAAACCATCGGGGGATCAAGAGGAGGAACGATAGTTGAAAGCGACGATCAAGGGAAGCATTCTCACTGAAATTGTGAAGATACCGAGAAAGAGGACTGAAGTCAACAGATGATCAAGTGGTTTACCCAGAGTCGGAAGAACTAAAGGTACTACAGGAATTCCCAAACCTGAGATCGGAATCGAGACAATACGCTGCAAGCAAGGCATTGTAACGGTTCCGAAACTCCACACACTCGAGATCCTAAAGTTTGAAAGGGATAAGACGAGAATTAAAACACTTACGACACTTGTCCTGACTAGAGAAAAGGTAAGGAGTAAAAAGATCCTACTCTCCGATAACAAACTAAGTAACTACAAATTTTTTTTTCTCTAGACTCGACTTCGCCAGAAAAGGGATCCTACAGTCGATAAGGCTCTAATACCAAGTTTTAAGGCCCGATATGCGGTACTGGTCCATATCTCGATGTTTCCATCCAAATCCGGGGACGAAGCACATATCGGTCCCACCGCGACATATGACAAAGTCATATGCCCCGGATTTCCAACATGATATCACAACATTACAGATACAAGGATACACCATATCATACAATCGACATACAACTGCCTTAATACAATACAACATCGGAAGATACATGTCTGAGTACAGACTACAATCAAATGCCTAGTGGCAAAGAGAAAAACAACGATCCCTATAACTACACGGGTCCAGGCCCTCCGCCGGGATACGCCTAACTAGTCGTCCTCGAGTCTCCATGCGAGACGTCGATCACCGTACCTGTTGTCGATCAAGAACCCTGAAAAGAGTTTGGGGGTAGTATCATGAGTACAGAGGTACTCAGCATTCAACTGTAGTGGTCATCTGACCCAGCAAGGACTTCATCACTCGTCATTATAGGACAACTAGTAGTTTACGATAAGGATGAGGTAAGTGGTGAGGTTGTTTCCGCACTAGCATTTATAAAGTGGCTAATGATCTAGAGAGTAAGATAAGAAGCCAAGCATTCGATAAAGAATCTCCTCCAACAAGTCTGCAATCCACCTACTTACACAAGCATAACACCTATCCTATCCTTGTCCTCGTCGTCGCATCCCGACGAGGAAGAAGCTGTCAAGGCACACACACACGTTGATCAAGTTGTATTAAGATTATCTCAGTTGTTGTCTATGAACAAGGAGTAGGTCTCAAGTCGTCCATAACCGTGGACACGGCTTCTCGAAAATATTTAACCCTGCAGGGGTGTACCAACTGCCCATTACAAGGCTCCGCACGCACGCCCATCTCTCTCAGTTGCTACCCATCATAGGCAACCATTTTATGATTTAGTTCCGAGAGATACGAAACGACAGGTCCCTCTAACTAACAACGCACAAATCCGGGTGGCCCCCGGGGAGTCGACACCCAATCCAAGAGCCGGTCGCGCCCTCGGATCGGACTCTTCCGTATGGCTATGGTCGGGGTTAGTCTCACCTATATAACAGGGGACTTCCCTAGCTCACCAGTGTGGACCAACCAGAGGAACTATGTCTTCGTTGGTCCGGGTTGTTTTAAAACTGCTGGTGGCCCAACCAAGCACACACACGGTTTCAAATGGTAAATCAGCTTGGGCCACCTCTAGAAATGTTTGGAGCTAGGTACGTAAGAAAAGGGGACCCCATAAAATCCCACACGCGGTTAGGCACGCTCAGTCTTAAAACCAATACCCGGAACTCGGGTCCTAGGTGACTCGAATGGAACAAATCGTCGGGGCGGGATAGCCTAGACCTTCCATCCTTTATCGAGTATAGTCAAAATTATAATAATCATATCATCAACAACAATATAATAATGTGATAGCCCAAACAAAGGAGTAACAGGGTAACATCGTAACATCCTAAGCATGCATACTAAGCAGGGGCTGAGCAACGAGCAATAGTAACATAGCAGTACATGGTTTGCTGGGAGGGGACATGGCTGTATCAGTTTGTAAGAGGCTGTAAACATGTGATAGGATCAAACATTGAACCTAACCTAGACTAGCATGCAAATTGCTGGTTGAAATAGAATGGATCATAAGTAATGCATAGTCCTTGCCTGTTGATAATTCGGGTTCCGAAGGTGTAGTTGATCGCAAGCTCGTATCGTCTCCGAGAGGTACCCGCGGAAGCACACAAGACGGTAAACACTGAAAAGCAATCAACGAGCAGGCACTCTATTACTACAAAGCAATCACGAGCAAGCATCAACAAGGAGGAAACACGTGACATCGCACCTACCGTCGAGAGCGGTTACTAACAGGTTAAGTGGAGTATTCATCACACACGACGATACCGCACATTTGGAAAGGTTTGAGCTGTTTAGCTACAAGTGATCAACAAAGGTTGTTGACATGGCATCTCACTCAAGCATGGCATAGCACACAAACATGACAAGAGGTTAAGCATAAAATAAACTATCTACGCTAGTCAATTTAAGTGAGGCACAACCTAAACATGGCATACACTAAGTGCCGCACGATAATTAACAGATTTGGTACTGTTCTGCCCTAAACCATATTTTAGGTTGGTTAACATCAGCAAACAATAGCATAAACACAAAGTACACGAAAAACTAATCAAGTTACATATAAAGAACACTCCAAACGGAGTTACGGTTAAAAAGATATAAGCAATACAAGTTTGGAACACAATCTGCCAACATCAGGAAGCACACTTTAGAGCAATGCATAAACATGATAATGAATGCAAACATGCTCACAAATGATATGCAACTAAAGTAGACATGGAAGGGAAGGCATGGCAAAAATAATCATGCAAATAGGCATCATGAACCACTCGTTATAGCCCATGCAAAATGCAATAAAACATTACTGGTCTAGGACTTAGTGAAAATCAGGAAAACATGGCAGAAACTATTATTTTTATGTTGTACAAACATGAGCAAAACTATATGCGAAAGTATAGCAACATGACATAGAAATATATGAGCATGGAGTAGACATGATGATGAGCATGGACAAACAAGAATCAAGGTCATAGGCATCATAGATCAAAAGATATTAAGCAAACAACATGGCATCGGAACGTTACAGACTTAGAGAAAAACAGAGGTGGCTATCAAAAACAGTGGGATAGCAACTTTCGAGCTAAAAATAAATATGACCCGCAAGCATATCATGACAATGCAATACATATAATGAAAGTAGACATGATGCTTAACAGTATACAAAAAGAATCAGTGCAATAGGCCTCATGGATGTGTCACAATTATCAAGCAAACTTCCAATAAAATAACATCAGCAGCACATGACAGAGAATAATAGCAGTTAACAGTCTGATGCCCACTTCAACTTATATTATCAACATCAAGATGGCCTAAAATCAAAATTCTCACAAAAGATGGATTGAAGTACACACAATTCTAAGAAATTTTCCTTTTGGGCGCAACGTGATCCGAGCTACGGTTTAATCGCAAATTTACTGGCAAAATTTTAACAACAGTAAAATTCCAGGGACTTAGCAAAAATAAACAGAGGGCAAGGAAAAAAAATGGGAGCCTCACCCCTTTTGGGCTCGGCCCAAGGCGGCTGGATCTGGCCTGGCAGGCTGCCTGGGAGTTGGTGGCCCGCAGGGGACCTGGGCCGCGGAGGGGCGTCGGCTGGAGGCCTCGCTCGCCCCCTCATTCCTGTCGGAACAGAGGCCAGCGGCGGCGTTGACTTCGGTGGCCTCTCCGGCGAGGCACGACGGCGGCCGGCAGCAGGCACGGAGCGCGGCGGCGCGCTGGAGGCGGAGGGAAGCTGACCCAGCGGCGGATCCGGCCAGTTCCAAGGGAAGGATGGCGGCGCGGCTCGGAGTTGGAGTGGCGCGGCGGCCGAGATCGTGGCCGGCGGCCATGGCGGCGGCTCGTCCTGCAGGTGAAGGGGGTGCTGGGTGAGAGGAGAGGGGAGGAGAGGGAAGGAGAAGGGGGGACTCACCGGGGCGTGCGGTGGCTCGGCCGTGGAGGCGGCGGCGTGGATGAGGCGGCTCGGGCGGTGTAGCACGGGCTGCAGCACGGGGAGGATCCAAACGTTCTCGACCGTTGGATCTGTCGATCCGATCCAACGGTCCAGATCCAAGGGGGCTGCTGTCCAGATTTGATGGAGAGGCTAGGGTTACAGATTTGGGGCAAAAATAGCTGAGAAAATGGGGAAATTTTTGGGGCGAAGTGGATGGGGGTGGCTGCAATTTTGTGGCTGGGGAAACCCTAGAAAGAGGTGGGAGTGTGGTGGTCTTTATATAGACCAGGTGGCTGGCAGTTCGCAAAAACATCCCCGGTTTTTCTCTCGCGCAAGCGGTGTTTACGTTTCTGACCGTCGAGGGTCCGCAGTACCTTCGATTTGGGTAAAACTTCGAACTGCGCGATCAGCGCGTTGAGCCGGCGGCGTTCACCTCGCGCGGGAGCCGCTCCGAGAACACTTTCCGGCGCGCAGTAAAATATCTTGTTTACTTATTAAACAGAGTTTTTCGTTCCGTTGGCTACGGCTGGTCTTGTGCGGGTTTTCGCGACGGTGATCGGGTAAAACCCGGTGTCGAAAAGGTCGAGTGTCAAGGTGGCAAGGGTCGGTCTCCGTCCGATACGAGATAAGAGGGGGGAAAATAATCGCCGATCGACAAATCGGGGATGCAAACACCGCAAACAAATCAGACAATCAAATAATTCACACCGAAAACAAAATTTTTAATTTTTGTGAAATCTGGGCTGTTACGCCTACCTATCAAGGCATTTCCGCATCCTTTCCGAGATTTATTTCCATGCAACATCCACCTCTTTATGACTTTATCTTCATGTCATACATGTTACTGTTACACTGGCAAAGGCATACATTTGCATACATAATGATAGCTACATCTTCTTTATTTTTTAGTACCTTGTAAAGTGTGAAGGTTTTCTATACATTCTTGTAAAATAGAGTGTTGCCCTTAAAGTAGGGAAAAGATCCCAAAGTGAATTTTTTTAAAAGATCCCAAAGAGGACAAATGAGAGTTAAATATAAAGAATCATTGAGGCCACCAAAAAAATACAGAAAAGGAGAAAAAGAGAAAAAAGAAAATAAAAAGAGAGATAGGGGCAACACTACTATTCCTTTTGAAAGATCCACACTCCTACTCCCTCTTATCCTTGTACTCCATAGAGATGATCATGCATATAGCTATGTGGGGACCTTCACACTATAGAACTCGGCTTGCATATTCCAAGGATGAGCCTCCTCAAACGAGCTCTAGGTCTTCATGAGCGAGCAAGTTGGATGCACCCCCACTGATTCCATTGGAGAGCTTTCCTTAGCTCATATGTGCATCCGTTGCATGGCAATCCCTACTCCTCATATCATATCAATCATTTGGCCTTCTCGCCTATGATTGTCCTCATTGATGTGAGCCTTTCACACCCTTTTTGTCTTCCTCCTCCACCATATTTCTCTCTTTGCCATCCTAAGTGTCAACTCTCGTGCTTACACTCACCCATTACATGAGTGCTCAAAATATCGAAAAGGAGTGGATAAAATTGACTTGTACCTGGCTAGTGGTCTGGGAACGAGTCAAGATAAGATTCCAAAGAATACCAAGTGTGAAACTTTAGTAGATTGAGTTCTCAACAAATATATTTTTTCTCTCGTATTCCCTTACCCCCCTTCTTGCACGCAAACACCATTTGGAGACATTCGAGTCACGGACAGCGAGAGCTCTTGCACCTAATTTTCTTTCGTTGCTTGTTTATATGCTAATATAGACTCTTTCCTGTTATGACTTGAATTGAATCACATACCTTGATTGCTTTACTTTCAAAGTTCTTATATGGTTGCTAGCATGTCACCATAGAAATTATGCTTGTTATCATTTACCTACTCGAGGACTAGTAGGAATTAAGCTTGGGGATGTTGATACGTCCCAAACGTATCTATAATTTCTGGTAGCCCCATGCATGTTTTGTGTGATATTGCTATGATCTAGATACACTTTCATACACTTTTGATCATATTTGGACTAACTTATTAACTCAGTGCGCCAAAGTGCCAGTTCTTGTTTTTTGCTGTTTTTCTTTTTCAGGTTTCCCCCATATTTACAATGCTCAAAAAATTCGGGAAAAATCATATAAAAAATCAGCGCAACGAAAGCTTCGGTAATCACCAAAGTGGGGTCAGAGGGCCACCACCAGGGACCCAGGCGGCCACCTGGCGCAGCCTAGGGCTTGGTCGCGCCAGGGGGGGTGCCTGGACCCCTGGTGCCCCCCTGGCTGCCACCCTTCGCCTATATATTCTCCGTGACGCGAAACCTCCGAAGACAGAACCCCTTTTCGCGATCTCTCCTCTGTTCCGCTGCTGCAGCGCTTCCAAGATCGGGAGCGCCAACAGACCTCTTCCCGGCACCCGGTTGGAGGGAGGATTGACCTCCGGGAGCTTCCCATCCACCATGGACGCTTCCCGGATGATCTGTGAGTATTCTCCCTTGGACCATGAGTCTGTGATCAGTAGCTATGTGATGTTCTCCCCTCTCCTTGTTCTTCATGGTTTAGACCTCGTGAGCTGCCCTACATGATCGAGGCACATATGTAATTTTTTGTTGTTGCTATGCTGAGTTTGCTGGGATCTGATGGATTATGAGACTATGTTCGGATTGTGATTGAGTAATATATTTGGTTCTTATCTTTTATATTTTTGTTCCTAAGTAATTCTTGCATGTTCTCCGTTGCTGTTTATTGCTTTGGTCAAGTAGTAGGTAGTGACTCCAAGAGGGAACGTTATGCTCGATTGTGGGTTCATGCCCCCTGATGACAAGCTTGAGTGACATAAACATGAGTGTAGGGGATGTGTTGTTGCCACAAGGGGTAAAACAACGGTCCTTGTAACCGCGGTTGCAAGGATTGTTTACTTTGTGCAAAGTGCTTTTTAATGCAGTTGTCTGTTGCTTTGGGTTTACACTTTGGGTGGGGCTCCCAACTTAATGCCATCGAGATGTTTTGGATATATATCTCAAGGTGGATGATTTGTAGTAGATGCAGTTGGATTTCGGTCTACTTATTTTGGCGTACCGCCCATGCTATTGAGCCTCGTCCTTTCTATGTAGCATAGTTAGCATTGCAGTGCGTTTTTAATCCTGTCAATTTCCCA
This sequence comes from Bromus sterilis, assembly GCA_950022295.1. NCBI lineage: Eukaryota > Viridiplantae > Streptophyta > Magnoliopsida > Poales > Poaceae > Bromus > Bromus sterilis. The sequence goes on along the minus strand of OX465596.1, from coordinate 320,391,918 downwards.
GCTGTGATTTGTTTACCTCGCATATCAGCTTTATCGTCTTTTGGGAGAGAGACATCACTAGTGAACATCACGGGACCCCGGTCCATATTCTCATCACTGTTTACACGCTCTTTTATTTTCCTGCTTTTACTTTCTAGTTGTTATCATTATCCCTTGCGTTTGATCCTTTGTGAACAACAAGGCCGGAGAAATTGAGAACCTCTTTGTACTTGTTGGGAAGCAAAATTATTTGTATTGTGTGCAGGTCCACGTCAATTGCACTGTTGGCACCTACTTATCATTGCCGGAGTCCTACGGGAGACAAACGCTATCCTCTACATTGGGGAAATTTGCCGCTACACCACATCTAACCTTCCACTTGGGGTAACCAACGAGGATAGAGTATCAGACAGCAGGACGTCCGTCTACGCACCCGATACCTCATACGACAGATGGACGTACCGGTACTACCCCGGAGCCGGAGGAAGCTCCTGGGGCCCGCAGTAGCCGAGCCCGACTTGGCCAAAAGCATAAGCTTGGGGGAGTACGTTCCTTCTCCCCTTTCATTGTATTAACCATTTGTGTTCGCTTTTATCTTTTCGAAGTTTTTGCCCGTTCTTCTTTCTTCTTTCTTAATTTGCAAAAACAACAAATAGATTTCTCCTTTCTTTTTCTTTCGATTAACCTTTGGAAAATACAAAAATATTTCCTTTCTCTCTTTAGTTTGCTTTGTTTCCGGAGTTTAGCTCACATCCACGGTTGCATTTGCACTTAATTATATGTTTCCACGTTCGATTGTGCAAGAGACAAGGCAATAATGAAGAAGATCGACAGAAGGGATGCAACAAGGAAAGTCGGTATGAACTCTTTTTGTTTCTACTTTTGTACATATGCATGTACTTATGATCTAGAGACCAGCTTGTAGCGACGTAGTGCTATGTTTACAATGCTTTCCCAGTAGTTCATGCTTTCTTGTGACTAGTTTCAAATAGCTGGAGTGCTTAATGTGTTATTGAAATGATTTACATGCATTGCATTGTTCATGACTTGGCATACTGAAGTGGTATTTCCCTTCGGAGAATTTTTGGATTGACTTGGCACATGCTTACACATGTTTATGACTGAAAGTCTATCAAGCCTTGATGATCTTTTTGTTTCAGAATAGTTATATCACTTTCATGCACGATTCAATGTTTCTTTGTCGCTCTTCATGATTATGACCGTTATTGCTCTCTAGTTGGTCACTTCCTCGTCTTTTGCTAGCCTTCGCCCGTACTATGCGGAGTTCTGCTTGTGCATAAAAAATCCTTGAAACCAGTTGTGCCATATGAGTCCACCATACCTTCCTATATGTGGTATTTTCTGGCCATCCTAACGCAGATTTTCTTGTACCATCTCAAAATTATTCAAATGCACTTCTCTTTTTGTATCCGTACAAGCTCATGGGGCATTATAGGGAATCATTATCTTCCATTCTAAAAATGTTTTATTCCTTGACAAAGTTTATTCTAGTCAAATTTATGAGGCAGAGGCCGGTCTGGAGAATGCCCAGTTCTCACTTATTTTACATTTTTATAAAAGATTTTACTTTCCCTCCATACTTGATGATGGAATGAAATGGAACTAAATGTTGGCCACTAACTGCTAATGATAGGTGGAAGGAGACTCAAAATCTTCTCTTCCATACTTGAGGCAATATAAAAGGCACCACGCAATTGCTGGCCATGGACCATTTATGATAGATGTAAAGGGAACACAAGTGTAGGCATAATATAAAAGAATGGGAACCGCCATTAATATGGTTGGTATGGAAGATATTGAGAACATTTACCGTTACCATTGACTGGAAATTTACACTCTCAAAAACATTTTATCTCTGTTTTCAAAACCACGAGCTCGGGTACTTGTTTAGTCTTTGTTTCCAGCCACGGGTTTTCAACCTTGCCATCAAAAGCCACGGTTCGAGAGTCTCCCCTTCTTTCCTCAAAGAACCAACTATTGAGAGCATAATTTTCATTCTGAGTGTAATGTGCATTGTCCCAAAGTACCACATTGTCTTAAGCATGCTTGTGATATTACTCATTCTGAAATATTGAGTTCTTGTCTCCTCTAAAACTCTGAAGGAGCTTTTGCATTTATGTTTTGCTTCACTCATGGAGGCTAGCGTGATACCACTCTAGTATGTTCAAGTCATGTGCATTCTGATCTTGTTTTGATTTTCATTAGCATATTATTTGTTCGTGGTTGTTTGAAACTCTTTACATGAAATTAGGATTGCTTCGTGCATTGTCTTTGTATCATTGTGCCAACACTTGCCAGTCTTGTTCATAGTACATGCTTATATACATCTAATGACACAAATAAAGTTTGTCAAAGTTTTATTTTTCGCGTCCAGTTTGTTGAACTGAATTGCTTGAGGACAAGCAATATGCTAAGCTTGGGGGAGTTGGTACGTGATGACCCACGACGTAATGGGATCTATTGAAGTGTTTTCGATAAGTAAGAGTGTCGAACCCAACGAGGAGCAGAAGGTAGTAGTAAGTGACTTTGGTAAGGAGGTAACTGTAAGCACTGAAAGATAACTTTTTAGGGATTTTCTTGGTATAAGCGACAGGAGAGTAAAAACGAGCAAAGTAAAAGATACTGGAAAGAAAAGAGTGGCCCAATCCTTTCTTAGCAAAGGAGAGGCCTATCAACTGAACTTATAAAAGCTAAAGTGTTCTTGAGGACACACGGGAGAGGTAGTCACGTGCTTTCGCCATACTCCGTATCGGTACTATGTGCTGGGTTGATAAGTGTTTGGTGAGTGGATCTATGCTAGTGCACCCTCTAGACTAAGATGAGTGCACTCTTATGATTAAACATCTTGCAAGCATCCGCAAATACAAGATAGTAATTAAGTCAAAAGCTTAACCATAGCAATACGATCGGTGATCCATTGTTCCCTTGTGCAAAAGCGTGCAAACCGGGGTTTAGGTTTCTGTCACTCCGACAACCCACCGTAAGCATTATTTGTACACAATGCATTCCCCTAGGTCCTTGATAAGGCGAAGTGTTGAGTGTTCGACTCACACAACACCACTAGGAAAATAACAACACAACTTAAATATCAACCAACACATATTACTTCAACATCATATGACTACTAACAACTAGACTTCTCCCATGTCCTCAAGAACTAAAGTAACTACTCACAACACATAAAAGAGATCATGATCAGTGGAGATAAATAGATGATAAACAATCTGGACACAATAATATTTGTCCAACAAAACTCAATAGCATTCACCACAAAGTAGTAATCAACACCGATAGAGTAGAGGGGATAGATAGTACGGATTACAACATGAGTTGCAATTGTGAGACAAGATTGGATGGATATGGAAATGGTGCTGATGATGGGGATGATGTTGATGATGATCTTGATGATGCCCGTGACGATGGTGATGATGATGGCGACGATCTCCCCTTCCGGGAGGTGATCTCCCTGGCGGAATCTGCCCGCCAGAGATGGATTTTCTTCTCTGTAGGTTTCCGCCACGGAGCGGCGGCGGAACTCCGGAAAACTCTTCTCTCTTTAGGGTTTTTGGACGACGAGGGGTATACAGGCCAGAGGGGGGAGCCGGGAGAGCTCCAAGGGGCCCAGGCGCCCTCCCGGCGCGGCCAGGGGTGGGGCCGCGCCAGGTGGCCGCCTGGGCACCCTGTGGCCCCCCTCTGGTTGCTCTTTTGCGTGCCTTCTTTATCCTTCTGGAAAACATCCTCCGTCGATTTTCAGGTAATTTGGAGGTGTTCTTCTTCAGCAACTCAGCGTCCACTTTTTACCGCTGAATCCTGCGTCTGCTGCTTCGGCACCGGAAAGTTGCAAACTGTGTAAAATAAGCCAAAACAACATAAGGATAGCATCATATCATGAAATATATCAATGAATAAGAAAGAATTAATATATAAAATAGTGATGCATTTTGGACGTATCAACTCCCCCAAGCTTAGACCTCGCTTGTCCCCAAGCGAATAGTGAGCTCGGTAAACCTGTCCACAAGTTTAGAGAGTGAAGTTTCGATAAATAAAATACAGACAAGAAGCATCAAGGTTCCGTCATCAAACTCAAGCATCCTCAACAGCAACCTCAACTCATAAGGTCCTTATGAGAAAGTAATAACAATTATAATCAAAAGTAGGGCTGAGGAAACTCATCAAATTATGGCAAACATAACCTTGGTCAAAGGACAACTAAAAATAATTTGAAGCTTTTGAAAAGACATGTTAATAGTCAAGAAGTGCAAATGCTAACACAAAGGAAGATGCTCGCTAGGCAGAAGCTTTCGCAAACAACTTACTTATACAAAGATAATGTCAACAAGGATATGGCATGGCAAAACTTAATGCAGATCTATATGGATGAATCCTCATCAACATCAAATGTCTGTTCTCTTAGGGAAAAGAAGGAAGTGGGAAGACTTACTCAACATAAAGGTGGAAGAAAGCCTTGTTTAAGGGCAAGCAGGGAAAACTCATGTGCTATCCTTAAATCAAACAGAATAAAAATAGTTTTTTGGGACGGTGCATAGTTTGTCAACGAATGCTAATAGATAGCTCAATTACTTCTCAAGATGGACAAGTTTCGAGGAACGACTCCCAAGTGAGGATGATCACATCCCCTTAATCTCCTTTTTTTATCACTGCCAAAGTTTCTGATTTCTCATAGACCAACGTGAAGGAGAGTTTGTTTGTTATATTATCTTTCGAGCTGGGCGCACCCATGATAGTTCCTCCTCGTATTATGGGTTTGCAGATTAGACATGCAATCCCGGGGTAAAACTTGTCCAACTTAAGAAGATCATGAATTACCTACTACTTCCTCATGAGCTAAACAAGAGGCACAAAACAGAAGATTTTGAACATTTAAGGATAACACATAAATTCTATACTTATAGGAGCGGTAGGGGAATACCACGAATAGGAAGGTATGGTGGACTCACATGGAAGGTAATGGTTTCAAGGTATGGATGCACAAGCAGAAATCTACTTGGCAAAGAGTTTGGCTAGCAAAGGCTTTGAGAGAACAGACAATTGATGCTAATTTAGATGCAAAACATATAAGGCATAAACATTAAGGTAAGCATAACACATCAAGTTGTCTTCCTTGTCAACATAACACTTCAAGCATAATAACATAATAGTTTTGGCTATGTCGCTACTTGAGAAAACATGCATGTTGTCAAGACCAAAGCTATGTTTGCCAAAATTTAAATAAAATTTTCAAAGCCATACCTGATATAAGGTCAATACTCCTCATAAGAATCGTCATATGATGCCGATTGCGTGAAGAGAATACCGAGTGCAGCGAGGGAACCAATAGACTTCTCATTAATATTCCATAATAGACGACTCCACACTCACGGATACAATCTCTCCACAGACGGAGTGATAGACCTCAATGCAAACACCTATTTCATATAATAAACTCCCTAGACATGATACGACTCTACTTGACTCTAAAAGACTAAGATAAAGATAAAGATACCGGGCACTCCCCCAAGCTTGGAACAAGCTGAGGGGATGCCATTACCCGAGGAGATTTACTCCTCATTCTCGTTCTTCTCAATCAAATACTCCTTGGCGAAGCGCTTCCATGGTAGCTCCTCTCCAGTCTCGAAGGATAGTCCAGTCTCCAGGATCCTGGACTCAGCACCTAAACCCATGCGCAGAAACTTTAGTTCATACTCACAGTTCTGGTTGTGCAGATCATAGATTTGTGCTTGAAGCTGGTAGACTTTTTCTTCTAATGCGGAAAAACTTGACCACATCTCCTTCATCTCTTTCCTATGGGAAGCCTCGATCTCGTTCCTGATGTCGAAGTTGGCTTCAACACCACGCTCCACCACCTTCTTGAACTTGTAGACCTCATGTTCCATCTCCTTCAGCCGCTCCTCAGTGCTCCCCTCCATGACTGGTCCCTTCAGATCTTCCTTGTCTAGAACACCGTCCTCCACACGAAGGACCTGGGGGTGCTTGTTCACCTCAGCGAGGTAAGAGTTGATGACGTTGACGACGAACTTGTCCTTGGGGGAACTTTGGGAAGCCATGGCACCTAGGTTTAGCTAAAATATTTCCTGGCAGAAACAGATCGAAGAGAAAACACACGAAATCGCGAGATACGTTGCCGGAAGGATCCAGGTGAATATATAGCAAAAATTTCTGCAACAAAAGGAAGGTAACGAGCCAAAGTGGGGTCGGAGACGGAGTCCTGGGTGCCCAGGCGGCCTCCCGGCGCGGCCAGGGTGATAGGGCATATTTCCCAATGATTGGTTTTAGTGATTGATGACAACACATTTGCGGTTTAACCGTGTGCCTTGAGTATTTCAGATAACTTAAGCCATGGCACAGGACGGTTATCATCCCCTCTGTTGATGGAACGTGAAGACGGAGTTTCCCTCTCGGATTCTTTTTTTGGTGGTTGAGTCGTAGGAAATCCGTACTATTAAGAGAGGATCCGCGGTGATATGATGGGTGGAATCACCACACTACACTTTTCTCTGCACCCACATATCTTCTTGGTGCCTTCGGAGGAGTCAGTATAGGAGGCCATTCCAGCCTGGGTCTGCTGGGGCGGTAGTACCGCTTGGAGTGCGGTAGTACCGCACCCACTGCGGTAGTACCGCGGTACGGTAGTACGGCAGTCTAGTGCCGCAACCACTACAGCAAGCGTACCGACTGAGCGGTAGTGGGCACGGCACTAGAGTGCGCTACTACGGTACCACGGTAGTACCGCACCCAGCGCGGTAGTACCGCGCTACGGTAGTACGGAAGGCTAGTACCGTAACCACTACCGCAAGCGCACTGACTAAAGCGGTAGTGGGCATGGCACTAGGCTACGGTACTACGGTACCAAGGTAGTACCGCACCCAGCGCGGTAGTACCGCGCTACAGTAGTACGTCAGGCTAGTACCGTAACCACTACCGCAAGCGCACTGACTAAAGCGGTAGTGGGCAGGGCACTAGGCTGCGGTACTACGGCAACGCGGTAGTACCGCCCCCACTGCGGTAGTACCGCGCCATGGTAGTACCGCTCTAAGAGCGGTAGTACCATGGTTGGTGGGGGTCCAACGACTGTTTAATGCGCCCCCTATAAAAGGGGTCTTCTTCTCCAAGGAGAGGTACCTCATTTATTGCTGCTCCTCCATTGACGCCCAAAAGCTTATTCTTGCCCGATCTCCTTTCCTAGCCATCAAAACTTGTTGATTCTCTAGGGTTTGGAAGAGGAGGCCCCGATCTACACTTCCACCAAAGGATATTTGATTCCCCCCATTATTCCCTTGTGGATCTTGTTACTCTTGGGTGCGTTGGTGCCCTAGACGGAAGAGGTCACCTCGGAGCCACATTCCATTGTGGTGAAGCTCCGTGGTTTGTTGGGAGCCTCCAATTAAGTTGTGGAGATTGCCCCAACCTTGTATTGTAAAGGTTCGGTTGCCACCTTCAAGGCCACCGCGTAGTGGTTCACGGCATCTTGCATTGGTAAGAGCGTGAGGAGAATAGGGTGGCCCTCGTTGGCCTTCGTGTGAGCATTGTGCTCCACACCCTCTCCAAACGGAGACGTACTTCTCGAGAGAGAAGGAACTCCGGTAACATATCCTTATCTCCGTGTTCCCTCTACCTTTACTTTGCAAGTTACTTTTCATTGCTTATATCTTGCTTGATTTCTTTTTGTAGTTGTTAAGTTGTCATATAGGATCTCACCTAGTTGCATATCTAGACAACTTACTTTTCTTGTTGAGCCTAAACTTATTAAGAATTCATAAAAATTGTTAGTCGCCTATTCACCCCCCCTCTAGTCGACATTCCGATCCTTTCAATTGGTATCAGAGCCTCGTCTCTTATTAAGGGCTTTACCGCCTTAAGAGGATGGCGACGGAGGGGAAAGACAAAGACGGTGAGTTGGTAGGTACTTCGGCCAATCCCTCCTTGGGGGAAAGTCCAAGTACCGCGGGACTCACCAACACGTCCTTGAGGGATGACACAACCACCGTCTCTAGACATGAGTATAATGACGGCATGTCCGCCATAAAAGCTCAGATGAATGAAATGACCCAATTGCTTAGAGCTCTCATGTCTAAGGCTCCCGAGGGGGGCAACGCCGTCATCACACCCAACACTCAAACGTTGGGAGGAGGAGAGTCGGTCTCTCAATTTCGTGATGATGTTAGGAATGGCAACCCTTTCATCCCCCTTCATGGGAATGGAGCGGGTGTCAATTCCGCGGTTGCCCCTCCCCCGAGCTATCACCCTTTACCTCTACCCGAGCCTCATTTTGCACATGCAGGAACAACACCTATCCTTAACAAAGATGAGTATACTATATGGGCATACCGTATGAAGAGGCACTTGAAGGGGTCATCGGAGGAATTGTGGCGAATTATCCAAGAAGGCTTTCATCCATATGATCGCCACAACATGACTCCAAGAGAATACCGTGAAAACTTCATCAACAGTCATGCTCTAGTTTTCATTGGGAATGGTTTGAAGCCCGAGCAAGAAAATCTTGTAAGAAAGTGTGAAACGGCCAAGGAGTGTTGGGATCTTCTTGAAATGACACTCATGGGAAGTGCAAGTATTAGAAGCTCCAAATTTGACAAGGTCCAAGACCAAGCCGATAACTTTGTCAGAAATGAAGGAGAGTCTTTCGAGGATGTTCATCGAAGGTTGGTTGCTCTTGCCAATGATATGACGGATCATGGAAGCAAGGACACCGATGATGATTGTGTCAAAAGGAAGTTCATCTCGGCTATGCTTCTCTATAAGGAGCATCTCACTCAAGTCATTCTTCAAAGACCGGATTTCCGTGACTTGACTTCCAACCAAGTCTTGGATGAATTTGTGGCCATGGAGATTTTGAATGACATGGCCAAGACGAAGATAACACGCCATGGAGGTCCTAAGATGCAATCCCTCGCCTTGAAGGCAAAGGAAGTTCATTTTGAGGAAGATGTTGATGAAGAGGATGTCGGTCCGGAAGACACCAAGTATGCTTACAATGAGCACATGGCTCTTGCATCAAGACAATTTTGGAGCAACAAGAAGAACTTCAAGTCTAACACTAGTAGCTTCAAGCCCAAGGGACAAAGAATAAGAACTTGCTTCAATTGTGGAAATGTGAGTCATTTCATTGCGGATTGTCCATATGAGAAGAGAGAAGATCATGGTGGCAAGCTCATCCGGAAGGACAAGTACAAGTCATCGTTGAACAAGAATTTTGTGAAGAAGAAGCCACAACGTGTGTTGGTGGCTCATGAAGAATACTTCTCCGATGATGAGGATGATGAAGAAGGTGGTGAGATTGTGGAAACCGCCACCGTCGCCATCGGCATGGAGTCTCCCTCATCGTCTTCGCTCTTCAACTCCCCCAACAAAAATCCTCACATCATCCACAAGTGTCTCATGGCGAAGACCACTTCGGTAACTCCTCCCCTTAAACCATTTACTCCCACTAACCCATCTTTGTTGGATTGTGTGTAGGATAATGAGGAGCCCAAGGTTCAAGAAGGAAATTAGTTTGAGCTTTTCTTGAGCAAACTCAAAGGTGAGGCCAAGAGACACTTGGTGGCTCTCTTGGAGCAATTAGGTGGAGCTCATGCCCACATTGAGGAACTTGAGGAGTCCATCAACGAGTTGCAAGGTCATAGTCGAGACTATGCGGATGAGATAGGAGAGCTATCTCAATCTCTTGAAGAAGAGCGTGAGCTTAAGTTGTCTCTCGAGGAGACATATGCTAGTGATACTTCTAAGCTCAAAGTTGATCTTAAACATGCTAATGCCATTGCTTGTGACCTAAAGACTAAAAATGATGAACTTGTGGAGGCTCATGAGAGACTTCTTATGGATCATGAGAAAGTTGAAAAGGAACACAAGTCCTTAAAACACGAACTCATGGTTCTCAAGAAAGCACATGAGGAAACCTCCATTAAACTCACTAAAGAGATTAATACTTTTTCTCCTATTCTTATGATAGAAAAACCTAGTTCCACTAATCCTTGTTGTGAGCATATCTCTCTTATTGAGGAAAACGCTAGGTTGAAGGCACAACTAGAGAAGGGACTTGTTTCTTGCATCCAAGGAGAAAAGAATCTCAATGATCTCTTGAGTTCCCAAAAGGAGGTGATTGGCAAGGAAGGAATTGGGTTTGGTGCTAGTTCATCCAAAAAGAAGAACAAGAAAAGGAAGAACAAGAAGAAGAAAGGAAAAGCTCCTCCTCCCACAAAAGATGTAGCATTCGTGAAGGAAGGGGAGAAGCCTCAAGAGAAAGTGGCAAATGTCAATGAGGGTGGTGTTGCCAAAAGGGGTGATGCCATCCCCAATGACTTTGCCGGACCAACTAATCCTTCTTATGCTCCTTGTTGCACTAACGATGGGCATGTCTATGCCAATTTATTGGTTCTTATGATGAATATATTGCTTCGTCTATTTGGGTCCCTAAGACCCTTGTTACTAACGCGAGAGGACCCATTCGTGAATGGGTACCTAAAACCAAGCATTGATTCCATGTAGGTGGCGGCTTCCGGTGGTGGCTCATGGATACTTGATAGCGGGGCTACACGTCATATGACCGGAAGCAAGGACATGTTGGTGGACATTGACTATGGACCATCTCGAACCACCCGTGTCCAATTTGGTGATGCAAACACGTCTAAGGTATTGGGTCTCGGTAAAGTAATAATTTCTCCGGACTCGTGCATTGAGAAAGTATTACTCGTTGAGACTTGTGCCTTTAATTTACTCTCTGTTCGTCAACTTTCTATGATGGGTCTTTGTACCTTCTTTGATAAAGACATGGTCACCTTGATGTGGAGCAAAACTCTTAAATTAGCCTTTGTTGGACACGTGGAAGACGGTATGTATGTGGTGGACTTCTCCAAAGTTCCCACCAAAACCGCCATGTGTCTAATGGCTAAAGTTGATGTGGGATGGCTTTGGCACCGCCGAATAGCCCATGTCAATATGAGATCTTTGCAAACCCTCCTCAACGGTGATCATGTTGTGGGACTAACAAATGTTAGTTTTGCCAAAGATCGTGCTTGTAGGGCGTGTATTGAAGGAAAGCTTCACGAGAAGAAACATCCCGTCAAGAATATCATCTCCACCAAGAGGCCGTTGGAGCTCCTTCACATGGATCTCTTTGGGCCTCCATCCTATGATAGTCTTGGCGGAAGGAAGTATTGTTTGGTGATTGTGGATGACTATTCAAGATACACATGGGTTTATTTCTTCAAGAGGAAGAGTGAGACTCAACAAACCATCATCGAGTTTTCCAATGAAGCTCAACGTCAACATAACTCAAAGATATTGGCTATTAGAAGTGACAACGGCACCGAGTTCAAGAACTATACCTTGGATGAATTTCTTGGTGATGAGGGGATCAAACATCAATATTCTGCTTCTTATACCCCTCAACAAAATGGTGTTGCGGAGAGAAAGAATCGCACTTTAATTGATGCGTCAAGGACAATGATGGCGGAGTTCAAAAGTCCCTAAAACTTTTGGGCGGAAGCCATCAACACCGCTTGTCATGCTACCAATCGTCTTTATCTCCGCAAGATCTTGAACAAGACTCCATATGAAATCCTTACCGGGAAGAAGCCCAACATCAAGTACTTCCGGGTCTTCGGGTGTAAGTGTTTCATTCTTAAAAAGGGTGCCCGTTTGTCTAAGTTTGATTCTAAGGCAATTGAGGGCATATTTGTTGGGTATGCTTCAAACTCTCACGCGTATAGAGTCCACAACAAGTCTTCCGGGCTTGTTGAAGAATCTAGCAACATGGAGTTTGACGAACATAATGGCTCCCAAGTGGGGAAAAGTGATCTTAATGATGTAGGTGATGAAATTCCTCCGGAAGCCATAAGAAGAATGGGTGTGGGATTTTTCCTACCCATTGAGGAACCCCTTGTGGCGGAAGGAGAAGGACAATTCTCTACTCAAGTGGAGCCATCACCTCCTCAAGATCAACAAGCCAACCAAGAACAAGATGAAGGCCCTCTCGTTACCGAACAAGATCAAGGTCAAGATCACATCAATGTTGAGGGTGTCGCACCCAATGATGACAAGATCAAGTTCAAGTTCAAGGACAAACTCAAGATGTTGAGCAAGTCCTTGTTGATGCTCCCTCTTCCGAAGATGTTCCTCTCGAGCCATCTCAAGAGGCCATGGAGGAAGAAAGAGCACGTCGAGCACTCAAGATTGCATCCCGGTTAAAGTCTCAAGATCTCTCGGTGGATCAAGTGCTCGGAAGCATCAATAAAGGGGTAACAACTCGTAGTCAATTGAGAAACATTTTTGCCCATAATGCGTTTGTTTCTTGTGTTGAACCCCAAAAGTTTTTTGAGGCGCTTGAAGACCCGGATTGGCTTGAGGCCATGCGTGATGATCTCAACAACTTCAAGCGCAACAAGGTGTGGTCATTAGTGGAGAGACCCAAAGGTGATCATAATGTCATTGGGACCAAGTGTATCTTCAAGAACAAGCAAGATGCTAATGGTGTTGTCATAAGGAACAAGGCAAGGTTGGTGGCACAAGGTTTTTCCCAAGTCGAAGGTATTTACTACGGTGAAACTTTTGCCCCCGTGGCTCGCCTTGAGTCCATTCGTATAGCTCTTGCTTATGCTTCTCATCATAACTTCAAGCTATATCAAATGGATGTGAAGAGTGCTTTTCTTAATGGTCCCATTAATGAGTTGGTATATGTCAAGCAACCCCCCGGGTTCGAAGACCCCAATTTCCCTAATCATGTCTATAAACTCGACAAGGCGCTCTATGGCCTAAAACAAGCTCCAAGAGCTTGGTATGATCACCTTACCGAGTTCTTAGTCGATTATGGGTTTCAAATTTGGCAAATCGATCCCACTCTTTTTACTAAGAGGGTTGGTGGGCAATTGTTTATATGCCAACTATATGTTGATGACATTATCTTTGGTTCGGTTAACCAATCTTTTAATGAAGAATTTGCTAAGCTAATGACCAACAAGTTTGAGATGTCCATGGTGGGAGAGTTGGAGTTCTTCCTCGGCTTTGAAGTGAAGCAATTATCTAGGGGAACCTTCATAAACCAAGCCAAATACACTCAAGACATTCTCAAGAGGTTCAAGCATGATGGTCTTAAAGAAGCCAAGACCCCCATGCCACTCAAGTGTCAACTTGACCTCGACCCGAAGGGCAAAGAGGTAGACGAAAGGGACTATCGTTCCATGATCGGTTCCTTGCTTTACCTTTGTGCATCTAGGCCGGATATCATGTTGAGTGTGGGTATGTGTGCAAGATTTCAAGCCGCACCAAAGGAGAGCCACGTGGTGGATGTCAAGAGAATCTTTCGATATTTGGTTCATACCCCAAACTTTGGCTTGTGGTATCCTAAGGGCTCAAGCTTCAATCTCATTGGCTACACGGATTCGGATTGGGCGAGAGACAAAGTGGAGAGGAAGTCCACTTCCGGAGGATGTCAATTCCTTGGTAGGTCTTTGGTGAGTTGGTCATCCAAGAAGCAAAATTGAGTATCTCTCTCAACTACCGAAGCCGAGTATATTGCTGCCGCAAGTTGTTGTGCTCAATTATTGTGGATGAGGCAAACTTTAAAGGATTATGGTGTCACTTGTGACAAAGTGCCTCTATTATGTGATAATGAAAGTGATATCAAGATTGCCTACAACCCCATTCAACATAGCAAGACAAAGCATATTGAAATTCGACATCATTTCATTCGAGACCATGTGAAGCGGGGTGATATTGATCTTTCATATGTGGGCACCGGAGATCAACTTGCAGATATTTTCACCAAGCCCTTGGATGAAGCAAGATTCCGAGAGTTAAGGCATGAGCTAAATATCATTGATTCGAGTAATGCGGTTTGAATACTTGGCACACACACCCCATCTCAACAAGGTATCTAGCTTGGATGTAGGCATGGACATAGGGGGAGTGTTGCTTAATTAATGGGCAACCACTCCACCTATCACTACAAGAAATATGCTAACTTGTGACCCTACATATTGGTCACTGAAAGATCACTGTTTTTCATTTGTGACCTTTTTTTGACCAAAATCAGTTGGTCAAAAGCTGAGGGTCGCAAAGCGGACACCGTGACCTTTTTTTTCTGTAATGGTCATAGATGATTGTGACCAAATCAAAGGTCATAGATGTTGTGACCAATTGGTTTGGTCATTGGCTTATTGGCCAGGCCACGTCAGATCCAACGTGGCAAGCTGATGTGGCAAATTTTTTTAACCAAATGGCATGGCCGTAGATCGAAATCAGCCCGGTCCAGTTGACCCATCTATATGGGCCTAGTCCAGCAATTCAGCCAATTTAAGATTTTTTTTTACAGATACATGGGCTGCTTGGGCATTTTTTCTGGGCCTCGGCCTTTCAACTTTCAACTTCTTTTCTATTTTCAGCCTTTTATTTTTTTCAAAATGTATAATGTTCTGGTCCAATATTGAGTGGGCCATGGCCCTTTTACAATGCACGTTTTAATCCTTGTCTACATGGTTTTTTCAATAAATAAAAAATGTTGGTCCAACATTGCATGGTCGTAGCCTCTTCAGGCCCAATACCATTTACAACTAAAACGGAGATTCTATTCATTTACTGAACATATTTTTCAATTTTTCTGCCAAAGCAGCGTATTTACACAGGAATACAACATTTCATTTCACTCCTTACAACTTCCTTCACATTATACACATTTGAACACATGAAGCTGTTCACATTACAACTTCCTTCACATTTGAACATGTGACAAGCTGTCCAAAGAAGCGGGAAGTACTGATGCGCAGATAGTAATCGAACAAATCAAAGAGACAGGAAGAAAAATATCTTCTTTGCAGGTACCATTTATACCAGAGATGGCCTCCACTTCTCTTCTCTGGTGCTGGAGAAGAGAGGGAGCGGGCTAGTGGTAGATCTAGCTCAAGAAAGGAGTTAGTGAGCTAGACAATATCTAAAAAAACAAAAAAGAATAGTCAGGAACAAATTAAAACCATATCCACAAACAGCTAGGATAAAACCTTTGTGAAGTTTGGTAAATGAAGAAAACATACAAGTAGCAGAATTTGTCGAAGCACATTCGAGCAAGATGCATATCATAATTGACCATCACTATCATATGGAAAAATTCTCAGGTCATTAAACCTTTTTCATGAAAACGGTTCATAGAGGTTACAACTCTTCATTGAGGCGTGATAGGCAGGTACAAATGGAAAATTACATGAGAACGAAATAGCATTGCTCAAACGAATGTACGAGGAAAGATATGTGACTGTTATAGATGAGTGAATTATCAAAAAAAGTGAAGAGCTACTGCGGCACAAATTTCAAAAGCAGGTTTGGCTAATGAGCTTTCACTCACGAAAAAGAAACCAGGCTCTACAATATCAGTCAATGCTTGCATATCATATTTCAGTCTAGCGATATACTCACAACATGAATGAAGCACATCAGCAAGAATGTATATATAATATCTTAAGTAATCTCAGTCAATTAATCACGTACAGTTGTGGGACTATGATGAACCAAAACGGTGCTTTCCTACTTGTTTTTAAAACAGAAACTTCTCAGTCAATGAGATTAGACAGGAATTATGGAGAGGTGCATATTGAATGCTCCTCTATAAGCTCAAGATATATACCTTGGGGCTTTGAGTTGGTATTCTAGTAGACTTACAATCCACCTCCAACAACATATATATAATCCACCATCCTATGTATGCATCTACATTCTACAACATGAAAAAGGATGGTCAAACATTTAATCATTTACGAGTATGACTAACACTAACTAGTATATATGTGTTCATGGAGTGACTAAAATGTTCTGACTAGCTAGGACTTTTTGGTATATAGTATACTGACATGTGCAACTCTTAACTAAATTGATCATAGAAATGAAAATACATGTAAGAACGAGTTCTATCAGAATCCATGCATGTCAAGTTTTAAGCACCAGCAGAACAGATCTACCAATCCACACCATGATCATCATGCATCAGGATTTACAGTTCTAGCAAAACAGCAAAGAGACGGGGATACACGCATCAAGCATACCATCTTCTACAATAAGAGGTCCAGATGCTCCATGAACTGGAGGGAGTATGTAGTGCGGCATTCGTGCAGTAGCTAGGGATGAGGAGGATGAGCTTGCTCCCATTGTACCTAGATGGTAAACAAGAAAACAAGTTATTGCAGAAGAAGCATCGTCCTTTATCCATTGTACATGGGTCATATTTAGGTACACAATTAGCAAATATAGCATTAGCAGTGTAGTACAAAATGTATCACTATAACTTTGGGAAATGGTTAGTCTGGTGGGTATCTAATTTACTTGCATATTACCAACACTAATCAGTATGAGTTTGTTCAATAACTAAAAAGTACTCAGTTTACACGTATAAATCAAAGATTCAGCAAGAGCATGTCGATAAAACAGTAAAAAGAATGGTATCTAGTATACCGCCATGCATGAGCACTTGTTAATATTATTATTCATCATCAAAGCAACCTATAAAACCACCTATGCTTACAAATCTATGCATAGTTCAAAAAACCCAACCTATCTATTTGAAACCAGAATAAATTTCTCACTCAAATCTGAATTCACTGGTTTCTCCTCCAAAGTTTTGAAATCTCAGCCTCTAATTCGCTGGTTTTTAGGCAACAAACATCATTGCAAATTTGCAACGCAGCGTAGATAAATCAAATGGAACATCAGAAATAGGAGCAAGGTAGAATCATCTAGACCACATGTTTACCCGCAAAAATATCTAGAACACATGTTCAACTAGAATGCCCTACGCCATTCTCGTAATATTAACATAGAGGAAATGCGTCTATCACATGATCTCCACAAGGACCAAGCATCCACACTGCACAAATAGCACGCTGACATGCGAATTGAGTGATCCTTCCAGATCGGGGCACGAAGGGACGTGCCCCGAGATCGTCAGGGAGGTACTGGTGCTTCATGGAGAGGTCCATGGCGCGCTTGAAGCGCTGGATGCGGCGTCGACCACCTCCCTGTGGAGCCTCACGAGCGCCTCCTTGATGTCCAGATCGACGTGCTGGACTGCATGACGTCCTCCCAGCGAGGCCCCTCCGGCATCCGTGGTGGCACCGTGCGGTCGATGGGATCTGTAGGGAGAGAGATAATAAGAGAGGGAAGCCGAGAGAGTGAGTGGAAAGAGAGAGACCTGAAGGAGCAGTGGAGGGGGTTCTGTCGCAGCTGCGCGAGGAGGTCATCGTCGTCGCCTTCCTAGTGGCCAGAGACCGGTGGCTGGCGTGTAGCACCGCCACCGCAAACCCTAGGTAGTCCAAGCGCGCCCCTCGTTCCGGCCAGCTCGACGAAGCGTCGCGCATCGAAGCACGCACACGTGCGCCGGCGAGCAAGCCAGACGCGACGCCGTGGTCGCTGGGCAGCGGCGCCTCTCTCTCTCTGTTGCGTGAGGAGGGGCAGGAGGCGGAGGAGAAGAGGGTACAGCAGAGAGCTTGGGCGTCTCCTCCTTGTGGAGAAGGGGGCGACGGCGGGTGGAGGGGAGAGGGATCTGAATCGGGGGAGAGGTTGAGAGGGGAGGATCTGAATCGGGGGAGAGGTGGAGAAGGGGGCGACGGCGGGTGGAGGGGGATCCATGGGAGGAGGGGGGAGGGGGATCTGAGTTAGGGTTTGGGGTAGTTGGGCTGCGGGTGGGGTTTTCTTTTTCCACTTTTTCTACTGTTTTTCTTTAGATAAATGGAAGGATGGATGGATGGATGTGTGCCATGTCATCAATCCATGGAATAAACGTTTCCACCAATGAGAATTAAGCTTATGTAATGGTTTTTTCTCTCTTATATTTTTTCCTCCAATGTGAAGACATATCAATTAATTGTTGCAAAAAGGCACCACTCCGTTTCTCAAAAACATTAGACCACATTTACAATTGACCAACGAGTTCCCTCCCCGTTTTGCAAGATTCCAACCCTAGCTATCACCGGTCATGGCCCCCTCCCCCGTTTTGACCGCATTTTTAAACCGGGTTAGACAATTAGAAAAAATAAAAAATGTAAAACTTTCGCGTTGCGTCCTAATTTATGTCCTAGTAACCATACAAACCAACAAACTTAGAATAATGCAAATATCTTAAATAAGTCTTCTCAAAATAAGCCATCGAGTATGAAGGTTCGTGGCTTTCAAGCCAAATGACCGATGTTAGTGCTAGTTTCAAAGGATAGTTTTCCCAAATGATCTCATTTTGTGCAAATGGGTGCATATTGGAATGGGTAACAAGTTTTCCACAGGAAGTTTTCATTTTCGTTGTACGAAAAATCCATTTTTCATTTTCCGAGTGCCAAAAGTAGGGTTGTTTTGTGAAGAAGCTACCAAAAATTTGGAGTGAATTTGAACCACTCCATTTTTTTTAAATACTAGACCATATTTTATTAACAATTGACCAAATTTTTGCATGATAAATGATTTTATACACCTCTCCTGAAAAAGACAAATTTCCGTAGATTCAGATGGAACGGGGTCAAATTTGAACTACAGTTGCTTGATAGTTTGCTCTTTATTTTTTCAAAAAATCATTTCTTGGTAGACAAGTAGTCATTTCATCAGAGATCCACCAAGAGTTTTCCAAGATTCCACACCTAGCTATCACCGGTCATGCCCGCCATTTTGACCGCATTTTGAAACCGGCATTTAAAATTCAAAAAAAATTAAAAAAATGTAAAACCTTCGCGTTGCATCATAATTTATGTCCTAGTAACCATACAAACTAAAAAACTTGGAATAATGCAAATATCTTAAAAAAGTCTTCTCAAAATGAGCTATCGAGTATGAAGGTTCATGGCTTTCAAGCCAAATGACCGATATTAGTGCTAGTTTCGAAGGATAGTTTTCCCAAATGTTCTCATTTTGTGCAAATGTGTGCATATTGGAATGGGCAACAAGTTTGCCAAAGGAAGTTTTCATTTTCGTTGTACGAAAAATCCATTTTTCATTTTCCGTGTGCCAAAAGTAGGGTTGTTTTTTGAAGAAGCTACCAAATATTTGGTGTCAATTTGAACCACTCCATTTTTGACCAAATGTTTGCATGATAAATGATTTTATCCACCTCTCGTGAAAAAGACAAATTTCCGCAGATTCAGTTGGAAGAGGGTCAAATTTGAACTACAGCTCCTTGATAATTTGCTCTTTATTTTAAAAAAAAATCATTTCTAGGTACACAAGTAGTCATTTAATCAGAGATCCACCAAGATTTTTGCAAAATTCCACCCCTAGCTATCACCGGTCATGCCCCCTCCCCCGTTTTGATCGCATTTTGAAGCCCGCTTAAATAATGTTGCCGAAGAAAGATTTATTTTTCTTTGAATAAAAATATATCTTTTCATTTTTGGAGTGCAGAAAATGAGTTTTTTTTGTGAAGCAAATACCAAAAATAAGTTTCAAAATGTGAGAACTATATTTTCTATAACTATTAGACCACATATCATGTACAAATAACCGGCATAAAAGGTTCAAAAAAATCACAAAAATAGAAAATCTTCGCTTTGTGTATGTTTGCAAACCGAAACATTAGAAGTGTATGTTTGCATTTCATCATGTCATAATTTTAAAACCCTGCATTTATTTTATCTTGCATTTGAATTTCAAAAAATAGTCCTATTTTTTTCATGACCCTATATAAGGCAATATATAATCTTAGTGGTATTTTATATTTTATTAGAATAAAAATTGTCCCTAATAGTCCATAATAAAGGAGAACATCTTTAAAAAATAAATCAAAATTTATTTGGTCGAAATTGGAGTTCAAAATCGAAAGGTATAAAAGAAAGCAGAAAAAGAGAAAAAAAAAGAACTAGGTTAGCCGAGCCGGCCCAGGACGTATTATATTTCATGGGCTATCCTACACGTTCCTTTGATGGGCTTTGGCCCAGGACGCATAAAAAATATCAAAAATCTGGACCATGACCATTTAAATTGGTCTCAATCGGGCCAGAATAGGGAAGCAAACCTTTGCTCTTTGCATTATGACCAACTCATGTACAGGTTTAGACCCTCTCAAACAATTGGGTCGAGATATGTGACCAATTTTTTCAAGGTCACCGACAAAAGGTCACTAGTTGACATATTTCTTGTAGTGTATTATCCATAAAGAGAAACAATTCTTTCACTATGGTCACTTTCGGCGGCCTTTCTAGGTCACCCAAGGTGATAACGGTGCTTCAAAGAAGAGCATTGGTCATGAACCCAAGATACATCTTTGTGGTGTCATACCAAATAAGCTCAAACATGGTGGCTTCGGCTACCGCCCCTCTTCGTTGGAGAGTGTTTGTGTTCTTGTGTCCGTTTTTTTTGGTTTTGCGTTTTGGTCACTTCAAGATTGCTCTCTTGTTCGTGTGCTCCTTGATCATGAAGTGACCCTTCCCAGTCGTGTTTTGTCTTGTCTCCATCCTAAGCCTTTCCCCCCCTTAGCCGTCGCGCAAAAGTCCTCCTTGTTTGCAACCTTGGCTGAGTTTTCTGCTTCCTGCGGTACTCCCGCGCCCAGTGCGGTACTACCGCAGTCTCAGGGAGAGTCAAAACCGAAGGGGTACGGGAAGTTGTCCCCATACCCCCAGTCAGTTTCCCCTTCTCTCCTCTCTCGAAGCAGCAAGGCTCTCCCACGGCGCCCTCCCCGGAGTGCCGCATCCGTGCTCCCCCTCCGTGTTCTCCTCCGGTGGGATCGATCCCCGCCTCCCCCGTGTGCCATGGATCCCGGTATTGCCCTGTTTCTCCCTCGTGTTGGCTCGTGTTCTTGAGCTTTTGTGTTTAGGGCAATGCTTTTAGATCCACTAGGTTTTTGTCTATTCCTAGGCATTTTGAGGACATGGAAGGATTGCTAGATAGGCATAAAGTAGATTTGTTGGTGTGGTTGTGATTTGTGGAGGCACGGTAGTACCGGATCTCAGATCCGTGGTCTCAGATGTCTGCACGGTACTACCGCCGTGTTACTGCGGTACTACCGCTTGAGCGGTACTACCGTAGTACCCTACGGTACTACTGTGGAGCGGTAGTACCGCATTAACCACGGTACTACCGTACCTCCAGAACCTGCAACCTGTATCACCTTCTCTGCTCTATTATTCATCTCCTGGACTTTTGCATCTCATCCTCTTGTTCTTTTTGTGTCTGTCTGTTTTGGGTTTGGTCAGGTGGTGGCTCTCGTTCGCACTTGAAGTGCAAGACTCCAGCCACTGGCAAAGCACCGTACAGTTCAATGAAGAAGACCGCTCACCGAGAGAAGCCGAAGGTGAAGCCAGTGGTCGAGCTCCCTTATCCAGAGTACCGGGACTACAGTAGGATTAATCCCTACAGGCAGCCTCGTGATCCATCCTTGATGAAGTCCAAGTTCTGGAACAAGGAGCAGCGTGATGTCTTCTACTTGCTCATATCTGACAGGAAGAACAAGTTTGTGCCCAATGTGAAGTCCGTCAGTCTGGCATACATGGAGCAGCATATGGACTACTTTGCTGATGCTCTTGCTCTGGTGGATCAGTTTGGACTTCGCCACATCATTTCCTTCAACAACCCTTTTGACGCTGATCTCGTGCCCAGTTCTTCGCCACCGTCTTCTTCCATAATGATGCTGATAGGAACATCACCTGGATGTGTGATGATGATGTTCTCACCTGCAAGTGGAAGGTATTCATGGATCTTCTGCAGGTCCCCTACACCACTGCCGATGAGCCGGTGGGGCTGCGTGCTCACACCTCTGCCCCTGCTATGAAGAAGGGTGAGTTGGCCCCCTATCAGACTTCTGTTGTCTACTATGATGCGAAGGGCAACGAGAAGCACAAGTTGATGCTCACCCCGTTTCTGGATATTATGCACCGGATTTTCCGGACCTCTCTGTTCCCTCGGGTTGGCGATCTGGACAAGATCCATAGCTACTTGGTCAACATGATTCTTCTCTGCCAGGAGTACAGGGGGACGGCGATGACTCTGGATATCTTCTCGATCATGTATGAGGAGCTCTACACTGCAGTTATGGAGCGCAAGGTCCCTATATATGGGCCTTACCTTCAGCTGTTGTTTGAGAAGGTCTGGAGTGACACTTATGAGGATCCTCTTCGGCTGGGGCATCTTATCAGGCATGAGGTGGTGTAGCTGCGGATTAGGGCCAACTGGGCTGGTGGTGAGGCTGCTGCTCAGGGTTCCCCAGTTGCTTCTGATGCGGAGATGGCTGATGAGGAGGGTGGAGCTGGTGATGCTGATGAGCCTGCGGCTGGTGGTGGCAGCGTCCGCCGCACTCGCTCTGGTACGAGCTTTGGTGGCAGTGGGAGGTCTTCCTCCCAGGACTTGGAGCAGCCGGGTTGGGCGGCTAAGCTCACTCGCAAGGTGAAGAAGCTGTTCTGCATGCAGTCTCACATGCAGCACAGGATGTATCAGGCTCACAAGAGGGAGAAGGAAAACCGCCAGCGTCAAAAGCTGTTCTACATGCACCAAGGCATGGAAGTGTAGTCCGGATCTGAAGGGAAGATCACTGAAGAGGATGAATGGATCTACCAGTTCAGCACATGGGAGATTGACGAGGACACTGCTGGCACATCTGCTTCTGCTCCACCTGCTGATAAGACTGTTGAGGAGCCTGCTGAGGAGTCAGAGGCGGGATCTTCGGATGAGTCTGATGATGGTGATGCCGATTATGAGGCGGAGGAGTAGTCCACCACCGTGGGGCGTTACGTCACTCTCTACCTTTTTGGCGTCTCGATGCCAAAGGGGGAGAGAGTTTAGGACCTCGATTTGCTTTCTTTCAGGGTTGTCGGGTCACAAGTGTGTTTCTGTGTTGCCTTTGCCTCCACTTGTGAACTCCGTGTGTTTGCTTTCGTTTTTCGTTTGCCTTGTGAGATTTTCGTGAAGTATGGTGTGAGACATACGCTGCCCTTCTCTTAAAGTACTTTATATGTTGCATATGCTATGCTTGTGCTAATTCTCGCTCATATAATTGTTGTTGGTAGCTTGTGTGGCATGGTAGATAAAATATAGGGGGAGTGTCCATTCTAATGTGTGCACCATGCAATCCAAAGGCTAATCTCAAAGGGTGCACACATCTAGGGGGAGCTAGCCTATATTTTGTGGCTCCATGCCATATGTTTCATTCCCTATTATCTTTTTGAGCAAATCGGTTGTTGTCATCAATACACCAAAAAGGGGGAGATTGATAGGGCATATTTCCCCATGATTGGTTTTAGTGATTGATGACAACACATTTGCGGTTTAACCGTGTGCCTTGAGTATTTCAGATAACTTAAGCCATGGCACAGGACGGTTATCATCCCCTCTGTTGATGGAACGTGAAGACGGAGTTTCCCTCTCGGATTCTTTTTTGGTGGTTGAGTCGTAGGAAATCCGTACTATTAAGAGGGGATCCGCGGTGATATGATGGGTGGAATCACCACACTACAATTTTCTCTGCACCCACATATCTTCTTGGCGCCTTCGGAGGAGTCAGTATAGGAGGCCATTCCAGCCTGGGTCTGCTCGGGCGGTAGTACCGCTTGGAGTGCGGTAGTACCGCTCATGCGGTAGTACCGCACCCACTGCGTTAGTACCGCGGTACGGTAGTACGGCAGTCTAGTGCCACAACCACTACCGCAAGCGTACTGACTGAGCGGTAGTGGGCACGGCACTAGAGTGCGGTACTACGGTACCACGGTAGTACCGCACCCAGCGCGGTAGTACCGCGCTACGGTAGTACGGCAGGCTAGTACCGTAACCACTACCGCAAGCGCACTGACTAAAGCGGTAGTGGGCACGGCACTAGGCTGCGGTACTACGGTACCACGGTAGTACCGCACCCAGCGCGGTAGTACCGCGCTACGGTAGTACGGCAGGCTAGTACCGTAACCACTACCGCAAGCGCACTGACTAAAGCGGTAGTGGGCACGGCACTAGGCTGCGGTACTACGGCAGCGCAGTAGTACCGCACCCATTGTGGTAGTACCGCGCCACGGTAGTACCGCTCTAAGAGCGGTAGTACCGTGGTTGGTGGGGGTCCAACGACTGTTTAATGCGCCCCCTATAAAAGGGGGTCTTCTTCTCCAAGGAGAGGTACCTCATTTATTGCTGCTCCTCCATTGATGCCCAAAAGCTTATTCTTGCCCGATCTCCTTTCCTAGCCATCAAAACTTGTTGATTCTCTAGGGTTTGGAAGAGGAGGCCCCGATCTACACTTCCACCAAAGGATATTTGATTCCCCCCATTATTCCCTTGTGGATCTTGTTACTCTTGGGTGCGTTGGTGCCCTAGACGAAAGAGGTCACCTCGGAGCCACATTCCATTGTGTTGAAGCTCCGTTGTTTGTTGGGAGCCTCCAATTAAGTTGTGGAGATTGCCCAACCTTGTATTGTAAAGGTTCGGTTGCCACCTTCAAGGCCACCGCGTAGTGGTTCACGGCATCTTGCATTGGTAAGAGCGTGAGGAGAATAGGGTGGCCCTCGTTGGCCTTCGTGTGAGCATTGTGCTCCACACCCTTTCCAAACGGAGACGTACTTCTCGAGCGAGAAGGAACTCCGGTAACATATCCTTGTCTCCGTGTTCCCTCTACCTTTACTTTGCAAGTTACTTTTCATTGCTTATATCTTGCTTGATTTCTTTTTGTAGTTGTTAAGTTGTCATATAGGATCTCACCTAGTTGCATATCTAGCCAACTTACCTTTCTTGTTGAGCCTAAACTTATTAAGAAGTCATAAAAATTGTTAGTCGCCTATTCACCCCCCCTCTAGTCGACATTCCGATCCTTTCACAGGGGGTAGGCTGCGCCAGGGGGGCGCCTGGGCCCCCTGGAGCTCGTCTCCGGCTCCGCTTAGGCCTCGAATTTTCCTAATTTTGCAAAAACTCATAATATGGAAATTTTATGGTGGTTCGCGATGTTTCCTTACCGTAATACATACCTTTTCTTATTCTGCTTCTGCCAGTGTCTGAAACAAGGCTTCAACATGTTCTTCATGAGTTGTTGTGCGTATTATATTTACATCAACATTGATGGGGTCTCCCGCTATGTAATGCTTGAGTCTTTGCCCATTCAGAACTTGAGGTTTGGTGCCTTCAAAATTGTTAATCTTAATTGCACCAGACCGGTAGACTTCTTCGATATGAAATGGCCCTTCCCACCTGGAAAGTAGTTTACCTGGAGAAAACCTAAAACGGGATCTAAACAATAAAACTTTATCACCAACATTAAATTCACGTTTCAGAATCCTCCTGTCATGCCACTTCTTTATCTTTTCCTTAAACATTTTAGCGCTCTCGTAAGCTTCACTTCTCCACTCATCTAGAGAAGTCAAGTTCATGAGACGCTTTTCACCAGCTAACTTTGGGTCAGCATTAAGCTCTCTAACAGTGTGACGCCCCCAAAATCAATCCGTGTACAGTAATCATACACACAGGGTACACGGCTGAGATTAGGGTGCCACGGTGATAATATCACAACACAACACCAAACACAAAAGGATAAAAAAATATGTTACAATAGAGGGGGTCACGCGGACCTGAATACATAAGTCATACAAGCCATAATATCTGAGTACAGACATAGTTAGTCAAGTTTTGCCTTAAGAAGGCTAGCACAAATCACATCAGAGATACAGATCGAAAAGGCGAGGCCTCCTGCCTGGGATCCACCGAACTACTCCTGGTCAATAGGGAACTCGATGTCATAGTAGGCGCCTCCGGGGTACTCCTGCTCCTGGGCTCCAACATCGGCTGCAGCGGCCGATCAGGCAAAACAGTAAAGGAAATAAAGCAGGTGAGTATCTAGTATACCCGCGAGTCTTACGTCCGCTACTAAGCATTATGCATTGTATCAACGGAAAGAAGAGGCTGTATATAGTGGACTGAAAGACAGAAATCCAGAGCAAGGGTAAGAAGCTAGGCCTATCGAAGACTAGCATCTTCCGACGATGTCTTGCAGCATGAGGTAAGAATCAGCCAACAGTTTATATAAAGCATAAAGTAACAATGCAGCAGAAGTTGCTGCAGCATTGTATAATAACAAGTTGTAATAATTGGCAATGCCTCCGAGTTCACCTCCTCGACATCCCCGCGAGGAAGAAAACCCGGAACCATACAATTTAATAATAATAGTTGTAGTGGTAAGATCCAGCTTCAGCATAAAGCGTCCTGTTACCGTGGACACGGCTATCCGAATAGATTAATCTTCCCTGCAGGGGTGCACTTGTGTTACGCTACACGCACGGATATCCAGGGTGGCGGGAACCTTGTTAGGGAACGCTCCACCGAGGCTATCCGACACTTCATAGCCCATCTTTCAAACTCAACAGAGAGGCCATCCGCCGGTCTAAATCCTAAGTACGCCGGGCCTTGGACCCCAACCCGAACGTACTCCTGCACGGTGCGTGGCTGGCCGGTGAAGTTAAAGCAAATCCAAATAAGACACCACCGCGCGAGCAAATAAGACAACACCACTTCCCGGCGCAGGCCGCGGTACTGCTGACGTCTGAAGAGTCCTCGGACGACACTACGAAGCAGAGGAGCCCATACCTCGTAATTCCCACGGGTAGGTAGTGCGTACATGGCATATAGCCAACTCAAGACATCCACTGAACCATTTAGCATTTTTTTATTAACCTGCGTGACAACCGTTATCGTTGCCTCGACTTAACTGACCCGCGGACAACGACAGCAGCAAGGACCACCAGTACATCGGTGCCTGCCCCGTCGTCCCACCAAGTCCCTGCGGTTACCAACAAGGTGAACCGTCTCCTTACCTTGTCTCGCGTGTGCTCCTGGAGGAGCTCGACTTTCGTAGTTTGGTAACTCTCACGGCCAACGATCAGGGTCCAAGCACACCGGTACACTGGTCGTACCCTCCCTGTCGTCCCCGTCGCAATACCTCTCGCGGGCACCGTTGGGTCGCCCGACTTCTCAACTGAAGGACAATCGCTGTTCAGGACCCTATGGCGGTAAGACAAAGTCAGCCTCGAGTGGAGTACAAGGATTACTCCTTGATAGCTCACACTTGAGGTGACTAGGCATAACCCAGATAGGGGCCTTTGGCGGTGTCTGCTTTGTACCGTACCTGTGCAGTTATAATATTTGTATCCGCATTCACTCCTCTGAGTGATCACGGCCCTCTATCTAATCCTAGCTAACAATGCGCAGGGCTCACTGCTGAATAATGCATAATAATAATAATAATAATAATAATAATAATAGGCAGCATAGGATAAAGGAAGGCACATCAAGGGGTGACAATGATAGGTTATGCAATTGAATAGGATTGTAACGTAGCAGCAGCAGTAACAATGCCTAGTGCAAGAAATGTACGGAAAGATAGGCGATATCTGGGGAAGGGAATGGCTCTGCTTGCCTGGAAGCTCGACGGTAGTAGTAGGGTCGTCGACGAAGTAGTCGTACTCAGCAGCGGTGTAGTCGACAGCAGCAGCGGGGTCTACCAGAGATTAAGGGGGGGAAGAAACAGTAAATACACAGCAAGCATATACAAACAGATGCATGACATGACAGATGAAATGTTAACGGTATTCTAACGCAGTGCAATGCACATTGCTCGGAACGGAATTTCATCTGAGGATGAACTACCGGCTCCGAATGATTACCGGACAGGGTGACCGGAGGGGAAGGATCCAGCCGGAGGTGTTGTGGGTACCGGAAAAACATAAGGGGGGTGTATCCGTGCTAGTTGATCTATTCTGAGAAACATTCGTGTTCGGAATAAATTCATCCGGGCACTCGAACAGTACCGGACAATTTATCGGACAGTCGGTCCGGAGGGGGATGGTTTGATGTTCGTTGTGTTAGAGGGGTGTGATAGACATACGGATAGCGTATTTGTATTCATTATATTTTTCTGATCAACTTTCATGTATAAAGTTTTTGAATCCGAGTTACGGTTTAAAAGTTATAGAATTTCAAAGTTTTAAATCATTTAAGTGATTTTCTGAATTTCTTTTATTATTTATTCAACATTATCCAGAACATTATCCAAAACAGTGTCTGACATGTGGGACCCACCTGTCAGCCTCTGTTTATTTATAAAACATTTTAATAAATCAGAAAAGACACTGGGCCCACATGTCAGTGACTAGTTTTTATAATTCTATTTATTTTAAAAAGACTTACAGCTGGGGCCCAGTTGTCAGTGTCACAGAGGTGATTATCAAGTTTAATTTATTTAAACAGCCCTGGGGGGGTTAACTTTTGTTAAGTTAACAGTGGGGTTAGCCGGGGGGTGACCCACATGTTAGTGGCTTATCCGAGGGGGATTAGTGCTAAGCACGTATCTGACCAGGGGCCCCGCATGGCAGCGACTGGGAGGTCCGCCGGAGTCGCGCCGGCGACTGGACTCCGGCGAACTCGAGCTGGAGCTCGATTTACTGGGCCATATAGCGCGATTCTTTTTGCATTCGATCGAGTAGAGTGACCCGCGTCGATCTGGGGTGGGGGAGAGTGATGGGGCGGTCCAGGTCGAGCTCTGCTTCAAAAATGGTGGAGCAGCCGCTCGGGCTCCAATGGTGAACTGCGACACGCTACGAAATCGAGCTAACTACCGGTCCAAATCGAACGCACGCATCACAAGGGTCCTACTGGTGCACTTGGCGCGGGTTGGGACGGACCAAGTCGACGGCTACGACGACGTGCCACGGCGACCGGAGCAAGAGAATTGGGGGAAAAGGCTACGGGCTTATCGAGCACCTACAGATAGTTGGCGACGACAGAGGTGCTCACCACGAACGCGTCGGGGTTGGCAGCGGGCTCGGGGAGGGGCTGAGGTGGCCGTAATCGGTCTCCGATCTCAGCGGCTGGAGCTTGAAGACGACGAAGATTCCGAGTGCTGTGGTGGCTCCCGGCAGGAACGGGCTGCACTGGAAGACGGGGTCGACGGCGGCGAGTGCGATGGAGACAATGGCTTGGGCTAGTTCGTCGAGTGGCCGCAGTTGGCCACGACAGTGAACGGCGGCGGCTCGGGAGGACTTTCCCCGAGGCGTACGAGAAGAGGAGTAGGGGAAATGGAGGGGGAGGATGTCCAGGGGGTGGCTGGGGGTGTTCTTATCCCGTCGGCGTGGGGAGGGAGCAGGTGGAGGCGGGGCCAATTCGCCAGCGTCGTCGACGAGCTCGGCCGTACGGGAGCAGGTGAGGGGGGTGGTTGGGGAAGAAGACAAGGGGTGGGGGTGGGCTGGGCTGAGGTGGGCCTCGCCCCAGGCGAGCTTTAATCATTTTCTTTTTCTTGTAATTTTCCATTCTGTTCTTTTTCCTTTTGTATTGGTTTTAATTGCTTTAACATTTTTTTAAAATGTGTGACCTGGCCCATAATTAGGAGTGTAAATTTCCAGAGTGCCACAAAAAGTTTAGGCTTAAAATAAAACCATTTACCATTTCTTTATAATATTCAATTGTCAAATGGGGCTGTTTTGCTTGGTGTTTGAATTGTTTGAATTTTCCAGTGGCAAAATAAAATACTATAACCATATGGGCATGACCCAATGATTAATTGTGATTTTATAAAAGTGGTCCCATGATTTTTGGGCAAAGTTTAATTGCAACATATTTCTCATAGCAACCCAAAGGCATTTTTGAATATGATCAAAAGCAAAGGGGGTCATGGCATGGTTTGCATAGTGATTAGCAACAGTGATTAGTCCACAGTAAAAGTGATTACTGTTACAGGCAACTGAGGGTGTTACAAACAGCCCAGAAATCTTTGTGCTCTAACTCTAATGGGAAATGGCAAGCCTTGCCATAGACCATTTTATAGGGAGACATGCCCATGGGGTTTTTGTAAGCCGTTCTATACGCCCACAAAGCATCTCCTAACTTATTTGACCAGTCCTTCCTATTTTTGTTAACTGTATTTTGCAAGATCAACTTGATCTCTCTATTGGTGAGCTCAACTTGCCCACTAGTTTGAGGATGGTACGGTGACGCAATCCTATGATTGACATCGTACTTGGCTAAAGCTTTCATAAAAGCTCCATGCGTGAAGTGTGATCCTCCATCAGTCATGAGATACCTAGGTACACCAAACCTAGGGAAAATTACATCTTTGATCATTTTCAAAGATGTTTTGTGATCAGCACTTTCAGTGGGGATTGCTTCAACCCACTTGGTCACATAATCAACAGCAACTAAAATATGAGTGTACTTGTGCGAAGAAGGAAAAGGACCCATAAAATCAAAACCCCAGCAATCAAAAGGCTCAATCACTAGTGAGTAGTTCATAGGCATCTCATTCCTCCTACTAATATTACCAACTCTCTGACATTTATCACAGGCTAAAACATAATTTCTAGCATCTTTAAAGAGAGTAGGCCAATAAAAATCTGATTGGAGAACCTTATGTGCTCTCACCGTCGTATTGTCCTCCATAGGGACTATCGTGACATTCCTTGAGAATGTCTTTCTGCTCGTGTTCCGGTACGCATCTTCTCACGATCCCGTCTGGACCTTCTTTGAAAAGATGTGGGTCATCCCAAAAGTAATGCCTCAAATCATGGAAGAACTTCTTCCTTTGCTGAAATGTTAAACCTGGAGGAAAATACTTTGCAACGATAAAATTAGCGTAATCTTCAAACCAAGGATCGGAAAGAGATTGTACTTTAACAACGGCAAGTTGTTCGTCTGGAAAACTGTCGTTGACTGGGATGGGATCATGCGGTATATCTTCCATCCTTGAAAGATTGTCCGCCACAGGGTTGTCTGCTCCTTTTCTATCAACAATCTGCAAATCAAATTCTTGAAGAAGGAGTACCCATCTGATGAGCCTTGGTTTGGCATCCTTCTTCGTCATAAGATACTTAATGGCAGCATGGTCCGTATGAATAATAACTTTAGAATCAACAATATACTGCCTATACTTATCACAAGCAAACACTACTGCTAAGAATTCCTTCTCAGTAGTAGCATAATTCTTTAGAGCACTATCAAGGGTTTTACTAGCATAATAAATAACATTCAATTTCTTATCAACCCTTTGTCCTAAAACAGCTCCAACAGCAAAATCACTAGCATCACACATAATTTCAAAGGGAAAATTCCAGTCAGGCGGTTGTACTATAGGAGCGGTTATTAAAGCTTTCTTAAGAACTTCGAAAGCCTCCTTACAATCTTCATCAAATACAAAAGGAACATCCTTCTGGAGAAGATTAGTGAGGGGTCTCGAGGTCTTAGAAAAGTCTTTAATAAATCTTCTATAGAAACCAGCATGACCGAGAAAACTACGAATACCTTTAATATCCCTTGGATAGGGCATCCTTTCGATAGCTTCAATCTTCGCCTTGTCCACTTCAATTCCCCTCTCGGAAATCTTGTGGCCAAGCACGATCCCTTTGTTAACCATGAAGTGGCACTTTTCCCAGTTTAGAACTAAGTTTGTATCCTCGCATCTCTGCAAAACTTTATTAAGATTGTGGAGACAGTGGTCAAAGGAAGTTCCATAGACGGAGAAATCGACCATGAAGACTTCCACAATCTCCTCACAGAAACCATGAAATATTGCAGACATACATCTCTGAAAAGTAGCAGGTGCATTGCATAAATCAAAAGGCATACGCCTATAAGCATAAGTACCATAAGGACAAGTGAAGGTGGTCTTCTCTTGATCGCCAGTGTTAACATGAATTTGAGAGAAGCCAGAGTACCCGTCAAGATAGCAGAAGTGGGTGTTTTTGGACATCCTCTCAAGCATCAGATCGATAAAGGGCAGCGGGTAGTGGTCCTTCCTGGTTGCCTTGTTCAACTTCCTATAATCAATACACATTCTATATCCAATAATAATTCGCTGAGGTATTAGTTCATTCTTATCATTAGGGACTACAGTTGTCCCTCCTTTCTTAGGAATACAATGAACTGGACTTACCCACTTACTATCGGCTATAGGGTAGATAATACCTGCAGCTAGAAGCTTGAGGATTTCGGTCCTCACAACATCCATCAGCTTTGGGTTCAACCGTCGTTGATGGTCAACAACAGGTTTAGCATCGGGCTCAAGGTTGATAGTATGTTGACAGATAGATGGACTAATTTCCTTAAGGTCATCAAGGGTATAGCCAATTGCACCACGATGTTTACGAAGTACTTCCAATAATCGCTCTTCTTCATATCCTGAAAGGTTAGACTTGATAATAACATGATATACTTTCTTTTCATCTAAATAAGCATACTTGAGCGTATCGGGAAGAGGTTTGAGATCAAACACCGGGTCTTCTTTTGGTTTAGATAGAATTCCTAAAGGTTCAACCGGAAGGTTGTGCTTCAGGATAGCCGGTTGCCTCAAAAATATTTCATCAATTTCATTTCTTTCCTGCATATGAGTATCATTCTCGTGGTCCTCCATGTATTGCTGCAAAGGATCATTAGGGGGAATAGCAATAGAAGCAATACTTTCAATAATTTTATCATCACTAGGTAATTCAGTACCACGAGGCTGCTTAGAAATCTTAGAAAAGTTAAATTCATATGGCTCACCATTGAATTCAACAGAAACTTTACCTTTCTTGCAATCTATAAGAGCTCCACAAGTTCTAAGAAAAGGTCTACCAAAAATAATAGGACAAAAACTATCTTGTACTAAACCAAGTACAAGAAAGTCGGTAGGATACTTTACCTTTCCACATAGGACTTCAACATCTCTCACAATCCCAATGGGAGAGATAGTAGCTTTGTTTGCAAGATGAATAGTAACATCAATCTCTTCGAGTTCACAAGGTGAAATCTCAGTCATGATCTCTTGATAAAGAGAATAAGGAATCGCGCTAGCACTTGATCCCAGATCGCATAGCCCGTAATAATTGTGATCTCCTATTTTAACAGATACAACTGGTGTACCTGAAATTGGGCTTTTATTCTTGGCTGTGACAATGTTAGTTGAAACAGCACAAAAATGTATAATAGAATCTGAAACATCATCAGTAACTAAATCTTTAACCATAGCAACTTGAGGATCGACTCTGATCTGGTCCTCAGGTTATCCTGTTCTTCTCTCACTTTTATTTATGATGCCTGTCACAAAAGAGTGCTCCCTTATTCTTGACGGAAAAGGGGGCTGTTCATATATAACTGCAGGCAAAATAGGATCAGCAACATGAACATCAATAGGCACTTCTTTGAAAGGCTTATGGTACTGATCCTTCTTCATCTTAGAAGAATCAACATGAGAGGCAAAGTTCTTACAAAAATCAATCATTAGATGGGAATCAAGACCAATCTTAGAGCAAAATGTATTAAAATAATCAGTTTTCACATAGCTCTCAATATAATCATGCTCATAATTTATAGTGGGTTCAATACCTTTATCGATTTCCCAATCTTCAGTATTCTTCTGGATCCTTTCAATGAGATCCCATCTTTCTTCAACGCTCTTTGTCTGAAATACCCCGCTAGAGTAGGTATCCAACCTTTCCTTATCCTGACGAGAAAGCATGGCATAAAAATTTGTAAGTATAATATCTTTGGGGAGCTTATGGATAGGACATTTGAACATTAGGGATTTAAGCCTCCCCCAAGCTTGAGCGATGCTCTCTCCTTCGCGAGACCTAAAGTTATAGATGTAATTCCTGTCTCGATAAACTTCATGAAGAGGGTAAAACTTTTATAAAAGAGAGACTTAAGCTCTTCCCAATTAAGAGAGTGTGGGTTATCGAGGAGCTTATACCAATCTGAAGTTTTGTCTGTGAGCGATACGGAGAATAATTTCTTCATAACAAACTCCAGTGACACACCTGCAAGCTTGAATAATGAACATAGTTGTGATAAATATAGCAAGTGTTCACCTGGATGTCTGTCTCATGCATAGCGATTGGTTAAGACATAATCGATAATACCAGAAGGTATCTTATAAGGCACAATTTCAGTAGGGGTAGGAGTGACTACCTTAGTAGTGGGGCGGTTCCCCGAGAACAACGATCCAATAGTAGGGGTGCTCATAAGGACAAAACAGCAACAGCAAAACAAACAAAAATATAAAAACTTCCTTACCAGCTTCACTTACTAGTAGCGCTACACTCGCCGGCAACGGCGCCAAAAAACCTAGCTTGATGACCCACGACGTAATGGGATCTATTGCAGTGTTTTCGATAAGTAAGAGTGTCGAACCCAACGAGGAGCAGAAGGTAGTAGTAAGTGACTTTGGTAAGGAGGTAACTGCAAGCACTGAAAGATAACTTTTTAGGGATTTTCTTGGTATAAGCGACAGGAGAGTAAAAATGAGCAAAGTAAAAGATACTGGAAAGCAAAGAGTGGCCCAATCCTTTCTTAGCAAAGGAGAGGTGTAACATCCCAATTTTCTAAATTAGGATGTTAATAGATCATCATATGCATCTCATGCTGCTTCCGCATTTTTCTGAAATTTTAAAATATTTTTAAACATTTTTCAACACATGGCAGTTCGTTGGAGAGGATATAAAAGGACCTATCCCCATTTTTAATTTGTTGGAAAATAGTTTAAAATATTTTTGGGAGACTTTTTAATTTTTCTTTGGAGGTATAAATATTTTCTAAAATTATTTTGGGAATTTATTTATGCTCCGGAAAAGTTTTTAAATCAATTTTTGGAGTTTTCGGTATTTTTAAAATGCCAGAAAAGTATTTTAAAATATTTAAAAATAAGTTGCAAAGTTTTTATTTTATTTTAATATTTTGGTAAAGCCAAAAATACAATTTTATTATTTTAAAAATATTGGCAAGGACGGAATTTTAAAATAAATTTCTGTGATTTTTCTAATATTGTTTTGGGCCTAATGGGCCTGTTCTGTTTTTTTTTCCGTAGACCGATTTTGTATTTATTTCGGAGTTAAAAAAACGGATTAGGGGCTGGCTATAAATAGCCCCGATTAGGGCTAAATTATTTTCTCTTAGCGTTTTTAGGTTAGCCCTAAACTAATCCGCGGGACCCGCCGCCGCCGACATCATCGACGACGTCATCGCCGGAGTTCGCCGGAATCTCGCCGGAGCTTCGCCGGAAAGTTTGCCGGAGTTGCGCTTTTCGCCATTTTTCGAGGTATTGCCCGGAGCCGCCGTCCCTACGCCTCACCGGAGCTGTCCCCGCCGCCTGCGCCCGAACCCGTGCGCCGCCGCCCGCGCCCCCGGCACGTCCCCGCCGCCCACCGCCGCCGCCGCTCCCTGGCCGCCGCGCCCTGGCTGCCCGCGCGCCCACGTCCGCACGCCCCTGCGCCCGCGCGCCCGGCCCCGCCGCCGGCCACCGGCCGCCCCTGCTGGCTGGAGCAGCCGAGCCTGGCCGGAGCCGAGGCCCCGAGCTCCATGGCCATGGCCTCTGCGTCCCGTGCTTGGAGAAAGATTAGAAAAAAAAGTTTTAGATCCGTTTTCCAAAAAAAAAACCTAGATCTGGATCCAAACCGCCCGGGGACCCGATCGCGTTTTTCAGAATTTTTTTATTTACGTACGGGTCATTTTTACAGTAGAGCACCCCGGTACCCCCCGGTGTCACCCCGATACCGTTTTCGCGAGTACTTTTTAACCGTAACTCGGAATTGGGCGATTCCAGTTGCGTTGAGACCATGTAGAAATTTTCTAGCCAGTAGACCAAGAGTTACAGAAGTTTGAAGTTTTAAAATTTGAATCCCAAGCTGATCCAAATTTGAACTTCCGGCAGCCGTAACTTTTTACCGGTGCGCCCGTTTGCGCCGTTTCTTTTTGCGTTGGTTTTATTTTGACAAGTACTTTAAGTTTAGCTACTGTTAGGCAAGTTTTTCTACTATTATTTGAATGTTTATTACTGTTTGAGCATATTTGTATTGAACATATGATTGATTGGTGCTATGTTTGCTCGTATAGATTGTCCGGAGTGTGCCGCCTCGTTTTGTGAGGATTGTGACCGTCAGGACCAGCAAGAAGGAAAGTGATGCTTTGACCATACTCATACCTATATTTTCTATATGCATTATGTTAAGAATTATCACCCTACTGCATGATAGGTAGTTTATTTTACTGTTGCTGCAAAACCAGTTAGGATAGCCACATGTCTTGACTTGTCTACCATAGATCAACCTAGCCGTGTTGTTGCTTTATTGCTATGCTTTGTAGACGTGGTTTGGGCTGTGTAAATTCATGGAGTGCATGTGAGCTATTTAATAACTTGTGTAGCAACTGTTTAATAAATAGAAATCACTTCTGGACGGGCAGGGAGCGCTTCCTGGGGGATCGTTCCTTATCTAAGGTCGAGACCAGGTTGTACCCCTAATGGTTGGTTTTGGTGGTTGACAGTACGTCATGGTGCTACCCTGTGAACGTAAGTGGGCGCCGTCCAGGCTCAAAAAGATCAGACATACTTGGTGACTAGAAGCTTACATGTACAGGCGCTGGCCATATGGGCTCTGGCTTAGTTGAGTATGATCTAGGAAGCCTCTCCCGTGCAAATCTAGCAGACGTAGATGTGATAGGTGGTACCGGCTTGCCGTTGGGTGTAGGTGACTTCTTCTGAAAGACTTCGTCTCAATCTTCGGGTTGAGTCCAGCGGGGAAAGTGTACTAACCTCTGCAGAGTAAAAACTAATCATGATTAGCCGTGTCCCCGGTTATGGACATCCTTGAGCTACTAGACATTACTGTTACTGGATGATCTTGACATATTAATCACCATAATAATTTGAGTGGGCAAGATTAAATAAAGGGTGTGGTGTTGGAACTGGTGTGCCTAGTTCGTTCTTTAGTAGTAAGTTGAACTTAAAATTTCGACTAGTTTAGTTTAGGAGCAAATTGGCTTTCTGAAAAAAAAAACCTTAGTCGAGTTCAGTGTTTCAAGTGCAGGAAGATGGGACACTACACCAACATGTGCCCGGAGAACAAGGACAACAATGGGAATTCTAGAGTCAGTAAGCCCAATCCTTTCAACAAGGGTCATGTGAATCATGTCAACGTGGAGGAGATCTATGATGAGCCTGATGCTGTGATTGGTAAGTTCTTTATCAATTCAGTACCCGCACTTGCTCTTTTTGATTCTGGTGCATCGCATTCTTTCATATCGAGGGTATTTGTGGATAGGCATGAGTTACCTACCATAGTTCTTAAGTCATCTATGCTCATAAGTTCACCGGGAGCGGAGATGTCAGCTAGTTTGGGATGCTATCAGTTGAGCCTAGCCATAGGGAAGCATGTTTTTCCTACAGATTTGATTGTGTTGAAGTCACAAGGTTTGGATATTATTTTGGGCATGGATTGGTTAGCTAAGTACCAAGGTGTTATTGATTCTTCCAGTCGGTCTATCACTCTCAGTACACCGAGTGGACAGAAGATCAGATATGTGTCCAAGTATAAGCATCAGCACGCCCAGGTGAATTCTCTTAAGGGGGTAGCCTGGATGATGTGCGTGTTTTGAGGGAGTATCCGGATGTGTTTCCGGAGGAGTTGCCAGGTATGCCACCGGATAGGGAGATTGAGTTCCTTATTGATTTAATACCAGGCACTGGGCCTATTGCTAAGAGACCGTATAGGATGCCCGCTAATGAACTTGCAGAGTTGAAGGAACAGATCAGAGAGTTGCAAGAAAAGGGGTTCATTCGCCCAAGCTCGTCACCTTGGGGATCTCCAGTGTTGTTTGTTGAGAAGAAGGATGGAACCCAGAGGATGTGTGTTGATTACCGTTCTCTGAATGATGTTACTATCAAGAACAAGCATCCTTTACCTGTGATTAATGATCTATTTGACCAGTTGGAGGGAGCTTGTGTATTCTCTAAGATTGATCTTCGTTCTGGTTATCATCAAGTGAAGATTCGGGAGAAGGATATTCCGAAGACTGCTTTTACTACAAGGTATGGGTTGTATGAGTATACTGTTATGTCATTTGGATTGACTAATGCTCCTGCATACTTCATGAATATGATGAACAAGGTGTTTATGGAGTTCTTGGATAAATTCGTTGTGGTATTCATTGATGATATATTGGTGTATTCCAAGAATGATCAAGAGCATGAGGCACATTTGCGTTTGGTATTGGAGAAGCTCAGGGAGCACAAGTTGTATGCCAAGTTCAGCAAGTGTGAGTTTTGGTTGAAGGAGGTCGGATTCCTTGGACATGTTGTGTCAGGAGAAGGAGTAGCTGTGGACCCATCCAAGGTTTCAACAGTTACAGAATGGGAGACACCCGCGACAGTTGGAGACATTCGTAGTTTCTTGGGTCTTGCAGGATATTATAGGAGGTTCATTGAGAATTTCTCCAAGCTTGGGAAACCAATGACTGAGCTGTTGAAGAAAGATAATAAGTTTGTTTGGAGTGAGGCATGTGAAGCCAGCTTTTAGGAATTGAAGAAACGATTAGTAACTGCACCTGTTTTATGTTTGCCTGATATACATAAGCATTTCCAAGTTTATTGTGATGCATCTCGTCGAGGACTTGGTTTTGTTTTGATGCAAGGAGGTAGAGTTGTTGCGTATGCTTCACGTCAGCTTAAGATCCATGAGCAGAATTATCCTACTGTAACAGCCCAGATTTTGCAAAAATTAAAATTTTTGTTTTCGGTGTGAATTGTTTGATTGTCTGATTTGTTTGCGGTGTTTGCATCCCCGATTTATCGATCGGTGATTATTTTTCCCCTCTTATCTCGTATCGGACGGAGACCGACCCTTGCCACCCTGACACCCGACCTTTGCGACACCGGGTTTCACCCGATCACCGTCGCGAAAACCGCACGAGACCT
This sequence comes from Bromus sterilis, assembly GCA_950022295.1. NCBI lineage: Eukaryota > Viridiplantae > Streptophyta > Magnoliopsida > Poales > Poaceae > Bromus > Bromus sterilis. Next base: position 320,353,268 of record OX465596.1, on the reverse strand, counting down.
GACGCAGCCAACGGAACGAAAACCCCGTTTAATAATTAAACGGGTTATTTTTATAGCGTGCCGGAAAGTGTTCTCAGAACGGTTCCAGCGCGAGGTGAATGCCTCCGGCTCGACGCGCTGATCGCGCAGTTCGAAGTTTTACCCGAATCGGAGGTACTGCGGACCCCCGGCGGTCAGAAACGTGAGCACCGCAAGCGCGAGAGAAAAACCGGAGATGTTTTTGCCAACTGCCAGCCACCGGGGCTATATAAAGACCACCACACTCCCACCCCTTTCTAGGGTTTCCCCTAGCAAAACTTGCAGCCACACCCCCAATTTTTGGTCCAATTTTCGCAACCTAGCCCAAGCAGATCTGGAATTTCCCCCTGAGCGATCTGGACCGTCAGATCTTACGATCTGACGGCCAGGAATCGGCCTCTTTCCTTCTCCTCCAGCGCCCGAAGGCCTTCGCGCCCGAGCACCTGCTCGAGTTGCCTCCGCCTCTGGCTCAGGCCATCCACGGCGAGCCGCGCCGCTGCCGACCACCATGCCCGACTCCGGCGAGCTCCCTCCTCTTCCCGCGCCTCTTCCTCTCTTCCCTCCTCACCTCTCCTCCCTTTGCTTGCATATCGCGTGGCCGCCATTGCCATGGGAGGCCTCGAGCTCGAGGTCGGCCTCGCTCCACCACCGTCCTGGAGACCTTGCCGGCGCACCTTGCAGCCACCGAAAGGACCAGATCCGGCGCCGCCGCGCCCATCCCTGCCGCCCCAGCCTCCTCGCGTGGCGCCTCCGGTGAGTTGGCTTCCACCGCCGGCATCGGTTCGGCTCGGGAGGCACGAGCGTGTCCGCTCGTCCCGATCCAGCCAGCTGGGCCGGCGCGCCCCCAGGCAGCCAAGTTGCCACCAACCGCCTCCAGGCCGGCCAGTGGGCCGAGGCCCACTAGGGTGAGCCCACCGCGCCCCCGTTTTTTTTCTTCTTTTTCCTTTTGTATTTTTTTTCCTGCGAGTTGGGCCTGGTCAGTAGCAGATTCGGCCCGTTAGCTACTTTTTTTCCTTTTCTAGTTTATTAATTTTTAGCAGATTGTATTAGCTTTTGCGGTGCCCGTAACTTTTAACGGTAGTCCGGATCGCGACGCGTAAAACATGAAACTTGCTTAGAATTGTGTCTAGTTTAATAATATGTGCTCCTTTGCCATGTTTGACTTTGTTTACATGTTGTTTGCTTGCTAATTACACTGTCTGCCACTGAAAACTGTTATTGCAATAACTTTTTAACCGTTGCTCTGTTTAAAATGTTTCTTATATGTAACTTGACTAGAATTGCATGTAGATTGTGTTTATGCTGCTGTTGCTTGATAATAGCAAATATAAAATATTGTTTAGGGCAAAACAGTACCAAATGAAATAAATATCATGGGGTCCGTAATAGCTGTCATGCATAGGTTTTACCCCCACTTAAAGTGACTAGATTAGATAGTTTATTTGTGCTTCACCTCTTGCCATGTTTGTGTGCTATGCCATGCTTGAGGGATATGCCATGTTAACAACCTTTTGCTCACCTTGTGTATCTAAACAACTTGAACCACCGTAAATGTGCGGTATCGTCATGTGTGACCGATACCCCACTTAAACTGTTAGTAACCGCTCTCGACGGTAGGTGCGATGTCTCGTGTTGCCTTCTTGTTGATGCTTGCTCGTGTTTGCATCGTAGTAATAGATGCTTGCTCGTTGATTGCTTTCCAGTGTTTACCGTCTTGTGTGCTTCCGCGGGTACTTCTCGGAGACGATGCGAGCTTGCGATCGACAACACCTTCGGAACCCGACTTATCAACAGGCAAGGACTATACATTACTTATGATCCATTCTATTTCAACCAGCGGTTTGCATGCTAGACTAGGTTAGGCTCGATGTTTGATCCTACCACATGTTTACAGCCTCTTTCAAACCGATACAGCCATGTCCCTTCCAAGCAAACCATGTACTGCTATGTTACTATTTCTCGTTGCTCAGCCCCTGCTTAGTATGCATGCTTAGGATGCTACGATGTTAACCTGTTACTCCTTGGTTTGGGCTATCACATTATTATATTGTTGTTGATGGTATGATTATTATAAATGTTGACTATATTCGACGAAGGATAGGAGGTCTAGGCTATCCCGCCCCGACGCTTTGTTCCATTCGAGTCACCTAGGACCCGAGTTCCGGGTATTGGTTTTAAGACTGAGCGTGCCTAACCGCGTGTGGGATTTTATGGGGTCCCCTTTTCTTACCTATCTAGCTTCAAACATTTCTAGTGGTGGCCCGAGCTGATTTACCATTTGAAACCCCGTGTGTGTGCTTGGTGGATCCCCTCGCAATATTTAAACAACCCGGACCAGCGGAGACATGGTTTCCCTATTGGTCCACCTTTGACCGGCGAGGGCCCGAGGCCTCACGTGAGGCGTCTCGGTAACCCAAACCCTGTTGAGACGGAAGAGTCCGATCCGATAACGTGGCCAGCTTTTGGATTGGGTGTCGACTCCCCGGGGGCCACCCGGATTTGTTCGTTGTTAGTTAGAGGGACCTGTCATTTCAGATCTCTTGGAACTAAATCATAAAATGGTTGCCTGTGATGGGTAGCTACTGAGAGAGATGGGCGTGCGTGCGGAGCCTTGTAATGGGCAGTTGGTACACCCCTGCAGGGTTAAATCTTTTCGAGAAGCCGTGTCCACGGTTATGGACGACTTGAGACCTACTCCTTGTTCATAGACAACAACAGCTGAGATAATCTTAATATAACTTGATCAACGTGTGTGTGTGCCTTGACTGCTTCTTCTTCGTCGGGATGCGAAGAGGAGGACAAGGATAGGATAGGTGTTATGTTTGCGTAGTAGGTGGATAGCAGACTTGTTGGAGGCGATTCCTCATCGAATGCTTGGCTTCTTATCTCACTCTCTAGATCGTTAGCCACTTCATTAAATGCTAGTGCGACAGCAACCTCACAACTTACCCCTTCCTTACCGTAAACTACTAGTTGTCCTAGAATGACGAGTGATGAAGTCTTTGCTGGGTTAGATGACCACTACAGTTGGATGCTGAGTACTTCTGTACTCATGATACTACCCCCAAACTCTTTTCAGGGTTCTTGATCGACAACAGGTATGGTGATCGACGTTTCACGTGGAGACTCGACGACGACTAGTTAGGCGGATCCCGGCGGAGGGCCTGTACCCGTGTGTTTATGGGGATCGATGTTTTTCTCTTTGCCAGTAGGCATTTGATTGTAGTCTGTACTCAGACATGTATCTTTCGCTGTTATATTGTATTTAAGGCAGTTGTATGCTGGTTGTATGAGATGTTGTATCCTTGTATCTTTAATCTTGTGATATCATGCTGGAAATCCGGGGCATATGGCTTTGTCATATGTCGCGGTGGGACCGATATGTGCTTCGTCCTCGGATCTGGATGGAAACATCTAGATCTGGAACAGTACCGCATATCGGGCCTTACAACTTGGTATCAGAACCTTACCGACCGTAGGATCCCTTCTCTGGCCGAAGTCGAGTCTAGACAAAAATTATTTTGTAGTTACTAAGTTAGTTATCGGAGAGTAGGAATCTTTTTACTCCTTACCTTTGCTCTGGTCAGGACAAGTGCCGTAAGTGTTTTACTCTCGTCTTATCCCCTTCAAACTTTAGGATCTCGAGGTGTGGAGTATTGGAACCGCTACAATGCCTTGCTTGCAGCGTATTGTCTCGATTCCGATCTCAGGTTTGGGAAATCTTGTAGTACCTTTAGTTCTTCCGACTCTGGGTAAACCTCTTGGTCATCTGTTGACTTCAGTCCTCTTGCCTAGTATCTTCACAATTTCAGTGAGGATGCTTCCCTTGATCGTCGCTTTGAATTGTCATTCTTCCTCTTGACACTGACGGTTCCTTTTTTCCGACGTTGTCGTATCTCTGCGGAAAGTATCTCGACCGAAGTTCGACGTCGACATGGAGCAGAGTCCCCTGTTGGTGGTGTTGAAGATTGTCGATTCTCTTCTTTCCCCCTTCCCCTCTTCCCCGGATCGTCCTGGATCTCGGGACGAGATCCCTTATTGGTGGTGTTGTATTGTAACAGCCCAGATTTTGCGAAAAAAAAAATCGGTGTGAATTGTTTGATTGTCTGATTTGTTTGCGGTGTTTGCATCCCCGATTTATCGATCAGCGATTATTTTTCCCCTCTTATCTCGTATCGGACGGAGACCGACCCTTGCCACCCTGACACCCGACCTTTGCGACACCGGGTTTCACCCGATCACCGTCGCGAAAACCGCACGAGACCTGCCGCAGCCAACGGAACGAAAACCCCTTTTAATAATTAAACAGGTTATTTTTATAGCGTGCCGGAAAGTGTTCTCAGAACGGTTCCAGGGCGAGGTGACCGCCTCCGGCACGACGCGCTGATCACGCAGTTCGAAGTTTTACCCGAATCGGAGGTACTGCGGACCCCCGGCGGTCAGAAACGTGAGCACCGTGCGCGCGAGAGAAAAACCGGAGATGTTTTTGCAAACTGCCAGCCACCGGGGCTATATAAAGACCACCACACTCCCACCCCTTTCTAGGGTTTCCCCTAGCAAAACTTGCAGCCACACCCCCAATTTTTGGTCCAATTTTCGCAACCTAGCCCAAGCAGATCTGGAATTCCCCCCTGAGCGATCTGGACCGTCAGATCTTCCGATCTGACGGCCAGGAATCAGCCTCCTTCCTTCTCCTCCAGCGCCCGAAGGCCTTCGCGCCCGAGTACCTTCCCGAGTTGCCGCCGCCTCTGGCTCAGGCCATCCACGGCGAGCCGCGCCGCTGCCGACCACCATGCCCGACTCCAGCGAGCTCCCTCCTCTTCCCGCGCCTCTTCCTCTCTTCCCTCCTCACCTCTCCTCCCTTTGCTTGCAGCTCGCGTGGCCGCCATTTCCATGGGAGGCCTCGAGCTCGAGCTCGGCCCCGCGCCACCACCGTCCTGGAGACCTTGCAAGCGCACCTTGCAGCCACCGACGGGACCAGATCCGGCGCCGCCGCGCCCATCCCTGCCGCCCCAGCCTCCTCGCGTGGCGCCTCCGGTGAGTTGGCTGTCGCCGCCGGCATCGGTTCGGCTCGGGAGGCACGAGCATGCCCGCTCGTCCCGATCCAGCCAGCTGGGCCGGCGCGCCCCCAGGCAGCCCAGCTGCCACCAACCGCCTCCAAGCCGGCCAGTGGGCCGAGGCCCACTAGGGTGAGCCCACCGCGCCCCCGTTTCTTTTTCTTTTTCCTTTTGTATTTTTTTCCTGCGAGTTGGGCCTGGTCAGTAGCAGATTCGGCCCGTTAGCTATTTCTTTTCCTTTTCTAGTTTATTTATTTTTAGCAGATTGTATTAGCTTTTGCGGTGCCCGTAACTTTTTAACGGTAGTCCGGATCGCGACGCGTAAAACATGAAACTTTCTTAGAATTGTGTCTAGTTTAACAATTTTTGGTCCTTTGCCATGTTTTACTTTGTTTACATGTTGTTTGCTTGCTAATTACACTGTCTACCACTGCAAACTGTTATTGAAATAACTTTTTAACCGTTGCTTTGTTTAAAATGTTTCTTATATGTAACTTGACTAGAATTTCATGTAGATTGTGTTTATGCTGCTGTTTCTTGCTAATAACAAATATAAAAATATTGTTTAGCGCAAAACAGTACCAAATGCAATAAATATCGTTGGGTCCGTAATAGCTGTCATGCATAGGTTTTACCTCCACTTAAAGTGACTAGATTAGATAGTTTATTTATGCTTCACCTCTTGCCATGTTTGTGTGCTATGCCATGCTTGAGTGATATGCCATGTTAACAACCTTTTTCTCACCTTGTGTAGCTAAACAACTTGAACCACCGTAAATGTGCGGTATCGTCGTGTGTGACCGATACCCCACTTAAACTGTTAGTAACCGCTCTCGACGGTAGGTGCGATGTCTCGTGTTGCCTGCTTGTTGATGCTTGCTCGTGTTTGCCACGTAGTAATAGATGCTTGCTCGTTGATTGCTTTCCAGTGTTTACCGTCTTGTGTTCTTCCGCGGGTACCTCTTGGAGACGATGCGAGCTTGCGATCGACTACACCTTCGGAACCCGACTTATCAACAGGCAAGGACTATACATTACTTATGATCCATTCTATTTCAACCAGCGGTTTGCATGCTAGACTAGGTTAGGATCGATGTTTGATCCTACCACATGTTTACAACCTCTTTCAAACCGATACAGCCATGTCCCTTCCCAGAAAACCATGTACTGCTATGTTACTATTGCTCGTTGCTCAGCCCCTTCTTAGTATGCATGCTTAGGATGCTACGATGTTACCCTGTTACTCCTTTGTTTGGGCTATCACATTATTATATTGTTGTTGATGGTATGATTATTATAAATGTTGACTATATTCGACGAAGGATGGGAGGTCTAGGCTATCCCGCCCCGACGCTTTGTTCCATTCGAGTCACCTAGGATCCGAGTTCCGGGTATTGGTTTTAAGACTGAGCGTGCCTAACCGCGTGTGGGATTTTATGGGGTCCCCTTTTCTTACCTATCTAGCTTCAAACATTTCTAGTGGTGGCCCGAGCTGATTTACCATTTGAAACCCCGTGTGTGTGCTTGGTGGATCCCCTCGCAATATTTAAACAACCCAGACCAGCGGAGACATGGTTTCCCTGTTGGTCCACCTTTGACCGGCGAGGGCCCAAGGCCTCACGTGAGGCGTCTCGGTAACCCAAACCCTGTTGAGACGGAAGAGTCCGATCCGAGAGCGTGGCCATCTTTTGGATTGGGTGTCGACTCCCCGGGGGCCACCCGGATTTGTTCGTTGTTAGTTAGAGGGACCTGTGGTTTCAGATCTCTTGGAACTAAATCATAAAATGGTTGCCTGTGATGGGTAGCAACTGAGAGAGATGGGACTGCATTCGGAGCCTTGTAATGGGCAGTTGGTACACCCCTGCAGGGTTAAATCTTTTCGAGAATCCGTGTCCACGGTTATGGACGACTTGAGACCTACTCCTTGTTTATAGACAACAACAGCTGAGATAATCTTAATATAACTTGATCAACGTGTGTGTGTGCCTTGACTGCTTCTTCTTCGTCGGGATGCGAAGAGGAGGACAAGGATAGGATAGGTGGTATGTTTGCGTAGTAGGTGGATAGCAGACTTGTTGGAGATGATTCCTCATCGAATGCTTGGCTTCTTATCTCACTCTCTAGATCGTTAGCCACTTCATTAAATGCTAGTGCGGCAGCAACTTAACCACTTACCCCTTCCTTACCGTAAAGTACTATTTTTCCTAGAATGATGAGTGATGAAGTCCTTGCTGGGTCAGATGACCACTACAGTTGGATGCTGAGTACTTCTGTACTCATGATACTACCCCCAAACTCTTTTCAGGGTTCTTGATCGACAACAGGTATGGTGATCGACGTTTCACGTGGAGACTCGACGACGACTAGTTAGGCGGATCCCGGTGGAGGGCCTGGACCCGTGTGGTTATGGGGATCGATGTTTTTCTCTTTTCCAGTAAGCATTTGATTGTAGTCTGTACTCAGACATGTATCTTTCGCTGTTATATTGTATTTAAGGCAGTTGTATGCCGGTTGTATGAGATGTTGTATCCTTGTATCTGTAATGTTGTGACATCATGTTGGAAATCCGGGGCATATGGCTTTGTCATATGTCGCGGTGGGACCGATATGTGCTTCGTCCCCGGATCTGGATGGAAACATCTAGATCTGGAACAGTACCGCATATCGGGCCTTACAACTACACATATTTTGGAGTTAGCTGCAGTTGTTCATGCATTGAAAACTTGGAGGCAATATCTTGTTGGTAATCATTGTGATGTTTTTACTGATCATAAGAGTTTGAAGTATATCTTTACTCAGAAGGATTTGAATCTCAGGCATTGTAGATGGCTGGAGCTTATTAAGGATTATAATTTGAATGTGCAGTATCATCCTGGTAAAGCGAATGTGGTTGTTGATGCATTGAGCCGTAAGAGTCATGTCAATGTTGCTAATGTTGAGGATATGCCACGTGAGTTATGTGAGAAGTTCAAGAATCTCAGGTTGGAGATAGTTCCTAAGGGATATGTGGCAACATTGGAAGTGAAGCCCAATCTGTTGGAAAGGATCAGAGAAGCCCAAAAGGGTGATGCAGAAATTGATGAGATAAAAGTGAATATGACCAAGGGAAAAGCAGAGGGTTTCCGTGAGGATGAGCATGGAGCCATTTGGTTTGAGAAGCGCATTTGTGTACCGCAAGATGCAGAGATCAGGAAGTTGATTCTTCAGGAGGCACATGATTCACCTTATTCTATTCACCCCGGAAATACCAAGATGTATTTGGATTTGAGGGAGAGATTTTGGTGGCCTAGCCTGAAGCGAGAGATAGCGCAGTTTATTGCTGTGTGTGATGTTTGCCAGAGAGTCAAGGCTGAGTATCAGAAGCCAACAGGATTGTTGCAGCCTTTGCCTATACCAGATTGAAAGTGGGATCAGATAGGTATGGACTTTATTACTGGTTTACCCAGGACTCGGTCAGGATATGATTCTATCTGGGTGATTGTTGATCGTTTGACCAAGGTTGCTCACTTCATTCCAGTGAAGACAACTTATAACAGTGCCAAGATAGCCAAGATTTATATGTCTAGGATCGTGTGTTTGCATGGAGTTCCAAGCAAGGCTGTGTCTGATAGAGGTACTCAGCTTACTTCGAAGTTTTGGCGTCAGTTGCATGAGACCTTGGGCACCAGGCTCGAGTTCAGTACAGCGTTCCATCCTCAGACAGATGGGCAGACCGAGAGAGTCAATTAGATCTTGGAGGATATGTTCAGAGCTTGTGCGTTGGATTATGGTTTGAGTTGGGATGACAACTTACCGTATGCAGAGTTCTCATATAACAACAGTTACCAGGCTAGTCTCCAGATGGCACCATTCAAGTTACTGTATGGCAGGAAGTGCAGGACTCCGTTCATGTGGGATGAGGTAGGAGAACGTCAGTTGTTTGGACCAGACCTGATCAGAGATGCCGAGGAGAAAGTCAAGTTGATCCGTGATAGACTGAAGATAGCACAGTCCAGGAAGAATAGTTATGCAGATGCTAAGCGCAAGGATGTAACCTATGAGGTTGGAGACCATGCGTATCTCAGAGTTTCACCAATTCGCGGAATCAAGAGGTTTGGAATCAAGGGCAAGTTAGCACCATGTTTTGTGGGGCCTTACAAGATCTTGGAGCGCAGAGGAGAGGTAGCTTATCAGTTGGAGTTTCCAGAAGCTTTGTTAGGAGTTCATGATGTGTTTCACGTATCCCAGCTGAAGAAGTGTCATGCAGAGATGGCAGATATTCCTTTGAGAGATACAGTGCCACTTGAGGCAATTCAGTTGGAAAGTGACCTGACTTATGAGGAGAAACCTGTGAAGATTCTGGAGACCGCCGAAAGAGTTACCCGCACCAAGACGATCAGACTATGCAAGGTTCAGTGGGATCATCACACCGAAGAGGAAGCAACTTGGGAGCGTGAAGAAGATCTAAAGCAAGACCACCCGCATCTCTTTGCTAGCCAGCCCGAATCTCGAGGACGAGATTCATCTTAAGGGGGGTAGGTTTGTAACATCCCAATTTTCTAAATTCGGATGTTAATAGATCATCATATGCATCTCATGCTGCTTCCGCATTTTTCTGGAATTTTAAAATATTTTTAAACATTTTTCAACACATGGCAGTTCGTCGGAGAGGATATAAAACGACTTATCCCCATTTTTAATTTGTTGGAAAATAGATTAAAATATTTTTGGGAGACTTTTTAATTTTTCTTTGGAGGTATAAATATTTTCTAAAATTATTTTGGGAATTTATTTATGCTCCGGAAAAGTTTTTAAATCAATTTTCGGAGTTTTCGGTATTTTTAAAATGCTAGAAAAGTATTTTAAAATATTTACAAATAAGTTGCAAAGTTTTTATTTTATTTTAATATTTTGGTAAAGACAAAAATTCAATTTTATTATTTTAAAAATATTGGAGAAGACGGAATTTTAAAATAAATTTCCGTGATTTTTCTAATATTGTTTTGGGCCTAATGGGCCTGTTCTGTTTTTTTTTTCGCAGACCGATTTTGTATTTATCTCAGATTTAACAAAAGGATTAGGGGCTGGCTATAAATAGCCCCGATTAGGGCTAAATTATTTTCGCTTAGCGTTTTTAAGTTAGCCCTAAACTAATCCGCGGGACCCGCCGCCGACGACATCATCGACGACGTCATCGCCGGAGTTCGCCGGAAATTTCGCCGGAGCTTCGCTGGAAAGTTCGCCGGAGTTGTGTTTTTCGCCGTTTTTCGAGTTATTGCCCGGCACCGCCGTCCCCACGCCTCACCGGAGCCGTCCCCGCTGCCTGCGCCCGACCCCGCGCGCCGCCGCCCGCGCCCCAGGCGCGTCCCCGTCACCCACCGCCGTCGCTGCTCGCCGGAGCAGCCTGCCGGAGCGCCGCCGCCGCTCCCTGGCCGCCCTGGACGCCGCGCCCTGGCCGTCCGCCCGCCCCTGCGCCCGCGCGCCTGCGCCCGGCCCCGCCGCCCACCGCCGGCCGGAGCAGCCGAGCCTGGCCGGAGCCATGGCCCCGAGCTCCATGGCCATGGCCTCTGCGTCCCGTGCGTGGAGAAATATTAGAAAAAAAAGTTTTAGATCAATTTTCCAAAAAAAAACCCTAGATCTGGATCCAAACCACCCGGGCACCCGATCGCGTTTTTTAGAAATGTTTTATTTACGTACGGGTCCTTTTTACAGTAGAGCACCTCGGTACCCCCCGGTGTCACCCCGATACCGTTTTCGCGAGTACTTTTTAACCGTAACTCTGAATTGGGCGATTCCAGTTGCGTTGCGACCGTGTAGAAATTTTCTAGCCAGTAGACCAAGGGTTACAGAAGTTTGAAGTTTTCAAATTTGAATCCCAAGCTGATCCAAATTTGAACTTCCGGCAGCCGTAACTTTTTACCGGTGCGCCCGTTTGCGCCGTTTCTTTTTGCGTCGATTTTATTTTGACAAGTACTTTAAGTTTAGCTAATGTTAGGCAAGTTTTTCTACTGTTATTTGAATATTTATTACTGTTTGAGTATATTTGTATTGAACATATGATTGATTGGTGCTATGTTTGCTTGTATAGATTGTCCGGAGTGTGCCGCCTCGTTTTGTGAGGATTGTGACCGTCAGGACCAGCAAGAAGGCAAGTGATGCTTTGACCATACTCATACCTATATTTTTTATATGCATTATGTTAAGAATTATCACCCTACTGCATGATAGGTAGTTTATTTTACTGTTATTGCAAAAGCAGTTAGGATAGCCACATGTCTTGACTTGTCTACCGTAGATCAACCTAGCCGTGTTGTTGCTTTATTGCTATGCTTTGTAGACGTGGTTTGGGTTGTGTAAATTCATGGAGTGCATGTGAGCTATTTAATAACTTGTGTAGCAACTCTTTAATAAATAGAAATCACTTCTGGACAGGCAGGGAGCGCTTCCTGGGGGCTCGTTCATTATCTAAGGTCGAGACCAGGTTGTACCCCTAATGGTTGGTTTGGTGGTTGACAGTACGTCATGGTGCTACCCTGTGAACGTAAGTGGGCGCCATCCAGGCTCAAAAAGATCAGACATACTTGGTGACTAGAAGCTTACATGTACAGGCTCTGGCCATATGGGCTCTGTCTTAGTTGAGTATGATGTAGGAAGCCTCTCCCGTGCAAAGCTAGCAGACGTAGATGTGATAGGTGGTACCGGCTTGCCGTTGGGTGTAGGTGACTTCTTCTGAAAGACTTCGTCTCAATCTTCGGGTTGAGTCCAGCGAGGAAAGTGTACTAACCTCTGCAGAGTAAAAACTAATCATGATTAGCCGTGTCCCCGGTTATGGACATCCTTGAGCTACTAGACATTACTGTTACTGGAGGATCTTGACATATGAATCACCATAATAATTTGAGTGGGCAAGATTAAATAAAGGGTGTGGCGTTGGAACTGGTGTGCCCAGTTCGTTCTTTATTAGTAAGTTCAACTTAAAATTTTGACTAGTTTAGTTCAGGAGAAAATTAACTTTCTGCAAAACAAAACCTTAAGCCTTTGCTGTGACTTACCTTGGATGTAGTTGTAGGTCCTTTATATAAACTTTTCCGTGTCACTTGCCGTACAAATCAGATGTACTAACCCGTTGTCGGGCTGTAACCTTCGGTGTTGCAGGTTTTTCAGACGATCAGTAAGGTGCGTTAGGGGTTGCGAGTCTACACTCAGCATGTTCGCATGTGGCTGTTGATGGACTCCATGTTATTTGCTTTTGCTTCCGCTATATTTATATTGAATAAGCTAGCCTTGAGCTATGCAACTTGTTATTTATTTACTCTGGATCATATGTTGTAATAATGATGCACTTGTACTTTGATATACATCTATAATACTGTGTGTGCCAGCGAGTTCGATCCAGGGACTGGCACTTGAGCACAGAGACTTTAATTCTGTGTGAATTGGGTCGCTATAAGAGGCCTATCAACTGAACTTATAAAAGCTAAAGTGTTCTTGAGGACACCCGGGAGAGGTAGTCATGTGCTTTCGCCATATTCCGTATCGGTACTGTGTGCTGGGTTGATAAGTGTTCGGTGGGTGGATCTATGCTAGTGCACCCTCTAGACTAAGATGAGTGCACTCTTATGATTAAACATCTTGCAAGCATCCGCAAATACAAGATAGTAATTAAGGCAAAAGCCTAACCATAGCAATACGATCGGTGATCCATTGTTCCCTTGTGCAAAAGCGTGGAAACTGGGGTTTAGGTTTATGTCACTCCGGCAACCCACCGTAAGCATTCTTTATACACAATGCATTCCCCTAGGTCCTTGATAAGGCGAAGTGTTGAGTGTTCGACTCACACAACACCACTAGGAAAATAACAACACAACTTAAATATCAACCAACACATATTACTTCAACATCACATGACTACTAACAACTAGACTTATCCCATGTCCTCAAGAACTAAAGTAACTACTCACAACACATAAAAGAGATCATGATCAGTGGAGATAAATAGATGATAAAAAATCTGGACACAATAATATTTCTCCAACAAAACTCAATAGAATTCACCACAAAGTAGTAATAAACACCGATAGAGTAGAGGGGATAGATAGTACGGATTACAACATGAGTTGCAGTTGTGAGACAAGATTGGATGGAGATGGAGATGGTGCTGATGATGAGGATGATGTTGATGATGATCTCGATGATGCCCGTGACGATGGTGATGATGATGGCGAAGATCTCCCCTTCCGGGAGGTGATCTCCCTGGAGGAATCTGCCCGCCAGAGATGGCTTTTCTTCTCTGTAGGTTTCCGCCACGGAGCGGCAGCGAAACTCCGGAAAACTCTTCTCTCCTTAGGGTTTTTGGACGACGAGGGGTATATAGGCCAGAGGGGGGAGCCGGGAGAGCTCCAGGGGGCCCAGGCGTCCTCCCGGCGCGGCCAGGGGTGGGGCCACGCCAGGTGGCCGCCTGGGCACCCAGTGGCCCCCCTCTGGTTGCTCTTTTGCGTGGCTTCGTTATCCTTATGGAAAAGAGCCTCTCGTCGATTTTCAGGTAATTTGGAGGTGTTCTTCTTCAGCAACTCAGCGTCCACTTTTTACCGCTGAATCCTGTGTCTGCTGCTTCGGCACCGGAAAGTTGCAAACTTTGTAAAATAAGCCAAAACAACATAAGGATAGCATCATATCATGAAATATATCAATGAATAAGAAAGAATTACTATATAAAATAGTGATGCATTTTGGACGTATCAGTACGTCACAAACATATCGACTTTTCCCAACACTTTTGCTATTGTTTTGGCCTTATTCTTGCATGATTTGAATGAAACTAACCCGGACTGACGCTGTTTTCAGCAGAGTTGTCTGTATGTTTTTCTTGTGTGCAGGAAAATGGATTTTTAGGTGTCCTAGAAAATTCCAGTAAAAAATACAGAAAATCCACGCACCGGGAGAAACGACCTGTCAGAAGAGGGGCCAGAGGGGGGCTGGCCCTGGCCCAGGCGGCCAGGTGGAGCGGCCTGGCCTTTGGCCACTCCACCAGGGCGCCTGGGTGGGGCCCACCCCCTCTGGTGCCCTACGAGGACTCCTATTTTTACCCTCAGCGAGGAAATACCAGAAAAGAAGTCGTTTTTCCAATTCTCATCATGGAGCCACCGCCACCCTCTGTTCTTCTCCGGGAGAGCTAATCCGGAGGCTGTTTTGTCCTCCGGTGAGGGGGAATCATCGCCATCGTCAACACCATCACCACTCCATCATCCCTCCATGACTTCTCCTTTCATGTGTGAGTAATCCCTGCTGTAGGAAAAGGGGATGGTAGGGATTGGATGAGTTAGATCATGTAATTGTTTACCAGATTGTTGGGGGCATGTTTCCTATCATCTACTATGGTGTTTATCATCTTTGCTACAACTTGTTCTTATTTCTTGTCACTTTGGGCCCGAGTGCCATGATTTCAGATCTGAACCCTACGTGTTTTCATGAATATATTTGTGTTCTTGATCCTATCTATGAGTTGTATGCACCTATTATAGTCCGAAACCGGCGATATCAATGGTGACAGCTTGGGACACCAAAGGGGATGGACTATAATTTGAGGATTTCATCTATCCATTGAGTGTTAATGCTTTGTTCTGGTGCTCTTTGACAGGAGCACCTTAATCTCCATAAGTTCTTTTTGACCCCATTTGTAGCGGGATGGTAGGACAAAAGATGTTGTGCAAGTTCTTATTTCAAGCACATACAACTACCTTCGGGATACATTCCTAATGTTTGATATATGCCTATATGATCATTAGTTTTATGTGTGCTTTTCCCCAAGTAAAATACATGATGTCTCTCATCCATGCATCGCCCAACCATCCCCCCTAGCCTACAATATTTTAATTCTTCTTGTTATAAGTTACTTTACTTTACCGTTTTTACCTCTGTTGCTTTGCCACCACTATATTCGTTACCATTATCACTTCCATACCACCGTTACCACTTATATCTCCTTGCCAAGCAAGTATCTTTCAGGTGCGCTTGAATTGACAACTCAACTGTCAAAGCTTATAAATATTCTTTGGCTCCCCTTGTCTCGAATCAATAAATTGGGTTATCTTACCCGCAAAGACTATCGCGATGCCCTATACTTGTGGTCCATCACGTGGTAAAGGCTCTCCTTCCACAGATGATTATTTAGTCTCCGGGATCCTACAGTCGGCAGCTAGGCCCATGCATAAAAACTTTAGTTCGTACTCACAGTTCTGGTTTTGGAGGTCACAGATGTGTCCTTGGAGCTCGAACATTTTTATATCTAGTGCGGATATGCTTGCCCGCACTTCCTTCATCCCCTCCTCATGTTGTTTCTTCAGCTCGGTGATGATGTCGAAGTTGGCCTCGACACCACGCTCGATCATCAACTTGTACTTGAAGACTTTTTGCTCCACTTCTTCCAGCCTGGCCTTGGTGCTCCCCTCCTTGACCGGTCCCTTCAGATCTTCTTTGTGAAGGGCACCATCCTCCACCCAAAGTGTTTGAGGATGCCTCTTCACCTCTGTGATGTAAGGGTTGATGACGTTGACGAGGAAATTGTCCTTGGGGAAACTTGGGGAAGCCATGTCACCTAGGTTTTGCTGAAAGTTTCCTGGAAACAACAGTTCAAAAAGAGAATGCACGAAATCGCAAGATACAAAGCCGGGACGATCCGGGCAAATATATAGAAAAAAATTCTGCATTGAAAGGAAGGTAACAAGCCAAAGAGGGGTCGAAGACAGAATCCGGGTGGCCCAGGAGGCCTCTTGGCGCGGCCAGGAAGCAGGTCGCGCCACCAGGGCGCCTGGATCTCATGGAGCTCCTCTACGGCTCCACTTTGGCTCCGAATTTTCCTAATTTTGCAAAAACATGTAATACAGGACTTTTAAAGATGTTCTCAAAGTTTCCTTACCGTATTACATACCTATTCTTAATCTGCTTCTGTTGGTGTCTGAATAATGGCTGCCACATGTTCTTCATGAGTGATTGTTCATATTGTATCCACATCAACTTTGACATGGTATCCTGCAGGTAATGCTTCAGTCTTTGCCCATTCACAACTTGAGGTTTGGTGCAATAAAAATTGTTAATCTTGATTGCACCGGAGCGGTAGACTTCTTCAACGTGGAATGGTCCTTCCCATCTGGAAAGTAATTTACCTAGAGAAAACCTGAAACGAGATCTAAGCAACAAAACTTTATCACCAACATTAAATTCACGTTTCAAAATTCTCCTGTCATGCCACTTTTTATCCTTTTCCTTAAACATTCTTGTGCTCTCGTAAGCTTCAGTTCTCCACTCATATAGAGAAGTCAAGTTCATGAGACGCTTTTCACCATCAAGCTTTGGGTCAGCATTAAGCTCTCTAACATCCCAGAAATCTTTGTGTGCGTACTCTAAAGGCGAATGGCAAGCTTTGCCATAGACCGTCTTATAAGGAGACATGCCCATGGGATTTTTATAAGAAGTTCTATACGCCCACAAAGCATCTCCTAATTTCTTTGACCAGTACTTTCTAGAACTATTCACTGTCTTTTGTAAGATCAACTTGATCTCCCTATTTGTGAGCTCAACTTGCTTACTCGTTTGAGGGTGGTAAGGTGAAGCAATCCTATGGTTGACATCATACTTTGATAAAGCTTTCCTAAAAGCACCATGTGCAAAATGTGATCCTCCGTCGGTCATGAGGTACCTTGGTACACCGAACCTAGGAAAGATCACATCTTTAAGCATTTTCAAAGATATCTTGTGATCAACACTCTCAATGGGGATTGGCTCAACCCACTTGGTTACATATTAAACAGCTACTAAAATGTGAGTGTACTTGTGTGAAGGAGGAAAAGGACCCATAAAATCAAAACCCCAGCAATCAAAAGTGTAAGGCCCGATATGCGGTACTGTTCCAGATCTAGATGTTTCCATCCAGATCCGGGGACGAAGCACATATCGGTCCCATGTGACATATGACAATGCCATATGCCCCGGATTTCCAACATGATATCACAACATTACAGCTACAAGGTTACAACATCTCATAAAATCGGCATACAACTGCCTTGATACATTACATCAGCGGAAGATATATGTCTGAGTACAGACTAGAATCAAATGCCTAGTGGAAAAGGTAAAACACACCATTCCCACTTCCACACGGGTCCATGCTCTCCGCCGGGATCTGCCTAACTAGTCGCCGTCGAGTCTCCGCGAAGGCCTCCAGAAGAAGGGTCGTCGATCTCCTCTTTAGTCCAAGATCGTTTTCATAACGTGCGTAAAAGAGAGAATAAAGGGGTGACCTATATCAACAAGTCTTGTAACTAACTTATCACGGTAATATAGGGTTAGTTGTTGAGCTTGCAGCCGCACTAGCAATATATGAGGTGGCTAACCATCTATTTAGAGTAAGATGAGAAGCCAAGCATTCGATGAGGAAACACCTTCAACAAGTCTGCTATCAGCTACTTACTCAAACGTAACACCTATCCTATCCTTGTCCTCCCCTTCGCATCCCGTTGAAGAAGAAGCAGTCAAGGCACACACACGTTTATCAAGTTATTAAATATGATTCAGTTGATATTATCTATGAACAAGACGTAGGTTCCACGTCGTCCATAACCGTGGACACGGCTTCTCGAAAAGATTCAACCGTGTGCAGGGGTGTACCAACTTCCCATTACAAGGCTCCGCACGAACGCCCATCTCCCTCAGTTGCTACCCATCACAGGCAACCATTTTATGATTTAGTTTCGAGAGATCCGAAACGACAGGTCCCTCTAGCTAACAACGAAAAAATCCGGGTGGCCCCCAATGAGTCGACACCCAATCCAAAAGATGACCGCGCTCTCGGATCAGACTCTTCCATACGGCTAAGGTCGAGGTAACTGATCCCCTCACATGTGGGCAGCCCCCTAGCTCACCAGTGTAGACCAACAGAGAAACCATGTCTTCGCCGGCTTAAGTTGTTTTAAAGCATATCTGCTAGGAGCGACCCGACAGACACACACACGGTTTTCAAATGGTAAATCAGCTTGGTCCACCACTAGAAATGTTTGAAGCTAGGTAGGTAATAAAATGGGACCCCGTAGAATCCCACATGCGGTTAGGCACGCTTAGTCTTAGAACCAATTCCCGGAACTCGGATCCTAGGTGACTCGAATGGAACAAAGCATCGAGGCGGGATAACCTAGACTTTCCATCCTTCATCGAATATAGTCAACATTATAATAATCATATCATCCACAACAATATAATAATGTGATATCCCAATCCAAGGAATACCAGGGTAACAAGATAGCTTCCTAGCCAGCATACTAAGCAGTGGTTAAGCAAGCAAGGTACATGGCCAAACAATGGTTTGCTAGGATGTGGGGGACATGGTTGTTTAGGTTTATTTGAGAGGCATAAATATGTGGTGGTAGGATAAAGTAGTCGTTCTATCCTATACCTAGGCAAGTGAGATGAAAGTTATAAGCATGATATATGATCCCCCTTACTTGATGAGAAGACGAAGTCGAAGGTGTAGTCGGTCGAAAACTAGCAACGTCTCCGAGAGTACCCGTGGGAGCACACAATAAGGAAACACTGGAAAGGGAAGCAACGGAGATGCATCTATTACTACGAAGCAATCACGAGCAAGCAACAACAAGAAGGCAACACGAGACAATGCAATACGATATCGCATTTATCGTCGAGAGCGGTTACTCACAGGTTAAGTGAAGTATTGGTCACACACGCCGATACCGCACATTTAGAATGGTTTTGGTTTGGGTTTACACTTTGGGTGGGGCTCGCAACTTAATACCATCGAGATGTTCTGGATAGATATCTCAAGGTGGATGATTAGTAGTAGATGCAATTGGATTTCGGTCTACTTATTTTGGCGTACCGCCCATGATTTTGAGCCTCTTCCTTTCTTTGTAGCATAGTTACCATTGGTTTGCGCCAGTAATCCTATCAATTTCCCAACTATGATTTGTTTACCTCGCATAGCAGTTTTATCGTCTTTTGGGAGAGACATAACTAGTGAACATCATGGGACCCCGGTCCATATTTCCATCATTGTTTACACGCTCAATTTACTTATTGCTTTTACTTTCCAGTTGCAATTATAACTTCTATTATCTGTTGCGTTAATTCTTTGTAAACAACAAGGCCGGATAGATTGACAACCTCTCTGAACTTTGTTGGGAGATGATACGTCTCAAACGTATCTACTTTTCCAAACACTTTTGCTATTGTTTTGGCTTCATTCTTGCATAATTTGGACGAAACTAACCTGGACTGACACTGTTTTCAGCAGAGCTACCAGTGCTGTTTAATATTGTGCAGGTTTCTGGATATTTACGTACGCTGGAAAAATCTACAAAAAATATATAAAAAATCAGCGTTCCCGAAGCTTCGACGATGCCAAAGGGGGGCCACAGGGCAGCCAGGGAGCACCCAGAAGGGTGCATGGCGCGGCCCAGCCCCTGGCCGCGCCACACACCCTCTTGGGTGGGTCCCACACCCCCTGGTGACCTACCTTGGCCTCTATTTATTCTCGTGACGAGGAAACTTCGGAACATAAGTCTCTTTTCCAATCTACGTCGCGGAGCCGCCGCCAACCTCTGTTCTTCTCCGGGAGAGCTAATCTGGAGGCTGCTTTGGCCTCCGGTGAGGGGAAATCATCGCCATCGTCATCATCATCGCCTCTCCATCACCCCTCCATGACTCCTTCTCTCATCTGTGAGTAATTCCCTGCTGTAGGAAAAGGGGATGGTAGGGATTGGATGAATTAGGTCATGTAATAGTTCATCAGATTGTTGGGGGCATGTTGCCTATCATCTACTTTGTGTTTATCATCTCTGTTACAACTTGTTGCTCTTAATGCTTGACACTTTGGGCCCGAGTGCCATGATTTAAGATCCGATCACCTTTTTGTTTCTTGAGTTTGAGGTGTTCTTGATCCTATCTATGAGTTGTATGCACCTGTTATAGTCCGGAACCGGCGATCCCAATGGTGACAGCTTGGGACACCAAAGGGGATGGACTATAATTTGAGGATTCCGTGTATCCATGAAGTGTTAATGCTTTGTTCCGGTGCTCTTTGACAGGAGTACCTTAATCTCCCTAAGTTCCTTTTGACCCCGTTCGTAGCGGGAGGGTAGGAAAAAAGATGTTGTGCAAAGTTCTTATTGCAAGCACGTACAACTACCTTGGGATACATGCCTGATGTTTGATATTTGCCTAGATGATCCTTTCTTTTCTGTGAGCCTTGCCCGTATTAGAATCTATTACATGTTTGGTCTCATCCAAGAAGCGCCCAACCATCCATCTCCCTAGCCTACAGTGTTTCTTTCCGCTGGTTACTAGTTTTTTACTTTCGCTGTTTTACTTTTGTTGTTTCACCACCACTAGCATCACTATTATCACCTACACTACCACTACCATATTACCGTTGCTACTAATACTTTTGTGCAAGCAAGTGTTTATTTCAGGTGCGGTTGAACTGACAACTCAATTGTCAAAGCTCGTACGTATTCTTTGTGTCCCCAAGCATCGAATCATTAAATTGGGTTATCTTGCCCGCGAAGACTATCTCGATCCCCTACAGTTGAGGGTTATCAAGTAATGTTTTCTGGCGCCGTTGCCGGGGACCATAGCTTTATTTACAGGTCTACTTGAAGTATCCTGCCTGCTGCATGTTATCCACTATGGGTAAGAAAGGAGACCCCAAGGTTCCGATCTTACCCTCCCATACAAGACGAGGTACCACTCTTAGCACTAGTGCTAAACTTGATTCAACTTCAGTTATGAGTAAGTGTTATTCACCTCAGTTACATGCTACTTCTGCTGAATCTGGCAATATGTCAGGCGCTTTTGATGATGCTTCTACTACCTTTGAAATTACTGGTTCACTTGGTTCTTTTATTGAAGAATAGATTGCTGCTGCTGCCCGATTCTCGGGAGTTGAAATTCCTGTTACCGAAACCCCTATTGGAAAAATTCATGATTTTACTGGCCTTAAGGATAAACTCCTTGAGGATGATTATGTTATACTTGATGATGATTTTTGCAGGGAGCTTAATGAATGTGCTGATTCCGACCCTGCCGCTATAAAGAAGTTGCTAGCAAAGCACTCCTTGAAGAACAAGTTTACTCCTGATCCTACTTTTGCTACGTCTCCTATATGCATCACTGATCCTGATTATGATTTCTCTGTTGACCTTTCACTTATGTCCATAGTTGAAGCTGATCCCTTTTATGGCAGAGAAAATGATGATGCTATCGAGCACCTGACCAAACTCACTGAGTTGGGTAGCTTGTTTACTACTAATGAAAGGATCCGAAACTTTTATGTGACAAAGCTTCTTCCTTTTTCCTTGAAAGGAGATGCTAGAGCATGGTACGATGCACTACCATGTGGTTCCATTCAAAGTCCTCAAGACATGACTATATCTTTCGTTGATAAGTATGTTCCTGCTCATATGCAACATGCTGCTTTACAAAGAATTTATAACTTTAAACAGTTGCAGGATGAGCATCTCCCTAAAGCTTGGGGGAGATTTGGCAGTTTTCTGAAAGCTAGACCGGGACATGAGATCCCTAAGAATGAATTACCCTGATATATTTTATGCTGGTCTAACCGATAAATCTAAATCCTATCTAGATAGTTGTGTTGGTTGTGTTTTGAGGCAAAGAACACCAGACGATGCAGAAGAATTGATGGGCAAGATTACCAAAAACCACGAAGATTGATCCGTCCCTGAACCACCTCCACCACCAAAGAAGAGGGGCATGCTTGTCCTAAGCCCCAAAGATATGCAAGAAGCAAACAAGTCTATAAAAGAGAAAGGTATTAAAGCTAAAGATGTGAAGAATCTACCTCCAATTGAGAAGCTGTGTGAGCCTACCACTCACCCACCTATGGTAGAGGTACACTCTCTTTTAGATTTCAATGCAAGTGACATTCCTAAAGGTAAGCCTCCTGATCAATGTTTAGATGAGCTTGATAATTTTATTATGAAGGAAAGTCACTTCAATGAGAAGATTTTCTTGCTAACAATGCCAAACAGGACAATTTACATGCTTATGGTATAAAGACCCGGGGTGGAACACACACCCAGGACCCTCTCTATCCAGAAGGACATCCGAAGAGGATCGAGCAAGATTCTCAAGTGCAGGAAGAAGAAATTGTTACCTCTCCGAAGAAGAAGAAGAAGAAGAAGAAGAAAAAGAAACACAAGGAAGCTGACAATTCCGATGATCCTATAGAAGAAGAAGAACATGTTGTTGATCCAAACAGCATATCTACCTCCGATGCTGAGACTAAAGACGGTGTTGAACCTAAAAAAGATGCTGAAAAGAATGATCCACATGATGTTCGAGAAGAAGAAGTACCCGATAAGCGTAAGAAGTACACTAGAGAAGACTTCATCGCAAGGAGACACGGGAAGGAACGAGAACCATGGGTACAGAAATCCATGCCCTTTCCAGGCAAGTCCGTCAATACCAAAGAAGAAGAGCACCACAACAAGTTTTGTGAGTGGATGAAACCTCTTTTTCTTCAAATTCCTTTGACTGATGCTATTAAGCTACCTCCTTACTCTAAATATATGAAAGATATTGTTACTAATAAAAGAAAAGTTCCTAATGAGGCAATATCTACTGTGCTTGCTAACTACTCTTTCAGTGGAAAGATTCCTGAGAAGCTCGGCGATCCAGGTATACCCACCATTCCTTGCTCCATAAAGAATAATTATGTTAGAACTTCCTTATGTGATCTTGGTGCAGGAGTGAGTGTTATGCCCTTTTCTCTCTACAAAAGGCTTTGTTTAGAGAAGCTAATTCCTACAAATATCTCTCTTTTAGATGGCCGACAAGTCCATGGTCACCCCGATCGGTATTTGTGAGGATGTTCCTGTTGAAGTTGCCAATTTCTTAATACTTACAAATTTTGTTGTGCTTGACATGCCTGAGGATGGGAGCATGTCCATTATTCTTGGTAGACCTTTTATTAACACCGCAGGTGCCATTATTGATTGTAATAAAGGGAAGGTTACCTTCAACGTGAATGACAAAGAACACACGGTGTATTTTCCAAAAATATCGACAAAAGGCATGGCCTTAACTCCATTGAGAATATCGAGACCGTGAACATTGGAGAATGGGATCGTACGCTACATGTATACCACAAATACAAAACAATTATGGTAGGGACAATGTCCATCAAAGTGAGAGTGCAATGATCACTTCATAAGAGGCGAGACTTTCTGCTCTATATATCGCCGGTTTGTTGGTAAGACTTGATCAACCTTGCTAACTAGCATGTTTTATATAGGTAAAAAGCTGAGCTTGTTATGTTTTCTTTTCCTTTAGATTTTATTCTCCTTGCTGTACCCAAAGTTTTTGTTTAAAGCTTCACTTGTTCTAACTTTTGTCTCAAGTTCACGAAAGTTTTTGCGGCTTTTTGAACTTTGAAAAATTCTCTACAGTGAAGTTGCCCAGAAAATTCCAGAAAATTCAAAATATAATTTCCAGATAAAAATCCATCGGGGGGTACCTGTGGCTGACCAGGGGGGTCCACCCCTGGCCCGGGAGGCCAGGTGGTGTGGCCCAGCCCTTGGCCGCGCCACACACCCTCCTGGGGCCCACAAGAACCCCCTGCTGGCATCTCTTCTTCCACTCTCTCTCTTTCTTCTCAAAAACTCGTGTTCTTGCTCTGGTTTCGTGTTCTTGCTGTTCTTGAGCATGGAACTTCGATCTCCCTCTATAGCCACTCGTTTGAGCTGATATTTGGAACAAATACTCCTTGGTATGTGACTCCCTCACCCCTCCAATTAGTTTTCTAGTTCGTGGCTTCATTAGTGAGTATTTAGTAGTTATTGGTGCTGTTTAGTTGAGCTTAAATGTTTGCGTAGAAATTTATGTTCCAAGTTTTGTTACTAGTTTGAGCCTTGGTAAAGTAAGTAGAATGTTTTGCCCAAACTAGTTTTTCTTAAACCTCCATTTTTTGTGTTTTTTCAAAAATTTCAGAAATGGATAGGCTAGGAAGGTGGCTTGGGAAGAAGAAACCTGAGCACTCTAGCCGTGTTACGCGGTCCACAGCTTCACCTTCGGCTCGAGGTTGATCTACAATGAAGAAATCATACCCTTGGAGCTGTTGGACGCATCATCCGTAAATGCCATGGCATTTCCATGCAGTGATTTCAAGGCGGATGCCGGCATACAGGAGGAGTTCGATGCCCTGTGTGCCAGAGCAGGTTTGACACGGTTGTGACGAGCCGTGTGCCACAGTATGAGACGCTCACTGCTATATTTATTAATAGTTTCAGATTCTATCCTGAAAGTGATGCTGTTGCATTTCATATTTACGAAAGGTTACTTACCATGCCTATGAGTACATTTTTTGAAGCTTTAGGTTTGCCTGACAGAGGAGAGAAGAGGAGGAAAAATTCTCAAACTCCTGCACTCAAGACCCTTCTCGACTCATTGTGCAACACTTAAGTGAGGAACACTAACCGTCAGAAGATCTCCAATATTTTGTTTCCTCATCTTAGGTATTTCGCGTATTATATTGCTAGAGGGGTGTTGGATCGAGACAACACGAGAAACACTTCTTCGCCTGATACTGCTATCATGGCGAACGTCCTCTCAGAGAATCACGAGTATCATGTGGGCACGCTGATTGCTAGACGCCTTGCTGCTAATAGCAACAAGGGGGGTCTCTTTGGTCGCGTTTATGCCACACTTCTTTTGCGGTTTCTCCGAGGAGAACCGCGCCCAGATGATACAGTTTTTCCTTTTGTTAGTCTTGATTTGGCTGCCATGAAGAGGCATTTCTTTGTTACTAGGGCCTCTGACCGATATGCACTTGATTATATTTTACGGTTTGAGGGCGATATGGAACGCATCATCCGTCTACCTGCACCACTTGTGTTTGATTTTTCTCCCAGGAACGGATACCGCTTTTCAGATACCCAGTTTGATGACAACATGGGAAGATACCAGTTTTACGACCCCACGGAGGGGGTTGCGCCAGATGAGGAGGAGCGCGTGGTGTATCCACCCGTCCAGGAGGAGACCGTCGCCCCATGGGATGGAGGGTCTTCCTCTGGTTGGGATGAGGGACCTTCCTCATGGGAGGATCCGAGGACTTCAGTGTACGCACCGGAGGGCTCATACAATCCTTGGACTTACCATTACCCCGGAGCAGGAGGCTCCTCGGGACCGCAGTAGACGAGCCCAACTTAGGGCAACAGCCTAAGCTTGGGGAGTACGTACTCTCCTCCCTTTCCATTGTATCTTCCGTTTTGTTCACTTTGATCTTTTTGAAGTCTTTCCCTGTTCTTCTTTGTTATTTTTATTTTGCAAAAAACCAAAAATATTTCTTATTTCCTTTTCTTTTATTTTAGCTTTTGAAAAACGCCAAAAAGATTTTCTTTCTCTCTTTAGTTTGCTTTTTTTTCAGAGTTCAGCTCAAGTCCGTGATGACATTTGATTATATATTTCCTACGTTCGGTCGTGCAAGTGACAAGGCGGTAATGACGAAGATCGACGAAAGGGATGCAACAAGGAAAGTCGGTATGAACTCTTTTTGTTTCTACTTTTGTACATATGCCTGTACTTATGCCTAGAGACCAGCTTGTAGCGACATAGTGCTATGTTTACAATGTTTCCCAGTGGTTCATGCTTTCTTTGTGGTTAGTGTCAGATAGCTAGAGTTCATAATGTGTTGCTTGAAATGATTGACATGCATTGCATTATTCATGGTTTGGCATATTGAAAGTGGTATTTCCCTCCGGGGAATTCTTGGATCGACTTGGCACATGTTCACGCATGTTAAGACTAAAAAGTCTGTTCTGCCTTGATGACCTGTTTATTTCAGAATAGTTATATCACTTTCATGCCCGATTCAATGTTACTTTGTCGCTCTGCATGATTATGACAATTATTGCTCTCTAGTTGGTCACTTCCCAGTCTTTTGCTAGCTTTCACTCGCACCAAGAGGAATTCTGCTTGTGCATCCAAATTTCTTTTCAAACCAGTTGTTCCATTTGAGTCCACCATACCTACCTATATGTGGTATTTATCGGCCACTCCTAACTTAGACTTTCTTGTGCCATCTCGAAATTTATTGAAAAGCTTCCCTTTTTGTAACCGTACAAGCTCATGGTGCGGTGAGGGAAAATCAGTATCTTTCATGCCAAAAATATTTTGACGGAAGTTTTAACTAGTCAATAAAAATATATATATGAGAGTTACACCTCCCCCATACTTGATGATGGAGTGAAATGGACCAAATGCTGCTTATGATAGATGGAACGATACCCTCCTTCCATCCTTGAGGCAAAATAAAAGGTTCTGTAGACCATCAAAGGATTTATGGATAAGGGAACATGTGTAAGCAAAAGGCATTAATATGGTTGGCATGGGAGATATTGAGAGAACTTTACCGTTCACCGTTGACTGGAAAGTTGCACTTCTCAAAAGAGTTTTATCTCTGTTTTCAAAACCAAGAGCTCTCGCACATGTTTAGTCTTTGCTTCCTTTCACGGGTTTTCAACCTTACCATAAAAAATCCACAGTTCGAGAGTCTCACCTTCTTTCTTCAAAGCACCAACTATTGAGAGCATAATTGTCATTCTTAGTTTAACATGCATTGTCCGAAAGTACTACATTGTCTTCTGCATGCTTGTTATATTGCTAGTCTGAAATTCTTAGTTCTAGTCTCCTTTAAAACTCCGGAGGAGTTTCTGCATTTATGTTTTGCTTCACTCATGGAGGCTAGCGAGATACCACTCTGATATGTTCATGCTATGTGCACTGTGATATTGAATTGATTTTCAGCAGTATATTATTTAATTTTGTTTGTTTGTGACTGATCACATGAAAGAAGGATTGCTTCGTGCATTGTCTTTGTAGCGTGGTGTCAAAACTTGCTAAACTCTTACGTAGTACATGCTTATATACAACTAATGAAGCAAAAGAGTTTGTCAAAGTTTTCTTTGTCGCATCCAGTTCGTTGAAATGAATTACTTGAGGACAAGAAATAGCTAAGCTTGGGGGAGTTGATACGTCTCAAACATATCTACTTTTCCAAACACTTTTGCTATTGTTTTGGCTTCATTCTTGCATAATTTGGACGAAACTAACCCGGACTGACGCTGTTTTCAGCAGAGCTACAAGTGTTGTTTTATATTGTGCAAGTCTCTGGATATTTAGGTACGCTGGAAAAATCTACAAAAATTATATAAAAAATCAGCGTTTCCAAAGCTTCGACGATGCCAAAGGGGGGCCACAGGGCAGCCAGGGGGCACCCAGAAGGGTGCATGGCGCAGCACAGCCCCTGGTCGCGCCACACACCCCCTGGTGACCTACCTTGGCCTCTATTTATTCTCGTGAGGAGGAAACTCAGAAACCAAAGTCGCTTTTCCAATCTACGCCGAGGAGCCGCCGCCACCCTCTGTTCTTCTCCGGGAGAGCTAATCTGGAGGCTGCTTTGGCCTCCGGTGAGGAGAAGTCATCGCCATCATCATCATCATCGCCTCTACATCACCCCTCCATGACTCCTTCTCTCATGTGTGAGTAATTACCTGCTGTAGGCAAAGGGTATGGTAGGGATTGGATGATTTAGATCATATAATAGTTCATCAGATTGTTGGGGGTATGTTGCCTATCATCTACTTGGTGTTTATCATCTCTGTTACAACTTGTTGCTCTTAATGCTTGCAACTTTTGGCCCGAGTTCCATGATTTCAGATCTGATCACCCTTTTTTTTCTTGAGTTTGAGGTGTTCTTGATCCTATCTATGAGTTGTATGCACCTGTTATAGTCCGGAACCGGCGATCCCAATGGTGACAGCTTGGGACACCAAAGGGATGGACTATAATTTAAGGATTCCGTGTATCCATGAAGTGTTAATGCTTTGTTTCGGTGCTCTTTGAAAGGAGTACCTTAATCTCCCTAAGTTTCTTTTTGGCCCCGTTCGTAGCGGGAGGGTAGGAAAAAAGATGTTGCGCAAAGTTCTTATTGCAAGCACGTACAACTACCTTGGGATACATGCCTGATGTTTGATATTTGCCTAGATGATCCTTTCTTTTCTGTGAGCCTTGCCTGTGTTAGAATCTATTACATGTTTGTTCTCATCCAAGCAGCGCCAACCATCCATCTCCCTAGCCTACAGTGTTTCTTTCCGCTGGTTACTAGTTGTTTACTTTCGCTGTTTTACTTTTGTTGTTTTACCACCACTAGCATCACTATTATCACCTACACTACCACTACCATATTACCGTTGCTACCAATACTTTTGTGCAAGCAAGTGTTTATTTCAGGCGCGGTTGAACTGACAACTCAATTGTCAAAGCATGTACGTATTCTTTTTGTCCCCAAGTGTCGAATCAATAAAATGGGTTATCTTGCCCGCGAAGACTATCTCGATCCCCTACAGTTGAGGGTTATCAGGAGCAAAGTTACTTGTTGTTTGTGCAGGTCCAGGTAAAGTAAGCAACCCTGAGTTGTGAACGGTGCCATTGTTTACTTTACGACCTACTTGTCGACCTTGGAGTCCTACTGGTCGATCTCAACCTTGGTATCTTCACCAAAGGAAACTTGCCGCTACGCCACATCTCACCTTCCACTTGGGGTAACCAACGAAGGGCGAGAAGCCATTATCATCTCTCGCGTATAGGGCACACTCATCAAGAGACACAATACCCGGAACTCGGATCCTAGGTGACTCGAATGGAACAAAGCATCGGGGCGGGATAGCCTAGACCTTCCATCCTTCGTCGAGTATAGTCAACATTATAATAATCACATCATCCACAATAATATAAATAGTGTGATAGCCCAATCCAAGGAGTAACAAGCTAACAGTTGTAGCATCCTAAGCATGCATACTAAGTAGTGGTTAAGCAAGCAAGGTACATGGCCAAACAAGGTTTGTTGGGATGTGGAGGACATGGTTGTTTGGGTTTATTTGAGAGGCATAAATATGAGGTGGTAAGATCTAGCAATTGTTCTATCCTATACCTAGGCACAAGTGATCTGGAAGTTATAAGCATGATATATGGTCCCCCTTACCTGATGAGAAGACGATTTTGAACGTGTAGTCGATCGCAAGATCGCACTGTCTCCGAGAGTAACCGCGGGAGCACACAAGAAGGAAAAACTGGAAAAGCAATCGATGAGTAAGCATCTATTACTATGAAGCAATCATGAGCAAGCAGCAAAAATAACACAACACGAGGCAAGGCAATACGATATCACATCTATCGTCGAGAGAGGTTACTGATAGGTTAAGTGAAGTACTCGTAACACACGACGATACCACACATTTAGAATGGTTCAAGTTTTTTAGCTACACAACATGAGCAAAGGTTGTTAACATGGCATCTCACTCAAGCATGGAATATCACACAATCATGGCAATAGGTAAAGCATAAAGTAAACCATCTATGCTAGTCAATTTAAGTGAGGTAAAATCCTAAACATGGCATATCACTAGGTACCCCACAACGATTAAAGCATTTGGTACTTTTATGCCCTAAACCATATTTTATGCTGGTTAACAACAACAAACAAGAGCACAATCACAATCTACACGAAATTCTAGTCAAGTTTCATATAAAGAACACCTCAACGGAGTTACGGTTAAAAAGATACAAGCAACGCAAGTTATGGGCACAATCTGCCAACATCAGGTAGCACACTTGAGAGCAATGAACCAATAAGATACAGGTTGCAAATATGCGCCAAAATGATGTGGATCAACAGTAGAGATGATAAGCATGACATGGCATCAAGGTTTCATGTATATGAGCATCAGGAACAAGTAATTGTAACCCACGCAAAATGCTAAATAATACTACTGGTCTAGGGACTTAGTGAAAAACAGAGGCATGGCAAATTGTTATTAACATGCTATATAAACAGTAGCAAAAGTAATAGAAAATCAACAGCAACATGACCATGTAATATATGAACATGGAGCCTATATGATGGTTGTCAGTACATACATAGCACTTGTGGTCAAAGGACCCATGGATGAATAAGTATTAAGCATGCAAGACGACTATATTATATTCCAGACTTAATGAAATCTCAGGGTATGTGACAGAAAACAGCAGGGTTGCACTTTGGGAGCTCAATAACTATATGAACAACAACCATATCATGGAAATTAAAAGCATGACATCAAATTACACATAACAAGGAGCATTGCATTCCATGAGAGCTATAGCATATGAAGCATGGATCGTTAACTATAAGGCACCAAAGTAGAAACTTTATGCAAACAGAAACACATGTTATCAGGGTCACCACTTTGGAGCAAGAAATAAAATATCTACAGAAGGAAAAATGGAAAAGGAATGCATCTAATTGAATTACACATGATGCTTAACATATAAAAGCAAGAAGTACTGGCATAAGCATCATGGATGTGACACAAACATCAACCAAACTTGCATGAAAATAACAGCAACAACAGTTAACATTCTGCAGCACACTTCAACAGGGATTTTCACCAACCAAATGTAAGGCCCCCGATGCGGTACTATCTCGAGTTAGTCGCTTTCGCGTCCCACCTGAGATACAAGCGCATAAGTGGCCACCGATGCACGATACTCGCACTCGTATCGCTATCGGATTCTCGACAACAGGCAATCGAAGCATGAACAACTAAGACATAAATATATATAAGTCCAGGGCATACACTCGCCACTGGTATTATTACATCATCTCAGAGATCATAAGATCCAACAGTACATCATGACATCAAGCGGAAGACAAACACGACTGAGTACGGTCAAAATCCAAATGGCCCTAGAGAGGGCTGCACATAAACAAGTCCACCCACGAAACGTCGGAACCCAACTATAGGATCTACTGGGCGAAGTCATCCTCATCGTCCTCCTCTGGTGGTACCTCCACGAAGTATCGTCCAGTGGTCGGATCGAGGTAGTAATCAACTGCAGCGGCCGATCAGGCAAAACAATAAAAGGAAGAGAAAAGAAAAATGTGAGAATATATCAATACAATATAACTAACTTCTCACGGTAAGGAAAAGTCGGGGTTGAGGTTGCAGCCGCGCTAGCATATATGAGTGGCTAACGATCTATTAGAGTAAGGGAAGATCCAAGAATTCGTTGACAATGTGTCGTAAGCCTGCTATCCACCTACTTACGCAAAACATAACACAACTTGATCCCCTCTTTGTCGCCCCGGACGAAGAAGAGAAATCAAGGAAACTCACACGTTGGAAACTTTTAAGCATGATTAAATTGATGTTATTCTATGAACAAGGAGTAGGTCTCAAGTCGTCCATAACCGCGGACACGGCTTTTCGAAAAGATTTAACCCTGCAGGGGTGTACCAACTGCCCATCATAGGCTTCGCATGTACGCCCGGTTTCCACTTGACTAGGTAAACGCCTGAAACTCCGCAACGTCAGAGTCCCTCTAACTAACAACGCACAATTCCAGGTGTCCCCCGGTGAGTCGACATCCAACTCAAAAGCCGGCCGCACTCTCGAATCGGCCTCTACCGTCTAGACGAGGTCGGGTTAGTTGCCCAAACTATGTGGACAACCCCCTAGCTCCCTGGGTGGACCAACAAGAGAAACCATGTCTTCGCTGGCCCGGGTTGTTTCGAAAACTGCTGGGGTACCAACCAAGCACACACACGTTTGCAAATAGTAAATCAGCTTGGGCCACCACTATAACTGTTTAAAGCTAGGTAGGTAAGACAAGGGGACCCCATAGAATCCCACACACGATTAGGCACGCTCGTCAAGAAACACAATACCCAGAACTCGGGACCTAGGTGACTCGAATGGAACAAAACACCTGGCGGGAACAGCCCGGTCTCCCATCCTTCGTCAAGTATAAGTTAACATCATAATAATAAATATCAACCAATTTCTGATAATAGCATGATAAACCACCAAGAAGCAATGGGTATAACCAGCAGGTTAAGGGCCTACACATACTAAGCAATGGTTAAGCAAGCAAGGTACATAGCCAAAAAAGGTTTTTGCTAGGATGTGGGGGCATGGCCGTTTGGGTTTGAGTGGGAGGCAAAAGTATATGGTGGTAGGATAAAGCAACCTCTCTAAATACAACTAGGCAAGCGAGCTGAAAGCTATAAAGAATGATATATAAACCCCCTTGCCTGGGTAATCAGTCGATGAAGCAGACGTAGCAGGGTCCTCGGGCTCGGTGTCAGAAATCTCCACGAAAGTCTCCTCGGTAGTCTCAGGTGCTAACGTAAGGTACCGGCAAGGAAAAAGCACACAAGTAAACCTCGAGACCAAAATGCTCAAGCATGGATGAGATGATCAAGTTTAATAGACATGGTGTGAACCTATCTAGTCAAATTTAAATGAAGGTGTTGACGACACGTCAACAACTTCATATGCAGTTATTTATATTTTATGGCTTTGGTCATAGCTTTGACTTTGGTGTAAGTGACATGGAAACATGACAATGGCATGATACAAAAACAACAATTTAATAATAATAAGCATCGTGAAATAAATTATCGATTCTGGAGACGAAGAAAGTGTCGGTGCAATTGACACCGGGAAGGTTCAATAGAAGAAAAGGATCCCAGCCACTTGCATACGACAATATGCTAGGGGCTGGTTCATGGATGCAAGGACTCAAGATGACATGGAAAAGAGCTTGAAGGATCAGAAGCACAAGATCAACATGCCCTGAAGTTGAAAGGCAAGCAAAATGAAGGGCAACAGAAATTTAATGGCCATAAGTGCTTGTGCATCATGTCCATTTTGTGTTGCACAAAACACAGAATGGACATCACCATTAAATTCCTTGGATCTTGCTGCCCCAAAAACATATATTACATGACACAATTTGAATTAGCAAAGCACAGTTTGCAAATTCAAAAGATTTGTGGGGCCTAAATGCAAATTGCCAACACCTCAATAATTTTAAGACTCAATTCACAAAATGGACCTCACCATGAGTTTCAGTGGGAAATTCTACCCCAAATTCATATATGGGAAGATATGTTTGAGGTAAAATGCCCAAGTCATTCAAAAACAGATTGAATTTGAATTCAACTCAAATTTGGAAAAGGAAAAACTGACATGAAGAAAAAAAGAAGAGGGCTCGGCCTCCAGCAGCACTGGGCCGCATCCAGCCCCTCCGGGCCAAGCCAAGGCCTCACTGGCTTGACAGCGGCCCACCATGGTCACAGCCACTGGCAGGTGGGGCCTGTCTGTCAGCCTCCCACAAAAAAGGTGGCTTAAATCACCACTGCCCTAGGGGAATTCGAACCCACGACCACACACACTTGACACAGCGAACCAGCCACTCGGGCTGAGAGGGGGAATACTTTAGTACTGCCTCTGAATACAGGTAAGGTGTGGTTAACTTGCAACAAGCGGCGACAGAGCAACTCCGGCGAGGAATACGTCGGCTACGCTGCACTAGGATGTCAGAACCCTCTGTTAGGTATGTGCTAGGATCAAGACTCAATTTGCATAATGTTAAAAATTTCAAAAGAATTTGAAATGAGAGAGAGAACACCCCCAGATGAATTTAATTCAAATGGCCAGAATAAAAGTTGCTCCAACAATTCCTTTTGCATTTTTGAAAAGTCTCATAAATGAGTGTGATCACATATCAAGTGACGTGGGACCAATCCCATGCTCATGGATTTTTCAAGTATTCAAACAAGACCTTGGAATTAATCAAAACCCCCATTTGATTTAAAATTCAAATGATTTGAATTTTAAAAAGTGCCAAACTTTATAAGTGGCTAGTCTAATATAATATGAGGCCATATAAAAAGTTTCAGCATTTTTAAAAATGCCTAGCTATTTAATTTAGCATGGCCAACATAGGACAGAAAATAAAATAGAAAAAGAAAGGGCAGAGACTTACCTCTCGCCCAGGGCGAGGCCCACCCAGTCAGCCCACCCAGCCCAAAGGGGCAAGGGGGTCTTCTTCCCCGACCCCGCGCTTCCAAGCTGCTCGGTGGAATGCCACCGAGCCAGCCGAGCACGTCGTCGCTTCCCCAGTCGCCACCTGCCCCTCTGGAGCCTCCTAGTCGCGCCACACAACTCCTGGACGAGCCGCCCTTCCATTCCCCCCCCCCCACTCTGGAGCCGTTCCTGCCCTCTCTTTCGACGAACCGACTACGACCGTAGCGCACCGGAGAGCACTGACGCGCACCGCCATGGCCACTGGCTAGCTCGAGCTTCCTCGCCGTATCCAGAAGAATCGATGTGATTGACTACGCCGTTCACCCCATCAATCGAGCTCAGGCGCCTCTGCAACTGACGCCAGCTTCGTCTTCGAGCTCCGACCGCCGTGGAGATCGAGGCGCAATTGCTCCGCCGCAGCTAGATCTCAGCCTCCACCGTCACCTCCATTCGCACCGGGGTGAGCTTCTTCATCCTCCCCGCCCATCTGTGGCTCCTCCCTTGCCCTCTATCGCAATCCGCCGAGGTCTCCGTAGTGCCCCTTCTTCTCAGCCCATGTGCGCATCAGCCTCCCTTGCGTCTCAACTTTCCAACACGTTAGGCCGTGGACAAAATGGCGCTCTGGAGCGCGAACCCGACGCAGCCCTAGCCTCTGTCGCCGCCATCCTCGACGTTGACGTTGCTCTGGTGACCTCCTAAAGCACCTCCATTAGCACCTAACCCAGAGCTTAATCCCCCTGGGCCCACTTGCCATAGCCACTGCCAAGTGGGCCCAGCCCCTGTTACTCCCCCCTGTTAGTTTAATTCAAATTAAATCAATTTAATTAACCCAGTGAGACACTGACATGTGGGTCCAAGTGTTCAGTGGCCCCCTGACGTCAGCATGACCTCACGCTGATGCAGTTAATGATTTTATATTTAAATCAATTTAGAAATTGGCAGAAAATACTTAAAACTTTGGAAATTCATAGAAAATTCATCCTAACTCCAAATGTAGCAAATAATATGTCTAAAATTATTAGAAAAATTCAAGTATTCTGAATAAGCAATCTGTTTCTTGTTTGAACAAGTTTACTTGGGTGAACAGAGAGAACAAGGCATATGAATTCTTTTTAAATTCAAATTGGAGTTTGAATTTGCAAAACCTTTGCAATATACTTCATTCAAATGGAATTCCCTCACACATCAGAAGCATTTACACCAAGTTTCAACCTTCAACCCATGTGATTGTGCATTGTACTTATGTTGCCCCCTTTGATTGTTGTTTGTCGATATAAGTGGAACCGGAACAGGAGGCTGCCCCCTTCGTTGAAGTCCCCGATACCGAACCTCGTCAGCAAGGCAAGCAAACACCCGTTGATCATGTCGATAAAATCCCACTTCCCTCTCAGTATCTCTTATGCATTGTTTAGGATAATTACCATGCTACGTTTCTACCGCATAGATGAACCCATTCCGTTGCATGACCTATCATTTGTCACAGTAGTAGGCAAACCACAATCCTAGCAAATGTAGGAGTTTATTGATATCATGTGGCCCCTGCAATTGTTACTGCTTATTTCATGCTTAGAGTGTTACAATGATGATACTGTTATGTGAGTCGGGATGGTAGCAATCATGTTGATGATGGTGGAAATGTGTTGGTGAATCTACCCTAATACAAGGTGAACGATGAGAGGCTGTGTAGGAGTACACAGTGGGTTGTCTCGTTGAACACCGCCCTAAGTCCGAGTTCTTGTGTGGTGATCCAAGATGAAGAGTACAACCCCACATTGGCCTCACTGACCCCTCTCAGCCTACTAACTCATCCCTTTCGATGTCCCGATGTCGCAGTAGTTCGGAGTTCTGGTAGGTTTGTGGCCTGGCTGCTGAGTGAGAGAACGACTCAGCCGAGACCGGCTTATGCACCACGCACACATCACCTGGGTCCACTTCGGTAAACCGGCCGGGTTCACAATAGTGGTAGCCAACCCAGGTAGGCGTCTTTCTTGGACTAGATCGGCTATGAGGTAACAGTTGTGGTGAACATCCTCGCCGACACCTCTTGAACGGTGTCAAGTACAAAGGAGGTAACTGATGGTCATGTGTGTGTAGAGGTACACCCCTGCAGGGTTAACAAAACTATTCGAATAGCCGCGTCTGTGGTAAGGGACTGCTAGGAAAGCTTAGCTTGATTATTAGACAACTTGAACTGGATACTTATAAAACTTTCCAAGATAAGCGTGAGTGCTATGGCGTGCTTTCTCGTGGGAAGTCGAGGAAGGCACCATAGTGGTGTAATTGGTTGGAGATGTAGTGGACTCGTGTACGCTTCTTACCTCAAGTATGGTACTCGTAGATCAGGACTAGCCAAGTCAAAGTTGGCACTTCTGCATTGAAACCCCACCTCCCTTTACCTTGATACATGTGCATGAGTAGTATAGCTCCTACGTAAGTCTTGCTGAGTACGACTTTGTACTCACGTTTGCTTATTCTATGTTTTAGATGAACCCACTGACCCCGAAGGTGGATTCTTCCTCGAGCTCGACGACTGAAGACCAAGCTAGTGTAGTCCCAGTCAGCAGACTGGTTCCCTCGTAGAGGGCTTGTGTTTAAATAAGGCTTCTTAACCCATTTGTTAAACTTGTCTGTACCCAGACATAATTTGCTTCCGCATGCTTGTTGTAATGTTGGATCACGGTCTCGTGATCTCTGTGTGCACTCTGTAAGAGTTATCAATAAAGTTGTAAACTTTGTAGATAATTGCAACGATACCTGCTGTTCATACTAGACATGTGAGCTGCGTGTATGATTATAACATGCATGTCTTAGTATGGGTTTTCGAGACCTTAGTTGTGATCTGGTTGACGGTCTTTTATACACCAAGTGGCCCTTAGATGTGTGCAGCTTGGGACATCGCGATGCGATTGCTCGTGACGCTGTCACGTGCACACTTTGATGTATGATCGAGCCCGCCCTAGACCCTGACTAAGTGATCGGGCTGGAGTAAGTCTATATAAGGGTTATAATACAATCGATAGTATGGTTGAGGCGACTTGTCTATGAGTATGGGAGTTCACCACCCATATCATTTAGACTTGTGTGCGGACGATGAGGACCCATCTCAGTTGATCATCTGGCCTGGATGGGATGCCCCTCGCGTTCGATGCTTTCCAAGAACGTTCTGTGCTTGGCCTTGTCTGCTTAGACAAGTGGTACGGTTCTCGGCTCTCCATAAGATTGTGTTGTAGCGAGTCTTGCATACGCTAACCCCGGGTCCCAATAGACTTGGTAACAGAGCAGGACTGACTGTAGGATTATCAGCCTTGGCCGAAGTCGAGTCTAGCTTGCTATAGTTATATAGTTACTCTGGGTATATAAGGGAACAACATAAGGCTTCTTTTTTTCTCCTTACCTTCATCTTTCTGAGTCCTGAATCACCCTCATCTTGTTCTACGGGAAGATATGACTAGGCTCATCTATATCTTACTAGAAAATCTCACTGTTTGCTTCCTTGTAGCCGTAGGAAAGTTGTGTTCAGTCTTCTAGAGTTGTTGTACTCATGATTTCTTACATCTTATTATGTAAGTGTTGTTTCTACATTGCAAGAAAAGAAATTTCTTACAATTATAGCCGTTATGATGTCCGAGTCATTCCATTTCTCTTCATAATATGATGCATTTGCAAACTCATTCAACTCTGTTTGACATTGATCTTATCCTTCAGGATGTCTCAAGGAACCCGTGGCCACCTTGGTCGTGCCCAAGCTCGTGGGGATGATCCGGAGGAAGGCAATCTTCCACCATCACCCACGATAGCTCAAGTTCTCATGGAGGTTGAAAGAAACCGAAGGGACTCTCATGAGTTGTTGGGGGTCATTGCTCGGAATACTGCCCAGCAGCGGAATGAGCTTGTGTCGTTGAATGCCTTCATCCAGCTTCATCTCCCAGTTTTCAGCTATTCCACTGAGCCCCTTGACGCCGATGACTTGCTTCGCAGCATCGAGAGAAAGCTCCATTCTGGACATGTTGAAGATGGTGACAGAGTCAACTATGCCACCTACCACCTCGAGGGTGCAGCTAGCTCTTGGTGGGAGAACTTTCTGAACATGCGTCCAGCTGGACAGTTGACTTCGTGGAAGGATTTCTGTGACACTTTTCGCGAGCATCACATTCCTAAGGTACTCATGGACCGCAAGAGAGAGGAGTTCTGCAATCTCAACCAAGGAAGAAGGTCCGTTGATGAGTTTAGTCGGGCGTTCAATCGTCTTGCCCGCTATGCTCCCGAGGAGGTATCCACCGACTCCAAGAAGCAAGAGAGGTTCCGCAAGGGACTCAATACTAGACTTCGTCGTGAGCTCAATCTTCATGACTTCGCCACATTCCAGATCCTTGTCAACAAGGCCATCAAGGCAGAGGATATGATCACTCCCGAGGATTCCCGCAAGCACCCTAGAGACATGGTTCACCCAGTTCAGGCCCTCAGAAGCGCAAGATCTGGATCCCCAATAGCATGTTCCGCCAGAACAACCCACCGAGGCAATCCTTTGTGGCGCCTCGTCCATCAGCTCCGTTCCACCCAGCTCCACCGAACAACCCAGCTCCCCGCACTATCTTTGGAGCCTGCTACAAGTGTGGTCAGGCCGGCCACTACTCCCGCGAGTGTCCCCAGAACCAGATCCAGAAACAGAATGCTCCACCCCGTGCCGGAGGTAACAACAATGGTCGCGGCAAGCCACCCCCGAAGGTCTACACCAACAAACCCGCTCCTTCCGCCAATCGTGGACGTGTGAACCAGATATCAGCTGAAGAGACTGACGACACTTCTGACGTCATTCTTGGTATGCTCCCAGTCAATTATGTTCCTACTTCCGTTCTTTTCGACCCAGGAGCATCTCATTCATTCATGTCAGAAAGTTATGCACTTCGTCATGAGTTATCCTTTGTTGAAATGTCCACCCCAATGATAATTCAAACTCCAGGGTCAAGATGGCAAACTAATAGAGTAAGCCATGGTAATCAAATTGCAATTGAGGGTTTAGTATTCCTTGCTTCACTTATAGCCCTCAAATCTTCAGACATTGATGTCATCCTTGGTATGGATTGGTTATCAAGACAACATGCTTTTCTTGATTGTAAAGCCAAATCAGTTAGACTTACCCATCCTTCAGGCCAGACAATAGATTATTCCTCACCAAGATCAAGAACCCAGATGCATTCTTTTAATGTGCTTCCTCTTCCCGACCTTGAAGATATTCCGGTGGTTCATGACTTCCCGGATGTCTTTCCTGAAGAGCTGTCGGGCATGCCACTCGACAGATGTGTAGAATTCATAGTGGATCTTATGCCAGGCACAGCCCCAATTTCCAGACGCCCATACAAAATGGCCCCACGTGAGTTAGCTGAGCTTAAAATCCAACTTGAAGCTTTGTTGGCAAAAGGCTTCATCCACCCTAGCTCATCGCCATGGGGTTGCCCCGTTCTGTTCGTAACGAAGAAAGATGGAACTGAAAGGATGTGCGTAGACTATCGCCCGCTAAATCTAGCGACGATAAAGAACAAGTACCCACTGCCCAGGATCAATGATCTTTATGATCAACTTGCTGGATCCTCTATCTTCTCCAAGATGGATTTGAGATTAGGTTATCATGAAATCAAAATCCGAAACGAGGACATTCCCAAAACGGCTTTCAGTACTCGTTATGGTCTTTACGAGTACACCGTCATGTCCTTTGGTTTAACCAATGCCCCCGCCACTGTCTTGCGCATGATGAATTCGATCTTCATGGAGTACCTAGATAAATTTGTTGCAGTTTATCTTGATGATATTCTCATCTACTCGAAGAACGAAGAAGAACATGCCGAACATCTCAGGATGGTATTGATGAAACTCCGAGAGCATCGCCTTTATGCCAAGTTCTCCAAGTGTGAATTTTAGCTACCAGAAGTGACCTACTTAGGGCACGTGATTTATGCAAAAGGCATTGCTGTGAATCCTGAGGGAGTTCAGGCCATCCTTGACTAGACTCCACCTGAATCGGTTAAGAAAGTTAGGAGTTTTCTTGGCCTAGCAAGCTATTGTCGCCGCTTCGTTGAGAACTTCTCCAAAGTTGCAAAGCCTCTAACTGAACTCCTCAAGAAAGAGAAGAAATTCCTATGGACTCCCAAGTGCGAGGAAAGCTTTCAAGAGCTAAAAAGAAGATTGACTTCTGCACGCGTACTTGCGCCTCCAGACACCAAAAAGGATTTCGAGATCTTTTGTGACGCATCACGGCAAGGGTTAGGATGCATACTTATGCAAGATAGACATGTGGTAGCTTATGCTTCACGCCAGTTGCGTCCACATGAAGAGAACTATCCTACCCATGATCTTGAACTCGCTGCCGTAGTTCATGCCCTGACAACTTGGGACATTACCTCCTTGGTAATCGTTGTGAGATCTATTCCGACCACCAAAGGCTCAAATACATTTTCACCCAGCCAGATCTTAATCTCAGGCAAAGACGCTGGATTGAGTTGATAAAAGATTACGACGTAGGAATTTCTTACACCCCAGGCAAAGCCAATGTCATGGATGATGCACTATGTCGTAAGTCATATTGTAACAACCTCATGTTACAACAGTGTCAACCACTTCTTCATGAGGAATTTCGCAAGCTCAATCTTGAGATTGTTCCTCATGGCTATCTTTCTACCTTGGTGGCGAAACCAACTCTTGGGGATCAAATCATAGTTACCCAAAGGCGTGCACGAGGTGTTCGCCGGATCAAGGAGAACATTGCTAGTGGAGTTGCTAAATGTTTCTCCACAGATAGTAAAGGAACGGTATTCTTTGGAAATCGTTTGGTAGTACCTAAGAATAGGGAACTAAGGCAACTCATCCTGAAAGAAGCCCATGACACACCCCTCACGATTCATCCCGGTAGCACAAAAATGTACCGAGATCTACGCCAGAGATTTCGGTGGACTAGGATGAAGAGAGACATTACTCGATTTGTTGCCGAATGTGATGTTTGTCGTCGCATTAAGGCCGAACACCAAAGATCTGCTGGTACACTTCAACCTTTTCCTATTCCAGAGTGGAAATGGGAAAAAGTCAGTATGGACTTCATCACTGGCTTTCCAAAAACCCAGAAAGGAAATGATGCCATCTTCGTTGTTGTGGATAGACTTTCCAAAGTTGCTTACTTCCTTCCCATTCGCGAGTCTATAACTGCTAGCCAGTTAGCGGACTTGTATGTCTCTAGAATTGTGTCTCTTCATGGTGTTCCTTTGGAAATCAATTCTGATCGTGGTAGCCTTTTCACCTGTAGATTTTGGGGAAGCTTTCAGAATGCTATGGGAACTCATCTCTCCTTTAGTACGGCTTTCCATCCTCAGTCTAGTGGTCAAGTCGAAAGGGTTAACCAAATTCTCGA
This sequence comes from Bromus sterilis, assembly GCA_950022295.1. NCBI lineage: Eukaryota > Viridiplantae > Streptophyta > Magnoliopsida > Poales > Poaceae > Bromus > Bromus sterilis. The sequence goes on along the minus strand of OX465596.1, from coordinate 320,311,884 downwards.
GGACATGCTCAGAGCTTGTGTTATCTCATTCGGAAAGAATTGGGAGAAGTCTCTTCCATTCGCCGAATTTGCTTATAACAATAGTTTCCAATCTAGTATGAACATGGCTCCTTTTGAACTCCTCTATGGACGAAGATGTCGAACACCCCTTAACTGGTCAGAAACCGGTGAAAGACAATTCTTTGGACCGGATATGATCATGGAAGCAGAAGAGCAAGTTCGCATTGTTCATGCTCAATTGAAAGCAGCACAGTCTCTTCAGAAAAGCTACTATGATCGTCATCATAGGCAAGAAAGCTACAATCTGGATGAGAAGGCTTACCTTCGGGTTACTCCTCTGAAGGGAACCCAACGCTTCAGTATCAAAGGCAAGTTGGCCCCACGTTACATTGGACCTTTCTGCATTCTTGCTAAACGTGGAGAAGTTGCCTACCAACTTGAACTACCCCCGCACCTTTCCCGAGTACATGATGTATTCCATGTGTCACAACTCAGGTGTTGCTTCAAGGACCCCATCCGCGAAGTCGACCATGAAACGCTTGATCTCCAAGATGACCTTTCTTATCGAGATTACCCCATTCGTATTCTTGATTCAGCAGAGCATGTCACTCGTCGTCAGAAGATTAAGTTTCTGAAAGTGCAATGGTCACACCTCTCTGAGAGAGAAGCCACGTGGGAAAGAGAAGACTGTCTTAGTGCCGAGTACCCCTCCATCCTCCCGCAGACTTATGAATCTCGGGACGAGATACTTTTGAGTGGGGGCGAGTTTTCTGAACCCTCAGTTAGGTATGTGCTAGGATCAAGACTCAATTTGCATCATGTTAAAAATTTCAAAAGAAATTGAAATGGGAGAGAGAACACCCTCGAGATGAATTTCATTCAAATGGCCAGAATAAAAGTTGCCCCAAAAATTCCTTTTGCATTTTTGAAAAGTCTCATAAATGAGTGTGATCACATATCAAGTGATGTGGGACCAATCCCATGCTCATGGATTTTTCAAATATTCAAACAGGACCTTGGAATTAATCAAAACCCCCTATTTGATTTAAAATTCAAATGATTTGAATTTTAAAAAGTGCCAAACTTTATAAGTGGCTAGTCTAATATAAAATGAGGACATATAAAAAGTTTCAGCATTTTTAAAAATGCCTAGATATTTAATTTAGCATGGCCAACATAAGACAGAAAAGAAAATAGAAAAAGAAAGGGAAGAGACTTACCTCTCGCCCAGGGCGAGGCCCATCCAGTCGCCCCAGCCAGCCCAAAGGGGCAAGGGGGTCTTCTTACCCGACCCCGCGCTTCCAAGCTGCTCGGTAGAATGCCATCGAGCCAGCCGAGCACGTCGCGGCTTCCCCAGTCGCCACCTGCCCCTCTGGAGCCTCCTAGTCGCGCCACGCAGCTCCTGGACGAGCCGCCCTTCCATTCCCCCCCCCTCTGGAGCCGTTCCTGCCCTCTCTTTCGACGAACCGACGATGACCGCAGCGCACCGGAGAGCACCAACGCGCACCGCCATGGCCACTGAATAGCTCGAGCTTCCTCGCCGTGTCCAGAAGAATCGTTGTGATCGACTACGCCGTTCCCCTCATCAATAGAGCTCGGGCGCCTCTTCTACTGACTCCAGCTTCGTCTTCGAGCTCCGGCCGCCGTGGAGATCGAGGCGCAATTGCTCCGCCGCCGCTAGCTCTCAGCCTCCACCGTCACCGCCATTCGCACCGGGGTGAGCTTCTTCATCCTCCCCGCCCATATGTGGCTCCTCCCTTTCCCTCTATCACAATCCGCCATGGGAGCCAGATCTTGCCGCCGCCATGGCTGATGCCGAGGTCGCCGTAGTGCCCCTTCGTCTCAGCCCACGTGCGCATCAGCCTCCCCTGCGTCTCAACTTTCCAACGCGCTAGGCCGTGGTCAAAATGGCTCTCTGGAGCGCGAATCCGACGCAACACTAGCCTCTGCCGCCGCCATCCTCGACGTCGACGTTGCTCCGGTGACCTCCTGAAGCTCTGGCCAGGTCCATTCGACGCGGACGACGACGGTGAACACGCCGGTGGCCTCCATTCTTGCTCCCGTGCCCGTTTGCGAAATTCCGGCATGAACATGACCTCGCCGGCGATGAGCACCTCCATTAGCACCTAACCCGGAGCTTAATCCCTCTGGCCCCGCTTGCCATAGCCACTGCCAAGTGGGCCCATCCCCTGTTAATCCCCCCTGTTAGTTTAATTCAAATTAAATCAATTTAATTAACCCAGTGAGACATTGACATGTGGGTCCCAGTGGTCAGTGGCCCCCTGACGTCAGCATGACCTCATGCTGATGCAGTAAATGATTTTCTATTTAAATCAATTCAGAAATTGGCAGAAAATACTTAAAACTTTTGGAAATTCATAGAAAATTCATCCTAACTCCAAATGTAGCAAATAATATGTCTAAAATTATTAGAAAAATTCAAGGATTTTGAATATGCAATATGTTTTATTGTTTGAACAAGTTTACTTGGGTGAAAAGAGAGAACAAGGCATATGAATTCTATTTAAATTCAAATTGGAGTTTGAATTTGCAAAACCTTTGCAATATACTTCATTTAAATGGAATTCCCTCACACATCAGAAGCATTTACACCAAGTTTCAACCTTAAACCCATGTGATTGTGCATTGTACTTATGTTACCCCCTTTGATTGTTGTTTGTCGATAGAAGTGGAACCAGAACAGGAGGCTGCCCCCTTTGTTGAAGACCCCGATACCGAACCTCGTCAGCAAGGCAAGAAAACCCCCATTGATCATGTCGATAAAATCCCACTTCCCTCTCAGTCTCGCTTATGCATTGTTTAGGATGATTACCATGCTACGTTTCTACCGCATAGATGAACCCATTACGTTGCATGACCTATCATTTGTCACAGTAGTAGGCAAACAACAATCCTAGCAAATGTAGGAGTTGATTGATAGCATGTGCCCCCTGCAATTGTTACTGCTTATTGCATGATTAGAGTGTTACAATGATGATACTGTTATGTGAGTCGGGATGGTAGCAATCATGTTGATGATGGTGGAAATGTGTTGGTGAATCTACCCTTATACAAGGTGAACAATGAGAGGCTGTGTAGGAGTACACAGTGGGTTGTCTCGTTGAACACCGCCCTAAGTCCGAGTTCTTGTGTGGTGATCCAAGATGAAGAGTACAACCCCACATTGGGCTCACTGACCCCTCTCAGCCTACTAACTCATCCCTTTCGATGTCCAGATGTCGCAGTAGTTCGGAGTTCTGGTAGGTTTGTGGCCTGGCTGCTGAGTGAGAGAACGACTCAGCCGAGACCGGCTTATGCACCACGCACACATCACCTGGGTCCACTTCGGTAAACCGGCCGGGTTCACAATAGTGGTAGCCAATCCAGGTAGGCGTCTTTCTTGGACTAGATCGGCTATGAGGTAACAGTTGTGGTGAACATCCTCGCCGACACCTCTTGAACGGTGTCAAGTACAAATGGAGTAAATGATGGTCATGTGTGTGTAGCGGTACACCCCTGCAGGGTTAACAAAACTATTCGAATAGCCGCGTCCGCGGTAAGGACTGCTTGGAAAGCTTAGCTTGATTATTTGAAAACTTGAACTGGATACTTATAAAACTTGCCAAGATAAGCGTGAGTGCTATGGCGTGCTTTCTCGTGGGAAGTCGAGGAAGGCACCATAGTGGTGTAATTGGTTGGAGATGTAGTGGACTCGTGTACGCTTCTTACCTCAAGTATGGTACTCGTAGATCAGGACTAGCCAAGTCAAAGCTGGCACTTCTGCATTGAAACCCCACCTCCCTTTACCTTGATACATGTGCATGAGTAGTATAGCTCCTACGTAAGTCTTGCTGAGTACGACTTTGTACTCACGTTTTCTTATTCTATGTTTCAGATGAACCCACTGACCCCGAAGGTGGATTCTTCCTCGAGCTCGACGACTGAAGACCAAGCTAGTGTAGTCCCAGTCAGTAGACTGGTTCCCTCGTAGAGGGCTTGTGTTTAAATAAGGCTTCTTAACCCATTTGTTAAACTTGTCTGTACCCAGACATAATTTGCTTCCGCATGCTTGTTGTAATGTTGGATCACGGTCTCGTGATCTTTGTGTGCACTCTGTAAGAGTTATCAATAAAGTTGTAAACTTTGTAGAGAATTGGAACGATACCTGATGTTCATACTACACATGTGTGCTGCATGTATGATTATAACATGCATGTCTTAGTATGGGTTTTCGAGACCTTTGTTGTGATCTGGTTGGCGGTCTTTTATACACCAAGTGGCCCTTAGATGTGTGCAGCTTGGGGCATCGCGATGTGATTGCTCGTGACTCTGTCACGTGCACACTTTGATGTATGATCGAGCCCGCCCCAGACCCCGACTAAGTTATCGGGCTGGAGTAAGTCTATGTAAGGGTTATAATACAATCGATAGTATGGTTGAGGCGACTTGTCTATGAGTATGGGAGTTCACCACCCATATCATTTGGACTTGTGTGCGGACGATGAGGACCCATCTCAGTTGATCATCCGGCCTGGATGGGATGCCCCTCGCGTTCGATGCTTTCCGAGAACGTTCTGTGCTTGGCCTTGTCTGCTTAGACAAGTGGGTACGGTTCTCGGCTCTCCATATGATTGTGTTGTAGCGAGTCTTGCATATGCTAACCCCGGGTCCCGACATAGGATCAAAACGGAGTCGTGGTGGCGCTAGCTGGTATCACCATGTTTACATTTTTGTTCTAGGCTGCCCCAGGGGCTCGTCGACGGAGACACGAGCCTCGCCGGAACTTCACAACGGCAGCCTCTGACAGAGGACAACGGGCCCGACCACGGCGGGCACTGGAGTCCACAAAGGTGCCTCCTTGGTGGCTACGGGCATGATCTAGACGTCCCGGAGCACGCACGCGCACGAGCTGGACACACCACGGGCTTGGCGGCCATGAACTGCACGGCGGCGACTACTACAGCGACGGGAAACGCAAACGGTGACGGCTTGCTACCTACGCGGCAAGGGATAGACAGAGACTCACCGTGGCTCACCTAGGGGTGGTCGACGACGAGCGCGAACGTGTAGTAGAGGAGGTAGTCGTTCACCGGCGTCTGGGAAGAAGGGAATGCGGCGGAGGCCCTCGTCGCGCGTTCGAATCGGCCACCACACGGGAAACCTATGATGGGGAGCGGTTCAGAAAGGGTCCAAGACCATGCAATAGAGCACATGCTTGTCGGCACGGCGAGACGGCGACGAATTTCTCGCCGGTTTACCTGCGCTCAGGCGGAACAGGGGAGAGCCATGGCGGAGATGCAGGCGGCAGCGAGGAAAATTAAGGAGGGGGAAAGGGGAACTAGGGTTCCCCGGAGTGCTAGGGGTGCCGCTTATAAGGGGGAGGCCCCCTGTCCACGCTAGCCGGCGTCGACGTCGACGTTGCCGCCGGCTGTGAGAGAGAGGAGTGAGGGGACATGCACGCGCCACTTGGATGGAGATCGGACGATCCCAGCTGCCTCTGTGTACCGCTTCGGTGGCACGGGCTTGAGCCCAAGGGAGGAAGAGGCCCAGGTGGGCTGGGTTGAGTCCCGGAATTGAAAGAATAAAAAAGAAACCCCTGGCCATTTACATTTATTAAAAACAGAGGCACTTGGGGAATTTTCTAGAGAGTTTTTCCAGAGATTAAATTACCCAAAAATAGAATAAATAATCCTTGCAATATTTTGGATTTGATAAAATTGGTTTCACCAATTTTGGAGCAACAAAAATGTGGGGTCATTTTTGAAATTCAACACACATTGAACTATGGCCCATATTCTTAGAGTTGGCAAAAATGGTGCAAGGCTTTTGAAAAGCTTGGGAAGGTGAAAGAATTGGCTATGCCAAGTTTGGGTTCAAGGGGAGTATGCATGCAACATGGAAAATTCCTCAAACAACCTTCTTGAACCACTTTGTTTGAATTCAAAAGAAATTCAAATGAACTCAAAACTTCTTGGCATTTAAAATCATCACATGGAATTACATCCACTTGCATCACAACAAGTTTCAAATCCATTGATGAAAGAAAAATTACATCATGAACACATAATTTGCTCTTGGGATGTTACAACACTCCCCCACCAACACAGGATCTCGTCCCGAGATCTAAGCCTGAAACAACTCTGGATACTCAGAACGGAGATGATCTTCACGTTCCCACGTTGCTTCCTTCTCCGAATGATGTGCCCACTGTACCTTCATGAACTTGACGGTCTTTTTACGAGTCTTGCGCTCTGACGTCTCAAGAACACGGACTGGACGCTCTGAGTAGGAAAGGTCTGCACTCAGCTGGATCTCGCCCAAGTCAACGGCCTGCTCTGGCTGCTTGAAGCACTTCTTTAGCTGGGACACATGGAAAACATCATGCACCATGGACAGACTCTCCGTAAGCTCAAGACGAAAGGCGAGAGGTCCTCTAGTCTCAAGGATGCGGAAAGGTCCGACAAATCTTGGAGCGAGCTTTCCTTTTATGCCAAAGCGGTGAGTTCCCCTCAATGGAGACACTCTCAGGTACGCCCAATCACCAACCTGAAAAGCTACACCACGGTGCCTCTTGTCATAATAGTCCTTCTGCCTTGACTGTTCTGCCTTTAGGTGCTCTCGGACAATCTTCACTATGTCCTCTGCCTCCTGGATCACATCTGGACCGAACAACTGCCTTTCTCCTGTTTCGGACCAGTTCAAAGTTGTCCTGCACTTCCAGCCATACAAGACCTCAAACGGTGCTGCCCGCAGACTTGCCTGATAGCTGTTGTTGTAAGAAAACTTAGCATACGGCAAGCATTCCTCCCACTTCATGCCAAAGGAGATGACACATGCTCGAAGCATGCCCTCGAGGATTTGGTTCACGCGCTCGACATGTCCACTTGTCTATGGGTGATAAGCGGTAATGAACAGCACGGTCGTACCAATCGCCTTTTGAAAGGCCTGCCAGAACTTAGAGGTGAAGAGGCTGCCTCTATCAGAACTGATCTTCTTGGGAATGCCATGCAAAGATACAACTCTTGCGGTATAAAAATCCGCCAACTGAGCTGCTGAAATGGAGTATTTCACTGGAAAGAAGTGGGCAACTTTGGAAAGATAGTCAATGACGACAAAGATGGCATTGTTCTTCTTCTGCGACAAGGGGAAGCCTGTGATGAAATCCATCTCTATGTGATCCCATTTCTACTCCGGAATCTCAAGTGGCTGAAGTAGCCCCGCAGACTTCTGGTGTTGTGCCTTCACTCTCCTGAACACATCACACTGAGACACGTAATGGGCAACATCCCGCTTCATACGAGTCCACCAAAAACTTTGCTTGAGATCTTGATACATCTTTGTGATGCCAGGGTGAATTGACAGCTTGGCATCATGGGCCTCCTTCATGATGACCTCTCTGAGATCTCCCTCCTTGGGAACAACAACTCTCTCCTCAAAGAACACGGTGCCGTCATTATGCATTGAAAAGAAACCGTACTTTGGAACTGAGGCGGCAATACCCTGTTTGATCTTTTGTATCATTGAGCTGCCAGACTGAGATTCACGGATCTTCTCATGGATAGTGGGCTCTACCACAAGGTTGGCAAGGTAGCCTGCTGGAACTAGCTCAAGATTGCGCCTACGAAAGGAATCACACAAATCAGGGTGGATCTTCTGCACCTGGATATTATTGCAATCGCCCTTGCGGCTTAGCGCATCAGCTATGACATTCGCCTTCCCAGGCGTGTACTGAATATCAACTGTGTAGTCAGTAATGGTCTCAAGCCATCTTCTTTGCCTCAAATTCAGATTTGCCTGAGTGAACAAGTACTTCAGACTCTTGTGGTCAGTGAACATATCCACCTTCCTCCCTAAGAGGAGGTGTTGCCAAGTGATCAAGGCGTGCACAACTGCTGCAAGCTCCAAGTTGTGCGTGGGATAATTCCTCTCACTCGTCTTCAACTGCCGTGAGGTGTAAGCCACAATGTTTCTTCCTTGCATCAAAACTCCGCCTAGACCTTGCAATGAGGCATCACAAAACACCTGAAAAGGCTGTGACTCATCTGGCGGCGTGAGAATTGGTGTTGTGGTCAACTTCTTCTTCAACTCCTCGAAGGATGACTGGCAAGCTGGTGACCAAGTGTATCTCTTGCCCTTGCACAACAATAAAGTCATTGGCTTTGCTATTTTGGAGAAATTCTGCACAAACCTCCTGCAATAGTTGGCGAGGCCGAGAAAACTCCTTAGCTGCTTCACATTTTTCAGCGGAGCCCACTCTTGAATAGTGCGGACTCGCTCTGGATCAACCGCAATACCCTCAGCGGAAATGACATGGCCAAGAAAATTGACTTTGTCAAGCCAAAACTCACACTTGGAGAACTTGGCATAGTACATGTGCTCTCCAGCTTCTGCAGCACCAGGCCAAGATGTTCCTCATGTTCATCCTCTGACTTGGAATAGACAAGAATGTCGTCGAGGTAGAGGATTACAAACACATCAATCCATTCTTGGAACAAATAGTTCATAGCTCTCATGAATGTTGGAGGGGCGTTTGAGAAGACGAAAGTCATGACTGTGAACTCATACAGCCCATAACGTGTGCTGAACGCGTTACCCCATACTCAAGTCAAGCTTGGAAAAAACCTTTGCCCCATTCAACTGTTCGAATAGATCATTGATGCGGGGTAAATGGTATTTGTTCTTGATGGTCTTCTTGTTGATACCGCGATAGTACTGGACCAAGCGGCTAGTCCCATCCTTCTTCTGGACAAACAAAGCTGGTGCAACCCAAGGGGAAGTGCTCGCGCGGATAAAACCGCCTGCCTCTAACTCTGTCAACTGCTTCTTGAGTTCAATCAACTCCTTCGAACACATCTTGTACGGATGCCGAGAAATCGACTGAGTACCAGGCTCTAGCTCAATAACGAACTCAATAGCTCGAACTAGGGGAATTCCTGGCAACTCATCTGGAAAGAAGTCTGGAAAATCACAGACAACTTTGACTTCTTCGAGCAAAGGCGCAACTCCTGCGTTCAACGTATACAACTGTGCTTCTCCTTCCATTGAGCCACAAGTGTACAAGACTTCTGCGCCTGAATCATGTGTCAACTTCACGAATCTTGATGGGCAATCAATGTTGGCCTTGTGCTGCACAAGCCAATCCATGCCCAAGATGACATCGATATCTGAACTTGGCAAGGCGATGAGCGAGGCTGGGAAATGGCTACCCTGAATGGCGATCCTCACAAACGGAGCACGGAGAGACGAAGTGAACTTGGAACCGGGTGAAACAATAGGGAGAAACTTTGGCAGATCCTCCAAGAATAGGACCTGCTCATCAGCGAACTTCTGGGATACAAAGGAATGAGATGCTCCGGAATCGAACAACACTGTCGCAGGAACAGAATTAACAAGCAACCTACCAATCACGATCTCTGAAGACTGCTGCGCATTTGTCATCATCATGTTGTTTACTCGAACTGCACGTGGCTATGCCCTCACCATCGCAGTGCTCGGAGTATAGCGAGGTGGGGGATGTGGGAGCCGAGCAAAGCGCGAATCGTGCACTTGGGAGAAGTGTGCCCTGGCTCTCCACACTTGTAGCAGATGACACCTGACCTAGGCTGGGACTGCGGCCTGGGTGGCCTCGCGTGTGGTGGTGTAGAGCGAGGGGGCTGCTGAACTGGGTCGGGAGGGCGGGAAAAAGTGCGAACAACTGCCCCCCTCTACTGGAACTGCTGCCTCCGTGGTGGCGCCTCGTTGACCCAAGTCTTTGCATTCTTGTGGACCATCACTGCGGAGCTGTACTCTCTCTGGCGCTTTCTGTCTCCATCCCACTCGGCTCTGGCTGACTCCTAGCGGATAGCTGAATCGACGAACTGCGAGAACATCGTAGGGTTGCACTGAGTGAGCGCATACTTGATCTCTGTGCTGATACCCCCATGGAACCTGGCAATCCGCTTGGCCTCTGTGGAGACCTCCTCTGGAGCGTACCTGGCGAGCCTGACGAAGGCCAGTTGTACTCCTAAACTGACCTATCACCCTGTCTCAGAGCTAAGAAGTCCTCTCGCTTCCTGTCCATCAATCCACTCGGAATATGCGTTGCTCCGAAGTCTGTGATGAAGTCCTCCCATGTGATCACAGCATCGCCTTTGTTGGCCTTGTAGGTATCGTACCAGCTGGCTGCTGCACCCTGAAGCTGGAAAGAGGCGAAGGTGACGTAGTCTACAGGCCTGACAGTGTTTGCATTGAAGTGCTTCTCGATTTATGCGATCCAATACTCCGCTTCCAGCGGGTCTCGAGCCTCTGAGAACCTGGGGGGTTGATAGCCAGGAACTGCTGCAAAGTCATGTGCTGTGGTCGATCACTCCTTTGGGAAGTCTGGTTCTGGAGCATCTGTAAGATCGCAGCTGTGCCCTAAGCCACTGCGGCCACAGCCTCCCCAAGGATAGGGTTCTCCGGAGGCGGCATGTTCCCTCTTGGCATCTTGTATACAGGAACACTTATGAGAACATGATAGAATTATTGATGAAACCAGAAGATAAAGAAATATTGACAACAAAACTTCCTCACGAGGCATGAGGAAGTCGAAGGTTGAATATCCACCAAGGTTAACCCAAAAAGTCGAAAGCTAGGTGCTACTTGAATCCCCAAACCGAGATCATCTGAATCCAAGATAATAATCTACTAGCGAGCACACAACAATATATACGAGTGGTTGAAGACCTAAACGTTGAGACATCTGCCCTGAGCTGCCCGCCGAAGCGGTCTCCTATAGGGGGAGAAACCACATCCGAAGGATGCCAACCATCCATGTATAGGAGTTTCACCTGAGGTACGCCGTAAGCGAGGTGGAGTTGTCAACCCCAAGTGGCAGCTCAGTGTTCTCAACATACGCCAGCCCTTCTCGTCGCTAGCAAAAGATTATAGAGGAATCAGAGCCTCATGTAAACGAGAACCTAGATTTGTTTTGAAAGGATAAGTTGCAGAGAGAAAAACAGCGTTTCACTTCCTCACGGAAAAGGGGTGGGAGGGTGGGGTAAGAAGAAAAAGAAAGAGTTCCTACTCTCCGTTTTTTCCTTAGTAACTACAAAATAGTTTCTAGACTCAACTTCGTCCAGTAAGGGGTCCTACAGTCAGTCCTGCTCTGATACCAAGTTGTAAGGCCCCCGATGCGGTACTATCTCGAGCTAGTCGCTTTCGTGTCCCACCTGAGATAGAAGTGCATAAGTGGCCACCGACGCACGATACTCGCACTCGTATCGCTATCGGATTCTCGACAACAGGTAATCGAAGCATGAACAACTAAGACATAAATATATATAATTCCAGGGCATACACTCGCCACTGGTATTATTACATCACTCAGAGATCATAAGATCCAACAGTACATCATGACATCAAGCGGAAGATAAACACGACCGAGTACGGTCAAAATTCAAATGGCCCTAGAGAGGGCTGCACATAAACAAGTCCACCCACGGAACGTCGGAACCCAACTATAGGATCTACTGGGCGAAGTCCTCCTCATCGTCCTCCTCTGGTGGTACCTCCACGAAGTATCGTCCAGTGCTCGGGTCGAGGTAGTAATCAACTGCAGCAGCCGATCAGGCAAAACAATAAAAGGCAAGAAAATCAAGAGGTGAGAATATATCAATATAGTATAACTAACTTCTCATGGTAAGGAAAGTAGTGGTTGAGGTTGCAGCCGCGCTAGCATATATGAGTGGCAAACGATCTATTAGAGTAAGGGAAGATCCAAGAATTCGTTGACAACGTGTCGTAAGCCTGCTATCGACCTACTTACGCAAAACATAACACAACCTTGTCCCCTCTTTGTCGCCCCGGACGAAGAAGAGCAATCAAGGCAACTCACACGTTGGAAACTTTTAATCATGATTAAATTGATGTTATTCTATGAACAAGGAGTAGGTCTCAAGTCGTCCATAACCGCGGACACGGCTTTTCGAAAAGATTTAACCCTGCAGGGGTGTACCAACTGCCCATCATAGGCTTTGCATGTACGCCCGGTTTCCACTTGACTAGGTAAACGCCTGAAACTCCGGAACGTCAGAGTCCCTCTTACTAACAACGCACAATTCCGGGTGGCGCCTGGTGAGTCGACATCCAAATCAAAAGCCGTTCGCGCTCTCGAATCGGCCTCTACCGTCTGGAAGAGGTCGGGTTAGTTGCCCAAACTATGTGGACAACCCCCTATCTCCCTGTGGAGGACCAACAAGAGAAACCATGTCTCCGCTAGCCCCGGTTGTTTCGAAAACTGCTGGGGTACCAACTAAGCACACACACGTTTGCAAATAGTAAATCAGCTTGGGCCACCACTAGAACTGTTTGAAGCTAGGTAGGTAAGACAAGGGGACCCCATAGAATCCCACACACGATTAGGCACGCTCGTCAAGAAACACAATACCCGGAACTCGGGACCTAGGTGACTCGAATGGAACAAAACACCTGGCGGGAACAGCCCGGCCTCCCATCCTTCGTCAAGTATAAGTTAACATCATAATAATAAATATCAACCAATTTCTGATAATAGCATGATAAACCACCAAGCAGCAATGTGTATAAGCAGCAGGTTAAGGGCCTACACATACTAAGCAATGGTTAAGCAAGCAAGGTACATAGCCAAACAAGGTTTTTGCTAGGATGTGGGGGCATGGCTGTTTGGGTTTAAGTGGGAGGCAAAAGTATATGGTGGTAGGATCAAGCAACCGCTCTAAATACAGCTAGGCAAGCGAGCTGAAAGCTATAAAGAATGATATATAAACCCCCTTGCATGGGTAATCAATCGACGAAGCAGACGTAGCAGGGTCCACGAGCTCGATGTCAGAAATCTCCACGAAAGTCTCCTCGGCAGTCTCAGGTGCTAACGTAAGGTACCGGCAAGGAAAAAACACACAAGTAAACCTCGAGACCAAAATTCTCAAGCATGGATGAGATGATCAAGTTTAATAGACATGGTGTGATCCTATCTAGTCAAATTTAAATGAAGGTGTTGACGACACGTCAACAACTTCATATGCAATTATTTATATTTTATGGCTTTGGTCATAGCCTTAACTTTGGTGTAAGTGACATGGCAACATGACAATGGCATGATACAAAAACAACAATTTAACAATAATAAGCATCGTGAAATAAATTATCGATTCCGGACAAGAAGAAAGTGTCGGTGCAATTGACACCGGGAAGGTTCAATAGAAGAAAAGGATCCCAGCCACTTGCATACAACAATATGCTAGGGGCTAGTTCATGGATGCAAGGACTCAAGATGACATGGAAAAGAGCTTGAAGGATCAGAAGCACAGGATTAACATGCCCTGAAGTTGAAAGGCAAGCAAAATGAAGGGCAACAGAAATTTAATGACCATAAGTGCTTGTGCGTCATGTCCATTTTATGTTGCACAAAACACATAATGGACATCACCATTAAATTCCTTGGATCTTGCTGCCCCAAAAACATATATGACATGACACAATTTGAATTAGCAAAGCACGATGTGCAAATTCAAAAGAACTATGGGGCCTACATGCAAATTGCCAACACATCTATATTTTTAAGGCTCAATTCACAAAATGGACCTCACCATGGGTTTCAGTGGGAAATTCTACCAAAAATTCATATATGGTAAGATATGTTTGAGGTAAAATGCCAAAGTCATTCAAAAATAGATTGAATTTGAATTCAACCCAAATTTGGAAAAGGAAAAACTGACAGGAAGAAAAAAAGAAGAGGGCTCGGCCTCCAGCAGCACTGGGACGCATCCAGTCCCTCTGGCCCAAGCCAAGGCCTCACTGGCCTGACAGCAGCCCACCATGGTCACAGCCACTGGCAGGTGGGTCCTGTCTGTCAGCCTCCCACAAAAAAAGGGGGCTTAAATCACCACTGCCCCGGGGGAATTCGAACCCACGACCACACACACTTGACACAGCGAACCAGCCACTCGGGCTGAGTGGGGGAGTACGTTAGTACTGCCCTCTGAATACAGGTAAGGTGTGGTTCGGTGTGGTGTTAACTGAAGAAAAGTGTAGAGCACTGCACTTGCAACGAGCGGCGGCAGACGAATATGTCGGCTACGCTGCACTAGGATCAAAACGGGGTGGTGCTTCCGCTAGCTGGAATCACCACGTTTCCATTTTCTTTCTAGGATGCCCCAGGGGCTCGGCGACGGCAACATGAGCCTCGCCGGAACTTCACGGCGGCAGCCTCTATTAGAGGAAAACGGGCCCGACCACGGCGGGCACTGGAGTCCACAAAGGTGCCTCCTTGCCGGCTACGGGCATGATCTAGACATCCTGGAGCACGCACGCGCACGAGATGGACACACCACGGGCTCGGCGGCCATGAATTGCACGGCGGCGACTACTACGGTGACGGAAAACGCGAACGGTGACGGCTAGCTACCTACGCGGCAAGGGATGGACAGAGACTCGTCGTGGCTCACCTAGGGGTGGTCGACGACGAGCGCGAGCGTGCCGTAGAGGAGGTAGTCATTCACCTGCATAGGGGAAGAAGGGGTTGCGGCGGCGGCCCTCGTCGTGTGTTCGAATCCGGCCACCACATGGGAAACCTGCGACGGGGAGCGGTTCAGAAAGGGTCCAAGACCATGCAATAGAGCACAGGCTCATCGGCATGGCGAGAGGGCGACGAATTTCTCGTTGGTTTACCTGCGCTCAGGCGGAACAGGGGAGAGCCATGGCGGAGATGCAGGCGGCGGCGAGGGAAATTGAGGAGGGGGAAAGGGGAACTAGGGTTCCCCTGAGCGCTAGGGGGTGCCGCTTATAAGGGGGAGGCTCCCTGGCCATGCTGGCCGGCGTCGGCATTGCCACCGGCGTCGACGTCGACGTTGCCGCCGGCTGTGAGAGAGAGGAGCGAGGGGACTCGGCCACGCTGGAAAGGGGACAAGCGCGAGCCTTTGGATGGAGATTGGACAATCCCAGCTGCCTCCGCGTACCGCTTCGGTGGCACGGGATTGAGCCCAAGGGAAGAAGAGGCCCAGGTGGGCTGGGCCGAGTCTCGGAATTGAAAGGAAAAAAAGAAACGCCCTGGCCTTTTCCATTTATTAAAAACAGAGGCACTTGGGGAATTTTCTAGAGAGTTTTTTCAGAGATTAAATTACCCAAAAATAGAATAAATAATCCTTGCAATATTCAGGATTTGGTAAAATTGGTTTGACCAATTTTGGAGCAACAAAAATGTGGGGTCATTTTTGAAATTCAACACACATTGAACTATGGCCCATATTCTTAGAGTTGGAAAAAATGGTGCAAGGCTTTTGAAAAGCTTGGGAAGGGGAAAGAATTGGCTATGCAAAGTTTGGGGTCAAGGGGAGTATGCATGCAACATGGAAAATTCCTCAAACACCCTTCTTGAACCACTTTGTTTGAATTCAAAAGCAATTCAAATGAACTCAAAACTTCTTGGCATTTAAAATCATCACATGGAATTACATCCTCTTGCATCACAACAAGTTTCAATGCCATTGATGAAAGCAAAATTACATCATGAACACATAATTTGCTCTTGGGCTGTTACACCAAATAACCTCAAATGAATTAACTTACTAAAGAAAAACGTTAGATCACATCATCAGCAAAAAAATTCATTTTGGGGTCGAGTTCATCTAAGCTACGGATCTTACGCAAATTACGTTGCAAACAGGCATGAGCGGCAATAGTTAAAGGACATAGCAGAAATTAGATAAAAGGAAAAAACAGAGAAAGGAAAAAAAGGGGGCGGCGGATAGATGGGACCTCACCCAGGGCGAATGGGAAGGCCGGCGGGGTGCTGGGCTGGGCCGCGGTGGCGCGCTGGCTGGGCCGGCCCACGACAGAGGCAAGCGGCGGCTCGCTCGTCCTCGTCCTCACCAAGATGTCGGCCGCGGCGGCAGCGCTGATCCGACGAGAGGCGGTGCGGCATGAAACGGAGGGAGGTTGCAGCGGAGGGGTCCAGGCCGGCGAGTCCGGTCACGGCGTCGCCGGATCCGGCCGGTGGCGCGGCAAGGAAGGCCGGCGGTGGCGGGATCCTATCCAGGGCGGCACGGGCGGCTTCGGCTGGCCGCCCATTGCGTGGCGGCGCCTACAGAGAGGATAAGAGGAGGTGAGGAGGAACAAGAGGAGAGGGAGAGGAGCGGGAGGAGGAGGTCACCGGGCTGGGTGGTGGCGGCGGGCGGCCGGCGGCTTGCCGGGGTTGGGGCGGCGCCGGCCTCCATGGGGGAGCTCGGATGGAGGCGGCTTCGACACGGTTCGGATCCGAACGGGCCACATCGGTGGTGGTGCGGCCCGCAGGGCCCGGTTGGCTGGAGGTGGGAGGAAGGAGGCGAGGTGGCTCATTCCTGGCCCTCAGATCATCATATTTGACGGCTGGGAGCAGATCTGGCTAGGGTTTCGGCTGTGGAGGGGCTTGGGGGTAAATTTTGGGGCAGATCTGAGGGGGTGGCTTCAAAATGGAGAGTGGGGGTCTATTTATAGGCTAGTTGGATGGCAGGTTTACGCAAACGTCCCTGGTTTCTCTCTCGCGCGTCCGGTGATCGCGTTACTGACCGCCGGGAGTCCATACAACCTCCGATTCGGGCGAAATCTCGAGCCACGCGCTCAGCACTGCGAGCCGGTCACTTCTACCTCACTTCGATAGCGTTCCGAGAACATTTTCCGGCACCCAATAAAATAATCCTTTTATTAAATAAACGTGGTTTTCGTTCCGATGGCGATGGCTGGTCCTGTGCCGGAAGTTGCGATGGTGCTCGGGTGAAACCAGGTGTCGCAAAAGGTCGTGTGCTATGGTGGGAAGGTTCGGTCACGCATGCCGGTACGAGAAGGAGGGGGAATATAATCACCAATTAATAAATTGGCGAATCAAATACTACAAACAATTCTAACAAGCAACAAAATAAAGCAACAAACAAAATTTTTAATTAGGGTGGAATTTCCGGGTTGTTACAAAAAGGCTCAATAACTAGAGAATAACTCATAGGCATCTCATTTCTCCTACTAATTTTACCAACTCTTTGACACTTATCACAAGATAAATCATATTTTCTAGCATCTTTAAAGAGAGTAGTAGGCCAATAAAAAACTGATTGGAGAACCTTGTGTGCGGTCCGCTCACCGGCATGATGCCCTACATAGGGACTATCGTGACAGTCCCTCAAGATATTCTTCTGCTCGTGCTCCGGTATGCATCTTCTCACGATCCCATCCGCATATTCTCTGAAAAGGTGTGGGTCGTCCCAAAATTAATACCTCAAATCATGGAAGAATTTCTTCCTTTGTTGAAATGTTAAACCTGGAGGTAAAAACTTGGTAACAATAAAGTAAGCATAATCTGCAAACCAGGGATCGGAAATATAATGTATCCTTAAAACAGCTAATTGTTCATCAAGAAAGCTATCATTAACAGGAATAGGATCATGGGGTATGTTCTCTATCCTGGACAGGTTGTCTGCTCCTTTCGTGTCAATAATTTGCAAATCAAATTCTTGAAGAAGAAGAACCCACCTGGTAAGCCTAGGTTTGGCATCCTTCTTCTCCATAAGACTTTGGAATCAACAATATAAGGTCTAAATTTATCACAAGCAAACACTACCGCTAAAAATTCCTTTTTAGTAGTAGCATAACTATTTTGAGCACTATCAAGGGTCTTGGTAGCATAATGTATAACATTCAATTACTTATCAACCCTTTGTCCTAGCACAGCTCCAACGGCAAAGTCACTAGTATCACAAATAATTTCAAAAGGAAAATTCCAATCGGGCGGTTGGACTATAGGAGCGGTTATCAAAGCTTTCTTAAGAACTTCGAAGGCTTCCTTACAATCTTCATCAAACAAAAAATGGATATCCTTCTAAATAAGATTGGTGAGGGGTCTCGAAGTCTTAGAAAATTCTTTAATAAATCTTTTATAGAAACCAGCATGACCAAAAAAACTATGAATACCTTTGATGTCCCTTGGATAGGGCATCCACTCAATTGCTTCGATCTTGGCCCTGTCCACCTTGGTTCCCCTTTTGGAAATCTTGTGGCCAAGAACAATTCTCTCGTTGACCATGAAGTGACACTTCTCCCAGTTGAGCACCAAATTTTTCTCCTCACATCTCTGCAAAACTTTATTAAGGTTGTGGAGACAATGGTCAAAATAGGTTCCATAGACTAAGAAATCATCCATGAACACCTCAAAATTTTCCTCACAAAAACCATGAAAGATAGTACACATACACCTTTGAAAAGTTGCAGGGGCATTGCATAAACCGAAAGGCATACGTCTATAAGCATAAGTACCAAAAGGAAAAGTAAAAGTGGTCTTCTCTTGATCAGCAGTGTTAACATGAATTTCAGAGAAACCAGAATATCCATCAAGATAGAAAAAGTGGGTGTTTTTGGATAACCTTTCAAGCATTTGGTCGATGAACGGCAACGGATAGTGATCCTTCCTAGTTGCCTTGTTCAACTTCCTGTAATAAATACACATTCTATATCCAATAATAATTATTTGAGGGATTAATTCATTCTTATCATTAGGAACAACAGTCGTGCCTCCTTTCTTAGGAACACAATGTACTGGAGTTACCCACTTACTATCAGCTATAGGATAGATAATACTGTGGCTAGGAGCTTGTGGATTTCGTTCCTCACCACATCCTTCATCTTCGGGTTAAACTGTCGTTGGTGATCAACAACCAGTTTAGCATCAGGCTCAAGGTTAATAGTGTGTTGACAAACTGATGGAATAATTCCCTTGATATCATCAAGAGTATATCCAATGGATCCTCGATGTCTTCGAAGGGTTTCCAATAATATCTCCTCTTCATATCCTGAAAAGTTAGAATTGGTAATAACAGGATACTTTTTCTTTTCATCTAAATAAGCATACTTGAGCGCATCGGGAAGAGGCTTAAGACCGAACATCGGGTCTTCTTTGGGTTGTGATAAATTCCTAAAGGTTCAACCGAAAGGTTGTGCTTCAGGATAGCAGGTTGTCTTAAGAAGGTTTCATCAATTTAATTTCTTTCCTGCATATGAATATCATTCTCGTGGTCCTCCATGTATTGCTACAAAGGATCGTTAGGAGGAATAGCAATAGAGGCAATATCTTCAATAATTTTATCTTACTAGGAAAATCAGTACCATGAGTTTGCTTGGAGAAATTAGAAAAGTTAAATTCATATGGATCACCATTGAATTCAATAGATACTTTTCCTTTCCTGCAATCGATAATAGCTCCAAAAGTCTTGAGAAAAGGTCTACCAAATATAATAGGACAAAAACTATCTCGCACTGAACCAAGTACTAAAAAGTCGGTAGGATATTTTACCTTTCCACATAGGACTTCAACATCTCTCACAATTCGAATAGGAGAGATAGTTTCTATGTTTGTAAGATGAATAGTAACATCAATTTCTTCAAATTCATAAGGAGAAATATCACTCATAATATCTTGATTGAGAGAATAAGGAATGGCACTAGCGCTGGATCCCAAATCGGATAGACCATAATAATTGTGATCTCCAATTTTAACAGATACTACTGGAGTACCTGAAATTGGGCCTTTATTCTTGGCTATGACAACGTTAGTGGAAACAGCACAAAAATTTATAGTGGAATCCCTAATATCACAAGTAACAAGATATTTAACCAATCCAGTTTGAGGATCGACCTTAATCAGGTCATCATGCTCATCAGTCCTTCTCTCACTTTTATTTAATATGCCTATCACAAAATAATGCTCCATCATCCCTTCGGGGAAAGGGGCTTTTCATATATAACTGTAGGCAAAATAGGGTCAGCAACATGAATATCAACAGGTACTTCCTTAATGGTGTTATGATGCTGATCCTCCTTCTTGTTAGAGGAATCAATATGAGATGCAAAATCTTTGCAAAAATCTATCAGAACTTGGGCATAAAGATCAATCTTAGCACAAAAGGTATTGAAGTAATCAGTTCCCACATAGCTCTCAATGTAAGCATACTCATAATTTATAATGGGTTCAATACCTTTATCGATCTCCCAATCTTTAGTGTTCTTTTGTATCCCTTCGATAAGATCCCTCCTTTCTTCAACGCTTCTTGTGCGGAATACCCCACTAGAGGAGGCATCGAGAATCTCTCTATCCCGACAAGAAAGTCTTGCATTAAAATTTGTAAGAATAATTTCCTTCGCGAGCTCATGATTGGGGAATTTGAGCATTAGGGACTTCAATCTCCCCCCAAGCTTGGTCGATGCTTTCTCCGTCATGAGACCAAAAGTTATAAATATAGTTCCTCTCTCGATGTATTTCATGAAGGGGATAAAACTTTGCATAAAAGAGGAGGCATAAGTTCTTGCCAATTTAGTAAAGGAGAGTTATCAAGAAGCCTATACCAATCCAAAGCCTTATATCTTAATGATAGATAGAATAATTTTCTCATAAAAAAGTCCATCGATATACCTGCAAGCTTAAATAAGGAGCATAGTTGTGAAAGATATAGCAAGTGTTCGCCCAGATGTCTATCTCCTGCATATCGATTAGCGAAAACATAATCAACAATACTGGTTGGTATTTTGAAGGGCACAATTTCAATAGGTGGGGGAGCCTTCTCCGCCATGGTAATGGTGGGGCGGTTCCCCGCAAGCAAAGAACTAAGAGCGGAGTGGTCCATAGGGACTAAAATTAACAACGGAAAAATAAAAACAACACGTACAGTATAAAGGTTTCCTTACCAATAGCGCTACGCTCCCCGGCAATGATGCCAGAAAATGGTCTTGATGACCCACAAGTGTAGGGGATCTATCGTAGCCTTTTCGGTAAGTAAGAGTGTCGAACCCAACGAGGAGAAGAAGGTATTGACAAGTGATCTTGAGATAGGAATAACTGCAAGTACTGAAAGGTAGCTTTTTATGGGTTTTCTGGTATAATCAACACGAAAATAAATGCAAGGAAAGTAAATTATGCTCATGTGCAGCAAGTGGCCCAATCCTTTTGAAGACAAAGGATAGACTGAAGGATCAAACTTATAAAATCTAAAACGTTCTTAAGGACACATGGGAGAGATAGTCATGTGCTTTCGCCATATTTCGTCTAGTACTATGTTTTGTGTTGATAAGTGTTGTGTGGGTGAACCTATGCTAGTGCACTTTCTAGACTAAGATAAGTACACTCTTATGATTAAACCTCTTGCAAGCATCCGCAAATACAAGAGAGAAATTAAGGCAAAGCCTAACCATAGCAATAAACTTTAGGATCCAACATTCCCTCGTGCAAAAGTGTGCGAACTAGGGTTCAGGTTTCTGTCACTCCGGCAACCCACCATAAGCATACTTTATACACAATGCATTCCCCTAGGTCCTTAAAAAGGCGAAGTGTTATGTAGTCAACGTTCACATAACACCACTAGAATAATAACACCACAACTTAAACATCAAACAACACATATTACTTCAACATCATATGACTACTAACAACTAGACTTCTCCCATGTCCTCAAGAACTAAAGGAACTACTCACAAGACATAAAAGAGATCATGATCAGAGGTTATAAATATGTGATAAACAATCTGTTCATAACAATAATCCTTCCACAAAACTCAATAGAAGTTACCACAAAAGAGTAATCAACACCGGTAGAGTAGAGGGGATGAATAGCAAGTTACAAATTGGATTGCAATGGTGAGATGAGATGGGATGAAGATGGAGATGGTGCTAGTGGTGGGGATGATGTTGATGATGATCTCGATGATGCCCGTGATGATGGTCATGACGATGAGGACGATCTCCCCCTCCGGGAGGAGTCCTCCCCGCCGGAAAGGTCCTTTCTTCTTTGTAGGTTTCCTCCACGGAGCGGCGGCGGAACTCCGGAAAGGCCAAGGCCAAGGTATCTTCCTCCAAAGTTACCTATGATATTTCTGATGGATCCTCATATGATGCTGACTCTAGAATCAGTTATGATAAACTTGCTAAAAATGCTTCTATCCAACAAGATGAGCTTGATTCGCTTTGAAAAACCATTAAGAAATAAGAAACCCTGTTGATCGATGAGATAGATAAAGGTCAAACTTTAACTAATGAGCATGCTGCTCTGAAGGAGAAGTTTGAAGAACTATCCACTCGGCATGATCTTCTTTTAGTAGATTATGAGAAGCTTAACTGTGAATTTCTTCAAAGGAAAATGGCTCTTGAAAAACTGAAAGAGGCTCATGAAGAGTTGGAAAATGTTATCCTCTATCTCATGGCTCAACAAGGTTCCAAAGCTAAAACTGATTCTGCTTCACCATGCTTAACTTGTTTGGACCGAAGTAAGAGAGAGTCCATTTCTAAACTGAACATAGACAAAGAGCCTATGGTTATTGATGATGCTAATCCCTCGGACGAGAAACATTATGTTGTTACCGAGGAACTCCTCAGGTTGAAAGATTTGTTTGAAACAGGTATGTTCAAAAGTGTTCAGGGACACCACTACCTCTGTGATATCTTGAAGAATGATCTCCTTCACAGGAATACTAGAAAGGAAGGTGCTGGTTTCGAAAGGAAGCTAAACCCTGATGGCACTTAATGGGAACCTAAGTAGTATCCAAAAATTGTGTGGGTTTTGGCGAAGGAAAAGCCCATTGATATTGCTAACCTTTCAGGTTTTAACTGCAAAGTTGATAAGGCCATTGTGGATGATTCACTTGACTCTGACTACAAACTTATCAAAGATCAGGAAGGAAAAGTTTCGGCCGAATATATTGGTGCCCCACCAAAGTATGGCTTCTATAAGAGACAAATTTGGGTGTGCAAGTCACTCGTAGAAAAACTGCCTGCTAACCATTCTATGCAGGGAAAATCTTCGATACCACCGAAACACTTCTATTCTCTTGAAGAGAGAAATGATCCTTTGGTTCCCGAATCAAATTTTCCTCAACAGGAATACTATCATGTTGATCGTAATGTTTATCGTCATCGTGATAACAATGATAAGATTGCCTATGCTCATACTTACCCTAACCCTTCACAGAAGAATTATATTTATGGTGTGCTTGATGGTTCGCCTTGTAGATATAATCCTACTCGCTTTTATTCTGCTGCATCAACTAGTGCACCTTCTCATTTGTGGGTGGTTAAGAAGAACTAATTCTTCTGTAGGGCTGTGTCTCCGGTGGATGCGAATGGGTCATGGACAGTGGTTGCACTAATCATTTGACCGGAGACAAAGAGTTGTTCACCAAAGAAAAACTCACTCAATCCTCTCAAAGGTACATTACCTTCGGTGACAACAACAAGGGTAAAGTTATTGGTTTGGGTAAGGTTGCTATATCAAAAGATAAACACATTGACAAAGTTATGCTAGTTCAATCTCTGGGATATAATCTTATGTCAATATCAAAAGTATGTGATATGGGTATGCTTGTATTGTTTTCTTCTTCGCGTTGTGTTTTGTTTTCACAGGATGATTATACATTTGTCTTCGAGGGCTACCGAAAAGGAGATTTATATATTGTGGATTTCTCTTCGGGCCCTGCAGTTTCCACCTGCTTAATGGCAAAAGCTTCGTCGGGATGGTTATGGCATGGAAGACTAGGTCATGCAGGGATGAGAAATCTTCAAACTCTAGTGAAGAAGAACCATGTCATTAGACTTAGTGAAGTAAAATTCGACAAGAATCACTTTGTAGTTTCTGTGAAGCACGGAAGCTTACAAAGAAACATCATTCAGCGAAGACAATCATGACTACTAATCGTCCTCTTGAATTGCTTCATATGGATCTATTTGGTCCCTAAAATTATGCTAGCTTGGGAGGTAACAAGTATGGTTTCGCTATTGTTGATGATTTTTCTCGCTTCACTAGGGTTTTCTTTCTAGATGACAAGATCAAAGTTGTTGAGATTTTCAAGTCATTCGCAAAAAGAGCTCAAAATGAATATGAATTGAAAGTGAAGCACATCCGAAGCGATAATGGAACTAAATTCAAGAATACTCATATCGAAGATTTTCTCGATGATTATGGTATTACTCATGAATTCTCTGCTGCTTATACACCTCAACATAATAGTGTCTATGAGAGAGAGAATCACACTCTTATTGAGATGGCCAGAACTATGCTTGCTGAATACAAGACTCCTATTAGGTTCTGGCCGAAGCAATTAATATTGCATGCCATATCATCAACAAGGTTTATCTTCATAAGTTCCTAAAGAAAACTTCTCATGAACTCATCACTGATAACAAGCCTAATGTTTCATACCTAAGGGTGTTTGGTGCTCCATGTTTTATTAGAGATATGAATCATAGCTCTAAATTTTCCCCTAAGGCACATGAAGGTTTTCTCTTAGGTTATGGCTCAAATTCTCATACTTATAGAGTGTATAACTCCCACTTTGGGAAAGTTATGGAAATTGTACATGTGAGGTTTGATGAAACTAATGGCTCTCAAAAAGAGAATTCGCCTCATGATCTAGATGAGCCTCCTGTAGATGAAGTGATCAGGTCCCTGGCTATTGGAGATATTCGCCCTATCGAAGAAAATCCTCGTCAAGATAACCAGGATGATGATGATCCAATGTTCCCACGCATAGCCCGGGGCGCTTGAAATCAAAATCCTGAAGGCAATTGATGGACAGGACGAAGAAGAACCTATGAACGAACAAAATGGTAATCCCGAAGGACAAGCTGATCCCGAAGGAGATCTTGAGTGGCAAGCGAATGAAGTAGCATTATCTCGAGTTCAAAGAAGAGTCGATGTTGATTCGATCCTCGAAGAAATTCATCAACCAGGTCGTCCCACTACTCGATCTCATACTCGTTTAGCTAACTTTTGTAGAAATTCTTCATTTGTCTCCATGCTACAACCATCAAAATTTGATGAAGCCATGAAGGACCCAAATTGTTTAACTCCTATGATCGAAGAACTTCATCAGTTCGAGAGAAACAAAGTTTGGTCCCTTGTTGAGAGACCTGATCCCAGGAAGCATAATAATATTGGAACAACGTGGATCTTTCGCAACAAGCAAGATGAAGATGGTATTGTGGTAAGAAAGAAAGCACGACTGGTTGCACAATCTTACACTCAAATCAAAGGTATTGATTTCGGTGAAACTTATGCTCCAGTAGCACATCTTGAATCCATTCGTGTTATGCTTGCCTTTGCAAATTACAATGGTATTTTGCTATATCAAATGGACGTAAAAAGTGTTTTTCTTAACGATGAAATCGAGGAAGAAGTATATGTTATACAGCCACCGGGTTTTGAAAACCAAAGATTCTTGGCATGGTGTACAGGTTGCACAAAGCTCTTTATGGGTTAAAGAAAGCACCTCGTGCTTGGTATGAAACTCTTAAATATTTTCTTCTCAAGATGGTCTTCAAACAAGGAACAACTGACCCAACTCTTTTCACTCGATCCTATAATAGTGATCTATTTGTGTGTCAGATATATGTAGATGATATTGTCTTTGGTTGTACTAACCCTGATATCATTGAAGAATTTTCCAAAATGATGTCGAAGAAATATGAGATGTCCATGATGGGTGAATTGAAGTTCTTCCTCGGACTTCAGATTCGTCAACAAAAGAATGGGACATTCATATCTCAGGAGAAATATCTCAAGGATTTCCTGAAGAAATTTGGCCTCACTAATTGCAAAACAATCAAGACTCCTATGCCAACTAGTGGGTTTCTTGATGCAGATGAGAAGGGAAAACCCTTCGTTCAAAAGAAATATCGGTCTATGATTGGTTCTCTTTTATATCTATGTGCATCTAGACCTGACGTTATGCTTTCAGTATGTATTTGTGCTCGATTTCAGGAAAATCCAAAAGAATCACATCATATTGTTGTAAAGTGAATCCTTCGATATATAGCTCACACACCTACTTCGGGTTAATGTATCCCAAAGGTGCTCAGTTTGATCTCATTGGGTATTCTGATTCGGACTGGGCTGGTGATCGAGTCGATCTTAAATCTACCTCGGGAACTTGTCATTTTCTCGGTAGATCTCTTGTGTGTTGGGCTTGGAAGAAGAAAAATTGTGTATCAATATCTATTGATGAAGCCGAATATATTGTTGCTGGCTCATGCTGCACTCAGATCCTTCGTCTCGAGCAGACGCTGAAAGATTATGGCATTCATGTGAAGAAAATTCCCCTTCTATGTGATAATGAGAGTGCCATAAAATTTCTCACAATCCAGTGCAACACTCTCGCATGAAGCATATTGACATTCGTCATCATTTTCTTCGTGATCATGTTCAGCGTGAAGATATTGTGATTAGCCATGTCAGAACTGAAGATCAATTGTCAGATATATTCACACAACCACTGGATGAGAAGAGGTTCTATACATTGACATGTGAGTTAAACATATTAGACTCACACAACGTTCTGTAAGGCTAAACCTCACTCCCCTGTATATATTCCTTCTTACTAATTAAGTGTTTAGTTAGTGAAAGCTCAAGAATGATCAGAGGGGGAGGGGGTGAATGATCACTTCTAAAAATTCTAAGGAACTTATAAGGAATTCATGCAAACTTCGAAGGACTAAAGGCATCTCGAAGGAAATACAGTATCGAAAGTAATGCATGGCTATAAAGGATTGGGAGCAAAGGAAAACATCGAAGACAAACAGGCAACGAGTAAATACTTAATGAAAATGCTAGAAGGAAAACGAGCCTGGCACGACGATGTTTGGTAAACCGGTTCACACTCTGCAAAGTGCTACGTCTGGTTGGAGGGACTGGTGATTGAACACCTGGAGCAAAACTCTCTCCGTCCTATTCTCCACTGCAACAAACTCCTCGAGCTTGTCCAGTTTTCACTCGTGGTAGATGATTCAGGACATCTCCGAGACCTTTACAGACTTCCTTCAGCAGCGACAATTTCTCTTCGACTGCTTGACAGGCGACGCCTAACCGTCTAGGAGACTTGCAGTTCTCCAAGATAAAAAGATCGGCTAATCTCGACCTAAGTCTCTGTGAATTGCTCAACTCAGCTTAGACTTGGGTTTTGGTTTTCTCTCGATGAATCTCTCTTGGGATGCTCACAGACTTCTGTCTTAGAATCTTCAGTGGAGCAGCCAACCAGAAATGGCGGGTAGGTGCGGGGTATTTATAGTTGGCGATCCCGATGGGTAAAATGACCGAAGTGACCCGATGCGACCGCTTGACGCGTGTCCACAACGGTCGGAATCCAATCACTGCGCAACTTTACTTGAGGAACAAGTAAGCTGACTTACCGAACGAGTTCTCTCTCGAAGGCACTAAGTGCGATGACTTTGCCTTCGATCTATTCACTTGACTCAGTAAGATTTCTCTCGGTAGGCTTTCGTGGGTTTAGGTTGAGCATAGCAAATTCACTTCGACTAAGATCTCAACTAGCAAACCCCTCTTGATAGTACGGTTTTTCCTACGACTCAAGAAAATAAAGAGAAACTAGTAAAAAGACTAAGTCTTCGACCAGCTTCAGCTTTCTCCTCGTTGCGCTTTTACTCGAGAGAGTCATCTTCCTTGACGACATTTTTAGGGGTCGTCTTTCTTCAAAGGTTTCGGTAGATGACTGCAGCTCCGCTGCAGTGAGTTGTCCTTCGACCTTCTACTTGCAAACTCCATTCTTTCGGAACCTAAGTATATGTTTATACTAGAAAACAATATTAGTTCCACTTCTGCTTTGTCCAACAATGTCCAAAACCTTCGGGGGCAAAATTTGCTCTTACAATCTCCCCCTTTTTGGACGATTGTTGACAAAACAGGCATCGATAAATAATTGAAAAAAGTTTTGAGTTTTCGATGATAAACCAGTGCTAAGATTGATGAAATACTCCCCCTTGATGTATGCATGGAAGATAAGAGTTTTCTGTGAAGTGCATATTTGACAAGTAGAGTCGAGGGAAAAACAGCAATAATCTTAGCGAGTGAAATTGCATTCCAGATAATATCCAATGAGAAATATGCAATCTCCTCGAATGATCTGTGAACTTATATGAAAGATAACTTCCTACAAAAATGTTAAGTATCGCAAGCAGCAGATAGATATCATACGAAAAGAGTAGCAGTTCACAAACCTACTTAGAGTTAGTTACAACCAGATCGAATATGAATCGAAAGTTTGTTGAAACTACTCAGAAAACCTCAAAGTTCAAAAGTTTATCGAATGAAAAGCAAAGCCCTTAACCCCGTAGGCAAACTAATTTCTTCGATGCCACTACATCTCCCCCTTTTTGTCACAACGTACAAAAATTCGAGAGAATAGGGTCGAAAGAAATCCCTACTCGCTTGGACGGCTCCGGCGACGACGAGAAGATTCGGCGAGCGTTGGAGCACGACAAATGGGGCGAGCGTCTGGAGGAGTGATCTTCGTGCGGAAGGAGTGTTGATCTCCAGAATATTCCAGCTGTGATTCCGGCGGGGTCCTGGGGCTTCGAGTGAGCGGAGTGTAAACTCTCGGTTGGCGTTGAGGGGCTTCATCTTGCTCGGAGTCGGAGGAGAAGGTTTACACAGTGATGTGATAATAGTCATCGACACTAAGCACATCTCTGTTCTTCGGCAGCCGAGGGATATTGGGATCCGGGCGATCTACTCGATCATCATTGGTCCAATTTCTGTTAAGATGGGGAGGATATTCTTCGAAACCGCATCGCTGAAGTTGACCAAGGGAATTCAGAATTTCCGCAGTCCTTTCCAATCACGGCGAAGGCATTCACGCAGCATCTGATTGTTGTTCATGGCAATAGTGCGCAAATGATTTATCTCGTCCATCATTGCTTGCTTCTGAATGAAATCTTGGTCGATGTGATGTTGAAGAATTTGCTGGGACCGAAGAGAAACTTCCATGTGATGCACTGGCTTGATAAACTTCGAGCGAACATTACGCTCAGTTAAATGGGCGCGGATGCCAGTGTGCTCAGCATATTAATCGTTGGGTCGAGCAATAACCTGCAATACTTCCCTAACTGGTGGAGTGAAAATCTTCAGGAAAATTGACATGGGGAATGGCACGTCCCGAGAGTAATTGCAGATAGCCATTAGCCAGGGTGCATACGGCTTGTGGGAATTGTGATCATCAGCACAAGACACCAAAGTCCTGATGAAGTAGTCTTCAAGATCGAAAGGATGACCGTGGACTAACTTCAACATAGCAATTTGCACATCATTGGGAATTGGAAAATCATCGTGCACATCGAGCATTGGCATTAAGGTCTTCGAAAGAATGTAGAACCATGCATTTGCTTCAAACACCAAATGCCTTGGCTTGGGCTCAGCTGGGTAGTTATCTCCTACAACATCTGGATTCATGAGCGTAGAGAATTCAGTAGGAGTTGGAGCAGGTAAGTCGTGAAGCTTGTGTGGTAATCCTTCGAACCGAGGTAAATTGATGATGGCCAGAAATTGGTCAACAGTCATATGGAATACTTGGCCTTGGATCATATAGTCAAATTTCCATGTCTTCGAGTTCTCGGGATCACCAGTGACATAGAGCGTTGCATAAAATTGCTTGATAAGCTCGGGATTGTAGCCACAATCGAGAGCAAACATCTTGTGAGCATGAAGACCATCAATTGTCTCGGCAACATTCTCGAAACAAGAAGTGGAGTACACCGAAGGCATATCAAGGTATTGATGTTGGAAAACTCTTGCCTTGTTGTACAGCACACGGGTGTAGTATATGGCTTTCTCTTGAGTCCAAAACCGAAGAGAATATGCACTTCTGGGCTTCTCGTAGGGATTGGTACCGAAGAAAAATGGCTTGTGTTCACGCCTTTTGAAGATGGGGCCTCCTCGAGGAACATCTGAGCGGAACAGGGGCAGCATTTCTCTCGGATGAGCAGAATGGAGCAGCTCATCAACAGGAAAAACTTCGGCAGCATTGTCTGGCATCTGGAAAACTGGGTCAGCAGGGCGAGGAATTGAAAATGGAACGTTTACAATATCCTGAGCTATGATGGCTGCAGGAGCATTCTCCTCGGCCTGCGCTTCGACGTCAACTCCTTCGTCGGCAATAGCATTTTGAGCGGCCTTTTCAGTCTCCATGGCCTCCAAATCTTCGTCCAGTTGTGCGAAAGCATCAGCCATTTCTTCGTTCGAGGAACTTGATGAGGAGGAGGAAGAATTATTACTAGAACTGTCATCTCTAGAACTATTTCCTTTGACAGCATCTTGACGAGAAGAAACTGTTGTGATATCAACATCAGCGTCTTCTCCTTCATGCAGAGTTTGGGCAGAGGAATAATCTTTCTGAGCAGAGGAGATGGGATCTTGGGTTTCTTGCTCGACCTGAACAGGTTGTTCGGTCTCTGCTTGTGCTTGGATCTCGATGGCTGGGTTGGTCGATGGAATGATGGGAGGTGGTGATGGTGGGTTTGGTGGGGGCGACGAAGCTTTTGGTGGTGATGGTTGACGAGGTGGAGGTGTGGCTTGGCGAGGGGTTGGAGTTGTTTGGCGAGGGGGTGGAGTGGTTTGGCGAGGGGGTGGAGTTTTCTCACGAGGAGGAGTGGGTTGCTTGGTGGGGGTTGGTGCAGTTTCCTGTCGTGTTGTGGCAGCAACGACCTCGGTTGGCTTGGACTTCTTAGCATTCTTCTCGATCTCTGGCGTCCCACGCTCAGAGGTTGGGGCAGTAGACTTTCTCTTACGAAATTGTCTCTTGTACAGGGCATCATTGTGCTCTTTGCATATGGCAGACACAATTTGTCGAACCTTTTCATTCACAGTGGTTATGTTTTCCTTCTGTGCCTTTCTGGATGCTTCAGTGGTGGCAATCTTGGATTTGAAAAACTTACGGGACTCAATGTCCTCGGTTTCTTCTTGAAGTTGCCTGGTGTAAAATATCACTTGTTCCTTGTCCTTTCGATCCTGGGTGAGGTATGTTTCCCAGCGAATCATATATCGAGCAACTTGCTCTTGGATCTCAGCAAGGACATCATCCTCGGCAGTGACTTTGCTCGGTGTGGTAGCCATCTTCCAGAGGATATGTGAAATATTAGCAGCATCCCACGGAGCATGGGCAGCAGAACCTCCTTCGTTGGAGCTCTCTTCATCAGCACGAGGGCCGGAACCAACAGGTGTAGCAGGGGCAGGTGCAGGAGCTGGAGTGGCTCGAGGAACTGGAACAGCCTGAGCCTTCTGCCTGGCCTCTTTGGCTTTCTTCTCTGCCTCCTTGGTGGCCTTGGTAGCAGCAATGGGTTTTTTGACGGCACTAGGGGCCGCAGCTTTATCCTTCGAGGCACTTGGGGCCTTAGCGTTTTTCTTCGCTGCACTTGCAGCTGCATCCTTACCCTTCGTGATTGTGGGAGTCACAACCTTTTCGGTGGCACTGGGGGCCACGACCTTTTCCTTCGGAGCACTTGGAATAGTGCCTTCAGCAATCTTTCGTCGATACTTTTCACTGACCAGATGTAAGATGCCTAGCTGTTGAGCAACCTGGGCCTTTTTATGCTCGGGCTGACTGTGAAAGTTCAGGAGCTTGGAATTTGTCAAGTCTTTGTTTTCTTGCTCTTTTTGCTTTGCCAGCCTTTCTTTACGCTAAACAAGTGTTTCATTGTCCTCGGCCACATGAGCTTGCTTTCCCTTCGATTTGGCCGAAGGTTTGGCCCTGCGAGCTTGAACTGGTGGAGCAGAGGAAATGGGCGGATCAGTGACCAGATTGGTCATGTCAATTGTTGCTCGAGGAGCTTGTGCAGCTCGCTCCTGGATCCTAATGCCTTTACTGCTCGGCTTCTTCTTCAAAGGAAAGTCCTCGACATGAGCCTCAGTGCCAGGGTCTTGATCATCAGAATTAGCTTTTTCATCGGAGCTTGCATCTGGTGGCGAGACAATTACCACCTTTTTCTTTCGCTTGGCAGATTTCTTGCCAGCCTTCGATTTTGCGCTAGGGCCTATATCCTCGACACCCTCAGCAGCAGCAGCCTCCTTTCTTGCTTTAGCTTCCTTTCTCTTCTTTGCTCGTGCTTCCCGAGCATCAACCAGCTCTTGAAAATCAGCAGGTGTTTTGAGAGCAGATGGGTGAGCGTCAGCTGGAGGAGGTGGTCGATTATCTTTCCTCCATTTGGGCCTTAAAGATTTGACATACGACCAAGGGTTTTTCAAAGCAAACAACCTCTCCCAGCGAGTAATAAGAGACTTGTACTCATACCAAGGAAGAGCTTGAAGCCTTCGAATCTCTTGCAGACGGTTTTCTCTCGTGCGTGCATCTTCAGAACCTTCAGGCGTTCTTAATTTCTTTTCGATGATCACATCCTCTGATAATCCTTCAGAGTTGTTGGTGATTCTTGTTCGGCCTCCCACACGCTTGGGTGCTCTAACATTTCCTTCGTTCCCAGACATTTTCCTGCGAAAAATTTAGGTACGAGGGAATATAGGAAAGTTGTGAACAAGTACCAGCGGTTTTCGAGGAAAATCATTTTGAATGCAGCAAACATATCGAGAGATTTGTCTTGACACAAGTTTTCATGAAAGTGCTAGGCTAGATTTCCATCGGGTGCAAATCTAACGAAGAACTTGTATGAATTAATCGCACAAGTAGAAATCTATCGATACATTTCTGTACGAATTGCCTAAGTGAGAAAATCCGAGGGATTTCTTACCTAGTTCAGATGGGGAATCGACAGAAAACGCTAGAAACAGATTTCCCAAGTTTCAACGATCCAAGCGGATCAAACAAACCTAATAAAATAAGAGAAAATCAAGAACAAATCTGGCTACGATGAACAGATGAGGTTGGAATCGCGTCCAGAGCCACACATGCCCTAACTTGGCGATGTGCAGGGACTACGGCGTCGCGGATGAAATTCCTCGTCGACGGGAAGATCTCCGGCGGCTTCCTTCCGGCAGCAAAGCGGCGAGGGAGTCGACGGCGATGAGCAGCACGGCGGCGCGCGAGAGAGAACTTCGGCAGCAGAGAGATGAAGTCGAGGGAATTGCGAGTGCTGTGCCGGTGGGGTGGATCAGTATTTATAGGGGAGGGTTCTGACGAAACTGTCAGATCTGATCCAACGGCGCAGATTCCGCGTCTCTCCGCATTCAACGGACGGATTTTGTGGCGGTAATCGCGGGAAAATCCCAACGAACCGAAAGAAAGTTGCTCCACATCCGAGACCAAACTCATCGAACATCGAGTATAAAAGTAGATAAAAGTTCGATAGATTTTCCTTCGGAATCAATGACATTCGAAAGGAATCTTGATCGAGTACAAATGTACATGTTCACGAGAAAAACACAGATGGGGTAGGGATAAAATAGAGGGAAAAAAGGGTCTGATGCTTAATCAATCCGAGGGAAAAATAGTGATAAGACTCAAAGTGATAAGTGTATAGGACAACACAAAACGAACAAAACAAACGAAAAATAAACACGATAGAAAATTAACGTAAGTAAACAACACAGAAAGAAAACATATATTACATAGTACCGATAGTTGTGGTCTTAATGCACATTGCGTGAGTCCAAGATGTTCAACTCACACCTTAGTGAACAGAACCTCTTTTCATCCAAGGGCTTCGTAAAGATATCAGCCAATTGATCTTCGGTGCGAACATGGATGATAACAATATCTTCTCGCTGAACGTGATCTCGAAGAAAATGATGACGAATATCAATATGCTTCGTTCGAGAGTGTTGCACTGGATTATGGGCGATCTTGATAGCACTCTCGTTATCACATAGCAATGGATTTTTCTTCACAAGAATACCATAATCTTTCAGCGTTTGCTTGAGCCACAGAATCTGAGTGCAGCATGAACCGGAAGCAATATACTCGGCTTCAGCCGTAGAAATAGTTACGCAATTCTGTTTCTTCGAAGCCCAACAGACAAGAGATCTACCGAGAAAATGACATGTGCCTGAGGTAGATTTCCTGTCGACTCGATCACCAGCCCAGTCAGAATCAGAATATCCAACGAGATCAAACTGGGCACCCTTGGGATACCATAGTCCCAAGGTTTGTGTATGAGCCAGATATCAAATAATTCGCTTGACAGCAATACGATGTGATTCTTTCAGGTTTGCCTGAAAACAAGCACACATACAAACTGATAGCATAATGCCAGGTCTAGATGCACAAAGGTAAAGAAGTGAACCAATCATCGAGCGATATTTCTTCTGATCGAAAGGTTTGCCCTTCTCATCTGCATCTAGATGAACGTTCGTAGGCATTGGATTCTTGATAGTTTTGCAACTGACAAGATCAAACTTCTTCAGGCAATCTCTGAGATATTTCTCTTGAGAGATGAAAGTCCCATTCTTCTGTTGACGGATTTGAAGCCCAAGAAAGAACTTCAATTCACCCATCATAGACATTTCATATTTCTTCGACATCATACGAGCAAATTCTTCGCTAATATCAGGGTTAGTACAGCCAAAAATAATATCATCGACAAAAATTTGACACACAAAAATATCATTTTTCTATGCACGAGTTAAAAGAGTCGGATAAGTTGTTCCTGGTTTGAAGCCCTTCTTCAGAAGAAAATCCTTCAGTGTTTCATACCAAGCACGAGGTGCTTTCTTTAACCCATATAGGGCCTTGTGTAACCTGTACATCTTATCAGGATTCTTCGGGTCTTCAAAACCTGGTGGCTGCATAACATATACTTCTTCTTCGATTTCACCGTTAAGAAATGCACTTTTGACATCCATTTGATGTAGCAATATACCATTGTAATTGGCAAAAGCAAGCATGACACGAATAGATTCAAGTCGAGCCTGGAGCATAAGTCTCACCGAAATCAATACCTTTGATTTCGGTGTAGCCTTGTGCAACCAGTCGAGCTTTATTCCTTACCACAATGCCATCTTCATCTTGCTTGTTGCGAAAAATCCACTTCGTACCAATGATATTATGCTTCTTAGGATCGGGTCTATCGACAAGGGACCAGACTTTATTTCTCTCGAAATGGTTAAGTTCTTCGAGCATTGCTGTCATCCAGTCTGAGTCCTTCATGGCTTCATCAAATTTCGATGGTTCTAGCATGGATACAAACGACAAATTTCCACAGAAGTTAGCTAATCGAGTACGAGAACGAGTGGTGGGACGACCTGGTAAACGAATCTCTTCGAGAATTGAGTCGACATCCACTCTTCTTCGAACACGAGGTAAAACTCCTTCATCATCTTGCGGATTCGATTGATCTTCGGGATCAGCTTGTCCTTCGGGATCATTTCCTTCGGGTTCAGCTTGTCCTTCGGGATGAGCATTTTCTTCGTTTATGCGTTCTCCTTCGACCTGTTCATCATTAGCTTCAGGATGTTGATCTCCAGCGCCCCGGGCTATGTGTGGGAACATTGGACCATCATCATCCCTGTTGGCTTGACGAGCATTTCCTTCGACAGGCCGAATATCTCCAATAGCCATGTACCTGATAACTTCATCCAATGGTGGTTCATCCAGGTTAAGAGGTAATTGCTCTTTTTGACAGCCGTTAGTTTCATCAAATCAAACATTTACAGTTTCTACAACTTTGCCAAGATGAGAGTTGTAAACTCTGTAAGTGTGAGAATTCGAACCATAACCAAGGAGAAAACCTTCGTGCGCCTTTGGGGCAAACTTGGAGCTGTGGTTCATATCTCTGATGTAACATGGAGCACCAAAAACCCTGAGATATGAAACATTCTGCTTTTTACCAGTGATGAGTTCATGTGAAGTTTTCGTCAGAAATTTGTGCAGATAAACCTTGTTGATGATAAGACACGCAGTATTAATAGCTTCGGCCCAGAACCTGATAGGGGTCTTGTATTCAGCAAGCATTGTTCTGGCCATTTCAATTAGTGTTCGATTCTTTCTCTCGACCACACCATTTTGTTGCGGTGTATAAGCAGCCGAGAATTCATGAGTAAAGCCATATTCATCAAGAAATTCTTCGATATGAGTGTTTTTGAATTTTGTACCATTATCACTTCTGATATGCTTGAGAGATAATTCATACTCAGTCTGAGCTCTCTTTGCGAAAGTTTTGAAAATTTCAACAACTTTGCTCTTGTCATTTAGAAAGAAAACCCAAGTATATCGAGAGAAATCATCAACAATAACCAGACCATACTTGTTTCCTCCCATACTAGCATAATTTTGAGGACCGAATAAATCCATATGAAGTAATTCAAGAGGACGAGTAGTAGTCATTATAGTTTTTGCTGAGTGATGTTTCTTGGCAATCTTTCCTGCTTCGCAGGCATTCCATAGACGATCTTTATCGAATTTCACATTATCAATTCCAACGATGTTCTTCTTCGAGATAAGAGTTTGAAGATTTTTCATTCCTGCATGACCAAGTCTTCGGTGCCATAACCAACCAAAGTGGCTTTGGCCATTAAACATGTGGACACTGCAGGTCCCGAAGAAAAATCAACGATATAAAGATCACCTTTGCGATATCCTTCGAACACGAAGGAATAATCATCCTGTGAAAATACAACACAACGAGAAACAGAAAACAGTACAAGCATACCCATATCACAAAGTTTTGAGATAGACATAAGATTATATCCTAGTGATTGAACAAGCATAACCTTATCGATATGCTTATCTTTCGATATAGCAACCTTACCCAAACCAAGTACTTTCCCTTTGTTGTTGTCACCGAAGGTAATGTATCTTTGTGAAGATTCAGTAAGTTTGTCTTCGGTGAACAAATCTTTGTCTCCGGTCATATGATTTGTACATCCACTATCCATGACCCATTCGGATCCACCGGAGAAATAGCCCTGCAGAAGAATTAGTTCTTCTTAAACACCCACAAACAAGCAGGTGACTTAGAAGGCATGGAAGAGCTAGATGGGGCAGCAATATTATATCGAACAGGATTACATTGTCGATCAGGACCATCAAGCACACCATAAATATAGTTCCTCGACGAGGGGTTAGAGTATTGATGGGTAACAGCAATTTTGGTGTTATTGTCACGATGACGATAAACATTTCTATCGACACGATAGTATTCCTTCTAGGGAACATTTGAAGCAGGCACCAAGGGTTCATTTCTATCCTCGAGAGAATAGTAGTGATTCGGTGGCACCGAGGATTTTCCCTGCATAGAATGGTTAGGGGGCAGTTTTTCTATGAGAGATTTGCGAACCCAAATCTGTCGCTTATAGAAACCATTCTTCGGAGAAGTTCCAACGAATTCAGCCGACACCTTTCCTTCCTGATCTTTTATAAGCTTGTAGTCAGAATCAAGTGATTCATCAACAATGGCTTTATCAATTTTGCAACTGAAACCTGAAAGGTTAGCAATATCAATGGGTTTTTCCTTCGCAAGAACCCAGACAGTTTTAGGATACTGCTCGGGTTCCCAGTAGGTTCCACCAGGGTTGATTTTCCTTTCAAAGCCAACTCCTTCGTTTCGTGGATTCCTGTGAAGGAGAGCCTTTCTTAGGATATCACATAGGTACTGGTGTCCCTGCACACTTTTGAACAAGCCTGTTTCAAATAAATTTCTCAACCTGAGGAGTTCCTCGGTAATGGTTTCCTCATTCGAGGGGTTAGCATCATCAATAACAATAGGTTGCTTTCCTTTCGATCTCTCAGAAATAGACTCAATTTTGCTTCGTTCCAAACAAGTTAAGCAAGGTGAAGTAGATTCATTTTTAGCTTCTGAACCTTGTTGAGCCATGAGCGTGAGATTGACACTTTCCAACTCTTCATTAGCCTCTCTCAGTTTCTCGATAGCCATTTTCCTTTGAAGGAATTCATAGGTTAGCTTCTCGTAGTCCACTGAGAGAAGATCATGACGAGAGGAAAGTTCATCATACTTTTCCTTCAGAGCAGCATGCTCGTTCGTCAAAGTTTCACCTTTCTCAATCTCATCGATCAACAAGGTCTCAGATTTTTGAATAGTTTCACTTAGAGAATCTAGTTCATCTTGTTGGATAGAAGCAATTTTGGCAAGTTTAGCATAGCTTATCCTAGAGTTACTTTCATAAGAAGATCCATCAGAAGTATCGTAGGAATTCTTAGATGAGGATACCTTAGCCTTGGCCATGAAGCAGTAAGCTGGAGATTCATCTTCACTGCTTTGGTTGGAGAAGAATGAACTTGAATTCTTGTTTGAAGAAAATGCTAGTCCAGCAACCCCATCAGATTCAGAACCAGAACCAGAACCAGATCTTGACTTTGATTCAGCTTCGGAACCGGATGCTTCATCTTTAGAGTTCATCTCTTTACCCAAATAGGCCTTGGCACGGTGAGAATTATTTCGACGAGAGGAATGAGATTTTGAGGAAGAACTCTCTCGATGCTTGTGATACTTCTTCTTCTTCTTGTCATCATCAGAACCATCTTTCTTGTATTTTCTGGACTTTGAATCATATCTCTTCGAATCATAGTTTTTGCTCGATCTGTGAGACTTGCTCGAAGAGTTGCTGTGAGAATGCTTTGATCTATGTTCAATTTCCCAGAGAGGACAATCAGCAATGAAGTGACCTGGCTTCTTGCACTTGTAGCAACATTTATCTTTCGCTGATGAGTTTCTGGATGATGATCGATGTTGTGATGAATTTCTCGAATGTCTTGAAGAGTAGTTTTTCTTCGGTGAAGAGGAGTTCCTTCTCTGAAAGCGGTTGAATCTTTTCATTATCAGTGTCAGATCTTTTCCAATGTTCTCGGGGTCATCAGTGGCACCGCCAGATTCAGAACTGGCTTCAGGAGAGGAGTGATGTGAAGCTCTGGCCTTAAGTGCATGAGATTTCCTTAGAGTCCCATTAACATCTCGTTTTTCATCTTCTTCCATCTCGAAGGTATTGAGTCTCTCGAGAATATCAGCGGCAACTAGATCCTTGAAATCATTCCTTTCCTTAATCATCAGCACAATGTGATCGAAAGAATCATCAAGGGAACGGAGCAAAGTTCTGACAATAATCCGATTGGTAATGTCTTCGGCACCGAGGGAAATCAGTTCATTAGACAATGCAGTGAGCCTGCTGTATATGGAGTTAACTTTTTCTCCCTCGTGCCTCTTGAAACGATAGAACTTGCTTCGAAGGGTGTCAACACAAGCATCTTTCTGAGTAGAGACACCTTCACCAATCTTCTCGAGATAGTCCCAAACACCTTTGGCCGAAGAAATATTCTTGACCTCATGATATTTCTCTGGAATCAGATGATTTGTAATGAAGACCCAGACTTCAGCATCAAGCTCTATCTTCTTTGCCTCTTCAGGAGTGATAGCATTTTTTCTTTGACAGTTACACCATTCTTGACAACTTCCCAAGCGGCAGAGTTGATAGCCATGATATTGCTCTTCATTTTGTCCTTCCAATACGGATAGTCCTTCCCATTGTAAATGGGAATTGGTTCCCCCGAGCGAACACCTGCAAACGACATTCTTGACAACACTCTAGGTTGTTAGACCAAAATACGCAGAGTGTACGGAGTGCCTAGCTCTGATACCAACTGAAAGCTCAAGAATGATCAGAGGGGGAGGGGGTGAATGATCACTTCTAAAAATTCTAAGGAACTTAGAAGAAATTCATGCAAACTTCGAAGGACTAAAGGCATCTCGAAGGAAATACAGTATCGAAAGTAATGCATGGCTCGAAAGGATTGGGAGCGAAGGAAAACATCGAAGACAAATAGGCAACGAGTAAATACTTAATGAAAATGCTAGAAGGAAAACGAGCCTGACACGATGATGTTTGGTAAACCAGTTCACACTCTGAAAAGTGATACGTCTGGTTGGAGGGACTGGTGATTGAACACCTGGAGCAAAACTCTCTCCGTCCTATTCTCAACTGCAACAAACTCCTCGAGCTTGTCCAGTTTTCACTCGTGGTAGATGATTCAGGACATCTCCGAGACCTTTACAGACTTCCTTCAGCAGCGACAATTTCTCTTCGACTGCTTGACAGGAAACGCCTAACCGTCTAGGAGACTTGCAGTTCTCCAAGATAAAAAGATCGGCTAATCTCGACCTAAGTCTCTGTGAATTGCTCAACTCAGCTTAGACTTGGGTTTTGGTTTTCTCTCGATGAATCTCTCTTGGGATGCTCACAGACTTCTGTCTTAGAATCTTCAGTGGAGCAGCCAACCAGAAATGGCGGGTAGGTGCGGGGTATTTATAGTTGGCGATCCCGATGGGTAAAATGACTGAAGTGACCCGATGCGACCGCTTGACGCGTGTCCACAATGGTCGGAATCCAATCACTGCGCAACTTTACTTGAGGAACAAGTAAGCTGACTTACCGAACGAGTTCTCTCTCGAAGGCACTAAGTGCGATGACTTTGCCTTCGATCTATTCACTTGACTCAGTAAGATTTCTCTCGGTAGGCTTTCGTGGGTTTAGGTTGAGCAGAGCAAATTCACTTCGACTAAGATCTCAACTAGCAAACCCCTCTTGATAGTACGGTTTTTCCTACGACTCAAGAAAATAAAGAGAAACTAGTAAAAATACTAAGTCTTCGACCAGCTTCAACTTTCTCCTCGTTGCGCTTTTACTCGAGAGAGTCATCTTCCTTGACGACATTTTTAGGGGTCGTCTTTCTTCAAAGGTTTCGGTAGATGACTGCAGCTCCGCTGCAGTGAGTTATCCTTCGACCTTCTACTTGCATACTCCATTCTTTCGGAACCTAAGTATCTGTTTATACTCGAAAACAATATTAGTTCCACTTCTGCTTTGTCCAACATTGTCCAAAAACTTCGGGGGCAAAACTTCCTCTTACATTTTCGTTTGCCAGTTTTCTTTCAGTTATGTCTTTTGATTCATTTTGGTTTTAGTCCCCTATGCTTATCACCTTTAGCTTAGTTTTCTTGTTTAGTTTCGAGGTGATAAGTTTCAGACCCTATCCCTTATATTCTTTTCCGTTTCCATTCGGTCTTATCTAATATGGTCAAGCACATTTGAAACGATATGCATTTTGCTTCAAACGTCATTGTGTCTGAATCAAATGATGTCAACTTTTATCGAAATTTTTACTCAAGGTCGAGTGTTTGGATTCGGCCGTTGAGATATGTCTTTTTTGGGCCATTGAGATTTTCTCGCGATCCGCCACTAGATCCTCGCCGTAAAATCCGGAGAGACAATCGCTGGGAGCTATCCGATACAATTTGACAGATCCGTCAGACCAACCACTATATAAGGCGTCCAACCCCAACAAAACCTAACCTAACTTCATCTCTCTCCCGCACCTCACGTCTCTCGAGCGCGCCGCCGTGCATCTCCTCCCCGTCAATGACTGCGTCGCTTCGCTGCCGGAAAACCATCGCAGTGGACTTCCCCGCCGATGAGAGCTCCGTCTTCAACGCTCCCATCACCGTAGCCGCCCGTCATCACCGAGTTAGGGTACATTGGGCTCAATCCAATCTATCTCTATCTCTTGATCTTATGAGATTGGATGTGTGTTCTTAAGTCTCTTTTTCTGTTGGATTTATGTAGGGTTTTCTAGATCCAGTGCATTCATTGCCCCGTGGGAAAATTGTTTGTAGAATCTCAAGCTCCCACTCCGATTCAGGATGTCTCCTGATCTGGAATATGGTAATGAGTACCCAGTGATTGATGATGATGCTCCAGTGGAAGTGGAGCAGACAGTGCATAAAAGGAAAGGTGGAAGAACCAAGGATCTTAACAATGCTCGTGTTACCCCTCAGGCTATAATTGACAAGTTAGGCTTCGCAACGCCTGATGAAGAAACTCCTCATGAGAGGAAGATCATATTGTAAGGGATTCTCCGCTACTGGGCAATCCACGGATATAAGTACAAGCGCGTGCCTGAAGGAAAATAGGCCATGCAGTTTGCCTTCAGTCCTCCCTTCCAATACTGTATGCATATGGCTAGAAAGTACAACCCAAAAAATCGCCATCTGTACAATCCTGTGCCCCCGAAGAAACCTCACCCCACATCGCTAAGGACTCCCAAAGATTATCCTGATGAAAAGAAGCGTTTGGCCATTCTGGCTGAAAATCTTCGCAAGAAGAAGGAGAAGGAAGCTGCTAAGAAGCATGCAGTCGAATCTGCTGGAGAAGACACCCGCTCTCCGAAGAAGAAATATCTGAAGCTAAGAAAGAGAGTTGCCTCGCATCCTCTTCCCTTCACTGACGAAGAACAAGCTAATTTTCTGGCCGAAGCACTTCAAGATTCTTCCCAAGAAGATGAACCTACAAGTCATGAAAATGATGAGTCTGAGAAGGCTCATGTTGCCCCTCCTCAAAGAGAAAAGATTCGTGTACCTATGAAGAAGAAGCCTGTAGAGAAACCAACTTCAAAAGGCATTTAGATTCGCGATCCAACGGATATGCGTGTTGCTCGCCCTGCCATCGTCACCACTCATTTGGTGATCGAGAATCCTTTGGCTTCCAAGCCTCCACCACAAGTTGCACCTTCTGAAAGAAGGTCGAAGCAAAAGCACGACCCTTCGAAGAAGACGCAAACCACTGAAAAGCCTGATGCCCCTTCAAAGGCCAAGCAAGTCGCTGAGAAGACCTCTGATTCTCTCAAGCCAAGAACAACTATTGCAAAGACAACTCCTTCAGTGGCACAGGTTGCCCAAAATCCCATTGATTCTGAACTAAGAAAAAGGGACATCGAAGAAGCCCTTGAACACAACAAGTTAGCAAAAGAATATGCTGTGAAGGAGAAAGCAGCGAAGGAAAAAAGAAAAGCTTGATGCTGTTAACAAGGTTGCTTTTGAAGCTGATGTGAAGCGAAAGCTCGCTGAAGCAGCTGAAAATGAGAACAAAGTTGTGGCTGAAGCACAACATCTTAAGGCTTACGAACCCAAGAGAAAAGCTGCTCTAGCAAAGGTCGCCAGTAAAACTGCTGAGAAAAGAGCCCGAGAAGCTCAGAAGCAAGTAGTAGTCTCTAATGTCCAGAAAAATATAGCAGTTGCTCCAATTTCACAAGATGACATGGACTGCCACAGTCAGCATCAGTTTCCAGATCCTAGGGAAGCTGAATTATGCGATGCTTTTGGCATCACCGAAGCTCTTTTGAAGAAGAGAAAATCAGAAGAGGCAGCAGCTCCTGCCAACCTTTATCTTCCACCAACCGTTGAAGCAATGATTGCTAAATTTCTGTCAAAGCTAAAAGAGTTGTCTGCCCAAGACAGAGTTGAATCCGCAAAGATTCACAAATTCTAGAAGAAGGCGAAGAACAAGGATGATGAAGACATCAAGGAATCTATGATTGTTCTTTGTCAGTAAGTCACCGACAAGAATTATGTCACCAAGAGTGATGTGGAGAATTACAAGGGCAAGACCAAGAATGTTGTTGAAGATCTTTGCCGCAACCACAACCAAGCAATTCTGGCTGCTGACTCCAGAAAGAGGAAAGCCACTGCCGAAGCACAATCCTCGATCCTTCTTCGAAGAAGAAACATGGGCTAGAAGAATGTCCGTATGACTCTGGTCGATGCGGCAGATATGGAAGATGAACGTGAATCAAATCCACCTGTGATTTCGGCCCGTGCAACCAAGTCTAGCCCAAAACTGCCCCACCCAATGCACCAACCCCTCTAGTCAAAACACCGACTCCTCCACCCAAAATCCCCCACTCCACCAAGAAACCCCACTCCCCCAGCACAAGTCCCTACTCCACCACCTCGTGCTCCCACGCCACCACCTGCCACCGAAGAAGTTCCACCCCGTGCTCCCACTCCACCTCATGCCCCAACTCCGCTATGAGTGCAAAGGCCACCCCCTCAACAACAACAACAACAACAACAAGATGTTGTCCCTGAAGGTAAAGCTCAACAAAATCCCCTCCTGCTGCTGAAGTGCAAATGACTCGAGATTATTCTCCTGCACGATCTGCTTCCGAGTGACGAGCGGCTGAAGAAAATACCTCTCCCGCCGTAGATGAAGAGGTTCAAATCATGAATTCCTCCCAAGAATTGGATCTTGCCAAGGAACAAGAGGCTGGGTCATCCCGAGTGATTCCATCCCCTCGCCATCTACAAATCCGTTCTACTCAGCACTGCCAGCCTGCACAAGATTCTCAGTTGGATTCAAATTA
Organism: Bromus sterilis; assembly: GCA_950022295.1. Lineage (NCBI taxonomy): Eukaryota > Viridiplantae > Streptophyta > Magnoliopsida > Poales > Poaceae > Bromus > Bromus sterilis. The sequence goes on along the minus strand of OX465596.1, from coordinate 320,268,015 downwards.
CCCAAGGGAAACCTTTCCTATCTTTTTGGGTGCAAGCAGCTCATCTAGGCATGGTCCTGAGTTTGACCTCGAGGTTCACCGAAGCAAACTGCGCTTCTTTGAAAATAGTCCATATGCTTCAAAAAGAACGGCTGATGACCCTCGCTTCTGGACAACTGAACAACAAGTGCTCTACACCAAGGTGTTCTACCAGAAGGATATTTTGTTTCACCATCACTATCTGGATTTACGAAGCATTGCCACAGCCCACTGCTTCCACACTATCTGTGAAACTATCAACACTTAGAACTTGGTCAGGTTGTTTTCTCTTTGCTCCACTTTCAAATCAGAGATGATCAAGAAATTCTATGCAACAATGTATGTGTCTGGCTAATCAAATGATCCCAGCACCTGGATATTAGAATGGATGATCCAAGGCCAAGTGTTTCGCATGTCCTCGCAAGAGTTCATGGAAAGAGTGAATATTCCACGACACACTGGTGAACAGGCCAAGATTCATTTGATTCCGGACATGACTGATGGAGAATTCGCTTCACTGTTGGATCCTGAAGTCACCGAAGACTATATGCCTAAGAATATTCGCCCGAAGCATTTGGTGTTCATTTCCAAGACATGGTTTTACATCCTGTCAAATTCTCCCGCCACTGAGTGCTGCTTCCAAAGAGTCAAACATTTATCCTTAAGTGCGGCATGCGATTTTCAAGCTATCACATGGAATGGTATTTGACTTAGAAGATTGTTTTCTTCGCACCATGGTCCTTGCTGCTGACCTGCCTTTCACATTCAAGCCCTATGCTCCATGGCTTCAAGCAGTGTGCGATTTTGTCCAGGATGAAGATTTCATTGCTCGTCATCACCCGAAGCTATTCACTCCTCCTATGCGTGACACAATGAATATGCTTCCTCAGCCAAACAATCCCATGGGCACCTATGTTCACATTCGTCAAGAGGTCAATGAGCGAAACCTGAAGAAGAATTTCCGGAAAGACGTCATCACTTCGATATTTCCCTTCGCTCCCAGCATATGCTCGAGAATTACATCGATGCAAATCAGCGCCAGATGCAATTCCTTGCAAATGAAATCAATCGTGTAGGAAATAATTCACTGAACAACAATCAACATCTTCGTGTGTTGCAGCGTCATTCATGGAAAGGGCTTTGGAAGGTTTATTCTTCAAAGGGCCTGAAAAAGGAATATTTTTACAATCACTACCCTCATCTCACCTGTAAATTTTCCAGGAATGACAAGATTGATCGCCCGAATCTGAAGCTGCCCCCACTGCATAAGATTGATGAATTTTTATTCGTCAATGAGCCAGAGCCCATCCATGCAGACACTATCTCTGAAGGTGATTCTGTCACATCAAATCCTGAAGACATCCTCGAAGACAGCGACCTCGACCACATCGCTCCGGTCAACGCTGAAGAATACATGTCGCCCACATCCGAAGAAGAATCTTCAGGCGACCAATCTTCTTCGAGCGATTCTTCACCGCATGATTCTGCTCGGCAGAGTCCCCAAGATAGTGCCAACGCTTAGGCACTCTTCATGCCCTTCACCACCTTTTGTACAATCATTGACAAAAAGGGGGGAATGATGCATCGATGAGTCTAGTTTGCCACGGGGATATGGGTTTTTCTTCGTTATTTAAGTTGCAACAAACTTTCCATTCGATTCGATTGGGTTGTAACTTAATTAAGTCTTCACTGTGAACTATTTTGATATTCTATCGTATTAATAACCTCGTGCTTGCAAGTATTCCTTCGTATCATTTTTCTTGCAGGTGGTTATTTTAACTAAGTTCATAGGTCATTTGAGAGGATTGCATATCATTGGAATTCTATCTGGAACTGTAGTCCTACTCGCTAAGATGTTTAATTTTTCTCTCAACCTAAGAAAAATTACTTATGCATCTACTTCGATTATATTTATCTTCGATGCCTACATTCAGGGGGAGTAAAAAATTCACATCTTAGAGTTTTTTTTCATCACTCCTCAAAAACTTCAATACTTTTATCGATGCCTGTTTCGTCCCCATGTGTTTTGGATATTGTCCAAAAAGAGGGAGATTGTAAGAGCAAAGTTTTGTCCCCATGTGTTTTGGATACTTCAATACTCAAAAATAGTACAAAAAGGGGGAGATTGTAAGAGCAAAGTTTCGTCCCCATGTGTTTTGGATATTGTTGGACAAGACAATAGATGAACTAACAATGTTTTCGAGTATAAATTGTTGTTTAGGTTGCTAGAGAACATGTTAAGTGGTAGATCTTAAAGGAAGGTGAACAAGATGTCGAAGCTTATTCCTTGTAGAGAAGCTTAATCACGATGGGTGACCCGTAAAAAGTTATGGTGTCCTAAAGCATAAATCCTCGAAGGAAATGCAGAAGACGGCGCAAGACTTAGTAGTTTTTGTGTAGTTCTTTCTCTATTCTTTGAGTCAAAGGGAAAACCATACTATCAAGAGGGGTTAGTAAATCTAAGCCGAAGTCATTGTGAAAAATGCTCAGTTCGAATATAAACCTAGTGAGAGTTTCAGAGGAGAAATCTCATGAGTGTTGACTTAAGCTTCGGTGGCAAAGGCTTCGTACTTTCTTGTTCCGAATCAAAACTCAGACTGTGTGTCAGCTTTACTATTTCCGCAAGTAAAGTTGCGCATTGATGACAAATCCGACCGTTGTGGACATGCATCAAGTTGTCGCTTCGGGTCAGATCGGTCATTTCGCACCTTGGGATAGCCACCTATAAATACGCCACCCCTGCTGTCATTTGCGGCAGGCTTCTCAGTGATTATTACCAGAGAGAGACTGCAGAGAGCATCCCAAGAAAGACACCAAAGCTAAACCAAAAGCCACCCACCGAATCACAAGTCCTATTGATCTGAGATGATTCACTATTACTTAGGTGGAAATTCGCTAGCCTTTTTATCTTGGAGGACTGCAAGCCTCCTAGATGGTTAGAGTCGTCTTCAGAGAGCGAAGAATAATTTTCGCCTCGAAGTTCAAGTTTGTTAAAGGTTTCGGAGATTCCGTCAATAATCTACCACGAGTCAAAACTGGCCACGCTCAAGGAGATTGGTGCAGTGGAGAAAAAGATGGAGACAGGTTAGCTCCTATGTTCAATCACAAGTCCCTCCAACCAGACGTAGCACTTTGTAGAGTGTGAACTGGTCGAACAAACATCGCTGCGTACTGAGGCTCGTTCTAGTTTCTCGTACTTACATTCAGTACTTTTAGTTTCGATGTTATGCTTCGTTATGTTCTGCTTCACTATGTTTAGATTCACTGTGTAGTTTTTCTTCCTAGTTATATGTTCTGTTGTTATTCTTGTGCTGCCTTTTTGATTCACTTCAAAGTTTTTGTCGAAAAATTTCAAGTGATCATCTACCCCCTCCCCCTCTGATCACATACTTGGTCTTTCAGCCTTGTTGCAAAGAATGTTTGTAACAAGGGTCTTGTTGGAATGGCGAGGACATGAGCGCAAGTCCAAGAAGCTTTTGTACCAAATTCCATGTTGCAACAAAAATTTACGTATGGCTCTTCCTTTGAACAAGAATTTTGTGATTTTTTGGGGATTTTTCTGAGCACTTTCATTTTTGGATTTTTCTACAATGCACAAACAAAACAGACATAAACTAGCACTGGGCTATGGATTAGTAGGTTAGTCCAATAAATGATTCAAAAGCATGGCAAAAAGATGTAGCAATGACACAAAATAAGCATGAAACATGCAAAAATTATAGATACGCTTGATATGTATGACGAGGGGATGCCCCCACGACTCCTCAGCATGAGGATACCTAGTGTGTGTCTAGACAGGAGGCCCACTGGAAGCTTCGACTGGCCCAGTATCAGCCCACCCGAAGCACCGACGGTCGCGCCTACCATGGAGTTCAAGGCGGTTTGGAGTCCACGGCGTGTCCATCAAGACTAGATAGATTAGGAAATCGCCCTTGTATACCTAGACGGACTCCTTGCGACCCAGCCTAATATATAAAGGCTGGGAGAGGGGACGTCTAGGGCATCCAATCTTACGTAGTTCCACCATCGATGAGAGCACTCTCGACGAGACCTCCACTGTAATCGCCTCCATCATAATACAACAAAGCAGGAAGTAGGGGTTTTACTGATCGAGTTCCCTGAACTTGGGTAAATCCTTGTCTCCTGTTAGCCGACGAGCATCGCCAACCTGCACTCTCTCTCTCTATGATATAAACCCAGGTTTCCTAACCATGGGATTTGCCGAGGCCGATCCTCGTCATTTGACGCCGACCATGGGGAAGACTCATGTTGGAATCACGATCTCGGCGGTCCCGACATCAGCAGTCGGCAACTCAACGATTTTAGCAACGATCCAAGCAAGAACCGACCCACTCGGAAACCTCAAGATCATCGCAAGCTTTTCGATCACGCGATCTGACGCGCTCGGGCCACATGCGAGTCAAGCTCAAGCTTTCGATGGTTTTCAGGACTACGTCCGACAGCAAAGAAACCAACGATCCGCAAAACAAGCTCAAACAACACCCGCAAGAACAAGGCCGACATCAACCGAGGACCCCGAATTTAGCATCGAGATCTCAGTTGACCAAGCACCTGTCAGGACGGCGACTCCTGTCATCGACCAAGCACTCGTTGCAGCGGCGACTCCCGTCACTGGCATGACCACTCGCCTCAACGAACCATACTTCAACCCCGTCGGAGGACTAGCCGAATTCGCCAAAATAATTCGAGACTACTTGATCCAGGACGGGATCGAGTTGGACCCAAGATTCCACTCTCGCTCAAAGGACCACTTATATCGAGCCATCGGTAAAAGGTGAAGCAACGACTCAAACAATTTCACACCCACAGAGAAGTTGGACGGAGTATGCACAATCCACTGTTTCGAAGATGACGAAGGACGGCTCAGGGCGACTGACACCCTCGGAAATTGTAGAATTTCTACCGAGCTCTCCAGAAAACACAGGGAAGATATGCAGGACAAAACAAAGCGGACTCGCAGAACAGCTCCCTCACCAACAGTCAACAAAAAGAAAACCTACCCATCGGCTCACAGACGAGTGTACATGATACAAGAAGGGCGCCCACCAAGAAAGTAGCAAGAAGCATGCACCCTCCAAGATCACATGGCCACATAACTGATAGCAAAGGAACCATACTGCCTATGCGATTTAGAAATCAGCATCACTTTCTCGCAAAACGACCACCCGCCAGCGATACCAAGACCAGGACACGCCCCGTTAGTCCTTGAAGCACGGATAGGAATCTACAGCATATCGCGAGTATTCATGGACGGGTCCAGCAGCCTGAACATCATCTTCTCCAGCACATTACGCAAGATGCTAATCCCTCCATCAGCGCTAAAACAGTCAGATACCACCCTCTGCGGTGTCAAACCTGGAAAAGCTACCCTATCTCTGGGAAAGATAAACCTCGGCGTAATTTTCGGCAACAGAAGCAACTTCAAAAGAGAAATCCTTGAATTTGAAGTGGTAGATTGGAAATCCCAATATCACGCCATACTTGGTCGACCAACCTTCGCCAAATTCATGGAAGTGCCGCACTACGTATACCTCAAGCTCAAGATGCCAGGACCCGCAGGAGTCATAACAATCAACGGATGCTTCGTCAGATCAGACAACTGCGACCGAGATTTCCACCAAGTCTCCGACACCTTCAAAGCGCAACAAGAACTCGCAGAAATAGCCATGGTGGTGGGCAAGAGTGTTTTTCCACTCGCTAGTCGAAGATCCCTCGAGACTTTAGTTCGACAGTGACACGGTAACCCATCAAGTGCATCGAACAGACCCAGAAAATACAGTGCGGATCTACGCGCATCTACCCGAAGAACAGGCGACTGGCCTCATAAAATTCCTTCATGAAGACTGGAACATTTTCGCTTGGTGCTCAGTTGACATGCCTGGAATACCACGGGAGTTCGCGGATCATGCGCTGCAGATCTACCCAAACACCAAACCGGTAAATCATGCGTTGTGCCGATTCTCCGAGCCAAAACGTTGGGCCATCAGAGAAGAAGTCAAAAGATTACTCGACGCAAAGTTCATATGAGAGACGAAGAAGGACACGTGGGTCGCAAACCCCGTGTTGGTACCTAAGAAGGACATCGATGTGCTACGCATGTGCGTCGACTACAGACAATTTAACAAGCATTTCCCGAAGGATCACTTCCCCCTCCAAAGGATCGACCAGATAATCGACTCCACCGCAGGATGCGGTCTCCTCTCCTTCCTCAACGCGTACTCAGACTATAATCAGATAAGGATGAAGGAAGAAGACGAAGAACACACCTAGTTCATCACCCCTTATTGTGTATTCTGCTACAGGACAATGCCTTTCGGGATGAAGAACGCCGCAGAAACATACCAGCGGATGATGCAAGCGTGCTTAAAGGACCAAATAGGCAGGAACGCCCAAGTCTACGTAGACAACATTGTTGTCAAAACCTACAAGGCAGACACACTACTCGAAGACCTCCGAGAAACTTTTGGAGCACTACAAGATCAAGCTTAACTCGAAAAAGTGCGTTTTCAGCATACTAGCAGGCAAGCTACTAGGATACATGGTGTCCGCCCGAGGAGTCGGAGCCAACCCAGAAAAGTCCAAGCACTCGCCAAGATGCAGGAACCAGTCAACATCAAAGGCCTACAACAGCTCATAGCAGACTCGGCGAGAGGACCCTGCCTTTCTATCAACTGCTCAGGAAAGGCAGAAAGTTGAGTGGACGGAAGAAGCACGAAACGCGTTCGCCGACCTCAAGAAACTACTATCAAACACCGCATATCCTTGCAGTGCCCAAGGAACGAGAACCGCTATACCTCTACATCACCGCCAGGAGCAGCGTGGTAAGCACAGTACTCGTCCTCGAGCGTACCGAGGAGGGCAAGGTACAAGGCATCCAGAGACCAATTTAATACCTCAGCAAGTACTCACGCGCTTGCAACAAAGATACCCACATTATCAAAAGCTTGTCTACGCCATCTTCATGACCTCTCGCAAGGTCTCGCACTACTTTGACGAGCACCCAATAATAGTGGTCAGCAGCGCACCACTCTCGGACATCCTCAACAACCCAGGCACCAGAGGACGCGTCTCTCAATGGAACATCAAGCTCAGCCCTTGAGGCCTAAGATTCAAGCAGCCGACTGCAATCAAAGCCCAAGTCCTCCCAGATTTCCTGGTCGAATGGATGGAAGTACAGAAACCTGGCCCCCAGACCTCTCCAACTCCTGGAAGATGTTCTTTGACAGATCAAAAAGACGGCAAGGAGCAGGAGCCGACATCGTGCTAATCTCACCCATGGGGGAGAAGCTAAAATATATCTTACAGGTCAATTTCGAGAAGGCATCCAACAACGAAGCAGAATACAAAGCTCTCCTCCATGGAATGCGCATGGCCAAAGCCTGCGGCACCACTCAACTAATAATCTACGGCGACTCCAACCTCGTCGTTCAGCAAACAATGAGGGATTGTGAAGCAGTCGCAGACAACATGTCCGTGTACCAGAAGCTCTACAACACCTTAGAAGGAGATTTCGACGGGTGTGAGCTCAACTACGTCACAAGAGAAAATAACACGGAAGCAGACGAACTCGCAAACATTGGATCCACTCGCGGACCAATACCACCTGGAATTTTCCTCGAAAGCATCCAACATCTCTCAGTCAAAACAACAAACGCACTCGAGCCAACTACGACCAAGGGAACAAACTCTACAAGCACAATAGCATATGATACCACCGGACCTGAGCTCGCAGCAACAGTAGATCCAGCACTTGAAGAAGAAGCTGGTGACGTAGTCGAGGAACAAGAACCACTACCACCCGAATGACCTGCATGGACAAGAACTTTATTGAACTACTTGATACACAACATCCTACCGCAGGACATCACAGAAGCACGACGCATCTCTCAGCGCTCCAAAGCCTTCACTATAATCAACAGAGAGCTCTACAAGTGCAGCATCTCTCAGGTGCTCCAAACATAAATCAAAGAATAAGATGGCAAAGCCTTGCTACTCGAGATCCACGACGGCAGCTGCGGCCATCACGCGAGCAGTCGTGCCCTGGTAGCCAAAGATTTTTGGGCAGGTTTCTACTGGCCAACCTCCATGAGAAATGCAGAAGACATCGTACGATGTTGTGTTGCCTGCCCGAAATTTGCCAGCAGACCTCATGCACTAGCATCAGAACTCAAGACAATACCATTGGCCTGGCCTTTCGCAACCTGGGGACTCTACATGGTAGGTCCCCTGAAGAAATCCTCAAAGGGTGGGCGCACCCACCTACTCGTGGCGGTCACAAATTCGCAGTACCTATCACCAGCTCGACAGCTCTCACAGCCGTAAACTTCATCAAATCCATCATCTTCCGCTTTGGCGTACCACACAACATCATTACCGACAACAGTACAAACTTCATAGCTGACGAATTCCAGAACTTCTGCAAGGACCTAAGGATCAAAATCAACTACGCATCAGTCGCACATCCGTAATCCAACGGTCAGGTCGAGAAGGCCTACGGCCTAGTTTGCGGGGGCATCAAGAAACGGCTGCTTGCACCACTCGAGCAAGCCACGAGTAACTGGGTCGAAGAACTACCCACCGTCCTCTGGAGCCTGCGTACCACACCCAATACCTCAACTCAATACACTCCATTTTTCATGTTGTACGGAGCAAAGGCAGTACTGCCACACGACCTGAGATTTGGCGCCCCACGAATCACAGGGTACGAAGAGGAAGAAGCAGAAGAAGCACTCGAGGACGACAAAGACGTATCAGATGAGGCGCGGAACACTGCCCTATCACGATCAGAAGGGTACCAAGAAAAGTTGCGTACATACCAACACAGCCGACTCCGCACCAGGATGTTCACCATCGGGGACCTCGTGCTGCGACTGAAGCAAGAAAAGGTGCACAAAATCACCCCGCGATGGTGATACATCCCAAACGTATCGATAATTTCTGCTTGCTCCATGCATGTTTTATGTGATATTGCTATGATCTAGATACACTTTCATACACTTTTGATCATACTTGGACTAACCTATTAACTCAGTGCACCCCAGTGCAAGTTTCTGTTTTCTGCTGTTTTTATATTTCAGTTTTCCCCCATATTAAAAGTGCTCAAAAATTCGGGAAAAATAAGATAAAAAATCAACGTGAAGGAACCTTCCGGAGTCCCGAAGGGGGGCCAGGTGGGACCCAGCAGGGCCCCAGGCGCCTAGCTGGTGTGGCCAGGGTCCTGGCCGCGCCAGGGGGCGCCTGGACCCCTGGTTCCCCCCTGGCTGCCCCCCTTCTCCTATTTCTTCTCCGCCACGGGAAACTTCCGAAGACAGAACCCTTTTTCGCGATCTCGCCTCTGTTCTGCCGCCGTCGCGCTTCCAAGACCGGGAGCACCACCAGGACCCTTTCTGGCACCCTGCCGGAGGGAGGATTGACCTCCGGGAGCTCCCCCTCCACCATGGATGCTTCCAGGATGTGCCGTGAGTATTTTCCTTTGGACCATGGGTCCGTGATCAGTAGCTATGTGTTGTTCTCCTCCCCTCTTTGTTCTTCATGGTTTAGACCTCGTAAGCCGCCCTACATGATCCAGGCACATATGTAATCTTTCTGCTTTTGCTATGCTGAGTTTGATGGGATCTGATGGATTATGATATTATGTTCATATTGTGATAGAGTAATATATTTGGTTTTTATCTCTTATATTTTCGTTCCTAAGTAATTATTGCATGTTCTCCGTTGCTGTTTATTGCTTTGGCCAAGTAGTAGGTAGTAACTCCAAGAGGGAACGTTATGCTCGATTGTGGGTAAATGCCCCCTGATGACACGCTTGAGTGACAGAAACATGAGTCTAGGGGGTGTGTTGTGGCCACAAGGGGGAAAACAACGGTGCTTGTAACCGCGGTTGCAAGGATTGTTTACTTTACGCAATGTTCTTTTTAATGCAGTTTTCTGTTGCTTTGGGTTTACACTTTGGGTGGGGCTCGCAACTTAATACCAGCGATATGTACTGGATAGATATCTCAAGGTGGATAATTAGTAGTAGATGCAGATGGATTTCGGTCTACTTACTTTGGCGTACTGCCCATGCTTATGAGCCTCTTCCTTTTTTGTAGCATAGTTAGCATTGCGGTGCATTTATAATCATGCCAATTGCCCTTCTGTAATTTGTTTACCTCGCATAGAAGTCTTATCGTCTTTTGGGAGAGAGACATCACTAGTGAACATCACGGGACCCCGGTCCATATTCTCATCATTGTTTACACACTTATTTATTTATTAGTATTTACTTTTAGTTTTTATCATTATCCCTCGTGTTTTGATCCTTTGTAAACAACAAGACCGGAGAGATTGAGAACTTCTCTGAACTTCGTTGGGAGCAAAGTTATTTGTGTCGTGTGCAGGTCCAGGTGATGTAAGCAACCCTGAGTTGTGAACGGTGCCATTGTTCACTTCACCACCTACTTATCATTATCGGAGTCCTACTGGTCGATCTCAACCTCGTTATCTTCACCGAGGAAAACTTTCCGCTACGTTGCATCTCACCTTCCACTTGGGGTAACCAACGAAGGGCGAGAAGCAATTATCATCTCTCGTGTATCAAGAAAATTTCGGGCGCCGTTGCCGGGGACTCCGAGTGATAATATAGGGGAGTTGCCCACTACCTTTTACCTTTACTTTTTAGTCTTGTTAGTTTACCTTTCAGTTTTTATCTTTGTATCCTTTATCAAAAATTACAAAAAAATCTACCACACTTGCTGCTACTATGGGTTCCTCTGAAAACACCAAGTTGTGTGACTTCACTAGTCACAACAACAAAGACTTTATCTGTACTCCTATTGCCACACCTGCCACTTCAGCTACCTCTTATGAAATTAAACCTGCTTTGCTAAACCTTGTTATGAGAGATCAATTATCTGGTGCTGGAGATGATGATGCTTTACACTTGAATAATTTTGTTGAATTATGTGATATGCAAAAGTATAAAGAAGTAGAAGGTGATGTTGTTAAGCTCAAGCTTTTTCCTTTCTCTTTGAGGGAAGGAGCTAAAATCTGGTTTCAATCTTTGCCTAGGACTATCATAGATTCTTGGGATAAGTGCAAAGATGCTTTTATTGGGAAGTATTACCCACCTGCTTAAATTATCCAATTGAGGAGTAACATTATGAATTTTAAGCAATTGGATAATGAACATGTTGCCCAAGCTTGGGAATGTCGTATGAAATCTCTTGTTCAGAATTGCCATACACATGGTTTGACTACCTGGATGGTTATCCAGACTTTTTATGCAGGCTTGAACTTTACCTCGCGGAACCTGTTAGATTCGGCCGCGGGAGGAACCTTTATGTCAACTACACTTGGTGCTGCCACAAAGCTTATCAATGAGATGATGACCAACTATTCCCAATGGCACACCGAACGCGCTCCAACAGGTAGGAAGGTAAACTCTGTCGAGGAGATTACCTCCCTCAATGAGCAAGTTGACTTAATTATGTCTCTACTTACCAAGCAACTCTCTATTGATCCTTATGATGTTCCTTTAAATTATTTGGTTGCTCAAGAATAAGTAGATGTGAACTTCATTACTAGAAACAACTTCAAAAATAATGCTTATAGGGGCAATTTTGCTAGTAATCCTAGACCATTTCCATCCAACTATGGGAACAAAAACACCTACCCTAGCAACAAGAACCCCACTTCTGAATTAGAAAGCATGCTTAGAGAATTTATCACTACCCAAAAAGCCTTCAACAAGAATGTAGAAGAAAAGTTAGCTAAATTAGATAATCTTTGTTTGAAGGTAGACAGCTTAGCCCTTGATGTTGAGATGCTGAAAATTAGAACCTCTCCCCTTAAAAAGAGGACTGCCACTCCTATTAATGCTATCCAATTACAAATTAATGAAAATATTAGGATGATGGCTAAACTTAAATAAAGATGGGCTAGAGAAAAAGAGGAAGATGATATAATTAAGAGCCTTCCTACACACCACACAGTTGCCACTATCCAAATTGTTGAGGATACCGAAACTATTACCACCCAATGCACTCCTGGTCCCATTGGACCTATTAATGGTGATGCTAAAACCTCAACCGTAGAAGAAGAAACTCCTATGAACATAGAGGGTTTCAAACAAGTGAGCCTAGATGACACTACTACCACCATTGATAGTAGTGATATTGATTTTGATAGTTGCACCCTCTCAGAAGTTATTATCTTTCTACACAAAATGTCTAGAGACCCCACACTAGCACATTCAATCTTGCCTTCACGGAGCATATCACAAATTCTCTCATCAAAGCTAGAGAGGATAAGATTACGATAGGAGCCTACATACCTAGGAAGCTAGATGATGGTAGGGACCCTATGATAAAAATTAAATTAAATAACTTCTCTTGCTATGCTTTATGTGACGTTGGAGCTAGTACCTCTGTCATGCCCAAAAGAATGTATGATATGTTTGAATTGAAACCTTTTGATTCTTGTTATTTTGGTGTTCGCCTTGTCGATTCTTTCGTAAAGAAACCTTTGGGTAAGATTGACGATGTTCTTATCATTGTCAATGACAACTATGTTTCCGTTAATTTTATTATTATGGATATAGAGTGTGAACCTTTATGTCCAATTATTTTGGGACGTCCTTTTCTTCGCACCGTTGGTGCCGTTATTGACATGAAAGAGGGGAATATAAAATTTCAATTCCCTCTCAAAAAGGGGATGGAACACTTCCCTAGAAAGAAAATCAAGTTACCTTTTGAGTCCGTTACACGAGCTAGCTATTCTCTTTCTCTTGATAAAACTTGATTCTTCTTTTGCTTTATGCCTAGCTTAAAGGCGTAAAAGAAAGCGCTTGTTGGGAGGCAACCCAAGATGTTTTTACTTCTATTTTTAGTGGACTTGATGATTGTTACTACTGTAGCAACATCATTGTATCTTTATTTTCAAGCTTTGTGCCAAGTTATAGCCTCATATGACAAGGGAAGTAAAAGTTGTGACATGTTGTCCAGAAAACAGATTATGTCTTCGTGACGGGAAAATCGGATCAAATTACCAGTTCATCTTTTTGAGCTGAATTTTTTACACAGCGTACTCTATACAATTGCGGAACTTTCGTATGTTCTGAGTTTTTTGATTTGAGTTACAGAAGTACCCCAAAAAAATTCTCTACTACCTGTTAATCTATTTTTCACAGATTCTGCTACGTTTTGTCTCTCCTTACTTTTGCAAACTTTAAGCTTGATTTTTCTTTGGAAAAACCTTTTAGAAATCTTGAGAAACAGTATCTATTCAATAATATCTTTATATCCAGTGGGGAAAATTATTTTATTAAGGGTACTAACCTCTCTAATCATCTTATGATGAGTTATGTATGAAGGGAGTTTTGAAGTGTGCGATGGAAGATGATGAAAGAAGATTCGGGAGTGTCAAGCACTCAAGCTTGGGGATGCCCTCATGCATCCCCAATAAATATTCAAGGAAAATCAAGCGTCTAAGCACGGGGATGCCCCCGTGCATCCCCTTCTCCATCAATAATCATTAGTTCGTCCTTCGTCAAACTATATTTTTATCACTTCATGCGTTATCTGCTATGCTTGGAGCGTCTAGCTCTTAGGTTTTATTTTTAGTTTTCTTTAGCTTTGCTTGCTGTTCATAACAAGTTAGACCCCGTCTTACTTTGTGTCGGAGAGAAACACACTCCACTTCCAAAATCTAGAACACATCATAGGATTTTTCATGCCTATATTTTTACTGTTGTGTGTTCTTTATCTTTTCGTAGCTACTGCCATGTTTAGTTTTAGTTTGTCCTTAGCAAGAGCCTTGTCTTTGTTTAGTTTGTTGCTGGAACTCTCTTTAGTTTCATGTTTATCTTGTTAAGAGAGTTGGTTGTTGCACTGAGTTGTGTTTTGTCTTGAAAGTAGGTAATTGAGGTTGCTATTTAATGTTAGTAGTAACTTGCAATAGTTTTGAGGCATTGATGTGAGTAATGTTTGAACTTTTGGTGTCAAGAGCTCTAGCCTATTAGTGCTAGGTGTCGTATTTTGGGAAATCCGTGTTTATTTTCAAAACCTACAAAACTAGTTGAGAACTCTAACTACTAGATGGATCGCTAATCTTTGGAGGGATTGAATATTAGAGTACACTCACGTACCATGAGTCGAGGATGCGCAAGGATAACCAAACCCCCATAAACTCCTCCTCGGGGTACTTGTCTCTTTGTGAACCTCCTTATTAGATTGAGAGTTACCAATAATAAGTGCATGAGTTAATCGTACTAATGTAAGTACTGAAAGTTGACACTTCCACGTCCTCATATTTGCTAGCCTATCCTGTGTCGTGCATTGCCTTCTTCTCACTCTGAGAGTTGGCGTCCACCTTCTCCGGTACATCCAAACCCTTGGCATGGTACGCTCTGTCATCATAAACCTCCTTATATCTTTCCTCAAAACAGCCACCATACCTATCTATCAAGGCATTTCCATAGCCTTTCCGAGATATATTGCCATGCAACATCCACCTCTTCATGACTTGATCTTCATGTCATACATGTTCCTGCTACACTGGCAGCGGCATACATTGCATACATCATGATAGCTACATCTTCTTTATGATTTGAGTACCTTGTAAAGTGTGAAAGATCTTCTATACCCTCTTGTAAATTAGAGTGTTGCCCTTAAGTGAGGAAAATGTCCCAAAGTGGACAAAATAAAAGATCCCAAAGAGGACAAATGAGAGTTAAATAGAAAGAGCCATTGAGGCCACCCAAAAAAATACAAAAAAATAGAAAAAGGAGAAAAGAAAATAAAAAGAGAGAAAGGGGCAACACTACTATCCTTTTGAAAGATCCACACTAGTACTCCCTCTTATCCTTGTACTCCATAGAGATGATCATTCATGCATATAGCTATGTGGGGACCTTCACACTATAGAACTTGGCTTGCATATTCCAAGGGTGAGCCTCCTCAAAAGAGATCTAGGTCTTCATGAGCGAGCAAGTTAGATGCACCCCCACCAGTTCCATTGGAGAGCTTTCTAGCTCATATGTGCATCCGTTGCATGGCAATCCCTACTCCTCACATCATATCTATCATTTGGCCTTCTCGCCTATGATTGTCCTCAATGATGTGAGCCTATCTCACCTTTTTGTCTTCCTCCTCCACCATATTTCTCTCTTTGCCATCCTAAGTGTCAACTCTCGTGCTTACGCGCATCCATTGCATGAGTGCTCAAAATATCGAAAAGGAGTGGATCAAATTGACTTGTACCTGGCTAGTGGTCTGGGGACGAGCCAAGATAAGATTCCAAATAAGACCAAGTGTGAAACTTTAGTAGATTGAGTTCTCAACACAAAAATACTTTTTTCGCGTATGCCCTATCCCTCTTCTTGCACGCAAACACCATTTGGAGACATTCGAGTCACGGAAAGCGAGAGCTCTTGCACCTAATGTTCTTTTGTTACTTGTTTCAATGCTAATTTAGACTCTTGCATGTGATGACTTGAATTGAATCACATACCTTGATTGCTTTACTTTTCAAATTTATTATATGGTTGCTAGCATGTCACCACAGAAATTATGCTTGTTATCATTTACGTACTCGAGGACGAGCAGGAATTAAGCTTGGGGATGTTGATACGTCCCAAACGTATCGATAATTTCTGCTTGCTCCATGCATGTTTTGTGTGATATTGCTATGATCTAGATACACTTTCATACACTTTTGATCATATTTGGACTAACCTATTAACTCAGTGCACCCCAGTGCCAGTTTCTGTTTTCTGTTGTTTTTCTATTGCAGTTTTT
Organism: Bromus sterilis; assembly: GCA_950022295.1. Classification (NCBI taxonomy): domain Eukaryota; kingdom Viridiplantae; phylum Streptophyta; class Magnoliopsida; order Poales; family Poaceae; genus Bromus; species Bromus sterilis. Next base: position 320,252,200 of record OX465596.1, on the reverse strand, counting down.
CCCCATATTAAAAGTGCTCAAAAAATTCGGGAAAAACAGATAAAAAATCAGTGTGAAGGAACCTTCCGGAGTCCCGAAGGGGGGCCAGGTGGGACCCACCAAGGCCCCAGGCGCCTAGCTGGCGCGGCTAGGGTCCTGGCCGCCCCAGGGGGGCGCCTGGACCCCTGGTGCCCCCCCTGGCTGCCCCCCTTCGCCTATTTATTCTCCGCCTGGACCCCTGGTGACCCTTTGTCACGATCTCGCTTCTGTTCCACCGCCGCCGTGCTTCCAAGAACGGGAACACCACCAGGACCCTTCCGGGCACCCTGCCGGAGGGAGGATCGACCTCTGGGAGCTCCCCCTCCACCATGGACGCTTCCCGGATGTGTCGTGAGTAGTTTCCTTTGGACCATGGGGTCGTGATCAGTAGCTATGTCATGTTCTCCTCCCCTCTTTGTTCTTCATGGTTTAGACCTCGTGAGCTACCCTACATGATCGAGGCACATATGTATTCTTTCTTCTTTTTCTATGCTGAGTTTGATGGGATCTGATGGATTATGAGATTATGTTCAGATTGTGATAGAGTAATATATTTGGTTTTTATCTCTTATATTTTCGTTCCTAAGTAATTCTTGCATGTTCTCCGTTGTTGTTTATTGCTTTGGCGAAGTAGTAGGTAGTAACTCCAAGAGGGAACGTTATGCTCGATTGTGGGTACATGCCCCCTGATGACACGCGTGAGTGATAGAAACATGAGTCTAGGGGATGTGTTGTGTCCACAAGGGGGAAAACAATGGTGCTTGTAACCGCGGTTGCAAGGATTGTTTACTTTACGCAAAGTTCTTTTTAATGCAGTTGTCTATTGCTTTGGGTTTACACTTTGAGTGGGGCTCGCAACTTAATAACAGCGAGATGTTCTGGATAGATATCTCAAGGTGGATGATTAGTAGTAGATGCAGACGGATTTCGGTCTACTTATTTTGGCGTACTGCCCATGCTTATGAGCCTCTTCCTTTCTTTTGTAGCATAGTTAGCATTGCGGTGCGTTTATAATCTTGTCAATTGCCCTTCTGTAATTTGGTTAGCTCGCATAGAAGTCTTATCGTCTTTTGGGAGAGAGACATCACTAGTGAACATCACGGGACCCCATTCCATATTCTCATCTTTGTTTACACGCTTATTTATTTTTCAGTATTTACTTTCAGTTGTTATCATTATCCCTCGTGTTTTGATCCTTTGTAAACAAAAAGACCGGAGAGATTGACAACCTCTCTGAACTTCGTTGGGAGCAAAGTTATTTGTGTCGTGTGCAGGTCCAGGTGAAGTAAGCAACCCTGAGTTGTGAACGGAGCCATTGTTCACTTCACCACCTACTTATCATTATCGGAGTCCTACTGGTCGATCTCAACCTCGGTATCTTCACCGAGGGAAACTTGCCGCAATGCTGCATCTCACCTTCCACTTGGGGTAACCAACGAAGGGCGAGAAGCAATTATCATCTCTCGCGTATCAGATGGGAGGGGCCATACATAATCTCTTAAGTGATCGGAGGAGGAGCCTACAGGTTGAAGAACCCGAAGACAGATGAGGACGTAAGCAATCCGTGGAACATGGCAAATTTACGGCTTTCTATCCATAGATCTCCCACAATCACTCCCCCCAATTCTATGGCAGAACTCTGCTCGAGGCTGTCTAAGACGCTCATATAAAAACCATGCAATAAAGACGCACATTTACGAATCACACAAGTCATGGCACTCGGGGGCTAGAGCGCGGTCTCATCCCCTCCCCCAAGGCGTTTTTTGCTCACGCGTTTGCTTATAAATCTTTACACTCAGGGGCTAGAGCGCGACTTCATCCCCTCCCCCGAGGAATTTTTCACTCACGCGACAGCTTATAAACCTTTACACTCGGGGGCTAGAGCGTGGTCTCATCCCCTCCCCCGAGGCATTTTTCGCTCACGCGACTTCTTATAAACCTTTACACTCGGGGGGTCAGAGCGCGGCCTCATCTCCTCCCCCGAGGCATTTTTCTCTCACGCGACTGCTTATAAACCTTTACACTCGGGGGCTAGAGCATGGCCTCATCCCCTCCCCCGAGGAATTTTTCGCTCACGCGACTGCTTATAAACCTTTACACTCAGGGGCTAGAGCGCGGTCTCATCCCCTCCCCCGAGGCGTTTTTCACTCACACGACTGCTTATAAACCTTTACACTCGGGGGCTAGAGGGCAGCCTCATCCCCTTCCCTGAGGCGTTTTTCGCTCGCGCGACTTATTATAAACCTTTACACTCGGGGGCAGAGCGCGGTCTTCCCCTCCCCCGAGGCGTTTTTACTTACACGACTCCCTATACTTAAACTCGAGGGCTCGGGTACGGATACGCCATATCCCCTCGAGGTGTTTTTTCGTATATAACACTTCACGTAATTACGTTCGGGAGCACGAAACTATTATTTGCGACAACCTCTACAACAACAACACTCGAAGACCAAACACTTCGCAAGTTCTATCCCCGTCCGAAACAACCAAGGTTCATTTGGAAAGGAACATTCAAGAAAAACAACAGCAGAGCCTCCGCCCAATCACAAGTAATCGCACGAAGCCTCGGGGGCTACTCCCATCAGGACCGTTGTCGCGCACCCGAATAGATAAAAGATTAGAACAAAGCAGGATTAGGCATATCAACGACTACACCATCTGCGTTACGGTCAAGGACAGTCTAAAGGAAAACCTACAACAACTCGCAAGCAACCACCACTCTCACAACAAATCCACGATTGTAGTAAAATAAGAAGGATGTGAGTTGTTGAAAACACAAAGCCTCCATCCAATCACTAGTGATTGAACAAAGCCTCGAGGGGTACTCCCATTGGGAGCGCTGTCGCGCACCCAACACATTAGCGACTGCTCAAGGAGGATATTAAGTCGAAGACTACAAGACTCAAAACACAGACAATTTCTTCATACACAAGATTAGAAGGAGATTTCTTTGCATCAACAGGATCACCCAAAGGATTACAAGGAGACTTCTTTGCATCAAAAGGACTACAAGGCCAAGCTACAAGGAATTATGACTTCTAGATGTGTGCACATGCTGAGATAATTGGCACTTTGGCCATGCCAGGCATCATCACAAACAAAGTAAAAGTTTCTATACTAAGTCTATATGGTGAAGCTCGACTTATGGCGAGCTTGTTGGCCTTGTCCTAGTGGCGAGTTCGCTTGATCGGAGGCTTCACATCAGCGTCCTGCTCAAAACTGGAGTAGCTATTGATACTCTCTCCTCGTTGGTTGCCCCAAGTGGAAGGTGAGATGTAGGACAGTGGAAAATTTCCCTCGGTGAAGATACCAAGGTTTGTCTCCAGTAGGACTCCGGAGATGATAAGTAGGTGTTAGCGGCGCAACTGACATGGACCTGCACATGACACAAATAATTTTACTCGCAATGAGTACAGAGAGGTTGTCAATCTCTCCGGCCTTGTTGTTTACAAAGGATCAAACGCAAGGGATAATGATAATTATAGCAGCTGGAAAGTAAAAGAGCGTGTAAACAATGATGGGAATATGGACCGGGGTCATGTGATGTTCACTAGTGATGTCTCTCTCCCAAAAGACGATAAAACTACTATGTGAGGTAAACAAATTACAGCTGGGCAATTGACAGGATTAAAAACGCACCGCAATGCTAACTGTGCTACAAAGAAAGTACGAGGCTCAAAAGCATGGGCAGTACGCCAAAATAAGTAGACCGAAATCCAACTGCATCTACTACTAATTACCCACCTTGAGATATCTATCCAGAACATCTCACTGGTATTAAGTTGCGAGCCCCACCCAAAGTGTAAACCCAAAGCAACAGACAACTGCATTAATAAGCACTTTGCGTAAAGTAAACAATCCTTGAAACCGCGGTTACAAGCACCGTTGTTTTCCCCCTTGTGGCAACAGCACATCCCCAAGACTCATGTTTCTGTCACTCAAGCGTGTCATCGGGGGCATGAACCCACAATAGAGCATAACGTTCTGTCACAACCCCAAGTTAGGTATGTGCTAGGATCAGAGGTACCTTGCATTCATGCAAAAATTTCAAATTGCAATTCAAAAATGGGGAAAAGAAAAGCCCTGAGAAATTAAATCAAATGGCCAGATAAAAATCTTTTTTCCAAAAACCATTTGAGTAATTGGAAAATTCCTATAAATGGTGTTGATCATTTTAAAAATGGTTTGGGAGCAATCCCATACTCATGGAATTTTCTAATTTTCAAATAATGGCTTGGAAATTGAATAAATACCCTATTTGATTTAAAATTCAAATGTATTGAATTTTAAAGATGCTCAAATTTTATAAGTGGCTAGCTCTCTATTTTATGAGGCCATATAAAAAGTTTCAGCATTTTTAAAAATGCCTAGCTATTTATTTTGGCATGGCCAACAAATTACAGAAAAGAAAAATAAAAACAGAAAGAGGGAAAACCTACCTGGCGCCTCAGGCGAAGACCCACTTACCTTGGCCTGGCCCAGCCCACCCTGAAGCGTTGTCTTCTTCCTCCCCGCGGATCCAAGCAGCTCGCTGGAGCTGGGAGCGCGGCGACGACGCCACGACGACGCCCGACCTCTTCTAGGCCTCCCCTGCCCCCTCCTGGCGCCACGACGACGCCTCAGTCACCCCGCCCCCTTCCCCTCTCTTCCTGCTCGCTCTCCACCTCTCTGCGTCGCCCTCCCACGCGCAACCGAGGACCGCCGTGGAGCGCAGCCGTGGAAACTCGCGTCCGGTGAGCTCCAGAGCCCCCGCCACCTTGTCCAGGGCGCGCGCCGTCATCGACTTCGTCTCCGTGTGCAAGTAATCGAGGCCGGGAGCCCCGAGCACGCCGTCCTCTTCGCCGAGCCGCCGCTGGACCCGCAAGAGCTCGTCGGGAAATTCGTCGCCGTGGAACCCTCATCGACCTCGCCGTCCCCTCCAGTAGCTCCAGGGTGAGCTCCTGCCTCGATTGATCCCTCCCGTGGCTCTCCTCGTGCCTCCCCTTGCAAGTTCACCGTTACCCGAAGCTCCGGCCGCCGCGAGTTTGAAATAGCCGTGGCCCCGAGCCTCTCCTGGAGCTCCAGCTCACGCCATTAGACGCGGACGGCCCGTAGCCACCTCCCAGTGCCTCCAGCTTCTTTTCCCGTGCCCCAAATCGCCGTCCTCGTCTTCACAGAGCCACGGTCGCCGCTGAGCACGACGCCGGCGAGGCTCCGGCCACTCCCAGGCCTCCCCGTGGGTGCAGCGCGATGCAGGCGTGTGCGGGCTTCATTTTGGTAGCCGTCTCGTGTTCTCCCGTGGCCTGTTGGCAACTCCGGCGAGGACGCCGCCGTACCAGTGCCGCCGACGTTAAGCCGCCGGCCACTTAACCCTAACCCCCGAGCTAAACCCCACTAATCCTAACCCCTGGGCCACTGACAGTGGGCCCAGGCCACTAACTAACCTCTGTTAGTGTTAAACTAACAGGGTTTTAACCCACAAAGACAGACAGGTGGGCCCCTGTTGTCAGTCCCCTGGTGACATCAGCACTATGTCACAGTGACGCATTAAATCTTTTCCAGAGAATTAAATCTTTTACAGAAATTCCAGAAAATGGCAGAAAATAGGAAAAACTTTGGAAAATCATAATAAATTCATACTAACTCCAAATATAGCAAATAATATATTAAAAATGATCAGGAGAAAATTATCTTTCCAAATATGCAACTTTCAACTATGCTGGAGTTGATTTTAAAATGGGACCAGTAGCATATGTCATTTGATTTGTTTGAAATTAATTCAAATTCAATTCAAATGATTTTGCAACTTGGACCATGGAATTATACTATATTTCAACCACACTTCAGAGGCATATCATACACAATTCCAAAAGGTTCAAAATGATCAAACAATGTCACATGTAACTTGGTCAAGTTTGAATTCAAATTGGAGTTTGAAATTGCAATTCAATTTGCAATATACTTCATTTAAATGGAATTGCCCAAACACATCAGAAACATATACATCAAGTTTCAACCTTCAACCATGTGTTTGTGCATTGTATTTATATTGCTTCCTTGTTTATTGTTTGTCGAGTAGAGGTGGAACCGGAACAGGAGGCAGCCCCCTTCGTTGAAGACACCGTTATCGAAACCTCGTCAGCAAGGCAAGCAAACCCCCATTGATCATGTCGATAAAATCCCACTTCCCTCTCATGTCTCGCTTATGCATTGTTTAGGATGATCACCATGATAACGTTTCTATCGCATAGTTGAACCCATATCCTTTGCATGACCTATCATCTTGTCACAGTAGTAAGCAAACCACAATCCTAGCAGATGTAGGAGTTGGTTGATATCATGTGGCCCCTGCAACTGTTACTGCTTATTGCATGCTTAGTGGTACAATGAGGTTGCTTATGATGTGAGTCGGGATGATAAACATAGTGTTGATGAAAGTGAAACGTGTTGGTGAATCTACCCTAATACAAGGTGAACGATGAGAGGCGGTGTAGGAGTACACAATGGGTTGTCTCGTTGAACACCGCCCTAAGCCCGAGTTCTTGTGTAGTGATCCAAGAAGAAGAGTACAACCACACATTGGGCTCACTGACCCCTCTCATCCTAGTACCTCACCCCGTTCGAACCCCAAGAGTCGCAGTAGTTCGGAGTTCTGGTAGGGCTGTGGCACAGTCTGCGAAGTGGATGAACGGCTTTTCAAGACCGGCTTGGGACCCTGCACACATCGTTTGAGGCTGTACTGGAACCTCGGCCGGACTTCCATACGGATCCCCCTCAGATAGGCGACTCTCTGGACTAGAACGGAGCTGTGGGCGAAGTGTTGTGGTGAACATCCTCGCCGACACCCCTTGAATGGTGTCGAGGCCAAAGGCGGTAACTGATGGTCATGTGTGTGTAGTAGTACACCCCTGCAGGGTTAACAAAAACTATTCGAATAGCCGCGTCCGCGGTTAAGGACTGCTTGGAGAGCTGTGCTCGATTATTAGACAACTTGAACCGGATACTCCTAAAATACACCAAGATAAGTGTGAGTGCTATGGTGTGCTTCTCGTGGGGAAGTCGAGGAAGTAACCATAGTGGTGTAATTGGTTGAAGAGATATAGTGGACTCGTGTACGCTTCTTACCTCAAGTCGGGTACTCGTAGTTCAGGATTAGCCAAGTCAAAGCTGGCACTTCTGCAAGTGAAACCCCACCTCCCTTTACCTTGATACATATGCATGAGTAGTATAGCTCCTATGTAAGTCTTGCTGAGTACGATTTTGTACTCACGTTTGCTTAATCTATGTTTTAGATGAACCCACCGACCCCGATGGTGACTTTTACCCAAAGCTCGAAGAATGAAGACTCAGACCAAGACCAAGCTAGTGTAGTCCCAGTCAGACGACTGGTTCCCTCGTGGAGGGCTTATTTTTAGATAAGGCTTCTCTAAGCCATTTGTTAAACTTGTCTGTACTCAGACCTACTTTGCTTCCGCTTGTCTGTTGTAATGTTGGATCACATGCTTGTGATCTCTGTGTGCACTCTGTAAGAGTTATTTAATAAAGATATATACTTTGTAGAGAATTGCAATGATACCTGCTGTTCATACAAGGCATGTGTGCTGCGTATATGTTTATAACATGCATGTCTTTGTATGGGTTTTCGAGACCTTAGTTGTGATCTGGCTGGCGGTCTTTTATACACCAAGTGGCCCTTAGATGTGCGCAGCTTGGGGCATCGCGATGCGATTGTTCGAGACTCTGTCTCGTGCACACTTTGATGTATGATCGAGCCCGCCCTAGACCCCGACTAAGTGATCGGGTTGGAGTAAGTCTATGTGAGGGTTATAATACAATCGATAGTATGGTTGAGGCGACTTGTCTATGAGTATGGGAGTTCATCACCCATATCATTTAGACTTGTGTGCGGACGATGAGGACCCATTTCAGTTGATCATCCGGCCTGGATGGGATGCCCCTCACGTTCGATGCTTTCCGAGAACGTTCTGTGCTTGGCCATGTCTGCTTAGACAAGTGGGTACGGTTCTCGGCTCTCCATATGATTGTGTTGTAGCGAGGCTTGCATACGCTAACCCCGGGTCCCGACACGTTCCCTCTTGTTGTCACTGCCTACTACTTGGAAAAAGCAATAAACAGCAACGAAAAACATGCAAGAATTACTTAGGAACAAAAATATAAAAGATAAGAACCAAATATATTACTCAATCACAATCCGAACATAATCTCATAATCCATTAGATCCCAGCAAACTCAGCATAGCAACAGCAGAAAATTACTTATGTGCCTCGATCATGTAGGGAAGATCACGAGGACTAAACCATGAAGAAAAAAGAGGGGAGGAGAACATCACATAGCTACTGATCATGGACCCATGGTCCAAGGGAAACTACTCACGGCACATCCGGGAAGCGTCCATGCTGGAGGGGAATCTCTCGGAGGTCAATCCTCCCTCCAGCAGGGTGCCGGGAAGAAGTCTACTGGAGCTCCCAATCTTGGAAGCGCGGAGGCGGTGGAACAGAGGTGAGATCGCGAAAAAGGGTTCTGTCTTCAGAGGTTTCGAGTCACGGGGAATAAATAGGCGAAGGGGGGGTAGCCAGGGGGGGCACCAGGTGTCCAGGCGCCCCCCCGGCTCGGCCAGACCCTAGGCCGCACCAGGTGGCTGCCTGGGTCCCTGGTAGTGGCCCTCTGGCCCCACCCAGGTGATTCCGGAAGGTTCCTGTACGCTGATTTTTTATCTGATTTTCCCGAATTTTTTGAGCACTTTTAATATGGAGGAAACCTAAAATAGAAAAACAGCAGAAAACATGATCTGGCACTGTGGTGCACTGAGTTAATAAGTTAGTACAAATATGATGAAAAGTGTATGAAAGTGTATCTAGATCATAGCAATATCACACAAAACATGCATGGAGCAAGCAGAAATTTATAGATACATTTGGGAAATATCAACTATCACCACCACCAGTCGACGACTCGGAGGAGCGAGAACCCTCAGGCAACAAGCCAGCAGAAGAAACAGAAGCACCACCCGAGCTCCTGGAGCAGTCGTCGCCGCTCGAGCTCTCCCAGCAAGGCTCCAGACGATTCCCGCCGGCATCGAAGGCCCTGACAGTGAGAGTCTCTTCTTCATCAAACCGACAGCAGAGGCTGTCACCTTCGCAAAAATTCAATTGACAGGCGAACGCCCTCCAACCGGACCCCAAGAAGACCAAGGAGGAGCTCTCAACCTGAAGCTTTACCCACAAGGGGGTTTGGTGGCAGCCTTGAAGCCAAAGCCAAAGACCATCTAAGCCAAGTTCAGAATAAACCGAAGCAAAAGAAAACGAAAGAGGAATCCGATGAGCAATGTGACTAAGGACATGCAGGATGAAATCGTAGCTGCAGATGGCCTCGTTGTAACACCCTCACTGTCGGGTGAACAGTAATCACCGTTACTGTTGATCATCACTGTTCAAAACTTTCGTTTGATCAACTTGGATCAGTTCAAATTCAATTTCCACTTTGTTATTCTTGAGGGCAATGTGAACCATGGGCCTTGATCATCATTGATCAATAACAAATGTCCAACCGATTCATTTGAAATCAAATCTAGTTCAGAATGTCTTGGGTGGATTATTAAATAATAAAACCAAAGTGGCAAATAAACTTTGCCCAAAAATTGTAGAACCACTTTTATTTACTCACTAATAATCAATGGTTCATGTCACACCAACTTGGGTATTTTTGTAAGCTATAAAATAGTTCAAATAATTCAAATAGTAGCTAATAAAGTCCATTTCGATCATTTAATATTTAATTAAAATATTTTATTTGTGCCCAAGACCTTTTGTGGCACTGCCTCATAGTACAACATTAATTTAGGAATAAGTGAGACAATTTACAAAAATGTAAACTGGCTAAAAGAAATTAAACAGAAAACAAAAGACATAGAAAAAAAATTAAAAAAAGGGCAGGAGCCCACCTTCCTAGCCCACCCACCTCCCCTGGGCCCCCCCGGCCAGAATCGGCCCACAGCCAGCCCCCTCAACCGTTTTCCCCTTCTTCTTCTTCCCTCGTTGCGTGGTGGACATCCACCTTGTCCACGCCGACGCCTCCCTCCGTGGCGGCCATCCACGGCGCCGGCGGCGCCTATAAGGCCCCCTCGGCCATGTAGGAACCCTAGCACGCTCGGCCCCCTCCCAGATTTCCCCCGGTCGCCCCCTCCTCTCTCCCCGCCGCGCATAGAAGCTTCCCGAGGGTGGCGTCGCCGCGACCGGCGCCGGACTCGCCGCAGCTCCGGCCCCTCCCTCCCAACGGACTCCCCCGAGCCTCTGCCTCCCCTGCAACGACGTGAGCGCCCCCTAGATCCTCCCCTTCCTCCCGTTGTTGCGCCGCGTCGTCGCGGGCCACCATGGCCACGGGCTCGAGCTCGTCGAGCTCGGCCGGCCGCGCGCCCGAGCCCCCTCCCGTCCTGGCCGCGTTCCCCCTTGCGTGCGCACGCCCACGCGTGGCCACGGCCCCCACTGCCTCGCCCCTCGCCGGAGATGGCCGAGACGGCCGCTGTCGTGCCGCCGCCGGCACTGGTTGGTTAACCAGGGCCATACCCATTTGCACCTAAACTAACCCCCCTCACACCCACTTACAGGTGGGGCCATACCCCCTAATCTAAATGCTAATTAAATTAACCAGACAAAGCCCTCTCATGTGAATGACAGGTGGGGCCACTGCCTATTAAAAATAAAAGAAAACTGTTGGATTAACTTATGTCAATGACACATGGGCCCCATCTGTAAGCCCTTTTGTTTTATTAAAATAACTTGCTGTTGAAAGTATGACATGTGGGTCCCTGTTGTCAGGGTTGACCCAGTCAAATAACACTATTCTGGATAATGCCATTTTATTAATAAAGATAATCCTAAAAATCTTTTAAATGATTTAAACTTCAGAAAATCATATTAAATTAACCGTAGCTCAGATCAAAAAAAATTATACATGAAAATTGGTCAGAAAAATATAACGAATACAAATACGATATCCGTAGGTCTACCACACCCCCCCTAACGCATCGAAACATCGACACCCCCCTCCCGGGTTGTTTGTCGGTAATTTCCGGTACCGATAAAAATTGCCCGGATCAAAATACTTTGAATACGAAAGTTGCTTAGAACGGATCACAGAATACAAATACGATAACCATACCTTCACCACACCCCTCTAACATACCGAACATCGAACCGTCCCCCTCCGGACCGTCTGTCCGATGAATTGTCTGGTACTGTTAAAAGTACCCGGATGAATTTATTTCGAACACGAAAGTTGTTCGGAATAGTTCAACTAACCCGGATACACCACCCACACATGTGTCGGATGTCCACGACACCTCCGGCATGATATCTTCCCCCTCCGGACACCTTATCCGGTAATCACCCGGAGCTGGTAATTCATCCCCGGATGATTTTCCGCTCCGAGCATCACACATTGCACTGCGTTAGAACCCCGTAAACATTTCATCTGTCATGTCATGCATATGTTTGTATATTATTGCTGTGTATTTACTGTTTCCTCCCCCCTTAATCTCCGGTAGACCCCGAGACTGCCGTTGACTACACCGCTGCCGAGTACGACTACGTCGTCGACGACCGTACCCCGACAGTCGAGCTTCCATGCAAGAAGAGCCATTCTCTTCCCCAGATATCGCCTATCTTTCCGTACATTTCTTGCACTAGGCATTGTTACTGCTGCTGCTACGTTACAATCATATTCAACTGCATAGAATGTTTTTCTCGCCCCTTGATGTACCTTTCCTTTATCCTATGCTGCCTATTATTACTTATGCATTATTCAGAAGTGAGCCCTGCGCATTGTTAGCTAGGATTAGTTAGCGTGTCGTGACCACTCAGGGGAGTGGACACGGATACAATATATACAACTGCACAGGTACGGTACAATGCAGACACCGCCTAAGGCCCCCTAGCTCGGCTCTGCCGAGTCACCCTCAAGTGTGAGCTGTCAAGGAGTAATCCTTGTACTCCACTCGTTGATGACTCTGTTTAGCCGCTCTAGGTACCTGAGAAACGGTTGTCCTTAAAGGTAAGAAAGTCGGGCGACCCAATGGTGCCCGCGAGAGGTATATTGTCGGGAACGACAGGGAGGGTACGACCGACGTTACTGGCGTGCTTGGCCCCTGCTCGTATCTCGCGAGAGTTACCAAACTACGAAAAGTCGAGCTCTACCAAGAGAAAACGCGAGACAAGGTAAGGAGACGGTTCAACTTGTTGGTAACCGCAGTGACTTGGTGGGACGACAGGGCAGGCACCGATGTACTGGTGGTCCTGACTGCTGTCGTTGACCGCGGGTCAGTTAAGTCGAGGCAACGATAACGGTTGCCACGCAGGTTAATTAAAATGCTAAATGGTTTGGTGGATGTCTTGAGTAGCCTTTTGGCTTGTACGCACTACCTACACGTGGGATGAGGAGTGTGGGCTCCCCTGCATTGTAGTCTCGTTCGAGGGTCTTCAGACGTCAGCAGTATCGTGGGCTGATTGCCGGGACGTGGTGTTGTCTTCTCTTGATCGAGCGGTGTATTTGTATTTGCTTTGATTTTGCTTCACCGGCCAGTCACGCACCGTGCAGGAGTACGTTCGGGTTAGGGTCCAAAGCCCGGCGTACATAGGATATAGTCCGGCGGATGACCTCTTTGTTGATTGCCGAAGGATGGGATACTTTGTGTCGGATAGCTTCGGTGGGGTGTTCCCTAACAAGTTGTACGCCACCCTGGAGATCCGAGCGTCGTAGAGTCACGCCAGTGCACCCCTGCAGGGAAGATTAATCTATTCGAATAGTCGTGTCCACGGTAACAGGACGCTTTATGCTGAAGCTGGATCTTACTACTACAAACTACTACTATTAAACTGTATGGTTCCGGGTCTTCTTCCTCGCAGAGAGTCGAGGAAGGGAACTCGGAGGCATTATCATTATTAATTATTACAACTTACTATTATACAATGCTGCAGCGACTTCTGTTGCATTGTTATTACATTTCTGCTATTGAAATGTTGGTTGTTTCTCTTCTCATGCTGCAAGACATCGTCAGAAGAAGCTAGTCTTCGATAGGCCTAGCTTCTTATCCTTATTCTGATTTCTATCTTGCAGTCCACTATATACAGCCTCCCCTTTCCATTTGATACAATGCATAATGCTTAGTAGCGGACGTAAGACTCGCGGGTATGCTAGATACTCACCTTTGCTTTATTTTCCCCTTTTATGTTTTGCCTGATCGGCCGCTGCAGTCGACGTTGGAGCCCAGGAGCAAGAGTACCCCGGAGGCAGTTACTACTACGTCGAGACCGCCGCTGACCAGGACCAGGAGTAGTTTCGGAGGCTCCTAGGCAGGAGGCCTTGCCTTTTCGATCTGTATCTCTGATGTTATTTGTGCTAGCCTTCTTAAGGAAAAACTTGACTAACTATGTCTGTACTCAGATATTATGGCTTGTATAACTTATGTATTCGGGTCCGCGTGACCCCCCTTTATTGTAACATATTGGTTTATCCTTTTGTGTTTAGTGTTGTTCTGTGATATTCTCACCGTAGCACCCTAATCTCAGCCGTGTACCCTGCGTGTATGATTACTGTACACGGATTGATTTTGGGGGCGTCACAAGTTGTATCAGAGCCGACTGCCTGTAGGAAGCCCCTAACCACTACCTTGTCGAAGTTGAGTCTAGACTTTGAAAAACTATTTTGCTAACTTAATATTTGGCTTACGGGCCCACATCGATGTCACTACGTGTTATATCTATGGTATTAGGATCCTTTTCTTCTTACCTGTGCTCTGGGAATCTGCTCTCTTATCCTTGTTGGTAAGTTTTACAAACTCTGACATTAGGATCACGTTCTCTTGATTCCATCCGGCGTTTTGGTGCGTTCCCCATTGATTGAGTCGTGTCGCAGGAGTTCTACCCCAGGTCCCGGACCGCGGATCCCATTCTCATTCTGAGTAGGCCGCGCGTCCTCTAGCATTAACTCCTGTGGCCAACAGTTTTCTTGCGGCGTGATTGACATAGTGGAATCTATGTCGCATCGTGTAATCCTTACCGCGGTCTGCGCGCCGCCTAGTGTGTCTTTTTTCCTTAATTTCTACGACGTTACGCTGCCCGATTTTCGATTGATTCTATGTGTGGATGTAAATGTCTTATATGACTACTCCTATATATTCGCGCCTCCTCTTTGTTGTCGCTTTAACTATTACTCGTTTCCGGCATCTCATTAAAATGTTCATCGCTGAAATACCCCTGTTAAATTCTAGCAGGATGGCTGGTCGTGGTGGTCGTGGTCGTGGTCGTAGTGCCAACGATCCACCTCCGCCGCCGGACTACATGGCCGCGATGATGCAGCAGTTTCAGATGAACCAAGTGTTTATGCAAGGAGTCATAGACCAGCTCCAGAACCAGAATCAGAACCAGAACCAGCACCAGAACCAACCGCCTGTGGTTACTCTGCGGGATTTCATGCGTCTCAATCCCCCTCTCTTCCACCAACCTGAACAGCCGCTGGATGCCGATGATTGGCTTCGTGACATCACCCGACAGCTGGAGTTCGCTAATGTGAGCGTTGCTGATTACGTCAACTTTGCGTCCTATTTCCTGCGTGGCCCCGCTGCAAAGTGGTGGGACACTTACAAGGGCTCGCTAGCTGAAGGGACTGTCGTCACCTGGAATGACTTCAAGACTGTCTTCCGTGCTCATTATGTCCCCCAGGCGATTATGAACCGTATGAAGGCCGAGTTCCGCAACCTCGTTCAGGGCAACAAAACTGTCGAGGCATATCAGAGGGAATTCCTCCGCCTCTCCCGCTATGCTGCAAGTGACCTCCCAAATGATGCAAGTAGGCAAGAGAAGTTCTGTGATGGACTCAACCCAGATCTCCAGCTTGCACTTGCTTTGCACGTCTTCCCCGACTTCGCCACCATGGTGAACCAGACTATCACTCTTGAGACCGCTCAGCTTAAGTTTGGTGGTTCGCCGAAGCGCCCCCGTGAGGCTGGCTCATCTTCGGGCACAGCACAGAAGCAACGCGTTTGGCTTCCACACAGTGTGTATCGTCCACCTGCCCCTGCACCAAGGTCGTCGTATGTTGCACCTCGTCTGCCTCCGCCCCCGCCGAGACATCCGAAGACTGAGACTGCACCCCTCCGTCCTCAGGATGGCCTGTGCTTCAAGTGCCATCAGCCAGGTCACTTTTCTAGAGACTTCCCCCAACGACAGAATCAACTGGTAGTTCACCCTGCTGGCCGTGGAAATGGCCGTGGCAACAACAGGACCCCCAACTATAACACTGGGTCTTCTTCTCACACTCGCGGACATGCTTAAAACATTAATGTCGAAGAAGCTCAGGAGCAACCTGCTACCGTGATGGGTACCCTTCTTGTTAATTCAGTACCTGCTACCGTTTTATTTGATTCAGGAGCATCACATTCATTCATGTCAGAAGCATTTGCATTGTCTCATAACTTCATGATAGAAAAGATGGATCCACCGATGGTTGTCCGCACTCCGATAGGCCATTGCCACACCTCCAAGATAGTGCCCAAAACCATCATCGAAATTGAAGGAATTGAGTTCCTTGCTTCCCCCATCCTCCTGAAGTCTTCCACCATAGACCTCATTCTGGGCATGGATTGGTTGAAAGTCCACGATGCCGCACTGTATTTTGGCACCAGTTCTGTCCAACTTTTTCACCCCTCCGGCGAGATTGTTAACCACACCACCCGAATTACCCGTGATGCTGAAACGCATATCTATATGATGAATGCTCTGAATGTCTCACCTCTTGACGGGATTGAGAACGTTCCAGTCGTTCGTGATTTTCCCGACGTCTTCCCAGAAGAACTCCCGGGAATACCCCCGATCCGAGAGGTGGAATTCGTCATCGACCTGAAGCCTGGCACCGTCCCTATTGCCAAGCGTCCCTATAAGATGCCACCTCACCACCTCCTTGAACTGAAGAAGGAGCTCGACGAAGCACTTCACAAAGGATTCATTCGCCCAAGTTCCTCTTCTTGGGGAGCACCTTCGCTCTTTGTCAAGAAGAGCGATGGAACAAATCGTTTGGTCCAAGATTACCGACCCATCAACCAAGCCACCATCCAGAACAAATATCCGCTTCCCCGGATCAACGATCTATATGATCAACTTGCTGGATCCACGGTGTTTTTGAAACTCGACTTGAGGTTGGGTTACCATCAGATCCAAGTCCGTGAAGAGGACATTCCGAAGACCGCTTTCATTACTCGCTATGGTTCATACGAGTACACTGTCATGTCCTTTGGCTTGACGAATGCTCCAGCCACTTTCTCCCGATTGATGAACTATATATTCATGGAATACCTCGACAAGTTTGTCGTGGTTTATCTGGATGATATCTTAATATACTCCAAGAATGAAGAAGAACATGCTGAACATATTCGTCTTATACTGGAAAAGCTTCGAGAACACAAACTCTACGCTAAGTATTCTAAGTGTGAGTCCTGGCTTCCTGAAGTGACCTACCTTGGTCACGTGATTTCCAAGGATGGCATTGCCGTCAACCCAGAACGTATCCAGGCTATTCTTGACTGGACTCCTCCCAAGACTGTCAAGCAAGTCCGGAGTTTCCTCGGCCTTGGCAGCTATTGCCGCCGTTTCGTCGAGAACTTCTCCAAGATTGACAGGCCTCTGACTAACCTGCTTCACAAAGGCGTCAAGTTTGAGTGGACAGATAAATGTCAGGAAAGTTTCCAAGCCCTCAAGGACAAGCTCACTTCTCCCCCAGTGCTAGCTCCGCCTGATACTCAGAAGGACATCGTGATATATTGCGACGCATCTCGTCAAGGATTAGGCTGTGTCCTAATGCAAGAGCGCAAAGTGATTGCTTATGGCTCTCGTCAATTGCGTGCTCATGAAGATAAGTATCCAACACATGATCTTGAATTGGCAGCGGTAGTTTATGCATTGAAGCTGTGGCGACATTACCTCGTTGGTAACCGTTGCGAGATCTACACCGACCACCAAAGCCTGAAGTACCTATTTACTCAACCAGACCTGAATCTCCTCCAGCAGAGATGGCTCGAGACAATAGCCGACTACAACATGGGAATTTCTTACACCCCTGGCAAAGCTAATGTGGTGGCTGATGCCCTCAGCCGCAAAGCCTACTGTAGTGAACTTGAAGTTCAAGTACAACAACCACTTCTGTATGAAGAGCTCCGCAAGCTGAACATCGAAATTGTTCCGCAGGGATATGTGAACTCCCTGGTGGTCAAACCAGACCTTGACACACGCATCAAGACGGTACAACATTATGACTCTGACATTTGGAAGATTAAGCGGCGTGTCGCCAGCGGAGAGCCCTCATTCTTCACTATTGATGCAAATGATGATAATGCGGTGTACTTCAAGGGTCGTTTAGTGGTTCCGGTAGCCAAGGCCAACCTGAATTACGCCCCTGATGTCATGAAAGAAGCTCATGATACACCTTTGTCGATCCACCCTGGTAGTACCAAGATGTACCAAGACATTCGTCAGCAGTACTGGTGGTCTAACATAAAGCAAGACATTGCTCGTTATGTTGATGAGTGTGACGTTTGCCGTCGCGTCAAAGACGAACATCAAAGACCTGCTGGAACTCTGCAACCACTTTCTATTCCTGAATGGAAATGGGACAAGATTGAAATGGACTTCGTCACCGGATTTCCCCGATCACTGAAAGGTCATGATGCCATCTTTGTCGTCGTCGACCGATTCTCCAAGGTTGCCCATTTTCTTCCAGTCAAGGAGACGATCTCTGCTAGTCAGTTAGCAGACTTTTATGTTGCCATAATTGTGTCCCTCCATGGCATTCCGTTGGAGATCAGTTCAGACCGTGGCAGTATTTTCACCTCAAGATTTTGGGATAGTTTCCAAGAAGCTATGGGCACTCACCTGAATTTCAGCACCGCCTATCACCCCCAGTCGCAAGGACAAGTCGCACGAGTTAATCAAGTGCTTGAAGATATGCTTCGAGCTTGTGTCATCTCATTCGGTAAGAAATGGGAGGAATCTCTTCCATTTTCTGAATTCTCGTACAACAATAGCTATCAAGCTAGTCTGCAGATGGCTCCCTTCGAAGTTCTCTATGGACGTAAGTGTCGAACCCCTCTGAATTGGTCAGAAACTGGAGAACGAACTCTCATTGGTCCGGACATCATACAGCATGCTGAAGATCAGGTTCGCGTTATCCGTGAACATCTGAAAACTGCTCAGTCCCGCCAGAAGAGCAACTATGACCGCAAGCATAAGGAAATGGTCTATCAACCTGGTGAATACGCGTACCTCCGTGTCACTCCCATGAGAGGCACTCATCGTTTCGGAATCAAAGGCAAGTTAGCTCCTCGCTACATTGGCCCGTTCTGTATCCTTTCCAGGAGTGGACCGGTGGCATACCGTTTGGAATTGCCGCAGAACCTCTCCCAAGTCCACGATGTATTCCACGTGTCGCAACTCCGACGCTGCTTCAAGGACCCCATCCGTGAAGTGGAGCATGATATGATTGAGCTGCAGAAGGACTTGACTTATCAAGAACATCCGAGTCGTATTCTTGATCAGTCTGAACGTCGAACCCGCAACAAGACGACCAAGTTTCTCAAAGTTCTGTGGTCGAATCATTCTGAAGATGAAGCCACCTGGCAACGCGAAGATCGTCTTCGCGATGAATACACCGATCTTTTCCCCTCTACCACCTAAATTCTCGGGACGAGAATTCTTGTAGTGGGGGAGATTTGTAACACCCTCACTGTTGGATGAACAGTAATCACCGTTACTGTTGATCATCACTGTTCAAAACTTTTGTTTGATCAACTTGGATCAGTTCAAATTCAATTTCCACTTTGTTATTCTTGAGGGCAATGTGAACCATGGGCCTTGATCATCATTTATCAATAACAAATGTCCAACCGATTCATTTGAAATCAAATCTAGTTCAGAATGCCTTGGGTGGATTATTAAATAATAAAACCAAAGTGGCAAATAAACTTTGCCCAAAAATTGTCGAACCACTTTTATTAACTCACTAATAATCAATGGTTCATGTCACACCAACTTGGGTATTTTTGTAAGCTATAAAATAATTCAAATAATTCAACCAGTAGCTAATAAAGTCCATTTCGATCATTTAATATTTAATTAAAATATTAAAATATTTTATTTGTGCCCAAGACCTTTTGTGGCACTGCCTCATAGTACAACATTAATTTAGGAATAAGTGAGACAATTTACAAAAATGTAAACTGGCTAAAAGAAATTAAACAGAAAACAAACAACAGAGAAAAAAGACAAATTAAAAAAAAGGGCAGGAGCCCACCTTCCTAGCCCACCCACCTCCCCTGGGCCGCCCCCCGGCCAGAAACGGCCCACAGCCAGCCCCCCCAACCGTTTTCCCCTTCTTCTTCTTCCCTCGTTGCGTGGTGGACATCCACCTTGTCCACGCCGACGCCTCCCTCTATGGCGGCCATCCACGGCGCCGGCGGCGCCTATAAGGCCCCCTCGGCCATGTAGGAACCCTAGCGCGCTCGCCCCCCTCCCAGATTTCCCCCGGTCGCCCCCTCCTCTCACCCCGCCGCGCACAGAAGCTTCCCGAGGGTGGCGTCGCCGTGACCGCCGCCGGACTCGCCGCAGCTCCGGCGCCCCCTCCCCAACGGACTCCCCCGAGCCTCTGCCTCCCCTGAAACGACGTGAGCGCGCCCCCTAGATCCTCCCCTTCCTCCCGCTGTTGCGCCGCGTCGCCGCGGGCCACCGTGGCCACCATGGCCACGGGCTCGAGCTCGTCGAGCTCGGCCGTCCGCGCGCCCGAGCCCCCTCCCGTCCTGGCCGCGTTCCCCCTTGCGTGCGCACGCCCACGCGTGGCCACGGCCCCCACTGCCTCGCCCCTCGCCGGAGATGGCCGAGACGGCCGCTGTCGTACCGCCGCCGGCACTGGTTGGTTAACCAGGGCCATACCCCATTAGCACCTAAACTAACCCCCCTCACACCCACTTACAGGTGGGGCCATACCCCCTAATCTAAATGCTAATTAAATTAACCAGACAAAGCCCTCTCATGTGAATGACAGGTGGGGCCACTGCCTATTAAAAATAAAAGAAAACCGTTGGATTAACTTATGTCAATGACACATGAGCCCCATCTGTAAGCCCTTTTGTTTTATTAAAATAACTTACTGTTGAGAGTATGACATGTGGGTCCCTGTTGTCAGGGTTGACCCAGTCAAATAACACTATTCTGGATAATGCCATTTTATTAATAAAGATAATCCAAAAAATCTTTTAAATGATTTAAACTTCAGAAAATCATATTAAATTAACCGTAGCTCAGATCAAAAAAGTTTACACATGAAAATTGGTCAGAAAAATATAACGAATACAGATACGCTATCCATAGGTCTACCACACCCCCTAACGCATCGAAACATCGACACCCCCTCCCGGGTTGTTTGTCGGTAATTTCCGGTACCGATAAAAATTGCCCGGATCAAAATACTTTGAATACGAAAGTTGCTTAGAACGGATCACAGAATACAAATACGATAACCATACCTTCACCACACCCCTCTAACATACCGAACATCGAACTGTCCCCCTCCGGACCGTCTGTCCGATGAATTGTCCGGTACTGTTAAAAGTACCCGGATGAATTTATTTCGAACACGAAAGTTGTTCGGAATAGTTCAACTAACCCGGATACACCACCCACACATGTGTCGGATGTCCACGACACCTCCGGCATGATATCTTCCCCCTCCAGACACCTTGTCCGGTAATCACCCGGAGCTGGTAATTCATCCCCGGATGATTTTCCGCTCCGAGCATCACACATTGCACTGCGTTAGAACCCCGTAAACATTTCATCTATCATGTCATGCATGTGTTTGTATATTATTGCTGTGTATTATTGTTTCCTCCCCCCTTAATCTCTGGTAGACCCCGAGACTGCCGTTGACTACACCGCTGCCGAGTACGACTACGTCGTCGACGATCGTACCCCGACAGTCGAGCTTCCATGCAAGCAGAGCCATTCTCTTCCCCAAATATCGCCTATCTTTCCGTACATTTCTTGCACTAGGCATTGTTACTGCTGCTTCTACGTTACAATCCTATTCAACTGCATATCATGTTTTTGTCGCCCCTTGATGTACCTTTCCTTTATCCTATGCTGCCTATTATTACTTATGCATTATTCAGAAGTGAGCCCTGCGCATTGTTAGCTAGGATTAGTTAGAGGGTCGTGACCACTCAGGGGAGTGGACACAGATACAATATATTTAACTGCACAGGTACGGTACAATGCAGACACCGCCTAAGGCCCCCTAGCTCGGCTCTGCCGAGTCACTCTCAAGTGTGAGCTGTCAAGGAGTAATCCTTGTACTCCACTCGTTGATGACTCTGTATAGCCGCTCTAGGTACTTGAGCAACGGTTGTCCTTAAAGGTAAGAAAGTCAGGCGACCCAACGGTGCCCGCGAGAGGTATATTGTCGGGAACGACAGGGAGGGTACGACCGACGTTACTGGCGTGCTTGGCCCCTGCTCGTATCTCGCGAGAGTTACCAAACTACGAAAATTCGAGCTCTACCAAGAGCAAACGCGAGACAAGGTAAGGAGACGGTTCACCTTGTTGGTAACCGCAGTGACTTGGTGGGACGACAGGGCAGGCACCGATGTACTGGTGGTCCTGAATGTTGTCGTTGACCGCGGGTCAGTTAAGTCGAGGCAACGATAACGGTTGCCACGCAGGTTAATTAAAATGCTAAATGGTTCAGCGGATGTCTTGAGTAGCCTTTTGGCTTGTACGCACTACCTACACGTGGGATGAGGAGTGTGGGCTCCCCTGCATCGTAGTATCGTTCGAGGGTCTTCAGACGTCAGCAGTATCGCGGGCTGATTGCCGGGAAGTGGTGTTGTCTTCTCTTGCTCGAGCGGTGTATTTGTATTTTCTTTGATTTTGCTTCACCGGCCAGTCACGCACCGTGCAGAAGTACGTTCGGGTTAGGGTCCAAAGCCCGGCGTACATAGGATATAGTCCGGCGGATGACCTCTCTGTTGATTGCCGAAGGATGGGCTACTTTGTGTCGGATAGCTTCGGTGGGGTGTTCCCTAACAAGGTGTACGCCACCCTGGAGATCCGAGCGTCGTAGAGTCACTCCAGTGCACCCCTGCAGGGAAGATTAATCTATTCGAATAGCCGTGTCCACGTTAACAAGACGCTTTATGCTGAAGCTGGATCTTACTACTACAAACTACTACTATTAAACTGTATGGTTCCGGGTCTTCTTCCTCGCAGGGAGTCGAGGAAGGGAACTTGGAGGCATTATTATTATTAATTATTACAACTTACTATTATACAATGCTGCAGCAACTTCTGTTGCATTGTTATTACATTTCTGCTATTGAACAGTTGGCTGTTTCTCTTCTCATGCTGCAAGACATCGTCAGAAGATGCTAGTCTTAGATAGGCCTAGCTTCTTATCCTTATTCTGATTTCTATCTTGCAGTCCACTATATACAGCCTCCCCTTTCCATTTGATACAATGCATAATGCTTAGTAGCGGACGTAAGACTCGCGGGTATGCTAGATACTCACCTTTGCTTTATTTTCCCCTTTTATGTTTTGCCTGATCGGCCGCTGCAGTCGACGTTGGAGCCCAGGAGCAGGAGTACCCCGGAGGCGGTTACTACTACGTCGAGACCCCCGCTGACCAGGACCAGGAGTAGTTTCGGAGGCTCCTAGGCAGGAGGCCTTGCCTTTTCGATCTGTATCTCTGATGTTATTTGTGCTAGCCTTCTTAAGGCAAAACTTGACTAACTATGTCTGTACTCAGATATTATGGCTTGTATAACTTATGTATTCGGGTCTGCGTGACCCCCCTTTATTGTAAAATATTGGTTTATCCTTTTGTGTTTAGTGTTGTGCTGTGATATTCTCACTATGGCACCCTAATCTCAGCCGTGTACCCTGCGTGTATGATTACTGTACACAGATTGATTTTGGGGGCGTCACACTCGTCCACAGCAGCAGCAGCAGCGACTGCAGCAGAGCCACCACGCTCCTGGCAGCTACGTGCCGCACGAGAAACACATGCTCTGCGGTTTCGACGGCCACGGCCGATGATGCCACGAATAGGCATAACTCCAGCAGCACCACTAGCACAGCGTTTAGGATCCATGGGAGAAGTCGGAGAAAGGAGGAAGAAGAAGAGAGATGGTCTGCCAAAACCTCAAAAGCAAGGCCCCATATTTATACACCCCCTCAAGGATAAAAGAGTCCATTAAGATCCAAGAAATAGGAAATGATGCAACATGAAAAATTTAAAATCCGGCGCATGCAATCCCATAGATTCCAAAGCAGGGCGCCTCTTCACATCAAGCAACATTTTAAACGGCAGTCAATTGCGCGTTTCCTCACGGCCTTGGAAATTGAACAAACGGCAGAAGCACAAAATCAATGGCATGCTAAACAAAGCGTCATCATAACTGCCAATGGACATGGCGGCTCACAGCAGACCACCATCACATGTCATCAGGGAAACATCACTACACCCTCTCACATCCCAGTAGCTTAGACGGGACGGTTCGATGCTCTCACAAGATATTCTGACAAGGAAACTGTGTTATTCCTTTTTCTCTAAAAAAATTCTCCTCCTCCCTTGATTTGATTTTCTCAAATAAAATTCCATCGGGAGCACTCTGTCACCATTAAAGGCACAGTAAAAGATAGCACGACATACACTACGAGGGTTGCGAGTGACTACTCCCCTCAATATATTCAGACACATCTGCAAGGCTTGAGTGCTTACTCGCCCCTACTACAAGGTGCTTGACTGACTACTCGCAAGAGGATGTAAGACGAGAAGATTAACCCCCCCCCCCCCGCGAGCACTCGGACGCTCCACGGGTCCTTATACTATAAATACACTCGATTGTTCTCCGAGTGGGTACATTCTACACTAAATCCCCGCCTGAGCACTCAGACGCTCCATGAGTGCTCGCACTATATGTCCACTCGATTGTTTTCCGAGTGGGTGCACTCTAATCTGGCAACGCGCCACTATTAAATGACTTTGGGCCGTGATACACTGCGCCCAGATGCCACGTGAGCTAGCGTTTAGGTAAGACCCCGCTGATCTATCGGCCGGGCCGGGACTTGCCACAACGCGACTTCACTCCCGACGGTTCCATGCTCGGTGCATGATTGAACTTTAACCACTAATGGACGCGTTAGGGTCGTATTCAGTACGGTAAACTGGCGGCATTGATCCTATAAGCCCTCCGCGGCATGGACTTTGCTTGACAACAGTCGTTTTCTTCGAGGGACTCGAGTTTGATTGGGCTATTGTGGTATTTGCCGCTACCGCAATTCACCGAGACTCGACCAGTCGAGTACCTTGGGCCCTTTAAGCTTAGCATCTCTCTCAAAACTGCTCCTCATGGGCAACATATGTGGCTTACAGCTCGCCAACCGACACGCACTGCTATGACTATTGCAAGTTCGAGTCCCTACGCGACTCTTCGAGTCCCCCAGGCACTCGGGGGCTACTGACGAGGGGGTGCCCCCATGACTCCTCAGCATGTGGGTACTTGGTGCGTGTCTAGACAGGAGGCCAACTAGAAGCTTCGACTGGCCCAGGATCAGCCCACCTGAAGCACCGACGACCGCGCCTACCATGGAGTCCAAGGCGGTTCGGAGTCCACGGCGTGTCCTTCAAGACTAGCTAGATTAGGCAATCACCCTTGTAAACCTAGACGGACTCCTTACGACCCAGCCTAATATATAAAGGCTGGGAGAGGGGACGTCTAGGGCATCTAATCTTCTGTAGTTCCACCATCGACGAGAGCACTCTCGGCGAGACCTCCACTGTAATCGCCTCCATCATAATACAACAAATCAGGAAGTAGGGGTTTTATCGACCGAGGGCCCTGAACCTGGGTAAATCCATGTCTCCTGTTAGCCGACAAGCATCACCAACCTGCACTCTCTCTCTATGATCTAAACCCAGGGTTCCTAACCATGGGATTTGCCGAGGCCAATCCTCGTCAACGTATTAGCGAGGAGAAACGAACTAACAGATCTGAACCGAAAGGAAACTCGAAGGGAAACAGAAGGATTCTAGTCGAATTGGAGGCAAACATTGAAGAGAAACAAGGCAACTAGTAGATCTAAACCGAAAGGAAACATTGAAGAGAAACAATGCAACATGTCTCCCTGGAACTTAAAATCATCCACACAAACTTTACAAAAACTTGTGAGAGACGTTAATGCATTAAAAGATCAAAGCAATAAGCATATTTAAATCCATATGTTAGTTATTGATGTTTAATGTTTTCTCCATTTATATTGTCCAATATAAACATTAGAAACCCCACAAAAAGTAACTTAGCAAAACATGACAATAAACAGTCAAAACAGGACAGTCTGTAAATACTAAATAAACAAAAATACTCTTGCAACTCCAAAAATTCTAAAAAATTAGGAAATCTTGAGAACAAGCATGTGCACTTTTGATAAAAATTTCATGATCTTAAAGGTCCTGTGATTTACTAGGAATTTATTTACTAACAGCAAAAGTTGTTGTTTTTTGGATAACACACATATAACTTACACGAAACACATCCTAAAGGTTAAACTTGGCACAAAAGTATAATAAAAGATATAAATATGATCAAAATAGTAATCTCAACCATGTTAACTCACACTAAAGAAATAAAATGTGTTTTAGATTACGTTCCAATGATAGGTTTAATCTTCATATCTTTTTTTAAGCTTGTTTAATCCTCATATCGGTAGCTAAATCCTAAATCGATCTCATATCTATAAAGAATCAGATTTAAGAATATTATTTATCCGTATAAACCCGCACAATCGTCATCCATTGCATCGCTTTAGGCCGAGAGCAACTAGTTAAAGAGTACTCCTTTCGTCGTTCGTAGCCCACATAACGAACACTTTAAGAGCGTGCCACGTATTGCATCCTCACGCTTCCCTTAGATTTTATCTTTTTATTTTTGTGTACGCATTTTCGATGTTTAAAATTAGTTTTTTTGGCTTTTTCGGTTTTCACGCGTTTTTATCTTACATTTTGATGAAAAAAATAAAAAAATCATTTTTTAAGAAAAAGAGGCACGATCGTGCATCTTACAGAGGCACAAATCTGCTTTCGCGAGAGGCACACCGCATGCCTCTAAAAAAAGCACAACCCATACCTCTGAAAAAATAGGTACGACCCGTGCCTTTAAAGATAGGTCGATCATGCCTCACGGGAGGCACGAGTTTACTTCCACAAGAGGCACACCACGTGCCTCTATAAAAGTGGAACAACTCGTGGCTTTACAAAAGGCACGATTGTGTCTCATGAAGACACAAATTACTTCCACCAGAAGCACACCACCTGCGTCTAAAAAAGTGGCATGACACGTGCCTCTAAAAAAGGCACGATGGTGCCCTCATGGAGGCACGAATTACTTACGCGCGAGAGGCACGCTAACAAATAGAAAAATGTCACCAGAATACAATAAGTGAACGCGTGTACAAAGCGCCATTTGTCAAATGCGAAAGTGTATGATAAATTCATTGAAAGGAGTACTCGCTAATTAGTGATATCGCCTTAGGTCAATGCATTGCCGTGAAGTAAATAAATATATCCGAATTAGGCCCAAGTCCTCAAGAAAAGGAGGCCAAGCCCATACTAGCGATATAAGTAGTTGAAAGCCAATCAGGAAACCCTTTCTCTTTTCTGCTCTGACGTACCCGTACTGCTCTGCTGCAGCTGAAGAAGCCATGGCCTTGGCCGCCGCCCTCGCTCGAGCGGCCTCGCGCATCCTCCACTGCGGCGTCCCGCCGTACGCCACTTCTACGGCACTCTACACCCGCAGCCGCCTATTCTGCGACCTCCCGGCCGACAACGAGCCCTCCGCTCCGGGGGCCGTGGAGAAGCCGTGGGAGGCGGCCGAGGCGGAGATCCTCCGCGAAGTTGGGCCCGTCATGGAACTTGTCAAAAACATCCTCCACTCTCGCAGGTCAGCTGTTTGTTTCTCTTCTCGCTGCCATGAATAGCAAGCTCAAACTTCTGGTCAGCAGACCTAGGGATTTTCCATTGCTGTGCACATTTGACCCGAAAAAGAAATCATATAGTTGCAAAAGAATGTGAGCTATGGTAACCAGAATCTCCTGAGAAATTGGAAAACATTTCCTCTAAAGAGAAGTACACTGTACATGTGCATATCATTTACAGCAAGGTGTACACGTGAATATTTCTGTAAAATATTACTAGTAGTATCTTCCATTTCCCATATCACTGTGGTTCTGTTTAAAAAGCTAGAGTTCAAAAATAAATGGAAGTCTCTTGTTGAATAACTAGAATATGCAGGACCGTCGAAGTACTCTATGATGAATATCGTATGATTGGATCATCCAATTAAATAACTAGAGTGACACTTTGACACTGTTCAGCTCTCTTTACCAAAGAGGGGCATTGGATTGGCACTGGAGCATCCAAGAATGATTGCTTTGGTTGATTGCATAAGATGATAGTATGACCATATGGCTGGGTTGAGTTGTTTGTTGGTTTATTAATCAGTGATCAATAGAAGTTGAATGTATACCTTTCACCTCTCTCAATCTCGCCGCCTTCTTTTCTCCCCTCTTGTCCACTGGTCATGCCAGCCGTATGGGAGGAAGAAAGGGGGCTGGTTCCTCTTCTCTACTATGTATGTTAGCCTTCAAGGTGGTGGTCTGACATGCTTCAAAAAAAGGTGGTGGTCTGACCAGATCTTGTTCCTTCGGTGATGCTGCTAGCTTGTCTCAGATCTGGCATATCCCCCTTCTGGCTTTCTTGATCCTATCCAGCAGTTCGATGCTTTTCTGTTGCTAGTCTTCTTCTCCCTCCTTGCTCAGAACTCCTGCTTTTGATTCATCCCACGACTGCTGGCAGCAAAGTATCTTATGCATCATGCTCGAAGGTGTCCTTTTAATTGTAAACTTTGCCGGTGTACAGCCTATTCTATCATAACCTCGTCGGTACGTGAACAAATTCTGCAGCTCTTGCCCCTATGGCCTTGATCTTCCACAGGTGGATGCGGCAACTTCTCACTGGGAGATATGCCTCCTGTCAAGGTCCCTAACTTGCTAGCTGGGAGGCGCAGTTCCTGGTTCTGGCCTAAGCATGTGTATGGCGGTCTTCCTGTCCCAGCTTCTGACTGGCAAATCTAGCTGACATGCAGCCTGGTGGCTTGTTTGCGCATGTGCAACCTCAACATTTCTGCTGCAAGCACCACAAGATATGTACCCTGAGTGCGTTTTGCTCCGGTGATTGCTTCTTCTTCCTCTCAATCCATATGTGTGTGGAACGAGTGAGGTATTATGCACTGGCGATGGTCTTCTCCATTTGATTGGACTTTTGTTTGACAATCACACGCCCTGAGACAGTCAGCAGCGGCTCTTCCTTCATTCAGCTGCGGACGGCTTCGTTGTTCCCTCAGTCTGGCGGCTTCAGGAGATAGATGTGTGTCTTGTGTGTTGAGTTTTCCTTGTGTCATGTGTTGATGTGTGTCCATGAGTTCATTGTGTGGCGTGTGTTGTTGAATGTTCATGAGTTTGCCTTGTGGCATGTATTGTTGCATGCCCATCAGTGTGCCTTGGGGTGCTAGCTCCGTGTAACATGTTCATCTGATGCAGTATGCTATAGCTGTGAAGTCCTTGCGTCCCACCTTTTTCTAATCCAACGCAGAAAATCTTTCAAAAATGGTGCAGCTGATGAAAAACACACTTACATGTAATAGTGTGTTGCTGTACTATATTACCTGTGAGTTGCAACGTTGTGCTTGTGTCCCTACGATCATGTATTGCCTGTCTGATAGTGTTTTGTTATAACAGATATCGAGATGGTGCTCTTTTAAGTCCAGCAGATGAAAAGATTGTAGTAGAAAAGGTTCTTGCTCACCATCCCCGTTCAGAAGACAAGATCGGTTGTGGACTTGATGCTATTATGGTGAGCTAGCAATGCATGATCAGTTCTATTTACTAAGATGACATGAGACCCTAGAAAAAAACTTTTGTCTTGTGATGAACCCTAGAACAAATCTATTTTTCCTTATTTTTATTTCCATTGCCAAGCTTGTATTGTTGAATATATTTCCTTCAGGAATTTACCATGTGCTTGTTAAAATATCCCAGAACCTTAGTTTGTGCAGTACCTTTAATTCCTAAGGAGAACCTCCATGAGCATAGTAATAGAACTGCAGTCTTTAATCTAAACCATTCTCCTGTTTATTTGTTTAAAAATCTTATTATTCGACATGAATGTCTCTTGAGGCTCGATCTTGACAATGTGCAAGATCAGATTCCACAGCAGCCATGTCACTGCTTGCTCTGAACGTGTGGTGCTACCTTGTGGGAAAGTAATCTTTTGCACTGTGAGCCTAGGATATGTAAACTTTTGTGGGCATTTCCTAATCTCGGCCATGCTCATGTTTGTAGGTAGACAAACACCCTGATTTTAAGAGGTCCAGATGCCTGTTTGTGGTTAGAACGAATGGCGATTCGGAGGATTTCTCATACCGCAAGTGCCTCAGGGCATACATCGAAGGGGCCTATCCATCCCATGCAAATAAATTTATAGATAATCATTTTGTTCAGAGGCAGCGTGTATGATGTTGCCATTGGCAGGTGGCTGGCTCTGAAGTCTGTTGTGTTCCTTCTGCTTGCTTCATATGCGTGTAGAGCTGTTTCACCGTCCCCTTTAGCCTATGTTTGGTACATCAACTGAATAATGTCATTATCCAGGTTTTCTTTGAACGCAATGTAGTACAATATCCGCTTCAATTTGTTGCTAAATTGTCTGGCGCTAAATCTCTACTATTATCTTCTCTAGTATTAAAGGTGAGTTGGTTGGTTTCGCTTTAATCCCTCCCACCATTTATATTTGGTAAATGATCAGGCACGAACGTTCAATGTCTGGTCACCTCACGCGATGTGTTTTCTACCAATCGATTTTTTTGTATG
This sequence comes from Bromus sterilis, assembly GCA_950022295.1. Taxonomy (NCBI): domain Eukaryota; kingdom Viridiplantae; phylum Streptophyta; class Magnoliopsida; order Poales; family Poaceae; genus Bromus; species Bromus sterilis. Next base: position 320,222,168 of record OX465596.1, on the reverse strand, counting down.
AATCTGAGTATTCGCGCTAAAAGAAGAGAGAATTCCTTATTGGCCCATTTTTAAAATCCGCTTTCTTTTTCAGCACAAAAAACTTTTTTCCCTTTTTGACATTTAAATTACATTTTGTTTCCTATGTGGTATTTTTTGTCAGTTTTGATTTGTAACGGTGTTAAGTTTAACATTAAAAAGACCATTTTATCCCTAGTATAATATGTGATCAGATTATTTGTATGAAAATGTAGAGGTAATGTGATATAATTTGTCGTAGTACACACATGAATTTTGTGTAAGTTTTTTAATTGATATAATTGTAGATTGACATTTCATTGGTCATCCAAGCAGAACATATTATAGCACATTGCCTTAGGTTTGCACGTAGATAATCTGGTCACATACTTCAATAGGGGTTAAATGTTTTTTATGTCAGATTTAACACAATTTGTAGCCAAAATTGACGGAAGTATCACATAGGAAACAAAATAAAGTTTAAGTGTCAAAAAAGAAAGAAAAAATTTAGACCAAAAAGAAAGCAAATTTTAAAGAAATGCCAAATAAGAAATGCTCTCATAAGAAAGGGCAGCCGAATGCCAACCTAAAACCGTTCCACATGATTAGCGCAGTGGTTCTCACTAGTTGTCTCCAACTAGCAAACTTGGGTTCAAATCCTAGGCTCTCCATTTTTTTTTACTTTTATGAAAGATGGTAAAATACATAAAGAAAATTTCTAAAACATTGTTTTTAGTTACCTAGCATTTTTTACAAAAAATACTTTTACTTTTTTTGTTAGATAGCAAATATCTGCAAAAACATAGTTTAGACACATGACAAATGTCTTGTATGTTCCAAAAAAAAATGCAACTTTGGCATTTTTAATTTATATACCATGGAAAAAAAAACATGGTAAAATTTCTATTTTTGGACATGACAATTTTAGTTTATGTTGTATGGCAAAAGAAAATATTTTTGACATGGAAGTTTTAGTATGTTGCATGGTAAATTTGTTTTTTGGACCATTGCAATTTAAGTTTTTAGAACATGGAAAATCTAGTTTGTTTATCATGGAAAATTTAATTCTGAACCATCGCAAATCTAGGTTGAACATCATGATAAATTTAGCTTCTGCAGCGTCGCAAATCTAGGTTGAATAACATGGTAAATTTAGTTTCTGAAGCATGGCAATTTAGTTTATGTAGTATGGAAAATGTATTTTTGGACATGGCAATTCTAGTTTATGTACCATGGAAAATTGAGTACTTGGACCATGGAAAATCTAACTTTCTAGCATGGCAAGTTTATTTAATGGATCGTGGCAAATTTCGCAAAAAATAAGTTTCTCTCAACACGCTTTTTTCATGGCAATTTTGGCATGACAAATATCACAAAAAATACTATGTCTCTACACTAATTTTTCATGGCAATTCTCCATTGTTTTTTTCCTTTATCACACATCAATTTTTGCCATCCGGTGAAAAATTAAAAGGATTTTTGTTGTAAAATTTCCATGTATCTAAAACCATATTTTTCACAAAAAAATTGGTGCATATTTTTGCCATATCTAATAATAAGGTAGAAGAATAGGGGAGCCTGGGATTCAAACACACGTCTCTTTGGTGAGGGCGAGAGGACATCACCACTGGACTAGCACTCTGTTGTTGTGTTAGAGAGGTGTTCGCACTATATTTACCATGGCGCAAATGATGACTTGGGCAACCTTTCTTTCCCTTGATCAAACGGTCCACAGTGAGTTGCGCTGAAAGCCAAAAAGGCATACCAAAAGGGCATTTCCCGCCTTAACTTTTTTGGTGTTGATGACAATACATCTTTGTGGACTAATCATGTGCATTACCTACTTAGGTATATCTACGTGGTAAAGATGGTTATGTGCCCCCCTTTTAAAGGAAAAGATCGAAGATGATATTTCTGACGTTTTTCTTTCTTCGGTCATAAGAAATCCGTACTATCAAGAGAGGACCCGCATTTGAAGGTTTGGGTGGCATCAATCACATACATATATTTTTGCACCCATTGTTACCTTTCTCATTTTGGTCGAGAGATGGATTGGTTTCAACCTTTGAGCATGCCTTTCAGTACTGGGTGGTTGTACCGACTAGGCTAGTGGTTGTACTGCCTAGCTAGTCCACCAGGTGTACCAGCCCTCCCATGAGAGCAGCACAATCGGTCTAGTACCATGTCACAACCGTGGTGAACTAAGTTTTTCCTTGAAATTCTACGGGTATTCATGCGGTATGAGTGTGGTAGTGCTCCAGTTGTACCGACTTACTGAAATATAAATTGAATCAATTTTACGTGCGGTTGTACCGCTCTGACTGCACTACTCACTGAGTGTGGTTATACCGGTAGGGTATCACTCATCCACTGCAACAGGGGTGATTCCCTTTGCATGTGAGGTGACACATTGACGATTGTTGCACGGTTGTACTGGGCCAGTGCGTGTACTTGGGGATAGTATAGCCGAGGCGGTTGTACCGCCATGGCCGTAGCAGTAGTGGATTTCTCCTTTGGGGCGGTTGTACCGCTCCCCAAGCCAGCTGTACTAGTTTAGTGCAAATGGTTGGCTTTGGTGGGACACTATATAAGGGGACTTCTTCCTCCTTGTGACCTACCTCTTGTCTCTCTCTCCACCATTAATGCTAGAGCTCATTCTTGCTCGATCTCCTTCTCTAGGCAACCAAACTAGATGATTTGTTAAGGATCGAGGGAGGATACCTAGATCTACCCTTCAATCAAAAGGAAATTTAATCTCCCATCCATTTCTTTGTGGATCTTGTTACTATTGGGTATTTGAGCACCCTAGACGGAAGAGATTACCTCTGAGCCACATTCCATTGTGGTGAAGCTTCGTGATTCTATCGGGAGCCTCCAATTTGGTTGTGGAGTTCGCACCATCCTTGTTTGTAAAGGTTTCGTGTGCCGCCTTCAAGGCACCATGAAAGGGAAATTGTCTCCAATACTTATTTTGGTATTGATGTCAATAGGATTAGTTGATCTAATGATGTTTGTTAAATTATATCTCAGGTCATTGGATCGTTATTTTTTGAGTTACGATCATTGATGACCCCTATGCAAAAAGATGAAAAGGAGTGATCTTCCGAAGATTCAAGGGTTTTTCGATTTAATTTTGAGTCTAAGAAAACCGCATTATCAAGAGGGGTCGAGAGGTTTGGGAATCATTCCACATATTACATCCTACCCCCAAGACCCATAAATGTTGATACGTCCCAAACGTATCTATAATGTTTGCTTGTTCCCTGCTTGTTTTGGTGATAATGTTATATGTTTTGATGCACTTTCATATCATTTACAACTTGTTTTGGACTAACCTATTAACTCAGTGCCCAGTGCCAGTTTTTGTCTGTTTTTGTCCGTGCACTGCAGAAAAAGGTGAAGAATAAAAGTGCTCGAAAAAAATCCAGAAACATTCCTAAAAAATATCCATCACGGAAGACTCCAAAATCCCGAAGGAGAGTCAGAGGGGGCCATCCCCCGTCTAGGCGCCTCCTTGGAGCGACCCAGGGGGTGGCCGCGCCACCTTGCCGCCTGGGCCTAGGGGCACCCCTAACTCCCTCCTTCGGCATATATTTACCCCTCGTCACGAAAACCTACAAAGAGTTATCCGTTCCGCCAAAATACCTACTATTCCACCGCCACCGCGATTCCAATCTCGAGATACCTGTCCCGGCACCCTGCTGGAGGGAGGATTGACCTCCGGAGGCTTCTCCACCACCATGATTGCCTCCGGGATGCGCCGTGAGTAGACCCCCTTGTACCATGGGTCCATGATCAGTAGCTAGATGATGTCTTCCCTCCAATCTTGTGCTTCAATGTTTAGCCCTTGTGAGCTGCCTATCATGATCAAGGCATGTATGTATGAATTCTTGTTTTGCTATGTTGTGTTTGCTGGGATCCGATGGATTATGAGATTATGTTCATATTGTGATGAGTAATATATTTGGTTTACCTTTCTATTTTAGTTATTGATTAGTCTTGCATGTTCTCCGTTGCGTTTGTTAGTTTTGCCAAGTAGTAGATTGAAACTCCAAGAGGGATCGTTATGCTAGATGATGGGTTCATGCCTCTCGATGTCTAGCTTGAGTGACAAAAACATGAAACTAGGGAGTGTATTGTTGCCATTAGGGGTAAAACAACTGTGCTTATGACTGCGCGTCATAAGAATGGCCTACAATACGCATAGAGTGTTAAGGCAGTTGTCAGTTGCCTTGATTTTATAATTTGGTTGGGGTTCACAACTTAATACCAGCGATATGTTCTGGATAGATATCTCAAGGTGGATGATTAGTGAGTAGATGCTGATAAATAAACGGTCTACTTGTCTTGGTGTAATGCCCGTACGATTGAGCCTCTTTACTTTCCACTAGCATAATTAGTATTGCCGGTGCATTTATAATCATGTTAATTGCCTAGATGTAATTTGTTCATCCATCATAGTTGTTTACCGTATTTTTTGAGAGATACATCACTAGTGAAAGTCATGGCACCCCCGTCCATATTTCCACCATAGTTGACACCTCGCATATACTGCTTTAGTTCCTTTCAGTTGCACTATTACTATTTCCCGTTTGTGTTTGATCCTTTGTAAAAACAAGGCCGGAGAGCTTTACAACTTCTTTGAACTCATTGGGTGCAAAGTTATTTGTGTTCTTGTGTGCAGGTCCACGTCAACCGGTGTCCTCGAGAAAATCTTTGGCGCCATTGCCACCTACTTGTCGTCTCTAGAATCCTACGTGATTGATAACCTTGGTATCTTTACTGAGCAAAATTTACTGCTATCTACATCATAACCTTCACTTGGGGTAACCAACAAGGAGGTGTTATCTACACCCATCAAGAAAATTTCTGGCGCCGTTGCCGGGGATTCCGAGCCTCAAGATAGGGGAGTTGCACACTACCTTTTACCTTTTTTTAGTCTTGTTATATTACTTTACTTATTTTTTATCTTTGCTTGTGTGTCTTATACCAAAAATACCAAAAAAATAGTTATTGTGTTACTAGTTATTTTTCTAGCAGTAGTCACTATGTCTATCTCTATTTTTCTACTTCCCCTGACGCTGAAGTCACAACCTTTAAGCATAAAAATGGAGAAAATTTGACAAAGGCATGGGATAGGCTTTTTAGAGCTTATAAGAGGGTTAGACCTGAGATACATATGTGTGGTTTTATTAAATCTTTTTATCATGGTGTCTTGAGGTGGTGCAAATTCTCTTTGGATTTATTAGCCAGAGGAGATAATCTAAGTTGTGATGAGACTAAAACTCTTGATATTATAAATGATTTATCTAGCTTCTTTATTTATGATAATGGAGTTGATGCTATTATAGATAGACTTGATACTATTGAGAAGAAAATTGATGCTTTAGACTTGAAGGAAGTAGAGAAACCCACATCAGTTAGACAAGAAATTTTAGAGATATAGGATGATTGGGAACCCTTTATTAGAATTAGCATCTTTAACCAAAACATTCTTTCTTATTGTGATATTGGATCCATGGTTTCTACCATGCCCAAAACTGTGCATGATTCTTTAAAGCTTGTGACTATGGTTGATTTGCCTTTCTATCATGAACATGTTAATGGTGATGTCTCTAAGATTCAGGGGAAGGTTGATAATATCCAAGTCCGATTTGCAAATAGAGATGCAGTCGTTGACTTCATAATTTTGCAGTCAATAAGTCAAGGAAACATAGTACTTGGAATAACCTTTCTTCAAGCTATGAATTGTTTTATTGATGTGGGAAAAGGACTTATACAATTTCATAGAAAATCTAGAGGTAAGTATATCTTCCCTGGGAAAAAGAAAGAGAAGCTCATTGAAGAGACATTTGCAAAATTTTATGATCCTTATGATGATGCTTTTTATGAAACCTGATCTTTTTTGCTTCATGCCTAGCTAAAGGCATAAAAGAAATCGCTTATTGGGAGGAAACACAAAATGTTTTTACTTTTAAGTTTTAGAGGTCTTGATGCTTTGTTACTACTGTCGCAACATCATTGTATCTTTATTTTCAAGCTTTGTGCCAAGTTTTAGCCTCCGCTGATAAGTAAACCAAAAGTTGTGACGTGCTGTCTAGAAAACAGATTATGTCTGCTCCACGAGAAAATTCGTATAAAATCAAAGATCACCTTTTTTATCTGAATTTTTTTGACAACATGCTCTATACAATAGGAAAACTTTCTCCAGTTATGAGTTTTTTTATATGAGCTACATAAGTGGCTCCGAAAAATTAATTACTACCTGTTGTTTTGTTTTCCCAGATTCCGCCATGTTTTGCGCTTCTTCAGTTTTGCAATTCTTGCACTAGCTTTTTCTTTGCAAAAAACTTTTGGAAATCTTGAGAAACGGTATCCACTATTGAAAATCATTGTTTCCAACAGAGGGCAAGTGGACACTAACTGCTCTAATCGGTTTATGATGAGTTTCATATGAAGGGGGTTTTAAAGTGTGCGAAGGAAGATGATAAAAGAAGATTCAGGAGTGCCAAGAGCTTAAGCTTGGGGATGCCCCCGGCACCCTCAATAAATATTCAAGGAGACTCAAGCGTCTAATCTTGGGGATGCCCCCGTGCATTCCTTTCTTCATCTACAATTATCAGTTCATCCTTCTCCACACTATATTTTTATCGCTTCATATGTTATGTGCTTTGCTTGGAGCGTCTTGCTCTTTACTTTTCAGTTTTGTTTTTTCTTGTTTTGTTTTCTGGTCAGAACAAGTTGGATCCTAGCATGCCTTGTTTGGGAGAGAAACACACTCCACTTTTGCCTAGAATGCTCATAGTTTTCACTTCGTCTTGCTCTTTACTTTTCAGTTTTGTTTTGTCTTGTTTTGTTTGCTGGTCATAACAAGTTGGATCCTAGCATGCCTTGTTTGGGAGAGAAACACACTCCACTTTTGCCTAGAATGCTCATAGTTTTCACTTCTATCTTCATTGAGTGTTCATTCTTTGTTTCTAGTTGCTGACATGTTTAGCTCTTGTTTCTTTTTTCTAAGAGCTGATAATTATAATTTTTAGGACTCTCTTGAGTTTCATGTTTATCTTGTTTAGAGAGTTGGCCTGTTGCACTGAGTGTGTATCTTGCTTTGAGTAGGTAATCAAGGTTGCTATGCTAAGTTTAGTAGTAACTTGCAATAGTTTTGAGGTGTTTTTTCAAGTAATGTTTGGACTTTTGTGTGTCAAGATCTGAAACCTATTAGTGATAGGTGTCATATTTTGGTTCAACGTGTTCGAAAACTACAAAAATTAGTTGAGAACTCTAGCTACTAGAAAGATCACTAATCCTTGCGGGGTTGTAAATGAGTACCCTCACGTTATCATGGGTCGAGGATGCGCAAGGATAACCAAACCCCCAAACACCCCTCTTAGGGTGCCCGTTTCTTTGTGAATCTCTTGACTAGATAGATACTTACCGATAATAAGTGGATGAGTTCCTTTGAATAATGCGAGTATTCGATTCTTGTCACTTCCACCAGCCATATTTTTCTAGCCTCTTCGGTATCGTGTATTGCCCTTTCTCATATTGAGAGTCGTTGCAAACTTCGCCGGTGCATCCAAATACTTGGCATGATACGCTTTCTCATACATAAGCATCATTATATCTTCCTCAGAACAGTCACCACACCTACCTATCAAGGCATTTCCATGGCCTTTCTGAGATATATTGCCATGCAACATTCATCTTCTCATGACTTGATCTTTCATTGTCATACATGATTTTTCTTGATCGTAGAGCCTCATGATAGTTGGGATTTTCCCTTACATATTTGCTACATGACGAGCTAGTATAATTTCATATCCTGCTACACTGGTGGAGGCATACATTTGCATACATCATGATATAGTTTCATTTTATTATGAGTACCTTGTAAAAGTGTGTTGATCTTCTTCATACTTGTAATATATAGAGTGTTGCCCTTAAAGTGAGGAAAAGATCTGAAAGAGGACACAAATAAAAGATCCCAAAAGAGGACACATGAAAAGATCCCAAAGAGGACAAATGAGAGATAAATAGGAAGAGCCAAAGAGGCCAAAAAAATAAAAATAAATAAATATAAGAGAAAAAAGGTATATAAAAAGAGATAAGGGACAACACTAATGTTCCTTCTAAAAGATCCACACTTGTGCTTCAAAGTAGCACTTGAACTTCATAGAGAGTTTTCATATCATTAATGCATAGCTAAGTGGGGACCTTTACATTATAGAACTTGGCTTGTATATTCCGATGATGAGCCTCCTAAAAAGATCTTGAGGTCTTCGTGAGCAAGCGAGTTGGATGCACACCACTAGTTCCATTGGAGAGCTTTCATATACTCATAGCTCATTGTGCATCCATTGCAAGCCAATCCCTACTCCTCACACCATATCTACCATTAGGCTTACCCTCTCCTAAGGGTGTCCTCATTGGTGTGAGACTTTCATAATTTTTGACTTCATTTCCCCATCATTCATGATCTTCGCCATCCTAAGTGCCAACTAATCTTGATCGCGCTCATTCATTGCATGAGTGCTCGAAATCGAAAGGGAGAGGGTCGAATTGAATTATACCTAGCCTACGGTCTGGGGATGAGTCATAATAAGATTCCAAAAGAGACCAAGCGTGAAAGTTAGTAGATTGAGTTCTCAAAAACTATTAAGTATTTTTATGCTCTAAACCCATCTCCCACTTTCTGCACGGGAACACCGATTGGAGACATTCGAGTCACGGACGGCAAGAGCTCTTGCACCTTTATGTTCTTACTTTACTTGTTTCAATACTAGATATAGACTCTCGCTTTTTATTATCTTGACTTGAATTGCATCTCTTGCTTGATGTAATTTAAAGTCCAAATCTTTGTTGATACCTTGTCACCACAAAAATTATCTTGGTTGTCCTTTACATACTCGAGGTCGAGCAGGAATAAAGTTTGGGGATGTTGATACGTGCCGAACGTATCAATAATTTTTGTTTGGTCCATGCTTGTTTTGGTGATAATGCTATATGTATTGATGCACTTTTATATTATTTAAAACTTATTTTGGACTAACATATTAACTCAGTGCTCAGTGCTAGTTTCTGTCTGATTTTGTTCGTGCATTGCAGAAAAAGGTGAAAAATAAAAGTGCTCGGAAATATCCAGAAAAATTCCTAAAATATATCCATCAAAGAAGACTCGAGAAGCCCGAAGAAGAGCCGGAGGGGGGCCACCCCTCATACAGGCATCTCCTTGGCGCGGCCCAGGGGGTGGCCGTGCCACCTGGCCACCTGGGCCAGGGGGCACCCCTGACTACCTCCTTCGGCATATATTTACCCCTCATCACGAAAACCTACAAAAGTTCTCCGTTCCGTGAAAATACCCATCGTTCCACCGCCGCCGCGATTCCGATCTCGGGGTCGCCTGAAGGACCTGTCCCGGCACCCTTCCGGAGGGAGGATTGACCTCCGGAGCCTTCTCCACCATCATGATCGCCTCCAGGATGCACCATGAGTAGTCCCCCTTGGACCATGGGTCCATGATCGGTAGCTATATGATGTCTTCTCTCCAATCGTGTGCTTCAATGTTTAGCCCTTGTGAGCTGCCTATCATGATCAAGGCATCTATGTATGAATTCATGTTTTTCTATGTTGTGTTTGCTGGGATCCGATGGATTATGAGATTATGGTCAGATTGTGATGAATAATCTATTTGGTTTACCTTTTTTTATTTTAGTTCTTGAGTAATCTTCCATGTTCTCTGTTGCATTTATTACTTTGGCCAACTAGTAGATTGCAACTCCAATAGGAAGCGTTATGCTAGATGATGGGTTCATATCTCCCAATTTCTAGCTTGAGTGACAGAAACATGAAAATAGGGAATGTGTTGTTGCCATTAGGGGTGAAAGCGGTGCTTATGACTGCACGTCGTAAGGATTTCTTACATTACGCATAGAGTGTTAAGGCAGTTGTCCGTTGCTTTGAGCTTACAATGTGGTTGGGGTTTGTAACTTAATTTCAGCAAGATGTTATGAATAGATATCTCAAGGTGGATGATTAGTGAGTAGATGTTGATGAATGAACGGTCTACTTGTCTTGGTCTAATGCCCATACGATTGAGCCTCTTTACTTTCGAGTAGCATAATTAGCATTGCGGTGCGTTTATAATCTTGTCAATTGCCTAGTTGTAATTTGTTTACCCAACATAGTTGTTTACGGACTTTTGGGAGAAAGACGTTACTAGGGAAAGTCATGGCACCCCGGTCCATATTTCCACCATAGTTTACACCCTCGCATTTACTGCTTTATTTCCTTTCAGTCACACTATTACAATTCCCCGTTTGTGTTTCATCCTTTGTAAATAGCAAGGCCAGAGAGATTGATAACCTCTCTGAAGTCGTTGGGAGAAAAGTTATTTGTGTTCTTGTGCGCAGGTTGTAAGGCCCGTGATGCGGTACCATCTCGATTTAGACGCTTTCGCATCTGACTTGAGATGGGAGCGCATGACTAGCCACCGACGCACGAAACTCGCACTCGTTTTGGTGCCGAATTCTCGACAACAGGTAATAAGTGCATGAACATAAACTAAGACATAAATATATAGATCCAAGGCATACAGTTGCCAATGGTATTATTACATCATTCAGAGACCTCATGTCCCAACAGTACATCACATCATCATCTCAAAATACACACACGTCTGAGTACGGACAAGATGCAAATTGCCCTAGAGAGGGCTACACATAAAGATGTCGTCCACCCACGGATCGTCGAAACCCAACTGTAGGTCTACTGAACGAAGTCATCATCGTCCTCCTCCGGCGGAACCTCCACGAAGTACTTGCCGGTGCTCGTGTCGAATTAGTAGTCTGAAGGTCCAATCGTTTGTACATAACGTGAAAGAAAGATGCAAGGGGTGAGAATATATCAATACAGTATAACTAACTTCTCACGATAAGGAAAGGATAGTGGTTGAGGTTGCAGCCGCACTAGCATATATGAGTGGCTAACGATTCTATATTAGAGTAAGGAAAGATCCAAGAATCCATTGATGATCGCATCAATAGGGCCCTGTTCACCTACTTACGCAAAACATAACACAACCTTGTCCCCTCTTTGTCGCTCCGGACGAAGAAGAGCAATCAAGGCAACTCACGCTTTGGCAATTTTAAAGCATGATTAAGTTGATGTCATTCTATGAACAAGAAGTAGGTTCTGAGTCGTCCATAACCGCGGACACGGCTTTTAGAAAAGATTTAACCCTGCAGGGGTGTACCAACTGCCAATTATAGGCTTCACATGTACGCCCGGTTTCCGCTTGGAGGGTGAAGGCGACTGAAACTCCGAAATGCTAGAGTCCCCCTAACTAACAACGCACAATTCCGGGTGGCCCCCGGTGAGTCGACATCCAACACAAAAGCGGGTCGCGCTCTCGAATTGGTCTCTACCGTCTGTCGCAGGTTTGGATTACCGGTAAATTCTCACATGAGGTCGGTCCTCAGCCAGACAGGATGGGCCAACAAAGGAACCATGCCCCTGCTGGCCCAAGTTCTTTTAAAATTGCTGGAGCGCAACCAGACACACACACGGGTTCAAATGGTAAATCAGCTTGGGCCACCACTAGAACTGATTAGAGCTAGGTAGGTAAGACAAGGGGAACCCATAGAATCCCACACACGATTAGGCACGCTCAATCAAAGAACCAATACCCGGAACTCGGATCCTAAGTGACTCGAATGAAACAAAACACCTGGCGGGAATAGCCCGGTCTTTCATCCTTCGTCAAATATAAGTGAACATCATATTAATAAATATCAACCAATTCCTGATAATATCATGGTAATCCATCCAAGCAGCAATGGGTATAAGCAGCAGGTAAGGGCCTACACATACTAAGCAATGGTTAAGCAAGCAAGGTACACGGCCAAACAAGGTTTGCTAGGATGTGGGGATCATGGCTGTTTGGGTTTGAGTCGTCCATAACCGTGGACACGGCTTTTCGAAAAGATTTAACCCTGCAGGGGTGTACCAACTTCCCATTATAGGCTTTGCATGTACACCCAGTTTCCTCTTGGTGGGTGAAGGCGCCTGAAACTCCGGAACGTCAAAGTCCATCTAACTAACAATGCACAATTCCGGGTGGCCCCCGGTGAGTCAAAGTCCAACTCAAAAGTCGGCCGCGCTCTCGAATCGATCTCTACCGTCTATCGCAGGTTTGGATTACCGGTAAATTCTCACATGAGGCCGGGTCCTCAGCCGGATAGGATGGGCCAACAAAGGAACCAAGCCCCTGCTGGCCCAAGTTGTTTTAAAACTAATGGAGCACAACCAGACACACACACACGGGTTCAAATGGTAAATCAGCTCGGGCCACCACTAGAACTGTTTGGAGCTAGGTAGGTAAGACAAGGGGACCCCATAGAATACCACACACGATTAGGCACGCTCAATCAAAGAACCAATACCCGGAAGGCGGGAATAGCCCGATCTTTCATCCTTCGTCAAATATAAGTGAACATCATATTAATAAATATCAACCAATTCCTGATAATATCATGGTAATCCATCCAAGAAGCAATGGGTATAAGCAGCAGGTAAGGGCCTACACATACTAAGCAATGGTTAAGCAAGCAAGGTATATGGACAAACAAGGTTTGCTAGGATGTGGGGATCATGGCTGTTTGGGTTTATTTGAGAGGCACAAATATATGGTGGTAGGATCAAATAACCATTCTAAATACAACTAGGCAAGCGAGCTGAAAGCTATAAGGAATGATATATAAACCCCCTTTCCTGGGTAAGTAGTCGACGGAGCAGACGTAGCAGGGTCATCGGGCTCGGTGTCGGAAAGCTCCACGTAAGTCTCCTCGGCAAGCTCAGGCTCTAACGTACGGTACCGGCAAAGAGATACACCACAAGTAAGCATCGGGATCAAAGATGTGCAAGCATGAATTGCATGTTCAGGTTTAAGGCATGGTGTGACCCTAGCTAGTCAAGTTTAAATGAAGATCGTGACGACACGTCGACGATGCTCCATGTGAAATTTATTAATTTACTGGCCTTGGCCATGACCTTAAGTTTAGGTGCAAGTGACATGGTTTACATGACATCGCATAAGAAATATAAAAAAGATGCATTACAATTTAAAGTAAATCTATCAATTCCGGAGACGGAAAGGTGTCGACGGAAGTTGACACCGGGAGGTTTCAAAAGAGGGAAGGGAATCCAGTCATGTCATATCACAATATGGTTGAGACTGGCATTCAAAGATCAAGAACAACAAGTGACAGAGGAGGCATGCATCAGGACATGATCTTGTTGCATGACAAACATTGAAAATCGAGAAAGCTGGAGGGTTTATGTGACAAATGATCACCACCTCATTCTTGTGATGCTCAAAATGCATAATTAATATCACCACGAGGTTCACTAAATTCTGCTACCCAAAAAACATATGTGGCATTATGTATTTGGGTTAGGGGAGCTCAAACTTTGAAAATCGGATTTGAATTTGAATTCAAATCAAATCTTGAAAAATGAAAACAAGGAAAAGGAGGTAGACACCAGCACTGGGCTAGTCTCGGCCAAAATGGCCCACTCCTCTCTCTGGGCCAGGCGCAAAGGGCCCAGCCCACTAGCCGGCAGTAACTGCCCAGCTCACTAGGGGCCTTGGCCGCTGACTTGCGGGGCCCTCCTGTCAGCCACTCGAATAAACGGAAAAGGGGTGGGGAATTATCCCCGCGGGGACTCGAACTTGAGCCCCTCGCCTCGCAGCACTTGCTCACTACCAATGTGCTACTGAATCGGTTCTGAACAGATACAAGACTGAATCCAGTAGTGATATCCTTGCTGCCACCTGCACTTCTCTGCATCCCGTCGACGGCGAGCTATTGTGGCGACGATGGCGTCACGCTGATACGTCCCAAACGTATCTATAATTTCTGCTTGCTCCATGCATGTTTTGTGTGACTTTGCCATGTTTTGGTTGAACTTTATTACACTTTTAAACCAATTTGGACTAACCTACTAACTCAGTGCACCCAGTTGCCAGCTTCTGGTTTTCTGCTGTTTTTGTTTTTCAGGTTTTCCGGCTGATTAAAGTGCCCAAAAAATTCCGCAAAAATTATATTAAAAATCAGCGGGCAGGAAGCTTCCGGAATAACCAAGGGAGAGAGCCGGGACCACCACCAGGGAGCCAGAAGGGTCCCTGGCGCGGCCCCAACCCTAGGGCGCGCCAGGCACCCTCCTGGCTGCCCTGGGTGGCCCCTCGACGCCCCCTTCGCCTATATAACCCCCTCGGGGTAGAAACCCCTAAAAAAGAACTCTTTTTCGCGGAAACCTCTCTGTTCCGCCGCCGCCGCCGTTTTCAGATCGGGGCTGCCTGGAGAAGCTGCCCCGGCACCCTGCCGGAAGGAGATCACCCCTCCGGGAGACCATCCATAGCCATGGACGCCTCTCGTATGTACCGTGAGTAGTCCCCCTTGGACCATGGGTCCGTGATCAGTAGCTATGTGATGTCCTCTCCCTCTTTTGTGCTTCCACTTTCGAGACCTCGTGAGCTGCCTCACATGATCGAGACACCTATGTAATTTTCTGCTGTTTCTATGCTGAGTTTGTTGGGATCTGATGGATTATGAGACTATGTTCAGATTGTGATGAGTAATATATTTGGTTTGCCCTTTTATATTTTGTTCTTGAGTAAATTCTTGCATGTTCTCCGTTGCATTATTTGCTTTGGCCAAGTTATTTGCTTGCAACTCCAAGAGAGAGCGTTATGCTTGATTGTGGGTTTAGCCCCCTGATGTCTAGCTTGAGTGACAGAAACATGAGACTAGGGGATGTGCTGTTGCCACCAGGGATAAAACAACGGTGATTGTGCCTATTGGTGCAAGAATTGTTTACTTTACGCAAAGTTCTTTTAATGCAGTTGTCTGTTGCTTTGAGTTTACACTTTGGGTGGGATTCGCAACTTAATACCAGCGAGATGTTCTGGATAGATATCTCAAGGTGGATGATTCGTAGTAGATGCAGATGGATTTCGGTCTACTTACCTTGGCGTACTGCCCATTTCTTTTGAGCCCTTCCTTTCTTTGCAGCATAGTTAGCATTGCGGTGCCTTCATAATCCTGTCAATTTCCCAACTGTGATTTGTTTACCTCGCTAGCATTTTTATCGTCTTTTGGGAGAGAGACATCGCTAGTGAAAATCACGGGACTCCGGTCCATCTTCATACCATTGTTCACACCCACTATTTACCTTTCTGTTTTACTTTTACTAGTACCTTTTTATCTCTTGCGTTTGATCCTTTGTAAATGACAAGGCCGGAGGAATTGAAAACTCCTCTGAACTCGTTGGGAGCAAAGTTATTTGTTTTGTGCAGGTCCACGACAACTCCACGCATCAGAATAATTTCTGGCGCCGTTGCCACCTATCGTACTTATCATTGAGTCCTACTGGAGACAAACCTTGGTATCTTTACTGAGGGAAATTACCGCTACGCTGCATCTCAACCTTCCACTTGGGGTAACCAATGAGGGGCGAGAAGCCATCAAGCTAATTTCTGGCGCCGTTGCCGGGGACTCAAAGGAAGTACAAATACGCGAGTCCTGATAACCGCCAATTTCTGGCGCCGTTGTCGGACTCCTGTATCAAAAATAGGGGAGTTACACGCTATCTTTTACCTTAGCTTTTTAGTCTTGTTAGTTTACCTTTCAGTTTTTACTTTAGTGTCCCTTATCAAAAATACCAAAAATACCTACTGATGCTATCTTCACCATGGGTGATGAACCACCCAAATATGGTAGGATGGACATGTTTCACTTGGATCGTCTTCGATCAATTTGTTCTCGCGCTAAAAACCCAACCGACTTGGTTGAGGGAAAATCATTGGATGAGCATGCTCATTATACGAGGCACCGCCTATCTCAGAAAGGGAAACACTTATGGGATCAAATACATGTTTCTTATTGCCATGCTAAACTTTTGTGCCACATTTATGATTTTACTTGTTGTTCTAATATAGATCATAAACACCTCCCTTTCCAATGTGAGTTTAATGAAAATGAGATCTTATCTTCTTATGCTAAAGTTGTTTATGATTACTTTGATGTTGAAAAGATTGAAGAGTTTGTTGCTTTTAAAGGTGCCTATGAGATTTCTTCCTTGATTGAAAAGTATCACGATACTATTTTCGAGTCTGAAAACTTTGCAGTTCTTGCTTATTGCTTCGAGAATTATACTTCCAATTCTTATATTGAGGATTTTAAAAATAAAATGTTTTCTGCCCAAGAAGAGGCCAATTATTGCATTGAGGAGGAATCCCATGATTCCGAGGACTCACTTGAAATATCCCTTTCTGAAAATTTTGATACTTGCTTTGTTGATGGCCAAGATGCCACTATGGATGATGCTGACAAAAATGAACTCCCTATAGTTCCTTATGTTAAGCATGAAATTGTTGCTATTGCACCCACACTTGATTGTCCTATTATCCTTTTGAAATCTCCAACTCCGGAGAACTTTGCTCTTATCAAGGCTCAATGTGATGGGTTGCATTTATCTTATAATCCTAAATGCCGTGTTGAAAAGTATACACGTGTGCTTGCAGTTCATGAACAACATGATTTATGTGATAGTTATATTCTTGATGTTGTTCATGATACTACTGAAAATTATTTTGAGAGAGGGAAGTTTGGTTGTAGAAAATTACATATTACTAAAACTCCTCTCTTTATGTTGAAAGTTTTGAAGTTGTTCTTGTTCCACCTTCCTATGCATGTCACTTTGTGCTTATTTGATTTATTTTATTACAAGATTCCTATGCATAGGAAGTGGGTTAGGCTTAAATGTGTTTCATATTTGCTTCTTGATGCTCTCTTTTGCTTCAAATCCTTATTTTTATGAGAGCAACTTTTATGATCTTCATGCCTAGCTTAAAGGCATAAAATAAAGCGCTTTCGGGAGGCAGCCCGCAACGAATTGAGGTTTTTCTTTTTGCTTTTGTTCTGTTCTTAGTGGTCTTGATGATTGTTACTACTGTAGCAACATCATTGTATCTTTATTTTTCAAGCTTTGTGCCAAGTTTAGCCTCAGAGTGCTTGAAAGTTCAAAAGTTGGAGCTTGCTGTCCAGAAACAGATTCTGTCTTCTTGACGGGAAAATTCGCGATAAATCACCAGATCATCTTTTTGATCTGAAATGTTTTGACAGCATGCTCCATACAATTGGCTTGCTAGCCCCTGTTCAAAGTTTTTTGATTTGAGTTGCAGAAGTACCTCGAAAAAATTCCCCTTTCTCTGCTGTTCTGTTTTTCTCAGCTTCTGCCCCAGTTTTTCTTTTCGCAATTTTGCAATCCTTAAGCTTGCTTTTTCTTTGCAAATTTTTTTGGGCAGGCAAGAGAAACAGTAGCTCTTCCTGGAAATCTTTATTTTCAGTAGAGGAAAATTATTTTATTAGGGTACTAACCTCTCTAATCAGCCTACAATGAGTTATGTATGAAGGGAGTTTTCAAGTGCGCGATGGAAGGTGATGAAAGAAGATCCAGGAGTGTCAAGCGCTCAAGCTTGGGGATGCCCAAGTGCACCCCCAATAAATATTCAAGGAGACTCAAGCGTCTAAGCTTGGGGATGCCCCCGGTGCATCCCCTTCTTCATCAACAATCATCGGTCTGTCTTTCGTTGCACTATATTTTTATCACTTCATGCGTTATGTGCTTTGCTTGGAGCGTCTCGCTCTTTACTTTTCTAGGTTTGTTTTGCTTTCTTTGCTGTAGTAACAAGTTAGACCCCAACTTACTCTTTTGTGTGGGAGAGAAACACGCTCCACTTGAACTAGAACTCCTCATATGATTTGCATGCTTATTTCTTTTAGCTGTGAGTTGTTCTTTTTCTTTTTCTTACCTGCTGGTCTGTTTAGCTGTAGTGCTTTAGTTTTTCTAGAGATTTTCTTTTCAGGTTGAACTTTCTATAGGTTGCATGCTTTATCTTGTTAGAGAGTTTGCCTGTTGCACTGAGTTCTGTGTCTTGACTAGAAAGTAGGTAGTTAAAGTTGCTTTTCTTTTTGAAGTAGTAACTTGCAATAGTTTTGAGGTATTGACTAGAGTAATGTTTGAACTTTTGGTGTCAAGAGCTCTTGCCTATTAGTGATAGATGTCGTATTTTGGGCAATCCGTGTGTTTTTCGAAAACCAAAAAATCCCTGTTGAGAACTCTAAGTACTAGATGGATCACTAACCTCTGGAGGGTTCGGATATTAGAGTACACTCACGTACCGATCTTGGAAGCGCGGTGACGGCGGAACAGAGGCGAGATCGCGAAAAAGGGTTCTGTCTTTGATGTTTTCACGTCACGGGGAATAAATAGGCGAAGCGGGGCAGCCAGGGGGGCACCAGGAGTCCAGGCGCCCCCCTGGCGCGGCCAGGCCCTAGGCTGCGCCAGGTGGCCGCCTGGGTCCCTGGTGGTGGCCCCCCTGGCCCCCCTTCAGGGTTCCGGAAGCTTCCGTTGCGCTGATTTTTTGTCTTATTTTCCCGAATTTTTGGAGCACTTTTAATATGGGGGAAACCTGGAATAGAAAAACAGCAAAAAACAGGAACTGGCACTGTGGTGTACTGAGTTAATAAGTTAGTCCAAATATGATCAAAAGTGTATGAAAGTTTATCTAGATCATAGAAATATCACACAAAACATGCATGGAGCAAGTAGAAATTATAGATACGTTTGGGACGTATCAGGAACACCTGCAAAACTTGAAAGAACGGGTGTCGTGGCCTGTTCCGGCGACGCTCACGTCGAGCACAGGGTGGCTCCAACTCGGCGTCGGCTTGGAAACAACAGAGGGCACCTCCATGTAGCCATGGGTGCCCGAATCTGGCTGTGAGAACACCAAGGAAGTGCCTTTTCCTCGCCGGAAAGTCACGGTGGCACACGACACTGCCTGCACTTGAACAGACGCGGCGGACTCGAAAGCAACCAAGGGACATGGTGGCTGCTTGGGTGCCATGCGCGTTCTCCTGACCACACTGGAGCGCGCACGAGCACGCACGCGACACGCCACGAGGACGGCGGCTACGCACTGATCGCCGATGATGAGCACGGCGGCCCCTGATGAATCTCTACGAAGCGGGGGCCCTACGCGGCGAGCTACGGGACAGAGACAGCGCGAAGCTCACCTATTGGTTGCTGGTGATGAGCTTGAGCCCGGAGGAGAAGGAGAGGACGGAGTCGACGTCCGACGTCGGGGATGAAAGCACCATGGCGGAGGTCGTCGACGAAGGGGCGACCTGCACCTCCTAGAGCGGACCTGCGAGTAGGGAGCGATGAGACACGACACGGGGAGGACGCGTGCAAGCGCACTTCCAACGACGGCGACTTGCGGCGGTGGAATCGAGCTGCTGACCGGTGGAACAGGGGAGACGCGGCATGGTCATGGAGGCGGTGGTGGAAGAAATTGGAGGGGGGATCGAACGCCTAGGGTTCCCGGAGCCCGGAGCGGGTCCTGGTTATAAAGGAGGGGCGTCCAGGCCACGTTGACGGCAGACTGCCTTCATGGCTCACCGGCATGAGATAAGGGGAAGGAGGGGACCTCTCCACGCTGTAAAGAAGATGAAGGATGACCCTTTGATTATAGATCGAAAGGCTAAGGAGAGTACGGCGTACCCCTTCGTTGGTTGGGCTGCGACCCGCTAGCGACGGGCCAGCTGGGTTGGGCCTGGCTGGTCTGTCTCCGCAGAATAAAAAGAGAAAAGGCAAGAATTCTTCCATTATTCAGATAACAGAAAAATCCCAAGAGTTTTCCAGTACAAAAGACAAAAGAGAAAAACATATAAAAATATGTTTTGGAATCCTTGCAATATTCCTGATTTTTCAAAATTGGTTTGGGACAAATTTTGAGAAAAAAAATGTTGAGCCAATTTTGAATTCAAATTCACTTTGTATAGCAGCTCACATTTTTGGGAGGACTAAAATGAGGGCAAGGTTTTTGAAATGCTTGGAAGGGGGAAGAATTTGGCTAGGCCAACTTTGAAGCTTAGGGGAGTTGACATGCAAATGGAAATATTCACCCAACACCTTTCTTTAAGTACCAAGATTCATTTGACTTCAAATTTAAATGAGCTCAATCATGGATGGCATTCAAGATCACCACAAAATATTACAACATCTTGCATGTGAAAAAGTTTCAAAGCCATTGGAGAAAGTAAAATTACAACATGAATAGTAATTTCACTGGTGGGCTGTTATAGCTCTCCCCCACCAACTCAGGATATCGTCACGAGATCTAAGCATGAAACTACTCTGGATACTCGGAACGGATATGATCTTCACGCTCCCATGTTGCTTCTTTCTCCGAATGATGTGACCACTACACCTTCATGAACTTGACGGTCTTGTTGCACGTCTTGCGCTCGGAAGTCTCAAGAACACGGACTGGACGCTCTGAGTACAAAAGATCAGCACTCAACTGGATGTCGCCCAAGTCAATGGCTTGGTCTGGCTTCTTGAAACACTGCTTCAGCTGGGACACGTGAAACACATCGTGCACCATCGATAAACTTTCGGGAAGCTCAAGCCTAAAGGCGAGAGGTCCCCTAGTCTCCAGGATACGGAAGGGGCCGACAAATCTTGGGGCAAGCTTTCCTTTTATTCCAAAGCGATGAGTTCCCCTCAATGGAGACACTCTCAGGTATGCCCAATCGCCAATCTGGAAAGCTACACCTCGGTGCCTTTTGTCATAGTAGGCCTTCTGCCTTGACTGTGCTGCCTTGAGGTGCTCTCTGACAATCTTCACTTTGTCCTCTGCCTCTTGGATCACATCTGGGCCGAACAATTGCCTTTCTCCTGTCTCGGACCAGTTCAGAGGTGTCCTGCACTTCCGACCATACAAAACCTCAACGGGTGATGCCTGCAGACTTGCCTGATAGCTGTTGTTGTAAGAGAACTCAGCGTAAGGCAAACATTCCTCCCATTTCATGCCAAAGGAAATGACACACGCTCGTAGCATGTCCTCAAGGATTTGATTCACACTATCAACCTGCCCACTGGTCTGAGGTGATATGCGGTACTGAAGACAATCTTTGTAACCAATGTCTCTTGGAAGGCCTTCCAGAAGTTTGATGTGAAAATGCTTCCACGATCAGAGCTTATCTTCTTGGGGATGGCGTGCAAGGAAACAATTCTCGCAGTGTATAACTCCGCCAACTGCACAACTGAAATAGACTCCTTGACAGGCAGAAAGTGGGCAACTTTTGACAATTTATCAATGACAACGAAGATTGCATTATGGCCCTTCTGTGACCTTGGAAACCCGGCGACAAAGTCCATCTCAATGTGGTATCATTTCCAATCCGGTACCACTAGTGGTTGAAGTAGACCTGCAGGCCTCCGATGCTCTGCCTTCACTCTTCTGCACACATCACACTGAGAGATGAAGCGAGCAACATCACGCTTCATACGAGTCCGCCAAAAGCTCTGCTTGAGGTCCTGATACATCTTACTACTGCCAGGGTGAATCGATAGCTTGGAATTATGGGCCTCCTTCATGATGACCTCTCTGAGATCTCCCTCCTTGGGTACAACAACTCTCTCCTCAAAGAACACGGTGTCGTCATTATGCACTGAAAAGCAACCATACTTGGGCACTGAGGCCGCAATACCCTGTTTGATCTTTTGAATCATTGAGCTGCAAAACTGAGCTTCACAGATCTTCTCATGGATAGTGGGATCTACCAAAAGGTTTCCAAGGTAGCCTGCTGGGACTAGCTCAAGATTGAGCCTGCGAAAGGACTCACACAAATTAGGGTGGATCTTCTGCACCTGGATATTATTGTAATCGTCCTTGCAGCTCAGTGCATCAGCTATGACATTGGCCTTCCCAGGCGTGTACTGAATATCAACTGTGTACTACGTAATTGACGAGGATCAGCCTCGGCAAATCCCATGGTCAGGGACCCTGGGTTAGTCGTAGAAAAGGAACAGGTTGGACGATACTCGTCGGCTAACAGGAGAAGCACTTCCTGCTCGATATTATTGCGTGAGGGGGCGATTATAAGGGAGGACAAGATGAGTTCTCGAAAAACCAGGAGAATAGATTGGATATTGGATGATCAAGATGTCTCCCCTCCCAGCCTTTATATACTAGGCCAGGTCTCGGGGAGTCCGTCCTAGATTACAGAGATAGTTTCCTAACCCTAGTCTTGCCTTGTGCGCTGGGCCTGTCGAGGCTTTCCAGTGGGCCTCCTGTCTTCATATACACCAGGTATCACAGGAGTCGTGGGGTCACCCCCTCTTCAGTAGCCCCCGAGTGTCTGGGGGACTCGAAGAGTCGCGTAGGGACTCGATTTCGTCATTGCTTTATCATTGTAAGCGCAGCACGACTGCGGGTCGCTGGCAGTTTTGAGCCATGACGATACCTGTTTCGAGGGATTGCTAAGCTGAAAGGGCCCAAGGAGTCGACTGGTCGAGCCTTAGTGAATTGCACTAGTGGCAAATACCGCAGTAGCCCAATCAAGCCCATGTCCCTCGACATGGACTTGGAACGATCGGTGTCTAGCAAAGTCATGCCGCTACAGGTCTTAGAGGATCAATTGTTGTCAGTCTAAGCAAATATCTTGAGCGCGTCCGCTCGGCTCTTTCTATCATGCGAGCGCATGGAAAAGATCGGGAGTGAAATCGCTGCGGCAAGTCCCGGCCAGGCCGTTCTGCGCGGCGGGGTGTTATATACACGCTAAGCTTGCATGGCATCTAGGTACAGTGTGTCATAGCCTAGGTATAATTTGTTTTTTGTAGATGCACGGAGCCTGGTTAGCAATGCACACACTTGGAATAGACAATAAAGTGAGCTATTAGTAGTCACTCGCGGAGCTTTTGCGTGCTCAGGCGAGGAGTCATATAGGAAAGCATCCGCTCGGAATGTCGTCGAGTGCGTGGGTAACTTGGCTTGCTTGATCCTTTGCGAGTAGTGACTCGAGTGCTTTTTGTTTTCGAGGTGAGGGAGCACTCGAACTCTTTAGATGTGTTGTTTCCGCTGACGCGAGTAGTCTTGCGAGTGCATGTTCACCTTTTGGGTGAGGGAGCACCCGAAACTCTGTAAGTGCGAGTGGTTTACTTGAGCATGTCCTCGTCCTCTGGGTGAGGGAGCACCCGAACTCTCAAGTTTTTGGTCTTTTACTTTTGTTTTGAGTAAAGATACTCCCGATGGGAGTAAAATATTTTGGAATCGGAATATTTTGGCACAGAGAGATAATTAACCTTTGCCAGGCTTTTCTTTTTTTCCGATTGTTTTTATCTCTATCCGTCCTTCTTGGGACGCCGCGTTGATGGTCCTTGTCATGCTATTTGGTGACCTATGATGATTCTTGGTCTTTGATCCGTCACGTCTTCTAGCCATAATGACGACTTGGACGCCGTGCTGCCTGGTGTCCGTTGGATTTCCAAGGTGTGCATGGGAAACAGGCGAGATTTGACGCCTCCCTTAAATATTGCTGGCCGTGTGAAGGCATCTTTTCTTGCAATTCGTAACACCCGATGTGTTTGGTCTTTGATTTAATGATGGCGCCCCCTGGGCTTCTGTGTTTTTTTCCTGGTTTGCCCCTGGGCTACGCTATAAATACCCGCTGTTTTATTGCCTGGGCTTGGTCGTCCATTCTTCTCCTATCTTCTTCTTCTTCCCATGGCTCCCAAGCGGGGTAGTGGTGCTGCTGCCCGAGGTCGTGGCCGGCATGGTCGTGGTGGCCGCACCCCTCGCTCTTCTCGTGGTGGGCATCGTGGAGCTGCGGGGACGCCCTCTTCGTCTTGTGAGGACGAGGGTGTTTGGCGCTATGATTTCCTTCTGCGTATTCTTAGTCTCATTGCTACTCGGATCCCTCTTCCATTCTCTTTTGCCTCCATGATTTCTGAGCTCAATCTGAGGGGTCTGTGGCTTCGGCTTCAGGGGTGCGCTCGACCTCCTTCTTGGGTTGAGCTTTCTGTTGATGGATCCTTCTTGATTTTTCTTGATGCTGGCTGGAGGTTGTTTTCACGGTAGCTAAACTTGCGTGATGGGGATAGTCTTTGTTGTCGTTTTGATGGTGAAGATACCCTCATTGTTCGTGCTTTTGATGCCGGTGGAAATCGTCTGGATCCATACTGGGAGGGAACAAGCAGTGACAATTCTGATGGGTCGAGTGGTGGTTCGCCTACCTCTCCTGTGACTTCATCTTCTGCCGATTCATCGGCTGGTGCTGCTTTCTCTTCTAGTTCTAAGGATGGGCTGGACATCAAGCCGGTCGTCAAGCGGGTGCGTCAGTAGGCGAGGCACCTTGTAGAACTGGAGGACGGCGACTTGTTTCTTCGCTGGCTTAGTTGCTACTTTGTCTGTGATGATGCTCGTCAAGTTGTGGGAAGAAAGTGCCAATTATCTCAGCATGAGTACACATGTAGAAGTCGTAATTCCCTGGGATAATTGTAACCCGTCTAGTAGCTGCTCGAGTCCTTTTGTAGTGATAACTGTCCTTTACTCCTTTGTAATGGAAACTGTCTTCGACTCCTTTGTAATGGAAACTGTCTTCGACTCCTTTGTAATGGAAATTGTCTTCGACTCTTTTGTAATGGAAACTGTCTTTGACTCCTTTGTAATGGAAACTGTCTTCGGGTGTGCGGCAGCGCTCCCGATGGGAGTAGCCCCCGAGGCTATGTTTGATTTGTAGAATCAGGCATAGGCTGCGAGCTTTTGTCTACCTGGGTTGTCCCTTCTTGTGGCTGTTTTTTTACTTTATTCCATGTTTTTGTCGGGTGCGCATCAGCGCTCCCGATGGGAGTAGCCCCCGAGTCTTTAGGTGATAGTTTGAGATCAGGTGAAGACTAAAGAACTTTGCATTCTCCGATGCGATTCTCTTGTGAAAAAAAAACTTTTGGTGCTTCGAGGAGATCATGTGTTCTGATGCCCGAGTGTTTGCAGGAAAGGTCGCATGGGCAGGGGTAGCATCTCTCGGGGTGATTTTATGCTCGAGTCCCCGAGTCCTTTTAAGTAAAGGTCGCGTGAGCGAGGATAGCGTCTCTCAGGCGGAGTTTATGCTCGAGCCCCTGAGTGCTTTTAAGTAAAGTCGCGTGCGCGAGGATAGCGTCTCTCGGGGGGATTTTATGCTCGAGCCCCCGAGTGCTTTTAAGTAAAGTTGTGTGAGCGAGGATAGCGTATCTCGGGGGGAGTTTATGCTCGAGCCCCCGAGTGCTTTTAAGTAAAGTCGCGTGAGAGAGGATAGCGTCTCTCGGGGGGAGTTTATGCTCGAGCTCTCGAGTGCTTTTAAGTAAAGTCGCTTGAGCGAGGATAGCGTCTCTCGAGGGGAGTTTATGCTCGAGCCCCCGAGTTCTTTTAAGTGATAATGTTTGGGCAACGCCATTTTATTTCTTCAGGTATTACATGGGTTGCTGGTCGGTACTGCTGTCGGTGCCGCTGTAATGCTTGGAGGGCTATGGGTAGAACAAGCGTAGGTTCGCTACGTTCCATGGATTTCCCACGTCTTCATCGGTATTCGGGTTCTTCAACCTGTATGCGCCGCCTCCGATGACTTCCGAGATTATGAATGGCCCTTCCCATTGCGGGGCGAGTTTGTGCACTTTTTCTTGTATCAGCCTCAAGACGAGGTCCCCTTTGTTGAAGGTTCTGGTCCGCAGGTGACTGCTTTGATATGTGTGCAGCTTGTCTTGGTATCCTTTAGATCTTGTTATGGTTGTGTCTCGTGCTTCATCTGTTGCGTCTTTATCGTTCTGCAGTGCCTCTTCTGCTTCTTCCTCTTCGTACCTTGAGATTCGGGGAGCTCCAAATTTTAAGTCGTGCGGCAGTACTGCTTCTGCCCCGTATACCAGGAAGAAAGGTGTATATTGGGTCGAGCTGTTTGGGGTGGTACGCAGGCTCCATAGTACCGCGGGAAGTTCTTCTACCCAGTTTCCTGCGGCTTGTTCTAGTGGTGCGAGGAGTCGTTTGCTTTCTCCACTTGGCCGTTGGATTGTGGGTGCGCGACTGATGCGTAGTTGACTTTGATGCCCAGCTTGTCGGGGGGATGGATCGGGCCCATAGACCCGACATTATAAACCTCTGGGCCGACATACATACGAAGGCCCACAAAGAAGACCCGGCCAGGAGTCAGACGTGCCAAGCGTGAAGATTGAAGCCCTAGAAGGAATTCAACTTACCTTGTATAGAACGTAGTAAATTTGTAAAGTAGAATAGAACTCCACCTCCTGTAGGAGTCAGACTCGCGAAATCCCGGGGCCCGGTACCTTTATAAGCCGAGGTCCGCGGGAGCCAGAGCGAGAACTTACCTCAAGCCAGGACTAGACAACTCGCGATACAACCTAGATCTCCACGAGACTAAGGTTGCGAAACATCACCACTGTAATCGATAAGGTCGGCTCTTCCTATTGAGGAGTCGATCCCACAATAATCAAGAAGCAGGAGTAGGTCTTTACCGCACCGACGGGGCCGAACCTGGGTAAACCGCCGAGTCCCTTGTCTATGTCGACTCTCTCCTCGAATTCGCCTCGCAGCAAAGGTCCCATGATAAGTCCGACTCCGCGGACATCTGCCGTGACTTCCCCACGACAGTTGGCGCCCACGGTGGGGCCTGCGCCCGCAGGTGTTGAGATTCTAGGAGGAGCTCTGCAAGGTATGGAAGGATTCGTTGCTGGGCGAATCACCAGAAGCCGGCGTGGAAAGCTCTACATCGACGACTCAACTTGGGGCCCTGAGGCCAATTCCGTCGAATCCGGTATCGGGTCCCGATCGGGTCTATTCACATCTTCATTGGGAATACAGACAGATCTGAGCCAGACCCGGATCCTGAAATCCCCATGGAAACCTCGAGTCGACGATATGCCGTCTCAAGGCACACTTTTGTTGGGTTCCTTGCTGGATCTCCAGAGTCGGCGCACTCTGTCGAGTCCCTGACGCCCGACGCCTCAGAAGAAACATCTGACGCTGACTCACATCCCAGTGAAACAAGCCTCTCAGATACCGGCTCCATCCGATCTTCCGGGAGCAACAGACTCGGCGCGGCCACAGCAGAATACGACCCCGACTTCCCGTAGTACGAGCCTCCATACTGCGTGGCAGTGTTCATGGCAGGCGCCGAAGAGTAGGGAGGTCAGGGGGCTCAGGGCGCTGCAAAAAATCGGAACTTAGAGACGGCTCACAACACGACCCCTAATCCAGATAGGGAGCATCCAAAAGTTCTCACGGGAGCAGAAGTCTAATGACCCACAAACGTAAGGGATCTATTGGAGCGTTTTCGATAAGTAAGATTGCCGAACCCAACGAGGAGCGAAAGGTATTGATAGGTGATTTTGGACAAGGAATAACTGCAAGCACTGAAAGATAACTTTTTAGGGGTTTTCGATATAAGCAACAATAAGATAAAAGCAAGCAAAGTAAATAGCGCTGAGGAGCAGCAAGTGGCCCAATCCTTTTGAGCAAAGGACAAGCCTGGAAACTGAACTTATAAAGACTAAATTGTTCTTGAGGACACATGGAGAGGTAGTCACGTGCTTTCGCCATACTCCGTATTGATAACAAGTGTTGTGCTGATAAGTGTCGAGTGGGTGGATCTATGCTAGCACACCTTCTAGACTAAGATAAGTGCACTCTTATGATTAAACATCTTGCAAGAATCCTCAAATACAAGATAGAAATTAAGGTAAAGCCTAACCACAACAATAAGATCAAGGATCCATTATTCCCTTGTGCAAAAGTGTGCAACCTGGGGTTCAGGTTTCTGTCACTCCGGCAATCCACCGTAAGCATTCTTTATACACAATGTATTCTCCTAGGTCCTTAATAAGGCGAAGTGTTGAGTGTTCGACACACACAACACCACTAGGAAAATAATAACACAACTTAAATATCAAACAACACATATTACTTCAACATCATATGACTACTAACATCTAGACTTCTCCCATGTCCTCAAGAACTAAAGTAACTACTCACAAGACATAAAAGAGATCATGATCAGTGGTGATAAATAGGTGGTAAACAATCTGGTCATAACAATATTTCTCCAACAAAACTCAATAGCATTCACCACAAAGTAGTAATCAACACCGGTAGAGTAGAGAGGATAGATAGTACGAGTTACAACGCAAGTTGCAATTGTGAGATGAGATTGGATGGAGATGAAGATGGTGCTGATGTTGGGGATGTTGTTGATGATGATCTCGATGATGCCCATGACGATGGTGATGCCGATGGCGATGATCTCCCCTTCCGGGAGGTGATCTCCTCGGCGGAATTTGCCCGCCGGAGAGCCCTTTTCTTCTCTGTAGGTTTCCGCCACGGAGCGGCGGCGAAACTCCGTGAAAACTCTCTTTTTTAGGTTTTTTGGGTAACGAGGAGTATATAGGCCAGAGGGGGGGAGCCGGGAGTGGCCCCAGGGCTCCAGGCGCCCTCCCAGCGCGGCCAGGGGTGGGGCCGCGCCAGGTGGCCGCCTGGGGCCCCTCTGGCCCCTCTTTCGCGAGTCCTCGTCAATCTTCTCAAAAATACCCCCCGTCAATTTTCAGGTAATTTGGAGGTGTTCTTCTTCAGCAACTCAGCGTCCACTTTTTACCGCTGAATCCTGCGTCTGCTGCTTCGGCACCGGAAAGTTGCAAACTGTGTAAAACAAGCCAAAACAACATAAGAACATCATCGTAATGTGAAATATATCAATGAATAAGGAGAAATTATGATACAAAATAGTGATGCATTTTGGACGTTTCAACTCCCCCAAGCTTAGACCTCGCTTGTCCCCAAGCGAAAACTGAGCTCGGTAAACATGTTCACAAATTTAGAGAGTGAAGTGTCGATAAACAGAATACGGACAAGAAGCATCATGATTTCTTCACCAAACTCAAACATCCTCAACAGTAATCTTCAACTCATAACGCCCTTATGAAAGAGTAATAACAATTATAATCAAGAGTAGGGCCAAGGAAACTCGTCAAATCAAGGCAAACATGTCCTTTGGTCAAGGAACAACTAATAGCTTTAACTTTTGCTCTTTCTTTTTATATTTTGATGAGATCAAATGAAGCTTTTGAAAGAACATGATGTTAGGCATGAGGTGAAAATTTTAACACAAAGGAAGATGTTTGCTTGGCAGCAGCTTTTGCAAACAACTTACTTATCAAAAGGTAATGTCAACAATGATATGGCATGGCAAAACTTAATGCAGCATTATATGGATGAATCCTCATCAGCACCAAGTGTATGTTCTCTCTGGGAAAGGAAGAAGTAGGAAACTGACTCAACATAAAAGTAAAGGAAAGGCCTTGTTAAAGGCAAGCAGGGAAAACTCAAGTGCTATCCTTAAATCAAACAGAATGAAAACAAGTTTTGAGAGGTGCATGATTTGTCAATGAATGATAATATAAAACTCAATTAATTCTCATATTTGACAAGTTTCGAGGAACGGCTCCCACATGGGGACGATCACATCCCCGCAATCTCCTTTGTTTATCACAAAGCGTGAAGGAGCGTTTGTTTGCTGTATTATCTTTCGTGATCTGGGCGCACTCATGCCAGTTCCTCCTCGTATTAGGGGTTTGCAGATTAGACATGCAATCCCGGGATAAAACTTGTCCAACTTAAGAAGATCATGAATTAACTACTACTTCCTCATGAGCTAAAACAAGGGCACACAATAGAAGGTTTTGAATATTTAAGGGTAACACAAAAATTCTATACTTTAGGAGTGGTAGTGGAATACCACGAATAGGAAGGTATGGTGGACTCATATGGAAAATACTGGTTTCAGGGTAAGGATGTACAAGAAGAATTCCGCTTAGTACAGAGGTTTGGCTAGCAAAGGCTTTGAGAGAACAGACAACTGATGATGACTTGGATGCAAAGCAATATAAAGCATAAACATTAAAATAAGCATAGCACATAAAGTTGTTTTCCTTGTCAACATAACACTACAAGCATAATAACATAAAGGGTTTGACTATGTCGCTACTTTGAGAAAATCATGCTTGTTGTTATGACCAAAGCTATGTTTGCCAAGATTAAATAAAGTTTTTGAAGTCATACCTGATATAAGGTCAATACTCCCCATAAGAATCATCATAAGGTCGATTGTGTGAAGAGAATACCGAGTGCGGCGAAGGGATCAATAGACTTCTCATTAATATTCCATCATAGACGACTCCACACTCACGGATACATAACTCTCCAAAAAGGAGTGATAGACCTCAATGCAAACACCTATTTTATAAGATAACTTCCCTAGACATTATAGGACTCTACTTGACTCTAACAGACCAAGATAAAGATAAAGATATCGGGCACTCCCCCAAGCTTGGCACAAGCTAAGGGGATGCCATTAACCAAGGAGATTTACTCCTCATTCTTGTTCTTGTTGGTCACGTACTCCTTGGCGAAGCGCTTCCATGGCAGTTGTTCTCCAGTCTCAAAGGACATTCCCGTCTCCAGGATCCTGCACTCAGCACCCAAACTGATGCGTAGAAACTTTAGTTCATACTCACAGTTCTGGTTCTGCAGATCATAGATCTGTGCTTGGAGTTCAAAAACTTTTTCTTCTAGTGCGGCCAAACTTGATCACATCTCCTTCATCTCCTTCTTGTGGGAAGCTTCTACTTCGTTCATGATGTCGAAGTTAGCTTCAACACCACGCTCCACCATCTTCTTGAACTTGAAGACCTCATGTTCCATCTCCTTCAGCCGCTCCTCGGTGCTCCCCTCCTTGACTGGTCCCTTCAGATCCTCCTTATGGAGGTCACCATACTCCACATGAAGGATTTGGGGGTGCTTCTTCACCTCAGCGAGGTAAGGGTTGATGACGTTTACGACGAACTTGTCCTTCGGGGAACTTGGGGAAGCCATGGCACCTTGGTCTAGCTGAAAGATTTTCTGGGATAAACAGCTCGAAAAGAAAACACGCGAAATCGCAAGATACGTTGCCGGAACAATCCGGTCAATTATATAGCAAAAATTTCTGCACAGAAAGGAAGGTAACGAGCCAAAGTGGGGTCGGAGACGGACTCCTGGGTGCCCCGACGGCCTCCCGGCGCGGCCAGGGGTGGGGCCGCGCCAGGGGGGCGCCTGGGCCCCCTGGATCTGGTCTCCGGCTCCACTTCGGCCTCAAATTTTCCTAATTTTACAAAAACTCGTAATCTGGAACTTATATGGTGGTTTCGCGATGTTTCCTTACCGTAATACATACCTTTCCTTATTCTGCTTATGTTGGTGTCTGAAACAGGGCTGCAACGTGTTCTTCATGAGTTGTTGTGTATACCAAATCCACATCAACATTGACAGGTCTCCTGCTATGTAATTCTTAAGTCTTTGCCCGTTCACAACTTGAGGTTTGGTGCCTTTGAAATTGTTAATCTTGATTGCACCCGAGCGGTAGACTTCGTCAATATGAAATGGCCCTTCCCACCTAGAAAGTAGTTTACCTGGAGAAAACCTGAAACGGGATCTAAACAACAAAACTTTATCACCAACATTAAATTCACGTTTCAGAATCCTCCTATCATGCCACTTCTTTACCTTTTCCTTTAACATTTTAGCACTCTCGTAAGCTTCACTTCTCCACTCGTCTAGAGAAGTCAAGTTCATGAGACGCTTTTCACCAGCTAATTTCGGGTCAGCATTAAGCTCTCTAATAGCCCAGAAATCTTTGTGTTCTAATTCTAATGGCAATTGGCATGCCTTGCCATAGACCATTTTATAGGGAGACGTGCCCATGGGGTTTTTGTAAGCAGTTCTATACGCCCACAGAGCATCTCCTAACTTATTCGACCAATCTTTTCTATTCCTATTGACTATCTTCTGTAAGATCAACTTGATCTCTCTATTGGTGAGCTCAACATGCCCACTAGTTTGAGGGTGGTACAGTGAAGCAATTCTATGATTGACATCGTACTTGGCTAAAGCTTTTCTAAAAGGTCCATGTGTAAAGTGTGAACCCCCGTCAGTCATGAGGTACCTAGGTACTCCAAACCTAGGAAAAATTACATCCTTGAGCATTTTCAAAGATGTCTTTTGATCAGCACTTTCAGTGGGGATTGCCTCTACCCACTTGGTTACATAATCAACAGCAACTAAAATGTGATTGTACTTGTGCGAGGAAGGAAAAGGACCCATAAAATCAAAACCCCAGCAATCAACAGGCTCAATCACTAGAGAGTAATGCATAGGCATCTCATTCCTTCTACTAATATTACCAACTCTCTGACACTTATCACAGGATAAAACATAACTTCTAGGATCCTTAAAGAGAGTAGGCCAGTAAAAACCTGATAGAAGAACCTTATGTGCGGTCCTCTCACCGGCATGATGTCCTCCATATGGACTGTCGTGATAATGTTTAAGAATGTCCTTCTACTCGTGTTCCAGTATGCATCTCCTCACGATCCCATCTAGACCTTCTTTGAAAAGATGTGGGTCATCCCAAAAGTAATGCCTCAAATCATGGAAGAACTTCTTCATTTGCTGAAATGTTAGACCTAGAGGCAAAAACTTTGCAACGATAAAGTTAGCATAATCTGCAAACCAAGGATCGGAGAGAGATTGTACTTTTACAACAGCTAGTTATTCATCTAGAAAACTGTCATTGACTGGAATGGGATCATGCGGTCTATCTTCCATCCTTGAAAGATTATCCGCCATCGGATTGTCTGCTCCTTTCCTATCGACAATATGCAAATCAAATTCTTGAAGAAGGAGTACCCATCGGATGAGTCTTGGTTTGGCATCCTTCTTCTCCATAAGATACTTAATGGCAACATGGTCAGTATGAACAATAATCTTAGAATCAACAATATACTGCCTAAACTTATCACAAGCAAACACTACTGCTAAGAATTCCTTCTCAGTAGTAGCATAATTCTTTTGAGCACTATCAAGGGTTTTGCTAGCATAATATATAACATTCAATTTCTTATCAACCCTTTGCCCTAAAACAACTCCAACAGGAAAATCACTAGCATCACACATAATTTCTGTCGGGACCCGGAATATGCGTTTGTAATTCTAGTTACGATGCAATCACATGGAGAGCCGAGAGCCGTACCCACTTGTCTAAGCAGACAAGGCCAAGCACAGAACACTCTCGGAAAGCATCGAACGTGAGGGGCATCCCATCTAGGCCGGATGATCATCTGAGATGGGTCCTCATCGTCTGCTCACAAGTCTAAATGCTTATGGGTGGTGAATCCCATACTCATAGACAAGTCGCCTCAACCATGTTATCGATTGAATCCTAACTCTTACATAGACTTACTCCAGCCCGATCACTTAGTCGGGGTCTAGGGCGGGCTCGATCATACAACAAAGTGTGCATGTGACAGATTCACGAGCAATCGCATCACGATGCCCCAAGCTGCGCACATCTAAGGGCCACTTGGTGTATAAAAGACCGCCAGCCAGATCACAACTAAGGTCTCGAAAACCCATACTAAGACATGCATGTTATAATCATACACGCATCACACATGTCTAGTATGAACAGCAGGTATCATCACATAACTCTACAAAGTACTCTTTATTGACTTACACATAGAGCATACACAGATCACATGTCTGTGATCAACATTACATCATACAACAGAAGCAAATTAGGCCTGAGTACAGACAAGATTAACAAATGGCTTAGATAAGCCTTGTACAACAAACATGCCCTTCCACGAGGGACTAGAATGCTGTCTGGAACTATACTAGCTTAGTCA
Organism: Bromus sterilis; assembly: GCA_950022295.1. Classification (NCBI taxonomy): domain Eukaryota; kingdom Viridiplantae; phylum Streptophyta; class Magnoliopsida; order Poales; family Poaceae; genus Bromus; species Bromus sterilis. Next base: position 320,188,505 of record OX465596.1, on the reverse strand, counting down.
ACGTCGAGCTTCAGGAAGGTGACTCCATCGGGGGCTGGGTTTCCATCTAAAACATAGAATAAGCAAATGTGAGTACAAAGTCATACTCAGCAAGACTTACATCATAACTATGCTACTCATGCTCAAGTATCAAGGTAAAGGGAAGTGGGGTTCAACATGCAGAAGTGCCAGCTTTGACTTGGCTAGTCCTGTACTACGAGTACCAGACTTGAGATAAGAAGCGTACACGAGTCCAATACCAAGTCTCCAACCAATACACCACTATGGATACTTCGTCGACTTCCCCACGAGGAAGCACACCATAGCACTCACGCTTATCTTGCGAGTTTTAGAAGTATCCATTCAAGTTGTCTAATAATCAAGCATAGCTTTCCAAGTAGTCCCTTACCGCGGACGCGGCTATTCGAATAGTTTTGTTAACCTTGCAGGGGTGTACTGCTACACACATGAAACTATCAGTTACCACTGGGATCTCGTCACCCTTCAAGCGGGTGTCGGCGAGGATAATTTCCACAACTTTTACCTCACAGCCAATTCTAATCCAGGAATCAACCATCTGAGTTGCTCACCGCTCAAGAGTCCGGCCAGGTCAACGATACGGACTCAGACGATGCAGGCGACCGAGACGCCACCTTAGCAGATGGTTTTACTGTCTCACAGGTCCACCCACATATCTAAATGATGCAAACTTTCATTCATTCTTTTTCTATGCATATGCCAAATGGAAAGCCCGAACTAGTGACTCCTGGACTTGAACTGGGGTGAGTTAGTAGGTTGAGCGGGGGTCCATGTGCCCAACATGTGGTAGTAGTCTTCGTCTTGGATCACCACACAAGAACTCGGGCTTAAGGCGGTGTTCAACGAGACAACCCACTGTGTACTCCTACACAGCCTCTCATCGTTCACCTTTGTTTAGGGTGGATTCACCAACACGTTAACAACAACAACAACAACAACACTGTGAACATTCCATCCCGACTCACAATCAAAGTAACCTCATCGTATCACTAAGCAGCAATAAGCAATAACAGTTGCAGGGGCCACATGCTCATCATTCAACTCCTATATATGCTAGGATTGTGGTTTGCTTAATACGGTGAAAAAATGATAGGTCATGCATCGGAATGGGTTCAACTATGCGAAATAACGTGTCTCGGTGATCTCCTAAACATGCATAAGCGAGACTGAGAGGGAAGTGGGATTTTATAGACATGATCAATGGGGTTTTCTTGCCTTGCTGACGATACACTGGTTTATCGAACTTCTTCTTCGGGGGGTGACCTCCGTCTCGGAAACACTGTTACCGAAGAAATCATCAACAAAGGGGGGCAACATCAAAATAAAATGCACAAGCACATGGTACTGGTTTGTTGATAATTCAATTTAATTGAAGTGTATTGCAAAGGATTTGCAAATTCAAACTCCAAATTCAAATTCAAATTATGCCATATGCATGTTTGCTACTTTTCACCCGTTTTATAATGGTCAAACATAGAAACAAGTTGCATATTCATAATCCTTGCATTTTTCTGATAATTTTTCATATACTATATGTTTAATTTGGAGTTAATATGAAGTTTCTATGATTTATTGAAGTTTAATTGATTTTCTGTCTTTTCTTTAATTCTTTTAATTCAATAAAAGGGTTATTGCGTCACTACTGCGTCAGCATGACGTGGGGGGGCTCTGACCAGTGGGCCATGGCTGTCAGCCTCAGGGGGTTAAATCCCTGTTAGTTTAAATTAACAGGGGCTTAATTAGGACCCTGGGCCCACATGTCAGTGGGGTTAGGGTTAGCTTAGTTGTGGGTTAGTGGCTAATTTAAACCGCCCACCGGCGTTTAGCCGGCGGCGACCACAGTGCACGACGGGGGCTCGCTGGAATTTGACTTAGGCCACGGGGAGGGAAGAGGAGGGCACCAGGGGGTGCCTCTCACTCTCGCGCTTCGACGGGAGCTACTGGGGGGGGTCAAGGGGACGCCGAAGGGCACGACGACGTCGACTTGGCACGGCGGCCGGAGCCACTGCTCCACGGGATCGACGGTTTCAAGGCGCGTGGAGGAGCACGAGAGAGTGGGGAGTGACCACGAGCTCACCAGGAATGCGATGAGGGGCACGGCGAGGTCGGGGATGAGCGGGTGCGGCCAGAATGTCTCGCCGGAGTTGCGGCGGCCGACGGTGAAGAACTCGAAGTTTGCGTCGCCTCCGTTGGCTCCCGGATCAAATTGGAGGCGCGGCTTGATGAAGTCGACGGTGGGGACTTCACTGGACACGACGGTTTGCCGGGAGGGGGCCGTTGGCCACGTCTGTGTGGCGGCGCGGCGAGGTTGAGTGCTCGGGTGGCCGCGGGATCTCGATGGGGAGGAGGAAAGAGGACGATCTCAAGGAGGGAGAAGGTGCAGGGGGTCTCTGGCGTCTGCCTGGCGAGAGGAGAAGGCCCGTGAGGGTCTAGGGGGACGTGCCCCTCGCCGGCGTCGGCATGGCGGCCACCGAGCTGCTTGCCGATGCGCGGGGAAGACGACAAGGCTGCTGGTGGGCCTGGGCCGTGGGGAAGCTAGTTGGGCCCAAGGCCTGGTAGGTTGGGCTGAGATTTCTTTTTCCATTTTTCTTCTGTTTTTCTCAGTTTTCTTTTTCTGTAAATTGTTTTGCCCCAATTAAAAATAGCAAGGCATTTTATTAAATGCTCCAAATTTTTATGTGGACTTGAAATGCATATAGCTAGCCACTTACAAAGTTTGGGCATTTTTAAAATTCAAATAATTTGAACTTTAATTCAAATAGGGTATTTTTTTAATTTCCAAGGCACTTTTTGAATTTTAGAAAATTCCATGGGCATGGGCATGAACCCAAACCACTTTTGAAATGATCACCATCATTTATAGGAATTTTCCAAATGTTCAAATGATTTTTGGAAAAAGATTTTTATCTGGCCATTTATTTAAATTCTCTAGGGCTTTTCTTTTCCCCAATTTTGAATTTCTTTTGAAATTTTCACATGATGCAAAGGAGTCAAGCAAACCCTAGAACTTACCCTATTTGGGGTTGTGACAATTTCAAAAGGTAAATTCCAATCAGGTGGTTGCACTATAGGAGCGGTTATTAAAGCTTTCTTAAGAACTTCGAAGGCTTCCTTACAATCTTCATCAAAAGAAAAAGGGGTCTTGAAGTCTTAGAAAAGTCTTTAATAAATCCTCTATAGAAACCAGCATGACCGAGAAAACTACGAATACCTTTGATGTCCCTTGGATAGGGCATCCTTTCAATTTCTTCGATCTTGGCCCTGTCCACCTCAATTCCCCTCTCGGAAATCTTGTGGCCAAGAAAAATTCCCTCGTTGACCATAAAGTGGCACCTCTCCCAGTTAAGCACCAAATTTGTCTCCTCACATCTCTGCAAAACTTTATTAAGGTTGTGGAGACAATGGTCAAAAGAGGTTCCATAGATGGAGAAATCGTCCATGAATACCTCCACAATTTCTTCACAAAAACCATGAAAGATAGCAGACATACACCTTTGAAAAGTAGCAGGGGCATTACATAAGCCAAAAGGCATACGCCTATAAGCATAAGTTCCATACGGACAAGTAAAAGTGGTCTTCTCTTGATCAGCAGTGTTAACATGAATTTGAGAGAAGCCAGAATAACCATCAAGATAACAAAAGTGAGTATTTTTGGATAACCTTTCAAGCATTTGGTCGATGAACGGCAATGGGTAGCGGTCCTTCCTGGTTGCCTTGTTCATCTTCCTGTAATCAATACGCATTATATATCCAATAATAATTCTCTGAGCTATTAGTTCATTTTTATCATTAGGAACCACAGTTGTTCCTCCTTTCTTTGGAACACAATGAACCGGGCTTACCCACTTACTATCAGCTATAGGGTAGATAATACCTACGGCTAGAAGCTTGAGAATCGCAGTCCTTACAACATCCATCATTTTTGGATTCAACCGTCGTTGATGATCAACAACTGGTTTAGCATCAAGTTCAAGGTTTATGGTGTGTTGACAAATAGATGGACTAATCCCCTTAAGTTCATCAAGGGTATAGCCAATTGTACCTCGATGTTTGCGAAGTACTTCCAATAGTCGCTCTTCTTCATACCCTGAAAGGTTAGAATTGATAATAACATGATATACTTTTTTTTCATCTAAATAAGCATATTTGAGTGTATCAGGAAGAGGTTTAAGATCAAACACTGGATCTTCTTTTGGTTTCGATAAAATTCCCAAAGGCTCAACCGGAAGGTTGTGCTTTAGGATAGCAGGTTGTCTTAAGAATATTTCGTCCAACTGATTTCTCTCCTGCATATGCAAATCATTCTCGTGGTCCTCGATATATTGCTGCAAAGGATCAATAGGAGGGATGGCAATGAAAGCAATATCTTCAATAATCTTATCATTACTAGGCAAATTAGTACCAAGAGGTTGCTTAGAGAACCTAGAAAAATTAAATTCATATGACTCACCATTGAATTAAACAGAAACTTTACCTTTCTTGCAATCTATTATAGCTCCACAAGTTCTGAGAAAAGGTCTACCGAAAATAATAGGACAAAAATTATCCCTTATTGAACCAAGTACTAGAAAGTCGGTAGGATATTTTACCTTTCCGCATAAGACTTCAACGTCACTCACAATTCCGATAGGAGAGATAGTTGCTCTGTTTGCAAGATGAATAGTAACATCAACTTCTTCAAGTTCACAAGGTGAAATCTCACCCATGATCTCTTGATAAAGTTAATACGGGATAGCACTAGCACTCGATCCCAAATCACATAGCCCATAATAATTATGATCTCCTATTTTAACAGATACTACTCGAGTACCTAAAATTGGTGTAACATCCCAAAATTCTCCGAATTTTGGAATGTTAATAAAATTAAATAGATAATGATTGTTTGATTGATGTGTTTGATTTTATCTGGGATTTAAAACTTTTGGAGTTTATTGAATATTAAAAACAGAGGGAATAAAAGGACTTTCCCTAATATTAATTATTGGTGTTTTTGGAATTTATTATTTTAAAACAAAACCAACAAAACAAAATGAGAGAAGGTAATATGACTCCTTCAACATATTAAATTGTTGGAAAAAATTTTAAATCATTATGGGAATTCTTTTGAATATTCAAAATATTTTTCAACTCGAGGAAATTCATTTGAGAGGATATAAAATGACTTATCCCCTTTTTAATAAAGTTGGGAAATATTTAGAATATTACTTTAAAGTTTTTAAATTTTATTTTGAGTATTATAAATAACTCTAAAATTATTTTAGGGATTTTATAATGCTAAGAGAGTTTTTATTTCATTGAAATGATTTATTAAATATTATGAAAGAGTTGAAAAAAAATATTCCAATGGGATATTTTTATTTTACGAAGTTATTTATTGGTGTGGCAATTTTAAAATTTATATTTTATTATTTAGAAATGGTTTGTCAATGCTTTTGACCAAATAAAAATATTTATAATAATTTATTGGATTTATTTGATTTATGAAAAGCATTATATATTTAATAAAGTATTTAGAAAATGTTTTTTTATTTTTATTTTCCTTTTTGGAAAATGTATTCATTAAATAATTTTCTTTCTATTATTTGATGAATTTAGAAATTTATTTCATATTTTTCTACAATTGTTTGAAGTTTCGTTTTTTTTTAAAAAGAAAAATCCTTAGCCCGGCCCAGTAGTTGTCTCCGCCCACGAGCGCATTAGAGTCCGTTTCAGACCTAGTTTGTTTTTTTTTCTCTTCTTATAAATAGTTTTCAGAAATTTTTCCTTTTTTTTGGAAAACCCTAGCGATGCAGGACCCGCGGGCCGCCGCCGCCGCGGGGCCCCGCCGCCGCCGGAGCTCCTCACGCCGCGCCGCCCGTGGCCGGAGCGCTCCGCCGCCGCCGCTCGTCCCCGCCGCCGCATCCAGCGCCGCGGCCGCGGCCCCCACTGATCGTGCCTCCCCGCCCCGCCCTGGCCGGCGCCGCCACGGAGGGCAGGCCGCCGGAGCGGCCCTTCCCGAGGCCAGCTCACCGGAGCCGCGGGCCAAGCCACCGCCGCGCCGCCCAGCTAGGCCCCCGAGCCGCCGCCTCCACCCCGTCTTGCCTTGCCACGCCACCCCGACCACCCCACGCTGCCCTCGCCGGAGCAGCTCGAAGTTCGCAGGAGAAAGAAGCAACTCCAGCCAGATCCAGTCAAACTGCCCTTAGGGATCCGATCGCTTTTTGCGAAAAACTTTATTTGCGGATAGGTCCCTGTTGGCAGAAAACCCCCTCGTCTCGCGTTCGCAATATCTCCGCAACCGTAAGTCGGATCGAGGTGAACCTTTTTCCGACGCACTCGTGTTGTTCTGTACTTTAGCATGGAATCAATTTTTGCACACTTTGCACTCTTTTGAATTTGAATTTATTTCAAATTCAAATTCAAATTCCGGTGGCCGTATCTTTTAAACCGTTGATCTAAATCGAGTGATTCTTTTTGCGTTGGATCACTCGTGTCATGTACTTTTTGTTTATATCATGTGTACACAAAATTCAAATGTTTCTTGATCTGTTTAAATTCAAATTCAATTCGATGTTGCAATTGCTATGACCTGCGTTGTAGTATTCTGTTTCACGTGATTCTTTTTGCATATCGGATCACTTGAGACATGTTATCGGTAATATTCACACACTTTTCATGTGGGCATGATATTCACCTTGAATTCATAAATTTTCCACGATAACAATTTTTTTTACCGATGAATCTTTATCTGTTGACTCTCTCGAGTTCACGTTCCACCGATCACCTTCGAGCACATCGACACCTTTGCACTTCAAAGCCCTTTTGTTTTGTTTCAAAAACCTTTGTGATTGTTTTGTTGATCTTTTGTTTTGTCCTTGTGATGTGATTGCTTATTCGAGTTCATTCGTTTGCGATAGATTTGCTCGGAGTGTGACGAGTAGAGTTGACTGGAACGTGAGAGCAAAGATCTTCATCGAATGTATAAGGCAAGTTACACTTTGACCATACCTGAACCTATATTTTCTATTATGCATGTAGCAAATTATCACTCTATGCATTTGTAGGATTATATATTAGTTATGTTTTAAACCTAGTAGGATAGCCATATGGTCTGACCTTGTATTTCATTGTCGCCCTAGGATCGTGGTTGTTATATACTGCTATTGCTTTGTAGATGGGGATTGGTTGAGTTATCATTTGAGCTATGTGAGGATTAATGACTTGACTAGCAAACTTAAATAGAAATCACTTCTGGACGAGCGGGTTGCATCCTGGTGGCTGTGCCTTGTCTAAGGACAGTGCCGTGGTTAAATGCACCCAATGGTTGTTTTGGTGGTGAACCGGGTGCGTCATGGCGAGTACCCTCTGACGCAGTGGGCGCCGTCCAGGCTCAAAAAGATTGGACAGACAGGGTAACTAATAGCTTCCATGTACAACCACTGGCTATATGGGCTCTGGCTTAGATGAGTAAGTTGTGGGGAACCTGGCCCTGGTAGCTAGCTGATGTAGATACGATAGGTGTACCGGCTACCAAAGGGTGGAGGCAACCTCTTCTGAAAGACTATGTCTCAATCTTCGGGTTGAGTCCAGTGGGGAAATTGTACAAACCTCTGCAGAGTGTAAAAACTGATCATGATTAGCCGTGTCCACGGTTACGGACAAGTTTGAGCAACTGGGCATTATTTTTGTTGGATGGTCTTGACAGATAATTCACCTTTATAAGAATTTGAGTGGGAACTTTTAATAAAGGGATGGTTGGAATTGGTGTAGCCCGATTCAACCATACCTAGGACTAGCAAGATAAATTAAAATTTGGTTAGTTGTAGTATGTGAGGGAAAAACTGGCTTTCTGCAAAACAAACTATAAACCTTTCCTTTGACTTACCTTGCATGTAGTGATAGGTCTGTTATATACTTTTTCGTGTGACTTGCCGTACAAATCAGATGTACTGACCCGTTGTCGGGCTGTAACCTTCGGTGTTGCAGGATTTTATACGACGAGTAAGTGATGCGTTGTAGGGTTACGATGTCTATACTCAACTATGCCGGTGGAGTTGATGGACACCACGATGATTTTATTGCTTTCCCGCTGTATTTTATTTGTAAGCTAGCCTTGAGCTATGCAGGTATGTTTTATTGTAATACTGGATCTTCGATGTAATATATATGACACGTGGTTTATTCTTGATATTACATCATGTACTGTGTGTGCTAGCTATTGATCCAGGGACTAGCACAAAATGCACAGAGACTTGGATTCTTAGAGAATCGTGTCGTTACAATTGGGCCTTTATTCTTGGATGTGACGAGGTTAGTGGAAACAGCACAAAAATTTATATTCGAATCTAAAGCATTATTAGTAACAAGATCCTTAACCAATGAAACTTGAGGATTGACCTTGATCTGGTCCTCAGGCTCATCAATTCTTCTCTCACTTTTATTTATTATGCATGTCACAAAAGAGTGCTCCCTTATCCTTGCGGAAAAAGGGGACCTTTCATATATAACTGCAGGCAAAATAGGGCCAGCAACATGAATATCAATAGGTAATTCTTTGAAGGGTTTATGATGTTGATCCTTCTTCTTCTTAGAAGATTCAATATGAGAGGCAAAGTCCTTACAAAAATCAATCATTAGATGGGCATCAAGACCAATCTTAGAGCAAAAGGTATTAAAGTAATCAGTTTTCACATAGCTCTCTATATAATCATGCTCATAATTTATAGTGGGTTCAATACCTCTATCTATTTCCCAATCTTCGTTGTTCTTCTGGATCCTTTCAAGGAGATCCCATCTTTCTTCAACGCTTTTCGTCTGAAATACCCCACTAGAGGAGGCATCCAACATCTCCTTATCCTGACGAGAAAGTCTAGCATAAAAGTTTGTAAGTATAGTTTTCTTGGGAAGCTCATGAATAGGACATTTGAGCATTAGGTATTTTAATCTCCCCCAAGATTGAGCGATGCTTTCTCCATCACGAGACCTAAAGTTATAGATATAATTTCTGTATCGATGAATTTCATGAAGAGGATAAAACTTGGTATAAAAGAGAGACATAAGCTCTTGCCAATCAAGCAAATGAGAGTTATCGAGAAGCTTATACCAATCTGAAGCTTTATCTATAAGCGATACGGAGAACAATTTCATCATGACAAACTCCATTGATACACCTGCAAGCTTAAATAGTGTTCACTGGGATGTCTGTCTCCTGCATAACGATTAGCCAAAACACAATCGATAATGCCAGCTGGTATTTTATAAGGAACAATTTCAGTAGGGGGGGAATAGCCACCACAAATGTGGGGTATTTCCCCGAAAGCAATGATCCAATAGCTAGGTTGTCCATACGGACAAAGAGCAACAACAGCAAAATAAAAACAACAATATAAAAATTTCCTTACCAACTTCACTTACCAATAGCGCTATGCTCCCCGGCAACGCCGCCGGAAAACGTTACTTGATGACCCACGACCGTAAGGGATTGATACGTCCAAAACGTATCTATAATTTCTGCTTGCTCCATGCATGTTTTGTGTGATATTGCTATGATCTAGATACACTTTCATACACTTTTGATCATATTTGTACTAACCTATTAACTCAGTGCACCCCAATGCCAGTTCCAGTTTTCTGCTGTTTTTCTATTTCAGTTTTCCCCGATATAAAAAGTGCCAGAAAAATTCTGGGAAAAATACAGGAAAAATCAGCGTACAGGAAGCTTCGAGAAGATCCCGGGAGGGGCCAGAGGGGAGCCAGGGGGGCCCAGGCGGCCACCCGACGCGGCCCCACCCCTGGCCGCGCCAGGGGGGCGCCTGGGGCCCCTGTTCCACCTCTGGCTGCCCCCCTTCTCCTATTTATTCTCCGTCACGGGGAAACTCCGAAGACAGAACCCTATTTCGCAAACTCGCCTCTGTTCCGCCGCCGCCGCGCTTCCAAGATCGGGAGCACCAGAAGACTTCTTCCCGGCACCCTGCCGGAGGGAGGATTGACCTCCGGGAGTCTCCTCTCCACCATGGATGCTCCCCGGATGTCTCGTGAGTAGTTTTCCTTGGACCATGGGTCCGTAATCAGTAGCTATGTGATGTTCTCCTCCCCTCTTTGATCTTCATGGTTTAGACCTCGTGAGCTGCCCTACATGATCGAGGCACTTTTGTAATATTTTCTGCTATTGCTATGTTGAGTTTGATAGGATCTGATGGATTATGGGATTATGTTTAGATTGTGATTGAGTAATATATTTGGTTCTTATCTCTTATATTTTTGTTCCTAAGTAATTCTTTCATGTTCTCCGTTGCTGTTTATTCCTTTGGCCAAGTAGTAGGTAGTGACTCCAAGAGGGAACGTTTTGCTCGATTGTGGGTTCATGCCCCCCGATGACACGCTTGAGTGACAGAAACATGAGTCTAGGGGATGTGTTGTTGCCACCAGGGGGAAAACAACGGTGCTTGTAACCGCGGTTACAAGGATTGTTTACTTTACGCAAAGTTATGTTAATGCAGTTGTCTGTTGCTTTGGGTTTACACTTTGGGTGGGGCTCGCAACTGAATACCAGCGAGATGTTCTGGATAGATATCTCAAGGTGGATGATTAGTAGTAGATGTAGTTGGATTTCGGTCTACTTACTTTGGCGTACTGCCCATGCTTTTGAACCTCGTCCTTTCTTTTGTAGCATAGTTAGCATTGCGGTGCGTTCATAATCCTGTCAATTGCCTTTCTGTAATTTGTTTACCTCGCATAGCAATTTTATCATCTTTTGGGAGAGAGACATCACTAGCGAACATCACGTATCCCGGTCCATATCCTCATCACTTTTTACACGCTCATTTACTTTTCCGCTTTTACTATTACTTGCTATCATTATCCCTTGCGTATTATCCTTTGTGAACAACAAGACCAGAGAGATTGACAACCTCTCTGAACTTCGTTGGGAACAAAGTTATCGTGTCTGTGTGCAGGTCCGCGTCAGTTGCGCCGCTGACACCTACTTATCATCTCCGGAGTCCTACTGGAGACAAACCTTGGTATCTTCACCGAGGGAAATTTGCTGCTGTGCTACATCACGCCTTCCACTTGGGGTTTACCAACGAAGGGCGAGAAATCACTATCATCATCTCGCACATCAGGGATCTATTGGAGCGTTTTCGATAAGTAAGATTGCCGAACCCACCGAGGAGCGAAAGGTATTGATAGGTGATTTTGGACAAGGAATAACTGCAAGCACTGAAAGATAAATTTTTAGGGGTTTTCGATATAAGCAACAATAAGATAAAAGCAAGCAAAGTAAATAGCGCTGAGGAGCAGCAAGTGGCCCAATCCTTTTGAGCAAAGGACAAGCCTGGCAACTGAACTTATAAAGACTAAATTGTTCTTGAGGACACATGGAGAGGTAGTCACGTGCTTTCGCCATACTCCGTATTGATAACAAGTGTTGTGATGATAAGTGTCGAGTGGGTGGATCTATGCTAGCACACCTTCTAGACTAAGATAAGTGCACTCTTCTGATTAAACATCTTGCAAGAATCCTCAAATACAAGATAGAAATTAAGGTAAAGCCTAACCACAGCAATAAGATCAAGGATCCATTATTCCCTTGTGCAAAAGTGTGCAACCTGGGGTTCAGGTTTCTGTCACTCCGGCAATCCACCGTAAGCATTCTTTATACACAATGTATTCTCCTAGGTCCTTAATAAGGCGAAGTGTTGAGTGTTCGACACACACAACACCACTAGGAAAATAATAACACAACTTAAATATCAAACAACACATATTACTTCAACATCATATGACTACTAACATCTAGACTTCTCCCATGTCCTCAAGAACTAAAGTAACTACTCACAAGACATAAAAGAGATCATGATCAGTGGTGATAAATAGGTGGTAAACAATCTGGTCATTACAATATTTCTCCAACAAAACTCAATAGCATTCACCACAAAGTAGTAATCAACACCGGTAGAGTAGAGAGGATAGATAGTACGAGTTACAACGCAAGTTGCAATTGTGAGATGAGATTGGATGGAGATGAAGATGGTGCTGATGTTGGGGATGTTGTTGATGATGATCTCGATGATTCCCATGACGATGGTGATGACGATGGCGATGATCTCCCCTTCCGGGAGGTGATCTCCTCGGCGGAATCTGCCCGCCAGAGAGCCGTTTTCTTCTATGTAGGTTTCCACCACGGAGCGGCGGCGGAACTCCGTGAAAACTCTCTTTTAGGGTTTTCGGGTAACGAGGAGTATATAGGAAAGAGGGGGGAGCAGGGAGTGGCCCCAGGGCTCCAGGCGCCCTCCCGGCACGGCCAAGGGTGGGGCCGCGTCAGGTGGCCGCCCGGGGCCCCTGTGGCCCCTCTTTCGCGAGTCCTCGTCAATCTTCTCAAAAATACCCCCCGTCGATTTTCAGGTAATTTGGAGGTGTTCTTCTTCAGCAACTTAGCGTCCACTTTTTACCGCTGAATCCTGCGTCTGCTGCTTCGGCACCGGAAAGTTGCAAACTGTGTAAAACAAGCCAAAACAACATAAGAACATCATCGTAATGTGAAATATATCAATGAATAAGGATGAATTATGATACAAAATAGTGATCCATTTTGGACGTATCAAAGTCCTCACAGATGTCTTAAATGCCCTGGACGAAGCCTTAGCTACACCAATGACTGCGGAAAACCAGGAAGCCTGGAGAACCAGGGTCAATGGACTCAAGGACCAGGTGATGAGAATACGGAGGGAAATTAACTCCAAGAACGCAAAGATGGTGGAGAGAGAAACCCGACTCGCCCAAGAAACTAGGCGCTTACAACACAAGTCGGAGTTGATAGAAGCTAAGAAACTAAGTCTCGCCAACACACGCCCTGCAGGGCCCGTGAGCCGGATTCCCGCTGATCTCCAGGCACGGATACTTTTCCAGGATATGCATCAGTCGACTCCTCCAGGGTACACGCCACCAAGGCAACCTGCCCCCTCACCACAGCAGGAACGGTTCCATACACCTCCGAATCATTTCAATAACCCCATGGCTAACGTGGTGGCAGCGACACGGTTCCTCGCCAGCGTGCCTACGCATGGAGACACTCCGGTGGAGCAGGCCACTCGAGGGGCATTCGATTTGCTCAAAACTGCAATCACACAACAAGCCCAGTACTCACAGGGATTCCAATACTTACATGAGACCCCATATCAAAGCGTGAGCCGGAAAGCGGACTCACCGTCTCCAGCCGGCTCGAGCAGCCATCGCCAGCGTAGAGATCCACCACCTCCGGACCCTCAGGGGGTAATAAGGATCCAAGACCTACCGGCCGGCTCCAATCCCGAACGCCGTGTAGAGCCGATGGTCCAACCTCCACCCCAAGATCAAAACACCGAGTTCACCAGCAGATCCGTGGGCAACCGATGCCTGGTGCCGGCTCTATGAAATACACACTTGCCATCAGATTTCAAGGGACCACGTAAGATCGCGAACTATACAGCTGACATGGACCCGGCAGCTTGGATCGAAAGTTATGACCTAGCCATGGACATGTTACAAGCCATCGAAGGAGTTTGCGCCCGTTACCTCACAATGATGTTGGAAGGGCCGGCTCGCACATGGTTCAAAAATCTCCCAGAGAACTCTGTCACCTCCTGGGCGGATCTCAAGGAAAAGTTCATCAAGAACTTCCAAGGCACTTGTCGGCGAGCTACCACAATTGTTGACTTGGAGCATTGTGTCCCGAAGGAAGGAGAGTCGACCCTGAGTTGGGCACGACGGGTAGCAGAAATAATCCACTCCTCGGACACTATCACTTCCCAAACAGCCGTCATTGTCTTGGAAAGGAACTGCAAGTTTGAGCCCCTAGTGCACAAGCTTGGCCGACTCAAGAGGACGGTCAAAGTTATAGGAGAGCTCTTGAACGTGGTTATCAAATATGCCGAGTCTGACAAAACCAAGGATACTGACCCTCAACAGGATAAAGCCGGCCAGAACAACAACGGCGGCAAAACATCCTAGAATCAGAATCAGCAAACCAAGCGGAGACTTGATCAGACTACTTCTGACTTGGTAGCCAACACAAATGTCGTATCCCAAAGATAGAAGAAGGGGGAAACAACTACCACAAGTCGGAAGGAAATTTTCGCCCAAACAGCTTTGAAGAAGCTATGAAGAGTCCTTGCCCAACCCATAGTAAACCCGGTCGCCCAGCCAACCACACCTGGGAAGATTGCAATTTCATGAAAGAGTTTGCACGACGTGGGAACCAGGGACCTCCCGGGTCAGGTGGGGGAGCCGGCCAGAACAGTAACAACCAAAATCCTTGTTATCAAGGAACCGGCGCAATGCCTCAACACCAAGGACCTGGAGGAGGGGGGCATCAAAATCAGTCAGGGCTTGCTGGATTTCAAGAAAACCCGAAACAACTCCATGACCGTGCAACATATCACGTTTTCACCACCAGCAGTTGCCGGATGGATAGGAAGCTGCAACGGAGAGCCGATATGGATGTGACTGCAGAGCCGGCTTGGCCTAGGTGGCTTAATTGGTCAGAACAGCCAATCACTTGGACAAGGGATGACAACCCCTCGGTGGTGGATAACCCGGGGGCTCTGGCTCTAGTAGTCTCTCCACAAATTGGAGGATATACACTTGACAAAGTACTCTTTCGGGACCCGGGGTTAGCGTATGCAAGTCCCGCTACGACATAGTCATATGGAGAGCCGAGAACCGTACCCACTTGTCTAAGCAGACAAGGCCAAGCACAGAACATTCTCGGAAAGCATCATACGTGAGGGGCATCCCATCCAGGTCGGATGATCAACTGAGAAGGGTCCTCATCGTCCGCACACAAGTCTAATGATATGGGTGATGAACTTCCATATTCAAAGACAAGTCGCCTCAACCATACTATCGACTATCTCATAACTCTTACATAGACTTACTCCAGCCCGATCACTTAGTTGGGGTCTAGGGCGGGCTCAATCATACCACAAAGTGTGCACGAGACGGAGTCTCGAGCAATCGCATCGCGATGCCCCAAGCTGCGCACATCTAAGGGCCACTTGGTGTATGAAAGACCGCCAGCCAGATCACAACTAAGGTCTCGAAAACCCATACAAAGACATGCATGTTATAAACATACACGCAACACACATGCCTTGTATGAACAGCAGGTATCATTGCAATTCTCTACAAAGTATACATTTTATTGATAACTCTCACAGAGTGCACACAGAGATCACAAACATGTGATCCAACATTACAACAAACAAGCGGAAGCAAGTAGGTCTGAGTACAGACAAGTTTAACAAATGGCTTACGAAGCCTTATTTAAACACAAGCCCTCCACGAGGGAACCAGTCGTCTGACTGAGACTATTCTAGCTTGGTCTTCAGTCGTCGAGCTCGATGAAGAAGCCACCTTAGGGGTCAGTGGGTTCATCTAAAACATAGAATAAGCAAACGTGAGTACAAAGTCATACTCAGCAAGACTTACATAGGAGCTATACTACTCATGCACATGTATCAAGGTAAAGGGAGGTGGGGTTCAAATGCAAAAGTTCCAGCTTTGACTTGGCTAGTCCTGAACTACGAGTACCAGACTTTGAGGTAAGAAGCGTACACGAGTCCACTACTTTATCCAACCAATTACACCACTATGGTGCCTTCCTCGACTTCCCCACGAGAAAGCACGCCATAGCACTCACACTTATCTTGGTGTATTTTAGAAGTATCCAGTTCAAGTTGTCTAATAATCAAGCTAAGCTTTCCAAGCAGTCCTTAACCGCGGACGCGGCTATTCGAATAGTTTTGTTAACCCTACAGGGGTGTACCGCTACACACACATGATCATCAGTTACCGCCTTTGATCCCGACACCATTCAAGGGGTGTCAGCGAGGATAAGTAGCATGGTAATCATCCTATACAATGCATAAGTGAGACATGAGAGGTAAGTGGGATTTTATCGACATGATCAATGGGGGTTTTCTTGCCTTGCTGACGAGGTTCGGGTTCAGGGTCTTCAACGAAGGGGGCTGCCTCCTGTTCCGGTTCCACCTCTACTCAACAAACAACAAACAAGGTAGCAAAGTAAATACAATGCACAATCACATGGTTGAAGGTTGAAACTTGATGTATATGCTTTGATTTGTGAAGCAATTCCACTTAAATGGGGTATTTGCAATTGAAATTGCAAATTTAAACTCCACATATGATTTCCAATTTAGCCAAGTTGCATATGACATTGTTTGATCAAGTTAAACCATTTTGAAAATGTGTATGATATGCCTCTGAAGTTCAAGTATAATGTGGTATGTTGCTATGGTTCAAATTGCAAAAGCATTTGAAAAGAATTTGATTTAATTCCATTTAAACCAAATAGCAAATGCTACGGGTCACATTTTAAATTCAACTCAAACATAGTTGAAATTTGCATATTTGGATAGCTTATTTTCTCCTGATCATTTTTCATATATTATTTGTTAAATTTGGAGTTAATATGAATTTTCTATGAATTTCCAAAGTTTCAGCCTTTTTCTGGATTTTCTGGATTTATAAAACTCAATTATTCGATTTACTGCATCACAGCTGCGTCATGCTGACGTGGAGGGGGGGGTCTGACGTGTGGGGTCAGCATGTCAGTGGCTGGGTTAATTAACCCGGTTAGTTTTAAACTAACCAGGGGGTTAATTAGGGTTAGGGCCCACCTGCCAGTGGGGTAAGGGGGTGATTAGTGAGGGGGTTATGCCCGGGTGGCCGGCGGCTAAACGCCGGCGTCAACAGACGCGGCGGCGACTCGCCGGAAAGTGTTGCGGGGCACGGGAGGCGACGGGGAAGGCATCATCGGGTTGCTGGTGCTGCCGCACGTCGAAAGGAGACATCAGGGGGTCACGGCGAGGTCGGGAGCGACGGCGGCGATGTTCCCGGCGGAAGCAGAACGACGGAGAGGTTGGGGGGAAGCTAGCGTGCACGCCTTGGGATAATCTTGTGCGCGTTCGAAAGCTGGGGAGGGCAGGAACCAAACGCGCGCACTGGAGCATCAAGACGGGCACTGGAGCGACCTCTGGCTAAACCACGGCGGCGGCGGAGCTCTGCGACCATGGCGTTTTTGGATAGATCTACGGAGGGGATCGAGGAAAGGCATCGGGCGAACCGTAGGCTCACCGTGAATCCAACAGAGGCAGTCGCGTGCTCGAGGAAGCTCGGAGTTGGACGGAATTCGAGGATGACTCGCGGCGGC
This sequence comes from Bromus sterilis, assembly GCA_950022295.1. NCBI lineage: Eukaryota > Viridiplantae > Streptophyta > Magnoliopsida > Poales > Poaceae > Bromus > Bromus sterilis. The sequence continues at coordinate 320,171,296 of OX465596.1, read as the reverse complement.
CGAAGACGAAGGCGATGAAGGGGGCGGCGGCTACGAAGCTTCCGGGCTCGATTTCTTCTGCAGCTCGGACTAGTCGACGACGAGGAGCTTGAAGGACACGGCAGCGTAGCTTGACAGGTTCACTGGCCACGCGTGGACACGATGGCGAACGGCGGCGCTCTCGGGTGGAGGAATTAATCGGCGAGGGAGGGGTGGAGAGCGAGCCAGGAGGGGGGAATGGAGGAGGCGTGCTCCAGGGCGTCTCCAGGCGAAGGAAGGAGGCACGGGGAGGCCTGGAAGGCCCTCGGCGGCGACGTGGCGTCCACGGCTGGCTCGGTGGCTTTCCACCGAGTAGCTTGGGTGCACGGGACGGGGAAGAAGACCCTGCTTCCCCTGGTGGGTCGACTGGGCTGGTTGGGCTGCTCTCGCGTGGGCGCCAGGTAAGCTTCTCTGCTTCCTTTTTCTTATTTTTCTTTTCTGTTTTCTTCTGACATTTATTTTGGCTAGCTAAAATAAATAGCAAACCATTTTATTAAATGCTCATAATTTTTATATGGCCTCACAAAATAATATACTAGCCACTTATAAATTTTGAACATTTTTAAAATTCAAATAATTTGAACTTTAAATCAAATAGGGTTTTTTGATTAATTCCAAGGCACTGTTTGAATAGTTGAAAAATCCATGAGCATGGGGTGGGTCCCACATCACTTGATATGTGATCACACTCATTTATAAGACTTTTCAAAAATCAAACATGAATTTTTGGAGAAGATTTTTATCTGGCCTTTTGAATTAATTCATCTTGGTGGGGGTTCCTTCTCCCATTTTGCTTTTGAATTTGATTTCAATGACTTCTTTTGAAATATTTAACATGATGCAACATGACTTTGATCCTATCACATTACCTAACAGAGGGTTCTGACAACTCGCCCCCACTCAAAAGAATCTCGTCCCGAGATTCAGAAGTTTGCGGGAGGAAGGTGGGGTACTCGGCACTGAGATGGTGTTCTCTTTCCCCCGTGGCTTCTCTCTCAGAGTGGTGTGACCATTGCACTTTTAGAAACTTAATCTTCTGACGACGAGTGACACGCTCTGCGGAATCAAGAATACGAACGGGGTATCCTCGATAAGAAAGGTCATCTTGGAGATCAAGCGTTTCATGGTCGACTTCGCGGATGGGGTCCTTGAAGCAACGCCTGAGTTGGGACACATGGAATACATCATGTACTCAGGAAAGGTGCGGGGGTAGTTCAAGTTGGTAGGCAACTTCTCCATGTTTAGCAATAATACGGAAAGGTCCGATGTAACGTGGGGCCAACTTGCCTTTGATACCGAAACGTTGGGTTCCCTTCAGAGGAGTAACCCGAAGGTAAGCCTTCTCATCCAGATTGTAGCTCTCTTGCCTATGATGACGATCATAGTAGCTTTTCTGACGAGACTGGGTTGCTTTCAATTGATCACGAACAATGTGAACTTGATCTTCTGCTTCCTTGATCATATCCGGTCCAAAGAATTGTCTTTCACTGGTTTCTGACCAGTTTAGGGGTGTTCGACATCGTCGTCCATATAGGAGTTCAAAAGGAGCCATGTTCAGACTAGATTGAAAACTATTGTTATAAGCAAATTCGGCGAATGGAAGAGACTTCTCCCAATTCTTTCCGAATAAGGTAACACAAGCTCTGAGCATGTCCTCGAGAATTTGGTTAACCCTTTCGACTTGACCGCTAGACTGAGGATGGAAAGCTGTACTAAAGGAGAGATGAGTTCCCATAGCATTCTGAAAGCTTCCCCAGAATTTAGAGGTGAAAAGGCTACCACGATCAGAATTGATTTCCAAAGGAACACCATGAAGAGACACAATTCTAGAGACGTACAAGTCCGCTAACTGGCTAGCAGTTATAGACTCGCGAACTGGAAGGAAGTGAGCAACTTTGGAAAGTCTATCTATGACAAAGAAGATGGCATCGTTTCCTTTCTGTGTTTTTGGAAAGCCGGTGATGAAGTCCATACCGACTTTGTCCCATTTCCACTCTGGAATAGGCAAAGGTTGAAGTGTACCAGCAGGTCTTTGGTGTTCTGCCTTAATGCGACGACAAACATCACATTCGGCAACAAATCAAGCAATGTCTCTCTTCATCCTAGTCCACCAAAATCTCTGGCGTAGATCTCGGTACATTTTTGTGCTACCGGGATGAATCGAGAGGGGTGTGTCATGGGCCTCCTTGAGGATGAGTTGCCTTAGTTCCCTATTCTTAGGTACTACCAAACGATTTTCAAAGAATACCGTTCCTTTACTATCTGTGGAGAAACATTTAGCAACTCCGCTAGCAATGTTCTCCTTGATCCGGCGAACACCTCGTGCACGCCTTTGGGCAACTATGATTTGATCCTCAAGAGTTGGTTTCGCCACCAAGGTAGAAATATAGCCATGAGGAACAATCTCAAGATTGAGTTTGCAAAATTCCTCATGAAGAAGTGGTTGATACTGTTGTAACATGAGGTTGTTACAATACGACTTACGACTTAGTGCATCATCCATGACATTGGCTTTTCCTGGGGTGTAAGAAATTCCTACGTCGTAATCTTTTATCAACTCAATCCAGCGTCTTTGCCCGAGATTAAGATCTGGCTGGGTGAAAATGTATTTGAGGCTTTGGTGGTCGGAATAGATCTCACAACGATTACCAAGGAGGTAATGTCGCCAAGTGGTTAGGGCATGAACTACGGCAGCGAGTTTAAGGTCATGGGTAGGATATTTCTCTTCATGTGGCCGCAACTGGCGTGAAGCATAAGCTACCACATGTCGATCTTGCAGAAGTATGCATCCTAACCCTTGCCGTGATGCGTCACAATAGATCTCGAAATCCTTTTTGGTGTCTGGAGATGCAAGTACGGGTGCAAAATTCAATCTCCTTTTTAGCTCTTGAAAGCTTTCCTCGCACTTGGGAGTCCATAGGAATTTCTTATCTTTCTTGAGGAGTTCAGTTAGAGGCTTTGCAACTTTAGAAAAGTTCTCGACGAAGCGACGACAATAGCTGACTAGGCCAAGAAAACTCCTAACTTGCTTAACCGATTCAGGTAGAGTCCAGTCAAGGACGGCCTGAACTCTCTCGGGATTCACAGCAATGCCTTTTGCAGAAATCACGTGGCCTAAGTAGGTCACTTCTGGCAGCCAAAATTCACACTTGGAGAATTTAGCATACAGGCGATGCTCTCTAAGTTTCATCAATACCAGCCTTAGGTGTTCGGCATGTTCTTCTTCGTTCTTCGAGTAGATGAGAATGTCATCGAGATAAACTACAACAAATTTATCTAAGTACTCCATGAAGATCGAATTCATCATGCGTGAGAAAGTGGCGGGGGCATTGGTTAAACCAAAGGACATGACGGTGTACTCGTAAAGACCATAACGTGTAGTAAAAGTTGTTTTGGGAATGTCCTCATTTCGGATTTTGATTTGATGATAACCTAATCTCAAATCCATCTTGGAGAAGACAGAGGATCCTGCAAGTTGATCATAAAGATCATTGATCCTGGGCAATGGGTACTTGTTCTTTATCGTCGCTAAATTTAGCGGGCGATAGTCTACGCACATCCTTTATGTTCCATCTTTCTTCGTTACGAACAGAACGGGGCAACCCCATGGCGATGAGCTAGGGCGGATGAAGCCTTTTTCCAACAAAGCTTCCCGTTGGGTTTTAAGCTCAGCTAACTCACGTGGGGCCATTTTGTATGGGCGTCTAGAAATTGGTGCGGTTCCTGGCACAAGATCCACTATAAACTCTAGACATCTGTCGGGTGGCAGGCCCGGCAGCTCTTCAGGAAAGACATCCGGGAAGTCACGAACCACCGGAATATCTTCAAGGTCGGGAAGGGGAAGTGCATTCAAAGAATGAACCTGGGTTCTTGTTCTGGGTGAGGTGTAGTTGACGGTCTTGCCTGAAGGGTGGGTGAGTTTCACTGATTTGCCTTTGCAATCAAGGTAGGCATTCTGCCGTGATAGCCAATCCATGCCAAGGATGACATCAATGTCGGAAGACTTGAGGGCTATGAGTGAAGCAAGGAATACTAAACCCTCAATTGCATTTTTATTACCATGGTTACTCTAATAGTTTGCCATCTTGATCCTGGAGTTTGAATAATCATTGGGGTGGACAATTCAACAAAAGATAACTCATGACGAAGTGCATAACTTTCCGACATGAATGAATGAGATGCTCCTGGGTCGAAAAGAACGGAAGTAGGAACATAATTGACTGGGAGCGTACCAAGAATGACGTCAGTGGTGTCGTCAGTCTCTTCGGCGGCAATCTGATTCACACGTCCACGAGTGGCGGGAGGAGCGGGTTTGGTGGTGTAGACCTTCTGGGGTGTCTTGCCACGACCATTGTTGTTGCCTTCGGCACAGGGTGGAGCATTCTGATTCTGGAGCTGGTTCTGGGGACACTCGCGGGATTAGTGGCCTGCCTGACCACACTTGTAACAGGCTCCAAAGACAGTGCGTGGAGCTGGGTTGTTCGATGGAGCTGGGTGGAACGAAGTTGGTGGATGAGGCGCCACATAGGATGGCCTCGGTGGGTTGTTCTGGCGAAACATACTATTGGGGATCCAGATCTTGCACTTCTGGGAGCCTGAACTGGATGAACCATCATCTCTAGGGTGTTTGCAGAAGTCATTGGGGGTGTTCATGTCCTCTGCCTTGATGGCCTTGTTGACAAGGACCTGGAAGGTGGCAAAGTCATGTAGGTTGAGCTCACGAAGGAGTCCGGAATTAAGTCCACGATGGAACCTATCTTGCTTCTTGGCGTCGGTGGAGACCTCTTCAGTAGCATAATGAGCCAGTCGGTCGAACTCACGACTAAACTCGTCAACAGTCCTTCTTCCTTGGGTGAGGTTGCAGAACTCCTCACGCTTGCGGTCCATAAGACCCTTTGGAATGTGGTGCTCGCGGAAGGAAGTGAAGAATTCATCCCAAGATGTGGGCGGTCCAACGGGACGCATGTTCAGGAAGTTCTCCCACCAAGAGCTAGCTGCACCCTCAAGGTGGTAAGTTGCATAGCTGACCTTGTCGCCATCTGCAACATGGCCTGCCTGGAGCTTCCTCTCGATGCTGCGAAGCCAGTCATCGGCGTCAAGGGGCTCGGTGGAGTAACTGAAAACCGGGGGATGAAGCCGGATGAAGTCGTTCAAAGACACCGACTCGTTGCGCTGCTGAGTGGTGTTGCGGGCAATGACCTCCAGCAAATGGTGAGAGTCTCGGCGGTTCCTCTCAACCTCCATCAGAACCTGAGCCATCGTGGGTGGGGGTGGAAGGTTGCCTTCCTCCTGTTCATTCCCACGACCTTGGGCACGACCAAGCTGGCCACGGGTTCCTTGAGACATCCTGAAGGTGAAAAACTAAAGTCAAACAGAGTTGATTGGAAGAGTCTAAACAAGGTATTGAAGTACTGGAAGGATTACAGAGCAAAAGAAGTAATCATCTTGACAACATGGTGATAAAAGCATACAAGCCATATATTCACAAGTTGTCATACAAACCATACATCGTTTTAGTACAAGCACCAAGCTAATACAAACGTGATGAAGATGATACATCCTTCAGAGGCACTCTGACTTCCTATACATTATTTATCTAAGCCTCTGGAACTTAGAACACCATGCGTACAATATACTAAGATACTACTACATCCTCACTAAGTAAGACCACAGGCGGTCTCACTCATCTCCATCTCCATAGTAGTCCTCGTAAAAGTTACCCGCGTATCCCGATAGCTGAAGGTGACCATCGGAAAACATGGAGGCTTGTGGACCCTGATATCCATTTGGGCAAGGATGGGGCCTAGGTCCAGCGTAGGGTGGAAGCAGAGGACCACTGGGTGGAAAAATGCCTCCAATCTCGGGCCAAGCAACTCGAGAAGGCATCTGTGTCCTGACTGGGTAGATAGCATCATACTCGACTGATCCAACACTCACAAAGGGTGCCAAGAGTGTCAGTGCTTGATACAGACAAACACGGGTGGCGTGAAGCTCGAAACGGAGAGCGCGTGCATCACGATCTCGATCACAAGAAAACCTAGCAGTCATCTGAAGCAAAGGGTCCTCCAAAGAGTGATCTGTGTACAGTCCGGTGTAATATCCCTCTTCTCCTGGAAGTGCAGCAGGGATATAGCGGAACGAGGTCTCTCTCAGCATAGTGTGCTCCTCTCTCAGCAGAGTAATACATGAGTATGCAGCATCCTGCATAGCCATGTTCTCAGTCATGCCAATGCCATGTCCAAAGTGGATAGGCTGAGTGACTCCATTGTGGTGCGGGTAGATCCTGACAATGCAGTGGAACTGGGTCTGGTTGAAGTCAAGGAACTGCTCCTCAACTGTGTACTCAGGGTACCATCGGTATCCAATGTAGGACATCATCTCGATCAGCATGGCGGGATGGCCACGCACACCTAGGCACCTGGTCAAACGAACAATCTGCCGAGGGGGAAGATCTTCCATCTGAAACAGAAAGAAGGAATTTGCAAATGCATTAGATTATGAAGAAACCTGGAATGACTCGGGCAGCATAACGGTTGTAATTGTAAGAAAAGAAAATTTCTTACAACATGGAAACAACACTTACATACGATGTAAGAAATCAGCATTAAAACAATGCTAGGAAACCAGACACAACTTTCCTACGGCTACAAGGAAGCAAACAACGAGATGTTCTAATCAGACAGAGGTGAGCCTAGTCATATCTTCCCGTAGAACAAGATGAGGGTGACTCAGAACTCAGAACGAAGGGGGTAAGGAGAAAGAAAAATCCTTACGTTGTTCCCTTATATACCCATAGTAACTATATAACTATAGCAAGTTAGACTCGACTTCGGCCAAGGCTGCTAGTCCTACAGTCAGTCCTGCTCTAATACCAAGTCTGTCGGGACCCGGGGTTAGCGTATGCAAGTCCCGCTACGACATAGTCATATGGAGAGCCGAGAATCGTACCCACTTGTCTAAGCAGACAAGTCCACACAGAACGTTCTCGGAAAGCATCGTACATGAGGGGCATCCCATCCAGGCCGGATGATCATTTGAGATGGGTCCTCATCGTCCGCACACAATTCTAATGATATGGGTGATGAACTTGCATATTCAAAGACAAGTCGCCTCAACCATACTATCGACTGTCTCATAACTCTTACATAGACTTACTCCAGCCCGATAACTTAGTCGGGGTCTAGGGCAGGCTCAATCATACCACAAAGTGTGCACGAGACGGAGTCTCGAGCAATCGCATCGCGATGCCCCAAGCTGCGCACATCTAAGGGCCACTTGGTGTATGAAAGACCGCCAGCCAGATCACAACTAAGGTGGCCGGCGGCTAAACGCCGGCGTCAACAGACGCGGCGGCGGCGGTGACTCGCCGGAAAGCGTTGCGGGGCACGGGAGGCGACGGGGAACGCATCGTCGAGTTGCTGGTGCTGCCGCACGTTGAAAGGAGACATCAGGGGGTCACGAGGAGGTCGGGAGCGACGGCAGCGATGTTCCTGCCGGAAGCAGAACGACGGCGGGGTTGGGGGGAAGCTAGCATGCACGGCTTGGCCTAATCTTGCGCGCGTTCGAAAGCTGGGGAGGGAAGGAACCAAACGCGCGCACTGGAGCATCAAGACGGGCACTGGAGCGACCTCTGGCTTGACCACGGCGGCGGCGGAGCTCTGCGTCCATGGCGTTTTCGGCTAGAGCTACGGAGGGGATCGAGGAAAGGAATCGGACGAACCGTAGGCTCACCGTGAATCCAATGTAGGCGGTCGCATGCTCGGGGAAGCTCGGAATTGGCCGGAATTCGAGGACGACTCGCGGCGGCCGGAGACGAAGGCGATGAAGGTGGCGGCGGCTACGAAGCTTCCGGGCTCGATTCCTTCTGCAACTCGGAGTAGTCGACGACGAGGAGCTTGAAGGACACGGCAGCGTAGCTTGAAAGTCTCACTGGCCACGCGTGGACACGACGGCGAACGGCGGCGCTCTTGGGTGGAGGGAGAAATCGGCGAGGGAGGGGTGGAGAGCGAGCCAGGAGGGGGGGAATGGAGGAGGCGTGCTCCAGGGCGTCTCCAGGCGAAGGAAGGAGGCACGGGGAGGCCTGGAAGGCCCTCGGCGGCGACGTGGCGTCCACGGGTGGCTCGGTGGCTTTCCACCGAGCATCTTGGGTGCACGGGACGGGGAAGAAGACCCTGCTGCCCCTGGTGGGCCGACTGGGCTGGCTGGGCTGCTCTCGCCTGGGCGCCAGGTAAGCTTCTCTGCTTCCTTTTTCTTATTTTTCTTTTTTGTTTTCTTCTGAAATTTGTTTTGGCTAGATAAAATAAATAGCAAACCATTTTATTAAATGCTCATAATTTTTATATGGCCTCACAAAATAATATACTAGCCACTTATAAATTTTGAACATTTTTAAAATTCAAATAATTTGAACTTTAAATCAAATAGGGGTTTTTGATTAATTCCAAGGCACTGTTTGAATATTTGAAAAATCCATGAGCATGGGGTGGGTCCCACATCACTTGATATGTGATCACACTCATTTATAAGACTTTTCGAAAATCAAACATGAATTTTTGGAGAAGATTTTTATATGGCCTTTTGAATTAATTCATCTGGGGGGGTTCCTTCTCCCATTTTGCTTTTGAATTTGATTTCAATGACTTTTTTGAAATTTTTAACATGATGCAAGATGACTTTGATCCTAGCACATTACCTAACAGAGGGTTCTGACATACTCATGGACGGAGGAAGCAACATCAACATCCTTTACTACGAAACTTTTCGCGGGATGGGACAGACGCAAAAACAGCTGCAACCCTCCATGGAATAGTCCCAGGAAAGTCGGCACGTCCGATAGGCAAGATCTACCTGGAGATGGCTTTTGGAAACACCAAAAATTTCCGCTCTGAGCTCATACCCTTCGAAGTGGTTAAACTCGAGAGCCCATATCACGCCATTTTAGGCAGACCGTCTTACGCTAAATTCATGGCTCGGCCATGCTATGTCTACTTGAATCTAAAAATGTCGGGTCCTAATGGCCCGATCATACTGGATGGAAGTCGGTCCAGGGCAGCGGAGTGTGGCGAATAGCACGTCAAATTTGTCGGGTCGGCATGCGCCAAAGAGGGCTTGTCATCATACGAAGAAAAGGTAGACCCGGCAGACCCCACAATCCTGAAGAAACCGACTCCCGACAACAATCCCAAGTTTCAACCGGCTCAGGATACAAAGAAAGTTGAATTTGTCCCTAGTGACTCTTCTCAACAGTTCATCATTGGGACAGAGTTATATGATAAATAGGAAAGCGTGCTCATCGAGTTCCTCCGTGAGAATCGGGACATCTTTGCATGGAAACCCTCTGATATGCCAGGTGTCCCGAGGGAACCCGCTGAGCACCACCTAAATATAGATCCAAAGCTGAAGCCGGTCAAGCAATTCCTTCGCCATTTCAACGACGAAAGGAGAAACGCTATTGGGGAAGAGCTAACCTAGCTTCTTGCCGCTGGATTCATCATGGAAGTCTTCTATCCAGAATGGCTCGCAAACCCGGTCCTCGTTCTGAAAAAGAACGGGACCTGGCGTATGTGTATCGACTATACCGACTTGAATAAGGCATGCCCAAAGGATCCCTTTGTGCTACCTCGTATTGACAAAATCATAGATTCAACTGCGGGGTGTGAGCTCATGTGTTTCCTTGAAGCCTACCCTGGTTACCACCAGATGAAGATGGCCCTTGCGGATCAAGAGAAAACGGCTTTTATCACTCCTTTTGGGATCTACTGTTATACTTCTATGCCTTTTCGCCTTAAGAATGCGGGAGCCACGTATCAGCGAACAGTGCAGAGTTGCCTCAAAGAGCAAATTGGACGCAACGTGCACGCTTATGTGGACGATATAGTGGTCAAATCCCAGCTGGCCGACTCACTCATTAGTGACTTACAGGAAACCTTCAAAAACCTGCGCAAGTACCAGATAAAGTTAAACCTGGCCAAATGCACCTTCGGGGTACCTGTAGGTAAACTCCTCGGATACATAGTATCTGAGAGAGGCATTGAGGAAAACCCGGAGAAGATCAACGCTATCATGACTCTTCAGAAGCCGGCCTCGGTCAAAGGAGTCCAACGACTCACAGGATGCGTAGCCGCATTAAGTTGGTTTATCAGCCGGCTCGGGGAAAAGGCAATTCCCCTGTACCGACTTCTGAGGAAATCAAAAAAAATTGTTTGGGATGACGAAGCCGACCAGGCCCTAGAATCACAAAAGAAGCAGGTATCCCAGGCTCCAATCTTGGCGGCTCCCAAGCCAATGGAACCTATGTAACTATATATTGCAGCCAATAATCGAGCAGTTAGCGTTGTGACTGTTGTTGAGTGGATGGAAGCCGGTAAAGATCACCCTCTGCAGAGGCCAGTCTATTACGTCAGTGAAGTTTTGACTTTATCAAAGCAACATTACCCTCACTGACAGAAATTGGTCCTTGGTGTATTCATGGAGAGTCGGAAGCTCGAACACTATTTTCAGGAGCACCCCATAACCGTAGTCAGATCAGCACCGCTTGCAGATATCATCCAAAACCGGGAAGCCACGGGAAGGATTGCAAAGTGGGCCATAGAGTTGGGGGCCTATCACATGAAATATGAACCACGTACGTCCATCAAGTCCCAGGCATTGGCCGACTTCATCAATGACTGGACAGAGATCCAAGCACCTCCGGAGAAGCCGGTCAACAAGTATTGGACTATGCACTTTGATGGAAGTCGGCAGCTCCAAGGGTCAGGAGCCGGCGTGGTCCTTACCTCACCTAAAGGGGAGAAATTCTGCTATGTTCTGCAGTTGCAGTTCACTTGCACCAACAACGCAGCAGAGTATGAAGCCTTACTTCATGGGCTACGGCTGGCTCGTGAAATGAGCATAAGTCGGATCCAATGCTATGGCGACTCTGATCTCGTTTCTCAACAAGTATTAGGAAAATGGAATTCCAAGGATCCCATAATGGTAGCTTATCGACGAGAAGTGGAAAGACGAGTCGGATCTTTCGTTGGATACCAAGTGGATTATGTGGACCGTAGGCAAAACGAAGCAGCAGATGCCCTGTCCCGACTCGGCTCATAGAGAAATCCGGTCCCTCCAAACGTATTCCTGGATGTTCTAACAAAACTGTCTGTACAACCACCAACAGAGCAAGACATAGCAAAGCCGGATCCAGAGTCGTCTTTGGTTGCTGCAATTCATGCTACACCCTCATGGGTCGTACCTTACTTGGATTACAAGACTCGGGGAATCCTTCCTCAAGATGAGATTTTGTCCAGAAAAATTGTCAGGAGAAGCCAATCCTTTGTACTCATTAATGGTGAGTTACATCGGCGGAGTGCGGCAGATGTTTTTCAGAGATGTGTCTCACCAGAAGAAGGTAGAGCCATCCTCAATGAAATACACTCTGGAGATTGCGGACACCATGCCGGCTCTCGTTCGCTTGTAGCTAAAGCCTTCCGACATGGCTTCTACTGGCTCATAGCACATGCGGATGCAGAGGACATAGTCAAGAAATGTGATGGATGTCAGCGCTATGCAAAGCAAGCTCACGTGCCGGCTCAAGAACTCAGGATGATCCCTATCACTTGGCCCTTTGCGGTATGGGGGCTTGATATGGTGGGACCTTTAAAAAGGTTAGCCAACAAGAATACCCACATATTAGTGGCAGTGGGTAAGTTTACCAAATGGGTCGAGGCAGAGCCGGTCAGCAAATGTGACGCTGCGACAGAACTGAAATTCTTGAAAAAGATCATATACAGATTCGGCTACCCCCACAGCATCATCACTGATAATGGTTCTAACCTATCAGAAGGGGTTATGCAGCGATTCTTCCAGAACGAGCACATCCGACTCGACCTTGCATCAATGGCTCACCCACAGTCCAACGGACAAGCCGAGAGAGCCAGCCAAGAGTTACTCCGAGGCATCAAACCCCGACTCTATGTCCCCTTGATAAGGACGCCGGGTTGCTGGGAGGAGGAGTTACCCTTAGTATTATGGAGCATCAAGACGACTCCTCACAGGTCGACAGGCTATACGCCCTTCTTCCTAGTCTATGGAGCGGAAGCCGTTCTCCCAAGTGGCATACGTCACGACTCACCAAGAGTCACCGCATATGTAGAAGCCGAAAATGAGAAAACAAGGCAGGATTCCTTGGATATTCTCGATGAAAAACGAGATTTGGCCGCAGATCAGTTGGCTATTTTCCAACAAGATCTGCGACGCTATCATAGCCGCCGCATCAGAAGTCAGACTTTCCAGGAAGGTGATTTAGTGCTCCGACTCATACAAAAAAAAGATGGAATGGACAAGTTATCCTCTCCTTGGGAAGGACCGTTTGTGGTCAGCAAGAACCTGTACAATGGATCCTACTACCTAGTTGATATACGAGAGAAGGAAAACACGCGCACATGCATGGAGGAGACTCCCAGGCCATGGAACATCGCACAACTCCGTCCATGTTACACTTGAGTAGAACAGGAACATCACTGTACATTTATCCAAGTCGACACACGTCGCACTGGCTTTCGCCATGTTAACATATATATAAGCCAACATTCTTCGCGTCGTCTTTCGCCATCTAATATACATAAGTCGACTTTTGTCGCACTGGCCCTCGCCACATATACCTAAGTCGACATCTGTCGCACCGGCTCTCGCCATATCGACTCTTCTTTACTTTTTTTTGTTTCATGTTATTTATTTTGCATCATACATTGCATGTTTTGCATTTTATATCTCAGAGACCTGGGGGCTTGATCAACCCTTCTATTGATACTGAGCATGTATATTGCTTATTCAGGGGAATTGGGGAGCTCGATGACAATCATTGACACCTTATCCGAAAACTCGGCATATATATGTAAAAATCCACATGTGTATAAGCTTATTCAGGGACAGTCGGGGAGCTCGATGTCACTCATCGACTCTTATCTGAATAAATCCCGGCATATACATGAACTGGCTAAACCACGCCTTAATCTTGGCATGTATAGCTCAAGCTCATACGACCTACGTGTACCCAGCTTAGCCTAAAAACCTTGGGGGCTGACAGCAACGCCTACCGACTTTGGCCTTAAGTACAGGGAACGCTAGTCATATGTAGCCGGCTTACAGAGAGGTTCCGACTCCCGGATAACCCAATATTATATCTCAAACGCGAGAATATGAGGCATGTTTAATCCAGAGTCGACTTCTATATGCTTCATACTTTCTTTTTGCATACATCAACATCATAGCATACTTTTTATTTTATCATTTTATATGTCATCTGTCGGCACCTGGGGTTTGCGTATGTAATTCCTGTTACAACACAATCATATGGAGAGCCGAGAGTCGTACCCACTTGTGTAAGAAGACAAGTCCAAGCACAGAACACTCTCGGAAAGCATCAAACGTGAGGGGCATCCCATCCAGGCCGGATGATCATCTGGGATGGGTCCTCATCGCCCGCTCACAAGTCTAAATGATTATGGGTGGTGAAATCTCATACTCATAGACAAGTCGCCTCAAACATCATAGTACCGGCGAGGATGTTGCCACGACACTTCACTCACAGCACAATCTCTAGTCCTAGGGAGTCGCCTATTTGAGTTGGGACCACGATCGGAATCCGGCCGATTTTTCTGATGCGGACTCAAACATTGTGTTACCGCCATCAAGCTCAAATCAATCATGATGACTTGATTTAACATGCCCACAACCTACGTACACCACTTACCTTGATGTACCTGCTTGAGATCGTTTAAAGCTCGAACTACTTGCGACTCCTGGACTTGGTCTGGGGTGAGGTACTAGGACGAGAGGGGTCAGTGAGCCCAATGTGTGGTCGTACTCTTAGTCTTGGATAACAACACAAGACTCGGGCTTAAGGCGGTGTTCAACGAGACAACCCATTGTGTACTCCTACACGTCATCTCATCGTTCACCTTGTTTAGGTCAAATTCACCAACACGTTACCACCATCATTCACATGATCACTACCATCCCGACTCACAACAAAGTAGCCTCATTGTAAACTCTAAGCATGCAATAAGCTGTAACAGTTGAAGGGGCCACATGATATCAGTCAACTCCTAGATCTTCTAGGATTGTGGTTTGCTTACTACTGTGAAAAAATGATAGGTCATGCAAAGGAATGGGTTCAACTAACGGTGGAACGTTTCATGGTGACATCCTAAACATGCATAAGCGAGAATGAGAAGGAACTGGGATTTTATCGACATGATCAAAGAGGGGGTGCTTGCCTTGCTGACGATCACGATGTAACACTCTTCTGACGTGAGGTTGAACTCGTCTCCGAGATCAACTCCTACCGAAAAGAAGCAATCACTGAAGCACTGAAAGTAATGCACACATTCCATAAATTACAATGCTCAGGCAATATGGTATGATATGGTGATGTTCATGGGTGTGTTGTGCTTCTTATGTCCATGTGCAGTGCATTGCATTGCAATGGTTCAAGTTAGCATGATCATAGCATTTAATTTGCATTATTCCTATTTAAGCCAAATATCAAAAGCTACTGGTACCATTTTATAAACAACTCAAACATAGTTGAAAGTTGTTTATTTGGGTAGAGAATTTTCTCCTGATCATTTTTCATATATAAATCATTTCATTTGGAGTTACGGTTTAAAAGATATTCATATTCAAAGTTTTGAATATTTTCTGCCTTTTCTAGATTTATTTTTAAACTGAAAAAGGTTTACTACGTCATCATTAGGTCATGCTGACGCCAGGGGGGTTTGACTAGTCAACTGACAAGGCGGCCCCACTTGTCAGCCTCACTGGGTTAATTCCCATTTAGTTTAATCTAATAGAGGGTTATCTTAAGATAATTTTTTTAATTAGCGTTGGGCCCCACCTGTCATTCGCACACAGGGTCATTAGGGGGTGGGTTAGGGCGCTAATGGACGGCTTGACGCCGGTGGCCTCTGTACACGGCGGCGCTTCGTCGGAGCCGAGCTCCCGGCCACGAGAGGCGCAAAGGAAGCCACCAGGGGGTGCCTCGTGCTCTCCCGCGTCTGGAGGAGCATGAGGGGGACCTCGAGGAGGCCCTGGGCCACGGCAGCGTCCAAGCCCGCGGCGGCCGGAGCCACTGACTGGCGGGGAATGGCGACTAGGGGCACGAGGAGGAGCGAGGATAGAGGGAAAAGATGGAGGGGCTCACAGCGAAAGAGATGGCGTTGATTCTGTGGCCAGAGGAGGCTCAACGGCGTCCAATTCCTCGTCGGGATCCATGGCAGCCGGCGGCACGGCGGTGAAGAGGGCGTCGTCCTCAGGGCCTCCGGGCTCGAATTAACAGCGCAGGTCGACGAAGCCGAGTTCAGGGAAGATGTTGGACATGGCAGCTTGGGCTATATCGGCCGGTGGCCGCGTCGGAGCACGGCGGCCGCTCCGGCTAGGGCTCGGGTGCGTGCAGAAACGAGAGAGGAAGAGGAAGGGGGATGGACCTGGAAGAGGGAAAGAAACAGGGAATCCACGGTGAGGGAAAAGGTCCAGGGGCGCGCCACGGCGAAGCAGGAGGTGGCCATGGCCACGGCATGCGCGGAACGCAGCCGTGTGCCTGCCTGGCGCCCTGAAGAGGACGACCCTTCCTCTGGTGGGCTGGGCTGGTCAGGTAGGTGGGCTTTGCCCTTTCCTTTTGTTTTCTTTTGGATGATGTCAGAACCCAGTATAGCTCAATGAGCATTAACCTGTGTGACTCGGTATGACACAAAAGATGCTCATACCGACTCATGGGGACTATAGCTCAAAATTCTCTATGACTCGGTATGACACAAAAGATGCTCACACCGACTCATGGGGACTACAATTTGAAAGTATTATTTGACAAAACTTGTCGATTCACATATAATAAAAAGTAAAACCGTCTTGGTTTAACGCATTGGCCGACTCTACACAATGTCTCCAAGTTTTTCTGAGAGAAGGAACGCAAAGACGAGGGACAAACCTATGTGACTCGGTATTGCACCCAGATGTACATACCGACTCATGGGGATTACACTTCGAGAAACTCTTTCTACAAGATTCGGCACGACGCTATGATGTTCGTACCAACTCTTGGGAAATATCACTTCCAATTTTGTATGATTTGGTTCGGCACACAAGGTGTCCATACCAACCATGGGGGCTACAAGCCGATTTTACCCGTGAGTCCGTATGACACCAGTTTTCAAACCGACTCAGGGGGCTACATATACTGTCATGGAAGTCGGCCCTCATACATAGATATTATCTTATCAGTCAGGTACAAAAACTGACTTACAGATTAGATGGGAAATAAAAATTCTCATTCATCATAGATCAGGTCTTACATCAATAGAATACAAGACAAAAGCCGGCAGTACCTACATCAATCTACTTGATAAAACTACAGCTGCGGCGGCTTCAGTGGTCGTCTTCAGAGTCGGCTTCATCATCAGATGAAGAGGCTTGAGCTGCATCACTACTGCTCGAGCTCTCCATGCAACAACTGGCTCGATCACCATCTGAGTCAAAAATCTTGGCCCACGGGGTCTCATCACCATCATATTTGAAAATGATAGTATCTCCCTTCTGAATGTTCCTGGAGCGAAGGAAAGTTTTCCAACCCTTCTCCAAGAACATGGAGTCTTGGTCAGAAAAGCTGGTAGCCACCCGAATTGGTCCATGAGGGCACCTCTCATAGGGGAGCCAAAGACGTGGAGGCTTGTAATCCATTACAATCTGAGCAAAATATTCAGGAAGCTTTACCCAACGACGGACTTCCTGAACCTTCACCAAGAACTTGCTCCTCTCAGGAGAAGAATGTGGAGATTCAAATGGAGAAGTGGAATGCGTGCCTCTTCCCCTGCCACGACCACGGCCTCGTCCACGGCCACGACCGCGGCCACGACCTCGACCACCGTGAGTACCAGCGCTAGAACCAGGGTCATCGGTCACCGAAGTAACACGAGTTCTTATCTTGGGAGCCATGGAGAGTTGCGAGAAAAATAAACGAAGGAAGAAGATATGAGCACTCAGAAGATAAACTGCTTGCTGGCTATTTATAGCAACTACAAGGAAATTCAATCAATGCTACGGGTAAACTACCCATGGTGGGTGACATTTATGGAAAGACTCCTCGATTCCCACAACGACATGAATGCCTCTAATAGTGGCGTCTCGGGCAGAGAGACTATAAATGTAAAAATGGATCTCTGACCAAAAGTCAAAGAAAAAATTTCAAGTAGAAGATGATGTGAAGCTAAAGAGAGTTGGCTACGAATCCTAGTGAGCATCAAAGATTAGTCGACTCAACCAGAAGAGTTGGTCCTATAAAGATAAAGGAACTAAAGCAAGATTGAAGAGAGACGACACCGACTCCCAATTAACGCCAAGCATGAAGTCGGATTTTAACCCATTAAGAGCCAGCGGCAATGAAGAAAATGAAGAAGATTGCTATGAAGACTAAAGCATCACAACAATCCTGGGGGATAATGTCGGGGGGATGGATCGGGCCCATAGACCCGGCATTAGAAACCTCTGGGCCGACTTACATACGAAGGCCCACAAAGAAGACCCGGCCAGGAGTCGGACGTGCCAAGCGTGAAGATTGAAGCCCTAGAAGGAATTCGACTTACCTTGTATAGCATGTAGTAAATTTGTAAAGTAGAATAGAACTCCACCTCGTGTAGGAGTCGGACTCACGGAATCCCGGGACCCGGTACCTTTATAAGCCGAGGTCCACGGGAGCCAGAGCGAGAACTTACCTCAAGCCAGGACTAGACAACTCGCGATACAACCTAGATCTCCACGAGACTAAGGTTGCGAAACATCACCACTGTAATCGATAAGGTCGGCTCTTCCTATTAAGGAGTCGATCCCACAATAATCAAGAAGCAGGAGTAGGTCTTTACCGCACCGACGGGGCCGAACCTGGGTAAACCGCCGAGTCCCGTGTCTATGTCGACTCTCTCCTCGAATTCGCCTCGCAGCAAAGGTCCCATGATAAGTCCGACTCCACGGACATCTGCCGTGACTTCCCCACGACACAGCTCCTGACAGAAGTTTTGGAATTCTGCTGCTATGAAATTTGTACCATTGTCTGTGATGATGTTGTGTGGTACGCTGAATCTTAAGATGATTGATTTGATGAAGTTAACTGCCGTGAGGGATGTTGAGCTAGTGATTGGTACTGCTTCGATCCATTTGGTGAAATTGTCGACTGCGACTAGTAGGTGTGTTCGCCCTCCTTTTGAGGATTTCTTGAGTGGACCCACCATGTCGAGTCCCCATGTGGCGAAGGGCCAGGACAGCGGTATAGTTTTGAGTTCTGATGCTGGGGCGTGTGGCCTGCTGGCGAACTTTTGGCAGGCGATGCAACGCTGCACGATATCTTCCGCATTTCTCATGGAGGTCGACCAGTAGAAACCTGCTCGAAAAGCCTTGGCCACGAGTGCGCGACTGCTCGCGTGATACCTACAGGTGCCTTCGTGAATCTCGAGCAGTAGGGTTTTGCCGTCTTCTTCATCGATAAACTTTTGGAGGACCTGAGAGATGCTGCGCTTGTATGGCTGTCTGTTGATTACTGTGAATGCTTTGGATCGTCGGCTGATTCGTCGGGATTCTGTGACGTCCTGTGGTAGGGTGCCTTCGATTAGTAATCGAAGGAATAGTTTTGCCCGGGCTGGGTCTTCGAGTGTGGCTGGCTCTGCGAATTCGGTTGCTTGGCTGCTTGTGTCGTCGGATGTGCTCGCGGCTGCCACCTGCGCTGGTTCATTTGTGTCATTGGCCTCCGCGACTGCCTGAGGCGCCGCTGGCTTCTCTTTGATTGATCTCTGGTTGATGCTCACGAGAAAAATTCCTGGTGGTATTGGTCCTCGAGTCGATCCGATGTTTGCAGGTTCGTCGGCTTCTGTGTTATTTGTTCTGGAGACGTAGTTGAGTTCACAGCCGTCGAATCCTCCCTCTAGTGTGTTGTAGAGCTTCTGGTAGGCCATCATGTTGTCTGCGACTGCGTTACAGTCTCTCATCGCCTGTTGGACGACGAGGTTGGAGTCACCGTAAATCGAGAGGCGAGTGGCGCCACAAGTTTTTGCCATGCGCACGTCGTGGAGTAGTGCCTCGTATTCTGCTTCATTGTTGGAGGCATTGCTGAAGTTGATCTAGAGGACGTATTTGAGCTTCGTTCCTTTGGGGGAGACTAGTACGATGCCTACTCCGGCTCCTTGCTGTCTTTTGGACCCGTCGAAGAACATCGTCCATGAGTTGGACAGATCTGGGGGGCCTGGTGTTTGGACTTCTGTCCACTCGACCAGGAAGTCTGGGAGTACTTGGGCTTTGATTTCTGTTGGGTGTTTGAACTGCAGATCTCGCGGGCCGATCTCGATGTTCCACTCAGCGACTCGGCCAGTCTCTCCGGGGTTGTTAAGGATGTCCGCGACTGGTGCACTGCTCACGATTGTGATGGGGTGTTCGTCGAAGTAGTGCGATAATTTTCTTGAGGTCATGATGATGGCGAGCAGGAGCTTCTGGTAGTGCGGGTACCATTGCTGGGGCTTTGTGAGCAGTGTGCTTAGGTAGTAGATTGGTATTTGTATGCTTTGGACTTTGCCTTCTTCTACGCGCTCCACGACGAGCGCCGTGCTGACTACGTTGCTGCGCGCTGCTATGTAGAGGTACAATTTCTCCCGTTCTTTGGGCACCGCCAAGATTGGTGGGGTCGAGAGGGTTTTCTTTAGGTCTGCGAATGCATTGCGGGCTTCCTCGGTCCACTTGATTTTTTCTCCTTTTCTGAGCAGTTGGTAGAACGGTAGGGTCCTTTCTCCTAGCCTGCTGATGAAACGGCTCAATGCTGCGAGTCTTCCTGTGAGCTGTTGCACGCCTTTGATGTTGGTTGGCCTTTGCATCTTGGCGATTGCTTTGACCTTTTCGGGGTTTGCTTCGATTCCTGGGCGGAGACCAAGTACCCGAGTAGTTTTCCGGCTAGGACGCTGAACACGCACTTTTTTGGGTTGAGCTTGATTTTGTACTTATTGAGGGCCGCGAATGTTTCACGGAGGCCGTCGAGTAGCGTGTTTGCGCTGTAGGTTTTGATGACAATGTCGTATACGTAGACATGAACGTTTCTGCCAATTTGGTCTCTCAAGCATGCTTGCATCATTCGTTGGTATGTGGCTCCGGCATTTTTTAGAACGAAGGGCATTGTTCGTTAGCAGAACACACCATAGGGGGTGATGAACAAGGTATGATCTTCGTCTTCTTCCTTCATCCTGATCTGATTGTATCCTGAGTATGCATCGAGGAAGGGTAGGAGGTCGCATCCTGATGTGGAGTCGATTATCTGGTCAATTCTTGGCAGGGGGAAATGGTCTTTCGGGCAGTGCTTGTTGACAGGCCCGTAGCCGACGCACATCCTCAGTACGTCAGTGTATTTTTTAGGGACCAGGACTGGGTTTCCAATCTAGGTTGCTTTCTTCGTCTCCCGGATGAACTGTGCGTCGAGTAGTCGGTTGATTTCTTCTCCGATTGCTCTGCGCTTAGGTTCTGAGAATCTTCGCGGCGCCTGTTTTACTGGCTTAGTGTTTGTCTTGATGTGGAGCGCGTGTTCTGCAAATTATCGCGGTATTCCGAGCATGTCGGCTGGGCACCAGGCGAAGATTTTCCACTCTTCGCGAAGGAAAGCTATGAGGGTGGTCGCTTGTTCTTCTGGTAGGTGGGCGTATACGCGGACCGTCTTCTCTGGGTCCGTTTGGTGAACTTGGTGGGTGATTGTGTCGCTGTCGACGCTGAAATCGCGGCCGAATTCTTTTGACTCGCTTCGGCTCGCCAGTGAAAAAAACGCATTTATCTGTCACCATGGCTATTTCTTCGAGTTGTTGTTGGGCTCCGAACGTGTCGGAGACTTTGTGGAAGCCGCGATCGCACTGGTCCGACTTGGTGAAGCTTCCATTGATTGTGATGACTCCATCAGGTCCTGGCATCTTGACTTTGAGGTATGCGTAGTGCGGAACCGCCATGAATTGGGCAAACGCTGGTCGCCCGAGTTTGGCGTGGTACTGCGACTGCCAGTCGAGCACTTCGAACTCGAGGACTTGTCTTGCGAAGTTGCGCTTGCTGCCAAAGATGACATTGAGCTCGATTGTTCTGATGGAGGCGGCTGTTTCGCCTGGAACTACGCCATATATTGTGGTGCCTGGCTTCTTCCAAACTGATCGTGGGATTAGCATCTTGTGTAGGGTGCTGGTAAAGATTATGTTTAGGCTGTTGCCTCCGTCCATGAAGACTCTGTCCATGTCGTAATCTCCGATCTGGGCTTCGAGGACCACGGGTGCGTGCCTCGGCCTTGGGACTGCGGGCGGGTGGACGCTCTGAGAAAAGGTGATGTTGGTCTTGGCGCCACACAGTTGGTAGATTTCTGCTATCTTTAGGCCCTCCGCTGCTCGAGCCTGCAGGGTGTAAGCGTCCTTCTTTGCTTTTGAGGGTCTTCCTTCTTGGATCATGCAGACTCGACCATGGGACGTAGGGTATTGTCTTTCTATACTAGGTGCTGGTGATTGTGCGTTTCTTCGGGTGCGTTTGGTTTCACGCTGCTTTTCCTCCTTGAGGCTGTTGGAGAGTTCGGTGAATAGACGACAATCTCCTAGGGTGTGGCTTGCTCTGAGGCGTCCCCACCCGTCTTCGAAACAGTGGATCGTGCAAGGTCCTTCCAGTTGCTCTCTGGCTGTGAGCTTGCTGGAGCCCGCGTGCCTTCTTCTCCTTGAGACTTGGAAAATCTTCGAGTGGTCTTCTGGTCGGTTGTGGAATATTTGGTCGAGCTCTATCCCATCGTTGAGCGACTGGTTCCGGATGAAGTTGGTGAATTCATCTGGCCTTCGATCTGGGTCGTAGTACTCGCGGGTCTGGGTTTCGGAGTCGCTCTCTTGTCGCGCGGCGGGAATCCGGGTGGTGGCGGGTCGTCGAGTGGTTGGCGAGTCTTCTGTCACGCGACGTGACTCTTCGAGTGGGATTCCCATGTAGAGTCCTCGCGCCTGTCTTCTGGGTCATCGAGTTCTTTTCCGTCGGCGGTGGATCTGGCAGTCGTCGAGATGCTGGGCCTGATTCGGCTGCAGGCCGAGTGATCTTGGTGGGGCGATGAAGATGCTTGTGGTGAACTTGAACTTCTCGAGCGGGTTAGATCTGGCTCTAGCCCTCGAGTCATGATTTGCTGAAGGCGGGACCGCCGAGATGGTGATTCTAACCTGTGTAGTTCCCACAGACGGCGCCAATTGACGAGGATCAGCCTCGCCAAATCCCATGGTCAGGGACCCTGGGTTAGTCGTAGAGCAGGAACAGGTTGGACGATACTCATCGGCTAACAGGAGAAGCACTTCCTTCTCGATATTATTGCGTGAGGGGGCGATTACAAGGGAGGACAAGGCAAGTTCTCGCAAGACCAGGAGAGTAGATGGGAGTAGCCCCCGAGCCTATGTTCGACTACTTGCAGTCGAACATAGACTCAAGACTTCTTTGTCGTCGAGTAATTTTCATCCGAGGAAGTGCTCGACTCGGGTCTTGCGCCGTAGGCGCGAGTTGTTGTAGAGACCAGTCGTGGACGAGTAGGTTGGCGTCGTCGCGTCATGAGGGCGCCCAGCCCCCGAGCATCTGCTGAGAAGGAAAAAAGGTGCAACTGTAATAAGGTGTACTTGCGATATACAAAACAGTTATAACGTACGTGATTTGTAGACATTGCACTTTTGTGGAGTGGATAATGTAGCAGTATATAAGGTTTATGTGTCTTTTCATGAGTAGGCCCTCCAGCAGCATACTCTTGTCGGGCAACAGGGACACGATGCCAGACTTGTTGGACCCGGAGACAATATCGGCCTTTTGGTACCCAGCCTCACTACTTTGACGAACGCAAATAAACAGCATATAAAACTGAGCATGATCCAAAGGATAGTTTTGAAGCCCTCGAGGTTTGTGTGCGACTGCATAGTCGGCTTGATGATTTTGTAGCCCTCAAATGTTTCTGCATGACTGCATAGCCGGCAAGATAATTTTATAGCCCTCAGATGTTTGTCTGCGACTGCGTCGTCGTCTTTGGAAACTGATGGAGAATGCATATAGGTTTTGGAATCATAGCATTTGAGAGTGTAAAGAGACTTAGCTGTAGAATCGACGCGGCAGAGGGAGTCGAAGATAAGCAGTCGAAGATGAGCAGTTGACGTGACGAAACCAAGTCGATGCGGCGAACGGTCTTGATGCGGATAATGAAGTCGATGCAGTGGACGGAGTCGATGTGATGGCGAATGTGACGTTTAGCCCCCGAGTCAGTGAGCCCCCGAGTGTTGAGGCGGCGGAGTCGACGTGGTGAAGTTGGGTGGTGGGTGGTAGTCGCGCGGTGGACGAGGTCGACGCGGCAGATGCAGTCGACGCCTGCGCGATGAAGCCCGTACAAAGAAAACTCGAGTGCATTGATCTGGTTGCGTAGGCGAGTCTTCTCCTTCGTCTTGACTTGGATGGATTAACCTGGTCTTCACGTCCGTAGCAACCGAAGTAGCTCGCTGAAATTTTGGCTGCAGACGATGCAGCGCAGGGAACATCGTTGAACGATCTATTGATCTTCATAGTGAATCATTGTTGATGTAGTCGCCGAGACGTCGAGTCGTCTAGTTGTCGATTGCTCATAGTGTGATGTCGTTGTAGCGGCTCGAGTCGATGTAGAAACATTGACGAGTCAACCGTGACATGTCGAGTTGAAGTAGAAGCCTTGTGGGTCAACATTGAACCCGAATTCGCGATCTCGCGTAGATCCAAAAACGCATTTCAGTGAGAGAGAAGCTGACGGAGATCTAACCGTTGGAATTTTCTGAATTTTTTTGTGCTGATGAGGGATTGAATCCCGCATGCTTTCACTAGAGCGATCTTCAAGTTGATGTCCGAGCTAATGTCAGGAATATTTGTGCTGGAGTCGCGCGGAGTTCCGTCAGATTTCAAGAGTTCTTAAGTACGGGAGTCGCCGACGGAGATCCAGCCGTTGGAATTTGCTGAAGTTTTCACAGATTTTCGAAAATTCGATTTCGCATATTTCCACTGAAGGGATCGTCTAGATGAGCTTCGAGTCACCGTCGCGAGTGCCCGCAACACAGACGTTTTTCTGTCCTGTAGGTTGCGCGTGAGCGCTTTTGTTGATGTGAAAATTCGAGTGACGCGCTCAAAAAATTTCTTGTTTTCTTTGTGAGCTTGATGTAGATCTTGATGTAGTTTTTGAAGAAGCCGAGATTGCAATGAACCCAACTTGAATCGGCTCCTTCCGAAGTCGATGGATCGTCGATTGTCGATGTAGATTGGAGTCGTCGATCCGTGATTCCAACGCACATGTCTTTCCCACAGACGGCGCCAATTGACGAGGATCAGCCTCGGCAAATCCCATGGTCAGGGACCCTAGGTTAGTCGTAGAGAAGGAACAGGTTGGACAATACTCGTCGGCTAACAGGAGAAGCAATTCCTGCTCGATATTATTGCGTGAGGGGGCGATTACAAGGGAGTCCAAGGCGAGTTCTCGCAAGACCAGGAGAGTAGATTGGATATTGGATGATCAAGACGTCTCCCCTCCCAGCCTTTATATACTAGGCAAGGTCTCGGGGAGTCTGTCCTAGATTACAGAGATAGTTTCCTAACCCTAGTCTTGCCTTGTGTGCCAGGTCGTGCCTTCCATATCAGTCGTGGACTCCTACGTCGGTGCCTTAAGTGGACCAGTCGTGGGCTGTCGAGGCTTGCCAGCGGGCCTCTTGTCTTCATACACACCAGGTATCCTCACACGCAGGAGTAGTGGGGTCACCCCCTCGTCAGTAATGGTTTGAATCCACCTTCTTTGCCTCAAGTTCAGATTTTGTTGAGTGAACAAGTACTTCAGACTCTTGTGGTCGGTGAACACATCCACCTTCCTCCCTAAGAGGAGGTGTCTCCAAGTAATCCAGGCGTGCACAAGTGCTGCAAGCTCCAAGTTCTTTCCTTGCATCAAAACTCCGCCTAGTCCCTACAATGAGGCATCACAAAACACCTGAAAAGGTTCTGGCTCATCTGGCGGTGTGAGAATTGGAGTTGTGGTCTTCTTCAACTCCTTGAAGGCAGACTGGAAAGCCGATGCCCAAGTGCATCGTTTGCCTTTGCACAACAATTCTGTCATTGGCTTTGCTATTTTGGAGAAATTCTGCACAAACCTCCTATAATAGCCGGCGAGGCCGAGAAAACTCCTTAGCTACTTCACATTCTTTGGCGGAGCCCATTCTTCAATTGTGCGGACTCGCTCTGGGTCGACTACGATACCCTTGGCGGAAATGGCATTGCCAAGAAAGTTGACCTTGTCGAGCCAAAACTCACACTTGGAGAATTTGGCATAGTACCGGTGCTCTCTCAACTTCTGCAGCACCAAGCGAAGATGTTCCTCATGTTCAGCCTCTGACTTGGAATACACAAGTATATCGTCGAGATAGAGGATGAAAAATACATCGATCCACTCTTGGAACAAATATTTCATAGCTCTCATGAAGGTTGGAGGGGCGTTTGAGAAGCCAAATGTCATGACTGTGAACTCATACAGTCCATAACGTGTGTTGAAAGCGGTCTTTGGGATATCTTCTTCTCGAACTCGAATTTGGTGATAACCCATCCGCAAGTCAAGCTTGGAAAACACCTTAGCCCCATGGAGCTGTTCAAACAGGTCATTGATGCGGGGTACAGGGTACTTGTTTTTTATGGTCTTTTATTGATTCCATGATAGTCCTAGACCAAGCGACTAGTCCCATCTTTCTTCTTCACAAACAAAGTTGGGGCACCCCCAGGGGAAGTTCTCGCGCGGATGAAACCTCCTGCCTCCAACTCTGTCAATTGCTTCTTTAGCTCAATCAACTCCTCCGAACACATCTTGTACGGATGTCGAGAAATCGGCTGTGTACCAGGCTCTAGCTCAATAACGAACTCAATAGCTCGAACTGGGGGAATACCTGGCAACTCCTCTGGGAAGACGTCTAGAAAATCACAGACTACTTTGACTTCTTCAAGAAAAGGTGCTACTCCTGCATTCAGGGTATACAACTGTGTTGCTCCTGCCATTGTTGTACCAGATTGCTGCACCTGAATCATGTGTCAACCTCACGGAATTTTGAAGGGCAATCAATGTTGGGCTTGTGCTGCACAAGCCAATCCATGCCGAGGATGACATCGATATCGGAACGAGGCAAGACAATCAGGGATGCTGAGAAGATAACACCGTGGATACAGATCTCCACATTCGGAACAATTCTGGAAGACTCCAATCTAGAGCCTGGAGAACAAACTGAGAGGGGTTTGGACAACTGATCTCTTGGAAGGTCAAGTGTCATAGCAAAAGAATTGGATATAAACGAATGGGAAGCTCTGAAATCGAACAACACAGTCGCAGGAACAGAACTAACAAGCAACCTAGCAAACACAATCTTTGAAGACTGTTGAGCATCTTCCATCATCACGTTGTTGAGTCGAGCCGCACATGGTCGGGCCCTCACCATCGTATTGCTTGGAGTAGAGCAAGGTGGGGGCGGCAGGAGGTGAGAAAAGCGCGGATCGATGCACTTGGAATAAATGTGCCCCTGCTGTCGGCACTTGTAGCAGATCACGCCCGGCTTGGGCTGGGGATGTGGCCTGGGTGGCCTCGCGTGTGGTGGTGTAGAGCGAGGGACCAGCTGAACTAGGACGGGAGGGCGGGAAAAAGTACGAACAAGTGCCCCTCAGCTGGAACTGTTGTCCCTGTGGTGGTACCTCTGTGACCCAAGTCTTCGCCTTCTTGTGGACCATCGATGCTGAGTTGTACTCTCTCTCTGTCGCTTTCTCTCTATGTGCCAATCTGCCTTAGCTGACTCCTGTCGGATCGCTCTGTCGACGAACTCTGAGAATAGCGTAGGGTTGCACTGGGTGAGTCCATACTTTATATATGTGTTGAGACCCCCGCGGAACCTGGCAATCCGCTTGGCCTCTGTGCAGACCTCCTCAGGTCTGTACCTGGCAAGCCTGACGAACGCCAGGTTGTACTCCTGGACTAACTTCTCACCCTGTCTCAGAGCCAGCAACTCCTCTCTTTTCCTGTCCATCAAGCAACTCGGGATATGCGCTACTCTGAAGTCTCTGACGAATTCCTCCCAAGTGATCACATCATCGCCTCTGTTGGCCTTGTAGGTAGCGTACCAGCTGCCTACTGCACCCTGAAGCTGGAAGGAGGCAAAGGTGACGTAGTCGACTGGCCTGATGGTGTTCGCGTTGAAGTGCTTCTTGATCTCTGCCAGACAATCATCCGCTTCCAACGGGTCTCGAGCCTCTGAGAACTTGGGGGGTTCATGGCGAGGAACTGCTATAGGGTCGTGTGCTGTGGTCGATCGTTCCTCTGGGCGGTATGGTTCTGTAGCAACTGCATGACCGCAGCTGTGCCCTGAGCCACTACGGCCACAGCCTCCCCGAGTATAGGGTTCTCTGTCGGCGGCATGTTCCCTCTCGACATCCTGTATACAGGGACACTTATGTGAACATGGAAGAAATATTGATGAAACCAGAAGATAAAACAATATTGACAACAAAACTTCCTCACGAGGTACGTGGAAGCCGCAAGTTGAATATCCACCAAGGTTAACTCGGAAAGTCTGAAAGGTAGGTGCTACTTGAAACCCCAAATCGAGATCATCTGAATCCAAGATAATAATCTGCTAGAGAGCACACAACAATATATATGAGTGGTTGAAGACCTGAACTTTGAGACATCTGCCCTAAGCGGCCCGCCGAAGCGGTCTCCTATAGGGGGAGGAACCACATCCGGAGGATGCCAACCATCCCTATATAGGAGTTTCACCTGAGGTACGCCGTAAGCGAGGTGGAGCTGTCAACCCCAAGTGGCGGCTCAGTGTTGTCAACGTACGCCAACCCTTCTCGTTGCTAGAAAAGAATTATAAAGAAATCAGATCCCCATGTAAACGAGAACCTTGTTTTGTTGAATAAGATGAGTTGCATAGAGAAAACATCGTTTCACTTCCTCACGGAAAAGGGGGTGGGAGAGTGGGGTAAGAAGAAAAAGAAAGAGTTCCTACTCTCCGATTTTTCCTTAGTAACTACAAAATAGTTTCTAGACTCGACTTCGGCAAGTAAGGGGTCCCCTACAGTCAGTCCTGCTCTGATACCAAGTTGTAAGGCCATCGATGTGGTACCATCTCGAGTTAGACGCTTTCACATCCGACTTGAGATGGGAGCGCATAACTAGCCACCAGCGCACGAAACTCGCACTCGTTTCGCTGCCGGATTCTCGGCAATAGGTAATTAGTGCATGAACATAAACTAAGACATAAATATATAGATCCAAGGCATACAATTGCCAATGGTATTATTACATCATCCAGAGACCTCATGGCCCAGCAGTACATCACATCATCATCTCAAAAGACACACACGTCCGAGTACGGACAAAATGCAAATTGCCCTAGAGAGGGCTACACATAAAGATGTCATCCACCCACGGATCGTCGAAACCCAACTGTAGGTCTACTAAATGAAGTCGCCGTCGTCCTCCTCCGGCGGAACCTTCATGAAGTACTTGCCGGTGCTCGTTTCGAAGTAGTAGTCTGAAGGTCCATTCGTTTGTACATAACGTGAAATAAAGATGCAAGGGGTGAGAATATATCAATACAGTATAACTAACTTCTCACGGTAAGGAAAGGATAGTGGTTGAGGTTGCAGCCGCACTAGCATATATGAGTGGCTAACGATTCTATATTAGCGAAAGGAAAGATCCAAGAATTCGTTGATGATCGCATCAATAGGGCTCTATTCACCTACTTATGCAAAACATAACACAACCTTGTCCCCTCTTTGTCGCTCCGGACGAAGAAGATCAATCAAGGACTCACACGTTGGCAATTTTAAAGCATGATTAAGTTGATGTCATTCTATGAACAAGAAGTAGGTTCTGAGTCGTCCATAACCGCGGACACGGCTTTTAGAAAAGATTTAACCCTGCAGGGGTGTACCAACTTCCAATTATAGGCTTCACATGTACGCCCGGTTTCCGCTTGGAGGGTGAAGGTGACTGAAACTCCGAAATGCTAGAGTCCCCCTAACTAACAACGCACAATTCCGGGTGGCCCCCGGTGAGTCGACATCCAACACAAAAGCGGGTCGCGCTCTCGAATTGGTCTCTACCGTCTGTCGCAGGTTTGGATTACCGGTAAATTCTCACATGAGGTCGGTCCTCAGCCAGACAGGATGGGCCAACAAAGGAACCATGCCCCTGCTGGCCCAAGTTCTTTTAAAATTGCTGGAGCGCAACCAGACACACACACGGGTTCAAATGGTAAATCAGCTTGGGCCACCACTAGAACTGATTAGAGCTAGGTAGGTAAGACAAGGGGAACCCATAGAATCTCACACACGATTAGGCACGCTCAATCAAAGAACCAATACCCGGAACTCGGATCCTAAGTGACTCGAATGAAACAAAACACCTGGCGGGAATAGCCCGGTCTTTCATCCTTCGTCAAATATAAGTGAACATCATATTAATAAATATCAACCAATTCCTGATAATATCATGGTAATCCATCCAAGCAGCAATGGGTATAAGCAGCAGGTAAGGGCCTACACATACTAAGCAATGGTTAAGCAAGCAAGGTACACGGCCAAACAAGGTTTGCTAGGATGTGGGGATCATGGCTGTTTGGGTTTATTTGAGAGGCACAAATATATGGTGGTAGGATCAAACAACCGTTCTAAATACATCTATGCAAGTGAGCTGAAAGCTATAAGGAATGATATATAAACCCCCTTGCCTGGGTAAGTAGTCGACGGAGCAGACGTAGCAGGGTCCTTGGGCTCGGTGTCGGACAGCTCCACGTAAGTCTCCTCGGCAAGCTCAGGCTCTAACGTACGGTACCGGCAAAGAGATACACCACAAGTAAGCATCGGGATCAAAGATGCGCAAGCATGAATTGCATGTTCAGGTTTAAGGCATGGTGTGACCCTAGCTAGTCAAGTTTAAATGAAGATCGTGACGACACGTCGACGATGCTCCATATGCAATTTATTAATTTACTGGCCTTGGTCATGACCTTAATTTTAGTTGCAAGTGACATGGTTTACATGACATGGCATAAGCAATATAAACAAGATGCATTACAACGTGAAAGTAAATCTATCGATTCCGGAGACGGAAAGGTGTCGACGGAAGTTGACACCGGGAGGTTTCAAAAGAGGGAAGGGAATCCAGTCATGACATATCACAATATGGTTGAGACTGGCATTCCAAGATCAAGAACAACAAGTGACAGAGGAGGCATGCATAAGGACATGATCTTGTAGCATGAAAAAGTTTGAAATTCGAGAAGCTGGAGGGTTTATGTGACAAATGATCACCACTTCATTCTTGTGATGCTCAAAATGCAGAATTAATATCACCACGAGGTTCACTGAATTCTGCTACCCCAAAAAACATATGTGGCATTATGTATTTGGGTTAGGGGAGCTCAAACTTTGAAAATCAGATTTGAATTTGAATTCAAATCAAATCTGGAAAAAGAAAAAGAAAAGAAAAGAAAAGAAAAGAAAAAAAATAAAAAGGAGGGAGACAGCAACACTGGGCTGGTCTCGGCCAAAATGGCCCACTCCTCTCTCTGGGCCAGGCGCCAAGGGGCCAGCCCACTAGTCGGCAGCAACTGCCCAGCCCACTAGGGGCCTTGGCCACTGACTTGCGGGGCCCAACTGTCAGCCACTCGAATAAACGCAAAAGGGGTGGGGAATTATCCCCGCGGGAACTCGAACTCGAGCCCTCGCCTCGCAGCACTTGCTCGCTACCACTGCGCTACTGAATCGGTTCTGAACAGATACAGGACTAAATCCAGTAGTGTTATCCTTGCAGCCACCTGCACTTCTCTGCATCCCGTCGACGACGAGCTATTGCGGCGACGAGGGCGTCGCGCTCACGTCGCCGGCGACGCTTCTACTGCTTGGGAATTCTAGCTTGCACATCAACCTACGCAAGGACACAATCCACGGCCACGGTGGTGCCATGGTGTGTCCACGGCCTCGCCAGGAACAGCACGGCGGCAACACCTGCAAAACTTTAGATAACGGGCTCCGCGGCCTGTTCTGGCGATGCTCACGTCGAGCATAGGGCGGCTCCGACTCGACATCGGCTTGGAAACAACAGAGGGCACCTCCATGTAGCCATGGGTGCCCGGATATGGCCGTGAGAACACCAAGGCAGTGCATTTTCCTCGCCGGAAAGTCACGGTGGCGCACGGCACTTCCTGCACTTGAACAGACGTGGCGGACTCGAAAGCAAGCCGGCACCAAGGTGGATCCTTGGGTGCCATGCGCGTGCTCCTGACCACACTGGAGCGCACACGAGCACGCACACGACGCGCCACGGGGACGGCGGCCACGCACTGCTTCCCAACGACGAGCACGGCAGCTCCTGACGAACCTCTACGACGCGGGAGGCCTACACGGCGAGCTACGGGAAAGGGATGGCGCGAAGCTCACCTAAGGGTTTCTGGTGATGAGCTTGAGCCCGGAGGAGAAGAAGAGGACGGAGTCGAAGGAGTTGACGTCGTCGACGTCGGGGATGAAAGCACTGTGGCGGAGGTCGTCGACGAGGGGGTGACCTGCACCTCCTAGCGCGGACCTGTGGGTAGGGAGCGATGAGACACGGCACGGGGAGGACGCGTGCAAGCGCACGTCCAAGGATGGCGACTTGCGGCGGCGGAATCAAGCTGCTCACCGGCGGAACAGGGGAGACGTGGCACGGTCATGGAGGCGGCGGTGGAAGAAATTGGAGGGGGGAATCGAACGCCTAGGGTTCCCGGATCCCGGAGCGGGTCCTGGTTATAAAGGAGGGGCGTCCCGGCCACGTCGACGGCAGGATGCCTTTGTGGCTCTCCGGCGTGAGAGAGGGGGAAGGAGGGGACCTCTCCACGCTGTAAAGAAGATGAAGGAGGACCCTTGGATGGAGATCGAAAGGCTGAGGAGAGTCCAGCGTACCCCTTCGCTGGTTGGGCTGCGGCCCGCGAGGGACAGGCCAGCTGGGTTGGGCCTGGTTGGTCTGTCTCCGCAGAAGAAAAAAGAAGAGGCAAGAATTCTTCCATTATTGAAATAACAGAAAAATCCCAAGATTTTTTCAGAGCAAAAGACAAAAGAGAAAAACATATAAAAATATGTTTTGGAATCCTTGCAATATTCCTGATTTTTCAAAATTGGTTTGGGACAAATTTTGAGCAACAAAATGTTGAGCCAATTATGAATTCAAATTCACTTTGAATAGCAGCTCGCATTTTTGGGAGGGCTAAAATGAGGGCAAGGTTTTTGAAATGCTTGGAAGGGGGAAATTTTGGCTAGGCCACCTTTGAAGCTTAGGGGAGTTGACATGCAAATGGAAATATTCACCCAACACCTTTCTTTAAGCACCAAGATTCATTTGAACTAAAATTCAAATGAGCTCAATCATGGATGGCATTCAAGATCACCACAAAATATTACAACATCTTGCATGTGAACAAGTTTCAAATCCATTGGAGAAAGTAAAATTACAACATGAATAGTAATTTCACTGGTGGGTTGTTACACAGGTCCACGTCAACCGTCGTCCACAAGAAAATCTCTGGCGTCGTTGCCACCTACTTGTCGTCTCTGTAATCCTTCTGGATTGATAACCTTGGTATCTTTACTGAAGGAAATTTGCTCCTATCTACATCATAATCTTCCACTTGGGGTAATCAAAGAGGAGGTGTTATCTACACCCACCAAATGCTAAAATGAAGGAAACTCTGCTTATCTGTCTTTTGTAGAACACAAAATAAGGAAAACAAAAAGTAACTGGGGGGCCCATGTGCCCGGAGAGCTGCGCCAACTTGGTACCCATCCGGGTGCCTGGGGTCTCTGGTCCCCAGGTGCCCAGGGTGCGGTGCCACTTTCGCCCCAGCCCGGGTGCCCGGGTACCCTCCTCATGTGGTCGACCTGGCCCGAGAGCCCAGGGTTCTTGACCCCGGGGTACTGATACGTCTCAAACGTATCTATAATTTATGCTTGCTCCATGCATGTTTTGTGTGACTTTGCCATGTTTTGCTTGAACTTTCATACACTTTTGAGCATATTTGGACTAATCTATTAACCCAGTGCACCCAGCTGCCAGTTGCTGTTTTCTGCTGTTTTTGTATTTCAGGTTTTCCGGCCATTAAAAGTGCTCCAAAAAATCCGAAAAAATCAGATAAAAATCAGCGACCCGGAAGCTTCCGGAATCACCAAGGAAGCGGAGGGGGGCCACCACAGGGACTCCAGAAGGGTCCCTGGCGCGGCCCCACCCTAGGTCGTGCTAGGGGGCCTCCTGGCTGTCCTGTGGGTCCCCTCGACACCCCCCTCCGCCTATATTTAGCCCTCGGGGTGGAAACCCCTAATATCGATCTATTTTCCGCGAACTCGCCTCTGTACCGCCGCCGCCGCCGTTTCAAGATCGGGGCTGCCTGGAGAAGCTGCCCCAGCACCCTGCCGGGAGGAGGAACCCCCTCCGGGAGACCATCCATAGCCATGGACGCCTCCCGGATGCGCCGTGAGTAGTCCCCCTTGGACCATGGGTCCGTGACCAGTAGTTGTGTGATGTACCTCTCCCCTATTTGTGCTTCCACTTTAGAGACCTCGTGAGCTGCCTCACATGATCGAGGCACTTTTGTAATTTCTTCTATTGCTATGCTGAGTTTGCTAGGATCTGATGGATTATGAGACTATGTTCAGATTGTGATGAGTAATATATTTGGTTCTTCTCTTTTATATTTTGTTCTTGAGTAAATTCTTGCATGTTCTCCGTTGCAGTATTTTTCTTTGGCCAAGTAGTTTTCTTGCAACTCCAAGAGGGAGCGTTATGCTTGATTGTGGGTTCAGCCCCTTGATGTCTAGCTTGAGTGACAGAAACATGAGACTAGGGGAGGTGTTGTTGCCACCAGGGATAAAACAACGGTGCTTGTACCTGCGGGTGCAAGGATTGTTTACTTTACGCAAAGTTCTTTTAATGCAGTTGTTTGTTGCTTTGAGTTTACACTTTGGTGGGATTCGCAACTTAATACCAGCGAGATGTTCTGGATATATATCTCAAGGTGGATGAGTCGTAGTAGATGAAGTTGGATTTCGGTCTACTTACCTTGGCGTACTGCCCATTGCTTTTGAGCCCTTCCTTTCTTTGTAGCATAGTTAGCATTGCGGTGCCTTCATAATTCTGTCAATTGCCCAGCTGTGATTTGTTTACCTCGCTAGCACTTTTATCGTCTTTTGGGAGAGAGACATCACTAGTGAAAATCACGGAATCCCGGTCCATCTTCACATTATTTTTTACACCCTTAGTTTACTTTTAGTCTTTACTTTTAGTTGCCACTATTATTATCTCTTGCGTTGATCCTTTGTAGACAGCAAGGCCGGAGGAATTGACAACTCCTCTATACTCGTTGGGAGCAAATTTATTTGTTTCTGTGTGCAGGTCCTGTCAACTCCCTAGCCAGAAGCTACATTCTGGCGCTGTTGGCACCTTCTTGTATTTCTGCGAGTCCTACTGGAGACAAACCTTGGTATCTTCACTGAGGGAAATTTGCTGCTACGCTACATCTCACCTTCCACTTGGGGTAACCAATGAGGAGTGAGAGCACTATCCTCACCATATCAAGCTAATTTCTGACGTCGTTGCCGGGGACTCCAGTCTACAAGATAGGGGAGTTGCACACTATCTTTTATCTTTGCTTTTTAGTCTTGTTAGTTTACCTTTCAGTTTTTACTTTTGTGTCCCTAATCAAAAATACCAAAAATACCTGCTGCTACTATGGGTTCCAATGAAAACACCAAGTTGTGTGACTTCACTAGTCACAACAACAGTGACTTTATCTGCACTCCTATTGCTCCACCTGCCACTTCAGCACCTTCTTATGAAATTAAACCTGCTCTTCTTAATCTTGTTATGAAAGATCAATTCTCAGGTGCTGGAGAGGACGCACTTAAACAATTTTATCGAGCTCTGTGATATGCAAAAGTACAAGGAAGTGGATGGAGACATCGTCAAGCTGAAGCTTTTTTCCTTTCTCTATGAGAGGAAGAGCCAAGGAGTGGCTGCAATCCTTACCCAAGAATAGTATCGATTCTTGGAGTAAATGCAAAGATATTTTATAGGGAAGTATTATCCCCCTGCTAACATTATTCAATTGAGGAGTAACATTATGAATTTCAGGCAATTGGAAAATGAACACGTTGCCCAGGCATGGGAACGTATGAAGACGCTTGTCAAGAACTGCCCCACACATGGACTGACTACCTGGATGGTTATCTAGACTTTTTATGCAGGCTTGAACTTTACCTCGAGGAACCTATTAGATTCGGTCGTGGGAGGAACTTTTATGTCAACCACACTTGGTGCTGCCACAAAGCTACTTGATGAGATGATGCTGAACTACTCTCAGTGGCACACCGAAAGATCTCCAACTGGTAAGAAGGTAAATTCTGTCGAGGATATCTCCTCTCTAAATGAAAAGGTTGACCTTATCATGTCTCTACTTACCAAGCAAGCTCCTATTGATCCTCGGAATGTTCCTTTAAATTCCTCGGTTGCTCAAGAACAAGTAGATGTGAACTTTGTCTCTAGAAACAACTTCAACAATAATGCTTATAGGAGTAATTTTGGTAGCAACAACCCTAGGCCTTTCCCATCCAACAACTATGGGAACAACAACACTTATCCTAGCACCAAAAACTCCACTTTTGAACTAGAGACCTTGCTCAAAGACTTTATCACTACCCAAAAAGCCTTCAAAAAGAGTGTGGAAGAGAAATTAGATAAATTAGATATCCTCTCTTCGAAGGTAGACAACATAGCCCATGATGTAGAGATGCTGAAGATTAGAACTTCTCCCCCTGAGGAGAGGAAGACCACTCCTATGAATGCCATCCAAGTCCAAATTAATGAAAACATTAGGATGTTTGGAAAACTTACAGACATATGGGCCAGAGAAAAGGAGGAAGAAGAGAGAGTTAAGAGCCTTCCTACCTACCACACAGTAGCCACTATCCAAGTAGTTGAGGATGTCAAAACAGTTAGCACCCATCACACCCCTAGTCCCACTGAACCTATCAATGGTGATGCTACCACCTCAACCATAGATGAAGAAACCTCTATGAACATAGAGGCTTTCCAACAAGTGAGCCTAAATGATATCACTACCTCCTTGATAGATAGTAGTGACCTAGACTTTGACAACTGGACTTTACCTGAAGTTATTGGTTTCCTACACAAGATGTCTAGAGACCCCCACACTAGCACAATTAATCTTGCCTTCACTGAGCATATCACCAATGCTCTAATCAAAGATAGGGAGGAGAAGCTTAGACTAGAAGCCTCCATACCTAGGAAGCTAGAAGATGGTTGGAATCCTATGATAAAAATCAAATTGAATAACTTCTCTTGTTATGCTCTTTGTGATGTTGGAGCAAGTACATCTGTTATGCCCAAAAGAATGTATGATATGATTGAATTGAAACCTTTTGATCCCTGTTCCTTTGGTGTTCGTCTTGTTGATTCTTCCGTAAAGAAGCCTTTGGGGAAGATCGGTGATGTTCTCATCTGTCACAACCCCAAGTTCGGTATGTGATAGGATTAGCAAGTCACCTTGCATCATGTTAAAAATTTCAAAGAATTCAATTGGAATTCAAATTCAAATGCAAAATGGGAGAAGGAACCCCCCCCCCAGATGAATTAATTCAAAAGGCCAGAAATAAATCTTCTCCAAAAATTCATGTTGGATTTTTGAAAAGTCTTATAAATGAGTGTGATCACATATCAAGTGATGTGGGACCAACCCCATGCTCCTGGATTTTTCAAATATTTAAACAGGAGCTTGGAATTAATCAAAAAACCCCTATTTGAATTAAAGTTCAAATAATTTGAATTTTAAAAATGTTCAAACTTTACAAGTGGCTAGCCTATGCTGTTGTAAAGCCATATAAAAAGTTTCAACATTTTATAAAATTTCTAGCTATTTAATTTAGCTAAGACAAAACAAATACAGAAAAGAAATTAAAGAAAGGAAAGGTTAAGCAGACAGAAAATAGAAAAGAGAAAGGAGCCCACTTACCTGGGCCTCCTCGGCCCAACTTACCACACTGCAGCCCAGGCCCGCTCCCCAGCCTTGTCGTCTTGCCCAGCGACGGCAAGCTCCTCGGTGGCGAGCATGCCGCGGCCGCCACGCCACCAGCCTGCTTGGAGGCCTCCCAAGCATCCTTATCACGCCACGAAGACGCCCAGCTGCGTCCTGATCCATCTCCCCCTCTCAAACACTAGCTTCCCCTCCTCTCCCGCCGGATTCGAAGACGAACCGAGGACTCGTCGGAGCGCGCCGCCGTGGAAGACGTGGCCACCATGGCCTAGAGCTCAATCCAACTTGTCCCGTGCGTGCGTCGTCGTCGACTTCATCGCCTCGCAGAAGATGGCGCCTTGATTTGATCCAGAGGAGACGCGAGCTTCACCGAATCGCCGCCGGTCGCCGGAGAACCACCTCGTCGATTCGCTGCCACCAGACCCTCCCCGAGCCAGCTGACCACGCCAACGAGTTCGTGGTGAGCTCCTGCCCGTTTCCCCCAACCTGGCGCCCTCTCTCTTGGTCTCTAGCCACGGCCGCCATGGTTGCCGAAGCACGTCGCCGCCATGGACGACGACGAGGTCGCCCCTGTGCCCCATCGTCTCGTCCAGCGCGCGCGTTTGACTCCCAGTTGCTCTAGCAATCGAACGCACCCGTCCCAGCTTCAAGCCGTGGCCTCTAGCCCCACTCCCGACATCGCCGGTTCTCTGTCGCCGCTAAGTTCGTCGCCGACAAGCCACCAGTGCACCCCAGCCTCCCAGCCTAGCTCAAATGAACGCGCGTTGCTCCCATCTTCCGTTTGAACCAAACCCCGCTCGATTTGGTCCCCGGCATCGCCCTCCCCGTAAGCGCCGCCGTGCGCTGGAGTCACCGGCGACTAGCCACCGGCGAGGCTGACGTGGTGGACTTAGTTAACCACTAATCCCCCCCCACCAGAGACTGACCAGTGGGCCCAAGGCCACTAAACCCTCTATTTAAAATAAACCAAACCGGTTTAATTAACTGAGTCACTGACCAGTGGGGCCCCCGGGTCAGTTTGACCGTGGTCAAACCCCTGACGTCAGGCTGGCGCAGTGCTGATGCGGTAAATTCTTTTCTAATTAAAACAATTCCATAAATTGGCAGAAAATACTCTAAACTTTGGAAATTCATAGAAAATTCATATTAACTCCAAATTTAACATTTAATATATGAAAAATGATCACGAGAAAATAATCTATCCAAATATACAACTTTCAAATATGTTTGAGTTGAATTTAAAATGGGACCAGTAGCTTTTGCTATTTTGTTTAATTGGAATTTAATCAAATTAAATTCAAATGCTTTTGCAATTTGAACCTTGGCAACATGCCACATTTCACTTGAACATCAGAGGCATATCATACACATATCAAGATGAGTTACATTGATCAAACAATAGCATTTGTAACTTGGCTAATTTGAATTCAAATTGGAGTTTGAATTTGCAATTCATTTGCAATATACTCCATTTAAATGGAATTGCCTCACACATCAGAAGCATGCAAACCAGGTTTCAACCTTCAACCATGTGCTTGTGCATTGTATTTACTTTGCTACCTTGTTTGTTGTTTGTCGAGTAGAAGTTGAACCGGAACAGGAGGCTGCCCCCTTCGTTGAATATCCCGAGACTGAACCTCGTCAGCAAGGCAAGCAAACCCCCATTGATCATGTCAATAAAATCCCACTTCCCTCTCATGTCTCGCTTATGCATTGTATAGGATGATTACCATGCTACGTTTCTACCGCATAGATGAACCCATTCCTTTGCATGACCTATCATTTTTCACAGTAGTAAGCAAACCACAATCCTAGCAAATATAGGATTTGGTTGATATCATGTGGCCCCTGCAATTGTTACTCCTTATTGCATGCTTAGAGTAATACAATGTTGTTACTGTTATGTGAGTCGGGATGGTAGTGATCATGTTGATGATGGTGGAAATGTGTTGGTGAATCTACCCTAACACAAGGTGAACGATGAGAGGCTGTGTAGGAGTACACAGTGGGTTGTCTCGTTGAACACCGCCCTAAGTCCGAGTTCTTGTGTGGTGATCCAAGATGAAGAGTACAACCACACATTGGGCTCACTGACCCCTCTCAACCTATTAACTCATCCCTTTCGATGTCCAAATGTCGCAATAGTTCGGAGTTCTGGTAGGTTTGTGGCCTGGCTGCTAAGTGAGAGAACGGCTCAACCAAGACCGGCTTATGCACCACGCACACATCATCTGGGTCCACTTCGGTAAACCGGCCGGGTTCACGATAGTGGTAGCCAACCCAAGTAGGCGGCTTTCTTGGACTAGATCGGCTATGAGATAACAGTTGTGGTGAGCATCCTCGCCGACACTTCTTGAACGGTGTTGAGTACAAAGGCGGTAACTCATGATCATGTGTGTGTAGCGGTACACCCCTGCAGGGTTAACAAAACTATTCGAATAGCCGTGTCCGCGGTAAGGGACTGCTTGGAAAGCTTAGCTTGATTATTAGACAACTTGAACTGGATACTTATAAAACTTACCAAGATAAGCGTGAGTGCTATGGCGTGCTTTCTCGTGGGGAAGTCGAGGAAGGCATCATAGTGGTGTAATTGATTGGAGATGTAGTGGACTCGTGTATGCTTCTTACCTCAAGTCTGGTACTCGTAGTTCAGGACTAGCCAAGTCAAAGCTGGCACTTCTGCAATTGAACCCCACCCCCGTTTACCTTGATACATGTGCATGAGTAGTATAGTTCCTATGTAAGTCTTGCTGAGTACGACTTTATACTCATGTTTGCTTATTCTATGTTTTAGATGAACCCACTGACCCCGAAGGTGGATTCTTCCTCGAGCTCGACGACTGAAGACCAAGCTAGTGTAGTCCCAGTCAGCATACTGGTTCCCTCGTGGAGGGCTTTGTGTTTAAATAAGGCTTCTTAAGCCATTTTTTAAGTTTGTCTGTACTCAGACCTACTCTGCTTCCGTTGAATGTTGTAATGTTGGATCACATACTTGTGATCTCTGTGTGCACTCTGTGAGAGTTATCAATAAAATGTACACTTTGTAGAGAATTGCAATGATACATGTTGTTCATACAAGGCATGTGTGATGCGTGTATGTTTATAACATGCATGTCTTTGTATGGGTTTTCGAGACCTTAGTTGTGATCTGGCTGGCGGTCTTTTATACACC
Organism: Bromus sterilis; assembly: GCA_950022295.1. Taxonomy (NCBI): domain Eukaryota; kingdom Viridiplantae; phylum Streptophyta; class Magnoliopsida; order Poales; family Poaceae; genus Bromus; species Bromus sterilis. The sequence continues at coordinate 320,130,961 of OX465596.1, read as the reverse complement.
AAGTGGCCCTTAGATGTGCGCAGCTTGGGGAATCGCGATGCGATTGCTCGAGACTCTGTCTCGTGCACACTTTGATGTATGATCGCGCCCGCCCTAGACCCCGACTAAGTGATCGGGCTGGAGTAAGTCTATGTAAGAGTTATGAGATAGTCGATAGTATGGTTGAGGCGACTTGTCTGTGAATATGGGAGTTCATCACCCATATCATTTAGACTTGTGTGCGGACGATGAGGACCCATCTCAGTTGATCATCCGGCCTGGATGGGATGCCCCTCACGTACGATGCTTTCCGAGAACGTTCTGTGCTTGGCCTTGTCTGCTTAGACAAGTGGGTACGGTTCTCGGCTCTCCATATGACTATGTCGTAGCGGGACTTGCATACGCTAACCACGGGTCCCGACATCATCATTGTCAATGACAATTATGTTCCCGTTGATTTCACTATTATGGACATTGAGTGTGATCCCTCTTGTCCAATTATTTTGGGACGTCCTTTTCTTCGCACAGTTGGTGCTGTTATTGAAATGAAAGAGGGGAATATCAAATTCCAATTCCCTCTCAAGAAAGGGATGTAACATTTCCCTAGGAAAAATATTAAGTTACCTTTTGAGTCCGTCACACGGGCTAGTTATTCTCTTGAAAAGACTTGATCTTTTGCATTAAGCCTAGCTAATGGCTTTAAAGAAGCGCTTTCGGGAGGCAGCCCGCAACGAAATTAGGTTTTTCTTTTTTATTTTCTTCTGTTCTTAGTGGTCTTGATGATTGTTACTACTGTAGCAACATCATTGTATCTTTACTTTTCAAGCTTTGTGCCTTTTATAGCCTCATACGACAAGGGAAGTGAAAGTTGTGACATGCTGTCCAGAAAACAGATTTAGTCCTCGTGACTAGAAAAATCATAGAAAAATCCCAGTTCATATTTTTGAGCTGAATTTTTTACACGGCGTACTCTATACAATTACGAAACTTTCATATGTTCTAAGTTTTTGGATTTGAGTTGAAGAAGTACCCCTAAAAAATTCGTTTTTACCTGCTGGTCTGTTTTTCACAGATTCTGTCCTGTTTTGCCTTTTCTTCGTTTTGCAAACCTTAAGCTTGCTTTTTCTTTGCAAAAACCTTTTTTCAATCTTGAGAAACAGTAGACCTTCAAGGTTATCTTTATTTCCAGTAGAGAAAAAATTATTTTAGTTGGGTACTAACCTCTCTAATCAGTCTACAATGAGTTATGTATGAAGGGAGTTTTCAAGTGCGCGATGGAAGATGATGAAAGAAGATCTTGGAGTGTCAAACGATCATGCTTGGGGATGCCCATGTGCATCCCCAATAAATATTCAAGGAGACTCAAGCGTATAAGCTTGGGGATGCCCCCGTGCATCCCCTTCTTCATCAACAATTATCAGTTTGTCCCTCGTTGCACTATATTTTTATCACTTCATGTGTTATGTGCCATGCTTGAAGTGTCTCGCTCTTTACTTTTCTAGGTTTGTTTTTGCTTTGTTTTCTGTTCATAACAAGTTAGACCCCAGCTTACTCTTTTGTGTGGGAGAGTTACACGCTCCGCTTGAACTAGAACTCCTCATAGGATTTACATGCTTATTCTTTTAGTTGTGAGTTGTTCTTTTTCTTTTCTTAGTTGCTGCTCTGTTTAGTTGTAGTGCTTTAGTTTTTCTAGAGATTTTCTTTTGTTTTAGGTTGAACTTTATATAGGTTGCATGTTTTATCTTGTTAGAGAGTTTTCCTGTTGCACTGAGTTTTGTGTCTTGACTAGAAGTAGGTAGTTGAAGTTGTTGTTCTCTTTGTAGTAGTAACTTGCAATAGTTTTGAGGTATTGACTAGAGAAATGTTTGAACTTTTGGTGTCAAGAGCTCGAGCCTATTAGTGATAGATGTCGTATTTTGGGCAATCCGTGTGTTTTTTCGAAAACCAAAAACCCCTGTTGAGAACTCTAGCTACTAGATGGATCACTAACCTCTGGAGGGTTCGAATATTAGAGTACACTCACGTACCATGAGTCGAGGATGCGCAAGGATAACCAAACTCCCATACACTCCTCCTCGGGGTACTTGTCTCTTTGTGAACCTCCTGATTAGATTGAGAGTTACCGATAATAAGTGCATGAGTTCTTCGGACTAATGTGAGTATTCGAAACTTGACACTTCCACCCACCTATACTTTTTCTAGCCTCTTCGGTACCGTGCATTGCCCTTTCTCACCTTGAGAGTTGGTGCATACTTCGCCGGTGCATCCAAACCCTTGGCACGATACGCTCTGTCATCATAAGCCTCCTTATATCTTTCCTCAAAACATCCACCATACCTACCTACAAGGCATTTCCATAGCCTTTCTGAGATCCATTGCCATGCAACATCCACCTTCTCATGACTTGATCCTCATGTCATACATGCTACTTGCTTGATCGATGAGCCGCATGCTAGTTGGGCCTTGCCCTAATCATTGCTACATGACGCGCTAGTATCATTGCATATCCTGCTATCCTGGCAGAGGCATACATTTGCATCATGATAGTTATATCTTCTTTATGTGAGTACTTTGTAAAGTGTGAAAGATCTCCTATATTCTTGTAAAATATAGAGTGTGGCCCCTAAAGTGAGTAAAAGATCCCCAAGAGGACAAAATCAAAAGATCCCAAAGAGGACAAATGAGAGTTAAATAGAAAGAGCCATTGAGGACACCAAAAAAATAGAAAAAAAAGAGAAAAAAGAGAAAAAGAAAAATAAAAAGAGAGAAGGGGGCACACTACTATTCCTTTTGAGAGATCCACACTAGTACTTCATCCTCTATCCCTTGTACTCCATAGAGATCATCATCATGCATATAGCTATGTGGGGACCTTCACACTATAGAACTTGGCTTGTATATTCCAATGATGAGCCTCCTCAAACGAGCTCTAGGTCTTCTTGAGCAAGGAAGTTAGATGCACCCCCACTAGTTCCCTTGGAGAGCTTTTAGCTCACATGTGCATCCGTTGCATGGCAATCCCTACTCCTCACATCATATCTATCATATGGCCTTCTCTCGCCTATGATTGTCCTCATTGAGATGAGCCTTTCACACCTTTTTGTCTTCCTCCTCCACCTTCTTTCTGTTTCGCCTTTTAGGTGTCAACTTTCTTGCTCACACTCATCCATTGCATGACTGCTCAAAATATCGAAAGGGAGTGGATCAGTTTGACTTGTACCTGGCTAGTGGTCTGGGGACGAGTCAAGATAAGAATCCAAAGGAGACCAAGTGTGAAACTTTAGTAGATAGTTGTTCTCAACAACCTTTTTCTCTCTTTTTCCAAGTCCTCTGTTTGCACGCAAACACCATCTGGAGACATTCGAGTCACTTACAGCGAGAGCTCTTGCACCTTTTGTTCTTTTGTTGCTTCTGTCAATGCTAATATAGACTCTTGCTTGTTAAGACTTGAATTGAATTGCATGATTTAATTGCTTTACTTAAAAGTCCTTATATGGTTGTGTGGCATGTCACCACAGAAATTATTCTTATCATTTACCTACTCGAGGACGAGCAGCAATTAAGCTTGGGGATGTTGATACGTCCCAAACGTATCTATAATTTCTGCTTGCTCCATGCATGTTTTATGTGACTTTGCCAGTTTTGCTTGAACTTTCATACACTTTTGAGCATATTTGGACTAATCTATTAACCCAGTGCACCCAGCTGCCAGTTGATGTTTTCTGGTGTTTTTGTATTTCAGGTTTTCCGGCCATTAAAAGTGCTCCAAAAAATCCGGAAAAATCAGATAAAAATCAGCGACCCGGAAGCTTCCGGAATCACCAAGGAAGCGGAGGGGGCCACCACAGGGACTCCAGAAGGGTTCCTGGCGCGGCCCCACCCTAGGCCGCGCCAGGGGGCCTCCTGGGTGCCCTGTGGGTCCCCTCGACATCCCCCTCCACCTATATTTAGCCCTCGAGGTGGAAACCCTAATATCGATCTCTTTTCCGCGAACTCACCTCTGTACCGCCGCCGCCGCCGTTTCAAGATCGGGGCTGCCTGGAGAAGCTACCCCGGCACCCTGCCGGGAGGAGGAACGCCATCCGGGAGACCATCCATAGCCATGGACGCCTCCCGGATGCGTCGTGAGTAGTCCCCCTTGGACCATGGGTCCGTGACCAGTAGCTATGTGATGTACCTCTCCCCTCTTTGTGCTTCCACTTTCAAGACCTCGTGAGCTGCCTCACATGATCGAGGCGCTTTTGTAATTTCTGTTGTTGCTATGCTGAGTTTGCTGGGATCTGATGGATCATGAGACTATGTTCAGATTGTGATGAGTAATATATTTGGTTCTTCTCTTTTATATTTTGTTCTTGAGTAAATTCTTGCATGTTCTCCATTGCAGTATTTTGCTTTGGCCAAGTAGTTTGCTTGCAACTACAAGAGGGAGCGTTATGCTTGATTGTGGGTTCAGCCCCTTGATGTCTAGCTTGAGTGACACAAACATGAGACTAGGGGATGTGTTGTTGCCACCAGGGATAAAACAACGGTGCTTGTACCCGCGGGTGCAAGGATTGTTTACTTTACGCAAAGTTCTTTTAATGCAGTTGTCTGTTGCTTTGAGTTTACACTTTGGGTGGGATTCGCAACTTAATACCAGCGAGATGTTCTGGATAGATATCTCAAGGTGGATGATTCGTAGTAGATACAGTTGGATTTCGGTCTACTTACCTTGGCGTACTGCCCATTGCTTTTGATCCCTTCCTTTCTTTGCAGCATAGTTAGCATTGCGGTGCCTTCATAATTCTGTCAATTGCCCAGCTGTGATTTGTTTACCTCGCTAGCACTTTTATTGTCTTTTGGGAGAGAGACATCACTAGTGAAAATCATGGAACCCCAGTCCATCTTCACATTATTGTTTACACCCTTAGTTTACTTTTAGTCTTTACTTTCAGTTGCCACTATTATTATCTCTTGCATTGATCCTTTGTAAACAGCAAGGCCGGAGGAATTGACAACTCCTCTGTACTCGTTGGGAGCAAAGTTATTTGTTTCTGTGTGCAGGTCATGTCAACTCCCTAGCCAGAAACTACATTCTGGCGCTGTTGGCACCTTCTTGTATTTCTGCGAGTCCTACTGGAGACAAACCTTGGTATCTAAACTGAGGGAAATTTGCTGCTACACTACATCTCACCTTCCACTTGGGGTAACCAATGAGGAGTGAGAGCACTATCCTCACCATATCAAGCTAATTTTTGGCGCCGTTGCCGGGGACTCCAGTCTACAAGATAGGGGAGTTGCACACTATCTTTTATCTTTGCTTTTTAGTCTTGTTAGTTTACCTTTCAGTTTTTACTTTTGTGTCCCTAATCAAAAATACCAAAAATACCTGCTGCTACTATGGGTTCCAATGAAAACACTAAGTTGTGTGACTTCACTAGTCACAACAATAGTGACTTTATCTGCACTCCTATTGCTCCACCTGCCACTTCAGCACCTTCTTATGAAATTAAACCTGCTCTTCTTAATCTTGTTATGAAAGATCAATTCTCAGGTGCTGGAGAGGACGCACTTAAACAATTTTATCGAGCTCTGTGATATGCAAAAGTACAAGGAAGTGGGTGGAGACATCGTCAAGCTGAAGCTTTTTTCCTTTCTCTATGAGAGGAAGAGCCAAGGAGTGGCTGCAATCCTTACCCAAGAACAGTATCGATTCTTGGAGTAATTGCAAAGATGATTTTATAGGGAAGTATTATCCCCCTGCTAAAATTATTCAATTGAGGAGTAACATTATGAATTTCAGGCAATTGGAAAATGAACACGTTGCCCAGGCATGGGAACGTATGAAGACGCTTGTCAAGAACTGCCCCACACATGGACTGACTACCTGGATGGTTATCCAGAATTTTTATGCAGACTTGAACTTTACCTCGCGGAACCTGTCAGATTCGGCCGCGGGAGGAACTTTTATGTCAACCACACTTGGTGCTACCACAAATCTACTTGATGAGATGATGTTGAACTACTCTCAGTGGCACACCGAAAGATCTCCAACTGGTAAGAAGGTAAATTCTGTCGAGATGATCACTCGTAAGGGATAATATGATGAGCTACTTGGTAGTGTTCTTTAGCTTTGGCTTGAGCACAGCTCCAACAGAGATTAGAACTCCCTCAAAGGATTGTGAACTTCGAGATAAAACATTACTTCCTCGACTCATTTGGGGTTATCTCTTTCCCCCACACATTTATTGTACTAGTTTCATATGCTTGTTGACTTGCTATCTTAAATGTTGCCTAGCATATGAGTTCAATCTTGCTTGCCACTTAGGGATGTCCATCTAGTTGCATTACTAGATAATCATATTTATTCACTTAACACTAAAATTGGTAATTAAGTTTAAATTTGTTAGTCCCCTATACATCCTCCCCTCTAGTTGACCATATTGATCCTTTTCACACCATTTGTGGATACATGGCACCTTGCATTGTGTAAGGCCGTGTCGGGATAAGGTGAGTCATTGTGATGCTTTGTGAGCATCGTGCCGCCACACCTCTCCAAATGGAGACATACTTTTTAAAAGGGAAGGAACTTTAGTCAATCACATCATTGTGTCCATTTCCGGTTATCTTTACCCCTTTACTTGTTACTTGTTGTGGCACCCCGGCTCAGAGCAACCGGTTTGCCTCACATTGACAGCCCAGAGATCATGTCTTTTGGCAATGCACAACATATTGGTACAGAAATAACCGCTTCTAATTATACAGGTACATAGGGTCGGGATACAAATTTCTACAAGGCATGGCGGCACATCTCCTGCGGCAACAATATCTACATTATTTATGTCACATCTCGGGGCCTCGATACGAGTGACGAGATACTCTACGGCAGCGGAATAACGGGGTGATGGAGCTCCACTCCACGGGGACACTGCTGGGACACGGCCTAGTTCGCGAAGTATGGCACACCAGAGTCTTCAGGCACAGCTTCTCCTGCGTCTGGCATGACACGTCAGGTCATTACATCGAATGTACTTGCAAGCTCACAACAGCCATGTCATCAGAGTGAACAATAACAACAATGCAAACATAGTGGGCATAGCACAATATCATAGATAAGATTGTTTAAATGCCAACCACCCATGATCATCGCATGACCGTGTAGCTTACCTCCGAGTCCATCCTGACTCAGCATCTGGGTCATCGCATGACCTTCCAACCGTTCCGGTCATCGCATGACCATAAGTTAACATCATCATTTTACCGGTTTGTGTTGACCCATAGTGTGACCTAGAACGAACTGTGTCCAATACCATGGACTCGGCTATTCGAATAGATTTGTAACACTCTGCAGAGGTTGTGCACTTTACCCACACCATGGAGCTCCTTGCCCAACGGACTAGGCCTACTCCAACGAAACTTGACTACCGTGTTACCTTTCTACGATACCATCTACATCGCTTGCCTTGGGTATCCCTGTGTCCTCCAGACACCTGCCATCGCATGGTCCATAACATTGTCCCAATCGAGGACTCCCGGGTAAACATATCAACTCTGGATCTCGACATTACCACCACCTACCTGATCAGGGTAGCGTGCAATGCGTAACCTCCCCTCTTTGGTGGCGCCCGTAAAAGGCAGTACGATAGCCCAAGCTAAGGCCTGCCCATACAGGAAAATGTGGCTACACGAGATAACTCTGGTTCGGTGGCACTCGGTCAACTATTAATTCATGTTCATTAAGTTTGAACCCTAATCTTTAGCAATATGAGATCAAGGCATAACTCAACATGATAGTAAGCATATGAACATGATACCACCACCAAACTTGTGCAGCAGCAAATGTGGATCTATATGGATTCATCAAAGCATGGTCATCAAGACTTATATGGGATCAACATGTATAAATTACTAATGTGAATCATGATAGAACTAACCTGAATATGACATGAGATTATACCAGCATGTAAATGACCAGAGGACATGGCATGGTTATATCACATCAATTTAGCATGCAATAATTAATTTAATTAGCAATTAAATTCAAGGAAAATTCCATTCAAATGAGCAAAGCATCATGTAGCAATTCAAGACCCTCATGACAAGGATGGTGTGGCTTGCCTTGGTCAAGTGGAGTGTCACTGAACTCCTGGTTTTCAGCAAGCAAGTTGTGGTCCTCTGAAAATAATTTCAAATGGCAAAACAAGAATAAGTCAAATGAACATTTCTTCTATCTAGCACACCTAGACAGAGAGGAAAATCACCAAACTTTTCCAACTTAAAGAGGAGACCAAGACAAAAATTTAGCAAAAAGAATCAACTCAATTGGCCTTGTAGTTTAGGAGATATTAGTGGTCAAAGTTGGGTCAAAATATCATTTAAAATGATTTAAATGAATTTCTATGGAATTTCCAGAACAGGCCACGTCGAAGACGTATTCTGGAGAATACGCCTCCACTTGATACCCTTTCGGGCTGGCCTGGGTCGCTGACAGTGGGCCAGCCCTGTCGGGCTTAAATGAGAGAGAGGGGGGACAGGACCCGACGGCTCCGGCGAGGGAGTTCATCGTCGACGAGGCCCTTCCGGCGACGAGAGATAGCACCAGTGGACGGAGGAGCTTACGGCGAGCATGCACGTACCCAGAACACGGTGAACGGCGAATGGACGGCGTGGCTAGGTTCTTCTCAAGCGGTTGGCGGCGATGGGGCTCGTCGGAGTTGGAGTTCTCTGCATGAACAGTGGCGGCGACGGTGAGGCCTCCGATGAGCGGAGCGGCTTTGGGAGAGGACAGGTGGCGCATGGAGGTGTTGGGGGAGCTACGGACGCGAGGGAGCGGCCACGGGCTCGGCGAGTGAGGCGTGCCCTCGATGGCGACCTCTCAGCAACGGCCAGGGCACGCCTTTGGCTGGCAGAGCGCATGCTCACCCTCTGCACGCGTGCACTGGGTGCAGCCACGGCTCGCCAAGCGTGTCCTTGGCACGTAGGCAACATCCAGAAGTGCACTTGGGGGCTTGGAGTCACTAGGGGAGGTCTCATGTGGATGCCAGCTTCAACAAGGAGTCTCTGCAGGAAACTTTGGGATTTTCTGGAGGTTGATTGGCTGGGAGTTTTGAGCTTAATTTTTGTGTGCATGCATGGTTTAGGAAGGTGCTCAAGTGGTAAAAATTCCAAATCCAATTGACCATGTACAGGGTACTTCCTTCACAAAGTGCTCCTCTGCCCAGATTTGAAAAATAATTTTTAGAGGGGAAAAATTGTACTAAACTTGTTGATATTTTTCCATAGAATCATGAGGTATGATCCTAGAGTTCAGCACAAAAAGTTTCAAAGCATTTGGACAACCAGAGAAGGTGATGGCTTCAAAACATGGGGGAAAAGGCTTATTCCTTTAATGAAAAAGGAATATCTTGTGGAATAAAAATGTGGCAAGGGAATGGATGATCAAAGCTTGATCTAGAACATGAGGGAGAAGGGTTTTGGGGTCACTTGGCCTAGGTAAAATTTTGGGTCCAAGTGATCAAGGCCAAAAAGAGTTGCAAAACACCAGGCAAAATGAAAGTCAAATTCCCAGAAATCAAGCAAAAAGGGTTTGCAAATCAAAGGGCCAAAAACTAGGATGTCAGAAACCCATCCCCTTAGGGTAAATCTCGTCCTCGAGATTTGGTTGCTCAGGGAACAGATACGGATAGGCGGACCTCAGAAAATCTTCCCTATCCCAAGTGGCTTCTTCCTCGGTATGGTGTGCCCACAGTACCTTGTAAAACCATATTACCTTACTGCGGGTGGTCCTTTCCATTACGTCCAAAATCCTGACGGGCTTCTGCACATAAGTCAGATCCTGTGTCAAATCTAACCCCTTCATATCCACTTGCTTGACTGGCGGTGCAATGCATTTTCGTAACTGTGATATATGGAACACATCATGAACATAGGACAGTTCCGGGCGTAGATCCAATTGGTATGCTACCCTTCCTCTCTTAGCAATTACTGGGAATGGCCCGATGTATTGTGGTGCAAGATTTCCTCGAGTGTGTAATCTCCTCACTCCCTTCATCGGTGTTACTCGAAGGTAGGCATACTCTCCGGGCTCAAAGATCACTTCTCGATGTTTCCGGTCATAATAGCTTTTCTGACGAGACTTGGATGCTTTCAGACGGTCCTGAATCTCTCTGACCTGCTTTTCGTCTTCAAGCATCAAATCTGTACCAAAGATACGGTTGTCTCCTGTTTGTGACCAATTCAGAGGGGTACGGCACCTACGCCCATATAGTGCTTCAAACGGTGACATCTTGAGGCTGGCCTGATAACTGTTGTTGTACGAGAATTCTGCTTATGGCAAACGGTCTTCCCACTTGGTTCCATAGGCCAACACACGTGCCTTGAGCATATCTTCCAGAATCTGGTTAACTCGTTCAGTCTTCCATCAGTTTGCGGGTGATATGCCGTGTTGTGCTTTAGTGCGGTCCCCAAGGCTTGATGTAGTCGTGCCCAGAATGCGAGGTGAATGTGGACCCTATGTCGGAGGTGATTGTCTTGGGTACGCCATGGAGGCTAACAATCCGGGACATGTATAGCTCTGCTAGCTGATCTGATCGATAAGTAGTTCGGACCGGGATAAAGTGGGCCACCTTGGTGAGCATGTCCACAATAACCCAAATGGAATCATGGCCTCGGGCTGTTTTGCGAAGTCCCACGACAAAGTCCATGCATGTCTTCCCATTTCCACTGAGGGACTTGTAGAGGTTGCAGCAATCCAGTGGGCTTCTGATGCTCGGCCTTGACTTGGTTGCAAATATCGCACCATGCAACATAATATGCAATATCCTTCTTTATTCCTGGCCACCAAAATGTTGTCCACAAATCCTGGTACATCTTGGTACCTCCTGGGTGGATGGAGTACGCAGACTCATGTGCTTCTCGCAGTATTTGCTGCCTTAGGTTGTTCTGGTCTGGTACACATAGTCGGTCCTCAAACCATAGCACCTCTTGGTCATCGACGCGGAAGGGTGCGGCTTTGCCCTGCCATACCTTCTCTTTGATCTCCAGGATCTCCGGATCTTGCTCTGAGCTTCTTTGACTTCTTCCACGAGAGTTGGAGTAATCTCCATTGTTTTCACTTGCAGCGGGTTGCATAGCACCAGGTTGAGGCTAGCAAATTCCCTTTGTAGTTTTGGATTCATCTCTTTCCAAAGTGCATGGACCATGCTTGGCTTTCTACTGAGGGCATCGGACACCACATTAGCTTTCCCGGGATGGTAGTTGATCCCGAGGTCGTATTCTTTGAACAGTTCCAACCATCTCCTCTGCCTGAGGTTGAGATCCGGCTGGGTGAAAATGTACTTGAGGCTCTTGTGGTCTGTGTATACTTCGCATCGTTGGCCGATAAGATAATGCCTCCATATTTTCAAAGCATGCACTACGGCTGCTAGCTCCAAATCATGGGTGGGATAATTTCCTTCATGTGGGCGTAGCTGCCGAGAGGCATACGCTACAACATTTCCTTCTTGCATCAACACACATCCAAGGCCACGTCTGGAGGCGTCACAATAAATATCAAATCCCTTGTGGAGGTCTAGCAAGGTTAAGACCGGTGCAGAAGTCAACTTGGTCTTTAGCTGCCTGAAGCTATCATCACATTCCTTTTTCCAGACAAACTTCTGATTCTTCTTCAATAGCTCGGTCAATGGCTTGACTATTTTGGAGAACCCTTCAATGAATCGGCGATAATATCCGGAAAATCCCAAGAAACTTTGGACTTCGGTCACTGTGGTGGGTGGCTTCTAGTTCAATACATCGGCCACTTTACTGGGGTCTACGGCTACTCCTTGTGCAGATAGAATGTGCCCCAGAAATCCCACCTCTTTTAGCTAGAACTCGCACTTGCTGAATTTGGCGTATAGACGGTGAGATCACAGTCGCTCCAATACGATACGGGGATGCTGCTCATGCTCTTCTTCACTTCTGGAGTATATGAGGATATCATCAATGAATACCACCAAAAACTTGTCCAGGAAGTCCATAAAGACCTTGTTCGTCATGCCCATGAAGTATGCTGGAGCATTTGTTAGTCCGAATGTCATGACCGTGAACTCATATAGGCCATATCTCGTGGTGAACGTCGTCTTGGGTATGTCTTCTTTCTTAATCTTCAGCTGGTAATAGCCTGTACGAAGGTCTATCTTGGAAAATACCCGTGCGCCATTTAATTCGTCGAACAGATCATCAATGTGGGGTAGAGGGTATTTGTTTTTTATTGTGACTTCATTCAGTAGGCGGTAGTCCACACACATACGCAGGTTGCCATCCTTCTTCTTGACAAACAACACAGGCGATCCCCAGGGTGAGGTGCTGGGGCGGATGTACCCTTTGTGTAATAACTCGTCAAGCTGCTTCTTCAGTTCTACCAGTTCGGTAGACGGCATTCGGTACTACTTCTTGTATATTGGGGATGTGCCGGGAACAATCTCAATAGAAAATTCCAATTCCCTGTCTAGTGGCATACCTGGCAATTCTTCTGGGAATACATCCGAGAACTCTCTGACCACTGGAATCTTGTCCATGTCATCTATGGTGATCTGGCATACCAATAACTCATTTTTTCGTGGCATTCCCACGGCGGTGAATCGGACTGCTTTTCCGTCTGGGTTGACCAGCTTTACTATTCATGTCTGAAAGGCGAGTCAAACCTGGTGAGCCGTGAGCCAATCTACTCCGAGGATTGCATCAAGCCCCTTAGATTCAAGCAAAACCAGGGCGGCTGGAAACTTCACTTCATATATCTTAATTGTCAAATCCTTGCATATCATGTCTGCTCTGAGCACGCCCCCAGGGGTTTGTAACACCACGGTTTGGTCCAAAAGAGAGATGGGAAAATTGTTTTGGGTGGCAAAACTCCGCGAAATGAACGATTCGGTTGCCCCGAAATCAAATAATATAATTGCGGGTATGTTATTAATAGGAAACATACCGATGAACACGTCGGGGGACTCGTGGGCTCCTTTGGTCGAGACGTGGTTGACTCGAGCCTGGCGATAGTTTGAGTTGGGCTGGCCCCCAATGTTGTTGACTTGTGGTGCTAGTTTTCCCATCTTGGCGGGGCATTTCCTGGAATAGTGCCCTAGCTTTCCGCAAGTGAAACAAGTGCCATTGCGAATGCAGTCTTCCTTGACTTGGGAGTAATGAAAGGCTTCCCTTGGTGTGCCGGCTTGTTGGTCGTGGCATTGCCATTAGTCCAAGAAGACTTGAAATCGGTCTGAGCGGGCTGCCGGACGCGTGGTTTCGGGAAGGATGGCCCATCGTTGGTCTTCTTAGCTTCATATTTGCGCTTACGGTCGTCATTCCCAAACTTGTGCTCAACGACAGACTTGTACTCGCGTTCTGCTATGAGCGCCTTGTTGACAAGAGTCTGTAAATCTGGGAAGTCCAACATGCTGAGTTGACAACGGAGAGTGGCTTTGAGTCCTCCAAGGAAGCGATCTATCTTCCTTTCTTCCGTGGCCACATCGTGGACCGAGTATCTTGCGAGGTGGTTGAACTTGTTGAGGTAATCAGTTATCGACATGCTGCCTTGAACCAAAGCAAGGAATTCTCTTTGTTTGACTTTCAATACTCCAGTAGGGATGTGGTAGGTGCGAAACTTTTCCTTGAACTTTTCCCAGGTGATGTCTTCTTGTGGAGGCCATACTTCCTTGGTATTGTCCCACCAAATTGTTGTGTATCCTTCGAGGTAATGAGTGGAAAATGGTACCTTATCAGCTTCATCACAGTGAGCAATCTCCAATTTCTTTTCAATGGTCCTTAGCAAGTCATCAGCTTCAATGGGATCTGCTGCTTGGTCAAAGCTCGATTGTCGGGTGCGCTGAAAATCGGATAACTTGGAGCGTAATCCTGGGTTTTGATTCTGTCCCACTATAGTCTGCATGCTTCTCAGTAATTTCATGAGATCTTGATTTCTCTCTTCTTCAAACATTCTCATGATCTGTTCTGTGGTTGGTGCCTGTGGTGGATGAGGTGGCATCGGTTCTGGTGACAGTCTAGCTTGCCTGGCGGATCGACGAACAGGGGTGTCGTCGCCACCAGAGTTGTTGTCTTCACCTCGCCTCATCCTATATCCGTTCCCAATATAGAGCACCGACAAAATGAGCAACCACCGTAGGGGAAATAAGTAAAGTGACAGCAAGACGGAAAGAACTGGCAACACCAAAAGCGGTAGTTGATGACCATTTGAACCCTTGCGAAAACCAGCGAATAAACCAGCGGCCTCCAGAACGGTCTTGACAACTCGGATCTGGGGCATTACCGGAATAACTCAACCACTGCTCAAGACGGCCGAAAAGACAGCTCAGAACTTGGAGCAGCGTTGATAATAAGAAGGCAGAGGTCCCCAAAGACGGCCAAGAATACATCTCAGAACATAGGGTCTCCACTACGAAAAGAAACTCAACAACTGCCCGAGACGGCCGAAAAGCGGCTCAGAACACGGGCATGTTGCTGAAAAGAGAAAGGTAAAATAGGCATCCACCCCGGACGGCCGACCAAGAATCATCTCAGAACCAGGCGTGGTGTCATCATTAAAAGGAAGCGGGAAGGGGTTCGTCTGAGTCACCACGTCAAGACCATTGAGGAAACGGGTTAAAAGCAACATTGAAAACAGCCGAATAAAAACGAGATGCACACCCATAATTATACATAGCATTGCAACCTCATACAAAGCAAGCTAGTAGGAGATAGCATGAATAATACTGCTCATACGGCAGTTGACAACATGCACGACACTACGATAGATGTGAAACATACTCATGCTGCTACTCGACATCGCTCTAGTCGTGGAAGTGAAGCGGGCACTGACAGTCAGTGGAACCATCGGAGTCATCCTCAGAGTCGGAACTAACGACGTGGATCGTGCTGCGAGAGGTGACGTCAAGGCGGCGACACTGACGAGAAGACTCTCCCTCAGGAGGAGGGGGAGTACGCTGCCTGAGCATCGGAGCAGGGGGGTAGCAGTCAACGCGGCCCACTCCTCTGGGGTCTCGCGTCGAGTGACCGCCGAAACAGCTAGAGTCTCCGGTGTGAGTGAAGGGGGAGCAAGCGGAGTCAGCATCGGTGCAAAGGTGGAGGGTGGAGGAGGAGGTGGTGACTGAGCTAGGCTGATAGAAGCAAGTGCCTCCCTAGAACGAGCCAGCTCCTCTGCAAGACTAATGATCAACTCGTACTGAGCGGTCATGTAACGAGTGAGGTGGACAACTGCCCGGTCGCACTCCGAGTCGGGCGGAAAGAGAACTTGCCATGTAGAAGACAGGGTGGGGTAGTGGGAGAAACCTGGGTGAGTCTGCATCTCAACCTCCTGTTGGCGCAAGTCGAGAAGGGCGTCCAAAGAAGCATAGAGGATAGCCTGCTCTGGCGTGGAAGCGGGTCCTCCCTTCGTGGAACGTGAAAGGCTGTCGATCGCGGAGCTCGTGAAAAGGAACACCTCAGCGCGGTACTCGTGCACGAAGTCATCCCGCTTATCGCGGTACACCTGGAACACCGGGTCTTCTCCTTGAGGGTAAAGTCGTAGCCAAACACGGCGGAGCAGCGACGGAAAGCGTGTCGACGAATACTCGTACTCAAAGGGGTATGGAACAGGTGCCATCTACACTCATATGGTTATCCATTAGTAACCATAATCAATGCATCTACATGCATGCCAAGCAACCATCTAATGCATCAATCAAGGTGCACAAGACAAGCAAGACTCTAGACTAGCGTTGTTCTAGCGCTCGCGAACTAGTGTGTCCTACAGTCAGCGCGGCTCTGATACCAATCGTTGTGGCACCCCGGCTCAGAGCAACCGGTTTGCCTCACATTGCCAGCCCAGAGATCATGTCTTCTGGCAATGCACAACATATTGGTACAGAAATAACCGCTTCATTAATAATTATACAGGTACATAGGGTCGGGATACAAATTGCTACGAGGCATGGTGGCACATCTTGTGCGGCAACAATATCTACGTTATTTATGTCACATCTCGGGGCCTCGATACGAGTGACGAGATACTCTACGGCAGCGGAATAACGGGGTGATGGAGGTCCACTCCACGGGGACACTGTTGGGACACGGCCTAGTTCGCAAAGTACGGCACACCAAAGTCTTCAGGCACATCTTCTCCTGCATCTGGCATGACACGCCAGGTCAGTACATCGAATGTACTTGCAAGCTCACAACAGCCATGTCATCAGAGTGAACAATAACAACAATGCAAACATAATGAGCATAGCACAATATCATAGATAAGATTGTTTAAATGCCAACCACCCATGATCCTCGCATGACCGTGTAGCTTACCTCTGATTCCATCCTGACTCAGCATCCGGGTCATTGCATGACCTCCAACCGTTCCGGTCATCGCATGACCACAAGTTAACATCATCATTTTACCGGTTTGTGTTGACCCATAGTGTGACCTAGATCGAACTGTGTCCAATACCATGGACTCGGATATTCAAATAGATTTGTAACACTCTGCAGAGGTTGTGCACTTTACCCACACCATGGAGCTCCTTGCCCAACGGACTAGGCCTACTCCAACGAAACTTGACTACCGTGTAACCTTTCTATGGTACCACCGACATCGCATGCCTTGGGTATCCCTGTGTCCTCCAGACACCTGCCATCGCATGGCCCTGACCATAGCATGGTCCATAACATATTCCCAATCGGGGACTCCCGGGTAAACATATCAACTCTGGATCTCAAGATTACCACCACCTACCTGATCAGGGTAGCGTGCAATGTGTAACCTCCCCTCTTTGGTGGCACCCGTAAAAGGCACTACGATAGCCCAAGCTAAGGCATGCCCATACAGGCAAATGTGGTTGCACGAGATAAGTCTGGTTCGGTCGCACTCGGTCAACTGTTAATTCATGTTCATTAAGTTTTAACCCTAATCTTTAGCAATATGAGATCAAGTCATAACTCAACATGATAGTAAGAATATGAACATGATACCACCACCAAACTTGTGCAGCAACAAATGTGGATCTATATGTATTCATCAAAGCATGGTCATCAAGACTTATATGGGATCAACATGTATAAATTACTAACGTGAATCATGATAGAATTAACCTGAATATGACATGAGATTAGAACAGCATGTAAATGACCAGAGGACATGGCATGGTTATATCACATCAATTTAGCATCGCATAATTAATTTAATTAGCAATTAAATTCAAGGCAAATTCCATTCAAATGAGCTAAGCATCATGTAGAAATTCAAGACCCTCATGACAAGGATGTTGTGGCTTGCCTTGGTAAGGTCGAGTGTCACTAAACTCCTGGTTTTCAGCAAGCAAGTTGTGGTCCTCTGAAAATAATTTCAAATGGAAAAACAAGAATAAGTCAAATGAACACTTCTTCTGTCCAGCACACCTAGACAGAGAGGAAAATCACCAAACTTTGCCAACTTAAAGAGGAGACCAACACAAAAATTTAGCAAAAATAATCAAAGCATTTGGCCTTGTAGTTTAGGAGATATTAGTGGTAAAAGTTGGGTCAAAATATCATTTAAAATGATTTAAATGAATTTCTATGGAATTTCCAGAACAGGCCACGTCGAAGACGTATTCTGGAGATACGCCTCCACTTGATACCCTTTCGGGCTGGCGTGGGTGGCTGACAGTGGGCCAGCCCTGTCAGGCTTAAATGAGAGAGGGGGGGACAGGACCCGACGGCTCCGACGAGGGAGTTCACCGTCAACGAGGACCTGCCGGCGATGAGAGATAGCACCAGTGGAAGGAGGAGCTTACGACGAGCATGCACGTACCCAGAACACGGTGAACGGAGACTGGACGGCATGGCTAGGTTCTTCTCAAGCTGCTGGCGGCGACGGGGCTCGTCGGAGTTGGATTTCTCTGCATGAATCCCACCGGCGATCACACCGTTAGAACCACCAGAGCAAGGAGAAGCTAGGGGAAGCAAGTGCGGGGCTAGGGGAGCACCAGGGGCGGCTGGCCACGGTGGCGATCTCACGGAGGGTCTCAGATGAGGACCGAGGCCTGGGGCCTCCCCGGCGGGGTTTCTTGGGCTGGGTGTTCAATTGGAGTGCAGTGGATGGGATTGCGATGCTCAGAAGCGAGGAGGGGCTCGGGTTTTATAGGTGGCCACGGGATTCCGACGAGGGTGCCGTCGGGCAGAAGAAATTGGAGCAGTGCGGGGGAGGAGATAAGCTTGAGCTGCTCCGGCATGTCGAGGATCTTCTGGAGGTGACCTGGCGCGCATGCGAGCGGCTCTCGAGGCTCTGCATTGACAGGTCGATGGGTCACGTCGGCACAGGTTTCTACGGCGGCTCTGCGACGGAGAACTAGGCGGCGGGCGGCGCGGCTTTGTTGGGGGCAGGTGGCAAGCTGTGGTGCGGCGATGCTAGCGACGCGTAGAAGCAAACGCGGGCAACGCGGAGGCATTCTCGCCACAGTGGTCGTCACGCGTGCACTCTGTCGAACAGTGGCGGCAACGGTGAGGCCTCCGGCGAGCGGCGCGACTTTGGGCGAGGACAGGTGGCGCATGGAGGTGCTAGGGGAGCTACGGACGCAAGGGAGCGGCCACGGGCTCGCCGGGCGAGGCGTGCCCTCGATGGCACGTCTCGGCCATAGCCAGGGCACGCCTTTGGCTGGCAGAGCGCGTGCTCACCCTGTGCACATGTGCGCTGGGTGTAGCCACGGCTCGCCAAGCGTGTCCTTGGCACGTAGGCAACGTCCAGAAGTGCACTTGGGGGCTTGGAGTCACTAGGGGAGGTCTCATGTGGATGCTAGCTTCAACAAGGAGTTTCTGCAGGAAACTTTGGGATTTTCTGGAGGTTGATTGGCTGGGAGTTTTGAGCTGAATTTTTGTGTGCATGCATGGTTTAGGAAGGTGCTCAAGTGGTAAAAATTCCAAAGCCAATTGATCAGTGTACAGGGTACTTCCTTCACAAAGTGCTCCTCTGTCCAGATTTGAAAAGGAGTTTTTAGAGGGGGGAAATTGTACTGAACTTGTTGCTCTTTTTCCATATAATCATGAGGCATGATCCTAGAGTTCAGCACAAAAAAATTCAAAGCATTTGGACAACCAGAGAAGGTGATGGCTTCCAAACATGGGGGGAAAAGGATTATTCCTTTAATGAAAAAGGAATATCTTGTGGAATAAAAATGTGGCAAGGGAATGGATGATCAAAGCTTGATCTAGGACATGAGGGAGAAGGGTTTTGGGGTCACTTGACCTAGGGAAAAAATTGGGTCCAAGTGATCAAGGCCAAAAAGAGTTGCAAAACACCAGGCAAATGAAAGTAAAATTTTCAGAAATCAAGTAAAAATGGTTTGCAAATCAAAGGGCCACAAACCAGGATGTCACACTTGCATTGCTATATGTTCTTTATCCTATATGCTTGCTTATCGTAGTTGTTGTTTATCATATAGGTTGTCCATCTAGTTGCATATCTAGACAACATACATTATTGTTGAGCCTTACTTTGTTAAAAAAAATTTGTTAGTCGCCTATTCACCTCTCCCCCCTCTAGTCGACATCCCAGATAGCCCTCGTTATTCTTTTTTTCAACCTGACCCTCTAAGTCATCATTTCTGGGAAATGAAATCTATTGCAAAGCAGTCAAAAGAACTTTTTTTAAATACATGCGATAACCCCGATGTTCCAAACTGACCCCTAACTTATTTTTTGGGGAAAAGCAGCAAAAAAACATGCGATGATCCTTATTAATTTATTTCCAAACCTACCCCATCTTCTCATTTCTGGGAAATGAAATCCCTTACAAGCAATCAATATTATTTTTTCAAACCACACTATAATTCATTATTTATTTTTTCAAATCGAACCCTAACTCCTTGTTTCTGGGAAAGAAATTCCTTGCGGAACAATAAATATAAATCAAATAAATCATTAATAGTTTTCCAGCAAACAACAAAGTCAACTCACGTAACCGTACACATAATCTCAATCACAACGTATCACATTTGCGTATGGATTCCTTCCCTCGTGGCATATCTCAATCTCAGTCTCTCCCCCTCCCCCTTCTCAAAAAAAGTCTACCTTCAATCATCAGAATAAAGTTACCCATGTTGCAATGCAGAGGTAATTAGTTAGTAACTTCTTTTTTCTGGAGGAGCTAGTAACTTGGTAGGGCATCTCAAATGATAACCCTCAAACCTCCCGCATTAGTTTGGATTGGACTGTCTGGATCACTTTGGTCATTCAACGTGATCATGTATCCATCCACGAGCCGGTCCACATATTCGTTTTTACGCAAATATGATCCAAACTGAGGGGGCTTTGCGGGAGTCTAGACCGTCGAAACGTCCTCGCCCAACACCCAAGCCTCACCGAAAATTCCTCCATGCCAAAAATCCTACCTGTGTCGATCAACCACTCCAAAGAGGACGTGACCGCTCATTGGAGCCATCATTGATGACATCCTAGAACAACGCAATCGCTCACTGGAGCCGTAGCTCCAGTCTTCGCGCCTTCTCAATGCTAGAGACATGTGTCGTCCGAGAGCTCTGGTATGTTCAATGTCGGTGACACGCGATGGGATGATTATCCACCGAATTGAAATTGGCTTCCTATCCGCCCGTCTATCGGCATTGAACATGCGTGGTGGGCGAGAAACCCACTCTGACGCCTCGCATTCAAGCCGGCATGCAACAAACGCCCTCATTGTTGCACTATTTAAACACGGCCACACACACTTCACTATCCGCACTCTTTCCATTCCTCCTCCGTTTTACACTTCCCCCATGACGGGGAGCTCTAGAACCCTATGGGAGAGCCTATCGACGGAGCATAAGCACGAGTTGGCCCGTCTAGTAGGCAACTGGCAGGCCCCGCGTGCGCGGCGCATAAAGGCCGGCTTGCCGGCGATCTCGCTGGAATTGAGCGGGGGCAAGACGACGATGATGAAGGAGGCGTCAGGTGCCGAGGACGAGCCCTTTCCCACGTCAGTCCGTGTGGGCATAACCATGGACAAGCGCGGACCCATTCAAGACCGTCATGGCGGAGGAGCAGCCAGCACCACTGCTGCTTTCGGCTTTCCGGCAGGTGATGGAGGACCAGAGGTACAATATGGACCTCCTCGAGCAGCACTGGCAGGTGGAGAGCCAAATCTACGGTGATATGGTGAACGTGGCGACCTTAGCGGTCATGGTGACGGAGTCCCTAAACTTCACTGAACAACAATCAACGCTCTACGAGTTCGCTCGCCGTGATCGCGCCAGCTACAACGCGACCCTTGCGGAGGCGGGCGTGGAGGCATTGCAGGCGACCATGGACGGCAACGTAGGCAGCTCGACCTTGTGGACGCCTCCCATGTTGGGCATCTCCAACGTTGGCATGTCCACGTCGATCGTGGACCTCACTTCCACCGACGACGTGCAGATGACAGACGTAGGCTCAAAGGAAGAGTAGAACATGGGAGACAGACCATGTGGATCTACTTCGTGCCTAACCGTCGTGTTCCCATATTAATTTTGAAAGCAACACCAAGACAGCTTCAATTCCTGGAGCTCACCATTGCCGTGCATGAAGCCAGTGTAGTTTTAGACTAGGTTAAAATCCAAATTTGAATGAATTACATTCGAGTTTGTGCGAATTTTCTAAATTTCCGTTGTATTACTAGCAAATTTTTACAGCCAAGGTTGAATGGCTTACTTCTACAGACTAATCCCACCCCTATGAACGAATGTGTCGTCCATCTTAAGATTAAGATTCAGTGTTGAAGATGCCCTTAAATGGATATATTCACGCGTATGTGTTTCTCATAGCAAATATTTTATGTGGTGTTAACTGTTCAAAAAGAAGCCTGGCTCAAGTTTGGACACTTTATAAAATACTCCCTTCGTTTCAAAATAACTGTCTCAACTTTGTACCAGTTCTAGTACAAAGTTGTACTAAGGCCACGACAGTTATTTTGAAACGGAGGGAGTACTAAATTTCCTTCAATATTGGTTGATACCAACCTTACCAGGGTCATGTGACATGATTCTATAGCTGCCAATGCATAGATACCATGATACCAGCCTTACCATGGCCCTTCCACAGTATGGCCTTACCATCACAACTCTAGATCCTAATATATATGAACCAAATACCCCATATCACATTTAGATGCCATGCATAGATATCATGTTTTGGCCAAGAGAACTCATCACCAAACAACAGCATGATATCTAGCACATCGAAGTGAAAAGCAGAATGGAACATGAAGCGAAAACCCCAGAAGAAACGCCCTGCCATGACTGCATTGCATCTCATGCCCAGAAGCATCACATTAACTATCTCAGAAGAACATCACATTAACATTACTTGTAACCAACCTCTACAAAGTCACATCGGGCACAGGCACAGAAGGCCCAAAAAACAGTCCAGTTGAGTTGCAATGGTGGACTTTACAATGCTGATTCAGCAGCGGATTGCATTTCTTTTGCACACCGCCCTCGGCGGCAAACATGGTTACCCTGCCTCCTCAGCCCCTTGTCAAGCATCACATGCAAAAACCCAAGGGCCCAAAAAGGTCAAGGAGCTCCCAGGCCCTTAAAACGCCGTGCAACGAAAAAACCACTAGGGCTTGAGAAGTAGGAAATGGCACCCTACCGGCCTACCCCTAGGACAGTGCCAGAAAGCCTACAAACAAGTAAAAACATGATGGGTGTGGTGCCACTATTGTCCAACAGACGGCTTGCTCGACAGCCTACGCTTGTATCGCTTCAGGACTGAGGCCAGATTCTCCTTCCCTTTAGGAAAAGCTACGTCTCCCGCTGCTGTTCCGCTTCGACCCTTGCGCCCAGAAATAGCTTGCTCCACATCCTTGATCGTCTCCAAGATCACAGCTGAAGTGGTGAAGGTGCCAGAAATGGGCCTGGCAACCAGACCTCCTATCTGAAGGCATGCGCACCCAGTGAGAGGTTTCCGGGGCTTGGAAAAAGCGGGTTCAAGGATTCCCTGCATAAGGTAAATATAACATCAGCAAAATTGCAAGCAAAATGAACCTAGCAAGAGTAGGTATTTTGCCTCTGCATTCTCACTGCAGCACAATCCAACAGCTCAATACAATTGAGCATCCAAAGCCTGTTTATGTTTTTCTCTTTCTCAAGGAGTAAATGCAAGGGAGAGGTCAAGCTAAACATTCAGGCAAGTTTGATTCACTTGGGAATTACAACTGTATAAGATAAACTCTATCTACACAAATGCCATATATAGTAGTGGGTCACCTTATTTGCAGCATGAAATACTCCCAACAGCATACCAACTTGATATGTGCACAGTTTGCTATGCTCTAACAAATATGTATTGAAAGTAATTTAATGGAAGGTGAGATCAACTTTAAAAGTTCGCAGTCAGCATGCTTATAACCTATGCTAGATGGATGATGCATCCAAAACCTGGATCCATCTTTCAGGCTTTAGCCACATTTTAATGGTAAAAGTACGTGAGACAGAAAGATACCTGAAGACGGTTCAGAACATAAGTGTACTTCCCCCAAAGTTCTGGTCTACTTTCCACAAGGGAAAGGTCCAGTACCCGGCGGATACACCAGACACCAAAACTAACAACCAGGGAAGCCTGCCAAACACAAGTTTCACCACAGTTCGGTAGTCCGCGCATGCAATTGGCAGATCTTTCATCATTCCTTCGAAGTGGCTGAGAGCTTTTATCAGAAGGCATGCGCCGAAGATCAGCTGACAACAGATTCTCAGTTGTTTCTTGTGAAAGTCTCTCAGCTGCTGCAACTTGATCAATCAAATTTTCATCACAACCACCATTTTGCCTAAAGAGCCATCCTGATCCCTCCACTTTCAAGATCTCCGTGATGCAAATTCTAAGAGATTGAAGAAGCTCTGCCTCACACTCTGTGTAAGAGGAATCATCCTTTGTCATGCCACTTGATCTCTGGCCAGTGTTCACTTCACTCTTATTCAATTCTGCACTTGACACACCAAACAGCTGCTCAAACGGTTGTTGGGCCCAAAGGGATTTATTGTTGGGGTTCATACCCAACTGCATAGAAAGGACATCTCTCTGGAGGTTATGTTGTGAGCGCTCATTAAATGCAATTTGAGCTTTGGACCTGGCAGCCGAGTCAACATATTGCGATCTCTCAGATGCCAGCTTACTTAGGTATGATTGATTTCCGGCAGCACCACCTAAATTTGCTTCATTCAACAAAGCCTTTCTGCTTGCAGCAATTAGTGCAGATATGTCAGGTGAACTGTGATACTTCTTTGAGTATGCAGGTGAGCCAACACTTTCACTTTCATCAACAGAGGTAGGACCATAATAAGGTCTCTCGACCGTTGCATTTAAGTGATTCATTGCTGGGCTTTGTGGAGAGTTGGCTCCCAGTGAACCACGTAAATTTTGGTTGTGGGCATGCATAACAGGATCAGCATAGTTAGGAAGAGAATATTCTGACGACCTAAGAACGCGTCGTGGGTCCAGGGGAATGTTAGAGTGCTGACTTCTGCTTGCATTCATTCCTTTCAAATAAGATGCCAGGTGATACCCATGAATAGTAGCAGGCTGATAGAACTGATTATCAGAGTAAGATGGCATATTGAAATTTGAATAGTATTTTGCATTTGGCTCAAGCAAGCTGCTGCTTGAACTCGAAATGTCTGTATATGGTAAATTCATGCTCTGAGACCAGTTTGACGAACCCACTGGACCCATCTGATGCCCAGAACTCCAGTCTAGACTACGGATTTCCTTATCACGGGACATCGAGTCCCATGAGTTCAGTGAGGTAGCTGATGTCCGCAGCGCATCTCTCATCAAGGGGCTCTTTGAAGCTTCAATGGTTTGGTTATCAGCCCTCGCAGCAGAATTAGCTGCTCTCAAGTCCAGTCCAAGCAGATGGTTGTACCTTTTATCATTAGCATCTTGCGTAAGCTTACCATGATAATCAAAAAGATGTCCCCAGAACTTGTCAAGAGTTGCTGCTAACTGCTTCCTTGCAGCACGGCCCAAACCAGACAGTGTCGAGAGGCTGCCACTGCCAGCATCAGAGTCCTTTCCCCTGCTGAAAGTAAGGGATGGTGGACCATCAGGATTGAAAGGTGCTCTGCCTCCAGCAGACTTCTCATGTTCCAAATTATGTGAGGCAACATTATCCTTGTCCGTGCAAACTTCTGCTACTACTTCAACATCTTTTTCAGTTGCACTCTTTCCTTTGATGTTCTCTGCATGAATATGTTCTACTTCACTGGCTGTAGAAACCTTTGGTACAGGCTCTGTCCAATCAGCCACACAAACTGGTTTTGGCTCTTCATGGTAGACAGGTGGTGAGGGTTGAGCTTTAGGAGTACTCACTGTATAAGCAGTTGATTGTTGACTGTCAGGATCAGACTCTACAGTGGTGTCAGAACTTTCAGTACGCTCCAAAGCTGATTTCTGATGACTTTCCACTGGATCCCTGAGAATCGCATCAGTAGAAGACCTTTGAACTTCTTCATGGGCAACATCTTCCAGAGAAACATCTTCTCTATGGTGAGCACTGACCAACGGTTCTCTCTGAGAGTGCATAGAGAACTCCAGAGTTTCAGCTTCATTACTTGCAGACTTCAGTGGAGTAACAGCCAGGAACAGTGTAAACAAAAGACATGCACATGAAATTAGGACTATAAGAGTATATGGAAGTACAACAGGGCTCCCAGTGTTCCCTTTCATGCTGTTTGTCCAGGTGCTATCACCAAACAGGATTTCCGCCTTGAAAATGATATTTGTAAATAGCATGAGAAGAAAAGCAAGAAAGGCCAATATTTCAACAGATGAAGATATTCTGTAGCTGCCCATTATTGATCTTGACGAAGCAACACGGAAAACAGGTATAACAGATGCAGGAAGGAGCATGGCCTGGATAACTGGACAGATGATAATTAACTGATATATCGCTTCTGAACCGGCAACCTTCGCATAGTAGATTGTAGGAACCATGGCAAAAACCTTGAGTAGCAGATGGTGCGCAGAAAGGGAAAGGTTTATACCAAAGAAATTCTCTACAATTGCATGGCTGCCAATAATAGACGACAGCGAGATGATGTGGCTTGAAAGGAGAAGAACCATTAAGAACACAAGCGGCGCTGCAGGATTCATGAATATCTGCAGCAAACAATATTCAGAGAAACTCAGAATATGATTTCAACGCAGGACTATGGCAATATCTCAAATAATTCAATATGTGGGATAGGGGAGACATGTCAGATACAGAACTTAAAAGTAAGTAGGAACTACAGAAAGGAAGACACAGACCTGGTTCATTAGCTCTACAACATCTTGAAAGGTCAGGAGCAGTGTATCACCGGATCCAACTGCTGCTGAGCTTATAAGAACATAGTTCACGAGAAAAACCCCAGAAAAAATAAATAAGATAGAAACCAGGTGGTCATGAAATAAGGACCCAAGTGTAACAGGCGATCTTCTTTGAGCCTGCACATATGATATTCAAATTAACATAAACAAAGTAAAGCTGATAATATGGAGAGAACAAATTAAGGGAAGAAAACTTGTTTGTCAAATATACAAATGAAGATGTACTTGATGTGAATCTTTCAATTTAGAGTTTTTCATCACATTTCATGTAAGGTAGCAAGAACATGTTTTTTCTGTAAGAAAGCAAGAACATAAATTGCATATCTTCTATCATGCATTCACACAGACACACACAATTCTTTTAGGTATTAACAACCACACTAGTATAGGATAGCACAAAGTCATCACTCGTAAGGAATTCGGGATCTAAACTTATATGGCTTAGTACAGTGTTTACAGAACTAATATTGATCGTGTCTAACAAAATGCAACATGGATATACTTTTTAGTTAAGACTGCATGATAACTCTGCTGAGAGGCAGAGGAATTGTCATATTCATAAGCATGCCTCTACAGATCTACCCATTACTGGACAAGGGGTACATACAAGCCTTGCATGGGCTAACCTAGGCTAACAGGCCTCTACACAAGTGTACAAACTCAACGTGGATCTGAGACCTAGTTTTAAGGTAGAAAGTATGAAAGCTATGTTGGTATCCATTATGAGTGATGAAGAAGTCAAGTCTTGAAGTTCAAACAGCACATACTGAAGATCGTTAACTGCTAAGGGTGAGAACACATGAATGCACCTTATCAAATTATTGTCAAGGATATGTATAAAAGCCTTAAACTGGGCCAAGTGGGCCTACATACATCTACACTTAAAAACATCCAATGGAAGATAAGGTGGTGTGGACATGAAACCAGCACGCACCAAGAATTCCAACAGTTTGTCGTTTTTCTGGTGATGAACCAACCCGTTTTGTATCATGCATGATGAATTTAGTACTGTCAGTGGTATAAGTTGATTCATCTCAAGAAAAACGTGGCATAACTTGATTGAAAAAATATGGAAGGTCGTAAACTCCATACAAGACATATTCCAAATCTATAAGTTTAAACACGGCCACACCAACAGACCAACCTGATATGGAAGTGGAAGACAAGTCTTAAGAAAACTAAGGGCCTCAAAAGTAACTAATGCACCACAGTACCTGAATATCTTTAACTAATCATGAACAAAAAACACAGGAAGTACTTACCTGTACAAATGATGAATGAACATAGAAGTTGTGCGCTATTACATTGCCACCTAACAGTGCCATGAGCGAGTAGGCACTTTCACCACTCAACTTGGGGAACATCACATCCATATCGAGAGGAACTTTCGGTTGACTGACCAATAAACCAAGCACAAAACAAACAAGTGCGAGGCCAGCTATGCAGGCATTGAATATTCCAGCCATCTTCTTGTCCTGTAATGGGCAGAGGCAAAAGCCAAATACACATAAGAATTTGAGAAGATTCCTTGTGTGAATATGATGCAGTTTTTATTCAAATTACCAGATGGGAGATCGCATATGGTAGTAGATTAACTGCGAAACTTGCAAACCATATGCCTGTGACAAGGTCATCGTATTCGAATACAAGGTTGAACCCCATTGCAATGCCTGAAATCTGAAATAACCAAACATCATCGTCAGACCATACAAATCAAAAGTTGGGAACCAGTCACATCACATGCTCTGATTATGAATCTACAAGTAAATGCATATATCACAGGCAAAAAAAACTCCAGAATGAAGCACCGACAGAACATAGATTTGTGTAAACTGCCTAGACATACCATGGTAATCTCTGCAGTTAACAAGGACAGTAATGCCTGAACACCAAGGCCGACACATATTGGCTGACTGTACTCCTGGACGCATATCTTCATGTTCATGTAAAAGGACCGCAACAAAAAATCAAATTCCGACAGGACGAATATCATGAATATAGTCATATGGCTGAAAATGATACAGAACAATATTTAAAGAAGAACTGAATTCTCTGAAGGTACTAAAAGGTAACGAAAGAAAAGGGGGGGGGGGGGGGGGGGTGATTGCTGCCTGCGCTTTTGGCTTAGGGGGCGTGATATTGCTCAAGTTTCCTGCCTGCCTGCAGTTCTAAATAGTGTTTCTCTGGTTTGGTACCTGCCTACACTGATAGTTCTTGTACACCGGTAACCCCAGCTTTATCTTTCAGTTTCTAAGAAACTTTGTGTCTCGGAATGGCCGGATCATTACAATGTTACTCCAAGACACAAAGTTGTACTATTTTTTGTTTTTTGAAGGCAAATGTTACCTTTTGTCTTACAAATCAAAGGGGAACTTCGGCTACATGGGAGGTATTGTATCCTTGGAGATTACTGTTCATCGTATCTAGGTAATACTCCAAAGATGGCAACTTGGCAGAGCTGTTTGGGTAACTTTGCAAAGCAAGACGAAAGTGGTAGTTACCTGGGCAAGGTTCTTGGTAGTGACCATGCCGATGCATATGGAGAGGTACTGGCAGAGAACGGCGGAGAAGTTGAAGAGCAGCACGAGGAGCACGAGATCATAGCCGAAGCGAGAGCCAGCGTCGACGGTGGTGACCCACTTGCCGAGGTCGATGTAGCCAATCGAGATGAAGAGCGCCGGGCCAAGGGTGCGGAAGAGGTTGCTCCGGCCACCATCGCCAGCTCCAAGGGACTGCGCTAAGCTCCGGACACCGTCCATGGCGGGCGGAGCGAGAAAAGAAGCGCGCGCGGGCAGCGAGGAATCCAAAGACGGCGGCGAGCAGGCAGGATCCCGGCTGGCACTAGACTAGCGCATCTGGGGATCCGCGTGGCGGCGAGCACGGATCGGATCGGGGGTCGCGGCCTTCGCCTAGGGGCGCGGGGTGGGGTCGTCGGGAATGGCGAGGAGGGTAAGAGAAGAGCAGGAGGAAGGGAGGAGGCAAGGGGGCAGACGTGAGAGCATGAGAGGGGATGGGGGGTGGGAGGGGGGGACGGCGAGGGAGGAGGAGGGCAGGGGCATGGATGGAGAAGAGGGGGAGGAAGAAGAGTGATGGTGGACTGATGGGAGATGGGTTCTTGGGGTCGGGGAAGGGAAGATGGGGGAGAGATTGGAGGGGATTCTCTGTGGCTCCACTGTGTCCGCTGCGCTGGTGTTAGTTAAGGAGATGATGGATACCCCGTTCCCGTGTGGCTACTGTTAGTTAAGGTGGAAGGTAGAGTACTAGTAGTCTAGTTGATGTTGTTGGGATGACAAATGATTACTTTATGTTATCTCGTGTTTAAGCAGTTTAGGATGACTTGTACTACACCAAGCTGGTTATCAGGAAGCTTGGAGTTTTATCAAGCCAACATTCGGGTACATTCAATGTGCAAATGTTACATTCAATGTGCAATCTCGCTTAGCATATAAATGTGCGGAAACATTGGTTGACCTAATTACATGTTGAATACTAAAAAATATAAAGTGTCTAACTAGCTCTCCTATTTCACGAAGGATAAAAGCCATAGTTGAACGTGAATTATGGCGAGTGTTCCGTAGTAAGACCATCTTCGGAAAGTCCACTTCCATTTCACATGTAAAAATCACGCAGGTTGGTAAATCTTGCACCGTCCTGTATAGCTAATGCTTCAGCAATCAGGGGATCATAGATGCCCAAATGGGGCTTGCACCAAGCTCCAAGAAATTGGGTGCTAGACCGAGCCATGCCACCAGCCCCGCAACAATTATAATCGAAGTTCTGCCCGTATTTATTTTGATTAGGACCGGATCTGGTGG
This sequence comes from Bromus sterilis, assembly GCA_950022295.1. Lineage (NCBI taxonomy): Eukaryota > Viridiplantae > Streptophyta > Magnoliopsida > Poales > Poaceae > Bromus > Bromus sterilis. Next base: position 320,100,857 of record OX465596.1, on the reverse strand, counting down.
TCGACATCCATGTCCTAGGAGAACCATGGTGGCGCTCTGGGGTAACTCAAGGATCGCCATAGCTTCTGTTGTAAGCTTCATAGATGCCACATGATCAGCTTCATAGATGCCACATGATCTGAGCTCTCCTGGTCATCTATGCGGAGATAAAGTATCTCGGATCAGTTTTTGTTTTCATGTCCAATTGTCCATATCAATCAACTAGGAAACATTCTCCAATATTGTGATAGGAGGCTTGAGGAGCGGCCTCATGGATATTGTTCCCTGGATCCACTTACCATTCCAAACGGAAATCGAAGTACCATCACTAACATGTTAAATAAGTCCCGCCTGAAGCACTGCCATACCTGCAATGATCGCTCGCCAGGTGGTCGATGTTGTCTTCGGTACGGTAGCCTGCATGAAATCCGCGTTCGGGAAATAGCGTCCCTTCAACACCTTGGCGCAGAGGGAATTAGGGGAAGTCATTAACCGCCATCTTGTTTGCCGAGAGGAACTCCACTGAACAAATTTTACCTGTGCAAGGTGCAAATAAGGTGATCACTTATGCTCACTTTTACAGGCTATGCTCACTTATGCACAAGCAAGACTGATCTGTCAATGAACATGTTGAAAGAGATGAAGAAAGTCTTCTTCATAATCCCATAGTTGAAGAGTTGAGTAAAATGAAGCTTTCACGTTGGTCGGATCTTCTGCACTGTTGAATAGGTTTTCCGAAGCGAGCTCAACCGTCTTATCTTTACCGTGAGCGATTTCAGCCATTAGATATTTTACGGATCATTATGGACCATTCGATATTTATAGAGATGGCATTGATGGGTAGTTATGTGGTCCGGGCGGAGGTAGAACGGATTTTTCACCTTGCAACATATAAAAGGGCACCAAAGCCTCGGTGAAGCCCTAGTCAATCACCTCCACCTCACGTCCTTTCCCCTCTCTCCCTCCCTCTCCTGGTCTCCTCCTACTCACAGTGTCGGACACGACTGCGCCCCATTTGTGTCTCCTTCACTCCTCATGTAGCCAGCACCGGCCTCATGAATCTACCATCTCCTTCGGCGGCCTACCACCGCATGTCACAACTCCCCTCCCCCCTAGAGGCCTCCCATCACTTCTCATTCTCCTATGCCACTCACGTCGTCGTGGTAGGAACCTAAGCTAGCCTCCTCATGTCTCACTTCAGTCGCCACCACACCTCACTCCCATATGTGTTGCGTGGCATGGTCGGGATGTGATCTGGGAGCAGCAAGAGCGCTTTAACGATGATGACACCATCGTCAACCGGGGGCGAGGCTAAGATGTGGAATGGGAAGTGGACGGAGAGGTGCCTCCTGCGACTATCGAGCTACTTCTCCTTCATGGGATTCAAGCTGGAGTGTGATACTTCTTCCTCTTCGTTGCCGTCGTCGCATTGATTATAGCCAAAGTTCGGTAAATTTTACATAAAAAGGTAAAGTGAATTGAGAAAACAATACCACATTTGTGTCATCATTTCTATTTGCTATCACTTTTGCTACGTCAGTGAAACTCTATCGACTTCTAGATAATCTTTTGCAGTTAATGCTAGTTACCAATTTAGGTTGATCTTTAGTTTCACGTTAGATTGGGGAAGATGGAGCGGATGAGACGGGCGTTAATGCAACAATAGTGACATCATTTTCTCCCTACCCCTCTCACGCCCTCACTCTCTCATCTCTTCGCGGTCGCTCTATTTTCTCTATACCGATGGTAGCGGTCAAACCCTGTGACGGCAGCGGTGGGACCGACGGTGAGACGAATGATTACTCGGATGTTGAAAACTGGCTAGGTAGCTTCAGCGCCATGCAAATATCATAGTGGTCATTGGCGCATAGGGCGGCGATGGCCCTAGCCCAGCCGGTGGTGGCAAGTCTAATCGACGGCCATCGCTTTGGTTCTTTAGTCGGTGGTGTCGAGTAAGTCACCATCTGATACGTCCCAAACGTATCTATAATTTCTGTTTGCTCCATGCATGTTTTGGGTGATATTGCTATACTTTTGATGCACTTTCATACACTTTTGATCATATTTGTACTAACCTATTAACTCAGTGCACCACAGTGCCAGTTTCTATTTTCTGATGTTTTTGTATTTCAGGTTTTAGCATTACTTAAAGTGCCAGAAAAATTCCAGGAAAATATATAAAAAATCAGCGACACATAAGCTTCCACATGCCCTAAGGGGGCTGGGGGACCCAACTGGTGCCTAGGCGGCTAGGGGGCGCGGCCCCACCCTAGGCCGCGCCAGGGGGCCGCCTGGACCCCCTGGTCCACCCCTGGCTGCCCCCCTTCGCCTATATTTACCTCTCGTCCTGAAACCCTCGAGGACATAACCCTTTTTCGTGATCTTCCCTCTGTTTCGCTGCCGCCGCGCTTCCAAGATCGGGGCTGCCAGGAGACCCTGTCCCGGCACCCTGCCGGAGGGAGGATTGACCTCCAGGAGCTTCTCCACCCGGATGAGCCATGAGTAGTCCACCTTGGACCATGGGTCCATGATCAGTAGCTATGTGATGTCTTCTCTCCACCTTTGCTCTTCATTGATTAGACCTTGTGAGCTGCCCTACATGATCAAGGAACATATGTAATTTTCCTGTTGTTGCTATGTTGATTTTGTTGGGATCTAATGGATTATGACATTATGTTCAGATTGTGTTGAGTAATATATTTGGTTCTTCTCCTTTTATATTTGTGTTCCTGAGTAATTCTTGCATGTTCTCCATTGTTGTTTATTGGTTTGGCCAAGTGGTAGGTAGTAACTCCAAGAGGGAGCGTTATGCCTGATTGTGGGTTCATGCCCCCAATGATTAGCTTGAGTGACAGAAACATGAGTCTAGGGGATGTGCTATTGCCACAAGGGGGAAAACAACGGTGCTTGTACTCGCGGGTTCAAGGATTGTTTACTTTACGCAAAGTTATTTTAATGCAGTTGTCTGTTGCTTTGTGTTTACACTTTGGGTATGGCTCGCAACTTAATACCAGCGAGATGTTCTGGATAGATATCTCAAGGTGGATGATTAGTGAGTAGATGCAGATGGATTTCGGTCTACTTGTCTTGGTGTACTGCCCATGCTTTTGAGCCTCTTCCTTTCTTTTGTAGCATAGTTAGCATTGCAGTGCGTTTTTAATCCTATCAATTGCCCAGCTGTAATTTTTTCACCTTGCATCGTTTTTTATCGTCTCTTGGGAGAGATACATGACTAGTGAACTTCATGGAACCCTGGTCCATATTTCCATTACTGTTTACACCCTCAACTTACTTCCTGTTTTACTTTCTAGTTGCAATTATCACTACCATTATCTCTTGCGTTTGATCCTTTGTAAACGACAAGGCCGGAGGGATTGACAACCCCTATGTACTCGTTGGGAGCAAAGTTATTTTTATCTGTGTGGAGGTCCACGTCAACTTTTCACCATCCGACAACTTAATATCTGGCGCCGTTGACACCTACTTGTCATCGTTGGAGTCCTACTGGTTCGATCTCAACCTTGGTATATTTGCCAAGGGAAATTACCGCTACGCTACATCTCAACCTTCCACTTGGGGTAACCAACGAGGGGCGAGAAGCCATCAAGCTAATTTCTGGCGTCGTTGCCGGGGAAGCAAACAAAACTACACCCGTCAACTCTCGCGCCATCACTTCCTTGCTAGCATCAAGTAATTTCTGGCGTCGTTGCCGGGGACTCCACTCTTCAAGATAGGGGAGTTGCACACTATCTTTTATCTTTGCTTTTTAGTCTTGCTAGTTTACCTTTCAGTTTTTACTTTTGTGTCTTATATCAAAAACCCCAAAAAATAGTATGTCTAGTTCCTTGCTTGCCACCAATGCCTAACTTCTTTGAAACCGGATCCTATTGGCATGGAGGATTCGCTAAGGATCAACAAGAATATTACAAGGAACACCGCTTGTCTCAAAAGAGAATACACTTATGGATACTAATACATCGGTTGTATGAGTATGCTAGAAACTTGTGCTCAATATATAATATATCTTTCTGTAGGGATGAATCTTGTTGTTATATGAGGCATAGACACCTTGCTTTCCAATGTGAGTACAATGATGATGAAACCTTAGCTTCTTATGCTAAGGGAAATTACGATTTTTATGATGCAGAGCAACTAGAAGAATTTGTTCCTTTTAAGGGTACCTATGAAATTACTTCTCTTCTTAAAAATATTGATGATGCCCCTTACAAATCTGAGAGTCTTGCTATACTTAACTATTGCTTTGAAAATTACAATGCAAATTATTATATTACTGATCATCTTGAGAAAATCTCTCCCCCAAAAGAAGAGACTAATGTTTTGCAGGACTCTATGGAAGAAGAAATTGCTGAAACTGAAAGCTCCTTGGATGAAAAAGAGGAGGAGGGTGACGAACAAAAGGAGGAAGAATGGAGCCATCCATGTCTACCTTCTAATGAGAGTAACTCTTTGAATCTTACCTTATATGAGTGTTATGATCCTATGGATTCTTTTGAAATATCTGTTTTTGATGAAGTTGATGGCTTCTATACTTGTGGCCATGATGCCATTATGAATGATGCTTATGGATATGAACTTGCTATAGTTCCTCATGTTAATAATGAAATTTTTTCTATTGCACCCACACTTGATTGCCCTATTATCCTTTTTAAATCTCCAACTCATATTCCGGACAATTTTGCTCTTATCAAGGCTCAATGTATTGGGTTGAATTTATCTTATGATTCTAAAGACCGTGTTGAAAACTATACATGTGTGCTTGTAGGTCATGAACAACATGATTTATGTGATAGTTATATTCTTGATGTTATTCATGATACTACTGAAAAATATTTTGAGAGAGGGAAGTTTGGTTGTAGAAACTTCCATATTACTAAAACTCCTCTCTTTATGTTGAAAGTTTTGGAGTTGTTCTTTTTCCACCTTCCTATGCATGTCACTTTGTGCTTCTTTGATTTGTTTTCTTACAAGATTACGAGGCATAGGAAGTGGGTTAGACTTAAATGTGTTTCATATTTGTTTCTGGATGCTCTCTTTTGCTTCAAATCCTTATTTTTATGAGAGCATCTTTTATAATCTTCATGCCTAGCTCCAAGGCATAAAAGAAAGCGCTTGTTGGGAGGCAACCCAAGATGTTTTTCCTTATGTTTTTAATGGTCTTGATGATTGTTACTACTGTAGCAACACCATTCTATCTTTATTTTCAAGCTTTGTGCCAAGTTTAGCCTCTGATTGCAAGAAAGTTCAAAAGTTTTGACGTGTTGTCCAGAAAACAGATTATGTCCCTTGACGGAAAAATTCGGCTAAAATCACCAGATCATCTTTTTGATCTGAATTTTTTTGACAGCGTGCTCTATACAATTAGCTTTCGTGCATTTGTTCTGGGTTTTTTATTTGAGTTGCAGAAGTACCCCAAAAAATTATTTACTACCCGCTGGTCTGTTTTTCACAGATTCTGCCCAGTTTTGCGTTTTCCCAGTTTTGCAAATCTTGCCCTAGTTTTTTATTTGCAAAAACTTTTTGCGAATCTTGAGAAACGGTATCTCTTCAATAATGTCTTAATTTCCAGTACAGGCAAATTATTTTAGTATGGGTACTAACCTCTCTAATCAGCTTATGACGAGTTATGTATGAAGGGAGTTTTCAAGTGTGCGAGGGAAGATGATGAAAGAAGATCCGGGAGTGTCAAACGCTCAAGCATGGGGATGCCCCCATGCACCCCCAAGAAATATCCAAGGAGACTCAAGCATCTAAGCTTGTGGATGCCCCCGTGGATCCCCTTCTCCATCAACAATTATCAGTTCGTCCTTCGTTCCACTATATTTTTATCACTTCATGCGTTATGTGATATGCTTGAAGCGTCTTGCTCTTTACTTTTTAGTTTTCTTTAGCTTTGTTTGTTGTTCATAACAAGTTAGAACCCAACTTTCTGCATGTGGGAGAGAAACACGCTCCACTTCAACATAGAACACATCATAGGATTTTCATGCTTATCTTTCTTTGCTATGTGTGTTCTTTATCTTTTCGTAGCTGCTGTCATGCTTAGCTCTTAGTTTTCATGTTTATCTTTTCAAGAGATTTTAATTAGTTTGTTGCTGAAACTCTCTTGAGTCTTCATTTTTATCTTGTTTAGAGAGTTGGCATGTTGCACTGAGTTGTGTATCTTGACTTAAAGTAGGTGATTGAGGTTGCTATTCAACTGTAGTAGTAACCTGCAATAGTTTTGAGGTATTGTTTTCAGTAATGTTTGAACTTTTCGTGTCAAGAGATTTATCCTATTAGTGATAGATGTCGTATTTTGGGCAAGCCGTGTTTATTCTCGAAAAACTACAAAAAACTAGTTGAGAACTCTAGATACTAGATGGCTCACTAATCTTTGGAGGGATCGGATAGTAGAGTAAACTCACGTACCATGAGTCGAGGATGCGCAAGGATAACCAAACCCCCATACACTCATCCTCGAGGTACTTGTCTCTTTGTGAACCTCCTGATTAGATTGAGAGTTACCGATAATAAGTGCATGAGTTCTTCGGACTAATGTAAGTATTCAAAAGTTGACACTTCCACCACCCATATTTTTCTAGCCTCTTCAGTACCGCGCATTGCCCTTTTCTCACCTCGAGAGTTGGTGCATACTTCGCCGGTGCATCCAAACCCTTGGCATGATATGCTTTGTCATCATAAACCTCCTTACATCTTTCCTCAAAACAACCACCATACCTACCTATCAAGGCATTTCCTTAGCCTTTTCGAGATATATTGCCATGCAAAATCCACCTTCTCATGACTTGATCTTCATGTCATACATTCTTTTGCTCGATCGATGAGCCGCATGCTAGTTGGGCCTTGCCCTAATCATTGCTACATGACGCGCTAGTATCATTGCATATCCTGCTACACTAGCAGAGGCATACATTTGCATACATCATGATAGCTTCATCTTCTTTATGCTGAGTACTTTTGTAAAGTGTGAAAAATCTTCTATACTTCTTGTAATATATAGAGTGTTTCCCCTAAAGTGAGGAAAAGATCTCAAAGAGGACAAATCAAAAGATCCCAAAGAGGACAAATGAGAGATAAATAGAAAGAGCCATTGAGGCCACAAAAAAATACAAAAAAATAGAAAAAGGAAATAAAAAGAGAGAAGGGGCACACTACTATTCCTTTTGAGAGATCCACACTCGTACTCCCTCTTATATCTTGTACTCCATAGAGATCATCATACATGCATATAGCTATGTGGAGAACCTTACACTATAGAACTTGGCTTGTATATTCCAATGATGAGCCTCCTCAAATGAGCTCTCGGTCTTCTTGAGGAAGCAAGTTGGATGCACCCCCACTAGTTCCTTTGGAGAGCTTCCCATAGCTCACATGTGCATCCGTTGCATGGCAATCCCTACTCCTCACATCATATCTATCATTTGGATTTCTCTCTCCCATGATTGTCCTCATTGATGTGAGCCTTACACACCTTTTTGTCTTCCTCCTCCATCATTTCTCTCTTTGCCATCCTAAGTGTCAACTTTCTTGTTTACGCTCATCCATTGCATGAGTGCTCAAAATATCGAAAGGCAGTGGATCAGTTTGACTTGTACCTGGCTAGTGGTCTGGGGACGAGTCAAGATAAGATTCATAGGAATTCTAAGTGTGAAACTTTAGTAGATTGAGTTCTAAACCAAAATAAATAGTATGTTTTTACTCTCTTGTATTCCCATCTCCCGCTTCTTGCACGCAAACACCATTTGGAGACATTCGAGTCACGGATAGCGAGAGTTCTTGCACCTTTATGTTCTTATGTTGCTTGTTTCAATGCTAATATAGACTCTTGCTTGTTATGACTTGAATTGAATTACATGCATTGCTTGCCTTACTTGAAAGTTTTTTTATGGGGTGTAGCATGTCACCATAGAAATTATGCTTGTTATCATTTACCTACACGAGGACGAGCAGGAATTAAGCTTGGGGATGTTGATACGTCCCAAACGTATCTATAATTTCTGCTTGCTCCATGCATGTTTTGGGTGATATTGCTATACTTTTGATGCACTTTCATACACTTTTGATCATATTTGGACTAACCTATTAACTCAGTGCGTTGGAATCCGGATGCGAAATCCAGTTTTCGAAAATCTGTGAAAATTTCACCAAATTCCAACGGCTGGATCTCCATCGGCGACTCCTGCACTGAAGTACTTTCGGAATCTAATGGAACTCCGCGCGACTCCAGCACAAATATTCCTGACATTACCTCGGACATCAACTTGAAGATCCCTCCGGTGAAAGCATGCGGGATTCAATCCCCCATCAACACAAAAAAAATTCAAAAATTTCCAACTGTTAGATCTCCGTCAGCGGCTCTCGCACTGCAACGCCTTTTTGGATCTACGTGAGATCGCGAATTTCCAATCGCGAATTCTGGTTCAATTTTAACTCACAAGGCTTCTACTCCAACTCGACATGCCATGGATGACTCACCAAGATTTCTAAATCGACTTATGCCAATACAGTAAGGGCTGCACGTCACGCAACTTCAACAAGTTGACTCCGCCCGGTGCGTCGAGTCCCTCTCAGTCACTCGCCGCACTATCGACTCCCTCTCGGTCACTCGCCGCACCGTCGACTCCAACCACACAAATCATTCTGCGCCGAGCTCCTTTGTATGGGCTCTCCCGTACCAAGATCCATCACGCAGGAATCACCGCGTCGAGTCCTCTCGTCACTCACCGGATAGCTTCATCACGACGACTTTGTTGCACAACTCTACTACCTCAACACTCGAGGGCTGAACGTCGCAGTCGCCATCGCATCGACTCCGTCCGCTACATCGACCACGGCTGCGGCATCGACTCCGTCCTCTACCTCGACTCCGGACGCGACATAGACTATGGCTGAGGCATCAACTTTGTCGTCTACACCAACTACGAGCGAGGCGTCGACTCCGTCCTCTACATCAACCACGGGCGAGGCATCGACTATGTCCTCTACATCGACTACGACCTCGACATCAACTCCGGCCGCGACATCACCCACAGTGTATGTAACAGTAATCCTTTTGCTAATGAAAAATTACTGTTGCTATTCTCACTTTGATCATCTTTGCATTTGATCACTCCAAAAACACTTTTGGTTGTTATTAAAAATAATGTGATAAATAAAACTTTGTCCAAAAATTGTGGAACCAATTTTGTTAAATGCCTAAAAATAAGTGGACCATGTTAAACCAACATTGGGCATTCATTGCAATATTTAAATATTGCAAACAATTAAACTAGTGCTAAAACAGCCGCTTTCACTAGTTGCATAATAAAAAGAAATATTAAATGAATTTCTTTGCACCCAAACTTTTTGTGGCACTCTATTAATGTGAAATGTTAATTATGGGACAAGTTCCATATTTTACAAAAAGTCCAAAATGCTAACTAAAATAAATACAAACAAAAAAGAAATTACCTAAAGAAAAGAATAAAAAAAAGGAAAAACCTAAACTACGCACTGGGCAGCAGGCCCACCCCTCTCCACTGGGCCAAGCCCAGCCCACCCAAGCATCCATCTTAACCCTCCGTACAGGGGAGGCGTGGTGCCCATTGCGCAGCCAGGCCGCGGCCTCGCCGTCGTGGCGGCCATCCACGGTCACCGTCGAGGGATAAGACCCCGAGGCCGAGCCCGGCCCCCATGGAACCCTAGAACCCCCCCCCTTCGCGCCGCCGTTTCCCCCTCCTTTTCCCGTGCTCCTCCCTGAGCTCGCCCGACGTCCGCCGTGGGCACGCCGCCATCGTCCTCGCAGCCAACGGCCACGCCCGCCTGCTCCGTCGTGTCCCCCAGTTCCACCGTGGCCGCCTCCTTCGAGTCCCCCAGCGAACCGGGGCCGACAGCCACCGCAAGGTCGCCATCGCCGCCGCTCCCTCCGCCACGGCCGCCGACTCCGGCGACGAATACGTCGCCACCAGCGCGTCCCCGACCATTCCGCGCTCCCCAAGCCATCACCAAGCTTCACAGTGAGCTCCCCCGCCTCCCTTTACCTCCTTCGCGTGCCGCGTTCGCTGCCCCTTGCCTGCGCGTACTCACGGCGCCGCCTGCCGTCGTTGCGGAGGCCGCCTCCGGTCACCCCCTTCGCCGCTGCCTGCTTCACTGGATGGGCGACGTCGTCCCGTCCAGTACCCGTTCTCAGCGAGCCAAAGGGCCACCGGAAACCACCGCACGAGCCTCGCCGGCGTTCGGCCTGGCAGCGTTGCCGGCGTCGACCTGGCTGTACGTGCCCCCCCCCGAAATTAAATTAGCACTTAAACCACCCCAAGCCAGTCAATGGCAGGTGGGTCCTGGGCGTGTTAATCTTGATTAGTTAACTAAAACAGAAAATAATAACCCCCTAAGTCACTTACCAGTGGGCCCAAGGCCTTTTAATTAATCTTTGGTTAAGTTTAATCTAGTAATTAAGTACTCTCTATGACATATGGGGCTAGTGTCTGTTTAAATTAAATTAAATAATTTATTACTGCTGGGTATGACATGTAGGTCCCACCTGTAGGTTGACCAGTCAAAACTCTATTTGGATAATGTTGCATTTTATTAAAAAAAAGAAATCCAGGAAATGTTTTAAAATTGATTTAAACTTCCAAAATTAATATCTTTTAAACCGTAAATCAGATGGAAAAACTTTATACATGAAACTTTCTCAGAAAAATACGACGATCACGAATACGCTACCCGTATACCCATCACCCCCTATAACATACCGAACACGAGACATTCCCCCTCCGGTTGCACTGTCCGGTACTTGCCCGGAGCCGGTAAAATTTTCGGTTAAAATTCCCGTTTCATCTGCAACGTGTAGCATCGCTTTAGTTCACCCCTAACACTGCGTTTGCCATGTCTTGTGTTTGTATTGCTATTATTGTCGTGTATTTATTGTTTCTTCCCCCTCTCTTATTGTCCGGTAGTCTCGACGTCCGCTGCTGGTGCCCCTGTGATCGACTACTTCGTCGACGACCATACCTCTACCGTCGAGCTTCCAGACAAGCAGAGCCATTCTCTTCCCCAGATACCGCCTATCTTTCTGTACTTTTCTTGCAGTAGGCTTATGCTGCTGCTGCTACGTTAAAATCCTATTCAATTGCATAGCCTGTCTTTGTCGCCCCTTGATGAACATTCCTTTATCCTATGTTGCCTTATATTTATATTATATTCAGCAGTAAACCATGCGCCTTGTTAGTCAATAGGGTTAGATAGCGGGCCGTGTTCACTCTGGGAGTGAATGCGGATACAATACATTACAACTGTCACATGTACGGTACAATGCAGACACCGCTTCAGGCCCCTACCCCGGCTCTGCCAAGACACCTCAACTGTGAGCTATCGAGGAGTAATCCTTGTACTCCACTCATCGCTGACTCTGTATAGCCGCCCTCGGGTCCCGAACAACGGTTGTCCTTACAGGTAATGATTCGGGTGACCCAACGGTGCCCGCGCAGGGTATCTTAGCGGAACGACAGGTCAGGTGTATTCCACCGGCGTGCGGCGGGCCTGGTACTGTTCGTGGCCGAAAGATATCCTGTTCTACGAAATTCGAGCTCTTCGGAGCAAACGCGAGACAAGGTAAGGAGACGGTTCACCTTGTTGGTAACCGCACGAGTTGGTGGGACGACAGGGCAGGCACCAACGTTACTGGTGGTCCTGACTGTTGTCGTTGTCCGTGACTCACCCAAATAAGGGGCAACGATAACGGTTGTCCCGACAGAAAATAATAAAATGATTAACGGTTCAGGTGGATGACTTGAGTGGGTCGACGTGCCCTATACGCACTACCTCCACGTGGGATTATGGTGTGGGCCCTCCGCGTTGTGGTCTCGTTCGAAAGCTCTGAAAGACGTCCAGTTTCAGCATTGTGGTTGGGTCGGATCATGCCGCGGCACTGGATCCACTTGGCGCACAACGACCCGGAGTGCGAGAGGTGATGGCCCATGAAGCTCTTGCGCTTAGGACTGTAGACTGGCGGGGACCTCTCTGATGAGCCGTAGGATGGGCCTCGGCGTGTCGGATAGCCTCAGTGGGGCATTCCCTAACATGGTGTATGCCACCCTGGAGATCCGAGCGTGCAGGCTGAACAGTAGTGCATCCCTGCAGGGAGTTTGATCTATTCGAATAGCCGTGTCCACGGTAACAGGACCCTTTATGCTGAAGCCAGAGCCTACTACTACAAACTACTACTATTAAAATGTATGGTTCCGGTTTATTTTCCTCGCAGGGAGTCAAGGATGGGAACTCGGAGGCATTATTATTATTATTAATTATTACAACTTACTATTATACAATGCTGCAGCAACTTCAGTTGCATTGTTATTACATTCATGCTATTGAACTTTTGGCTTTTCTCTTTTTGTGCTGCAAGACTCGTCGGAAGATGCTAGTCTTCAATAGGCCTAGTTTCTCTTCCTTATTCTGATTTCTACCTTGCAGTCCACTATATACAGCCTCCCCTTTCCATTTGATACAAATGCATAAATGCTTATTAGCGGACGTAAGACTCGCGGGTATACTAGATACTCACCCTTGGTTTATTTCCCCTTTTCGCTTTGCCTGATCGGCCGCTGCAGTCGACGTTGGAGCCCAGGAGCACGAGATTCCAGGAGGAGCCTACTACGACGTCGAGTTCCCGTTGACCAGGAGTAGTTCGGTGGATCCCAGGCAGGAGGCCTCGCCTTTTTGATCTGTATCTCTGATGTTATTTATGCTAGCCTTCTTAAGGCAAAACTTGACTAACTATGTCTGTACTCAGATATTATGGTTGTATGACTTATGTATTCGGGTCTGTGCGACCCCCTTCCTTGTAATATATTGGTTTATCCTTTTGTGTTTAGTGTTATGCTGTGATATTCTCACCGTGGCACCTTGATCTCGATCATGTACCCTGCGTGTATGATTACTGTACATGATCGTACATCGAGGGCGTCACAAGTTGGTATCAGAGCCGACTGCCTGTAGGAAGCCACCCAACCACTACCTGGTCGAAGTTGAGTCTAGACTTTGAGAAACTATTTTGCTAACTTAATATTTAGCTTACGGGCCCACATCGATATCATCCCGTTGTGATATCTATGGTATTAGGATCCCTTTCTCCGTACCTATGCTCTGGGAATCTGCTCTCTTATCCTTGCTGGTAAGTTTTACAAACTCTGACATTAGGATCACGTTCTCTTGATTCCACCCGGCGTTCTGGTGTGTACCCCTTTGATTGAGTCGTGTTGCAGGAGTTCTGACCCAGGTCCCGGACCGCGGATCCCATTCTCATTTTGGGCAGGCCGCGCGTTCTCTGGCAAAAACTCCTGTGGCCAACAGTTTTCTTGCGGCGTGATTGACATATCGGAAGCTATGTCGCGTCGTGTATTCCTTACCGCGGTCTGCGCGCCGCCTACTGAGTCCTTTTTCCTTAATTTCTACGACGTTACGTTGTCCAGTTTTGACCGACTATGTGCAAAGATCTGTATGTCTATATGACTACTATTGTGTATCTACTGTACTTCTCGTTCATTGCTCATACTACATCATGTATGACTTCTTATCCTTGCAAACGCTTTGTTTGAACTAACCCCTTCTGTTCAGGCAGGATGGCTGACGATCCCCCACCTCCACCTTATGTGGCCGCAGTACTGCAACAGTTTGATCTGAACCGTCAGTTTATGGCCGGAGTAATGACCCAGCTTTCAACTCAGAATTCCCCGATAACCCTGCAGGAGTTCGTGCGCCTCAGTCCGTCTACCTTCCACAGCTCCGCAAATCCTATGGATGCCGATGATTGGCTCCGTGATATTGCTTTTTAGATGGAGTCAGCTGCTGTTGCCCCTGCTAGTTACCTCACCTTTGCGACGTATCATCTGAGGGGTCCAGCTGCTCTGTGGTGGGAAAGCCACCGGCTTGCGCTGCCAGATGGAACTGTAACCACTTGGCAAGAATTCCAGTTAGCCTTCCGTGCATGGCACCTTCCTCAAGGTCTGATGGACCAGAAGAAGGAGGATTTCCGCCAACTCCTTCAGGGCCAGACAACTGTTGATGAATATCATAGGAAATTCCTTGAGTTGTCCCGCTATGCTGAGAGAGACGTCGCCACCGACGCTCGCAAACAGGAGAGATTCCGAGAAGGACTGCATCCTGAAATAGATCTCACACTTGTCCTTCATGATTGTGCGGACTTTGCGACCTTGTTCAGCAAGGCTTTCCAAGTCGAAACTGCTCTGACTAAGCACCATGAGTCGCTTAAGCGTGCTCGAGATGCTGGCCCATCTTCGGGTCGGCCTGTTCAGAAACTTAGAGTCTAGCTCCCGCACAATGTTTTTCACCGTCCTGCACCAATGTCAAGGCCGTCCTATGCTGCACCTCGCCTGTCTCCGCCTCCGAGACAGCTAACGATTCCGACTGGACAGCCCAATATTATGGCTCGGCCCCCTAATGACGGCTTATGCCGCCAGTGTGGATAGCCAGGTCACCGTGCACCATGTCCTCCAATTGACCGAAAGAGGAACTGTCGAAACCGTTGTACCAGAAAAGGTAATACCAAGCCACCTCTTGTTGAACGTGGCTATGCCAATCATGTAGATGTTGAGAAGGCTAGGATGGATCCGACTATCGTGATGCGAACCCTCCTTGTTAATTCAGTACCAGTTTCTGTTCTGTTTGATTCAGGAGCCTCACATTCCTTCATATCTGCTGCGTTTGCCCGTAAGCAAGACTTGCCGTTCGAAAACCTGTACCCTCCGCTGGTGGTTTATTCTCCTGGTTCTAGTTGGGATACCTCGATGATAGCCCACAACAATCATATTGAAATTGGAGGATTGGTGTTTGCTGCTTCACTCATGGCCCTCAAGGTTTCTTCCATTGATGTTATTCTTGGTATGGATTGGTTGAAAGCACATGATGCTCACATCCGCTGTGGTACTAAAACAGTTCAGCTAACTCACCCTTCTGGCAAGACAATTATGTACTCGACCCGAACAGTTCAACATGCCGAAAGCCAGATATATGCTCTGAACGCACTGAATGCCTCACCTCTTGAAGGAATTGAGAACGTTCCAGTCGTTCGCGATTTTCTCGACGTCTTCCTAGAAGAACTGTCGAGAATACCCCCGATCAGAGATGTCGAATTCGTCATCGACTTGAAGCCTTGCACCGTCCCTATTTCTAAGCGCCCTTATAAGATGCCGCCTCACCACCTCCTTGAACTGAATAAGGAGATCGACATGGCACTCCTCAAAGGCTTCATCCGTCCAAGTTCCTCTGCTTGGGGAGCACCTTCGCTCTTTGTCAAGAAGAGCGATGGAACGAACCGTTTGGTCCAAGATTACCGACCTATCAACCAGGCAACAATACAGAACAAGTATCCGCTCCCTCGGATCAACGATCTATACGATCAACTTGCTGGATCTACGGTGTTCTCTAAACTCGACTTGAGGTTGGGTTACCATCAGATACGGGTCCGTGAAGAGGACATTCCGAAGACCGCTTTCATTACTCGCTATGGTTCATACGAGTACACCGTTATGTCCTTTGGCTTGACGAATGCCCCAGCCACATTTTCCCGATTGATGAACTATATATTCATGGAATACCTCGACAAGTTTGTCGTGGTTTATCTGGATGATATCTTGGTATACTCCAAGAATGAAGAAGAACATGCTGAACACCTTCGTCTTATACTGGAAAAGCTTCGAGAACACAAACTCTATGCTAAGTATTCTAAGTGTGAATTCTGGCTTCCCGAAGTAACTTACCTTGGTCATGTGATTTCCAAGGATGGCGTCGCCGTCAACCCAGAACGTATTCAGGCTATTCTTGACTGGACTCCTCCCAGGACTGTAAAGCAAGTCAGAAGTTTCCTCGGCCTCGCTAGCTATTTCCGCCGTTTCGTCGAGAACTTCTCCAAGATTGCCAAGCCTCTGACTAATCTGCTTCACAAAGGCGTTAAGTTTGAGTGGACAGACAAATGCCAGGAAAGTTTTCAAGCTCTGAAGGACAAGCTCACTTCTCCCCCAGTGCTTGCTCCCCCTGATACTCAGAAGGACTTCGTGATATACTGCGACGCATCTCGTCAAGGATTAGGCTGTGTACTAATGCAAGAGCGCAAAGTGATTGCTTATGGCTCTCGTCAGTTGCGTCCTCACGAAGAAAACTATCCATCACATGATCTCGAATTGGCATCTGTAATTTATGCATTGAAGCTGTGGCGACATTACCTCGTTGGTAATCGTTGCGAGATCTACACCGATCACCAAAGCCTGAAGTACTTGTTTACTCAGCCAGACCTGAATCTCCACCAACAAAGATGGCTCGAGACAATAGCCGATTTTAACATGGATATTCATTATACCCCTGGAAAAACTAATGTGATGGATGATGCCCTGAGTCACAAAGCCTACTGTAGTGAACTTGAAGTTCAAATAAAACAACCACCTTTGTATGAAGAGCTTCGCAAGCTGAACATCGAGATTGTTCCGCAGGGATATGTGAACTCCCTGGTTGTCAAACCAGATCTCGTTGAACGCATCAAGACGATACAACATTATGACTCTGACATTTGGAAGATTAAGTGTCGTGTCGCCAGCGGAGAGCCCTCATTCTTCACTATTGATGCAAATGATTATAATCCAGTGTACTTCAAGGGTCGTTTAGTGGTTCCGGTAGCCAAGGCCAACCTGAACTACGCCCCTGATGTCATGAAAGAAGCTCATGATACCCCTTTGTCGATTCACCCTGGTAGTACCAAGATGTACCAAGACATTCATCAGCGGTACTAGTGGTCTAACATGAAGCAAGACATCGCTCGATATGTAGATGAATGTGACGTTTGCCGTCGCGTCAAATCCGAACATCAAAGACCTGCTGGAACTCTGCAACCACTCTCTATTCCTGAATGGAAATGGGACAAGATCGAAATGGACTTCGTCACTGGCTTTCCCCGATCACAGAAGGGTCATGATGCCATTTTTGTCGTCATCGACCGATTCTCCAAGGTTGCCCACTTTCTGCCAGTCAAGGAGACTATCTCTGCTAGTCAGTTAGCAGACTTGTACGTTTCCAGAATTGTGTCCCTCCACGGTATTCCGTTGGAGATCAGTTCAGACTATGGCAGCATTTTCACCTCAAGATTTTGGGATAATTTCCAAGAAGCTATGGGCACTCACCTAAACTTCAGCACCGCTTATCATCCCCAGTCGCAAGGACAAGTTGAACGAGTCAATCAAGTGCTTGAAGACATGCTTCGAGCTTGTGTCATCTCATTCGGTAAGAAATGGGAGGAATCCCTTCCATTTGCTGAATTCTCGTACAACAATAGCTACCAAGCTAGTCTAAAGATGACACCCTTTGAAGTTCTATATGGACGTAAGTGTCAAACCCCTCTGAATTGGTCAGAAACTGGGGAACAAACTCTCATTGGTCCAGAAATTATACAGCATGATGAAGATCAGGTTCGCGTTATCTGTGAACATTTGAAAGCTGCTCAGTCCCGCCAGAA
Organism: Bromus sterilis; assembly: GCA_950022295.1. Lineage (NCBI taxonomy): Eukaryota > Viridiplantae > Streptophyta > Magnoliopsida > Poales > Poaceae > Bromus > Bromus sterilis. The sequence continues at coordinate 320,083,357 of OX465596.1, read as the reverse complement.
GTGCAACTATGACCGCAAGCACAAGGAAATGGTCTATCAACCTGGCGAACAAGCTTACCTTCGTGTCACTCCCATGAGGGGCACTCATCGATTCGGGATAAAAGGAAAGTTAGCTCCTCGCTACATTTGCCTGTTCCGTATCCTATCCAGAAGTGGACTGGTGGCATACCGGTTGGAGTTGCCGTCAAACCTCTCTCAAGTTCATGATGTCTTTCATGTGTCGCAACTCCGTCGCTGCTTCAAGGATCCTATCCGAGCAGTGGATCATGGAATGCTTGAACTACAACAAGACTTGTCTTATCGAGAACATCCGAGCCGCATTCTTGATCAGTCTGAACGTCGAACCCGCAACAAGGCAATCAAGTTCCTTAAAGTTCAGTGGTCGAATCACTCTGAAGAGGAGGCCACTTGGGAACGCGAAGATCGCCTTCGTGAAGAATAGCCCGATCTTTTCCCCTCTACCGCTTAAATTCTCGGGACGAGAATTCTTGTAGTGGGGAGATTTGTAACACCCTCAGTGTCTGTAACAGTAATCCTTTTGCTAATGAAAAATTACTGTTGCGAATCTCACTTTGATCATCTTTGCATTTGATCACTCCAAAAACCCTTTTGGTTGTTATTAAAAATAATGTGATAAATAAAACTTTGTCCAAAAATTGTGGAACCAATTTTGTTAAATGCCTAAAAATAAGTGGACCATGTTAAACCAACATTGGGTTATCATTGCAATATTTAAATATTGCAAACAATTCAAACTAGTGCTAAAACAACCCCTTTCACTAGTTGCATAATAAAAAGAAACATTAAATGAATTTTTTTTGCACCCAAACTTTTTGTGGCACTCTATTAATGTGAAATGTTAATTATGGGACAAGTTCCATATTTTACAAAAAGTCCAAAATGCTAACTAAAATAAATACAAACAAAAAATAAATTACCTAAAGAAAGGAATAAAAAAAAGGGAAAAACCTAAACTACGCACTGGGCAACAGGCCCACCCCTCTCCACTGGGATAAGCCCAGCCCACCCAGGCATCCATCTTCAACCTTCGTGCAGGGGAGGCGTGGCGCCCATCGCGCGGCCAGGCCGCGGCCTCGCTGTCGTGGCGGCCATCCACGGTCGCCATCGAGGGATAAGACCCCGAGGCCGAGCCCGGCCCCCATGGAACCCTAGAAACCCCCCTTCGCGCCGCCGTTTCCCCCTACTTTTCCCGTGCTCCTCCCTGAGCTCGCCCGACGTCCGCCATGGGCACACCGCCATCGTCCTCGCAGCCAACGGCCACGCCCGCCCGCTCCGTCGTGTCCCCCAGCTCCTCCGTGGCCGCCTCCTTCGAGTCCCCCAGCGAATCGGGGCCGACAGCTGATACGTCCCAAACGTATCTATAATTTCTGCTTGCTCCATGCATGTTTTGTGTGACTTTGCCATGTTTTGGTTGAACTTTATTACACTTTTAAACCAATTTGGACTAACCTACTAACTCAGTGCACCCAGTTGGCAGCTTCTGATTTTCTGCTGTTTTTGTTTTTAAGGTTTTCCGGCTGATTAAAGTGCCCAAAAAATTCCGCAAAAATTATATTAAAAATCAGCGGGCAGGAAGCTTCCGGAATAACCAAGGGAGAGAGCCGGGACCACCACCAGGGAGCCAGAAGGGTCCCTGGCGCGGCCCCAACCCTAGGGCGCGCCAGGCACCCTCCTGGCTGCTCTGGGTGGCCCCTCGACGCCCCCCTTCGCCTATATAATCCCCTCGGGGTAGAAACCCCTAAACAAGAACTCTTTTTCACGGAAACCTCTCTGTTCTGCCGCCGCCGCCGTTTTCAGATCGGGGCTGCCTGGAGAAGCTGCCCCGGCACCCTGCCGGAAGGAGATCACCCCTCCGGGAGACCATCCATAGCCATGGACGCCTCCCGTATGTACCGTGAGTAGTCCCCCTTGGACCATGGGTCCGTGATCAGTAGCTATGTGATGTCCTCTCCCTCTTTTGTGCTTCCACTTTCGAGACCTCGTGAGCTGCCTCACATGATCGAGGCACCTATGTAATTTTCTGCTGTTGCTATGCTGAGTTTGTTGGGATCTGATGGATTATGAGACTATGTTCAGATTGTGATGAGTAATATATTTGGTTTGCCCTTTTATATTTTGTTCTTGAGTAATTCTTGCATGTTCTCCGTTGCAGTATTTGCTTTGGCCAAGTTATTTGCTTGCAACTCCAAGAGAGAGCGTTATGCTCGATTGTGGGTTCAGCCCCCTGATGTCTAGCTTGAGTGACAGAAACATGAGACTAGGGGATGTGCTGTTGCCACCAGGGATAAAACAACGGTGATTGTGCCTATTGGTGCAAGAATTGTTTACTTTACGCAAAGTTCTTTTAATGCAGTTGTCTGTTGCTTTGAGTTTACACTTTGGGTGGGATTCACAACTTAATACCAGCGAGATGTTCTGGATAGATATCTCAAGGTGGATGATTCATAGTAGATGCAGATGGATTTCGGTCTACTTACCTTGGCGTACTGCCCATTGCTTTTGAGCCCTTCCTTTCTTTGCAGCATAGTTAGCATTGCGGTGCCTTCATAATCCTGTCAATTGCCCAACTGTGATTTGTTTACCTCGCTAGCATTTTTATCGTCTTTTGGGAGAGAGACATCACTAGTGAAAATCACGGGACTCCGGTCCATCTTCCTACCATTGTTCACACCCACTATTTACCTTTCTGTTTTTACTTTTACTAGTACCTTTTTATCTCTTGCGTTTGATCCTTTGTAAACGACAAGGCCGGAGGAATTGACAACTCCTCTGAACTCGTTGGGAGCAAAGTTATTTGTTTTGTGCAGGTCCACGACAACTCCACGCATCAGAATAATTTCTGGCGCCGTTGCCACCTATCGTACTTATCGTTGAGTCCTACTGGAGACAAACCTTGGTATCTTTACTGAGGGAAATTACCGCTACGCTGCATCTCAACCTTCCACTTGGGGTAACCAACGAGGGGCGAGAAGCCATCAAGCTAATTTCTGGCGCCGTTGCCGGGGACTCAAAGGAAGTACAATTGGCTTGCTAGCCCCTGTTCAAAGTTTTTTGATTTGAGTTGCAGAAGTACCTCGAAAAAATTCCCCTTTCTCTGCTGTTCTGTTTTTCTCAGCTTCTGCCCCAGTTTTTCTTTTCGCAGTTTTGCAATCCTTAAGCTTGCTTTTTCTTTGCAAACTTTTTTGGGCAGGCAAAAGAAATAGTATATCTTTCTGGAAATCTTTATTTGCAGTAGAGGAAAATTATTTTATTAGGGTACTAACCTTTCTAATCAGCCTACAATGAGTTATGTATGAAGGGAGTTTTCAAGTGCGCGATGGAAGGTGATGAAAGAAGATTCAGGAGTGTCAAGCGCTCAAGCTTGGGGATGCCCAAGTGCACCCCCAATAAATATTCAAGGAGACTCAAGCGTGTAAGCTTGGGGATGCCCCCGGTGCATCCCCTTCTTCATCAACAATCATCGGTCTGTCTTTCGTTGCACTATATTTTTATCACTTCATGCGTTATGTGCTTTGCTTGGAGCGTCTCGCTCTTTACTTTTCTAGGTTTGTTTTGCTTTCTTTGCTGTAGTAACAAGTTAGACCCCAACTTACTCTTTTGTGTGGGAGAGAAACACGCTCCACTTGAACTAGAACTCCTCCTAGGATTTGCATGCTTATTTCTTTTAGCTGTGAGTTGTTCTTTTTCTTTTCTTAGCTGCTGGTCTGTTTAGCTGTAGTGCTTTAGTTTTTCTAGAGCTTTTCTTTTCAGGTTGAACTTTCTATAGGTTGCATGTTTTATCTTGTTAGAGAGTTTGCCTGTTGCATTGAGTTCTGTGTCTTGACTAGAAAGTAGGTAGTTAAAGTTGCTTTTCTCTTTGAAGTAGTAACTTGCAATAGTTTTGAGGTATTGACTAGAGTAATGTTTGAACTTTTGGTGTCAAGAGCTCTTGCCTATTAGTGATAGATGTCGTATTTTGGGCAATCCGTGTGTTTTTCAAAAACCAAAAAACCCCTATTGAGAACTCTAGCTACTAGATGGATCACTAACCTCTAGAGGGTTCGAATATTAGAGTACACTCACGTACCATGAGTCGAGGATGCGCAAGGATAACCAAACCCCCATACACTCCTCCTCGGGGTACCTGTCTCTTTGTGAACCTCCTATTAGATTGAGAGTTACCGATAATAAGTGCATGAGTTCTTCGGACTAATGTGAGTATTCGAAAGTTGACACTTCCACCTACCCATACTTTTTCTAACCTCTTCGGTACCGTGCATTGCCCTTTCTCACCTCGAGAGTTGGCGCATACTTCGCCGGTGCATCCAAACCCTTGGCATGATACGCTCTGTCATCATAAGCCTCATTATATCTTTCCTCAAAACAGCCACCATTCCTACCTACAAGGCATTTCCATAGCCTTTCCGAGATACATTGCCATGCAACATCCACCCTCTCATGACTTGATCTTCATGTCATACATGCTACTTGCTTGATCGATGAGCCGCATGCTAGTTGGGCCTTGCCCTAATCATTGCTACATGACGCGCTAGTATCATTGCATATCCTGCTATCCTGGCAGAGGCATACATTTGCATCATGATTAGTTACATTTTATTTTTGTGAGTACCTGTGTAAAGTGTGAAAGATCTCCTATATTCTTGTAAAATATAGAGTATTGCCCCTAAAGTGAGGAAAAGATCCCAAAGAGGACAAATCAAAAGATCCCAAAGAGGACGAATGAGAGTTAAATAGAAAGAGCCATTGAGGCCACCAAAAAAATAAAAAATAAAAGAGAAAAAGAGAAAAAGAAAAATAAAAAGAGAGCAGGGGCATACTACTATTCCTTTTGAGAGATCCACACTAGTACTTCATCTTCTATCCCTTGTACTCCATAGAGATTATCATCATGCATATAGCTATGTGGGGAACTTTTACACTATAGAACTTGGCTTGTATATTCCAATGATGAGCCTCCTCAAACGAGCTCTAGGTCTTCTTGAGCAAGCAAGTTAGATGCACCCCCACTAGTTCCATTGGAGAGATTTTAGCTCACATGTGCATCAGTTGTATGGCAATCCCTACTCCTCACATCATATCTATCATATGGCCTTCTCTCGCCTATGATTGTCCTCATTGATGTGAGCCTTTCACACACCTTTTTGTCTTCCTCCTCCACCCTTTTTCTGTTTCGCCTTTTAGGTGTCAACTTTCTTGCTCACGCTCATCCATTGCATGAGTGCTCAAAATATCGAAAGGGAGTGGATCAGTTTGACTTGTACCTGGCTAGTGGTCTGGGGACGAGTCCAGATAAGAATCCAAAGGATAATAAGTGTGAAACTTTAGTAGATAGTTGTTCTCAACAACCTTTTTTCTCTTTCTTCCCAGTCCCTTGCTTGCACGCAAACACCATCTGGAGACATTCGAGTCACGGACAGCAAGAGCTCTTGCACCTTTTGTTCTTTTGTTGCTTGTTCTAATGCCAATATAGACTCTTGCCTGTTAAGACTTGAATTGAATTGCATGCTTTGATTGCTTTACTTAACAGTCCTTATTTGGTTGTGTGGCATGTCACCACAGAAATTATGCTTGTTATCATTTACCTACTCGAGGACGAGCAGGAATTAAGCTTGGGGATGTTGATACATCCCAAACGTATCTATAATTTCTGCTTGCTCTATGCAGGTTTTGTGTGACTTTGCCATGTTTTGGTTGAACTTTATTACACTTTTAAACCAATTTGGACTAACCTACTAACTCAGTGCACCCAGTTGCCAGCTTCTGGTTTTCTGCTGTTTTTGTTTTTCAGGCTTTACGGCTGATTAAAGTGCCCAAAAAATTCCGCAAAAATTATATTAAAAATCAGCGGGCAGGAAGCTTCCGGAATAACCAAGGGAGAGAGCCGGGACCACCACCAGGGAGCCAGAAGGGTCCCTAGCCCGGCCCCAACCCTAGGGCGCGCCAGGCACCCTCCTGGCTGCCGTGGGTGGCCCCTCGACGCCCCCCTTCGCCTATATAACCCCCTCGGGGTAGAAACCCCTAAACAAGAACTCTTTTTCACGGAAACCTCTCTGTTCCGCCGCCGCCGCCGTTTTCAGATCGGGGCTGCCTGGAGAAGCTGCCCCGGCACCCTGCCAGAAGGAGATCACCCCTCCGGGAGACCATCCATAGCCATGGACGCCTCCCGTATGTACCGTGAGTAGTCCCCCTTGGACCATGGGTCCGTGATCAGTAGCTATGTGATGTCCTCTCCCTCTTTTGTGCTTCCACTTTCGAGACCTCGTGAGCTACCTCACATGATCGAGGCACCTATGTAATTTTCTGCTGTTGCTATGCTGAGTTTGTTGGGATCTGATGGATTATGAGACTATGTTCAGATTGTGATGAGTAATATATTTGGTTTGCCCTTTTATATTTTGTTCTTGAGTAAATTCTTGCATGTTCTCCGTTGCAGTATTTGCTTTGGCCAAGTTATTTGCTTGCAACTCCAAGAGAGAGCGTTATGCTCGATTGTGGGTTCAGCCCCCTGATGTCTAGCTTGAGTGACAGAAACATGAGACTAGGGGATGTGCTGTTGCCACCAGGGATAAAACAACGGTGATTGTGCCTATTGGTGCAAGAATTGTTTACTTTACGCAAAGTTCTTTTAATGCAGTTGTCTGTTGCTTTGAGTTTACACTTTGGGTGGGATTCGCAACTTAATACCAGCGAGATGTTCTGGATAGATATCTCAAGGTGGATGATTCGTAGTAGATGCAGATGGATTTCGGTCTACTTACCTTGGCGTACTGCCCATTGCTTTTGAGCCCTTCCTTTCTTTGCAGCATAGTTAGCATTGCGGTGCCTTCATAATCCTGTCAATTGCCCAACTGTGATTTGTTTACCTCGCTAGCATTTTTATCGTCTTTTGGGAGAGAGACATCACTAGTGAAAATCACGGGACTCCGGTCCATCTTCCTACCATTGTTCAAACCCACTATTTACCTTTCTGTTTTTACTTTTACTAGTACCTTTTTATCTCTTGCGTTTGATCCTTTGTAAACGACAAGGCCGGAGGAATTGACAACTCCTCTGAACTCGTTGGGAGCAAAGTTATTTGTTTTGTGCAGGTCCACGACAACTCCACGCATCAGAATAATTTCTGGCGCCGTTGCCACCTATCGTACTTATCGTTGAGTCCTACTGGAGACAAACCTTGGTATCTTTACTGAGGGAAATTACCGCTACGCTGCATCTCAACCTTCCACTTGGGGTAACCAACGAGGGGCGAGAAGCCATCAACAGCCACCGCAAGGTCGCCATGGCCGCCGCTCCCTCCGCCATGGCCGCCGACTCCGGCGACGAATACGTCGCCACCAGCGCTCCCCGGCCATTCCGCGCTCCCCAAGCCATCACCGAGCTTCACAGTGAGCTCCCCCGCCTCCCTTTACCTCCTTTGCGTGCCGCGTTCGCTATCCCCCGCCTGCGCGTATTCACGGTGCCGCCTACCGTCGTTGCGGAGGCCGCCTCCGGTCACCCCCTTCGCCGCCGCCTCCTTCACTGGATGGGCGACGTCATCCTGTCCAGTACCCGTTCTCAGCGAGCCAAAGGGCCACCGGAAACCACCCCATGAGCCTCGCCGGAGTTTGGCCATGCAACATTGCCGACGTCGACCTGGTTGTACGTGCCCCCCCAAATTAAATTAGCACTTAAACCACCCACTGCCAGTCGTCGCTGACTCTGTATAGCCGCCCTAGGGTCCTGAACAACGGTTGTCCTTACAGTTAAGGAGTCGGGTGACCCAACGGTGCCCGCGCAGGATATCTTAGCGGAACGACAGGTCAGGTGTATTCCACCGGTGTGCGGTGGGTCTGGTACTGTTCGTGGCCGAAAGATATCCTGTTCTACAAAAGTCAAGCTCTTCGGAGCAAACGTGAGACAAGGTAAGGAGACGGTTCACCTTGTTGGTAACCGCACGAGTTGGTGGGACGACAGGGCAGGCACCGACGTTACTGGTGGTCCTGTCTGCTGTCGTTGTTCGTGACTCACCCAGATAAGGGGCAACGATAACGGTTGTCCCGACAGAAAATAATAAAATGATTAACGGTTCCGGTGGATGACTTGAGTGGGTTGACGTGCCCTATACGCACTACCTCCACGTGGGATTACGGTGTGGGCCCTCCGCGCTGTGGTATCGTTCGAAAGCTCTGAAAGACGTCCAGTTTCAGCATTGTGGTTGGGTCGGCTCGTGCTGCGGCACGGGATCCACTTGGCGCACAACGACCGAAGTGCGAGAGGTGATGGCCCATGAAGCTCTTGCGCTTAGGACTGTAGACCGGCGGGGACCTCTCTGATGAGCCATAGGATGGGCCTCGGCGTGTCGGATAGCCTCGGTGGGGCATTCCCTAACAAGGTGTACGCCACCCTGGAGATCCGAGCGTGCAGGCTGAATAGCAGTGCACCCCTGCAGGGAGTTTGATTTATTCGAATAGCCGTGTCCACGGTAACGGGACGCTTTATGTTGAAGCCAGAGCCTACTACTGCAAACTACTACTATTAAACTGTATGGTTACGGTTTATTTTCCTCGCAGGGAGTCGAGGAAGGGAACTCGGAGGCATTATTATTATTATTAATTATTACAACTTACTATTATACAATGCTGCAGCAACTTCTATTGCATTGTTATTACATTCATGCTATTGAACTTTTGGCTGTTCTCTTTTTGTGCTGCAAGACTCGTCGGAAGATGCTAGTCTTCGATAGGCCTAGTTTCTCTTCCTTATTCTGATTTCTACCTTGCAGTCCACTAGATACAGCCTTCCCTTTCCATTTGATACAAATGCATAAATGCTTAGTAGTGGACGTAAGACTCGCGGGTATACTAGATACTCACCCTTGCTTTATTTCCCCTTTTCGCTTTGCCTGATCGGCCGCTGCAGTCGACGTTGGAGCCCAGGAGCAGGAGATTCCAGGAGGAGCCTACTACGACGTCGAGCTCCCGTTGACCAGGAGTAGTTCGGTGGATCCCAGGTAGGAGGCCTCGCATTTTCGATCTGTATCTCTGATGTTATTTGTGCTAGCCTTCTTAAGTCAAAACTTGACTAACTATGTCTGTACTCAGATATTATGGTTGTATGACCTATGTATTTGGGTCCGTGCGACCCCCTTCCTTGTAATATATTGGTTTATCCTTTTGTGTTTAGTGTTGTGCTGTGATATTCTCACCGTGGCACCTTGATCTTGATCATGTACCCTGCGTTTATGATTACTGTACATGATCGTAAATCGAGGGCGTCACAAAAGCCCTAGCGGCGCCCCTGTACATCATCATCAATACAAGATCATACAAGAAGCATGTAGGGTTTTCCCTCTGGGGGCCTGACGCTGGGTAAATCCTCCAACGCGCAAGCCACGTCGCTCTCCTTCCTCCTATACGAAACCTAGGGTACCTAACCCTAGGATTTTCCGAGGCCGATCCTCGTCAATCGGCGTCGTCCGTGGGGAGGACACATGTGTTGGAATCTGGATGCGAAATCCAATTTTCAAAAATCTGTGAAAATTTCCCCAAATTCCAACGGCTGGATCTCCGTCGGCGACTCCCGCACTGAAGCACTTTCGGAATCTAAGGGAACTCCGCGCGACTCCAACACAAATATTCCTGACATTATCTCGGACATCAACTTGAAGATCCCTCTGGTGAAAGCATGCGGGTTTCAATCCCCCATCAGCACAAAAATTCAGAAAATTCCAACGGTTAGATCTCTATCAGCGGCTCTCGCACTGCAACGCCTTTTTGGATCTACGTGAGATCGCGAATTTCCAATCGCGAATTCTGGTTCAATCTTAATCCACAAGGCTTCTACTCCAACTCGACATGCCATGGATGACTCACAAAGATTTCTACATTGACATGCGCCAATACAGTAAGGGTTGCACGTCACGCAACTTCGACAAGTCGACCCCGCCCGGTGTGTCGAGTCCCTCTCGGTCACTCGCCGCACCGTCGACTCCAACCACACAAACCATTCTGCGCCGAGCTCCTTTTATGGGCTCTTCCGTACCAAGCTCCTTCACGCAGGAATCACCGCGTCGAGTCCTCTCGTCACTCACCGGATAACTTCATCAGGACGACTTTGTTGCACAACTCTACTGCCTCAACACTCGGGGGCTGAACGTCGCAGTCGCCATCGCATCGACTCCGTCCGCTACATCAACCACGGCCGCGGCATCGACTCCGTCCTCTACCTCGACTCCGGACGCGACATAGACTATGGCTGAGGCATCAACTTCGTCATCTACACCAACTACGAGCGAGGCGTCGACTCTGTCCTCTGCATCAACCACGTGAGAGGCATCGACTATGTCCTCTACATCGACTACGACCTCGACATCAACTTCGGCCGCGACATCGACTCACGCCGCTACAACGACATCACCCAATGAACAATCTACGTACCCCGCATGGAGTGGACGAACCACGACACACACTTGATGCCCGGGGGCTGGCGTTTTTTCGACATCAACCTCATCGGCTCCAATGCGGGTACACGCCGCGAAACTTCGTCACGTCGACTCCGCCCAGTGCGTCGAGTCCTTCTCGGTCACTCGCCGCACCGTCGATGACAATCACACAAATTATCTTGCGCCGAGCTCCTTTGTATGGGTTCCCCCATACCGAGCTCCATCGCGCAGGTACCGTCGCCTTGAGTCCCTTCGGCACCTCGTCGTGTACCTTCATCACGCAGCGTGACCCCACCGCCTTCAACACCCGGGGGATCACACTTCAACGACAAAAAAATTCAAGACTGCATCTAACCAGCGGACACACCTGCACTGAGTTCCTTCGTGCGGGTTTCCCCCGTGCCGAGCTCCATTGCGTAGGCGCTACCACACCGCTTGCTCTCCTACCGGTCAATCTACATCAACACGCATCAACTCCGCCCAATGAGTCGAGTCCTCTTGTCACTCGCCGTTCAACTTCATCATGACGGCTTCGCTGCGGAACCCCTCCGCCCCAACACTCGAGGGCTCGCGGACTCGGGGGCTGAACATTGCAGCCGCCATCACATCGACTCTATCCTCTACATCGCCTCCGGGCGCGGCACCGACCACGACCGTGGCGTCTACTCCGTCCGCCACATCGACTATGGGAGCGGCATCGACTCCGTCCGCTGCACCGACTACACTCGCACCACACCTATGAAGGATCACAAATCGCTAAGTCCCTCTACTACGAGTCAAAAAAATTTGTTTCTCATATTTTTAACTTGCTCGGGTTGCACTTTCCACCCGTGAGATATCTTACATCTGCCTGCAGCAAAGCGTTTCGCCGGCCCCACGAGACAACTAAAAGATTCATGGGCTGCATATACACCGGTTTCGCAGGAAATTGAAGACAAGTCAACAAATCTTCATCAATTGCTTCTTGAACACAAGCCGCAACTTCGTCAAGACGACTCCTCCCAGCGCATCGAGTCCTTTCCGACCGGACGCCATGCACCCAACACTCGGGGGATGCACCGTACAGGCCAAGCCGTCGACATCGGGGTTAGCTTAAGAACAACTCGAGCCTATGCCCGACTCTACAAGTCGCACATAGCCTCGGGGGCTACTCCCATCGGGAGCGCTGCCGCGCACCCGACGAATTTCATCACGCCGATCAAACAAGAGCACGGGGTTAGCTTCATAAAAACTTGAGCCTATTCCCGACTCTACAAGTCGCACATAGCCTCGGGGGCTACTCCCATCAGGAGCGCTGCCGCGCACCCGACGAACTTCATCACGCAGACCAAACAAGAAGACGGGGTTAGCTTAACAAACAACTCAAGCCTATGCCCGACTCTATGATTCGAACATAGCCTCGGGGGCTACTCCCATCAGGAGAGCTGGCGCGCACCCGACGAAGCACTTCTTGCTCATACTACGAAAAGAAGAACTTGATGCATTTTCAAGGGGACAATACCTCGGTGTTTTTCCATCACCAATAACCTGGCGACTACTTCATCAGCACTCGACACATCGGTGACTCGAGCAGAGGCAGATCAAGAAACCTGAAGCACTCTCGAAAAATTTGAGTGCTCACTCTCGGAGTATCAAGCAACAACACTCTTGGAAGATTCGAGTGCTCACTCTCAAGCAAAAGCAACCTCGGAGTCACAAGCAAAAGCACTCTCGGAGTCTCAAGCAACAGCACTCTCAGAAGATTCGAGTGCTCACTCTCAATAAAAAGCACTCTTGTAGTCTCAAGCAAAAGCACTCTCGGAGTCTCAAGCAACATCACTCTCAGAATATTCGAGTGCTCACTCTAAAGCAAAAGCACTCTTGGAGTCTCAAGCAGCAGCACTCTCGGAAGATTTGAGTGATCACTCTCAAGCAGCAACACTCTCGGAAGATTCGAGTGATCACTCTCAAACAAAAGCACTCTCGGAAGATTCGAGTGATCACTCTCAAGCAAAAGCACTCTCAGAAGATTCGAGTGATCACTCTCAAACAAAAGCACTCTCGAAAGATTCGAGTGATCACTCTCAAACAACACGAAGCACTCTCTGAAAAATCGAGTCCTCACTCTCGGAGTATCAAGCAACCTGAAGCACTCTCAGAAGGTTTGAGTGCTTACTCGCCCATACTAAAAAGTGCTCGAGTGAATACTCGCACAATGATACAAGGCATAAAGAACGAGCAAATGGACCCCCGTCCGAGCACACAGACGCTCCGCGGATGCTCACACTATTAGTCCACTCGATGGTTTTCCGAGTGGGTGCATCCCATATCAAACTCCCCTCTAAACAAGAACAAATTCATCTATAGATTTCGGGTGCTCTCTCACCCAAATGACGAAGTGCTCGAGTGGAACTCGCACCAACAAGAGAAAATGCATCTCTAGAGTTCGGGTGCTCCCTGATACGTCCAAAACGTATCTATAATTTCTGCTTGCTCCATGCATGTTTTGTGTGATATTTCTATGATCTAGATACACTTTCATACACTTTTGATCATATTTGGACTAACCTATTAACTCAGTGCACCCCAGTGCCAGTTCCTGTTTTCTGCTGTTATTCTATTTCAGTTTTTCCCCATATAAAAAGTGCCAGAAAAATTCTGGGAAAAATATAGGAAAAATCAGCGTACAGGAAGCTTTGCGAAGAGCCCGAGTGGGGCCAGACGGGAGCCAGGGGTGGCCCAGGCGGCCACCCGGCGCGGCCCCACCCCTGGCCGCGCCAGGGGGGGCGCCTGGGGCCCCTGCTCCACCTCTGGCTGCCCCCCTTCACCTATATATTCCCCGTGACGTGAAACCCTCGGAACAGGAACCCTTTTTCGCGATCTCTCCTCTATTCCGCCGCCGCCGCACTTCCGAGATCGGGAGCACCAGAAGACCTATTCCCGGCACCCTGCCGGAGGGAGGGCCGACCTCCTGGAGTCTCCTCTCCACCAAGGATGCTCCCCGGATGTCTCGTGAGTAGTTTTCCTTGGACCATGGGTCCGTGATCAGTAGCTATGTGATTTTCTCCTCCCCTCTTTGTTCTTCATGGTTTAGACCTCGTGAGCTGCCCTACATGATCGAGGCACTTTTGTAATCTTTCTGCTGTTGCTATGCTGAGTTTGATGGGATCTGATGGATTATGAGATTATGTTCAGATTGTGATTGAGTAATATATTTGGTTTTTATCTCTTATATTTTTGTTCCTAAGTAATTCTTGCATGTTCTCCGTTGCTGTTTATTGCTTTTGCCAAGTAGTAGGGAGTGACCCCAAGAGGGAACGTTATGCTCGATTGTGGGTTCATGCCCCCCGATGACACACTTGAGTGACATAAACATGAGTCTAGGGGATGTGCTGTTGCCACAAGGGGGAAAACAACGGTGTTTGTAACCGCGGTTGCAAGGATTGTTTACTTTACGCAAAGTGCTTTTTAATGCAGTTGTCTGTTGCTTCGGGTTACACTTTGGGTGGGGCTCGCAACTTAATACCAGCGAGATGTTCTGGATAGATATCTCAAGGTGGATGATTAGTAGTAGATGCAGTTGGGTTTCGGTCTACTTATTTTGGCGTACTGCCCATGCTTTTGAGCCTCTTCCTTTCTTTTGTAACATAGTTAGCATTGCGGTGCGTTCATAATCCTGTCAATTGCCCTTCTGTAATTTGTTTACCTCGCATAGCAGTTTTATCGTCTTTTGGGAGAGAGACATCACTAGCGAACATCACTTATTCCGGTCCATATCCTCATCACTGTTTCCACGCTCATTTACTTTTCTTCTTTTACTTGCTATCATTAGCCCTTGCGTTTTATCCTTTGTGAACAACAAGACCGGAGAGATTGACAACCTCTCTGAACTTCGTTGGGAACAAAGTTATTTGTGTCTGTGTGCAAGTCTGCGTCACTCGCGCCGCTGACACCTACTTATCATCTCTGGAGTCCCACTGGAGACAAACCTTGGTATCTTCACCGAGGGAAACTTGCTGCTGCACTGCATCACGCCTTCCACTTTGGGCTCACCAACGAAGGGGCGAGAAGCCATCAAAGCAAATTTCTAGCACCGTTGCCGGGGACTCCGAGTGCTAAGATAGGGGAGTTGCACACTACCCTTTACCTTTGTTTTTTAGTCTTGTTAGTTTATCTTTCAGTTTTTATCTTTGTGTCTTTTATCAAAAATCACAAAAAAATCTGCCACACTTGCTGCTACTATGGGTTCCACTGAAAACACCAAGTTGTGTGACTTCACTAGTCACAACAACCAAGACTTTATCTGCACCCCCATTGCCACACCTGCCACTTCAGCTACCTCTTATGAAATTAAACCTGCCTTGCTAAACCTTGTTATGAGAGATCACTTCTCTGGTGCTGGAGATGATGCTGCTTTACACTCGAATAATTTTGTTGAATTATGTGATATGCAAAAGTATAAAGAAGTAGAAGGTGATATTGTTAAGCTCAAGCTCTTTCCTTTCTCTTTAAGGGGAGATGCTAAAATCTGGTTTCAATCTTTGCCTAGGAATAGCATAGATTCTTGGGATAAGTGCAAAGATGCTTTTATAGGGAAGTACTACCCACCTGCTAAAATTATCCTATTGAGGAGTAACATTATGAATTTTAAGCAATTGGATAATGAACACGTTGCCCAAGCTTGGGAACGAATGAAATCTCTTGTTAAGAAATTCCCTACACATGGTTTGACTACCTGGATGGTTATCCAGACTTTTTATGCAGGCTTGAACTTTACCTCGTGGAACCTGTTAGATTCGGCCACGGGAGGAACCTTTATGTCAACTACACTTGGTGCTGCCACCAAGCTTCTCGATGAGATGATGACCAATTATTCCCAATAGCACACCGAACGCTCTCCAACAGGTAGGAAGGTAAACTCTGTCGAGGAAATTACCTCCCTCAATGAAAAAGTTGACTTAATTATGTCTCTACTTACCAAGCAACCCTCTATTGATCCTCATGATGTCCCTTTAAATTCTTTGGTTGCCCAAGAACAAGTAGATGTGAACTTTATTGCTAGAAACAATTTCAACAACAATGCTTATAGGGGTAATTTTGCTAGCAATCCTAGACCGTTTCCATCCAACTATGGGAACAACAACACCTACCCTAGCAACAAGAACCCCTCTTCTGAATTAGAAAACATGCTTAGAGACTTTATCACTACCCAAAAATCCTTCAACAAAAATGTAGAGGAGAAATTAGCTAAAATAGATAATCTCTCTTTGAAGGTAGAAAGCTTAGCCCTTGATATTGAGATGCTTAAAATTAGAACCTCTCCCCTTGAGGAGAATAAGGCCACTCCTATTAATGCTATCCAATTGCAAATTAATGAAAATATTAGGATGATGGCTAAACTTAAAGAAAGGTGGGCTAGAGAAAAAGAGGAAGAGGATAGAATTAAGAGCCTTCCTACACACCACACAGTTGCCACTATCCAAATTGTTGAGGACACCCAAACTATTAGCACCCAATGCACTCCTAGTCCCGTTGGACCTATTAATGGTGATGCTAATACCTCAACCAAAGATGAAGAAACTCCTATGAACATATAGGGTTTCAAACAAGTGAGCCTAGATGACACTACTACCACCTTTGATAGTAGTGATATTGATTTTGATAGTTGCACCCTCTCAGAAGTTATTAGCTTGCTACACAAAATGTCTAGAGACCCCCACACTAGCACACTTAATCTTGCCTTCACGTAGCATATCACAAATGCTCTCATCAAAGTTAGGGAGGAGAAGCTTAGAGTAGAAGCCTCCTTACCTAGGAAGATAGATGATGGTTGGGACCCTATGATTAAAATTAAATTTAATAACTTCTCTTGCTATGCTTTATGTGATGTTGGAGCTAGTACCTCCGTTATGCCCAAAAGAATATTCGATATGTTTGAATTGAAGCCCTTTGAGCCTTGTTCTTTTGGTGTTCGTCTTGTTGATTCTTCCGTAAAGAAAACTTTGGGGAAGATCGACGATGTTCTTATCATTGTCAATGACAACTATGTTCCCGTTGATTTTATTGTTATGGATATAGAGTGTGAACCTTTGTGTCCAATTATTTTGGGACGTCCTTTTCTTCGCACCGTTGGTGCGGTTATTGACATGAAAGAGGGGAATATAAAATTTCAATTCCCATTCAAAAAGGGGATGGAACACTTCCCTAGAAAGAAAATCAAGTTACCTTTTGAGTCCGTTACTCGGGCTAGTTATTCTCTTTCTCTTGATAAAACTTGATTCTTCTTTTTGCATCATGCCTAGCTTAAAGTCATAAAAGAAAGCGCTTTCGGGAGGCAGCCCGCAACGAATTTAGGTTTATTTTTGCTTTTTGTTGTGTCTTGATGTTTGTTACTACTGTAGAAACATCATTGTATCTTTATTTTTCAGATTTGTGCCAAGTTATAGCCTCTTACGGCAAGGGATGTAAAAGTTGTGACATGCTGTCCAGAAAACAGATTCTGTCCTCGTGACTAGAAAAGTTCCAGAAAAATCCTAATTCATCTTTTTGAGCTGAAATTTTTACACAACGTGCTCCATACAATTACGAAACTTCCGTATGTTCTGAGTTTTTTGATTTGAGTTGCATAAGTGTCCCTAAAAAATTCTTTACTACCTGCTGTTCTGTTTTTCACAGATTCTGCCACGTTTTGTCTCTCCTAACTTTTGCAAACCTTAAGCTTGCTTTTTCTTTGCAAAAACTTTTTGGCACTCTTGAGAAACAGTATCTTTTCAATAATATCTTTATTTCCAGTGGGGAAAAAATTATTTTATTAAGGGTACTAACCTCTCTAATCAGCTTATGATGAGTTATGTATGAAGGGAGTTTTCAAGTGTGCGATGGAAGATGATGAAAGAAGATCCAGGAGTGTCAAGCGCTCAAGCTTGGGGATGCCCCCATGCATCCCCAATAAATATTCAAGGAGACTCAAGCGTCTAATCTTGGGGATGCCCCCGTGCATCCCCTTCTCCATCAACAATCATCAATTCGTCCTTTGTCTCACTATATTTTTATCACCTCATGCGTTATGTGCTATGCTTGGAGCGTCTCGCTCTTAGGTTTTGTTTTTAGTTTTCTTTAGCTTTGCTTGCTGTTCAGAACAAGTTAGATCCTTTCTTACTTTGTGTGGGAGAGAGACACACTCCACTTTCAAAATCTAGAACATATCATAGGATTTTTCCTGCCTATCTTTTTGCTGTTGTGTGTTCTTTATCTTTTCATAGCTACTTCCATGTTTAGTTTTAGCCTTAGGTTGTCTTTAGCAAGAGCCTTGGCTTTTGTTTAGTTTGTTGTTGGAACTCTTTTTAGTCTTCATGTTTATCTTGTTAAAGAGAGTTGGTTGTTGCACTGAGTTGTGTCTTGTCTTGAAATTAGGTAATTGAGGTTGCTATTTAATTCTAGTAGTAACTTGCAATAGTTTTGAGGTATTGTTGTGAGTAATGTTTGAACTTTTGGTGTCAAGAGCTCTTTCCTATTAGTGATAGGTGTCGTATTTTGGGCAATCCGTGTGTATTTTCAAAACCTACAAAACTAGTTGAGAACTCTAGCTATTAGATGGATCACTACTCTTTTGAGGGATCGAATATTAGAGAACACTCACGTACCATGAGTCGAGGATCCGCAAGGATAACCAAACCCACATACACTCCTCCTCAGGGTACTTGTCTCTTTGTGAACCTCCTTATTAGATTGAGAGTTACCGATAATAAGTGCATGAGTTCTTCGGACTAATGTAAGTATTGAAAGTTGACACTTCCACCTTCCCATATTTTGCTAGCCTCTCCCGTGCCGTGCATTGCTTTCTTATCACTCCGAGAGTTGGCGTCCACCTTCGTCGGTACATCCAAACCCTTGGCATGATACGCTCTGTCATCATAAGCCTCCCTATATCTTTCCTCAAAACAGCCACCATACCTACCTATCAAGGCATTTCCATAGCCTTTCCGAGATATATTGCCATGCAACATCCACCTCTTCATGACTTGATCTTCATGTCATACACGTTCCTGCTACAGTGACAGCGACATACATTGCATACATCATGATAGTTACATCTTCTTTATGATTTTGAGTACCTTGTAAAGTGTGAAAGATCTCCTTTACCTTCTTGTAAAATAGAGTGTTGCCCTTAAGTGAGGAAAAGATCCCAAAGTGGACAGAATAAAAGATCCCAAAGAGGACAAATGAGAGTAAAATAGAAAGAGCCATTGAGGCCACAAAAAAAATACAAAAAAATAGAAAAAAGAGAAAAAGAAATAAAAAGAGAGAAAGGGGCAACACTACTATCCTTTTGAGAGATCCACACTAGTACTCCCTTTATATCCTTGTACTCCATAGAGATGATCATTATGCATATAGCTATGTGGGGACCTTCACACTATAGAACTTGGCTTGCATATTCCAAGGATGAGCCTCCTCAAACGAGCTCTAGGTCTTCATGAGCGAGCAAGTTAGAGGCACCCCCACTAGTTCCATTGGAGAGCTTCTTAGCTCGTATGTGCATCCGTTGCATGGCAATCCCTACTCCTCACATCATATCTATCATTTGGCATCTTTTGCCTATGATTGTCCTCATTGATGTGAGCCTTTCTCATCCTTTTGTCTTCCTCCTCCACCATATTTCTCTCTTTGCCATCCTAAGTGTCAACTCTCGTGCTTACGCTCATCCATTGCATGAGTGCTCAAAATATCGAAAAGGAGTGGATCAAATTGACTTGTACCTGGCTATTGGTCTGGGGACGAGTCAAGATAAGATTCCAGAAAAAGACCAAGTGTGAAACTTTAGTAGATTGAGTTCTCAACAAATAAATCTTTTTCTCGTATTCCCTATCCCCCTTCTTGCATGCAAACACCATTTGGAGACATTCGAGTCACGGACAGCGAGAGCTCTTGCACCTATTGTTCTTTTGTTACTTGTTTCAATGCTAATATAGACTCTTGCTTGTTATGACTTGAATTGAATCTCTAACCTTGATTGCTTTACTTTTCAAAGTTCTTATATGGTTGCTAGCATGTCACCACAGAAATTATGCTGTTATCATTTACCTACTCGAGGACGAGCAGGAATTAAGCTTGGGGATGTTGATACGTCCAAAACGTATCTATAATTTCTGCTTGCTCCATGCATGTTTTGTGTGATATTGCTATGATCTAGATACACTTTCATACACTTTTGATCATATTTGTACTAACCTATTAACTCAGTGCACCCCAGTGCCAGTTCCTGTTTTCTTCGGTTTTTCTATTTCAGTTTTTCCCCATATAAAAAGTGCCAGAAAAATTCTGGGAAAAATATAGGAAAAATCAGCGTACAGGAAGCTTCGCGAAGAGCCCGAGTGGGGCCAGAGGGGAGCCAGGGGTGGCCCAAGCGGCCACCCGGCGCGGCCCCACCCCTGGCCGCGCCAGGGGGGCGCCTGGGGCCCCTGGTCCACCTCTGGCTTCCCCCCTTCGCCTATATATTCCCCGTGACGTGAAACCCTCGGAACAGGAACCCTTTTTCGCGATCTCTCCTCTGTTCTGCCGCCGCCGCGCTTCCGAGATCGGGAGCACCAGAAGACCTCTTCCCGGCACCCTGCCGGAGGGAGGGCCGACCTCCGGGAGTCTCCTCTCCACCATGGATGCTCCCCGGATGTCTCGTGAGTAGTTTTCCTTGGACCATGGGTCCGTGATCAGTAGCTATGTGATGTTCTCCTCCCCTCTTTGTTCTTCATGGTTTAGACCTCGTGAGCTGCCCTACATGATCGAGGCACTTTTGTAATCTTTCTGCTATTGCTATGTTGAGTTTGATCGGATCTGATGGATTATGAGATTATGTTCAGATTGTGATAGAGTAATATATTTGGTTCTTATCTCTTATATTTTTGTTCCTAAGTAATTCTTGCATGTTCTCTGTTGCTGTTTATTGCTTTGGCCAAGTAGTAGGTGTGACCCCAAGAAGGAACGTTATGCTCGATTGTGGGTTCATGCCCCCCGATGACACGCTTGAGTGAAAGAAACATGAGTCTAGGGGATGTGCTGTTGCCACAAGGGGGAAAACAACGGTGCTTGTAAGCACGGTTGCAAGGATTGTTTACTTTACGCAAAGTGCTTTTTAATGCAGTTGTCTGTTGCTTTGGGTTTAACTTTGGGTGGGGCTCGCAACTTAATACCAGCGAGATGTTCTGGATAGATATCTCAAGGTGGATGATTAGTAGTAGATGCAGTTGGATTTCGGTCTACTTATTTTGGCGTACTGCCCGTACTTTTGAGCCTCTTCCTTTCTTTTGTAACATAGTTAGCATTGCGGTGCGTTCATAATCCTGTCAATTTCCCTTCTGTAATTTTTTTACCTCGCATAGCAGTTTTATCGTCTTTTGGGAGAGAGACATCAGTAGCGAACATCACGTATCCCGGTCCATATCCTCATCACTGTTTCCACGCTCATTTACTTTTCTGCTTTTACTTGCTATCATTATCCCTTGCGTTTTATCCTTTGTGAACAACAAGACCGGAGAGATTGACAACCTCTCTGAACTTCGTTGGGAACAAAGTTATTTGTGTCTGTGTGCAGGTCCGCGTCAGTCACGCCGCTGACACCTACTTATCATCTCTGGAGTCCTACTGGAGACAAACCTTGGTATCTTCACCGAGGGAAACTTGCTGTTGCACTGCATCACGCCTTCCACTTTGGGCTCACCAACGAAGGGGCGAGAAGCCATGACTCCCTCACCCAGCAGAAGATGATGAAGTGATCGAGTAGCTACTAGCACTAACCAGCAAGAACTAAACGCATCTACAGAGTTCGGGTGCTCCCTCACCCAGAAGATAACGAAGCATTCGAGTGGCTACTCGCAAGACTTGACTAAATACCCAGGTGGACAATCTTCCCACGCACTCGACGACTATCCGAGTGGGTTCATCTCTTACCAACTCCTCGCCTGAGCTCGCAAAAGCTCTGCGGGTGACTACTAATAGTCCACTTGATCTATTTATTCCAAGTGGGTGCATCGCTAATTAGTCTTCGCGACTCTATAAAAAATGATGCCTGGGCGGCGACACACTACACCCCAGATGTCGCGCAAACTTAGTGCGTAGGTAAGACCCCGCTGTGTAGTCGACCGGGCCGGGACTTTCCACAGCGTGACTTCACTCCTGATGTCTTCCATGCGCTTGCATGAAGAAAGAAGAGCCGATAACGGATGCGTTAAGGCTGTTTGATGAGACCAACGACAATTATCCTATAAGGCCTGCAGTGGCATGGACTTTGCTAGACACCGGTCGTTTCCATGTTCGTGTCGAGGGACACGGGCTTGATTGGTCTACTGAGGTATTTTCCAGTAGCACAATTCACCAAGGCTTGACCAGTCGACTACCTTGGGCCCTTTCAGCTTATCATCCCTCGAATAAACTATCTTTTGTGGCTAACAGCCGATGACTCGCAGCAACACTGCACGCATAAAGACAGGCGATTACGGTTTTGAGTCCGTGCGCGACTCTGCGAGCCCCCCAGACACTCATACTCCCATCGGGAGCATACTCATGGAAACATCGACTGCTCATCAGCAAATCATGTATGGATCCTCAATATAAGATCCCAAAAGATTCGACTGCTCACTCGATAAAGCGACACGCACTACGGCAGCTACTGCAGATTCAAGTACCTGCGCGACTCTTCGAGTCCCCCAGGCACTCGGGGGATACTGACTAGGGGGTGACCCCACGACTCCTCTACGTGAGGGTACCTGGTGCGTGTCATTGCTGGCGGCCCACCAAAGGCCCACTCGTGGACACCGACATGATGGAATAAGACGTGAAGCCCAAGACTTGAGGCGCAAGACAAGGACTCCTACTCGTAGTCGACTAGGACTCATGTAAACCCCTACCTGGCTATCTATATAAAGTGAGGCGGGGGCACCTCTCTAGACAGATTCCCCCACGCATAGAACTAGACAGATCTCTCTCCACCAAAGCCCTCGCGGCACCCATGTACATCATCATCAATACAAGATCAGACAAGCAGCATGTAGGGTTTTCCCTCCGGGGGCCTGAAGCTGGGTAAATCGTGCCCCATGTGTCGCTTGTCCACCGTCCGAATCCTCCAACGCGCAAGCCACATCGCTCTCCTTCCTCCTATACGAAACCTAGGGTACCTAACCCTAGGATTTGCCGAGACCGATCCTCGTCAATCACTTCCCTGCTAGCATCACCATCCCCCCTTCATATTGCTTGTTGTATATTAGGTTTAGTGTGGATTAGAGATTTAGGGTTCTTGAATGTGAATTCAAAAAATAATAGTTGTAGCATGTAAATGACGACGATATACTAGGCTCATGTGCTCAAAATCAATAATTTAGGGGTTTTCTATCTGAAATTGGGGGGGGGGGGGTTAGGGTATAATGTAGTGAATTTACGAAATTCATGAATGATTGTTTACCTTAATTAGGGAAACTATATATGTTTAGGTTATGCATTTGATTTAGGGTAAAGTTGATCTATGTACTAAATTGTATTTATGTTTTTTCACAAATTGGTTAAATTCAATATTTAATAAGTTTGTCTATTTTAGGAATAGTCTTATATTATTATGTTTGTACATGGTATTCCTTATAGTTTGGATGATGAAATATAGGAAATTAGGTTTCATGTTCAAAGCATAGACAAACTGGAAAGGATTGTTTCCCTTTTAGACATTTCTCTAATTAATATGATAGCATTGATAGAGACTTAGTGGTATGGAGCAGATGACTACATGTCCAATATGAAAGAGGAGGGAAAGGAAATTGAAGGGGTGGAGCAATTAGATATTAAAAAAAGTAGAAAAATGCTTAACCTTTGGGTTCTAAACATTATTTTTACTAGATGATACCCCACGCGTTGCTGTGGGAATTATTAAGAAATAATTAATGTTTTAAAACATAAAAAAGTTTTAAACATAGTATAATTTGATTATAATTTTTTTGAAACAAATATTGTTTAGAGTAAAAACTAAGAAAATTTGATGAAAAACCAAAATGACTGTGATTTTTATTTTGTCAAATTATTACCTTGATAATATATTGGTGAGATGATATATGATGAGAAAAACATTGAGTAGAGATAGTGGAGACATATCCACCCTTGGCTAAATCTAATATAATTATAGCATATGTGCATAGAAAAATAAAATATAAGATAAATCATAATTTGATTTTTTATAAAAAAATCCTTTATAAACCATGATGCTAAGTGCATAAAAAGTTACTCCCTCCGTAAACTTTTATAAGATGTTTTATATCACTATTTTAGTAACCTAAAACGTCTTATAAAAGTTTACAGAGGTAGTATTATTTATTAAGTTGCATGCACATGCGAAGTTAATGAGAACATGTGCATGAAGAATTAGTGAAAAAGAGTTTCTGCATGGAATCATCTCTTTAAAATCATGAGGCTAAGTGCATAAAAACTTATTGTTTATTTAGTTGCATGCGGAGTTAATGAGAGAATGTGCATGAAGAATTAGTGAAAAAGAGTTTTTTCATAGTGGATGACGAGGATCGGCCTCGGCAAATCCCATGGTAAGGTACGCTGAGATTAGATCGTAGAGAGAGGTGCAGGTTGGCGATGCTCGTCAGCTAACAGGAGACAGGGATTTACCCAGGTTCAGGGCCCTCGATCGGTAAAACCACTACTTCCTGCTCTTTTGTATTATGATGGAGGCGATTACACTGGAGGTCAAGGCGAGATCGGTCGAGACCGGAGGTGTTGCTATGAGATTGGATGCCCTAGGCGTCCCCTCTCCCAGCCTTTATATATTAGGCTGGGTCGCAAGGAGTCCATCTAGGTTTACGTAGGCAGTTTCCTAATCTAGCTTTAGTCTTGGACGCCAAATCTTGGTTTTCATAACACCGAGGACTCCTATGTCGGTTCAGCCTTCGGTGCTTCGGGTGGGCCAGTCGAGGTTTCTAGCGGGCCTTCTGTCTTGACACGCACCAGGTACCCTCATCCGTAGGAGTCATGGGGACACCCCCTCGTCAGTAGCCCCTGAGTGCCTGGGGGACTCGAAGAGTCGCACAGGGACTCAAACCTGTAATTAGCCCTAGAAGTGCATGTCGCGTTTGTTGCGAGTCATTGCATGTTGTTCATGAGAGGTAGCTTTTTGAGGGATGATAAGCTGAAAGGGCCCAAGGCACTCGACTGGTCGAACCTTGGTGAATTGCGCTAGCGGCAAATACCTCAATAGCCCAATCAAGCTCGCGTCCCTCGACACGAACTTTGATATGACTGGTGTCAAGCAAGATCTAGGACGATGCAGGGCTTACAGGATCAGTGCCGCCAGTTTAAGTACTAAACACGACCCTAACGCGTCCGTTAGTGGTTAACTTTCAATCATGCACCACTCATGGAACTGTCGGGAGTGAAGTCGCGTTGTGGCAAGTCCCGGCCCGGCCGTCTTTGCAGCGGGGTCTTACCTATGCGCAAGTCTACGCGGCATCTGGGGTGCAGTGTATCGCAGCCCAGGTAATATTTTGTACGGACGTGTACCAAAATAGAATGCACCCACTCGGAAAATGATCGAGTGGACTAATTGCATGGTCACTCGCGAAGCTTTGATACGTCCAAAATGCATCACTATTTTATATAGTAATTCTTTCTTATTCGTTGATATATTTCATGTTATGATGTTGTTCTCATGTTGTTTTGGCTTATTTTACACAGTTTGCAACTTTCTAATGCCGAAGCAGCAGACGCAGGATTCAACGGTAAAAAGTGGACGCTGAGTTGCTGAAGAAGAATACCTCCAAATTACCCGAAAATTGACGGAGGGCATTTTTCAGAAGATTAACGAAGACACGTCGAAGAGGGGCCAGAGGGGGGCCACAGGGTGCCCAGGCGGCCACCTGGCGCGGCCCCCACCCTGGCCGCGCCGGGAGGGCGCCTGGACACCTGGGTCCACTCCCGGCTCCCCCCTTTGGCCTATATATCGCACATATTCCAAAAACCCTAAAATAGAGAGAGTTTCCAGAGTTCCGCTGCCGCTCCGTGGCGGAAACCTACAAAGAAGAAAATACATCTCCGGCGGGAAGATTCCGCCGGGGAGAACACCTCCCGGAAGGGGAGATCATCGCAATCTTCATCACCATCGTCACGGGCATCATCGAGATCATCATCATTATCATCCCCAACATCAGCACCATCTCCACCACCATCCAATCTCACCTCACAAGTCCAACTTGTGTTGTAATTCGTACTATCTATCCTCTCTACTCTACCGGTGTTGATTACTACCGTGTGATGAATGCTATTGAGTTTTGTTGGAGAATTATCATTGTGTCCAGATTGTGTATCATATATTTATCCCCACTGATCATGATCTCTTTTATGTCTTGTGAGTAGTTACTTTAGTTCTTGAGGACATGGGAGAAGTCTAGTTGTTAGTAGTCATATGATGTTGAAGTAATATGTGTTGTTTGATATTTAAGTTGTGTTGTTATTTTCCTAGTGCTGTTGTGCGAGTCGAACACCCAACACTTCGCCTTATTAAGGACCTAGGGGAATACATTGTGTACAAAGTATGCTTACGGTGGGTTTCCGGAGTGACAGAAACCTGAACCCCAGTTCACACGCTTTTGCACAAGGGAACAATGGATCATCGATCATATTGCTATGGTTGGGATTTTGCCTTAATTACTATCTTGTATTTGCGGATGCTTGCAAGGTGTTTAATCAGAAGAGTGCACTTATCATAGTCTAGAGGGTGCACTAGCATATATCCACCCACTCAACCCTTATCAACACGGCACATAGTACCGATACGGAATATGGCGAAAGCACATGACTATTTCTCCCGTGTGTCATCAAGAACGCTTTGGCCTTTATAAGTTCAGTTGCTAGGCATCTCCATTGCTCAAAAGGATCGGGCCACTTGTTACTTTTCATTGCCTTTCACTTTGCTCGCTTGTACCTTCTTGTTGGTTATATAAAAAACCCCTAAAAGTTATCTTTCGGTTCCTGCGGCTATTTCTTTACCAAAGTCACTTAACAATACCTTCTGCTCCTCGTTGGGTTCGACACTCTTATTTATAGAAAACGCTACAAACGATCCCCTACAGTTGAGGGTCATCAAGTACTGTTTTCTGGCGCCGTTGCCGGGGAGCGTAGCGCTATTAGTAAGTGAAGCTGGTAAGGAAGTTTTTATTTTTCCGTTGCTGCTTTTGTCCTTATGGACACCTCTACTCTTGGATCGTTGTTTATGGGGAAACGCCCCACAACTGTGGTGGTCACTCCTACCCCTACTGAAATTGTGCCTTACAAAATACCATCTAGTATTATCAATTTTGTCTTATCTAATCGTTATGCAGGAGATAGACATCCAGGTGAACACTTGCTATATTTATCACAACTATGTTCATTATTTAAGCTTGCAGGTGTGTCACTGGAGTTCGTCATGAAGAAATTATTCTCCGTATCATTTATAGGTAAAGCTTCAGATTGCTATAAGCTCCTCGATAACTCACATATACTTACTTGGGAAGAGCTTATGTCTCTCTTTTATACAAAGTTTTACCCTCTTCATGAAATTCATCGAGACAAGAACTACATCTACAACTTTTGGTCTCGCGACGGAGAGAGCATCGCTCAAGCTTGGGGGAGACTTAAATCCCTAATGTTCAAATGTCCTATCCATGAACTCCCCAAAGAAATTATAATTACAAATTTTTATGCCAGGATCTCTCGTCAGGATAAGGATATGTTGGATGCCTCCTCTAGTGGGGTATTCCAAACAAGAAGTGTCGAAGAAAAGTGGGATATCATCGAGAGGATCCAGAAGAATACTGAAGACTGGGAAATCGACAAAGGTATTGAACCTGCCATAGATTATGGCTATGATTATATTGAGAGCTATGTGAAAACTGATTATTTCAATACCTTTTGTTCTAAGATTGGTCTTGATTCCCAGCTTATGATTGATTTCCGTAAGAACTTTGCCTCTCACATTGACTCTTCGAAAGAAGAGAAGGCTCAGTACCATAAGCCCTTTAAAGAATTAGCTATTGATATTCATGTTGCTGACCCTATTATGCCTGCAGTTTTTTTATGAAAAGCCCCCTTTTCCTACAAGGATGAGGGAGCACTCTTTTGTGTCAGGAATAATAAATAAAAGTGGTAGAAGAACTGACGAACCTGAGGACCTGATTAAAGTCGATCCTCAAGTTGCGATGGTTAAAGATTTAGTTACTAATGATGTTTCAGATTCCAAGATAAATTTTTGTGTTGTTTCAACTAACACTGTCACAACCAAGAATAAGAGCCCTATTTCAGGTACACCAGTTGTATCTGTCAAGATAGGAGATCACAACTATTATGGTCTTTGCGATCTGGGATCCAGTGCTAGCGCTATTCCTTATTCACTCTATCAGGAGATCATGGGTGAGATTTCACCCTGTGAACTTGAAGAAGTTGATTTTACCATTTATCTAGAAAACAAAGAAACTATCTTTCCCATTGGAATTGTGAGAGATGTTGAAGTCCTATGTGGAAAGGTAAAGTATCCTACCGACTTTCTCGTACTTGGTTCAGTGCAAGATAGTTTTTGCCCTATTATCTTTGGTAGACCTTTCCTCGACACTTGTGGTGCTGTTATAGATTGTAAAAAAGGTAAAGTCTCTGTTGAATTCAATGGTGAGCCATATGAATTTAACTTTTCTAAATTTTCCAAGCAACCTCGTGGTACTGATTTACTCAGTGATGATAAAATTATTGAAAATATTGCTTCTATTGCTATTCCTCCTAATGATCCTTTGCAACAATATATGGAAGACCACGAGAATGATATGCATATGCAGGAAAGAAATGAGTTAGACGAAATATTCACAAGACAAACTGCTATCCTGAAGCACAACCTTCCAGTTGAGCCTTTAGTAATCCTAGCACAACCAAAATAATACCCGGTGTTTGACCTCAAACCATTGCCCGATACGCTCAAGTATGC
Source organism: Bromus sterilis (assembly GCA_950022295.1). Classification (NCBI taxonomy): domain Eukaryota; kingdom Viridiplantae; phylum Streptophyta; class Magnoliopsida; order Poales; family Poaceae; genus Bromus; species Bromus sterilis. The sequence goes on along the minus strand of OX465596.1, from coordinate 320,054,951 downwards.
CTATTTAGATGAAAAGAAAATATATCATGTCATTATCAATGCTAACCTTTCAGGATTTGAAGAAGAGCGATTATTGGAGACACTTCGCAGACACCGTGGTGCTTTGGGCTATACCCTTGATGACCTTAAGGGGATTAGTCCATCGATTTGCCAACACACTATCAATATCGAGCCCGATGCTAAGCCAGTTGTTGATCATCAACGACGGCTGAAACCAAGGATGAAGAACGTGGTTAGAACGGAGATTCTCAAGCTTTTGGCCGCAGGTATCATCTATCCTATAGCTGATAGTAGGTGGGTAAGTCCAGTTCATTGTGTTCCTAAGAAAGGAGGTATGACTGTTGTTCCTAATGATAAAAATGAACTAATACCTCCAAGAGTTTTTATTGGATATAGAATGTGTATTGATTACAGGAAGTTGAACAAAGCGACCAGGAAGTACCACTACCCGCTGCCCTTTATTGATCAGATGCTAGAAAGGTTGTCTAAAAACACCCACTTTTGCTATCTTGATGGGTACTCTGGCTTCTCTCAAATTCATGTCAACACTGCCGATCAAGAGAAGACCACTTTCACATGTCCTTACGATACTTATGCTTACAAGCGTATGCCTTTTTGTTTATGCAATGCATCTGCTACTTTTCAGAGATTTTTGTCTGCAATTTTTCATGGTTTCTGTGAGGAGATTGTGGAAGTCTTCATCTACGATTTCTCCGGCTATGGAACTTCCTTTGACCACTGTCTCCACAATCTTAATAAAGTTTTGCAGAGATGCGAGGATACAAACTTCGTTTTAATTTGGAAAAAATGTCACTTCATGGTTAACGAAGGTATCGTGCTTGGTCACAAGATTTCTGAGAGGGGAATTGAAGTGGACAAGGGAAAGATTGAAGATATTGAAAGGATTCCCTATCCAAGGGACATTAAAGGTATTCGTAGTTTTCTTGGTCATGCTGGTTTCTATAGAAGATTTATCAAAGACTTTTCTAAGACCTCGAGACCCCTCACTAATCTTCTCCAGAAGGATGTTCCTTTTGTATTTGATGAATATTGTAAGGAGGATTTCGAAGTTCTTCAGAAAGCTTTGATAATCGCTCCTATAGTACAACCACCTGACTGGAAATTTCCCTTTGAAATTATGTGTGATGCTAGTGATTTTGCTGTTGGAGCTGTCTTAGGACAAAGGGTTGATAGAAATTGAACGTTATACATTATGCTAGCAAGACCCTCGATAGTGATCAAAAGAATTATTGTACTACTCGGGAGGAATTCTTAGTAGTAGTGTTTGCTTGTGATAAATTTAGGCCTTATATTGTTGATTCAAAAGTTATTATTCATACTGACCATGATGCTCTTCAGTACCTTATGGCGAAGAAGGACGCCAAACCAAGACTCATCAGGTGGGCACTCCTTCAAGAATTCGATTTACAGATTGTTGATAGAAAAGGAGCAGATAATCCGGTGGCAGACAATCTTTCGAGGATGGAAGATATACCGCATGACCCCATCCCAGTCAACGACAGTTTTCTAGACGAACAACTTGCCGTTGTGAAAGTGCAATCTCTTTCCGATCCTTGGTTTGCAGATTATGCTAATTTTATCGTTGCAAAGAATTTTCCTCCAGGTTTAACATTTCAGCAGAGGAAGAACTCCTGCCATGATTTGAGGCACTACTTTTGGTATGACCCTCATCTTTTCAAAGAAGGTCCTTACGGGATCGTGATAAGATGCATACCGGAACACGAGCAAAAGGACATTCTCAAGCAATGTCACGATAGTCCCTATGGAGGACATCACGCCGGTGAGAGGACCGCACATAAGGTTCTTCAATCAGGTTTTTATTGGCCTACTCTCTTTAAAGATGCTAGAAATTATGTTTTATCTTGTGATAAGTGTCAGAGAGTTGGTAATATTAGTAGGAGGAACGAGATGCGTATGAATTACTCACTAGTGATTGAGCCTTTTGATTGCTGGGGTTTTGATTTTATGGGTCCTTTTCCTCCTTCAAACAAGTACACTCACATTTTAGTAGCTGTTGATTATGTGAACAAGTGGGTTGAAGCAATCCCCACTGAGAGTGATGATCACAAGACATATTTGAAAATGCTCAAAGATGTAATTTTCCCTAGGTTTGGTGTACCTAGGTATCTTATGAATGATGGAGGATCACACTTCACGCATGGAGCTTTTAGAAAAGCGCTAGCAAAGTAAGATGTCAATCATAGAATTTCTTCACCGTACCATCCTCAAACTAGCGGGCAAGTTGAGCTCACCAATAGAGAGATCAAGATGATCTTGCAAAAGACAGTCAACAGTTCTAGAAAGGACTGGTCAAAGAAGTTAGGAGATTCTTTGTGGGCATATAGAACTGCTTACAAAAACCTCATGGGCATGTCCCTGTATAAGATGGTCTATGGCAAGGCTTGCTATTTGCCACTAGAATTAGAACATAAAGCTTTCCGGGCTGTTAGAGAGCTTAATGCTGACCCTAAGTTGGCTGGGGAAAAGCGTCTCATGAACTTGACTTCTCTAGATGAGTGGAGAAGTGAAGCTTACGAGAGTGCTAAAATGTTCAAGGAAAAGGTAAAGAAGTGGCATGATAGAAGGATTCTGAAACGTGAATTTAATGTTGGTGATAAAGTTTTATTGTTTAGATCCTGTTTCAGGTTTTCTCCAGGAAAATTACTTTCCAGATGGGAAGGGCCATTTCAAATCGAAGAAGTCTACCGGTCAGGTGCAATCAAGATTAATAATTTTGATGGCACCAAACCTCAAGTTGTGAATGGGCAAAGACTCAAGCATTACATGGCGGGAGATCCCGTCAACATTGATGTAAATATAATACACACAACTACTCACGAAGAATATGTTGCAGCCCCGTTTCAGACTCCAACCAGAATAAGAAAAGGTATGTATTACGATAAGGAAACATCGCGAACCGCCATAAAAGTTCCAAATTACGTGTTTTTGCAAAATATAGAAAATTCAGAGCCTAATTGGAGCCGGAGAGGAGCTCCAGGGGGCTACGCGCCCCCTTGGCGCGCCCCCATGGCCGCGCCAGGAGGCCGCCTAGGCACCCCGGAGTCCGTCTACGACTCCACTTTGGCTCGTTACCTTCCTATTGTTGCAGAATTTTTTGCTATATATTTGCCCGGATAGCCCCGGCACCATATCTCTCGATTTCGTGTGTTTTCTTCTCGAGCTGTTTCTGCCAGAAAATCTTTTAGCTAGACCTAGGTGCCATGGCTTCCCCAAGTTCCCCCAAGGACAAGTTCGTCGTCAACGTCATCAACCCTTACCTCGCTCAGGTGAAGAACCATACTCGAACCGTCTAGTTGGAGGATGGTGACCTTCACCAAGAGGATCTGAAGGAACCTTTCAAGGAGGGGAGCATCGAGGCCAGGCTAGAAGATATGGAGCAAGAAGTCTTCAAGTACAAGAAGATGGTTGAGCGGGGTGTTGAAGCCAACTTCGACATCATCAACGAGCTGAAGACGTTCTACAAGAAGGATATGAGGGGGATTTGGTCAAGCATCACCGCGAAAGAAGAAATAATTGATGATCTCCAAGGGCAGATCTATGATCTTCACAACCAGAACTGTGAGTATGAACCAAAGTTTATGCGCATGGGTTTAGGTACTGGAAGCAGGATCTTGGAGACTGAAGCCTCTCATGGGACCGGGGAACCTCTAACATGGAAGCGCTTCGTCCACGACTACATCAACAACAACCACAACAAGAATGAGGAGTAAATATCCTTGGGTAATGGAATCCCCTCAGCTTGTTCCAAGCTTGGGGGAGTGCCAGGTATCTTTATCTTTATCTTAGTCTTTTAGAGTCAAGTAGAGTCGTATCATGTCTAGGGAAGTTATTATATGAAATAGGTGTTTGCATTGAGGTCTATCACTCCTTCTGTGGAGAGTTTGTATCCGTGAGTGTGGAGTCGTCTATATTGGAATATTAATGAGAAGTCTATTGGTTCCTTCACTGCACTCGGTATCCTCTTCACGCAATCGACCTTATATGATGATTCTTATGGGGAGTATTGACCTTATATTAGGTATGGCTTTGAAAAAATTATTTAATTTTGGCAAACATAGCTTTGGTCTTGACAACATGCATGTTTTCTCAAGTAGCGACATAGCCAAAACTTTTATGTTATTATGCTTGAAGTGTTATGTTGACAAGGAAGACAACTTGATGTGTTATTCTTGCCTTAATGTTTATGCTTTATATGTTTTGCATCTAAGTTAGCATCAATTGTCTATTCTCTCAAAGCCTTTGCTAGCCAAACTCTTTGCCTAGCAGATTTCTGCTTGTGCATCCATACCCTGAAACCAATACCTTCCATATGAGTCCACCATACCTTCCTATTCGTGGTATTTCTCTACCATTCTTAGAAGTATAGAATTTATGTGTTATCCTTAAATGTTCAAAATCTCCTGTTTTGTGCCTCTTGTTTAGCTCATGAGGAAGTAGTAGGTAATTCATGATCTTCTTAAGTTGGACAAGTTTTACCCCGGGATTGCATGTATAATCTGCAAACCCATAATACGAGGAGGAACATGCATGAGTGCGCCCAGCTCGAAAGATAATATAACAGACAAACCCTCCTTCACGCTCGGTCTATGAGAAATCAGAAACTTTGGCAGTGATAAACAAAGGATACTAAGGGGATGTGATCGTCCCCACTTGGAGCCGTTCCTCGAAACTTGTCCATCTTGAGAAGTAATTGAGCTATCTATTAGCATTCGTTGACAAACTATGCACCTCCCAAAATTTGTTTTTCATTCTGTTTGATTTAAGGATAGCACATAAGTTTTCCTTTCTTGCCTTTAACAAGGCCTTTCTTTTACTTTTACGTTGAGTCAATTTTCCTACTTCTTTCTTTTTCCCAAAGAGAACAAACACTTGATGTCAATGAGGATTCATCCATATAATGCTGCATTAAGTTTTGCCATGCCATATCATTGTTGACATTATCTTTTGATAAGTAAGTTGTTTACAAAAGCTTTTGCCAAGAAAATATCTTCCTTTGTGTTAGCATTTGCACTTCATGCCTAATAGCATGTTCTTTCAAAAAGTTTCAGATTGTTTCATTATATTTAGAAAGAGCGAAAGTAAAAGTTATTAGTTGTCCTTTGACCAAGGATATGTTTGCCATAATTTGATGAGTTTTCTCAGCCTTACTTTTGATTATAATTGTTATTAATTTTTCATAAGGACCTTATGAGTTGAGGTTGCTGTTGAGGATGTTTGAGTTTGGTGAAGCAACCTTGATGCTTCTTGTCCGTATTCTAATTTTTGACACTTCACTCTCTAAACTTGTGGGCTGGTTTGCCGAGGTCAGTATTCTCTTGGGGAAAAGCGAGGTCTAAGCTTGGGGGAGTTGATACGTCCAAAATGCATCACTATTTTATATAGTAATTCTTTCTTATTCATTGATATATTTCATGTTATGATGCTGTTCTTATGTTGTTTTGGCTTATTTTACACAGTTTGCAACTTTCCAGTGCCGAAGCAGCAGACGCAGGATTCAGCGGTAAAAAGTGGACGCTGAGTTGCTCAAGAAGAATACCTCCAAATTACCTGAAAATCGACGGAGGGAATTTTTCAGAAGATTAACAAAGACACGTCGAAGAGGGGCCAGAGGGGGGCCACAGGGTGCCAAGGCGGCCACCTGGCGTGCCCCACCCTGGCCGCGCTGGGAGGGCGCCTGGACCCCAGGGGCCACTCCCGGCTCCCCCCTTTGGCCTATATATCGCACATATTCCAAAAACCCTAAAACAGAGAGAGTTTCCGGATTTCCGCCCTCGCTCCGTGGCGGAAACCTACAGAGAAAAAATACATCTCCGGCGGGCAGATTCCACCGGGGAGAACACCTCCCGGAAGGGGAGATCATCACCATCGTCATCACCATCGTCACGGGCATCATCGAGATCATCATCAAAATCATCCCCAACATCAGCACCATCTCCACCACCGTCTAATCTCACCTCACAAGTCCAACTTGTGTTGTAATTCGTACTATCTATCCTCTCTACTCTACCAGTGTTGATTACTACCGTGTGATGAATGCTATTGAGTTTTGTTGGAGAATTATCATTGTGTCCAGATTGTTTATCATATATTTATCCCCACTGATCATGATCTCTTTTATGTCTTGTGAGTAGTTACTTTAGTTCTTGAGGAAATGGGAGAAGTCTAGTTGTTAGTAGTCATATGATGTTGAAGTAATATGTGTTGTTTGATATTTAAGTTGTGTTGTTATTTTCCTAGTGGTGTTATGTGAGTCGAACACCTAACCCTTCGCCTTATTAAGGACCTAGGGGAATACATTGTGTACAAAGTATGCTTACCGTGGATTGCCGGAGTGACAGAAACCTGAACCCCAGTTCGCACGCTTTTGCACAAGGGAACAATGGATCATCTATCATATTACTATGGTTAGGCTTTTGCCTTAATTGCTATCTTGTATTTGCGGATGCTTGCAAGGTGTTAAATCATAAGAGTGCACTTATCTTAGTCTAGAGGGTGCACTAGCATAGATCCACCCACTCAACACTTATCAACACGACACATAGTACCGATACGGAATATGGCGAAAGCACATGACTATTTCTCCCGTGTGTCCTCTAGAACGCTTTAGCCTTTATAAGTTTAGTTGATAGGCCTCTCCTTTTCTCAAAAGGATCGGGCCACTCGTTACTCGTCATTGCCTTTCACTTTGCTTGCTTTTACCTTCTTGTTGCTTATACCGAAAACCCCTAAAAAGTTATCTTTCAGTTCCTGCAGCTATTTCTTTGCCAAAGTCACTTACCAATACCTTCTGCTCCTCGTTGGGTTCGACACTCTTATTTATTGAAAACGCTACAAACGATCCCCTACAATTGAGGGTCATCAAGCGTCCGTATTCTTAGGTGAGGAATAAATGTAGAATGCACCCACTCGGAAGATCATCGAGCGGGGTCAATAGTATGAGCACCCGTAGAGCGTCCGGGTGCTCAGGCGGGAGTGTCTTTGATTGTCTCATGTGCCTTGTATGTCAGTGCGAGTAGTCACTCGAGCATTGATGGTACGAGAGATGATAACGGCTTCTCGCCCTTCGTTGGTTACCCTAAGTGGAAGTTTGAGATGTAGATAGCAACAAATTTCCCTCGGTGAAGATACCAAGGTTATCGAACCAGTAGGACTCCGAATGCTGCAAGTAGGTGTCAACAACGCTAGATAAATAGTTGACGTGGACTTGCACACACAACAGATAACTTTTCTCCCAGCGAAGTACAGAGGGGTTTTCAATCCCTCCGGCATTGTTGTTTACAAAGGGTCAAATGCAAGAGGATAATGATAGTGGTGATAACAACTGAAAGTAAATGCGGAAAATAAAGTGGAGGTGTAAACAATGGTGGTAATATGGAATGGGGTCACATGATGTTCACGAGTGATGTCTCTCTCCCAAAAGACGATAAAACAGCTAAGTTGGGTGAACAAATCACAGCTGGGCAATTGACAGAATTATAAACGCACTGCAATGCTAATTAAGCTACTGGAAAGTAAGAGGCTCGAAAGTATGGGCATTACGCCATGACAAGTAGACCGAAATCCATCTGCATCTACTCACTAATCATCCACCTTGAGATATCTATCCAGAACATCTCGCTGGTATTAAGTTGTGAGCCCCACCCAAAGTTTAAACTCAAAGCAAGAGACAATTGCATTAGCAATCTATGCGTAAGGTAAAAAAAATCCTTGTAACTGCGGTTACAAGCACCGTTATTTATCCCTGGTGGCAACCGCACATCCCCTAGTCTCAGGTTTCTGTCACTCAAGCTAGACATCAGGGGCCATGAACCCACAATCATGCATAACACTCCCTCTTGGAGTTACTATCTACTACTTGGCCAAAGCAATAAAAAGTAACGGAGAACATGCAAGAATTACTCAAGAACAAAATATAAAAGGTAAACCAAATATATAACTCATCACGATCTGAACATAATCTCATAATCCATCGAATCCCAGCAAACACAACATAGCAACAACAGGAAAATTACATAGGTGCCTTGATCATGGAGGGCATCTCACAAGGCCTAAACATTGAAGAACAAGATTGGAGAGAAGACATCATATAACTACTGGTAATGGACCCATGGTCCAAGGGGACTACTCATGGCACATCCGGGAAGCGTCCATGGTGGTGGAGAAGCTCCCGGTGGTCCTTCTTGCCTCCGAAAGGCTAACGGGAAGGAGTCTTCTGGCACTCTAGAGGGGTTCGTCTGCTTCTGTGTTGTTTTCTCTGGTGACGTAGTTGAGTTCGCGTCCGTTGAATTATCCTTCTAGAGTATTGTAGATCTTTTGGTACACCGAAATGTTATCTGCGAATGCCTCGCAACCTCTCATTGCTTGCTTTACGACAAGGTTGGAGTCGCCGTAGATTATGAGGCGAGTGGCGCCGTAGGCTTTTTCCATACGCATTCCGTGAAGAAGGGCTTCGTATTCTGCCTTGTTGTTGGATGCTGATGGCTTCTCGCCCCTTCGTTGGTTTCCCCAAGTGAAAGGTTGAGATTCAGTGCAGCAGCAGTTTTCCCTCGGTGAAGATACACAGGTTTGTCTCCAGCAAGACTCCAGAGATGATAAGTAGGTGTCAGTGGCGCAACTGACGCGGACCTGCACACAGACACAGATAACTTCGTTCCCAACGAAGTTCAGAGAGTTTGTCAATCTCTCCGGTCTTGTTGTTTACAAAGGATAAAACGCAAGGGATAATGATAGCAAATAAAAGCGGTAAAGTAAATGTAGAGTGGAAACAGTGATAAGGATATGGACCGGGATACGTGATGTTCGCTAGTGATGTCTCTATCCCAAAAGAAGATAAAATTGCTATGCGAGGTAAACAAATTACAGAAAGGCAATTGACAGGATTATGAACGCACTGCAATGCTAACTATGCTACAAAAGAAAGGAAGAGGTTCAAAAGCACGGGCAGTACGCCAAAGTAAGTAGACCGAAATCCATCTTCATCTACTACTAATCATCCACCTTGAGATATCTATCCAGAACATCTCGCTGGTATTAAGTTGCGAGCCCCACCCAAAGTGTAAACCCAAAGCAACAGACAACTGCATTAAAAAGAACTTTGCGTAAAGTAAACAATCCTTGTAACCGCGGTTACAAGCACCGTTGTTTTCCCCCTTGTGGCAACAGCACATCCCCTAGACTCATGTTTCTGTCACTCAAGCATGTCATCGGGGAGGCATGAACCCAAAATTTAGCACAACGCTCCCTCTTGGAGTCACTACCTACTACTTGGCCAAAGCAATAAACAGCAACAGAGAACATGCAAGAATTACTTAGGAACAAAAATATAAGAGATAAGAACCAAATATATTACTCTATCACAATCTGAACATAATCTCATAATCCATCAGATCCGATCAAACTCAACATAGCAATAGCAGAAATATTACAAAGGTGCCTCGATCATGTAGGGCAGCTCACGAGGTCTAAACAATGAAGATCAAAGAGGGGAGGAGAACATCACATAGCTACTGATCACGGACCCATGGTCCAAGGAGAACTAATCACGAGACATCCGGGGAGCATCGATGGTGGAGAGGAGACTCCTGGAGGTCAATCCTCCCTCCGGCAGGGTGCCGGGAAGAGGTCTTCTGGTGCTCCCGATCTTGGAAGCGCGGCGACGGAGGAACAGAGGCGAGTTCGCGGAATAGGGTTCTCGTCCTGGAGTTTTCCCCTGACGGGGGATAAATAGGCGAAAGGGGCAGCCAGAGGTGGGCCAGGGGCCCCAGGCGCCCCCCCTGGCGCGACCAGGGGTGGGGCCGCGCCGTGTGGCCGCCTGGCCCCCCTGGCACCCCTCTGGCCCTCCTGGGATCTTCGGGAAGCTTCCTCCACGCTGATTTTTTATATGAATTTTCCCGAATTTTTCTGGCACTTTTTATATGGGGGAAAACTGAAATAGAAAAATAGTAGAAAACAGGAACTGGCACTGGGGTGCACTGAGTTAATAGGTTAGTCCAAATATGATAAAAAATGTATAAAAGTGTATCTAGATCATAGCAATATCACACAAAACATGCATGGAGCAAGAATAAATTATCGATACGTTTTGGACGTATCAACATCCCCAAGCTTAATTCCTGCTCGTCCACGAGTAGGTAAATGATAACAAGCATAATTTCTGTGGTGACATGCTAGAAACCATATAAGAACTTTGAAAAGTAAAGCAAGCAAGGTTAGAGATTCAATTCAAGTCATAACAGGCAAGAGTCTATATTAGCATTGAAACAAGTAACAAAAGAACAAAAGGTACAAGAGCTCTCGGTGTCCGTGACTCGAATGTCTCCAAATGGTGTTTGCGTGCAAGAAGGGGATAGGGAATACGAGAAAAAAGTATTTTTGTGTTGAGAACTCAATCTACTAAAGTTTCACACTTGGTCTTCTTTGGAATCTTATCTTGACTCGTCCCCAGACCACTAGCCAGGTACAAGTCAATTTGATCCACTCCTTTTCGATATTTTGAGCACTCATGCAATGGATGAGCGTAAGCACGAGAGTTGGCACTTAGGATGGCAAAGAGAGAAATATGGTGGAGGAGGAAGACAAAAAGGATGAGAAAGGCTCACATCGATGAGGACAATCATAGGCAAGAGATGCCAAATGATAGATATGATGTGAGGAGTAGGGATTGCCATGCAATGGATGCACATACGAGCTAAGAATCTCTCCAAACTATATGCATAAAGAACATCTCTATGGAGTACAAGGATATAAAGGGAGTACTAGTGTGGATCTCTCAAAAGGATAGTAGTGTTGCCCCTTTCTCTCTTTTTATTTCTTTTTTTCTCTTTTTTCTATTTTTTTGTATTTTTTTGGTGGCCTCAATGGCTCTTTCTATTTAACTCTCATTTGTCCTCTTTGGGATCTTTTGATTTGTCCACTATGGGATCTTTTCCTCACTTAAGGGCAACACTCTATTTTACAAGAAGGTAAAGGAAATCTTTCATACTTTACAAGGTACTCAAAATCATACAGAAGATGTAACTAACATGATGTATGCAATGTATGTCGCTGCCAGTGTAGCAGGAACATGTATGACTTGAAGATCAAGTCATGAAGAGGTGGAAGTTGCATGGAAATGTAACTCGGAAAGGCTATGGAAATGCCTTGATAGGTAGGTATGGTGGCTGTTTTGAGGAAGGATAAAGGGAGGCTTATGATGATAGAGCGTATCGTGCCAAGGGTTTGGATGTACCGGCGAAGGTGGACGCTAACTCTCGGAGTGAGAAGAAAGCAATGCACGGCACAGGAAAGGCTAGCAAAACATGGGAAGGTGGAAGTGTCAACTCTCAATACTTACATTAGTCCGAAGAACTCATGCACTTATTATCGGTAACTCTCAATCTAATGAGGAGGTTCACAAAGAGACAAGTACCCCGAGGAGGAGTGTATGGGGGTTTGGTTATCCTTGCGCATCCTCGACTCATGGTACGTGAGTGTACTCTAATATTCGACCCCTCAGAAGAGTAGTGATCCATCTAGTAGCTAGAGTTCTCAACTAGTTTTGTAGGTTTTGAAAATAAACACGGATTGCCCAAAATACGACACCTATCACTAATAGGCAAGAGCTCTTGACACCAAAAGTCCAATCATTACTCACAACAATACCTCAAAACTATTGCAAGCTACTACTAAAACTAAATAGCAACCTCAATCACCTACTTTCAAGACAAAACACAACTCAGTGCAACAACCAACTCTCTTTAACAAGATAAACATGAAAACTAAAAAGAGTTCCAGAAACAAACTAAACAAAAGCCAAAGCTCTTGCTAAAGACAAACTAAGACTAAAACTAAACAAGGCAGTAGCTATGAAAGATAAAGAACACACAACAGCAAAAAGATAGGCAGGAAAAATCCTATGATGTGTTCTAGATTTTGAAAGTGGAGCGTGTCTCTCTCCCACACAAAGTAAGAAAGGATCTAACTTGTTATGAACAGCAAGCAAAGCTAAAGAAAACTAAAAACAAAACCTAAGAGCGAGACGCTCCAAGCATATCACATAACGCATGAAGTGATAAAAATATAGTGAGACAAAGGACGAACTGATGATTGTTGATGGAGAAGGGGATGCACGGGGGCATCCCCAAGCTTACCCGCTTGAGTCTCCTTGAATATTTGTTGGGTATGGATGGGGGCATCCCCAAGCTTGAGCGCTTGACACTCCTGGATCTTCTTTCATCATCTTCCATCGCACACTTGAAAACTCCCTTCATACATAACTCATCATAAGCTGATTAGAGAGGTTAGTACCCTTAATAAATAATTTTTCTCCACTGGATATAAAGATATTATTGAAGAGCTACTCTTTCTCAAGAGTGCCAAACAGTTTTTGCAAAGAAAAAGCAAGCTTAAGGTTTGCAAAAGTTAGGAGAGACAAAACGTGGCAGAATTTGTGAAAAACAGAACAGCAGATAGTAAAGAATTTTGTAGGGGCACTTCTTCAACTCAAATCAAAAAACTCAGAACATACGGAAGTTTCGTAATTGTATAGAGCATACTGTGTAAAAATTTCAGCTCAAAAATATGAACTGGGATTTTTCTGTAATTTTTCTGGTAATGAGGACAGAATCTGTTTTCTGGACAGCATGTCACAACTTTTACTTCCCTTGCCGTAAGAGGCTATAACTTGGCACAAAGCTGAAAAATAAAGATACAATGATGTTGCTACAGTAGTAAAAAACATCAAGACACAACAAAAGCAAAAAGAAAAACCTAAACTCGTTGCGGGCTGCCTCCCGAAAGCGCTTCTTTAAAGCCATTAGCTAGGCTCAAAGATTATAGAAGATGCTCTCACAAGAATAAGAATTTAAGCAAAAGAGAGCATCAAGAAGAAAATGTGAAACACATTTAAGCCTAACCCACTTCCTATGAATAGGCATCTTGTAAGAAAATAAATCAAAGAAGCACAAAGTGACATGCATAGGAAGGTAGAACAAGAACAACTTCAAAACTTTCAACATGAAGAGAGGTGTTTTTGTAACATGGAAGTTTCTACAACCAAACTTTCCTCTCTCAAAGTAATTTTCAGTAGCATCATGAACAACATCAAGAATATAACTATCACATAAATCATGTTGTTCGTGACCTACAAGAACACGTGTATTGTTTTCAACACGGTTTTTAGGATGATAAGATAGATGCAACCCATCACATTGAGCCTTGATAAGAGCAAAATTCTCCGGAGTTGGAGATTTTAAAAGGATAATAGGACAATCAAGTGTGGGTGCGATAGCAAAAATTTCATGCTTAACATGAGGAACTATAGCAAGTTCATCTCTGTAAGCATCATCCATAGTGGCATCAAGGCCATAAGCATAGAAGGCATCAACTTCATCAAAAAGGGATATTTCAAAAGAATCCATAGGATCATAATACTCATATAAGGTAAGAGTCAAAGAGTTACTCTCATTAGAAGGTAGACATGGATGGCTCCATTCTTCCTCCTTTTGTTCGTCACTTCTCCTCCTCTTCTTCATCCAAAGAGCTTTCAGGTTCAGTAATTTCTTCTTCTATAGAGTCCTGCAAAACATTACTCTCTTCCTTTGGGGGAGAGATTCTCTCAAGATGATCAGTAATATAATAATTTTCATCATAATTTTCCAAACAATAGTTAAGTATAGCAAGACTCTCAGATTTATAAGGGGCGTCATCAATATTTTCAAGAAAAGAAGTAATTTCATAGGCACCCTTAAAAGCAACAAATTCTTCTATTTGTTCTGCATCATAAAAATCATAATTTCGCTTAGCATAAGAAGCTAAGGTTTCATCCTCATTGTACTCACATTGGAAAGCAAGGTGTTTGTGCCTCATAAAGCAACAAGATTCATCCCTGCAGAAAGATATATTATATATTGAGCACAAGTTTTTAGCATACTCATACGATTGATGTATGAGTCTCCATAATTGTATCCCTTTTTGAGACAAGCGGTATTCCTTGTAATATTCTTGTTGATCCTCGGTGAATCCTCCATGCCAATAAGATCTAGTTTCAAAGAAGTTAGACATTGATTGGCAAGTAAGGAACTAGACATACTAAATATATTTTTTGATTTTTGATAAAGGACACAAAGATAAAAACTAAAGGGTAAACTAACAAGACTAAAAAACAAAGGTAAAGGGTAGTGTGCAACTCCCCTATCTTAGCACTCGGAGTCCCCGACAACGGCGCCAGAAAACTTGCTTGATGGCTTCTCGCCCCTTCGTTGGTTTCCCCAAGTGTAAGGTTGAGATGTAGTGCAGCAGCAGTTTTCCCTCGGTGAAGATACCAAGGTTTGTCTCCAGCAGCACTCCAGAGATGATAAGTAGGTGTCAGCGGCGCAACTGACGCGGACCTGCACACAGACACAGATAACTTTGTTCCCAACGAAGTTCAGAGAGATTGTCAATCTCTCCGGTCTTGTTGTTTACAAAGGATAAAACACAAGGGATAATGATAGAAAATAAAAGCGGTAAAGTAAATGTAGAGTGGAAACAGTGATAAGGATATGGACCGGGATACGTGATGTTCGCTAGTGATGTCTCTCTCCCAAAAGACGATAAAATTGCTATGCGAGGTAAACAAATTACAGAAAGGCAATTGACAGGATTATGAACGCACCACAATGCTAACTATGCTACAAAAGAAAGGAAGAGGTTCAAAAGCACGGGCAGTACGCCAAAGTAAGTAGACCGAAATCCATCTGCATCTACTACTAATCATCCACCTTGAGATATCTATCCAGAACATCTCGCTGGTATTAAGTTGCGAGCCCCACCCAAAGTGTAAACCCAAAGCAACAGACAACTGCATTAAAAAGAACTTTGCGTAAAGTAAACAATCCTTGTAACCGCGGTTACAAGCACCGTTGTTTTCCCCCTTGTGGCAACAACACATCCCCTAGACTCATGTTTCTGTCACTCAAGCATGTCATCGGGGAGGCATGAACCCACAATCTAGCACAACGCTCCCTCTTGGAGTCACTACCTACTACTTGGCCAAAGCAATAAACAGCAACAGAGAACATGCAAGAATTACTTAGGAACAAAAATATAAGAGAGAAGAACCAAATATATTACTCTATCACAATCTGAACATAATCTCATAATCCATCAGATCCGATCAAACTCAACATAGCAATAGAAAAAATATTACAAAGGTGCCTCGATCATGTAGGGAAGCTCACGAGGTCTAAACAATGAAGATCAAAGAGGGGAGGAAAACATCACATAGCTACTGATCACGGACCCATGGTCCAAGGAGAACTACTCACGAGACATCCGGGGAGCATCCATGGTGGAGAGGAGACTCCCGGAGGTCAATGCTCCCTCCGGCGGGGTGCCGGGAAGAGGTCTTCTGGTTCTCCCGATCTTGGAAGCGCGGCGGCGGCGGAACAGAGGCGAGTTCGCGGAATAGGTTTCTCGTCCTGGAGTTTTCCCATGACGGGGGATAAATAGGCGAAAGGGGGCAGCCAGAGGTGGGCCAGGGGCCCCAGGCGCCCCCCTGGCGCGGCCAGGGGTGGGGCCGCGCCGGGTGGCCGCCTGGCCCCCCTAGAACCCCTCTGGCCCTTCCAGGGCTCTTCTGGAAGCTTCCTCCCCGCTGATTTTTATCTCAATTTTCCCGAATTTTTCTGGCACTTTTTATATGGGGGAAAACTGAAATAGAAAAACAGCAGAAAACAGGAACTGGCACTGGGGTGCACTGAGTTAATAGGTTAGTCCAAATATGATAAAAAATGTATAAAAGTGTATCTAGATCATAGCAATATCACACAAAACATGCATGGAGCAAGCAGAAATTATCGATACGTTTTGGACGTATCAGATGCCTTTTCAAGATCGATCTGGAGTATGCATCTTAGCTTATCTCCTTTAGGCGAGATTAGCACGACGCCTGCTCCAGCTCCTTGTTGTCTTTTAGACCCGTGGAAGAACATCTTCCAAGAGTTGGAGAGGTCTGGTGGGCCGGTTGTTTGGACTTCCATCCATTCGACCATAAAATCTGGGAGGATCTGTGCATTAATTGTCGCCAGGTGCCGGAACTGCAAGTCACGCGGACTGAGCTTGATGTTCCACTCGGCGACTCGCCCCGTGGCACCTGGGTTGTTGAGGATGTCCGAGAGTAGTGAACTGCTCACCATCGTGATTGGGTGTTGTCAAAGTAGTGGGATACTTTGCGTGACGTCATGACGATGGCGTACATGAGCTTTTGGTAGTGCGAGTCCTATGCTGAGACCGTGTGAGAACTTCACTAAGATAGTAGATTGGCCTCTGGATGCTTTGCACTTTTCCTTCTTCGATGCATTCGACAACGAGTGTGGTGCTGACTACGCTTCTTCGTGCCGCAATGTAGAGATATAGGGCTCTCACTCCTTGGGCACTGCTAAGAGTGGTGGAGTCGAGAGGGTCTTGTTCAGGCTTGCGAATGCATTCCGCGCTTCTTCGGTCCACTCGAATTTTCCTCCTTTCTTGAGAAACTGATAGAATGACAGGGTCCTTTCTCCTAGCCTGGTGATGAAACGACTAAAGGCCACGAGTCCTCCAGTGAGCTGTTGTACACCCTTTACGTTGATAGGTTCTTGCATCCTAGCAAGTGCTTAGACTTTTTCCGGATTGGCTTCAAATCCTCGATCAGAGATCATGTACCCCAGTAGCTTTCCGGCTGGGACGCCGAACACACACTTTTTTGGGTTGAGTTTGATCCTGTATCGGTTGAGTGCCCCAAAGGTTTCTCGGAGGTCGTCGAGTAGTGTGTCTGATTTATATGTTTTGATGACGATGTCGTCTACATAAACCTAGACGTTTCTCTCAATTTTCTTTATTAATCACGCTTGCATCATCCGCTGGTATGTCGTCCCGACTTTCTTCAACCCGAAAGGCATTGTCCTATAGCAGAATACGCCATACGGGGTGATGAATGAAGTGTGCTCTTCATCTTCCTCTTTCATCCTGATCTATTTGTACCCTGAGTATGCATCAAGGAAGGATAGGAGGTCACATCCTGCAGTGGAGTCGATGATCTGGTCGATCCTTGGGAGAGGAAAGTGATCCTTTGGGAAGTGCTTGTTGACGGGTGTCGTGGTAATACTAAAGGTATACCCCTAGGCGAGGGAAACCCAGGGGTATCCCTAAGCCTTGGGTTTCCCCCAGAAAACACACATCAAGCAAAATAAGATCAACCAAAAAACACGAAGCATTGGCGGCTTCCGAGTAACACGTTACTCGGAAACCAGGAGCCGTTTCCGAGTAAACAACTACTCGGAAGCTCAGCAAGATCCGAGTAGAGCGATACTCGGAAGGGACCGGCGATCCCCCACTACTCGGAAGATGGAAAACGCAACGGACAGAAGGCATTTAATGCTGCAGGCGTTCTCCCCCCTTTATTAGTAGTAACGGGCTGACCGTTTTGTAATTAAGTATGTATTTAATCTTGTAATTAAGACCCATTTATGCCAGGGAATTAAGGAGGCAGGGGCGCACTCTATATAAGCCACCCCCTCCCCTCTAGCATGGGCATGCGCACACTTTTTCCCTTCTCAGTATTCTGAAGAAAGAACACCCCAGTAAGTCTGGGACAGGACTAAGGTTTTTATCTCCACGGAGAGTCCTAACCTGTATAATCCTCTTGCGTCAACACACTCTACGTAGAAATTCATTTAGCTCCTTTCATACCCCTATACTCATTGTCAGATTTACATCCACGACAGTTGGCGCCCACTGTGGGGCTGAGTTGATCAGCAATCGTAGAGATGGCATTTTCCTCATCCTTTTTGTCGACTCGCGGCTCTGAGCTCATCGTGGGAGAGGTTTTCTGTTTTGGATCGTTAGCTTTCATAGCTGACGATTCGGCTTGGTTAGCAGATTCCCCGCTCCAGGCACAATTGCTGCCCTCAAGGTGCAGCGTCCATTTCCGAGCTGACGAATCGGGGGCCCTGCGCCTCCAGCTGTCGGCTCATCGTCAAGCGCTCGCGCTGCTATCTGTCCACCACAAGAAGAGGCGTTCGGGCCGTCCACGCGCTCACCATCGTGGAAATTCGGTCAAGGTCCAGCAGGTGGCAGTCATCGACTCGGTGGAGTCAGCCCACAAGGCCTTGGACGAACTGATCGCAAGAGAAGGCTCCACGGCTTCTCTCTTGCCTCTATTCGACCTGGTTGAGGAAGAAGGCATGGCAGCGTCTGACCCCGAGTCAGGCGCCGAGCAGGTGGTTAATCTGGAGTGCTTCTGCCTCATGGTTGCGGAAGTATGTATGGCCGAGACTCCGCCCTCTCAGCCATCGCCAGCTCGGGACACTAACGCCCGAGATGAAACGAACAGCCCATCCAAGGCTGGCACTCGGGAGCCGACCCGATGTGTTTCAGCCTTCCGAAGGTTGGAGCTCGGAGATTCAAGTCGGCAACCTCGTCCACCTACCCGGGAGGAGCGGGAAGAGGCAGAAGCGGCCGAGCGACTGCTTAATACCCAAATTGACACAAGCACTCCAGAAGGGCGAGGCCTGGAGGCAGCCAGATTAACCAATTTGGCTGAGCGAGAGCGTCTGGCCGAGTTGGATAACACTCTCGAGCGTCAAGCCCGGGAGGCAGCTCGGCTTAGACAAAGAAGAACCAGTCGTCAACTGCGGGGCCCAGGTCGAGAACCTTTCCGAGCTATGGGCACCCTAGTCGAAAATCTCATAGCGGCAACTCGGATCGCAAACTCTCTGCAGCCCAGTGGATCGGCGGCGGAAGAAATTCAGCACCTGGCGTTCCTCTTGCAAGCCGCAGTCGATCAAAATGCTGCTGTCAGTCAATCACAGCAGCGGATCCATTCCCAAGTTCCCCCTGCGAGGACGTCATTGTCAGGACACATGCCCTATGGGGAAGCACGGAGGAATAGAAACAGTTCGCCTCGGCGCAGAGATGAACCTCGAGGAGATCATCGCCAAGAGCAATATCGGCATGAAGACCTCACAAGAACAGAAGACCGTGGGATGGGTCGGCCCGCACCTCGGAGGGAGGAGTTCCCCCGTGTCAGAGCCCTCTGTTAGGTATGTGCTAGGGTTAGCTAGTAACTTTGCTTCATGCCAAAATTTCAAAAAGAAATCTTGGAAATCAAATTCAAAATCCAAATGGGAGAAGGAACACCCCCCAGATGAATTAATTCAAAAGGCCAGATAAAAATATTTTCCAAAAATTCATGTTAGAGTTTTGAAAAGTCTTATAAATGAGTGTGATCACATATCAAGTGATGTGGGACCCACCCCATGCTCATAGATTTTTCAAATATTCAAACAGTACCTTGGAATTAAAGAAATACCCCTTTTTGATTTAAAATTCAAATCATTTGAATTTTAAAAATGTTGAAAGTTTATGAGTGGCTAGTTTATATTATTATGAGGCCACATAAAAGTTTTCAGCATTTAATAAAATGGTTTGGTATTTTTATCAGAGCCAAAACAAATTACAGAAAAAGAAAGGAAAGATTAAACAGAGAAAAAAAGAAAAGGGAGCTTACCTGGCCATTCGGCCCAACTCATTCCCCAGCCGGCCCAGCCCACTCCCGCGCCTGTCGTCTTCCTCAAGCAGGGAGCTGCGTGGCCGGCATGCCGTGGCCACCGACGCCACCCCGACGAGCTGCCTGCTTCCCCGCCTTCTTCCGCGTGTCCAGGAGAAGCCTCTGGACGTCCTCGTCACTCTCCCTCTCTCGCCGCACTCTCTCAAGCTCCCTGTGCGTTTCCCCCAATTCCCCCAGGAGCAGCCGCCGTTCGTCGATGCAAGAACTCGTAGCCAACGCCGGAGATAGGCGAGGAAACCCTGTCCATCGTGCGCAGCGTCGCCGTTTACCCCGATCTGGAGAAGATGGCGTCCTAATCGAGCCCGAGGACGACGCGCGCTTCACCGAGAGCTCGCCGGAACCGCAAGCCGCCGTCGTCGATTACTCCGGCCACAGAACTCCTCCGACCACACCACCGCCTCCACTGCAACCGTGGTGAGCGTCTGCTTCACCCCATCTTCTACACGGCCGCCCTCTTGGCCCGTACCGTGTTTTGCCATTAAGGCCGGAGCTCCTCGCCGCCGAGATCCATGGAGACGAACCCCTGTTGCGCAATCGAGCCCGCCTCCTTGTCTGACGTCTTTGCAGTGCTCCAAAGCTTTGATTGAGACCATGTCTGCTTCTGTTGGTGCACCGCAACGACTTCCACCCTGGACCCGTGCCACAGCCGCCGCCCGAGCACGTCGTCGACGAGCTTCCGGCGACTCCCGAGCCTCCCCGTGTGTGCGGGATGAACTGCGCGTGCATGGGCTCCATTTTGGTGGCCTTGGCTTGCCAAATGGTGGCCTGTGCCGCCGTCTTGCGCAACGCCGCCGCGTCGGCTGGTCGCCGGCAAGCCTGACGTGGCCGGGGTGGTTAACCACTAAACCAACCCCCTGGGTCACTTACAGGTGGGCCCAGCCCCCTCTAATCCTCTCTGTTAGATTAATCTAACAAGGAAATTAGATGAGAGGCTGACAGCCCTGGCCCACTGGTCAGTTTGACCGGGGTCAAAACCCCCTACGTCATGCTGATGCAGTGCTGGCGCATTAAAAGCTTTTCTAATTAAAAAGAATTCCAGAAATTCCAGAAAATACCCCAAACTTTGGAAATTCATAGAAAATTCATATTAACTCCAAATTGGACAAATAATATATGAAAAATGATCAGGAGAAAATTATCTTTCCAAATATGCAACTTTCAACTCTGTTTGAGTTGATTTTAAAATGGGACCAGTAGCATATGTCATTTGGTTTATTTGAATTTAATTCAAATTCAAATCAATTGATCTTGCAACTTGGACCATGGATTTAAGCTATACTTCAACCACACTTCAGAGGCATATCATACACATTTGAAAATAATTCAAAATGATCAAACTATGTCAATTGCAACTTGGCTAATTTGAATTCAAATGTGGAGTTTGAATTTGCATTTTAAATGCAATATATTCCACTTAAATGGAATTGCCTCACACACCAAAACTTATACTTCAAGTTTTAAACATTCATTCATGTGCTTGAGCATTGCATTCATATTGATTGCTACTTCGCGCTTTGTTTGTCGAGTAGAGGTGGAACCGGAGCAAGAGGTCACCCCCTTCGCTGAAGATCCAGAACCCGAACCTCGTCAGCAAGGCAAGCAAAACCCCATTTGATCATGTCGATAAAATCCCACTTCCCTCTCATGTCTCGCTTATGCATTGTTTAGAATGATCACCATGCTTCGTTTCTACCGCATAGATGAACCCATTCCTTTGCATGACCTATCATTCTGTCACAGTAGTAAGCAAACCACAATCCTAGCAAATGTAGGAGTTGTTTGATATCATGTGGCCCCTGCAATGTTACTGCTTATTGCATGCTTAGTATGATACCATGTTGTTACTGTGATGTGAGTCGGGATGGTAGTGATCATGATGTTGATGATGGTAGAAAAGTGTTGGTGAATCGACCCTAATACAAGGTGAACGATGAGAGGCTGTGTAGGAGTACACAGTGGGTTGTCTCGTTGGACACCGCCCTAAGTCCGAGTTCTTGTGTGGTGATCCAAGATGAAGAGTACAACCACACATTGGGCTCACTGACCCCTCTCAACTTACTAACTCATCCCTTTCGATGTCCAGATGTCGCATTAGTTCGGAGTTCTGGTAGGCTTGCTGCCTGGATGCTAAGTGAGAGAACGGCTCAACCGAGACCGGCTTATGCACCACGCACACATCGCTTGGGTCCACTTCGGTAAACCGGCCGGGTTCACGATGGTGGTAGCCAACCCAAGTAGGCGACTTTCTTGGACTAGATAGGCTATGAGGTAACAGTTGTGGTGAGCATCCTCGCTGGCACCCCTTGAATGGTGTCGAGATCAAAGGCGGTAAATGATGGTCATGTGTGTGTAGCGGTACACCCTTGCAAGGTTAACAAAACTATTCGAATAGCCGCGTCCGCGGTTATGGACTGCTTGGAAAGCTTAGCTTGATTATTAGATAACTTGAACCGGATACTTCTAAAACACACCAAGATAAGTGTGAGTGCTATGGTGTGCTTTCTCGTGGGGAAGTCGAGGAAGGCACCATAGTGGTGTATTGGTTGGTGAAAGTAGTGGACTCGTGTACGCTTCTTACCTCAAAGTCTGGTACTCGTAGTTCAGGATTAGCCAAGTCAAAGCTGGCATTTCTGCAAGTGAACCCCACCTCCCTTTACCCTGATACATGTGCATGAGTAGTATAGCTCCTATGTAAGTCTTTCTGAGTACGCCTTTGTACTCACGTTTGCTTAATCTATGTTTTAGATGACGCCACTGACCCCGAAGGTGGCTTCTTCATCGAGCTGGACGACTGAAGTTAAGCTAGTCTAGTCCCAGTCAGCAGAATGGTTCCCTCGTGGAGGGCTTTGTGTTTGAATAAGGCTTCTTAAGCCATTTGTTAAACTTGTCTGTACTCAGACATAATTTTCTTCCGCCTGTGTTGTAATGTTGGATCACATGTATGTGATCTCTGTGTGTACTCTATAAGAGTTATAAATAAAATGTACACTTTGTAGAGAATTGCAATGGTACCTGCTGTTCATGCAAGGCATGTGTGCTGCGTGTATGTTTATAACATGCATGTCTTTGTATGGGTTTTCGAGACCTTAGTTGTGTTCTGGCTGGCGGTCTTTCATACACCAAGTGGCCCTTAGATGTGCGCAGCTTGGGGCATCGCGATGCGATTGCTCGAGACTCCGTCTCGTGCACACTTTGTGGTATGATTGAGCCCGCCCTAGACCCCGACTAAGCGATCGGGCTGGAGTAAGTCTATGTAAGAGTTTTGAGATAGTCGATAGTATGGTTGAGGCGACTTGTCTTTGAATATGGGAGTTCACCACCCATATCAGTAGACTTGTGTGAGTACGATGAGGACCCATTTCAGTTGATCATCCGGCCTGGATGGGATGCCCCTCACGTATGATGCTTTCCGAGAATGTTCAGTGCTTGGCCTTGTCTGCTTAGACAAGTGGGCGCGGTTCTCGGCTCTCCATATGACTATGTCTTAACTGTACTTGCATACGCTAACCCCGGGTCCCGACACCCCGGCACCGAGACGAGCGTTATTTTGACATTGAAGACGACGCCCGAAGCCATCTTGTTCAGACCCGAGTCGACCGCGCCAGAACTCATCGTCAGGATCAGGCTCGGCCCTCAATGGCCACAGGACCGGTCTGCTTCAGCGAAAGGATTCACTCTACCCCCATTCCGCCACACTTCAGGATAGCCCAGGGGGTGGAAAAATACCGAGGTGATGCTAAACCCCAAACATGGCTGGATGATTACAGAATAGCCGTGCAGATCGGAGGGGGCGGTGACGAGATAGCCATGATGCACCTGCCGTTGATGTTAGAGGGCTCGGCTCGGGCGTGGCTGAATCAGCTCCCCCCAAGTAGCATCTGGGTTTGGGAAGACCTCGAAAGAGTATTCATCAAGAATTTTGAGGGGACCTACAAGAGGCCCGGAGGCCTGACCGAGCTGCAATTCTGCGTCCAGGGCAACACCGAGACAACTCGGGACTACATCCAGAGGTGGATCACACTCCACAACTCGGTCGAAGGGGTCTTCGAGTTCCAGGCCATTCACGCTTTCAAGCAGGGGGTCAAGTACAAGGAATTAAGTCGCAAGCTGGCAAGTTCACCGCACATCACCTCACTCGGGAAGTTGATGGAGATAGAAAATAAGTATGCCAATGGCGAGGAAGAAATCCGGCAAAAGAATAAGCAGCATAGAGGAGGTGGCAGCTCGGCACCGAACCCGAAGCAGCAGACCGCAAACAACAAGAGAAAGGCGGAGGACGCCCCAACAGGCGCAGAGCTGGTGGCGGCAGCAAATGCTTCGGGCCTTCATGGCAAGGGTCAAGCGCGGAAGGAGTGGCAACCGCGGCAGAAAAAGCCGTCCAACGACGATGAAGTTCTGGATCAGCCCTGTCCTCTCCACACCACCCGCGATGCCGAGGGAAAGGTGGTTATCCCAAAGCATACAGCTCGGCAGTGCCGCCTGATCAAGAGAGCATCCTAGAATGCAAGAACATGCCCCCCAGCAAGACAAGGAGACTGGGAAGAAGAAAGCACCCAGCCCGGAACTGGACAGCGAAGGTTTCCCGCGGGAGGACGGAGTGTTGGTCATCTTCGCAGGACGAGAATCGAAGAGGGTGGAAAAATAAAGGTTCAGAGAAGTCAACTCGGCGGCTCCGGCAGTTCCGAGTTACATGAAGTGGGCCGACGTCCCCATCACTTTCGATCAGTCGGACCACCCTCCTCACATTCCTCACCCGGGAAGACACGCCCTGATTGTGGACCCTTTGCTAGAAATGGAAAATGGTAACTTCAGGATCAGGAATGTCTTGATGGACGGTTGCAGCGGAATTAACATCCTGTATGCAAGCACTCTGAAGAGTATCAACATCCCGATGTCCAAACTCCGCAAAAGCTACCTGGAATTTCATGGGATAATCCCGGGAAAAAAAGCGTACTCACTCGGAATGATCTCCCTCAATGTGGTCTTCGGTACTCCGAGTAACTTCCGGAAAGAGAGGATCACCTTTGAAGTAGTGGACTTCCCGAGTGCGTATCATGCTTTACTCGGAAGTCCGGCCTACGCAAAATTTATGGCCATCCCCTGTTACGTCTACCTGAAGCTCAAGATGCCCGGCCCTCACGGCGTGATCACTGTCTCAGGAGACTACAAGCAAGCTGAAGACCTGCTGCAGAAAGGATCCCTGATAGCTGATCAGCAGATGGCCGAGGTCGAATTGGCCGAATACAAGAAGGCCGTCGACTCGTCCGAGTTGCTGCAGCCAAAGAAGACATCGTCATTCGAGTCGGCCAGAGAAACCAAGAGGGTGCAGATACACCCAACAGATGAAGGAAAGTACACCAACATCGCTACCGATCTAGATCCCCAATAGGAACTCGAGCTCTTCAACTTCCTCCGTGAGAATTGGGACATTTTCGCATGGAATCCCTCCAACATGCCTGGAGTCCCAAGGGAGTTGGCCGAGCACAAGTTGCATGTAGATCCGAAGGCAAGACCGGTAAAAGAGTCCCTCCGACGGTTTTCCTCTGAGAAAAGGAAGGCCATCGGGCAGGAGATAGCTAGGCTGTTAGCAGCCGGATTCATTAGGGAAATCTTCCACTCCGAGTGGTTAGCAAATCATTTAATGGTTCCGAAGAAGGATAAATCTTGGAGAACTTGTGTTGATTTTCGCCATATCAATAAAGTTTGACCCAAAGACCATTTCCCTCTTCCTCGTATTGACCAGATTGTGGACTCCACATAAGGTTGCGAGAGATTATGTTTCCTCGATGCATACTCGGGTTACCACCAAATCCGACTATATGAACGAGACGAACTCAAAACGGCGTTTATAACCCCATTCGGATGTTTTTGTTACATCACGATGCCATTCGGACTAAGGAATGCAGGCGCCACGTACCAGCGCATGATGCAGAATTGTCTGATCTGGCAGATCGGCAGGAACGTGGAAGTCTACATGGACGACATCGTAATCAAATCTGCTAAAGGGAGTTGCTTGCTAGCAGACCTAGTAGAAACCTTCCAGAGCCTCCGAGCTTACAGCATCAGGCTTAATCCTGAAAAGTGCGTTTTCGGCGTGCCAGCAGGGAAGCTACTCGGATTCATGGTCTCCGAATGAGGGATAGAAGCCAACCCGGAAAAAATCGCGGCAATTCAGAACATGAAACCTCCCAAGAAGCTCTGAGACGTCCAAAAGTTAACAGGCTGCCTCGCAGCACTCAGTCGGTTTATTTCCAGATTGGGAGAGAAAGCCCTACCTCTCTACCAACTGATGAAAAAATCGCCGAATTTCGTCTGGACGGAAGAGGCTCAAATGGCTTTCGAAGAACTCAAGAAGCAATTGTCAACTCGACCAGTCCTGGCAGCACCCCAGGAAAAAGAGCCGCTCTTGCTGTATATCGCTGCCACAAGCCGATTTGTCAGCATAGCCATAGTGGTGGAGAGAGAAGAAGAAGGAAAAGCACAGAAGGTGCAAAGACCGGTGTATTACATATCCGAAGTCCTCACACCATCCAAGCAGAGATACCCTCACTACCAGAAGATAGCAATGGGGATTTACCTGGCGTCTCAGAAGCTCGCACATTACTTCCAGGATCATTCCATCACAGTGGTCTCTGAAGCTCCCCTGGCAGAAATTATGAACAACAGATATTCAACAGGAAGAATAGCAAAATGGAGTTTGGACCTACTCCCCTTTGACCTCAATTACCAAGCTAAGAAAGCAATCAACTCACAAGCACTGGTGGACTTCCTAGCCGAGTGGATTGAAGTCCAACACCCCCCACAACCAACACCAGAACATTGGACAATGTTCTTTGATGGCTCCAAGATGCTACATGGCGCAGGGGCAGGGGTGGTACTAGTCTCACCCAGAAAGGATGAGATGTGATACGTCCTCCAAATCCATTTCCCAGCAACAAACAACGAGGCAGAATATGAAGCTCTTCTGTATGGCATGCGAATGGCTATCTCACTCGGAGTCAGGAGACTTATGGTATTCGGAGATTCAGACTTGGTAATCAACCAAGTAATGAAAGAGTGGGACATCCGAAGCCCAGCAACGACAACCTACTGTGTAGCAGTGAGAAAATTGGAGAAAAAATTTGATGGGCTGGAGCTCCATCACATCCCAAGGGTTAAGAATCAGGCAGCAGACGACCTTGCCAAATTGGGTTCCACCCGCGGACAGATCTCACCAGGGATCTATCTGGAACACCTACATTCCCCTACAGTCAAAGAGGATCCCTTCCTGGAGGCAGATCCAGACATGCTGCCTGACAAGAACATCGCCAGTAAAGAAGACATACCCGCAGTAGTTGACATGGTGTTTGATGTGGAGGTCATTCCCCCCGAGTCGACACGCCCAATCCTTGACTATCTGCAAAAACAAGAGTTGCCCGACGACGAAGTAGAAGCCAAACAGATAGTCCGCAAGTCCAAGTCCTACTCGGAGATCAACGGAGAGCTGTACAGGAACAGCATCACTCATGTCCCCCAGCGATGCATCTCCGAGGAAGAAGGCCGCTGCATACTGCAAGAAATCCACTCGGGAGATTGTGGCCATCATGCTTCAAGTCGGACGTTAGTGGCAAAAGCTTTCCGAGATGGTTTCTTCTGGCCCAACGCCCTCAGCGATGCCCGGTACATCGTGGACCATTGCGAGGGCTGCCAGTTTTACGCCAACCAGCCTCGCAAACCAGCTTCCGAGCTGAAGACCATCCCCCTAGCCTGGCCATTTGCAGTATGGGGATTGGATATGATTGGACCACTCCGAACGGGCAAGCATGGCTTCACCCACATTCTGGTCGCCGTAGACAAGTTTAGAAAAAAGGATAGAAGCAAAGCCTATCAAGAACCAAGACTCCGCTATAGCAGTCAGCTTTATGCAGGGCATCATCCATCGGTTCGGCGTCCCGCATGACATCATTACTGATAATGGATTGAACTTCAACTCAGCCGAATTCAAGAAATTCTGTTGGTCCAATGGCATCCAGGTCAACTTTGCCTCAGTCGCACACCCACAGTCCAATGGCCAAGTCGAACGAGCCAACGGACTAGTACTCAAAGGAATCAAGCCTCGGCTCCTCCGGGAACTAAAGGAAGCAGCGGGCGCCTGGGTTGATGAACTCCCTTCAGTCTTGTGGGGATTGCGCACAACTCCCAATCGCTCAACTCGGTCAACCCCCTTCTTCCTCGTCTATGGCTCAGAAGCAGTCCTTCCGAGTGACCTCAAGCACAATGCACCCCGTATAAGCCCGTACACAGAAGCTGAAGCCGAAGAAGCACGTCAAGACGGCGTTGACCTCCTGGAAGAGGAACGAAATTTAGCTCTCACCCTCTCGACGTTTTATCAGCAAGACCTTCGCCGATATCACGACCGACACGTCCGAGCTCGCTCCTTCCAAGAAGGTGACATGGTACTTCACATCAAGCAAAATTCGGATCACAAATTAGCTCCCCCATGGGAAGGCCCGTTTATCATCTCCAGAGTACTGCACAATGGGGCCTATCACCTGTATGATATAACCAATAAGATAGAAGAGCCTCATGTCTGGAACGCCCAGTTACTGCGCCGATTCTATGCATGACCAACCTTGTAAGATATGAATAAAAATTACTTGTACGCCTACCGCGCCTTATTCCATTCGTTTTCATTACATAAAAACTGGTTTTCTTCCGAGCTGCACACAGCTCGGACGAACACTATCAATCAGGTTTTCCATCCGAGCTGTGCGCAGCTCGGACGAGAACTTAGAAAACTAATGTCAAGTGCTCACCAACGCCCCAAAGGCTTGAGGAAGCACAACATCATCTGCATTGAGGACCTTGTATACAAGATCTTCAATAGAAATTTTTTCTAAGTATTCTCAAGCCTCAAGAGGCTTGGGGGCTTCTTAAAGCTATAAAAACAGGTTGTCTTCCGAGCTGCGCGCAGCTCGGACGAACACTATTAATCAGGTTTTCCATCCGAGCTGTGCGCAGCTCGGACGAGAACTTAGAAAACTAATGTCAAGTGCTCACCAACGCCCCAAAGGCTTGAGGAAGCAAAACATCATCTGCATTGAGGACCTTGTATACAAGATCTTTAATAGAAAAATTTTCTAAGTATTCTCAAGCCTCAAGAGGCTTGGGGGCTGCTTAAAGCTATAAAAACAGGTTTTCTTCCGAGCTGCGCGCAGCTCGGACGAACACTATTAATCAGGTTTTCCATCCGAGCTGTGCGCAACTCGGACGAGAACTTAGAAAACCAATGTTAAGTGCTCACCAACGCCCCAAAGGCTTGAGGAAGCACAACATCATCTGCATTGAGGACCTTGTATACAAGATCTTCAATATAAAATTTTTCTAAGTACTCTCAAGCCTCAAGAGGCTTGGGGGCTGCTTAAAGCCATAAAAACAGGTTCTCTTCCGAGCTGCGCGCAGCTCGGACGAACACTATTAATTAGGTTTTCCATCCGATCTGTGCGCGGCTCGGACGAGAACTTAGAAAACTAATGTTAAGTGCTCACCAACGCCCCAAAGGCTTGAGGAAGCACAACATCATCTGCATTGAGGACCTTGTATACAAGATCTTCAATAGATTTTTTTTTCTAAGTACTCTCAAGCCTAAAGAGGCTTGGGGGCTGCTTAAAGCTATAACACAGGTTTTCTTCCGAGTTGCGCGCAGCTCGAACGGACACTATTAATCAGGTTTTCCATCCGAGCTGTGCGCAGCTCGGACGAGAACTTAGAAAACCAATGTTAAGTGCTCACCAACGCCCCAAAGGCTTGAGGAAGCACAACATCATCTGCATTGAGGAGCTTGTATACAAGATCTTCAATAGAAAATTTTTCTAAGTACTCTCAAGCCTAAAGAGGCTTGGGGGCTTCTTAAAGCTATAAACACAGGTTATTCTTCCGAGCTGCGCGCATCAAAAACTTCGAACCTTCACAAAGGCAAGTCGGAAGAAAAATTCATTCCAAGCAAAGAAACAGAGCACGAGTTCATCACCCAAACGACGGAGTGTCACGACACAACCACAAAGTGCAACTTATTACAAACCCACTCGGCATACCGAGGCAAATATCAAGCAACTGTTTTTTAAGACAATCCATTCATTCCTCGCCCGCCTCGTCCGATTCACTGGTTACACCAGTTGACTCAACGAAGAAATCGAGATCGGGCATCAGTGCGATTCGGCTAGCAGTCTCAGCATAGCGCGACAAGAAGGAGGTGCAACTTTGACCTTCTTTCGGATCTCCACCACCAACTCGCTCAAGATTATGGACCCGCTCTGGAAAATGCGCCTTGGTCAAAGCCAGTGCGTAATTCGCACCGCTCCGCGCCGCTGAGCGTTTCCAGCGGGCCACCTGGTGTGGAGCCTCCTGCAGAAAGGGTACAACAATATCCAGCTTCACTCTGCTCTCTTCTTCAGGCGACATCTTGCTCTTCAAAGCCAGAGTAGCACCCATAACCTCCTCAGCAAATTTCTTCACTTTGGCGCACCTCATGGTCAGCAATCCCCGAGCCAAAGCAAATTCTGTGGTAAGTGGAGTATAGTTATCTCTCTTCATGATTTCAGCAAAGTCAGCCATGCGCGCCCGCTCGACATCTGGATCTGTACCATACGCTACACGAATAGAGCAGACGGGTAAATAATCTAAGAACGGACCACCACTCCTTACCACAGCTCTGACAGTAAAATACTCACCAGACAAGGTCTCACTGAAAACGGCGAACCGCCCAGCGCAATACTCTTCAGCTGCCTTCACTGCTCTCCGAGTGGTTTCCAACTCGGCTTCATGTTTCTTCGCATCCTCGGCACGCAGCTCGGAAAGCTTTTCCAAGTCAGACTCCAGCCTAGAGATGCAAGCCTCATTCTCCTTCACCGCCTGCTTATAGTAATGGAGACTGGTCTCCAAAGCTTTGTGAGCCTTGGCTCTCTTCTCAACCTGGTCTATTTCCTTCTTCATCTTGGCCACAAAATCATCGTTCTCCTTTACTTTTGCATCAAAGGCCTTCTTCACCGCCTCTGCAAGCAAAACGTCAGATGCAAGAACAAGAGGAAGAACGATGGCAGTTTGGAAACTCAAGAACTATTACCATTATCCTCAGCATGCTGTTTCTTCAGTTTGTTATGCTCTTCAAGAAGCGCTTCGTATGCACTCTTGGTGGCAACACTTTCCTCCTGCAACTTCACGAAGGCCGACCCAAGCTTGCATGCCTCTTTTGGAATAGCGCCCATCCCAGGAAAATCAGTCACCTCACAAGTGCTAGCGTCCTCCATAGCTTCAGCCTTGGGATCCTCCTCGATCCCGGGCAACGTCTCAGAACCACTCGGACGAACACTGCAAAAAGAACAGCTAAGGATGAGTCTGAGAAACTAACAGAGCCTTAAAAGCACGCTTTAAGTAACAGCATAATGGGTGAACGGTCTTCAAGCTACGCCTTGGGGGAGCAACCCTGGCCGAATTAGATCCAACCCCCTTGGCCCTTTCAGCAGCAGCACCTCCTGCGGGATTAGCCTCTCGGCCCCCAAGAGTGACAAGTTTCTTCTTCTTCATGGGCGCTACCTTCCTAGAGTTGAGGCCCAAGGGAGGAAGCTTCCCGCCGTCTTCCTCGCCACTCGGAGTGTGAGCCCTTTTTTAGTTCCGAGTAAGCCCCTCCCGCGCTGACTCGCGATCCTGGTTGTTCTTCGAGCGTTGCTTGGACGCTGCTTGAACCCGAGCCACCTCGGACTCCAGCTCCTCCCCCACCTCAACTACGACCCCCGCGCCAGCAGTACTATCTTCGTCTTCCTCGGCGGGATGCTGTGGAGCCAGAGGAATAGGGCAACGGAACTGGGTAAAATCCTAAGCAATAAACAAAGAGGTCCGAGTTAAAGCCAACAAATGAAATACAATCAAGAAACATACAACTCGGCATACCAAGGTGGGAGGATTGTCGACGCCGAGGGGTCTCACTCGGCCAGTTGCCTGAAGCCCTTGAGTCACGCTTGTTATTATCTTCATCTGAAGTTCAAACTCATCCAAGGGCATCTCAGTGTTACTGTAACGGGTGTCGTCCTGCAACCCGAAGTACGTCCACATCCCCCGAGCTCGGGCCTGGAGCGGCTGGATCTTCTGAATCACGAAAGCAGCTATCAGATCTATGGCGTCCAAACCATTCTTCTTCAACCTGATGACTTCACACATCAGGGGGAGCACTTGCTCCTTATCAGCATTGGTGAGCCGGGGGTTCCAGCCCTGAGAGTTAGTCAGCCTAACTTCCGAGTAAGGAGGCAAGGTATGCACCCCCGGTTCCTCGGCCACTTTGCAGTAAAACCAGCTATTCTGCCAGTTCTTGACAGAATCAGGAACACAAGAAGCAAAATACTGCACTCCTTGCTTTTTGGCCAAAAACAGACCGCCACAAAGATGATTAAACTCAATGCCGCCGCCCTCCCCAGACTTTTTCGCCTTCTGAGGCTTGATGGCGTATATACTACGGAAGAGATGCCAGTGGGGCTCTATGCCTAAAAAGCCCTCGCAAAGGGTGAAAAAGCTGGAGAGAAGGGTAACCGCGTTGGGAACGACGTGGTGAAGCTGAGCGCCCGTAAAAGCCAAGAAATCCAAGAAGAAGGGATGTGGGGGAAGAGAAAAGCCGCGATCCATATGCGAAAGTAAAATTACCCTCTCACCATCCCGCGGTGCAGGATCGTCTTCCCCCGCCGCGGGAAGACGGCAACCCTCACGGGGAACCAGGCCGGCGTCCTGGTACCCCAGCAACATGTCTTCCGTCACAATCGAGGGCAGCCACTCCCCCGCAGACATGGTCACGGCGGCGGAAGAGGGGCAGTACGAATGACGACCTCCCAGGATGGACCTCGAGCGGCCGGCGGAGATGTCTCGACGGCGAGATTCAGCAGGCAGAGGAAGAGGCGGAGCAGGAGAGAGAAGCGGGAACGGCTGCGCGGGGGAAAATGAGTGGAGACGTTCCAAACCGCAAGGCAAGGGGGCCCTTTTTATAGCTCAGGATGGCAACTGCCTCGCGTCAGATCCGCACCCCACTAATGTGTTTGCCGGTTGCGCTTCCCCATAAAAACCGCCCCACTTCCCCATTGTAAGGCCCGATATGCGGTACTGTTCCAGATCTAGATGTTTCCATCCAGATCCGGGGACGAAGCACATATCGGTCCCACCGCGACATATGACGAAGTCATATGCCCCGGATTTCCAACATGATATCACAACATTACAAATACAAGGATACAACATCTCATACAATCGGCATACAACTGCCTTAAATACAATATAACAGCGGAAGATACATGTCTGAGTACAGACTACAATCAAATGCCTACTGGCAAAGAGAAAACATCGATCCCATAACCACACGGGTCCAGGCCCTCCGCCGGGATCCGCCTAACTAGTCGTCGTCGAGTCTCCACGTGAAACGTCGATCACCATACCTGTTGTCGATCAAGAACCCTGAAAAGAGTTTGGGGGTAGTATCATGAGTACAAAGGTACTCAGCATCCAACTGTAGTGGTCATCTGACCCAGCAAGGACTTCATCACTCGTCATTCTAGGACAACTAGTAGTTTACAGTAAGGAAGGGGTAAGTGGTGAGGTTGCTGCCGCACTAGCATTTATGAAGTGGCTAACGATCTAGAGAGTAAGATAAGAAGCCAAGCATTCGATGACGAATCGCCTCCAACAAGTCTTGCTATCAACTACTTACGCAAACATAACACCTATCCTATCCTTGTCCTCCTCTTCGCATCCCGACGAAGAAGAAGCAGTCAAGGCACACAGACGTTGATCAAGTTACATTAAGATTATCTCAGTTGTTGTTGTCTATGAACAAGACGTAGGTCTCAAGTCGTCCATAACCGTGGACACGGCTTCTCGAAAAGATTTAACCCTGCAGGGGTGTACCAACTGCCCATTACGAGGCTCCGCACGCACGTCCATCACTCTCAGTTGCTACCCATCACAGGCAACCATTTTATGATTTAGTTCCAAGAGATCCGAAACGACAGGTCCCTCTAACTAACAACAAAGAAATCCGGGTGGCCCCCGGTGAGTCGACATCCATCTCAGGAGCCGGCCGCTCACTCGATCTGGTCTCTACCGTCTGTCGCAGGTTTGGATAGCCGGTTAATCACACATGGGAAACCGGGTCCTCAGCCGGACAAAGTGGGCCAGCAAGGGAACTAAGTCCTCACTGGTCCAAGTTGGTTGGAAAACTACTGGCGTACGACCAGCACACACACGGTTTCAAATGGTAAATCAGCTTGGGACACCACTAGAAATGCTTGAAGCTAGGTAGGTAAGAAAAGGGGACCCCATAAAATCCGACACGCGGTTAGGCACGCTCAGTCTTAAAACCAATACCCGGAACTCGGATCCTAGGTGACTCGAATGGAACAAAGCGTCAGGGCGGGATAGCCTAGACCTTCCATCCTTCGGCGAATATAGTCAACATTAATAATAATCATATCATCAAAAATAATATAATAAGGTGATATCCCAACCCAAGGAGTAACAGGGTAACATCGTAGCATCCTAAGCATGCATACTAAGCAGGGGCTGAGCAACGAGCAATAGTAACATAGCAGTACAAGGTTTGCTGGGAGGGGACATGGCTGTATCGGTTTGAAAGAGGCTGTAAACATGTGGTAGGATCAAACATCGAACCTAACCTATACTAGCATGCAAACCGCTGGTTGAAATAGAATGGATCATAAGTAATGTATAGTCCTTGCCTGTTGATAAGTCGGGTTCCGAAGGTGTAGTTGATCGCACGCTCGCATCGTCTCCGAGAGGTACCCGCGGAAGCACACAAGACGATAAACACTGGAAAGCAATCAACGAGCAAGCATCTATTACTACGAGGCAAACACGAGCAAGCATCAACAAGAAGCAACACGAGACATCGCACCTACCGTCGAGAGCGGTTACTAACAATTTAAGTGGAGTACTCGTCACACACGACGATACCGCACGTTTACGGTGGTTCAAGTTGTTTAGCTACAGGTGACCAAACAACGGTTATTAACATGGCAACTCAAGCAAGCATGGCATAGCACACAAACAGGTCAAGAGGTGAAGCACAAAGTAAACTATCTATGCTAGTCAATTTAAGTGAGGCACAACCTAAACATGGCATAGCACTAAGTGCCGCACGACGATTAAAAGAATTGGTACTGTTCTGTCCTAAACCATATTTTAGGTTGGTTAACAACATCAAACAATAGCATAAACACAAAGTACACGAAAAACTAATCAAGTTACATATAAGGCACACCCCAAACGGAGTTACGGTTAAAAAGATATAAGCAAGACAAGCTATGCACACATGCTGTATAAACAGGGGTAAATCTATATGCAAAAGAGCAGCAACATGACATAGCAATACATGGGATGAAAGTAGACATGATGCTTACCAATATGCAATTGGAATCACTCAATTCCGATAAACGGTTGCGAAGCAATCGTCACCCGAAGTTGCAATAAAATAACAGTTTCAGCAACAGCAGCACAATAACCTCAGGATAGCTACTTTGGAGCAAGATTTAAACATGATGCAGCAAGCAAATATGGCATGTCAATGCACGAAACTGAAGTAGAAACATTGCTTAATGCAACGCAAAAGGAATCAATGCAATAGGCCTCATGGATTTGTTACAATCATCATGCAAAGTTGCAACAAAATAATAACAGCAGCACATAACAGGAATTTGTAGCAGTTTAACGGCCTGATGCCCTGTTCAGCACACAATTACATAATCAAGATGAGCTCAAATGCAAATGCTCACAAAATATGAAAGCTAGAGCACGCAATTCTAAACAATTCGTCTTTTGGTCGCGAAGTCATCCGGGCTACGGATCGCTTGCTATCGTCAACGCGGAATCGAATCAACAGCAAAAATAACCTCAGACTTAGAGAAATTACAGCAGGTTTTAATAACAGGGGAAAAAAGGTTTTTGGGCATCACCCAGTTGGGCCGAGGCCCATCGCGACCTAGCGCTGGCTGGGGGTTTGTTGGGCTGTCAGGCCGGCCCAGCTCGGCCGCTGGAGGGAGCCGGCCCAGGCTGGCCAGGCGGTTGGAGGAGCCGCTCGGGACCTCGTCCCCGTGCGTCCAGGCGGCGGCGCTCCTGGTGCGACCGGCCGGCGAGGTGGCACAGGAGGCGGGGCCTCGAGGTGGCGCTGGGAGGAGGGATGCGCGGAGGAGGCGGAACGGCTCGGCGGCGCGGGGCGAGCTCCCAGGGCGGCGGGCAAGGAAGACGACGACGTCGAGCTCGGGCCCCCTGGCCATGGCGCGGGAGGCGGCTGCAAACTCCATGCTCGGGCGGCTGTGCAGGAAAGAGAGGGAGGAGTTAGAGGGGAAGGAGAGAGGAGGCGCAGCAGAGGAGAGGGGCTCGCCGGGGCTGCTGCCGGCGACGGCCTCGGCTGGCGTGCTGGCCGGACGCGACGGCTGCGACCGTGAGCCCACAGGCGTGAGGAGGCGTGGAGGAGAGAGGAGACTGGCTGGGGCTGACGTGGCGGCTTCCGGGGCCGTCGGATCTTCGGATCTGACGGTCCAGGATGGATTGGGCGAAATCCAGATTTGAAATTTAGGGTTTGGCGAAAATTGGGGTGTTTTTCCAGATCTGGGGGGGGGGGCTAGTGGCTTAGGGAAACCCTAAGTGGGGTGGTGGTCTTTATATAGCCCCGGTGGATGGCAGTTTGCAAAAACATCTCCGGTTTTTCTCTCGCGCGCGCGGTGCTCACGTTTCTGACCGCCGGGGGTCCGCAGGACCTCCGATTCGGGTAAAACTTCGAACTGCGCGATCAGCGAGTCGAGCCGGAGGCGTTCACCTCACGTTGGAACCGTTCCGAAAACACTTTCCGGCGCGCTATAAAAATATCCCGTTTAATTATTAAACGGGGTTTTTCGTTCCGTTGGTTGCGGCTGGTCTCGTGCGGTTTTCGCGACGGTGATCGGGTGAAACCCGGTGTCGCAAAGGTCGAGTGTCAGGGTGGCAAGGGTCGGTCTCCGTCCGATACGAGATAAGAGGGGGGAAAATAATCGTTGATCGATAAATCGGGGATGCAAACACCGCAAACAAATCAGACGATCAAACAATTCACGCCGAAAACAAAATTTTTAATTTTTGCAAAACCTGGACTGTTACACCCGTAATCCCTCCCACTTCCCCCGCGGGCAGTTAATTATTATTATCCTATGAAACCGCTGTGGGAATCGAGGAGACAAACCCACACAGTGCGCCCACTCACCTGGGCAAGAAGATTCTCTGAATCCTTTGGGGAAAAACATAATCTGTTTCCAACCCGAAGTTTGGAATCGCCCTGACCACTCGGAAGAGGCGGGGCATAGCAACAACCAAACTTTCCGAGTATGCCATCACTCGGAAGAAAACGCAAGGCTCCTACAGCATCCGAGTAAGTTGTCACTCGGAAGCGCCGCGAAAGGAACCACTCGAAGATTCGTCGCAAGACGAAGAATCCCGCACCCGGTTACTCGGGCGAAAATCCGAATAACAAACTCGCTGGCGGCCCATCTCTGACGTAGAATGCCAAGCCGCCGGTAAGACCCGGCGCATAGGGTAAAGAATCAATGTCCCACGTGGCATGGCCTAGGACTCGACACGATGTCCTAGGACATTGAGCTTTACAAATTTGGTTCATATGGAGTTTAAGGCCTTTTACTCCGAGACACACCTTTCGAGGCCTCAGTCCACCTCTTCCGAGAGACGTTTTGAGTGTCGCCAAATTTTTCCGTTAACCTGCCCAACTCCCACTTGAGGGAAAAGTTCTAACATCAATAAT
The DNA here is from genome assembly GCA_950022295.1 of Bromus sterilis. Classification (NCBI taxonomy): domain Eukaryota; kingdom Viridiplantae; phylum Streptophyta; class Magnoliopsida; order Poales; family Poaceae; genus Bromus; species Bromus sterilis. The sequence continues at coordinate 320,017,533 of OX465596.1, read as the reverse complement.
GCCCTTCCGGGCCTCTTACTGAGTTCAATCTTCACATACCTCAGAAAGACTAGATGTCAGTCAAACCACTTACGAGGACCCGAAAGCGCTTGGGGGCTACTGTCGTGGTAATACTAAAGGTATACCCCTAGGCGAGGGAAACCCAGGGGTATCCCTAAGCCTTGGGTTTCCCCCAGAAAACACACATCAAGCAAAATAAGATCAACCAAAAAACACGAAGCATTGGCGGTTCCGAGTAACACGTTACTCGGAAACCAGGAGCCATTTCCGAGTAAACAACTACTCGAAAGCTCAGCAAGATCCGAGTAGAGCGATACTCGGAAGGGACCGGCGATCCCCCACTACTCGGAAGATGGAAAACGCAACGGACAGAAGGCATTTAATGCTGCAGGCGTTCTCCCCCTTTATTAGTAGTAACGGGCTGGCCGTTTTGTAATTAAGTATGTATTTAATCTTGTAATTAAGACCCATTTATGCCAGGGAATTAAGGAGGCAGGGGCGCACTCTATATAAGCCACCCCTCCCCTCTAGCATGGGCACGCGCACACTTTTTCCCTTCTCAGTATTCTGAAGAAAGAACACCCCAGTAAGTCTGGGACAGGACTAAGGTTTTTATCTCCACGGAGAGGCCTAACCTGTATAATCCTCTTGCGTCAACACACTCTACGTACAGATTCATTTAGCTCCTTTCATACCCCTATACTCATTGTCAGATTTACATCCACGACAACGGGTTTGTAGTCGACGCACATGCGTAGTACGTCAGTGTCTTTCTTGGGCACTAGCACGGGGTTTGCGACCCATGTGGGCTTCTTTGTTTCTCGGATGAACTTCACGTCGACTAGTATGTTGACTTCTTCTCCGATGGCTCTGCGTCTTGGCTCAGAAAATCGTCGTAGCGTCTACTTTACTGTTTATGTGTTTGGGTAGATGTGTAGTGCGTGCTTCACAAATTCTCGTGGTATTCCAGGAATGTCAGCTGAGCACCAGACGAAGATGTTCCACGCCTCACGGAGGAAATCTAGGAGGGTTGTCGCCTGTTCTTCGGGTAAGTGGGTGTAGATCTGAACCGTCTTGTCTGGGTCTGTTGGGTGCACCTGGTGGGTGACGATGTCACTGTCGATGCTGAAGTCGCGAGTGTTTTCCTTCATCTTACTTCTGCTGGTGAATGGGAAGACACTCGTGTCTACTTCCATTGCTATTTCTTCGAGTTCCTGTTGCGCTTCGAAAGTGTCGGAGATTTGGTGGAAATCTCGATCGCATTGATCTGACTTGAGAAAGCTTCCGTTGATTGTGATGACCCCTGCGGGCCCTGGCATTTTGAGCTTGAGGTATTGATATGTCCCAAACGTATCTATAATTTTTGCTTGCTCCATCCATGTTTTGTGTGATATTGCTATGATCTAGATACACTTTCATACACTTTTGATCATCTTTGGACTAAGTTATTAACTCAGTGAACCCCAGTGTTAGTTCTTGTTTTCTGCTATTTTTCTATTTCAGGTTTCCCCCATATTAAAAGTGCTCCAAAAATTCGGGAAAAATCAGATAACAAATCATCGCAGAAGAACCTTCTGGAAACACCTGGGTGGGGCCAGAGGGCCACCACTAGGGGCCCAGGCGCCCTGGTGGTGCTCCCTAGGGGTTGGTCGTGCCAAGGGGGTGCCTAGACTCCTGGTGGCCCCCTAGCTGCCCCCTTCGCCTATTTATTCTCCGTGACAGGATTCTTTCGAAGAGAGAACCCTTTTTCGCGATCTCGCCTCTGTTCCGCCCCCGCCGCGCTTACAAGATTGGGAGCGCCAACAAACCTCTTCCCGGAACCCTGCCGAAGGGATGATTGACCTCCGTGAGCTTCCCATCCATCATGTACGTTTCCCGGATGATCCGTGAGTAGTCTACCTTGGACCATGGGCTTGTGATCAGTAGCTATGTGATGTTCTCCTCCCCTCTTTGCTCTTCATGGATTAGACCTTGTGAGCTTCCCTACATGATCAAGGCACATATGTAATTCTTTCGGCTGTTGCTATGCTGAGTTAGCTGGGATCTGATGGATTATGAGACTATGTTTAGTTTGTGATAGAGTAATATATTTGGTTCTTATCTTTTATATTTTTGTTGCTAAGTAATTCTTGCATGTTCTCCATTGCTGTTTATTGCTTTGGCCAAGTAGTAGGTAGTGACCCCAAGAGGAAACGTTATGCTCGATTGTGGGTTCATGCCCCCCGATGACGCTCTTGAAAAAAACAGTTCTTGTAACCGCGGTTGCAAGGATTGTTTACTTTACGCAAAGTGCTTTTTAATGCAGTTGCCTGTTGCTTTGGGTTTACACTTTGGGTGGGGCTCGCAACTTAATACCAACAAGATGTTCTGGATAGATATCTCAAGGTGGATGATTAGTAGTAGATGCAGTTGGATTTCGGTCTACTTATTTTGGTGTACCGCCCATGCTTTTGAGCTGCTTCCTTTCTTTGTAGCATAGTTAGCATTGCGGTGCGTTTTTAATCTTGTCAATGGTCCAGCTGTGTTTTGTTTACCTCGCATAGCAGTTTTATCGTCTTTTGGGAGAGATATATCACTAGTGAACATCACGGGACCCCGGTCCATATTCTCATCATTGTTTACACGCTCATTTATTTTCTGCTTTTACTTTCCTGTAGCTATTAACATTATCATTCTCCCTTGTGTTTGATCCTTTGTAAACAACAAGACCGGAGAGATTGACAACCTCTCTGAACTTCGTTGGGAGCAAAGGTATTTGTGTCTATGTGCAGGTCCATGTCAACCGCTAAATTTCTAGCGCCGTTGTCACCTACTTTGCCGCTTTCGGAGTCCTACGGGAGACAAACCCTATCCTCCACATATGGGAAATTTGCTGCTATCCTACATCTCACCTTCCACTTGGGGTAACCAATGAAGGGCGAGAAGCCATTATCATCTCTCGCACATCAGGTATGCGTAGTGTGGGACTGAGATGAACTGAGCGAATGCCGGTAGGCCGAGTATAGCTTGGTACTGGGATGGCAAGTCGAGCGCTTCGAATTCCAGGGTTTCTCTTGCAAAGTTGTCATTTTTTTCCGAAAACCACGCCGAGCTTGATTGTTCCGAGGAATTTTTCCTCCTTGACTAGTACTATGCCGTAGAGTGAGATGCCTGAGTTCTTCTAGACTGACCGCAGGATCTACATCCTCCGAAAGGTGGCGGCGAAGATGATGTTTAGGCTGCTTCCCCCATCCATGAATACTCGTGTCATATCGTATCCTCCGTTCTGCGCCTAAAGAACTAGTGGTGCATGCACTGGTCTTGGAATTGCAGGTGGGTGGTCCTCTTGCGAGAAACTGATGTTGACTTCCGAAACAGATAGGTAGTAGGGTTCTTCTGCTAGGATGTCTTCGGCTGCTTGGGCTTGGAGAGTGTTGTCCGCTTGGTTCAACTTTGAGGGTCGCCCTTCTTGGATCATGCACACCCGTCCGTGAGATGGTGGGTACTGTTGGACATATGCCCTAGAGGAAATAATAAAATTATTATTATCATATTTCCGTGTTCATGATATATGTTTTCTTTTCATGCTATAGTTGTATTAACCGGAAACATAATGCATGTGTGGTTGCATAAACAACACCGCGTCCCTAGTAAGCCTCTACTATACTAGCTTGTTAATTAATGATGGTTATGGTTTCCTAACCATGAAACTGAGTTGTTAATTAATTAATGGGATCATGTCATTAGAAGAATGACGTGATGGACAGACCCAACTAAGCATAACAATATTGATCGTTTCATTAAGTTTATACTGTCATGCCTTTTATTGTCAAGTATCATGTTTCTTAGACCATGAGATTATGTTATTCCCGGGTACCGGAAGAATACTTTGGGTACATCAACCATCACATCGTGACAGGGTGATCATAAAGATGTCTTACGGGTATCTCTGAAAGTACTTGTTGAATTACATGAATCAAGACTGGGATTTCTCCCTCCGTGTGACGGTGAGATATACTCTGGGCCCACTCGGTAATGCACATTCGGTAACGCTTGCAAGAACGTGACTAATGAGTTATTCACAGAGAATGTTGTTGTCGAGACCCGGAATATGCGTATGTAATTCCCGTCACAACTCAATCATATGGAGTGCCGAGAGTCGTACCCACTTGTCTAGGCAGACAAGGCCAAGCACAGAACACACTCGGAAAGCATCGTATGTGAGGGGCATCCCATCCAGGCCGGATGATCAACTGAGATGGATCCTCATAGCCCTCTCACAAGTCTAAATGATTATGGGTGGTGAAATCTCATACTCATAGACAAGTCGCCTCAACCATATTATCGATTGAATTATAACACTTACATAAACAGACTCCAGCCCGATCACTTAGTCGGGGTCTCGGGCGGGCTCGATCATATAACAAAGAGTGCCATGTGACAGAGTCACGAGAAATCACATCGCGATGCCCAAAGCTGCGCACATCTAAGGGCCACTTGGTGTATAAAAGACCGCCGGAAAGAACACAACTAAGCTATCGAACCCCACACTAAGACATGCACGTTATAACCATACACACAACATACATGTCTAGTGTAAACAACAGGTACTCATTACATAACTCTACAAAGTATATCTTTATTGACTTACACATAGAGCATACAAAGATCACATGTCTGTGATCAACATTACATCATACAACGGAAGAAAATTAGGTCTGAGTACAGACAATTTTAAAAAATGTCTTAGAGAAGCCTTATTCAACATACATGCCCTTCCACGAGGGACCAAACTGCTGTCTGGAACTATACTAGCTTAGTCAACGTCGAGCTTCAGGAAGGTGACTCCATCGGGGGATGGGTTCTCATCTAAAACATAGAATAAGCAAACGTGAGTACAAAGTCGTACTCAGCAAGACTTACATCAGAACTATACTACTCATGCTGAAGTTTCAAGGTAAAGGGAGGTGGGGTTTCAACATGCAGAAGTGCCAGCTTTGACTTGGCTAGTCCTGTACTACGAGTACCAGACTTGAGGTAAGCAGCGTACACGAGTCCACTACCAACTCTCCAACCAATACACCACTATGGATACTTCCTCGTCTTCCCCACGAGGAAGCACACCATAGCACTCATGCTTATCTTGCGAGTTTTAGAAGTATCCATTCATGTTGTCTAATAATCAAGCACAACTTTCCAAGTAGTCCCTTACCGCGGACGCGGCTATTCGAATAGTTTTCTTAACCCTGCAGGGGTGTACTGCTACACACATGAAACCATCAGTTACTACCGGGATCTCGTCACCCTTCAAGCGGGTGTCGGCGAGGATAATTTCCACAAATTTTACCTCACAACCAATTCTAATCTAGGAATCAACCATCTGAGTTGCTCACCGTTCAAGAGTCCTGCCGGGTCAACGATACGGACTCATAAGATGCAGGCGACCGAGACGCCATCTTAGCAGATGGGTTTACTGTCTCACAGGTCCACCCACATATCTAAATGATGCAAACTTTCATTCATTCTTTTTCTATGCATATGCCAAATGGAAAGCCCGAACTAGTGACTCCTGGACTTGAACTGAGGTGAGTTAGTAGGTTGAGCGGGGGTCCATGTGCCCAACATGTGGTAGTACTCTTCGTCTTGGATCACCACACAAGAACTCGGGCTTAAGGCGTTGTTTAACGAGACAACCCACTGTGTACTCCTACACAACCTCTCATCGTTCACCTTTGTTTAGGGTGGATTCACCAACACGTTATCATCAGCACCATTATGAATATCCATCCCGACTCACAAACAAAGTAACCTCATTGTATCACTAAGCAGCAATAAGAAGTAACAGTTTCAGGGGCCACATGCTCATCATTCAACTCCTATATCTGCTAGGATTGTGGTTTTCTTAATAGGTGACAAAATGATAGGTCATGCATCGGAATGGGTTCAACTATGCGTAAGAACGTGTCTCAGTGATCTCCTAAACATGCATAAGCGAGACTGAGAGGGAAGTAGGATTTTATAGACATGATCAATGGGGTTTGCTTGCCTTGCTGACGATACACGGGTCTTAACGGTGGTCTTCTTCTTCGGGGGTGATCACCGTCTCGGAGGCACTGTCACCGGCACAAACATCAACAAAGGGGGGCACAAATAAAGTACAATGCTCAAACACATGATAAGGTTGTCCATGATGTATATGGTACTGGTTTGTTTAAAATTCAGAGATGCGCAAACGAGACCGAGCTGAAGCTGAACGCCTTCATGCTAAAGCAAAAGCCCAAGCTAAGGCTGATAAAGAAGCTCAAGCGAAAGAAAAAGCTGATAGAGATGCTGCTCAGTTGGAAAAGAAAAGGAAAGAACTGGCTGAATCTAATCAGAAAGTTGAAGCGAAGCGCAAGCTCGCTGAAGCAAAAACTCAAGAGGCTAAGGCTGCTGCTGAAGCCAAACAACTAAGTGAAGCCGAAGCCAAGCGCCAGGCTCAACTTGATGTCATTCGCACTAAGAGAGCAGAGAAAACTGCTAGAGCCGCTCAGAAGGAAGCTGCTGTCGACATGGACCCAAAGGATATCTCTCCGAAGCCGGTCACAGCTCCTGCCCCCGAAGCTAATGAAGAAGCTGAGCACAGTCAACATAACTTCCCGGATGCAAGAGAAGGAGAACTTTGGGACTGTTTAAGCCTGAATCAGGCATTCTGCCAGCTTGCTGAAGCAGTTGATCCCAAGGCTGTGGATGTTGGGAATGTTTACATTTCACCAACTCTCTCTGCCATGATTGAAACTTTGTACAATCAGCTAAGGGATCTGCATGCTAGAGACAGATCTGAATCTGCAAAAATTCTGAAGTTTAAGAAGAAAGCAGATGCTGAATCAGATGAAGATTTCAAGATCGAAGCCGAAGCTGCTTCGAAGAAAATTGCTGATGTGAATGAGAAGACGAAGCAAAATATTCAAGTGTTTCAAGGCAAGATCAAGTCTGCCATTGAAGAATGTTGCAAGACGCACAATGCTTCGGTCATGGCTCTTGACTCCAAGAAGCGCGAAGCCATGCTCAAGCAATTAGCTTCACCCCTTCCCCAGCTGCAACAAAGGAAGCGCCGTCTTATCACAGATGCAGACGAAGCTGATGAAGTGAGCTCTCATCCCGTCAAGAAGGCCCCAAGACAAGCATCGCCTCCTCGTTGCAAGATTATCACTCTTCCCAAACCATCTGCGAAGCCAACCGCTCCTGAAGTCGTTCCACCCCGTGCTCCAACTCCACCTCCTCAACCCGCTCCTCAACCGTCAGCCCACGACAACTTTGAGCCTGAACCTTGTCCTCCCGCTCAAGACATACCAATTCCTACAAGGTATTATTCTTCGGCTAAATCTGCTGATGAGTCCGAAGAAGAAGAAGGCGAAGCCAAAGACCAAGCTGCTCCAGAAGAGCATGAATCCGATGCAGAAGCCGAATCTGAAGCCAATGAATTGGCAATTATGACTCAACCGCAAGAACGAGCCATAGTTGCTCGAAGGCATACTCCGCACTGCATCCCTGCACAAGATACCCAATTGGACTCCATCTACCCTCGTGAGACTTTTCCTATTTTCTTGGGAGATGGTTCTTCTTCAAGACATGGTCCTGAGTTCAATCTCGAAGTTCATCACCAGAAGCTTTGCTTCTTTGGTGCAAGTCCATATGACTCACCCTGGACTACAGATGACCTTCGCTTCTGGACAGCTGAATAACAGATTCTTTACACGAAGCTTTACTGCCAAAAGGGTGTTCTATTCAGGCACAAGTACTTGGATATGCGAAGTCTAACTTCTGCAACGTGCTTCCAAAACATCATGGAAACCATCGAAGCACAAAATCTTACCAGCCTATTTTCCATGGAGACCCCATTCAATTCCGAGCTAGTGAAGCAATTCTATGCCACTGTCTATGTCTCTGGAAATCCTGATGATACAAGCTCATGGATTCTTGAGTGGATGATTCAAGTTAAAGTATTTAGGATGCATTCTGATGAATTCATGGACATTGTGAACATCCCAAGGCACACTGGAGAATTGGCAAAGGTGCATTTGATACCTGATCCCACTGAAGCTGAATTTGCATCACTTCTGGATCCCAAAGTCACGGGAGATAACATGCCTGAGAATATTCTCCCGAAGCATCTGGTATTCATATCGAAGACTTGGTTTTACATCTTGTCTAATTCACTGATGCCTCTCAGCACTTCAAATGAAGAGTCCAATATTCATTATCATACATGTCATGCTTTGCTGAAGCTTACTCACGGTCATGTGTTTGACTTCGAAGATTGTTTTCTTCGCTATATGGTCCAAGCTGCTGAACTTGTACATCAATTGAAGCCATATGCTCCCTGGCTCCAAGCCATTTGCAACCATGAACGCAGGGAAGACTTCGTTGCGAAGCATCACCCGAAGCTGTTCTGTCCTCCTGTGCGTGATACTATGAATATCTTCAGAAGGCCAAATGATCCATTTGCCACATATGTCAGAGTCAGACAACATGTCAATGAACGCAACATGTCGAAGAAATTCCAAAAGGAAGTTTATCACTTTGAAGTTGGCATTCGCACTCAACAAATGCTTGAAAACACCATTGAAGAAAATCAGCGCCAAATGCAACATCTTTCAGATGAGATCAATAGAGTTGGCAACATTGCTTTAAAGAACAACCAGTACTTGAAGGTTTTGAAGCGCCACTCTTGGAAAGGTTTAAGGAAGTTCAACTTCGTGAAGAAGCTTGAAGCTGAACGCATTTTCAAGGAGTATCCACATCTTCAACGCCACTTCTCCCGAAATGATTCGATCAACCGCCCCAACCCAAAGATCCCGCCGCTGGAAAAGATTGATGAAGTTCTATTTGTTAATCCAGCTGAACAGATTCGCCCAGATACTCTATCTGATGAAGACTCCCACACCTCGAAGCAAGAATATTACCCTCTCAACGACAGTGATCTTGATCTGCTTCAAGCACCGATGGACATCGACGAGCTGGAGTCGCCTTCTTCAACCGAAGGAGACACTTCAGGAGATGCATCTTCTTCGGGAGAATACAATCAGCAGGGTCCCTGAGTTGCAGCTAACGCATAATACTCTTGATCTACCTCTCAACCTTTTTTCCAATTATTGACAAAAACGGGGAGAGAGTAGCATCGATTGAGTTTAGATTCGCTGCGGGGTTTAGGGATTCGATTCAATCTTTTGTGTTAACTTACAACAAACTTTCCATTCACTTCGATTGGGTTGTAACTTAAGTTTTACTTCGGTTGTGAACTGCTACATTTTATGTGTTAATAACCCCCGTGCTTGCAAGTTGCTCTCGTATCTTTTATCTTGCAGGTGGTTGTTATCCTTAAGTTCACAGGTCATTGGATAATTGCATATTCTTCAAGACTAATATTCTCTGTATGCAATTGATTCACTAAGATATGTGTTAGGCTTCCCATCAAGATTTTCTTCATCAAGCATTCACTTCGATTATATAAATCTTCAATGCTTGCATTCAGGCGGAGTCAAAAGCTTCATATCTTAGAGTTTGCTCTCAACTCAACTCAAAATTCCATATCTTTTTTGATGCCTGTTTTGTCAACAATAGTCCAAAAAGGGGGAGATTGTAAGAGCAAAGTTATACCCCCATGAGTTTTGGATATTGTTGGGCAAAACAGTAGAGGAACTAACAAGTTTTCTAGTGTAAAACAGATGGTTAGGTTCCTGAAGTTATAGGTTGGTGATAAAGCTTCAACAAAGATTTACATACTCATCGAAGCATATCCTCTGGAGTGAAGCTCATCACGGATGTCGACCCCTAAAAAGATAAGGAATCCTGAAGCACGTCTCAACGAAGGAGATGACCAAGATGGCGCAAGACTTAGTAGTTTTTGCATAGTTCTTTTTCACTTCTTTGAGTCGTAGGAAAAACCGTACTATCAAGAGGGGTTTAGTAAATGTACTCCGAAGGTTTTGGTGAAAAGACTCAGATCGAATCCAAACCAGTGAGAAGCCAGAGTTGAGAAATCTCATGTGCACTAGGTAATGCTTCACCAGCGAAGACTTAGTTCTTTCGGCTCCTGAAGCAGAACCAAGTCCGTGAGTCAGCTTTACTTGGACCGCAAGTAAAGTTGCGCTTTGATTGGAAATATGACCGTTGCGGATAGGTGTCAAGCTGTCACATCGGGTCATTTAAGACATTTCGCACCTAGGGATTGCCACCTATAAATACGCCACCCCCGCCCTCATTGGCCTGTGGCTGCTCCAAGAATATTTCCTGACAGTGAAGAGAGAGAGCAACCCCACCGAAGCAAACCACAAACCCATCCACAAAAGCATAAGTCCTATTGATCTGAGTTGATTCATTATGACTTAGGAAGAAGTTTTCTAGCCTTTTTATCTTGGAGAACTGCAATTCTCCTAGACGGTTAGATTGTTGTTATTCAGAGAGCAAAGAGTTATTGTCGCCTCGAAGTCCAGTTTGTCAAAGGTTTCGGTGATTTCCTCAATAATCAACCACGAGTGAAGAACTGACCAAGCTCAAGGAGATTGGTGCAGTGGAGATACGGACGGAGAGAGGTTAGCTCCTATGTTCAATCACAAGTCCCTCCAACCAGACGTAGCACTTTGCAGAGTGTGAACTGGTCGAACAAACATCGCCGAGTCAAGAGTTCGTTTTACTTTCCGCACTTACATTCAGTTTATCAATTGCTTCAGTGATTTGCTTCAATGCAATTGATTCGATGCTTTTGATTCGCTATGTTATGCTTCAATTCAGTTCTGCTTCAATGTATACCTTTCTGTTGAATTTCTTCTGTTGTTAAGTTATGCTTCACTTCATAGTTTCATGAAATTTTTTTAAGTGATCATTCACCCCTCCCCCTATGATCACATACTTGGACTTACAATTGGTATCAGAGCTAGTCACTCTTTGTTTGGATTAACCTCCTAGAGTGTTTTTCAAGTATGTCTTTCGCAGCCATTCGCTCCGGCGAACCCGTACCCGTGTTCAATGGAAAGGAATATCCATACTGGAAGGACAAGATGAAGAGAAATATTATGGCTATCAACTCAACTGCCTGGCAAGTTGTCTTGTATGGAGTTACAGTTGCAGACGAGAATGCCATCACTCCTGAAGAAGCGAAGCTGATCGATCTTGATTCTGAAGTCTGGGTTTTCATCACCAATCATCTGACACCAGAGAAGTATCATGAAGTGAAGAATATTCCTTCGGACAAAGGTGTCTGGGACTATCTTAAGAAGATTGGTGAAGGTGTTTCTATCCAGAAGGATGCCAGAATTGACACACTTCGAAGCAAATTCTATCGATTCAAGAGAAATGAGGGTGAAAAATTCAGCACCATTTACAGAAGACTCACTTCTTTTGCAAATGAATTGATATCACTTGGTGCTGGTGACATTACTCCTCACTCAGTTGTTAGAACTCTGCTTTGCTCATTGGATGATTCGTTTGATCACATTGTGCTAATGATCAAGGAAAGGACTGATTTCAGACGTCTTGTCGCCGCTGATATTCTTGAGAGACTCAATACCTTTGAGATGGAAGAAGATGAGAAACGTGACATAAATGGTTCTCGAAGAAGATCTCATGCCTTGAAAGCAAAAGCTTCGCGTCATTCTTCACCCGAAGTCAGTTCTGCTTCAGGTGTCGAATCAGATGATCCTGCAAGCATTGGAAAAGATCTAGCACTGATCATGAGACGCTACAATCGCTTTCAGAGAAAAGGTTTTTCTTCACCCAAGAAGAGTTATCCTTCAAGAAGCTCAAGTCATTCTTCTCACCGGTCATCCTCAAGAAGCTCTTCATCAAAGGACAACTGCTGCTACAAGTGCAAGAAACCAGGTCACTACATTGCTGATTTCCCATTGTGGGAAGCTGAGAACAAATCGAAGCATTCACTCAGAGACTCCTCATCGAAGTCCTATTGATCCTCCCGAAGCCATGAGTCAAAGAGACATGATTCTAGTTCGAGAAGAGAAAAGAAGAAAGATTCTGATGATTATAAGAGGAAGAAGTATCATAAGAAGCGTGAGGGTTCTTCATCGAAGACTCACTCGTCTCATCGAAGCAGCTCTCACCGTGCCAAGGCCTATCTGGGAAAGGAGATGAACTCCGAAGACGAAGCCTCTGGATCCGAAGCTGAATCAGGCTCAAGGTCTGGGTCTGGATCCGAATCATATGGTGTTGCTGGTCTGGCTTTCGCTTTGGCAGATGCTTCAACAAATGCTTCGAGCTCATTCTTCACCAACAACAGTAGTGAAGATGAAACTCCTGCATATTGCTTCATGGCCAAGGCAAAGGTATCTTCATCCAAATCAAACTATGATACTTCTGATTGTTCCTCATATGATAGTGATTCAAAGATAAGCTATGCTAAACTTGCTAAAATTGCTTCAATCCAACAAGATGAACTTGATTCAATAAGCAAAACCATTAAGAAATCAGAAACTCTATTGATCGATGAGATAGAGAAAGGTCAAACTTTAACTAATGAGCATGCTTCTCTGAAGGAGAAGTTTGAAGAATTATCCTCTCGGCATGATCTTATTTCGGTTGATTATGAGAAGATCACCTATGAATTTCTTCAGAGGAAAATGACTCTCGAAAAACTGAAAGAGGCTCATGAAGAGTTGGAAAATGTCAATCTCTCTCTCATGGCTCAACAAGGTTCTGAAGAAAATCATAAAACTGAATCACCTTGTTTAACTTGTTTGGAACGAAGCAAAATTGATTCCAAAGGGAAAGCTCCTATTGTTATTGATGATACTAATGCCTCTGATGAGGAAAATCCCGCTGTTACCGAGGAACTCCTCATGTTCATTTTTTTTGAAACAAGCATGTTCAAAAGTGTGCAAGGACACCAATATCTCTGTGATATCCTGAGGAAGGCTCTCCTTCACAGGAATCCCAGGAATGAGGGTGTTGGTTTCGAGAGAAAGATAAACCCTGATGGCACCTATTGGGAACCTGAGCAGTATCCTAAGACTGTTTGGGTTCTAGCGAAGGAGAAACCCATTGACATTGCTAACCTTTCAGGTTTCGACTGCAAAATGAACAAAGCCATTGTGGATGAATCACTTGATTCAGACTACAAACTCAGTAAGGATGAACAGGGAAAAGTTACAGCTGAGTATGTAGGTACTCCACCGAAGAATGGCTTCTATAAGAGGCAGATATGGGTGCACAAAGTACTTGTGGAAAAACTTCCTGCTAACCATACTATGCAGGGAAAGCCTTCGGTACCACCGAATCATTTCTTTCTCTTGAGATGACAAATAATCCACTGGTGCCCGAATCAAATGTTCCACAGAAGCAATACTATCGTACTGGTCGTCATACGTATCGTCCTCATAATAATCATACTAAGATTGCATATGCTCATTCTTATGCTAACCATTCGCAGAGGACCTACATTTATTGTGTACTTGATGGTACACCGAAGCAATACACTCCTGTTCGCTTTAATATTGCTTCAACCAGTGCTTCAACATCTTCTCAGTCACCTGCTCGTTTGTGGGTGGTTAAGAAGAACTAATTCTTCTGCAGGGCTATGACTCCGGTGGATCCGAATGGGTCATGGATAGTGGTTGTACAAATCATATGACCGGAGACAAGGAGTTATTCACCGAAGAAAAACTATCTCAATCTTCTCAGAAGTACATTACCTTCGGTGATAACAACAAAGGTAAAGTGTTAGGTTTGGGTAAGGTTTCCATATCAAAAGATAAGCACATTGACAAGGTTATGCTAGTCCAATCACTTGGATATAACCTTATGTCTGTTTCGAAGTTATGCGATATGGGTATGCTTGTTCTATTTTCTGCTTCGCGTTGTGTTGTCTTTTCACAGGATGACTATACGTTTGTCTTCGAGGGTTACCGAAAGGGAGACTTATACATTGTTGATTTTTCTTCGGGACCTGCTGTATCCACATGCTTAATGGCAAAAGCTTCATCTGGTTGGTTATGGCATCGAAGACTTGGTCATGCAGGGATGAGAAATCTTCATAACCTAGTAAAGAAGAAGCATGTTGTTGGCCTTAGCGAAGTAAAATTCGATAAGGATCGTCTCTGCAGTGCTTGTGAAGCTGGTAAAATCACGAAGAAACATCATTCATCGAAGACTATCATGACTACCACTCGTCCTCTTGAATTGCTTCATATGGATCTGTTTGGTCCTCAAAATTATGCAAGCCTGGGAGGAAACAAATATGGTCTTGTTATTGTTGATGATTTCTCTGGTTATACTTGGGTTTTGTTTTTGGATGACAAGAGAAAAGTTGTTGAAATCTTCAAGTCATTCGCTAAGAGAGCTCAAACAGAATATGATTTATCTCTGAAGCATATCAGAAGTGATAATGGAACTGAGTTCAAAAATACTCATATTGAAGATTTTCTTGATGATCATGGTTTTACTCATGAGTTCTCTACTGCATATACACCTCAACAGAATGGTGTAGTTGAAAGGAAGAATAGAACTCTCATTGAAATGGCCAGAACTATGCTTGCTGAATACAAGACTCCTATTAGGTTCTGGGCCGAAGCAATTAACACTGCATGTCACATCATCAACAAGGTTTACCTTCACAAATTCTTGAAGAAAACTTCACATGAGCTTATCACTGGTAACAAACCAAAGGTTTCATATCTTAGGGTATTTGGTGCTCCATGCTTTATTAGAGATATGAATCATAGCTCCAAATTTGCCCCTAAGGCACATGAAGGTTTTATTTTAGGTTATGGCTCAAACTCTCACACTTACAGGGTGTATAAATCTCACTTTGGGAAAGTTATGGAAACTGTAAATGTGAGGTTTAATGAAACTAATGGCTCTCAAAAGGAGCATTTTCCTCATGATCTAGATGAACCTCCACTTGATGAAGTAATCAGGTCCATGGCTATTGGAGAGATTCGCCCTGTTGAAGCCAATCCACGTCAAGCTGTTAGGGATGATGATGGTCCAATGTTCCCACACATAGCCCGGGGCGCTGGAGATCAACATCCTGAAGCTAATGGAGAACAGGACAAAGAAGGACAAGGGAACGAAGGAAATGCTAATCCTGAAGGAAATGCTAATCCTGAAGGAAATGCTGAAGCTGAAGGTGAAGCTGATCCCGAAGCTGATGTAGATCCTGAAGCAGAAGCTGAGCCTGAAGCTAATGATACTACATTATCACGAGTTCGAAGAAGAGTTGATGTTGATTCGATCCTCAAAGATATCAATCAACCAGGTCGTCCCACTACTCGATCTCGTACTCGTTTGGTTAACTTCTGTGGAAGTTTTTCTTTTGTTTCCATGCTAGAGCCTTCAAAATATGATGAAGCCATGAAGGACCCTGATTGGTTATTGGCTATGATGGAAGAACTTCACCAGTTTGAAAGGAACAAAGTCTGGTCACTTGTTGACAGACCAGATCCCACGAAGCACAATGTTATTAGCACAAAGTGGATATTTCGCAACAAGCAAGATGAAGATGGTATTGTGGTAAGAAACAAGGCTAGACTGGTAGCACAAGGTTACACCCAAATCGAAGGCATTGATTTTGGTGAAACCTATGCTCCAGTAGCCCGTCTCGAATCCATTCGTGTCATGCTTGCTTTTGCTAACCACAAAAATATATTGCTATATCAAATGGATGTCAGAACCCTCTGTTAGGTATGTGCTAGAGTTAGCTAGTGCCTTTGCATCATGTCAAAATTTCAAAAAGAAATCTTGGAAATCAAATTCAAAATCAAAATGGGAGAAGGAACACCCCCCAGATGAATTAATTCAAAAGGCCAGATAAAAATCTTTTCCAAAAATTCATGTTAGAGTTTTGAAAAGTCTTATAAATGAGTGTGATCACATATCAAGTGATGTGGGACCCACCCCATGCTCATAGATTTTTCAAATATTCAAACAGTACCTTGGAATTACAGAAATACCCCTTTTTGATTTAAAATTCAAATCATTTGAATTTTAAAAATGTTGAAAGTTTATGAGTGGCTAGTTTATATTATTATGAGGCCACATAAAAGTTTTCAGCATTTAATAAAATGATTTGGTATTTTTACCAAAGTCAAAACAAATATACAGAAAAACAGAAAGGAAAGATTAAACATAAAAAGGAAAAGAACTTACCTCTCGCCCAGGCGAAGTCAGCCCACCCCAGCCCAGCCGGCCCAAAGGGGCACGGGGGTCTTCTTCCCCGCCCCGCGCCTCCAAACTCCTCGGTGGAATGCCACCGAGCTAGCTGGGCACGTCGCCGCCTCTCCCGACGACACCTGCCCCTCCCGCGCCTTCTAGCGACGCCACGGAGACGCTGGAGACGCCGTGAGCCCATTCCCCCCCCTCCAGAGCTTCCTCCTCCTCCTCCCGTGCTCGTTTCCGTCGCCACCTGAGAACTCGCCGGAGAACCGCAGCGCTTCCGCGTGGCCATCGACGCCGAGGAACCCAGCCGAGCTGTCCAGTGTGTTCGCCATCCTCGACTCCGTCGACTAGCAGAAGAAGGAGCTCGAATTTGGACTAGGGGTGACGCCAGCTTCATCGGATCGTCGCCGGCCGCCGGAGCTCGAGTTGATCGATTCGCCGCCGCCGTAACTTCCCAGCCTCCGACGCCTGCTCCAACGTGTTCATCAGCGTCTGGTGAGCTTTTCCCCTCAAGCCACGGCTTCCTTCTCCTCCTCTGTCTCGTGCTGCCATGGACGCCGGAGTACCGAGCCGCCGTGCTCGTCGTCGGCGAGCAGCCGTTAAGCCATTGACCCCGCTACCTTGTCCGTTGCATTCCCCGTGCTCTGTAGCTTCGAACGCACCCAACCACGCGCCATTTGGAGCTCCGCATCGAATTCGGCCTCTAGCCAGTAGCCCCGCCGCCGCAAAGCTCGACGCCGGCGTGCGTACAGGGCCTCCCCACCTCTCCTTTTGGTCACAATCGACGCGCGACACCGAGAGCTTCGTCTCAGTGGTCGAAGCGCGCGATTTGGACCACGGGAGACCTCTCCCCGTGCAGCGCCGCCGTGCTGGTGGCCACCGGCGGCTAGCCGCCGGCAAGCCTGACGTGGCCGGGGTGATTAGCCACTAATCTAACCCCCCTGGGTCACTTACAGGTGGGCCCAGCCCCCTCTAATCCTCTCTGTTAGATTAATCTAACAGGGAAATTAGATGAGAGGCTGACAGCCCTGGCCCACTGGTCAGTTTGACCGGGGTCAAAAACCCCCCTGACGTCATGCTGATGCAGTGCTGGCGCAATAAAGGTTTTTCTAATTTAAATAATTCCAGGAATTCCAGAAAATACCCCAAACTTTGGAAATTCATAGAAAATTCATATTAACTCCAAATTGGACAAATAATATATGAAAAATGATCAGGAGAAAATTATATTTCCAAATATGCAACTTTCAACTCTGTTTGAGTTGAATTTAAAATGGGACCAGTAGCATATGTCATTTGGTTTATTTGAATTTAATTCAATTTCAAACCAAATGATTTTGCACTTTGGACCATGGAATTATATTATGATTCACCCATACATCAGAAGCACATCTTATGCAAGTGAAGATGATTCAAAATGATCAAACTATGTCACATACAACTTGGCTAAGATGAATTCAAATGTGGATTTTGAATTTGCATTTCAAATGCAATATACTCCACTTAAATGGAATTGCCTCACAAATCAAAACTTATACTTCAAGTTTCAACATTCATTCATGTGCTTGAGCATTGCATTCATATTGATTGCTACTTCGTGCTTTGTTTGTCGAGTAGAGGTGGAACCGGAGCAAGAGGTCACCCCCTTCGCTGAAGATCCAGAACCCGAACCTCGTCAGCAAGGCAAGCAAACCCCCATTGATCATGTCGATAAAATCCCACTTCCCTCTCATGTCTCGCTTATGAATTGTATAGGATGATCACCATGTTACGATTCTACCGCATAGATGAGCCCATTCCTTTGCATGACCTATCTTTTGTCACAGTAGTAAGCAAACCTCAATCCTAGCAAATGTAGGAGTTGAATGATATCATGTGGCCCCTGCAAATGTTATCGCTTATTGCATGCTTAGTATAATACCATGTTGTTACTGTGATGTGAGTCGGTATGGGAATGATCATGTTGATGTTGGTAGAAAAGTGTTGGTGAATCGACCTAATACAAGGTGAACGATGAGAGGCTGTGTAGGAGTACACGATGGGTTGTCTCGTTGAACACCGCCCTAAGTCCGAGTTCTCGTGTGGTGATCCAAGATGAAGAGTACAACCACACATTGGGCTCACTGACCCCTCTCAACCTATTAACTCATCCCTTTCGATGTCCAGATGTCGCAGTAGTTCGGAGTTTTGGTAGGCTTGTGGCCTGGATGCTAAGTGAGAGAACGGCTCACCCGAGACCGGCTTATGCACCACGCACACATCGCTTGGGTCCACTTCGGTAAACCGGCCGGGTTCACGATTGTGGTAACCAACCCAAGTAGGCGGCTTTCTCGGACTAGATCGGCTATGAGGTAACAGTTGTGGTGAGCATCCTCGCTGGCACCCCTTGAATGGTGTCGAGATCAAAGGCGGTAAATGATGGTCATGTGTGTGTAGCGGTACACCCTTGCAAGGTTAACAAAACTATTCGAATAGCCGCGTCCGCGGTTATGGACTGCTTGGAAAGCTTAGCTTGATTATTAGATAACTTGAACCGGATACTTCTAAAACACACCAAGATAAGTGTGAGTGCTATGACGTGCTTTCTCGTGGGGAAGTCGAGGAAGGCACCATAGTGGTGTATTGGATGGTGAAAGTAGTGGACTCGTGTACGCCTCTTACCTCAAAGTCTGGTACTCGTAGTTCAGGATTAGCCAAGTCAAAGCTGGCATTTCTGCAAGTGAACCCCACCTTCCTTTACCTTGATACATATGCATGACTAGTATAGCTCCTATGTAAGTCTTGCTGGGTACGACTTTGTACTCACGTTTGCTTAATCTATGTTTTAGATGACGCCACTGACCCCGAAGGTGGCTTCTTCATCGAGCTGGACGACTGAAGTTAAACTAGTCTAGTCCCAGTCAGCAGACTGGTTCCCTCGTGGAGGGCTTTGTGTTTAAATAAGGCTTCTTAAGCCATTTGTTAAACTTGTCTGTACTCAGACATAATTTGCTTCCGCCTGTGTTGTAAAGTTGGATCACATGTATGTGATCTCTGTTTGTACTCTATAAGAGTTATAAATAAAATGTACACTTTGTAGAGAATTGCAATGGTACCTACTGTTCATACAAGGCATGTGTGCTGCGTGTATGTTTATAACAAGCATGTCTTTGTATGGGTTTTCGAGACCTTAGTTGTGTTCTGGCTGGCGGTCTTTCATACACCAGGTGGCCCTTAGATGTGCGCAGCTTGGGGCATCGCGATGCGATTGCTCGAGACTCCGCCTCGTGCACACTTTGTGGTATGATCGAGCCCGCCCTAGACCCCGACTAAGTGATCGGGCTGGAGTAAGTCTATGTAAGAGTTTGGAGATAGTCGGTAGTATGGTTGAGGCGACTTGTCTTTGAATATGGGAGTTCACCACCCATATCATTTGACTTGTGTGCGGATGATGAGGACCCATCTCAGTTGATCATCCGGCCTGGATGGGATGCCCCTCACGTACGATGCTTTCCGAGAATGTTCAGTGCTTGGCCTTGTCTGCTTAGACAAGTGGGTGCGGTTCTCAGCTCTCCATATGACTATGTCTTAACTGTACTTGCATACGCATCAAAACTTATACTTCAAATGCAATATACTCCACTTAAATGGAATTGCCTCACACATCAAAACTTATACTTCAAGTTTCAACATTCATTCATGTGCTTGAGCATTGCATTCATATTGATTGATACTTCGTGCTTTGTTTGTCGAGTAGAGGTGGAACCGGAGCAAGAGGTCACCCCCTTCGCTGAAGATCCAGAACCCGAACCTCGTCAGCAAGGCAAGCAAACCCCCATTGATCATGTCGATAAAATCCCACTTCCCTCTCATGTCTCGCTTATGCATTGTATAGGATGATCACCATGTTACGATTCTACCGCATAGATGAACCCATTCCTTTACATGACCTATCTTTTGTCACAGTAGTAAGCAAACCTCAATCTGTGACGCCCCTAAAATCAATCCGTGTACAGTAATCATACATGCAGAGTACACGACTGAGATTAGGGTGCCACGGTGAGAATATCACAGCACAACACTAAACACAAAAGTATAAACCAATATGTTACAATAAAGGGGGTCACGTGGACCCGAATACATAAGTTATACAAGCCATAATATCTGAGTACAGACATAGTTAGTCAAGTTTTGCCTTAAGAAGGCTAGCACAAATAACATCAGTGATACAGATCGAAAAGGCAAGGCCTCCTGCCTGGGAGCCTCCGAAACTACTCCTGGTCCTGGTCAGCGGGGGTCTCGACGTAGTAGTATCCTCCTCCGGGGGACTCCTGCTCCTGGGCTCCAACGTCGACTGCAGCGGCCGATCAGGCAAAACAGTAAAGAAAATAAAGTAGGTGAGTATCTAGTATACCCGCGGGTCTTACGTCCGCTACTAAGCATTATGCATTGTATAAACGGAAAGAAGAGGCTGTATATAGTGGACTGCAAGATAGAAATCAGAATAAGGGTAAGAAGCTAGGCCTATCGAAGACTAGCAACTTCCGACGATGTCTTGCAGCATGAGAAGAGAAACAGCCAACAGTTCATATAAAGCAATAAAGTAACAATGAAGCAGAAGTTGCTGCAACAATGTATAATATAAGTTGTAATGATTAATAATAACAATGCCTCCGAGTTCACCTCCTCGACATCCCTGCGAGGAAGAAAACCCGGAACCATACAGTTTAATAATAATAGTTTCTAGTGGTAAGATCCAGCTTCAGCATAAAGCGTCCTGTTACCGTGGACACGGCTATTCGAATAGATTAAACTCCCTGCAGGGGTGCACTACTGTTCAGCCTGCACGCTCAGATCTCCAGGGTGGCGTGAACCTTGTTAGGGAACGCCCCATCGAGGCTATCCGACACGACGCAGCCCATCCTAGGCTCAACAGAGAGGCCATCCGCCGGACTATATCCTATGCGCCAAGGGGTCTAGGTCCCTCAACCTTGCACGCTCCTGCACGGTGCGAGTCTGGCCGGTGAAGCAAAAGCAAATCCAAACACACCTGCTGCAGCAAATAAGACAAGACAACTTCCCGGCGATTAGGCCGCAGTACTGCTGATGTCTGAAGAGCTTTCGGACGAACTACGACGCGGAGGGCCCACACCGTAATCCCACGTGTAGGTAGTGCGTACAGACCAACGGGCCTCTCAAGTCATCCGCCGAACCATTTAGCATTTTAATTAACCTGCGGGACAACCGTTATCGTTGCCTCGACTTAACCGACCCGCGGTCAACGACAGCAGTCAGGACCACCAGTAACGTCGGTGCCTGCCCTGTCGTCCCACCAAGTCACTGCGGTTACCAACAAGGTGAACCGTCTCCTTACCTTGTCTCGCGTGTGCTCTTGGTAGAGCTCGACTTTCGTGGTTTGGTAACTCTCGCGAGATACGAGCAGGGGCCAAGCACGCCAGTAACGTCGGTCGTACCCTCCCTGTCGTTCCCGACGATATACCTCTCGCGGGCACCGTTGGGTCGCCCGACTTTCTTACCTTTAAGGACAACCGCTGTTCAGGACCCTATGGCGGCAAGACAAAGTCAGCCTCGAGTGGAGTACAAGGATTACTCCTTGATAGCTCACACTTGAGGGTGACTAGGCATAACCCAGATAGGGGCCTTTGGCGGTGTTTGCATTGTACCGTACCTGTGCAGTTGTATATATTGTATCCGTGCTCACTCCCCTGAGTGATCACGGCCCGCTATCTAATCCTAACTAACAATGCGCAGGGCTCACTGCTGAATAATGCATGATAATAATAATAGGCAGCATAGGATAAAAGAGGTACATCAAGGGGCGACAAAAACATGCTATGCAATTGAATAGGATTGTAACGTAGCAGCAGCAGTAACCATACCTAGTGCAAGAAATGTACGGAAAGATAGGCGATATCTGGGGAAGAGAATGGCTCTGCTTGCCTGCAAGCTCGACGGTAGGGGTCGGGTCGTCGACGAAGTAGTCGTACCCGGCAGCGGTGTAGTCGGCGGTAGCAGCGGGGTCTACCGGAGATTAAGGGGGGAGGAAACAGTAAATACACAGCAATAATATACAAACATATGCATGACATGACAGACGAAATGTTAACGGTGTTCTAACGCAGTGCAATGCACGTTGCTCGGAGCGGGAATTCATCCGGGGATGAAATACCGGCTCCGGGTGATTAACGGACAGGGTGACCGGAGGGGAAGGATCAAGCTGGAGGTGTCGTGGGTACCGGACAAACATAAGGGGGGTGTATCCGTGATAGTTGAACCATTCCGGACAACTTTCGTGTTCGGAATAAATTCATCCGGGTACTTTTTATCGGTACCGGAAATTATCGACAGACAGCCCGGAGGGGGGGAATGTCGATGATCGGTGCGCTAGGGGGGAGTGGTAGACATACGGATAGCGTATCCGTATTCGTTATATTTCTCTGATCAATTTTGATGTATAAAGTTTTTCGATCCGATTTACGGATTAAAAGTTATTGAATTTTAAAGTTTTAATCAATTTAAAAACATTAAAAATCCTTTTCCATTTAATAATTCTTTTATTAATTATTAAATCAATTAATAATTCATTTTAATTAACTGACCAGTGGGTCCCACTGGTCAGTGACACAGTTAAGAAATAAACTAATTAAATCTAATTATTCAGTGGGGGGACCCACATGTCATACTCTAGTATTAAATTAAATACATTTTATTAAAAATAATGACAAGGGGGGCCCGGGTGTTAGTCTAATAAATTAAACTAACAGTTTTTATTTTTAAAATAATAGGGGGTTAGTTGTTAACTGGGGGGTTAACCCAGCCGGGCCCACTGTCATTGGGCTGGGGGTAATTAGAGGGGGGGTCTAATCCCCGATTTAACTAACCAGGGGGGTGGGGTTGCCCACGGCTCTGAACAGAGCACGCCGGCGGCGAGTACCGGAGCGCGCCGGCGAGAGGAGCCCCGGCGAGCGGCGGGGTACAGACTCGCAGGAACGGGCGGGCCGGGGGCGTACACGGGAGGGCTTGGCCACCTGCCCGAGGGCGGCGAGCGCGCGTGGAGGACGGGACCGCGGCGATGGCGCACAGTGGTGGCCGGGCGCGGTACGACGGCGGCCTACGGCGCCCAACACGGAATACAGGAGAGGGGGGGGGATGCGTGAGGGATCTCACGGCGAAGCTCGAGGGGGGCTCGGTGGAGTCGAAGTGGCCGGGGCGGCGCGGTTCCTCCGCAGAGGCGCGGCGAGGTGGAGGCTATGGTGAGCGCGACCTGGAGAGGGGGGCGCAATTCGGCGAGGGGGAGGGCGCTCCGGCGCGAGCTCGAGGCGGAGTTGAGGTGGACGACTACGAGGAGGCGTTCCGGCAGGTTGGAGGTCTCCGGGGTGGAGGCTGGACACGCCCAGGCAGAGGGCATGCCCATGGCAGCGCACGGGGTCGAGAAGGGGGAAAAAGGTGATGAGGGCGAGGGGGGATCTGGGGATCTCGATCTAGGTTTCCAAGGGGGGCTCTTATCTTCGCCTCGCCCTGTAGCGGCTCGAGCGAGGCAGGTCCGGCGACGCCATGTCCTTGGTTCGGTCGCCATGGACAGGTGGAGTAGGGAGGTGGGGGATTAAGAGAGGAGGGGGGGGGGGGTGGGCCGTATGGGCCTACGCCCTGGGCGGGACTTAGACGTTTTTCATTTTTTTTTATACTTTTCTTTTCTGTTATTTTACCTTTTGCATTCATTTTATTCATCTAGGCATTTTGTAAAATATGGGATGTGTCCCATATTTATTGTTACACCATATATTACTGCCACAAAAAGGTTGGGCAATATTAAAAGTCATTTAGTATTTGATTCAAGTATTAAATGATTTAAATATGGTTTTGGCCACTGTTTTGATTGGTTTAGAATTTTCCATAGCACAATAAATACCAATCCACACATGGAAGTGATCCACTGAATATTTGTGAATTTATAAAAGTAGTTTCACAATTTTTGGAGAAAGTTTATATTCCACTTTATTTTTAATATTTCACCAAGGCATTTTTAGATTTGAATTGATTTCAAAAGTTTATGGATTGGACTTTGTTTTCATCCATGATGACCAAGGCCCATGGTTCACTTTGCTTGCAACAATATCAAAGGAGAATTTGAATTTGAACTGAACCAGTTGAACAAACAAAAGTTTTGAACTGTAGAGATGAACAGTAATAGTGATTACTGTTCACTGACAGTGAGGGTGTTACAAATCTCCCCCACTACAAGAATTCTCGTCTCGAGAATCCAAGCGGTAGAGGGAAAAAATCGGGATATTCCTCACGAAGACGATCTTCGCGTTCCCAAGTGGCTTCACCTTCAGAATGATTCGACCACTGAACTTGGAGGAACTTGACGGTCTTGTTGCGGGTTTGACGTTCAGACTGATCGAGAATGCGGCTCGGATGTTCTTGATAAGTCAAGTCCTGTTGCAATTCAATCATATCATGTTCCACTTCACGAATAGGGTCTTTGAAGCAGCGTCGGAGTTGCGACATGTGGAATACATCGTGGACTTAAGAGAGGTTCGACGGCAATTCCAGACGGTATGCCACTGGTCCACTCCTGGAAAGAATACGGAACGGGCCAATGTAGCGAGGAGCTAACTTGCCTTTGATTCCGAAACGATGAGTGCCTCTCATGGGAGTGACACGAAGGTATGCATATTCGCCAGGTTGATAGACGATTTCCTTGTGTTTGCGATCATAGTTGCTCTTCTGGCGGGACTGAGCAGCTTTCAGGTGTTCACGGATAACGCGAACCTGATCTTCGGCATGCTGAATAATGTCCGGACCAATGAGAGTTCGTTCTCCAGTTTCGGACCAATTCAGAGGGGTTCGACACTTACGTCCATAGAGAATTTCAAAGGGTGCCATCTTCAGACTAGCTTGATAGCTATTGTTGTATGAGAATTCGGCAAATGGAAGAGATTCCTCCCATTTCTTACCGAATGAAATGACACACGCTCGAAGCATATCTTCAAGTACTTGGTTGACTCGTTCGACTTGGCCTTGCAACTGGGGGTGATAAGCGGTGCTGAAATTTAGGTGAGTGCCCATAGCTTCTTGGAAACTATCCCAGAACTTAGAGGTGAAAATGCTGCCTCGGTCGGAACTGATCTCCAACGGAATACCGTGGAGGGAAACAATTCTGGAAACATACAAGTCTGCTAACTGACTAGCAGAGATCGTCTCCTTGACAGGAAGAAAATGAGCAACCTTGGAGAATCAGTCGATGACGACAAAGACGGCATCATGACCTTTCTGCGATCTGGGAAAACCAGTGACGAAGTCCATTTCAATCTTGTCCCATTTCCATTCAGGAATAGAAAGTGGTTGTAGAGTTCCAGCAGGTCTTTGATGTTCTGCCTTGACGCGACGGCAAACGTCACATTCAGAAACTTATCGGGCAATGTCTTGCTTCATGTTAGGCCACCAGAATTGCTGACGAATGTCTTGGTACATCTTGGTGCTTCCAGGATGAATGGACAACGGGGTATCGTGAGCCGCTCTCATGACCTTCGGGGTCATATCCAGGTTCTCATGCCTGCCCTTGCTGTGAGTAACCACTAAACGGTTCTAGTAGAACGCCGTACCTTTGCTATCAATGGTGAAGGGTGAGGGTCTCCCATTGGCGATATCGCGCTTAATCTTGTGTACGAAATCATCATAAAACTGTATACCCTTGACGGATTTGACGAGATCCGGTTCGATAACCAGGTTATTTGCATAACCTTGAGGAACAATCTCGATGTTTAGCTTGCGTAACTCTTCATACAGAAGCGGTTGTTGTACTTGAACTTCAAGTTCACTACAGTAGGCTTTGCGGCTTAAGGCATCGGCCACCACATTAGCTTTGCCAGGGGTGTAAGAAATCCCCATGTCGTAGTCGGCTATTGTCTCGAGCCATCTCTGTTGGCGGAGATTCGGGTCGGGTTGCGTAAACATGTACTTCAGGCTTTGGTGGTCGGTGAAGATCTCGCAACGATTACCGACGAGGTAATGTCGCCACAGCTTCAATGCATAAATTACTGCTGCCAATTCGAGATCATGAGTTGGATAGTTTTCTTCGTGAGCACGCAACTGACGAGAGCCATAAGCAATCACTTTGCGCTCTTGCATTAGGACACAGCCTAATCCTTGACGAGACGCGTCGCAATAAATCACGAAGTCCTTCTGAGTATCAGGGGGAGCTAGCACTGGGGGAGAAGTGAGCTTGTCCTTGAGGGCCTGGAAACTTTCCTGACATTTATCTGTCCACTCAAACTTGACCCATTTGTGAAGCAGATTAGTCAGAGGCCTGGCAATCTTGGAGAAGTTCTCAACAAAACGGCGGCAATAGCTGGCAAGGCCGAGGAAACTTCGGACTTGCTTGACAGTCCTGGGCGGAGTCCAGTCAAGAATAGCCTGGATACATTCGGGGTTGACGGCAACGCCATCCTTGGAAATCACATGACCAAGGTAAGTTACTTCAGGAAGCCAGAACTCACACTTAGAATACTTAGCATAGAGTTTGTGTTCTCGAAGCTTCTCCAGTATAAGACGAAGATGTTCAGCATGTTCTGCATCGGTCTTGGAGTAAATCAATATGTCATCCAGATAAACCACGACGAACTTGTCGAGGTATTCCATGAATATATAGTTCATCAATCTGGAGAAGGTGGCTGGTGCATTCGTCAAGC